>OW799230.2:2427771-4855542 GCA_941918905.2 Xestia sexstrigata | reverse complement strand
GTTTCTTCGCGGCGCCGGCGCCGCCGGCCTGCCTCGCCTGCTTCTTCGCTGGTGTAGCGGGTGCCGGAGCCTCGGTAGCGACTGCTGTGTCTGCCATTTCGTAGTAGAGTACAACACGTAAACACACACGATAAAAAAAAAAAGTTATATTATTATATTATAAGGGGAGAGAGACTTAGATGTCGCCACTTATAGGATTTACAAATTTCGTATACGTACGCCCAAGTACGACGGAACTTTACCGTAACGAGCGCCGCGATGTCGCGCGACGTTTTCTCGTATGAACGCTTGAAAGTTTTCACTAACACGTATCAAATAAAACAGAGAAAAGGAATAGTTAACGAGTCGCTGGGCGACGGGCGTTTGCGGTTTCGGATAGTTCATGAAGTGGAGTATGCGGACGTGCGAACGCAGGCGGAGTGCGGTGCGCGTTCGGACCGTGGCGGCGTATTATTTTGACGACTGAGTGCGAAGCGTAGGTCGGGTCGAGTTCAAAACGTTATTTTCTCTATAAAATTGATAGTTAGCCGGGAGAGAGGCCGACGCGTCAACAAGGAGGATATCGAGCTTGCGTGGCGACAGGACATCGTCGATATCACACTTCGTCGCGAAGGTATTATCGACCTAAAAGTGAAGCGTCGTAAAACACCGCGAGCGCCGAACCGCTAAGGACGGACGACTCCGTCCAGGACGTGCAACCTAATAATATACTAATAATAAAAGACGAGAGCGCCCTTCGAGGAGTGTACAGTGTGAACACTGCGATTATCGCATCAGAAAGTGTATTAAAGTGCAGCTCTACGTAAACGACAACAGGCGATACCGACCGACCGCGTGCGTACCGTACCTACACACAGACAGCGTTCTATACTCTAGACGAGTAGGCAGGCGGCAAGCCTGCAATGCTCGTAACAACGCAGTAAACATAATAATATATTACATAATACAAAAATAATACAGCTCATGAGTGTACGAGTATCCTCATAGGTAAGTAAGTACCTAACTACAGCATAATAACGCGACATAAACAAACTGCGAGCGAGCGCACGAATAGGTACCTAGGTAGGTGGATTTGTGTTGTATTGTACACAAGTGTTAGGTAGGGTGTAGGTATAATGTTATGTTCTTTTATTTTTCAGGTTCATTCGGACAGACAGACGGACGGACGGACGGACATACAGGCTGACGGCGAAGGAGGGGCGCGCCAATTTCACGCGTAAACAGTGCGCTGACATATAAATAAAGGAATCATTTTATGTTTCATTTTATCTAGTAACAAGTCTCCACCCAACCTTCTGTATGGTGTAAGTAAGTAGGTAGGTAGGTAAGCAGTGAGCAGATGATATAATTACGTTTTTTGACGAACTCCATTAAAGAAACATTTTTATTGTATCGAATCATATGCGGCCCTGAAAAGGGCCTTTTTTGATGTGCGCATCTACACACGCATGGTGGAACGGTATGATTTTGTCCGTTCACAACGAACGAACTAAAAACACACACGCGTCCGCACACACACAGTATGTAGAGTTGCTGGTTGCACAGGCGACGACACACACGGTACACAGCGGTTTAACCGCCGAATCCGTACAGGGTGCGACCCTGGCGCTTCAGAGCGTAGACGACGTCCATGGCGGTGACGGTCTTCCTCTTGGCGTGCTCGGTGTAAGTGACGGCGTCACGGATGACGTTCTCTAGGAACACTTTAAGCACACCGCGAGTCTCTTCGTAGATCAGACCGGAGATACGTTTCACGCCGCCTCTGCGAGCCAGACGACGGATGGCGGGCTTCGTGATACCTTGGATGTTATCACGAAGTACCTTCCTGTGGCGCTTGGCTCCTCCTTTTCCCAGACCCTTTCCTCCCTTACCGCGACCGGTCATCTTCTCAGCAGTGGGGTTTCAAAGTAACACGATAGTAAAATTCCGACAACACGGGTGTGCGCGCACGAAGAACGCGGACGACTGTAATTTTTCGCCCCGAGGTCGTATTTATACTGTAACGTAAAGCTACGGAGACGGGAGGTGCGGGGGGCGAGGCGACCGACCCGATGCTCGTCGTTGGTTGGTTCTACGTTGTATCGTCGCGCGCATTACATTTTATTTTAGCATTTCCGAAATTGCATTTTATTTATTTAAGCAGGCATACTGTTATTGTAGTAAATAATATAATAATTATGCTAATAGGTCGATATGTACATAAAGACATGTATAAGACTAGTAGGATATAATTGGTAGGTACTACTGTCTTAACTAATTTAGTAAGTATGTAACAACCGAGTACCTATTCTGTTATTAATTTATTTACTTACTTACTTACTTAGGTTGTGTGTGTACTTAATGTAAATAAATACAGACTTCTGTTAAGTTAGTTAGTTAGTTAGGTAGTTAGTTAGGTAGGTAGGTAGGTAGGTAGGTAGGTAACGGTTACGTTTTTGCGACTTCCGATGTAAAGAAACATTTAATAATCTGATTCATATGTGGCCCTGAAAAGGGCCTTTTGTGTGAGCGCACAGCCTGCCACAAATTGCACACAGTCAACGTGTGTGTGTATTGTGACGTGTGCAGCTGATGCAGCAGCAGTTTAAGCGCGTTCGCCTCTGATCCTGCGCGCTAACTGGATGTCCTTGGGCATGATGGTGACACGCTTCGCGTGAATCGCGCACAGGTTGGTGTCTTCGAAGAGACCGACGAGGTAAGCTTCGCTAGCCTCCTGCAGCGCCATGACAGCGGAGCTCTGGAAACGGAGATCGGTCTTGAAGTCCTGTGCGATCTCACGTACGAGACGCTGGAACGGAAGCTTGCGGATCAGGAGCTCGGTACTCTTCTGGTAGCGACGAATCTCACGGAGGGCCACAGTGCCGGGCCTGTAGCGATGGGGTTTCTTAACGCCACCGGTGGCCGGTGCACTCTTGCGCGCAGCCTTGGTGGCGAGCTGCTTCCTCGGAGCCTTACCACCTGTGGATTTACGAGCGGTCTGCTTGGTACGCGCCATTGTAAAAACACGGAACGGGAGATGAAATAACAACAACTACACACTTCGAACGTACGAGAGCGAATAATCGCGTTCGCGTAGGTTTGGGCCTCTTTTATACCCGCGGCAATGTAGCGGGCAGGGGATCGCGCGCCCTCTACAGTGCATCGAACTAACTAACAAAACTTGTAATAAAAGAAAAAAAAAATCGACGCGAATAATATTGTAAGTAAAATAATGTTATAATACCATCATAACATTGCTTGCACTATACAGCACCTAATATCTTATTAAGTATTATGTCAAAACTGCCGTTTGATTGTATCTCAATCGACTACCTCTCTCATTTACGCGGGAAGAAATTTAGTGTGCGCATTGTGTTTTGTAAATGATTTTTGTCTCTATATCTCTATGTGCGTGAGAGAATAGCATGCATATGTACTAGGTAGGTAGGTATTTTATGTATTTATTTATTTTTCATTTGATCGATGTGAACGGTATGTAGTAAGTAGTAGTTACCTACTATGTGAGTAACCAAAGTGAGTAACGTTTTGACGAGTTTCCAATTTCAGAAATGTGAATCGATAATCACATGAACATATTTGTGGCCCTGAAAAGGGCCTTTTGTTGTTTCTCCTGCCATCCCACGGTGTGCGTGCGCGTCCAGACGTTTGTCGTGGTTTTTGTTCGCGACGACGCGTGCATCGTGCGCGTCTCGTACGTACATACATGACATACACACACACACGTACTATGTGAATGTATGCATGCACGCACATTACGAAAACACTAGCACAATTAACACACGTATCACAATCAACAAGACACACGAGCAAACGCACTGGGTTTAACACTGTATACACACACGAGGCGAGGCGTCGAGACGGAGCGTCGGCGGCTCTTGCTAGCGCTACCGACCGACCGCTCACTTGGAGCTGGTGTATTTGGTGACGGCCTTGGTGCCTTCACTGACGGCGTGCTTGGCGAGTTCACCGGGCAGCAGGAGCCTGACGGACGTCTGCACCTCCCTGGACGTGATGGTCGACCTCTTGTTGTAGTGGGCGAGGCGGGAAGCTTCGGCGGCGATACGCTCGAAGATGTCGTTCACGAACGAGTTCATGATGGACATGGCCTTGCTGGAGATACCGGTGTCTGGGTGCACCTGCTTCAACACCTTGTAGATGTAGATGGCGTAGCTCTCCTTCCTCTTGTGCTTCTTCTTCTTCTTGTCGGTCTTGGAGATGTTCTTCTGGGCTTTGCCAGACTTCTTGGCGGCTTTACCACTTGTCTTGGGCGGCATTATGGAATCGTAGAGTACACACGTGCTACCGAAACGGAGTTCAGTCGCAGTATAAATCTACAATTTTTAGAAGTCGTATTTATATGCGCGCTCGCGGTGCAAAGTTGCGGCAAGCGGTGAGTGACTCAACGCAGCGGCAGACCAATCGCAGCGCTCCTAAGCCAGAGCGCGGAGAGAGGGGATACCCGGGAGGGAGGTGAAGGGGGCGGGGTTACGCCATTTAGTGAAAAAGTAATTGTTAAAAAATATATGTACAAATGTAAAATTTATATTAATTACTTATGTGTTTGTTTGCATAGGTACTGTAAACATTCAAATTATTTTGTACCTAATGCTCCGATGAGAAATTAATTGATCATTTCCCGATTAGATTACCTTTACTTTTAACAAAACTTGAACTCGAACATTTTGGTAAACCAAGTCAACAGAGTTAGTTATGATAGGTGTAGTTACGTTTTTGTTTGACGATTACTCCGATAAAGAAATTGTCTTTGTGTTATAATATAATTGACGAATAATATTGTGGCCCTGAAAAGGGCCTTTTGTTTTGAATGCATACGAGCGGAGAGCATCGCCACAAACGACATAATACGTATTGGCATAATAAATATCATATCGATGTACGCGTGCGGGACACTCGCACGATGCACCACGGTCAGATGCCGTCGCTGTAGCACGACGACGTCTAAGCCTTCTTCTCGGTCTTCTTGGGCAGGAGCACAGCCTGGATGTTCGGCAGCACACCACCTTGGGCGATCGTCACACCGGAGAGCAGCTTGTTCAACTCCTCGTCGTTGCGGATGGCCAACTGAAGATGACGCGGGATGATCCTGGTCTTCTTGTTGTCTCTAGCAGCGTTGCCGGCCAACTCGAGGACCTCAGCAGCGAGATACTCCATCACGGCGGCCAAGTAGACGGGGGCACCGGCACCGACGCGCTCGGCGTAGTTTCCGTTACGCAGCAGCCTGTGGATACGGCCCACCGGGAACTGGAGCCCAGCACGGTTGGAACGGGACTTTGCCTTTCCCTTCACCTTGCCACCTTTACCGCGACCCGACATGGTTTGTATTTACTTCGAATGTCACACACGCAAGCAAGAAAAACGATGTAACACGCGTACGACTGTGCGCGCGACGAGTGAACCTTGTAATCTTTTTTAAGACCCCTTACGCTCGACGCTTTTATACGCGCGCCTCGCGGCTGTGTTAGTGGTGGGGGTACGCAGTTACACGAAACAAATTCATAAAGCGCGCAGGCGCGCGCAATATTTCGACCGGCGCAACGTTGTTGTTATGGGATGGGTAGAGATATCGGTAGACTAGACGTCGTTTCTATTTTTGATTTTACAACATCACTTGCTTTATGTATAAAACAAGTGAGTGAGTAGATGTGTTGCTTATTATTATAAAAGTACGTTTTGACTGTCTCTGTATTAAAGAAATGAATATTGTTCATATTCATGATAGTTTTGTTAGCCCTGAAAAGGGCTTTTTGGTGTGCGCTCGGAGAGCGCTGCGATTGAGAGCGCATGCACGCAACTCTAAGCATCTCGGTGCCTGCCGTGCCGCCGTGGTTTTTTCCTCAGTTCAGTGGTTGTTGTGTTGATTCTAAAGAATGCCATTGACGGTGACGAGCTCGAGACACGTCGAGCGCGCTCCGCACCCCTTTTCCCGAGGACGTTGAACGGTTAGACGTTGATGAAAACGCAAATGGCACACGCGCGCCTCTCTACCGTGCATAATAATTATAGTGCACAGTAGGTAGGCAAGACGCACGCACACTGGTGTTCAGCCGACTGCGCCGCTGTCGTCGTCGTCGGTGTAACGCGAACGCGCGACCGTTGCTTACTTCTTAGCGGCGGACGCTTTCTTGGCTGCCGGTTTAGACTTGGGTGTAGCCGCGGCCTTCTTGGGTTTAGGCGCTTTCGGCTTCTTGGTTGGCGGCTTGGCTGTCTTCTTAGCTTTAGGTGCGGCGGCGCCCTTCGCCTTGGCGGGGGCGGCGGCCTTCTTGGGTGCCGGCTTCTTCTTAGCGGCGGCGGCCTTCTTGTCCTTAGCGGCGGCCGCAGACGACTTGGCCTTGGAAGGTGAAGCCGCAGAGGCGGACGCGGCGGCGGCTGCTGCCTTCTTGGTCTTGGCTCCAGCTGCCGAGGCGGTCGCCTTCTTGGTCTTCGCGGCCGCGGAGGCGGTCGCCTTACCGGCGCCGGTCTTGCCGGCGGCGGCGGTGGCGGGTTTCTTGGACGCTGCCGATTTCGACTCGAGCTTGAAGGAACCGGAGGCGCCCTTGCCCTTGGTCTGGATCAACGCGCCAGATTCGACGGCGCTCTTCAGATATTTCCTGATGAACGGAGCCAGTTTCTCAGCGTCGACCTTGTACTGGGCCGCGATGTACTTCTTGATCGCCTGCAGGGAAGATCCGCTGCGCTCCTTCATCTCCTTGATAGCGTTGTTGACCATCTCGGATGTTTTGGGATGGGTCGGCTTCGCCTTCGGTTTCTTCGCGGCGCCGGCGCCGCCGGCCTGCCTCGCCTGCTTCTTCGCTGGTGTAGCGGGTGCCGGAGCCTCGGTAGCGACTGCTGTGTCTGCCATTTCGTAGTAGAGTACAACACGTAAACACACACGATAAAAAAAAAAAGTTATATTATTATATTATAAGGGGAGAGAGACTTAGATGTCGCCACTTATAGGATTTACAAATTTCGTATACGTACGCCCAAGTACGACGGAACTTTACCGTAACGAGCGCCGCGATGTCGCGCGACGTTTTCTCGTATGAACGCTTGAAAGTTTTCACTAACACGTATCAAATAAAACAGAGAAAAGGAATAGTTAACGAGTCGCTGGGCGACGGGCGTTTGCGGTTTCGGATAGTTCATGAAGTGGAGTATGCGGACGTGCGAACGCAGGCGGAGTGCGGTGCGCGTTCGGACCGTGGCGGCGTATTATTTTGACGACTGAGTGCGAAGCGTAGGTCGGGTCGAGTTCAAAACGTTATTTTCTCTATAAAATTGATAGTTAGCCGGGAGAGAGGCCGACGCGTCAACAAGGAGGATATCGAGCTTGCGTGGCGACAGGACATCGTCGATATCACACTTCGTCGCGAAGGTATTATCGACCTAAAAGTGAAGCGTCGTAAAACACCGCGAGCGCCGAACCGCTAAGGACGGACGACTCCGTCCAGGACGTGCAACCTAATAATATACTAATAATAAAAGACGAGAGCGCCCTTCGAGGAGTGTACAGTGTGAACACTGCGATTATCGCATCAGAAAGTGTATTAAAGTGCAGCTCTACGTAAACGACAACAGGCGATACCGACCGACCGCGTGCGTACCGTACCTACACACAGACAGCGTTCTATACTCTAGACGAGTAGGCAGGCGGCAAGCCTGCAATGCTCGTAACAACGCAGTAAACATAATAATATATTACATAATACAAAAATAATACAGCTCATGAGTGTACGAGTATCCTCATAGGTAAGTAAGTACCTAACTACAGCATAATAACGCGACATAAACAAACTGCGAGCGAGCGCACGAATAGGTACCTAGGTAGGTGGATTTGTGTTGTATTGTACACAAGTGTTAGGTAGGGTGTAGGTATAATGTTATGTTCTTTTATTTTTCAGGTTCATTCGGACAGACAGACGGACGGACGGACGGACATACAGGCTGACGGCGAAGGAGGGGCGCGCCAATTTCACGCGTAAACAGTGCGCTGACATATAAATAAAGGAATCATTTTATGTTTCATTTTATCTAGTAACAAGTCTCCACCCAACCTTCTGTATGGTGTAAGTAAGTAGGTAGGTAGGTAAGCAGTGAGCAGATGATATAATTACGTTTTTTGACGAACTCCATTAAAGAAACATTTTTATTGTATCGAATCATATGCGGCCCTGAAAAGGGCCTTTTTTGATGTGCGCATCTACACACGCATGGTGGAACGGTATGATTTTGTCCGTTCACAACGAACGAACTAAAAACACACACGCGTCCGCACACACACAGTATGTAGAGTTGCTGGTTGCACAGGCGACGACACACACGGTACACAGCGGTTTAACCGCCGAATCCGTACAGGGTGCGACCCTGGCGCTTCAGAGCGTAGACGACGTCCATGGCGGTGACGGTCTTCCTCTTGGCGTGCTCGGTGTAAGTGACGGCGTCACGGATGACGTTCTCTAGGAACACTTTAAGCACACCGCGAGTCTCTTCGTAGATCAGACCGGAGATACGTTTCACGCCGCCTCTGCGAGCCAGACGACGGATGGCGGGCTTCGTGATACCTTGGATGTTATCACGAAGTACCTTCCTGTGGCGCTTGGCTCCTCCTTTTCCCAGACCCTTTCCTCCCTTACCGCGACCGGTCATCTTCTCAGCAGTGGGGTTTCAAAGTAACACGATAGTAAAATTCCGACAACACGGGTGTGCGCGCACGAAGAACGCGGACGACTGTAATTTTTCGCCCCGAGGTCGTATTTATACTGTAACGTAAAGCTACGGAGACGGGAGGTGCGGGGGGCGAGGCGACCGACCCGATGCTCGTCGTTGGTTGGTTCTACGTTGTATCGTCGCGCGCATTACATTTTATTTTAGCATTTCCGAAATTGCATTTTATTTATTTAAGCAGGCATACTGTTATTGTAGTAAATAATATAATAATTATGCTAATAGGTCGATATGTACATAAAGACATGTATAAGACTAGTAGGATATAATTGGTAGGTACTACTGTCTTAACTAATTTAGTAAGTATGTAACAACCGAGTACCTATTCTGTTATTAATTTATTTACTTACTTACTTACTTAGGTTGTGTGTGTACTTAATGTAAATAAATACAGACTTCTGTTAAGTTAGTTAGTTAGTTAGGTAGTTAGTTAGGTAGGTAGGTAGGTAGGTAGGTAGGTAACGGTTACGTTTTTGCGACTTCCGATGTAAAGAAACATTTAATAATCTGATTCATATGTGGCCCTGAAAAGGGCCTTTTGTGTGAGCGCACAGCCTGCCACAAATTGCACACAGTCAACGTGTGTGTGTATTGTGACGTGTGCAGCTGATGCAGCAGCAGTTTAAGCGCGTTCGCCTCTGATCCTGCGCGCTAACTGGATGTCCTTGGGCATGATGGTGACACGCTTCGCGTGAATCGCGCACAGGTTGGTGTCTTCGAAGAGACCGACGAGGTAAGCTTCGCTAGCCTCCTGCAGCGCCATGACAGCGGAGCTCTGGAAACGGAGATCGGTCTTGAAGTCCTGTGCGATCTCACGTACGAGACGCTGGAACGGAAGCTTGCGGATCAGGAGCTCGGTACTCTTCTGGTAGCGACGAATCTCACGGAGGGCCACAGTGCCGGGCCTGTAGCGATGGGGTTTCTTAACGCCACCGGTGGCCGGTGCACTCTTGCGCGCAGCCTTGGTGGCGAGCTGCTTCCTCGGAGCCTTACCACCTGTGGATTTACGAGCGGTCTGCTTGGTACGCGCCATTGTAAAAACACGGAACGGGAGATGAAATAACAACAACTACACACTTCGAACGTACGAGAGCGAATAATCGCGTTCGCGCAGGTTTGGGCCTCTTTTATACCCGCGGCAATGTAGCGGGCAGGGGATCGCGCGCCCTCTACAGTGCATCGAACTAACTAACAAAACTTGTAATAAAAGAAAAAAAAAATCGACGCGAATAATATTGTAAGTAAAATAATGTTATAATACCATCATAACATTGCTTGCACTATACAGCACCTAATATCTTATTAAGTATTATGTCAAAACTGCCGTTTGATTGTATCTCAATCGACTACCTCTCTCATTTACGCGGGAAGAAATTTAGTGTGCGCATTGTGTTTTGTAAATGATTTTTGTCTCTATATCTCTATGTGCGTGAGAGAATAGCATGCATATGTACTAGGTAGGTAGGTATTTTATGTATTTATTTATTTTTCATTTGATCGATGTGAACGGTATGTAGTAAGTAGTAGTTACCTACTATGTGAGTAACCAAAGTGAGTAACGTTTTGACGAGTTTCCAATTTCAGAAATGTGAATCGATAATCACATGAACATATTTGTGGCCCTGAAAAGGGCCTTTTGTTGTTTCTCCTGCCATCCCACGGTGTGCGTGCGCGTCCAGACGTTTGTCGTGGTTTTTGTTCGCGACGACGCGTGCATCGTGCGCGTCTCGTACGTACATACATGACATACACACACACACGTACTATGTGAATGTATGCATGCACGCACATTACGAAAACACTAGCACAATTAACACACGTATCACAATCAACAAGACACACGAGCAAACGCACTGGGTTTAACACTGTATACACACACGAGGCGAGGCGTCGAGACGGAGCGTCGGCGGCTCTTGCTAGCGCTACCGACCGACCGCTCACTTGGAGCTGGTGTATTTGGTGACGGCCTTGGTGCCTTCACTGACGGCGTGCTTGGCGAGTTCACCGGGCAGCAGGAGCCTGACGGACGTCTGCACCTCCCTGGACGTGATGGTCGACCTCTTGTTGTAGTGGGCGAGGCGGGAAGCTTCGGCGGCGATACGCTCGAAGATGTCGTTCACGAACGAGTTCATGATGGACATGGCCTTGCTGGAGATACCGGTGTCTGGGTGCACCTGCTTCAACACCTTGTAGATGTAGATGGCGTAGCTCTCCTTCCTCTTGTGCTTCTTCTTCTTCTTGTCGGTCTTGGAGATGTTCTTCTGGGCTTTGCCAGACTTCTTGGCGGCTTTACCACTTGTCTTGGGCGGCATTATGGAATCGTAGAGTACACACGTGCTACCGAAACGGAGTTCAGTCGCAGTATAAATCTACAATTTTTAGAAGTCGTATTTATATGCGCGCTCGCGGTGCAAAGTTGCGGCAAGCGGTGAGTGACTCAACGCAGCGGCAGACCAATCGCAGCGCTCCTAAGCCAGAGCGCGGAGAGAGGGGATACCCGGGAGGGAGGTGAAGGGGGCGGGGTTACGCCATTTAGTGAAAAAGTAATTGTTAAAAAATATATGTACAAATGTAAAATTTATATTAATTACTTATGTGTTTGTTTGCATAGGTACTGTAAACATTCAAATTATTTTGTACCTAATGCTCCGATGAGAAATTAATTGATCATTTCCCGATTAGATTACCTTTACTTTTAACAAAACTTGAACTCGAACATTTTGGTAAACCAAGTCAACAGAGTTAGTTATGATAGGTGTAGTTACGTTTTTGTTTGACGATTACTCCGATAAAGAAATTGTCTTTGTGTTATAATATAATTGACGAATAATATTGTGGCCCTGAAAAGGGCCTTTTGTTTTGAATGCATACGAGCGGAGAGCATCGCCACAAACGACATAATACGTATTGGCATAATAAATATCATATCGATGTACGCGTGCGGGACACTCGCACGATGCACCACGGTCAGATGCCGTCGCTGTAGCACGACGACGTCTAAGCCTTCTTCTCGGTCTTCTTGGGCAGGAGCACAGCCTGGATGTTCGGCAGCACACCACCTTGGGCGATCGTCACACCGGAGAGCAGCTTGTTCAACTCCTCGTCGTTGCGGATGGCCAACTGAAGATGACGCGGGATGATCCTGGTCTTCTTGTTGTCTCTAGCAGCGTTGCCGGCCAACTCGAGGACCTCAGCAGCGAGATACTCCATCACGGCGGCCAAGTAGACGGGGGCACCGGCACCGACGCGCTCGGCGTAGTTTCCGTTACGCAGCAGCCTGTGGATACGGCCCACCGGGAACTGGAGCCCAGCACGGTTGGAACGGGACTTTGCCTTTCCCTTCACCTTGCCACCTTTACCGCGACCCGACATGGTTTGTATTTACTTCGAATGTCACACACGCAAGCAAGAAAAACGATGTAACACGCGTACGACTGTGCGCGCGACGAGTGAACCTTGTAATCTTTTTTAAGACCCCTTACGCTCGACGCTTTTATACGCGCGCCTCGCGGCTGTGTTAGTGGTGGGGGTACGCAGTTACACGAAACAAATTCATAAAGCGCGCAGGCGCGCGCAATATTTCGACCGGCGCAACGTTGTTGTTATGGGATGGGTAGAGATATCGGTAGACTAGACGTCGTTTCTATTTTTGATTTTACAACATCACTTGCTTTATGTATAAAACAAGTGAGTGAGTAGATGTGTTGCTTATTATTATAAAAGTACGTTTTGACTGTCTCTGTATTAAAGAAATGAATATTGTTCATATTCATGATAGTTTTGTTAGCCCTGAAAAGGGCTTTTTGGTGTGCGCTCGGAGAGCGCTGCGATTGAGAGCGCATGCACGCAACTCTAAGCATCTCGGTGCCTGCCGTGCCGCCGTGGTTTTTTCCTCAGTTCAGTGGTTGTTGTGTTGATTCTAAAGAATGCCATTGACGGTGACGAGCTCGAGACACGTCGAGCGCGCTCCGCACCCCTTTTCCCGAGGACGTTGAACGGTTAGACGTTGATGAAAACGCAAATGGCACACGCGCGCCTCTCTACCGTGCATAATAATTATAGTGCACAGTAGGTAGGCAAGACGCACGCACACTGGTGTTCAGCCGACTGCGCCGCTGTCGTCGTCGTCGGTGTAACGCGAACGCGCGACCGTTGCTTACTTCTTAGCGGCGGACGCTTTCTTGGCTGCCGGTTTAGACTTGGGTGTAGCCGCGGCCTTCTTGGGTTTAGGCGCTTTCGGCTTCTTGGTTGGCGGCTTGGCTGTCTTCTTAGCTTTAGGTGCGGCGGCGCCCTTCGCCTTGGCGGGGGCGGCGGCCTTCTTGGGTGCCGGCTTCTTCTTAGCGGCGGCGGCCTTCTTGTCCTTAGCGGCGGCCGCAGACGACTTGGCCTTGGAAGGTGAAGCCGCAGAGGCGGACGCGGCGGCGGCTGCTGCCTTCTTGGTCTTGGCTCCAGCTGCCGAGGCGGTCGCCTTCTTGGTCTTCGCGGCCGCGGAGGCGGTCGCCTTACCGGCGCCGGTCTTGCCGGCGGCGGCGGTGGCGGGTTTCTTGGACGCTGCCGATTTCGACTCGAGCTTGAAGGAACCGGAGGCGCCCTTGCCCTTGGTCTGGATCAACGCGCCAGATTCGACGGCGCTCTTCAGATATTTCCTGATGAACGGAGCCAGTTTCTCAGCGTCGACCTTGTACTGGGCCGCGATGTACTTCTTGATCGCCTGCAGGGAAGATCCGCTGCGCTCCTTCATCTCCTTGATAGCGTTGTTGACCATCTCGGATGTTTTGGGATGGGTCGGCTTCGCCTTCGGTTTCTTCGCGGCGCCGGCGCCGCCGGCCTGCCTCGCCTGCTTCTTCGCTGGTGTAGCGGGTGCCGGAGCCTCGGTAGCGACTGCTGTGTCTGCCATTTCGTAGTAGAGTACAACACGTAAACACACACGATAAAAAAAAAAAGTTATATTATTATATTATAAGGGGAGAGAGACTTAGATGTCGCCACTTATAGGATTTACAAATTTCGTATACGTACGCCCAAGTACGACGGAACTTTACCGTAACGAGCGCCGCGATGTCGCGCGACGTTTTCTCGTATGAACGCTTGAAAGTTTTCACTAACACGTATCAAATAAAACAGAGAAAAGGAATAGTTAACGAGTCGCTGGGCGACGGGCGTTTGCGGTTTCGGATAGTTCATGAAGTGGAGTATGCGGACGTGCGAACGCAGGCGGAGTGCGGTGCGCGTTCGGACCGTGGCGGCGTATTATTTTGACGACTGAGTGCGAAGCGTAGGTCGGGTCGAGTTCAAAACGTTATTTTCTCTATAAAATTGATAGTTAGCCGGGAGAGAGGCCGACGCGTCAACAAGGAGGATATCGAGCTTGCGTGGCGACAGGACATCGTCGATATCACACTTCGTCGCGAAGGTATTATCGACCTAAAAGTGAAGCGTCGTAAAACACCGCGAGCGCCGAACCGCTAAGGACGGACGACTCCGTCCAGGACGTGCAACCTAATAATATACTAATAATAAAAGACGAGAGCGCCCTTCGAGGAGTGTACAGTGTGAACACTGCGATTATCGCATCAGAAAGTGTATTAAAGTGCAGCTCTACGTAAACGACAACAGGCGATACCGACCGACCGCGTGCGTACCGTACCTACACACAGACAGCGTTCTATACTCTAGACGAGTAGGCAGGCGGCAAGCCTGCAATGCTCGTAACAACGCAGTAAACATAATAATATATTACATAATACAAAAATAATACAGCTCATGAGTGTACGAGTATCCTCATAGGTAAGTAAGTACCTAACTACAGCATAATAACGCGACATAAACAAACTGCGAGCGAGCGCACGAATAGGTACCTAGGTAGGTGGATTTGTGTTGTATTGTACACAAGTGTTAGGTAGGGTGTAGGTATAATGTTATGTTCTTTTATTTTTCAGGTTCATTCGGACAGACAGACGGACGGACGGACGGACATACAGGCTGACGGCGAAGGAGGGGCGCGCCAATTTCACGCGTAAACAGTGCGCTGACATATAAATAAAGGAATCATTTTATGTTTCATTTTATCTAGTAACAAGTCTCCACCCAACCTTCTGTATGGTGTAAGTAAGTAGGTAGGTAGGTAAGCAGTGAGCAGATGATATAATTACGTTTTTTGACGAACTCCATTAAAGAAACATTTTTATTGTATCGAATCATATGCGGCCCTGAAAAGGGCCTTTTTTGATGTGCGCATCTACACACGCATGGTGGAACGGTATGATTTTGTCCGTTCACAACGAACGAACTAAAAACACACACGCGTCCGCACACACACAGTATGTAGAGTTGCTGGTTGCACAGGCGACGACACACACGGTACACAGCGGTTTAACCGCCGAATCCGTACAGGGTGCGACCCTGGCGCTTCAGAGCGTAGACGACGTCCATGGCGGTGACGGTCTTCCTCTTGGCGTGCTCGGTGTAAGTGACGGCGTCACGGATGACGTTCTCTAGGAACACTTTAAGCACACCGCGAGTCTCTTCGTAGATCAGACCGGAGATACGTTTCACGCCGCCTCTGCGAGCCAGACGACGGATGGCGGGCTTCGTGATACCTTGGATGTTATCACGAAGTACCTTCCTGTGGCGCTTGGCTCCTCCTTTTCCCAGACCCTTTCCTCCCTTACCGCGACCGGTCATCTTCTCAGCAGTGGGGTTTCAAAGTAACACGATAGTAAAATTCCGACAACACGGGTGTGCGCGCACGAAGAACGCGGACGACTGTAATTTTTCGCCCCGAGGTCGTATTTATACTGTAACGTAAAGCTACGGAGACGGGAGGTGCGGGGGGCGAGGCGACCGACCCGATGCTCGTCGTTGGTTGGTTCTACGTTGTATCGTCGCGCGCATTACATTTTATTTTAGCATTTCCGAAATTGCATTTTATTTATTTAAGCAGGCATACTGTTATTGTAGTAAATAATATAATAATTATGCTAATAGGTCGATATGTACATAAAGACATGTATAAGACTAGTAGGATATAATTGGTAGGTACTACTGTCTTAACTAATTTAGTAAGTATGTAACAACCGAGTACCTATTCTGTTATTAATTTATTTACTTACTTACTTACTTAGGTTGTGTGTGTACTTAATGTAAATAAATACAGACTTCTGTTAAGTTAGTTAGTTAGTTAGGTAGTTAGTTAGGTAGGTAGGTAGGTAGGTAGGTAGGTAACGGTTACGTTTTTGCGACTTCCGATGTAAAGAAACATTTAATAATCTGATTCATATGTGGCCCTGAAAAGGGCCTTTTGTGTGAGCGCACAGCCTGCCACAAATTGCACACAGTCAACGTGTGTGTGTATTGTGACGTGTGCAGCTGATGCAGCAGCAGTTTAAGCGCGTTCGCCTCTGATCCTGCGCGCTAACTGGATGTCCTTGGGCATGATGGTGACACGCTTCGCGTGAATCGCGCACAGGTTGGTGTCTTCGAAGAGACCGACGAGGTAAGCTTCGCTAGCCTCCTGCAGCGCCATGACAGCGGAGCTCTGGAAACGGAGATCGGTCTTGAAGTCCTGTGCGATCTCACGTACGAGACGCTGGAACGGAAGCTTGCGGATCAGGAGCTCGGTACTCTTCTGGTAGCGACGAATCTCACGGAGGGCCACAGTGCCGGGCCTGTAGCGATGGGGTTTCTTAACGCCACCGGTGGCCGGTGCACTCTTGCGCGCAGCCTTGGTGGCGAGCTGCTTCCTCGGAGCCTTACCACCTGTGGATTTACGAGCGGTCTGCTTGGTACGCGCCATTGTAAAAACACGGAACGGGAGATGAAATAACAACAACTACACACTTCGAACGTACGAGAGCGAATAATCGCGTTCGCGTAGGTTTGGGCCTCTTTTATACCCGCGGCAATGTAGCGGGCAGGGGATCGCGCGCCCTCTACAGTGCATCGAACTAACTAACAAAACTTGTAATAAAAGAAAAAAAAAATCGACGCGAATAATATTGTAAGTAAAATAATGTTATAATACCATCATAACATTGCTTGCACTATACAGCACCTAATATCTTATTAAGTATTATGTCAAAACTGCCGTTTGATTGTATCTCAATCGACTACCTCTCTCATTTACGCGGGAAGAAATTTAGTGTGCGCATTGTGTTTTGTAAATGATTTTTGTCTCTATATCTCTATGTGCGTGAGAGAATAGCATGCATATGTACTAGGTAGGTAGGTATTTTATGTATTTATTTATTTTTCATTTGATCGATGTGAACGGTATGTAGTAAGTAGTAGTTACCTACTATGTGAGTAACCAAAGTGAGTAACGTTTTGACGAGTTTCCAATTTCAGAAATGTGAATCGATAATCACATGAACATATTTGTGGCCCTGAAAAGGGCCTTTTGTTGTTTCTCCTGCCATCCCACGGTGTGCGTGCGCGTCCAGACGTTTGTCGTGGTTTTTGTTCGCGACGACGCGTGCATCGTGCGCGTCTCGTACGTACATACATGACATACACACACACACGTACTATGTGAATGTATGCATGCACGCACATTACGAAAACACTAGCACAATTAACACACGTATCACAATCAACAAGACACACGAGCAAACGCACTGGGTTTAACACTGTATACACACACGAGGCGAGGCGTCGAGACGGAGCGTCGGCGGCTCTTGCTAGCGCTACCGACCGACCGCTCACTTGGAGCTGGTGTATTTGGTGACGGCCTTGGTGCCTTCACTGACGGCGTGCTTGGCGAGTTCACCGGGCAGCAGGAGCCTGACGGACGTCTGCACCTCCCTGGACGTGATGGTCGACCTCTTGTTGTAGTGGGCGAGGCGGGAAGCTTCGGCGGCGATACGCTCGAAGATGTCGTTCACGAACGAGTTCATGATGGACATGGCCTTGCTGGAGATACCGGTGTCTGGGTGCACCTGCTTCAACACCTTGTAGATGTAGATGGCGTAGCTCTCCTTCCTCTTGTGCTTCTTCTTCTTCTTGTCGGTCTTGGAGATGTTCTTCTGGGCTTTGCCAGACTTCTTGGCGGCTTTACCACTTGTCTTGGGCGGCATTATGGAATCGTAGAGTACACACGTGCTACCGAAACGGAGTTCAGTCGCAGTATAAATCTACAATTTTTAGAAGTCGTATTTATATGCGCGCTCGCGGTGCAAAGTTGCGGCAAGCGGTGAGTGACTCAACGCAGCGGCAGACCAATCGCAGCGCTCCTAAGCCAGAGCGCGGAGAGAGGGGATACCCGGGAGGGAGGTGAAGGGGGCGGGGTTACGCCATTTAGTGAAAAAGTAATTGTTAAAAAATATATGTACAAATGTAAAATTTATATTAATTACTTATGTGTTTGTTTGCATAGGTACTGTAAACATTCAAATTATTTTGTACCTAATGCTCCGATGAGAAATTAATTGATCATTTCCCGATTAGATTACCTTTACTTTTAACAAAACTTGAACTCGAACATTTTGGTAAACCAAGTCAACAGAGTTAGTTATGATAGGTGTAGTTACGTTTTTGTTTGACGATTACTCCGATAAAGAAATTGTCTTTGTGTTATAATATAATTGACGAATAATATTGTGGCCCTGAAAAGGGCCTTTTGTTTTGAATGCATACGAGCGGAGAGCATCGCCACAAACGACATAATACGTATTGGCATAATAAATATCATATCGATGTACGCGTGCGGGACACTCGCACGATGCACCACGGTCAGATGCCGTCGCTGTAGCACGACGACGTCTAAGCCTTCTTCTCGGTCTTCTTGGGCAGGAGCACAGCCTGGATGTTCGGCAGCACACCACCTTGGGCGATCGTCACACCGGAGAGCAGCTTGTTCAACTCCTCGTCGTTGCGGATGGCCAACTGAAGATGACGCGGGATGATCCTGGTCTTCTTGTTGTCTCTAGCAGCGTTGCCGGCCAACTCGAGGACCTCAGCAGCGAGATACTCCATCACGGCGGCCAAGTAGACGGGGGCACCGGCACCGACGCGCTCGGCGTAGTTTCCGTTACGCAGCAGCCTGTGGATACGGCCCACCGGGAACTGGAGCCCAGCACGGTTGGAACGGGACTTTGCCTTTCCCTTCACCTTGCCACCTTTACCGCGACCCGACATGGTTTGTATTTACTTCGAATGTCACACACGCAAGCAAGAAAAACGATGTAACACGCGTACGACTGTGCGCGCGACGAGTGAACCTTGTAATCTTTTTTAAGACCCCTTACGCTCGACGCTTTTATACGCGCGCCTCGCGGCTGTGTTAGTGGTGGGGGTACGCAGTTACACGAAACAAATTCATAAAGCGCGCAGGCGCGCGCAATATTTCGACCGGCGCAACGTTGTTGTTATGGGATGGGTAGAGATATCGGTAGACTAGACGTCGTTTCTATTTTTGATTTTACAACATCACTTGCTTTATGTATAAAACAAGTGAGTGAGTAGATGTGTTGCTTATTATTATAAAAGTACGTTTTGACTGTCTCTGTATTAAAGAAATGAATATTGTTCATATTCATGATAGTTTTGTTAGCCCTGAAAAGGGCTTTTTGGTGTGCGCTCGGAGAGCGCTGCGATTGAGAGCGCATGCACGCAACTCTAAGCATCTCGGTGCCTGCCGTGCCGCCGTGGTTTTTTCCTCAGTTCAGTGGTTGTTGTGTTGATTCTAAAGAATGCCATTGACGGTGACGAGCTCGAGACACGTCGAGCGCGCTCCGCACCCCTTTTCCCGAGGACGTTGAACGGTTAGACGTTGATGAAAACGCAAATGGCACACGCGCGCCTCTCTACCGTGCATAATAATTATAGTGCACAGTAGGTAGGCAAGACGCACGCACACTGGTGTTCAGCCGACTGCGCCGCTGTCGTCGTCGTCGGTGTAACGCGAACGCGCGACCGTTGCTTACTTCTTAGCGGCGGACGCTTTCTTGGCTGCCGGTTTAGACTTGGGTGTAGCCGCGGCCTTCTTGGGTTTAGGCGCTTTCGGCTTCTTGGTTGGCGGCTTGGCTGTCTTCTTAGCTTTAGGTGCGGCGGCGCCCTTCGCCTTGGCGGGGGCGGCGGCCTTCTTGGGTGCCGGCTTCTTCTTAGCGGCGGCGGCCTTCTTGTCCTTAGCGGCGGCCGCAGACGACTTGGCCTTGGAAGGTGAAGCCGCAGAGGCGGACGCGGCGGCGGCTGCTGCCTTCTTGGTCTTGGCTCCAGCTGCCGAGGCGGTCGCCTTCTTGGTCTTCGCGGCCGCGGAGGCGGTCGCCTTACCGGCGCCGGTCTTGCCGGCGGCGGCGGTGGCGGGTTTCTTGGACGCTGCCGATTTCGACTCGAGCTTGAAGGAACCGGAGGCGCCCTTGCCCTTGGTCTGGATCAACGCGCCAGATTCGACGGCGCTCTTCAGATATTTCCTGATGAACGGAGCCAGTTTCTCAGCGTCGACCTTGTACTGGGCCGCGATGTACTTCTTGATCGCCTGCAGGGAAGATCCGCTGCGCTCCTTCATCTCCTTGATAGCGTTGTTGACCATCTCGGATGTTTTGGGATGGGTCGGCTTCGCCTTCGGTTTCTTCGCGGCGCCGGCGCCGCCGGCCTGCCTCGCCTGCTTCTTCGCTGGTGTAGCGGGTGCCGGAGCCTCGGTAGCGACTGCTGTGTCTGCCATTTCGTAGTAGAGTACAACACGTAAACACACACGATAAAAAAAAAAAGTTATATTATTATATTATAAGGGGAGAGAGACTTTCGGGGAGCTCGGGATCACCGGGGGCCTCCGGCTTAAGGTCACCGCGACGGGGGCACGCATGCTGGAGATCCCCGGTGAAACCAGCGGCTCGTCCGCTGACGCTCTGGCGGAAAAGCTCAGAGCGTCCCTAAACGCGGACGAGGCCCGAGTGTCCAGGCCCGTGAGATGCGCAGACCTGCGCATTCTGGGTCTGGACGACTCGGTGACCAAGGAGGAGGTGGTGGCCGCCGTCGCCAGGTCCGGTGGGTGTCCTGCTGAGCAGGTCAGGGCAGGCGCCCTACGCCCGGACCTCACGGGTATGCATACCGTTACGGTATGCTGCCCTGTGACGGCGGCCAAAGCTATAGTGGAGGGCCGTAGGCTACTGGTGGGCTGGGTTTCAGCGCAGGTGAAGCTGCTGGAGCCCAGACCTCTGAGGTGCTATCGCTGCCACGTGGGACACCACGTGTCAGTACAGTGCGCCTCGGAGGTTGACCGCAGCGGCCTCTGCTTCCGCTGCAGCCAGCCGGGTCACATGTCCGCAGCTTGCTGCGCCACGCCGCACTGCGGTGCATGTGCGGCGGCTGGCAAGCCGGCCGATCACCGGGCTGGGAGCAAGGCCTGCGTTCCACCCACCAAAGCCACCAGAGGCAAGGGTAGGCCCTCCGCCGCCACCGCCACCGTCGCCACCGCCGCAGCCGCAACTGCCGCCGCTGCCGCTGTCACCGCCACAGTGGGGCCCTCACAAGGGGCCAGGGAGGAGGAAGCGGCAATGGAGTGCCAATAACGGCCCCATTACGCTTCCTCCAAGCGAATATCAACCACTGCGCCTGTGCTCAGGATCTGTTGCTCCAGAGCATGGCGCAGTGGTCGATAAACATCGCTGTGGTCGCTGAGCCGTATTTTGTCCTGCCCAGGGAAGACTGGGTGGCGGACCTTAGCGGCTCAGTGACCATTGTGTCGTCGGCCGCCGCCGGCACCCCGACCCTTGAAAGTGTCAGGAGGGGTCGGGGATGCGTAGCAGCACGGTTCGGGGAGATTGTCGTGGTGGGAGTCTACTTCTCCCCGAGCCGAACTCTCGCCGAGTTCCACAACTCCCTTGCGGAGTTGAGTGTCGTCGTCGGAAACCAATCCCTCCCCGTAATTGTCCTCGGGGACTTCAACGCCAAGAACTTGGCTTGGGGTTCCCGTTGCACAGACGTGCGGGGAAGAATGGTGGAGGACTGGGCCCTGGAGAAGGGCCTGGACGTCCTAAATCGGGGTTCTGTCCCCACGTGTGTGCGGATGCGGGGCGAGTCGGTGGTGGACATTTCGTTCGCTAGCCCCGCTCTGTCGCCGCGTGTCATTGACTGGCGTGTCATGGAGGGGGTGGAGACCTATTCCGACCACCGGTACATCCGGTTCGACGTCTCCACCCAGACCTCAAGCGCGCCGGTCCAACAGGCCCCGAGTGGTCCGCGTTGGGCGCTAAAGCAGCTGGACCGGGAGCTCCTCCTGGAAGCCTCGATCGTGCAGGCCTGGGTGACATCACCGGACAGGCCTGCCGACATTAATAATGAGGCAGGGTGGTTCCAGGAGGCCATGTCCGATATATGCGACGTGGCAATGCCCCGAGTCCGGCCAGGAAGCGCCCGACGTCAGGTGTACTGGTGGTCGCGAGAGCTGACGTCTCTGCGCGAGGCGTGCGTGGCTGCGCGACACCTGTACGCCAGGCATCGCAGGCTCCGCATTCGCCCACCGAATGCGGCAGCCATCGAGGCGGAGCTTTATGAGGGGTACAGAGCGGCGAAGACCGCCCTCCGCGAGGCTGTCTTGCGGGCCAGGGATCTGGCCCGCGAGGAGTTGCTGGGGACTCTCGACAGAGATCCGTGGGGGCGCCCTTACAAGATGGTGCGTGATAAACTCCGCACCTGGGCCCCCCCACTGACGCAGAGTCTCCGGCCTGAGCTCGTGGAGGACGTGGTGAGCACTCTGTTCCCTACGCGGGGAGAACATCCCCCCCCGCCTATGGCTCCGCCACCTGCGATGCTGGAAGCGGACCACCAGGATGACGACGACGACACTCCGGAAGTGACTGGGGTAGACCTGAGAGTGGCGGTACGCAGGCTCAGTGCCAAAAATACCGCCCCGGGACCCGACGGCTTGCCTGGCAAAGCCTGGGTCCTGGCCTTGGAGGCTCTCGGGCCCCGACTGGAGGGGCTCTTAAGCGCATGCTTGGAGAGAGGCCAGTTCCCGCTTCGTTGGAAGACGGGGAAGCTGGTCCTCATTCGGAAGCCGGGGCGCCCTGCGGACTCTCCGTCCGCATACCGGCCCGTGGTGCTGCTCGACGAGGTGGGCAAGCTCTTTGAAAGAGTCATTGCAAACCGCCTCGCCGAGCACCTTACGGGGACGGGGCCGGATCTTGCGGAACACCAATTTGGTTTCCGCAAGGGGCGCTCTACGGTGGACGCCATCATGCGCGTGAGAACCCTCACGACGGGGGATGCGGTGTGCAGGGGTGGGGTTGTCTTGGCGGTGTCTCTCGACATCGCCAACGCCTTCAACTCCATGCCCTGGAGCTGCATAAGGGAGGCACTCCGGTATCACCGGGTGCCGACCTACCTCCGTCGAGTGGTCGGGGACTACCTGACGGACAGGGCAGTCATTTACCCCAGTCGCAGTGGAGCATGGAACCGGCGAGAGATGTCGTGCGGTGTTCCACAGGGATCGGTTCTAGGGCCTTCCTTGTGGAACATCGGGTACGACTGGGTGCTGCGCGCCGACCTCCCTAGTGGTGTCAGCGTAGTTTGCTACGCTGACGACACGCTGGTGCTGGCACAGGGGGGGTCGCACGAGGCGGCGGCCGAAGCTATGACACGCGGGGTTGCGATAGTCGTTGAGAGGATCCGGCAACTGGGTCTCGAGGTGGCATTGCACAAGTCCGAGGCCATGTGCTTTCATGGGCCTCGGAATGCGCCACCTCCGGGATCCTTACTCACGGTAGGAGGGGTATCCATCGGTGTCGAGTCGACTTTGAAGTACCTAGGACTCGTCCTCGACAGCCGGTGGAACTTCGTGGAGCACTTCCGACGTTTGGCCCCCAAACTGGAACGGACTGGGGCTGCCTTCAGGCGGCTCCTGCCCAACCTGGGGGGGCCGAACGCCTCCTGCCGGAGGCTCTACGCGGGAGTCGTGCGGTCCATGGCCCTTTACGGGGCCCCGGTGTGGGCGCGTTCCTTGAGGCTGCGTGCAGCCCACTACCTGAACGCGCCCCAAAAGGTGGTAGCCGTAAGGCTGGCCCGTGGGTACCGCACGATCGCCCGCGAGGCGGCGTGCCTCCTTGCCGGATTGCCGCCATGGGATCTGGAGGCGATAGTCCTCGCGCGCCTGCATGAATGGCGCGCGGAGGCGCTTCGCCGGGGGGAAACTCCGCTGCCGCGACAAATTGTCGCTCAGCGGACAGACTTCCGGCGGGATCTCATGGCGACATGGAGAGAGCGACTGTCGCAACCCCGTGCAGGGCACGCCACGATAGTGGCGATAAGTCCCCTCTTTGAGGAGTGGCTAGAGAGACGCCACGGCGTCCTCACCTTCCGCCTGACGCAGGTCCTCACCGGACACGGTGTTTTCGGGAGGTTCCTGCACCGAATCGGGCGGGAGGAAACGCCCGGGTGTTTCCATTGCGAGGATCGACCGGAGGACACGGTGGAGCACACGGTGGAGGTGTGCCCCGCGTGGGCGGAGCACCGCCGTGCCCTCGAAGCGGCGATTGGCGGCGGCGACCTCTCGCGTCCGGCCCTGGTGCAAGCCATGGTCCGGAGCGAGACGGAATGGGACGCCGTCACCTCCTTCTGCGAAGCAGTAATGCTAGAGAAGGAGGTGGCGGAACGTGAGAGGGAGAGAGCCTCACAGCGTCCCGGCCGCCGCGGGAGACGCCACGGGCGTCGGGGGCCACGTGGTGGCCCCCGGCCACCGTAGGCGCGGGCCTGTGGACGGTGGGCTATGGGCTAGCTCGCCGTCCGTCCGTCTCATGACGACAGGCCGTGTCGACGGCGCGTTCGTGTTCCACGCGCGCCTCAAAGAGAGTCAGCAAGGGGAAGGGGTCCGCAAGGACCGATGCCTGCCGGGGTTGCGGGACTGTTCGAAAGAGATACCGTGACCCCGGAACACAAAGGGCGATGAAGGAACATGGATGGGTTTTAGTCAGTAAAAGTCTGACACTCCCTCCTGCTCCGCCCAGAGCGGGAGAAGTCATTTGATGATTTCCCATCCGAAAAAAAAAAAAAAAAAAAAAAAAAAAAAAAAAGGGGAGAGAGACTTAGATGTCGCCACTTATAGGATTTACAAATTTCGTATACGTACGCCCAAGTACGACGGAACTTTACCGTAACGAGCGCCGCGATGTCGCGCGACGTTTTCTCGTATGAACGCTTGAAAGTTTTCACTAACACGTATCAAATAAAACAGAGAAAAGGAATAGTTAACGAGTCGCTGGGCGACGGGCGTTTGCGGTTTCGGATAGTTCATGAAGTGGAGTATGCGGACGTGCGAACGCAGGCGGAGTGCGGTGCGCGTTCGGACCGTGGCGGCGTATTATTTTGACGACTGAGTGCGAAGCGTAGGTCGGGTCGAGTTCAAAACGTTATTTTCTCTATAAAATTGATAGTTAGCCGGGAGAGAGGCCGACGCGTCAACAAGGAGGATATCGAGCTTGCGTGGCGACAGGACATCGTCGATATCACACTTCGTCGCGAAGGTATTATCGACCTAAAAGTGAAGCGTCGTAAAACACCGCGAGCGCCGAACCGCTAAGGACGGACGACTCCGTCCAGGACGTGCAACCTAATAATATACTAATAATAAAAGACGAGAGCGCCCTTCGAGGAGTGTACAGTGTGAACACTGCGATTATCGCATCAGAAAGTGTATTAAAGTGCAGCTCTACGTAAACGACAACAGGCGATACCGACCGACCGCGTGCGTACCGTACCTACACACAGACAGCGTTCTATACTCTAGACGAGTAGGCAGGCGGCAAGCCTGCAATGCTCGTAACAACGCAGTAAACATAATAATATATTACATAATACAAAAATAATACAGCTCATGAGTGTACGAGTATCCTCATAGGTAAGTAAGTACCTAACTACAGCATAATAACGCGACATAAACAAACTGCGAGCGAGCGCACGAATAGGTACCTAGGTAGGTGGATTTGTGTTGTATTGTACACAAGTGTTAGGTAGGGTGTAGGTATAATGTTATGTTCTTTTATTTTTCAGGTTCATTCGGACAGACAGACGGACGGACGGACGGACATACAGGCTGACGGCGAAGGAGGGGCGCGCCAATTTCACGCGTAAACAGTGCGCTGACATATAAATAAAGGAATCATTTTATGTTTCATTTTATCTAGTAACAAGTCTCCACCCAACCTTCTGTATGGTGTAAGTAAGTAGGTAGGTAGGTAAGCAGTGAGCAGATGATATAATTACGTTTTTTGACGAACTCCATTAAAGAAACATTTTTATTGTATCGAATCATATGCGGCCCTGAAAAGGGCCTTTTTTGATGTGCGCATCTACACACGCATGGTGGAACGGTATGATTTTGTCCGTTCACAACGAACGAACTAAAAACACACACGCGTCCGCACACACACAGTATGTAGAGTTGCTGGTTGCACAGGCGACGACACACACGGTACACAGCGGTTTAACCGCCGAATCCGTACAGGGTGCGACCCTGGCGCTTCAGAGCGTAGACGACGTCCATGGCGGTGACGGTCTTCCTCTTGGCGTGCTCGGTGTAAGTGACGGCGTCACGGATGACGTTCTCTAGGAACACTTTAAGCACACCGCGAGTCTCTTCGTAGATCAGACCGGAGATACGTTTCACGCCGCCTCTGCGAGCCAGACGACGGATGGCGGGCTTCGTGATACCTTGGATGTTATCACGAAGTACCTTCCTGTGGCGCTTGGCTCCTCCTTTTCCCAGACCCTTTCCTCCCTTACCGCGACCGGTCATCTTCTCAGCAGTGGGGTTTCAAAGTAACACGATAGTAAAATTCCGACAACACGGGTGTGCGCGCACGAAGAACGCGGACGACTGTAATTTTTCGCCCCGAGGTCGTATTTATACTGTAACGTAAAGCTACGGAGACGGGAGGTGCGGGGGGCGAGGCGACCGACCCGATGCTCGTCGTTGGTTGGTTCTACGTTGTATCGTCGCGCGCATTACATTTTATTTTAGCATTTCCGAAATTGCATTTTATTTATTTAAGCAGGCATACTGTTATTGTAGTAAATAATATAATAATTATGCTAATAGGTCGATATGTACATAAAGACATGTATAAGACTAGTAGGATATAATTGGTAGGTACTACTGTCTTAACTAATTTAGTAAGTATGTAACAACCGAGTACCTATTCTGTTATTAATTTATTTACTTACTTACTTACTTAGGTTGTGTGTGTACTTAATGTAAATAAATACAGACTTCTGTTAAGTTAGTTAGTTAGTTAGGTAGTTAGTTAGGTAGGTAGGTAGGTAGGTAGGTAGGTAACGGTTACGTTTTTGCGACTTCCGATGTAAAGAAACATTTAATAATCTGATTCATATGTGGCCCTGAAAAGGGCCTTTTGTGTGAGCGCACAGCCTGCCACAAATTGCACACAGTCAACGTGTGTGTGTATTGTGACGTGTGCAGCTGATGCAGCAGCAGTTTAAGCGCGTTCGCCTCTGATCCTGCGCGCTAACTGGATGTCCTTGGGCATGATGGTGACACGCTTCGCGTGAATCGCGCACAGGTTGGTGTCTTCGAAGAGACCGACGAGGTAAGCTTCGCTAGCCTCCTGCAGCGCCATGACAGCGGAGCTCTGGAAACGGAGATCGGTCTTGAAGTCCTGTGCGATCTCACGTACGAGACGCTGGAACGGAAGCTTGCGGATCAGGAGCTCGGTACTCTTCTGGTAGCGACGAATCTCACGGAGGGCCACAGTGCCGGGCCTGTAGCGATGGGGTTTCTTAACGCCACCGGTGGCCGGTGCACTCTTGCGCGCAGCCTTGGTGGCGAGCTGCTTCCTCGGAGCCTTACCACCTGTGGATTTACGAGCGGTCTGCTTGGTACGCGCCATTGTAAAAACACGGAACGGGAGATGAAATAACAACAACTACACACTTCGAACGTACGAGAGCGAATAATCGCGTTCGCGTAGGTTTGGGCCTCTTTTATACCCGCGGCAATGTAGCGGGCAGGGGATCGCGCGCCCTCTACAGTGCATCGAACTAACTAACAAAACTTGTAATAAAAGAAAAAAAAAATCGACGCGAATAATATTGTAAGTAAAATAATGTTATAATACCATCATAACATTGCTTGCACTATACAGCACCTAATATCTTATTAAGTATTATGTCAAAACTGCCGTTTGATTGTATCTCAATCGACTACCTCTCTCATTTACGCGGGAAGAAATTTAGTGTGCGCATTGTGTTTTGTAAATGATTTTTGTCTCTATATCTCTATGTGCGTGAGAGAATAGCATGCATATGTACTAGGTAGGTAGGTATTTTATGTATTTATTTATTTTTCATTTGATCGATGTGAACGGTATGTAGTAAGTAGTAGTTACCTACTATGTGAGTAACCAAAGTGAGTAACGTTTTGACGAGTTTCCAATTTCAGAAATGTGAATCGATAATCACATGAACATATTTGTGGCCCTGAAAAGGGCCTTTTGTTGTTTCTCCTGCCATCCCACGGTGTGCGTGCGCGTCCAGACGTTTGTCGTGGTTTTTGTTCGCGACGACGCGTGCATCGTGCGCGTCTCGTACGTACATACATGACATACACACACACACGTACTATGTGAATGTATGCATGCACGCACATTACGAAAACACTAGCACAATTAACACACGTATCACAATCAACAAGACACACGAGCAAACGCACTGGGTTTAACACTGTATACACACACGAGGCGAGGCGTCGAGACGGAGCGTCGGCGGCTCTTGCTAGCGCTACCGACCGACCGCTCACTTGGAGCTGGTGTATTTGGTGACGGCCTTGGTGCCTTCACTGACGGCGTGCTTGGCGAGTTCACCGGGCAGCAGGAGCCTGACGGACGTCTGCACCTCCCTGGACGTGATGGTCGACCTCTTGTTGTAGTGGGCGAGGCGGGAAGCTTCGGCGGCGATACGCTCGAAGATGTCGTTCACGAACGAGTTCATGATGGACATGGCCTTGCTGGAGATACCGGTGTCTGGGTGCACCTGCTTCAACACCTTGTAGATGTAGATGGCGTAGCTCTCCTTCCTCTTGTGCTTCTTCTTCTTCTTGTCGGTCTTGGAGATGTTCTTCTGGGCTTTGCCAGACTTCTTGGCGGCTTTACCACTTGTCTTGGGCGGCATTATGGAATCGTAGAGTACACACGTGCTACCGAAACGGAGTTCAGTCGCAGTATAAATCTACAATTTTTAGAAGTCGTATTTATATGCGCGCTCGCGGTGCAAAGTTGCGGCAAGCGGTGAGTGACTCAACGCAGCGGCAGACCAATCGCAGCGCTCCTAAGCCAGAGCGCGGAGAGAGGGGATACCCGGGAGGGAGGTGAAGGGGGCGGGGTTACGCCATTTAGTGAAAAAGTAATTGTTAAAAAATATATGTACAAATGTAAAATTTATATTAATTACTTATGTGTTTGTTTGCATAGGTACTGTAAACATTCAAATTATTTTGTACCTAATGCTCCGATGAGAAATTAATTGATCATTTCCCGATTAGATTACCTTTACTTTTAACAAAACTTGAACTCGAACATTTTGGTAAACCAAGTCAACAGAGTTAGTTATGATAGGTGTAGTTACGTTTTTGTTTGACGATTACTCCGATAAAGAAATTGTCTTTGTGTTATAATATAATTGACGAATAATATTGTGGCCCTGAAAAGGGCCTTTTGTTTTGAATGCATACGAGCGGAGAGCATCGCCACAAACGACATAATACGTATTGGCATAATAAATATCATATCGATGTACGCGTGCGGGACACTCGCACGATGCACCACGGTCAGATGCCGTCGCTGTAGCACGACGACGTCTAAGCCTTCTTCTCGGTCTTCTTGGGCAGGAGCACAGCCTGGATGTTCGGCAGCACACCACCTTGGGCGATCGTCACACCGGAGAGCAGCTTGTTCAACTCCTCGTCGTTGCGGATGGCCAACTGAAGATGACGCGGGATGATCCTGGTCTTCTTGTTGTCTCTAGCAGCGTTGCCGGCCAACTCGAGGACCTCAGCAGCGAGATACTCCATCACGGCGGCCAAGTAGACGGGGGCACCGGCACCGACGCGCTCGGCGTAGTTTCCGTTACGCAGCAGCCTGTGGATACGGCCCACCGGGAACTGGAGCCCAGCACGGTTGGAACGGGACTTTGCCTTTCCCTTCACCTTGCCACCTTTACCGCGACCCGACATGGTTTGTATTTACTTCGAATGTCACACACGCAAGCAAGAAAAACGATGTAACACGCGTACGACTGTGCGCGCGACGAGTGAACCTTGTAATCTTTTTTAAGACCCCTTACGCTCGACGCTTTTATACGCGCGCCTCGCGGCTGTGTTAGTGGTGGGGGTACGCAGTTACACGAAACAAATTCATAAAGCGCGCAGGCGCGCGCAATATTTCGACCGGCGCAACGTTGTTGTTATGGGATGGGTAGAGATATCGGTAGACTAGACGTCGTTTCTATTTTTGATTTTACAACATCACTTGCTTTATGTATAAAACAAGTGAGTGAGTAGATGTGTTGCTTATTATTATAAAAGTACGTTTTGACTGTCTCTGTATTAAAGAAATGAATATTGTTCATATTCATGATAGTTTTGTTAGCCCTGAAAAGGGCTTTTTGGTGTGCGCTCGGAGAGCGCTGCGATTGAGAGCGCATGCACGCAACTCTAAGCATCTCGGTGCCTGCCGTGCCGCCGTGGTTTTTTCCTCAGTTCAGTGGTTGTTGTGTTGATTCTAAAGAATGCCATTGACGGTGACGAGCTCGAGACACGTCGAGCGCGCTCCGCACCCCTTTTCCCGAGGACGTTGAACGGTTAGACGTTGATGAAAACGCAAATGGCACACGCGCGCCTCTCTACCGTGCATAATAATTATAGTGCACAGTAGGTAGGCAAGACGCACGCACACTGGTGTTCAGCCGACTGCGCCGCTGTCGTCGTCGTCGGTGTAACGCGAACGCGCGACCGTTGCTTACTTCTTAGCGGCGGACGCTTTCTTGGCTGCCGGTTTAGACTTGGGTGTAGCCGCGGCCTTCTTGGGTTTAGGCGCTTTCGGCTTCTTGGTTGGCGGCTTGGCTGTCTTCTTAGCTTTAGGTGCGGCGGCGCCCTTCGCCTTGGCGGGGGCGGCGGCCTTCTTGGGTGCCGGCTTCTTCTTAGCGGCGGCGGCCTTCTTGTCCTTAGCGGCGGCCGCAGACGACTTGGCCTTGGAAGGTGAAGCCGCAGAGGCGGACGCGGCGGCGGCTGCTGCCTTCTTGGTCTTGGCTCCAGCTGCCGAGGCGGTCGCCTTCTTGGTCTTCGCGGCCGCGGAGGCGGTCGCCTTACCGGCGCCGGTCTTGCCGGCGGCGGCGGTGGCGGGTTTCTTGGACGCTGCCGATTTCGACTCGAGCTTGAAGGAACCGGAGGCGCCCTTGCCCTTGGTCTGGATCAACGCGCCAGATTCGACGGCGCTCTTCAGATATTTCCTGATGAACGGAGCCAGTTTCTCAGCGTCGACCTTGTACTGGGCCGCGATGTACTTCTTGATCGCCTGCAGGGAAGATCCGCTGCGCTCCTTCATCTCCTTGATAGCGTTGTTGACCATCTCGGATGTTTTGGGATGGGTCGGCTTCGCCTTCGGTTTCTTCGCGGCGCCGGCGCCGCCGGCCTGCCTCGCCTGCTTCTTCGCTGGTGTAGCGGGTGCCGGAGCCTCGGTAGCGACTGCTGTGTCTGCCATTTCGTAGTAGAGTACAACACGTAAACACACACGATAAAAAAAAAAAGTTATATTATTATATTATAAGGGGAGAGAGACTTAGATGTCGCCACTTATAGGATTTACAAATTTCGTATACGTACGCCCAAGTACGACGGAACTTTACCGTAACGAGCGCCGCGATGTCGCGCGACGTTTTCTCGTATGAACGCTTGAAAGTTTTCACTAACACGTATCAAATAAAACAGAGAAAAGGAATAGTTAACGAGTCGCTGGGCGACGGGCGTTTGCGGTTTCGGATAGTTCATGAAGTGGAGTATGCGGACGTGCGAACGCAGGCGGAGTGCGGTGCGCGTTCGGACCGTGGCGGCGTATTATTTTGACGACTGAGTGCGAAGCGTAGGTCGGGTCGAGTTCAAAACGTTATTTTCTCTATAAAATTGATAGTTAGCCGGGAGAGAGGCCGACGCGTCAACAAGGAGGATATCGAGCTTGCGTGGCGACAGGACATCGTCGATATCACACTTCGTCGCGAAGGTATTATCGACCTAAAAGTGAAGCGTCGTAAAACACCGCGAGCGCCGAACCGCTAAGGACGGACGACTCCGTCCAGGACGTGCAACCTAATAATATACTAATAATAAAAGACGAGAGCGCCCTTCGAGGAGTGTACAGTGTGAACACTGCGATTATCGCATCAGAAAGTGTATTAAAGTGCAGCTCTACGTAAACGACAACAGGCGATACCGACCGACCGCGTGCGTACCGTACCTACACACAGACAGCGTTCTATACTCTAGACGAGTAGGCAGGCGGCAAGCCTGCAATGCTCGTAACAACGCAGTAAACATAATAATATATTACATAATACAAAAATAATACAGCTCATGAGTGTACGAGTATCCTCATAGGTAAGTAAGTACCTAACTACAGCATAATAACGCGACATAAACAAACTGCGAGCGAGCGCACGAATAGGTACCTAGGTAGGTGGATTTGTGTTGTATTGTACACAAGTGTTAGGTAGGGTGTAGGTATAATGTTATGTTCTTTTATTTTTCAGGTTCATTCGGACAGACAGACGGACGGACGGACGGACATACAGGCTGACGGCGAAGGAGGGGCGCGCCAATTTCACGCGTAAACAGTGCGCTGACATATAAATAAAGGAATCATTTTATGTTTCATTTTATCTAGTAACAAGTCTCCACCCAACCTTCTGTATGGTGTAAGTAAGTAGGTAGGTAGGTAAGCAGTGAGCAGATGATATAATTACGTTTTTTGACGAACTCCATTAAAGAAACATTTTTATTGTATCGAATCATATGCGGCCCTGAAAAGGGCCTTTTTTGATGTGCGCATCTACACACGCATGGTGGAACGGTATGATTTTGTCCGTTCACAACGAACGAACTAAAAACACACACGCGTCCGCACACACACAGTATGTAGAGTTGCTGGTTGCACAGGCGACGACACACACGGTACACAGCGGTTTAACCGCCGAATCCGTACAGGGTGCGACCCTGGCGCTTCAGAGCGTAGACGACGTCCATGGCGGTGACGGTCTTCCTCTTGGCGTGCTCGGTGTAAGTGACGGCGTCACGGATGACGTTCTCTAGGAACACTTTAAGCACACCGCGAGTCTCTTCGTAGATCAGACCGGAGATACGTTTCACGCCGCCTCTGCGAGCCAGACGACGGATGGCGGGCTTCGTGATACCTTGGATGTTATCACGAAGTACCTTCCTGTGGCGCTTGGCTCCTCCTTTTCCCAGACCCTTTCCTCCCTTACCGCGACCGGTCATCTTCTCAGCAGTGGGGTTTCAAAGTAACACGATAGTAAAATTCCGACAACACGGGTGTGCGCGCACGAAGAACGCGGACGACTGTAATTTTTCGCCCCGAGGTCGTATTTATACTGTAACGTAAAGCTACGGAGACGGGAGGTGCGGGGGGCGAGGCGACCGACCCGATGCTCGTCGTTGGTTGGTTCTACGTTGTATCGTCGCGCGCATTACATTTTATTTTAGCATTTCCGAAATTGCATTTTATTTATTTAAGCAGGCATACTGTTATTGTAGTAAATAATATAATAATTATGCTAATAGGTCGATATGTACATAAAGACATGTATAAGACTAGTAGGATATAATTGGTAGGTACTACTGTCTTAACTAATTTAGTAAGTATGTAACAACCGAGTACCTATTCTGTTATTAATTTATTTACTTACTTACTTACTTAGGTTGTGTGTGTACTTAATGTAAATAAATACAGACTTCTGTTAAGTTAGTTAGTTAGTTAGGTAGTTAGTTAGGTAGGTAGGTAGGTAGGTAGGTAGGTAACGGTTACGTTTTTGCGACTTCCGATGTAAAGAAACATTTAATAATCTGATTCATATGTGGCCCTGAAAAGGGCCTTTTGTGTGAGCGCACAGCCTGCCACAAATTGCACACAGTCAACGTGTGTGTGTATTGTGACGTGTGCAGCTGATGCAGCAGCAGTTTAAGCGCGTTCGCCTCTGATCCTGCGCGCTAACTGGATGTCCTTGGGCATGATGGTGACACGCTTCGCGTGAATCGCGCACAGGTTGGTGTCTTCGAAGAGACCGACGAGGTAAGCTTCGCTAGCCTCCTGCAGCGCCATGACAGCGGAGCTCTGGAAACGGAGATCGGTCTTGAAGTCCTGTGCGATCTCACGTACGAGACGCTGGAACGGAAGCTTGCGGATCAGGAGCTCGGTACTCTTCTGGTAGCGACGAATCTCACGGAGGGCCACAGTGCCGGGCCTGTAGCGATGGGGTTTCTTAACGCCACCGGTGGCCGGTGCACTCTTGCGCGCAGCCTTGGTGGCGAGCTGCTTCCTCGGAGCCTTACCACCTGTGGATTTACGAGCGGTCTGCTTGGTACGCGCCATTGTAAAAACACGGAACGGGAGATGAAATAACAACAACTACACACTTCGAACGTACGAGAGCGAATAATCGCGTTCGCGTAGGTTTGGGCCTCTTTTATACCCGCGGCAATGTAGCGGGCAGGGGATCGCGCGCCCTCTACAGTGCATCGAACTAACTAACAAAACTTGTAATAAAAGAAAAAAAAAATCGACGCGAATAATATTGTAAGTAAAATAATGTTATAATACCATCATAACATTGCTTGCACTATACAGCACCTAATATCTTATTAAGTATTATGTCAAAACTGCCGTTTGATTGTATCTCAATCGACTACCTCTCTCATTTACGCGGGAAGAAATTTAGTGTGCGCATTGTGTTTTGTAAATGATTTTTGTCTCTATATCTCTATGTGCGTGAGAGAATAGCATGCATATGTACTAGGTAGGTAGGTATTTTATGTATTTATTTATTTTTCATTTGATCGATGTGAACGGTATGTAGTAAGTAGTAGTTACCTACTATGTGAGTAACCAAAGTGAGTAACGTTTTGACGAGTTTCCAATTTCAGAAATGTGAATCGATAATCACATGAACATATTTGTGGCCCTGAAAAGGGCCTTTTGTTGTTTCTCCTGCCATCCCACGGTGTGCGTGCGCGTCCAGACGTTTGTCGTGGTTTTTGTTCGCGACGACGCGTGCATCGTGCGCGTCTCGTACGTACATACATGACATACACACACACACGTACTATGTGAATGTATGCATGCACGCACATTACGAAAACACTAGCACAATTAACACACGTATCACAATCAACAAGACACACGAGCAAACGCACTGGGTTTAACACTGTATACACACACGAGGCGAGGCGTCGAGACGGAGCGTCGGCGGCTCTTGCTAGCGCTACCGACCGACCGCTCACTTGGAGCTGGTGTATTTGGTGACGGCCTTGGTGCCTTCACTGACGGCGTGCTTGGCGAGTTCACCGGGCAGCAGGAGCCTGACGGACGTCTGCACCTCCCTGGACGTGATGGTCGACCTCTTGTTGTAGTGGGCGAGGCGGGAAGCTTCGGCGGCGATACGCTCGAAGATGTCGTTCACGAACGAGTTCATGATGGACATGGCCTTGCTGGAGATACCGGTGTCTGGGTGCACCTGCTTCAACACCTTGTAGATGTAGATGGCGTAGCTCTCCTTCCTCTTGTGCTTCTTCTTCTTCTTGTCGGTCTTGGAGATGTTCTTCTGGGCTTTGCCAGACTTCTTGGCGGCTTTACCACTTGTCTTGGGCGGCATTATGGAATCGTAGAGTACACACGTGCTACCGAAACGGAGTTCAGTCGCAGTATAAATCTACAATTTTTAGAAGTCGTATTTATATGCGCGCTCGCGGTGCAAAGTTGCGGCAAGCGGTGAGTGACTCAACGCAGCGGCAGACCAATCGCAGCGCTCCTAAGCCAGAGCGCGGAGAGAGGGGATACCCGGGAGGGAGGTGAAGGGGGCGGGGTTACGCCATTTAGTGAAAAAGTAATTGTTAAAAAATATATGTACAAATGTAAAATTTATATTAATTACTTATGTGTTTGTTTGCATAGGTACTGTAAACATTCAAATTATTTTGTACCTAATGCTCCGATGAGAAATTAATTGATCATTTCCCGATTAGATTACCTTTACTTTTAACAAAACTTGAACTCGAACATTTTGGTAAACCAAGTCAACAGAGTTAGTTATGATAGGTGTAGTTACGTTTTTGTTTGACGATTACTCCGATAAAGAAATTGTCTTTGTGTTATAATATAATTGACGAATAATATTGTGGCCCTGAAAAGGGCCTTTTGTTTTGAATGCATACGAGCGGAGAGCATCGCCACAAACGACATAATACGTATTGGCATAATAAATATCATATCGATGTACGCGTGCGGGACACTCGCACGATGCACCACGGTCAGATGCCGTCGCTGTAGCACGACGACGTCTAAGCCTTCTTCTCGGTCTTCTTGGGCAGGAGCACAGCCTGGATGTTCGGCAGCACACCACCTTGGGCGATCGTCACACCGGAGAGCAGCTTGTTCAACTCCTCGTCGTTGCGGATGGCCAACTGAAGATGACGCGGGATGATCCTGGTCTTCTTGTTGTCTCTAGCAGCGTTGCCGGCCAACTCGAGGACCTCAGCAGCGAGATACTCCATCACGGCGGCCAAGTAGACGGGGGCACCGGCACCGACGCGCTCGGCGTAGTTTCCGTTACGCAGCAGCCTGTGGATACGGCCCACCGGGAACTGGAGCCCAGCACGGTTGGAACGGGACTTTGCCTTTCCCTTCACCTTGCCACCTTTACCGCGACCCGACATGGTTTGTATTTACTTCGAATGTCACACACGCAAGCAAGAAAAACGATGTAACACGCGTACGACTGTGCGCGCGACGAGTGAACCTTGTAATCTTTTTTAAGACCCCTTACGCTCGACGCTTTTATACGCGCGCCTCGCGGCTGTGTTAGTGGTGGGGGTACGCAGTTACACGAAACAAATTCATAAAGCGCGCAGGCGCGCGCAATATTTCGACCGGCGCAACGTTGTTGTTATGGGATGGGTAGAGATATCGGTAGACTAGACGTCGTTTCTATTTTTGATTTTACAACATCACTTGCTTTATGTATAAAACAAGTGAGTGAGTAGATGTGTTGCTTATTATTATAAAAGTACGTTTTGACTGTCTCTGTATTAAAGAAATGAATATTGTTCATATTCATGATAGTTTTGTTAGCCCTGAAAAGGGCTTTTTGGTGTGCGCTCGGAGAGCGCTGCGATTGAGAGCGCATGCACGCAACTCTAAGCATCTCGGTGCCTGCCGTGCCGCCGTGGTTTTTTCCTCAGTTCAGTGGTTGTTGTGTTGATTCTAAAGAATGCCATTGACGGTGACGAGCTCGAGACACGTCGAGCGCGCTCCGCACCCCTTTTCCCGAGGACGTTGAACGGTTAGACGTTGATGAAAACGCAAATGGCACACGCGCGCCTCTCTACCGTGCATAATAATTATAGTGCACAGTAGGTAGGCAAGACGCACGCACACTGGTGTTCAGCCGACTGCGCCGCTGTCGTCGTCGTCGGTGTAACGCGAACGCGCGACCGTTGCTTACTTCTTAGCGGCGGACGCTTTCTTGGCTGCCGGTTTAGACTTGGGTGTAGCCGCGGCCTTCTTGGGTTTAGGCGCTTTCGGCTTCTTGGTTGGCGGCTTGGCTGTCTTCTTAGCTTTAGGTGCGGCGGCGCCCTTCGCCTTGGCGGGGGCGGCGGCCTTCTTGGGTGCCGGCTTCTTCTTAGCGGCGGCGGCCTTCTTGTCCTTAGCGGCGGCCGCAGACGACTTGGCCTTGGAAGGTGAAGCCGCAGAGGCGGACGCGGCGGCGGCTGCTGCCTTCTTGGTCTTGGCTCCAGCTGCCGAGGCGGTCGCCTTCTTGGTCTTCGCGGCCGCGGAGGCGGTCGCCTTACCGGCGCCGGTCTTGCCGGCGGCGGCGGTGGCGGGTTTCTTGGACGCTGCCGATTTCGACTCGAGCTTGAAGGAACCGGAGGCGCCCTTGCCCTTGGTCTGGATCAACGCGCCAGATTCGACGGCGCTCTTCAGATATTTCCTGATGAACGGAGCCAGTTTCTCAGCGTCGACCTTGTACTGGGCCGCGATGTACTTCTTGATCGCCTGCAGGGAAGATCCGCTGCGCTCCTTCATCTCCTTGATAGCGTTGTTGACCATCTCGGATGTTTTGGGATGGGTCGGCTTCGCCTTCGGTTTCTTCGCGGCGCCGGCGCCGCCGGCCTGCCTCGCCTGCTTCTTCGCTGGTGTAGCGGGTGCCGGAGCCTCGGTAGCGACTGCTGTGTCTGCCATTTCGTAGTAGAGTACAACACGTAAACACACACGATAAAAAAAAAAAGTTATATTATTATATTATAAGGGGAGAGAGACTTAGATGTCGCCACTTATAGGATTTACAAATTTCGTATACGTACGCCCAAGTACGACGGAACTTTACCGTAACGAGCGCCGCGATGTCGCGCGACGTTTTCTCGTATGAACGCTTGAAAGTTTTCACTAACACGTATCAAATAAAACAGAGAAAAGGAATAGTTAACGAGTCGCTGGGCGACGGGCGTTTGCGGTTTCGGATAGTTCATGAAGTGGAGTATGCGGACGTGCGAACGCAGGCGGAGTGCGGTGCGCGTTCGGACCGTGGCGGCGTATTATTTTGACGACTGAGTGCGAAGCGTAGGTCGGGTCGAGTTCAAAACGTTATTTTCTCTATAAAATTGATAGTTAGCCGGGAGAGAGGCCGACGCGTCAACAAGGAGGATATCGAGCTTGCGTGGCGACAGGACATCGTCGATATCACACTTCGTCGCGAAGGTATTATCGACCTAAAAGTGAAGCGTCGTAAAACACCGCGAGCGCCGAACCGCTAAGGACGGACGACTCCGTCCAGGACGTGCAACCTAATAATATACTAATAATAAAAGACGAGAGCGCCCTTCGAGGAGTGTACAGTGTGAACACTGCGATTATCGCATCAGAAAGTGTATTAAAGTGCAGCTCTACGTAAACGACAACAGGCGATACCGACCGACCGCGTGCGTACCGTACCTACACACAGACAGCGTTCTATACTCTAGACGAGTAGGCAGGCGGCAAGCCTGCAATGCTCGTAACAACGCAGTAAACATAATAATATATTACATAATACAAAAATAATACAGCTCATGAGTGTACGAGTATCCTCATAGGTAAGTAAGTACCTAACTACAGCATAATAACGCGACATAAACAAACTGCGAGCGAGCGCACGAATAGGTACCTAGGTAGGTGGATTTGTGTTGTATTGTACACAAGTGTTAGGTAGGGTGTAGGTATAATGTTATGTTCTTTTATTTTTCAGGTTCATTCGGACAGACAGACGGACGGACGGACGGACATACAGGCTGACGGCGAAGGAGGGGCGCGCCAATTTCACGCGTAAACAGTGCGCTGACATATAAATAAAGGAATCATTTTATGTTTCATTTTATCTAGTAACAAGTCTCCACCCAACCTTCTGTATGGTGTAAGTAAGTAGGTAGGTAGGTAAGCAGTGAGCAGATGATATAATTACGTTTTTTGACGAACTCCATTAAAGAAACATTTTTATTGTATCGAATCATATGCGGCCCTGAAAAGGGCCTTTTTTGATGTGCGCATCTACACACGCATGGTGGAACGGTATGATTTTGTCCGTTCACAACGAACGAACTAAAAACACACACGCGTCCGCACACACACAGTATGTAGAGTTGCTGGTTGCACAGGCGACGACACACACGGTACACAGCGGTTTAACCGCCGAATCCGTACAGGGTGCGACCCTGGCGCTTCAGAGCGTAGACGACGTCCATGGCGGTGACGGTCTTCCTCTTGGCGTGCTCGGTGTAAGTGACGGCGTCACGGATGACGTTCTCTAGGAACACTTTAAGCACACCGCGAGTCTCTTCGTAGATCAGACCGGAGATACGTTTCACGCCGCCTCTGCGAGCCAGACGACGGATGGCGGGCTTCGTGATACCTTGGATGTTATCACGAAGTACCTTCCTGTGGCGCTTGGCTCCTCCTTTTCCCAGACCCTTTCCTCCCTTACCGCGACCGGTCATCTTCTCAGCAGTGGGGTTTCAAAGTAACACGATAGTAAAATTCCGACAACACGGGTGTGCGCGCACGAAGAACGCGGACGACTGTAATTTTTCGCCCCGAGGTCGTATTTATACTGTAACGTAAAGCTACGGAGACGGGAGGTGCGGGGGGCGAGGCGACCGACCCGATGCTCGTCGTTGGTTGGTTCTACGTTGTATCGTCGCGCGCATTACATTTTATTTTAGCATTTCCGAAATTGCATTTTATTTATTTAAGCAGGCATACTGTTATTGTAGTAAATAATATAATAATTATGCTAATAGGTCGATATGTACATAAAGACATGTATAAGACTAGTAGGATATAATTGGTAGGTACTACTGTCTTAACTAATTTAGTAAGTATGTAACAACCGAGTACCTATTCTGTTATTAATTTATTTACTTACTTACTTACTTAGGTTGTGTGTGTACTTAATGTAAATAAATACAGACTTCTGTTAAGTTAGTTAGTTAGTTAGGTAGTTAGTTAGGTAGGTAGGTAGGTAGGTAGGTAGGTAACGGTTACGTTTTTGCGACTTCCGATGTAAAGAAACATTTAATAATCTGATTCATATGTGGCCCTGAAAAGGGCCTTTTGTGTGAGCGCACAGCCTGCCACAAATTGCACACAGTCAACGTGTGTGTGTATTGTGACGTGTGCAGCTGATGCAGCAGCAGTTTAAGCGCGTTCGCCTCTGATCCTGCGCGCTAACTGGATGTCCTTGGGCATGATGGTGACACGCTTCGCGTGAATCGCGCACAGGTTGGTGTCTTCGAAGAGACCGACGAGGTAAGCTTCGCTAGCCTCCTGCAGCGCCATGACAGCGGAGCTCTGGAAACGGAGATCGGTCTTGAAGTCCTGTGCGATCTCACGTACGAGACGCTGGAACGGAAGCTTGCGGATCAGGAGCTCGGTACTCTTCTGGTAGCGACGAATCTCACGGAGGGCCACAGTGCCGGGCCTGTAGCGATGGGGTTTCTTAACGCCACCGGTGGCCGGTGCACTCTTGCGCGCAGCCTTGGTGGCGAGCTGCTTCCTCGGAGCCTTACCACCTGTGGATTTACGAGCGGTCTGCTTGGTACGCGCCATTGTAAAAACACGGAACGGGAGATGAAATAACAACAACTACACACTTCGAACGTACGAGAGCGAATAATCGCGTTCGCGTAGGTTTGGGCCTCTTTTATACCCGCGGCAATGTAGCGGGCAGGGGATCGCGCGCCCTCTACAGTGCATCGAACTAACTAACAAAACTTGTAATAAAAGAAAAAAAAAATCGACGCGAATAATATTGTAAGTAAAATAATGTTATAATACCATCATAACATTGCTTGCACTATACAGCACCTAATATCTTATTAAGTATTATGTCAAAACTGCCGTTTGATTGTATCTCAATCGACTACCTCTCTCATTTACGCGGGAAGAAATTTAGTGTGCGCATTGTGTTTTGTAAATGATTTTTGTCTCTATATCTCTATGTGCGTGAGAGAATAGCATGCATATGTACTAGGTAGGTAGGTATTTTATGTATTTATTTATTTTTCATTTGATCGATGTGAACGGTATGTAGTAAGTAGTAGTTACCTACTATGTGAGTAACCAAAGTGAGTAACGTTTTGACGAGTTTCCAATTTCAGAAATGTGAATCGATAATCACATGAACATATTTGTGGCCCTGAAAAGGGCCTTTTGTTGTTTCTCCTGCCATCCCACGGTGTGCGTGCGCGTCCAGACGTTTGTCGTGGTTTTTGTTCGCGACGACGCGTGCATCGTGCGCGTCTCGTACGTACATACATGACATACACACACACACGTACTATGTGAATGTATGCATGCACGCACATTACGAAAACACTAGCACAATTAACACACGTATCACAATCAACAAGACACACGAGCAAACGCACTGGGTTTAACACTGTATACACACACGAGGCGAGGCGTCGAGACGGAGCGTCGGCGGCTCTTGCTAGCGCTACCGACCGACCGCTCACTTGGAGCTGGTGTATTTGGTGACGGCCTTGGTGCCTTCACTGACGGCGTGCTTGGCGAGTTCACCGGGCAGCAGGAGCCTGACGGACGTCTGCACCTCCCTGGACGTGATGGTCGACCTCTTGTTGTAGTGGGCGAGGCGGGAAGCTTCGGCGGCGATACGCTCGAAGATGTCGTTCACGAACGAGTTCATGATGGACATGGCCTTGCTGGAGATACCGGTGTCTGGGTGCACCTGCTTCAACACCTTGTAGATGTAGATGGCGTAGCTCTCCTTCCTCTTGTGCTTCTTCTTCTTCTTGTCGGTCTTGGAGATGTTCTTCTGGGCTTTGCCAGACTTCTTGGCGGCTTTACCACTTGTCTTGGGCGGCATTATGGAATCGTAGAGTACACACGTGCTACCGAAACGGAGTTCAGTCGCAGTATAAATCTACAATTTTTAGAAGTCGTATTTATATGCGCGCTCGCGGTGCAAAGTTGCGGCAAGCGGTGAGTGACTCAACGCAGCGGCAGACCAATCGCAGCGCTCCTAAGCCAGAGCGCGGAGAGAGGGGATACCCGGGAGGGAGGTGAAGGGGGCGGGGTTACGCCATTTAGTGAAAAAGTAATTGTTAAAAAATATATGTACAAATGTAAAATTTATATTAATTACTTATGTGTTTGTTTGCATAGGTACTGTAAACATTCAAATTATTTTGTACCTAATGCTCCGATGAGAAATTAATTGATCATTTCCCGATTAGATTACCTTTACTTTTAACAAAACTTGAACTCGAACATTTTGGTAAACCAAGTCAACAGAGTTAGTTATGATAGGTGTAGTTACGTTTTTGTTTGACGATTACTCCGATAAAGAAATTGTCTTTGTGTTATAATATAATTGACGAATAATATTGTGGCCCTGAAAAGGGCCTTTTGTTTTGAATGCATACGAGCGGAGAGCATCGCCACAAACGACATAATACGTATTGGCATAATAAATATCATATCGATGTACGCGTGCGGGACACTCGCACGATGCACCACGGTCAGATGCCGTCGCTGTAGCACGACGACGTCTAAGCCTTCTTCTCGGTCTTCTTGGGCAGGAGCACAGCCTGGATGTTCGGCAGCACACCACCTTGGGCGATCGTCACACCGGAGAGCAGCTTGTTCAACTCCTCGTCGTTGCGGATGGCCAACTGAAGATGACGCGGGATGATCCTGGTCTTCTTGTTGTCTCTAGCAGCGTTGCCGGCCAACTCGAGGACCTCAGCAGCGAGATACTCCATCACGGCGGCCAAGTAGACGGGGGCACCGGCACCGACGCGCTCGGCGTAGTTTCCGTTACGCAGCAGCCTGTGGATACGGCCCACCGGGAACTGGAGCCCAGCACGGTTGGAACGGGACTTTGCCTTTCCCTTCACCTTGCCACCTTTACCGCGACCCGACATGGTTTGTATTTACTTCGAATGTCACACACGCAAGCAAGAAAAACGATGTAACACGCGTACGACTGTGCGCGCGACGAGTGAACCTTGTAATCTTTTTTAAGACCCTTTTTTTTTTTTTTTTTTTTTTTTTTTTTTTTTTTTTTTTTTTTTTTAGGTGGGACCACTCGCAGTTGCAACGCGCTAAGGTTGCTTAACTGCTTAACCGGACAATCCTGTGGTGGCCAAAAATTACTTTAAGGCCCCCAGCCAGGGCTTACAAACTAAGGATTTAAATTAAATGAACGGTCACTAAGGGCACCCCCTGTGGGGTTCGGGCCTCGGCTTAGTGCGTCATTGATGAGAGGGCAGCAAGGGACAACAGGCTGGGTCGGATCATTAATTGGGGAATCGGTCGTTACATGCTCAGCGTCGCGGGCTGGCTCGTCGAGCAAGGGTCGGGCAGTGATGTTACTGGGGGGTCGCGGAGGGCCTCGGCGGCGGGGCCGGATTCGCGGTTTGTAACGGTTCTTGTGTCTGTTTTTGTGTAATGTGCTGGTTTCCCTACAACTTTCTTGGAGAAGGGTGATGGGATCATCGGGTGTGGCAAGAGTGAGCCTAGGACGGCGAATTCTAGATATCTTGGAGAGGGCGTAATTGGCTGCTGAGGAAATCAGGGGGTTTGGGTGTTTTTCGGCCTTATCGAAAAAACCCTTTGTTAGTCGTTTCATGAATTGGGCTATGGTGGGGATCTTGAGGTCAACATGGAGTTGCTCATTCCTAACGTACCATGGGGCTCCCGTGGCCTTTCGTAAGAATCGGTTTTGGAGGGTCTGCATCTTATGGAGGTGATAGGGTTTGGTATGCGCGAAAACGGGACATGCGTAAGTCATGATAGGCCTAATGCACGCGGTGTAAATACGCAATTTGCACCTAAGTGACAATTTGCTACGTGCGTTCAGGACAGAGTGAAGCCTACCGAGAGCGAAGGCGGCGCGCGAACGCACCGTCTTAATGTGCTCACTGAAGTTTAAGCGCTGGTCTAAGATAACTCCTAGGTACTTGGCTTGCTTTTCCCAAGGGATCGGCTTGCCAAACATGGAGATCGGTTGAGGGGTGGGGGGGAGTTGGCGGGGTTTCGAGAAAAGTACCGCCTGGCTCTTGTCGGGATTGACCTCGATTCTCCATTTCCGGAACCAATCGCCTAAGGCGTTTGCGGATTTTTGGAGAATGCGCGTAATGCAGGGATAGCTTCTACCAGAATAATAGATGGCCGTATCGTCGGCAAAGAGGGCTAGTTGGGTTGAATTATTTCTGGGGATATCGCTGGTATATAGCGTGAAGGCTAATGGGGATATCACGGATCCCTGAGGGACTCCTGCGCGAATCGGATGTGGGGTTGATAGCGCACCATCGATGCGGTATCGGAATGTGCGGTTTGACAGAAAGTCACGAAGGATGAGCACGAGACGATCAGGCACACCGAGCTGGTATAGCTTGTATATCAGCCCGTTGTGCCAGACCTTGTCGAATGCTTTCGCGATATCGAAGAACAAGGCACCGGTCACCATGCCTCGCTGAAGGCGGGCGCTGATGTGCTCGACTATGCGGTGCACTTGTTGAACACAAGAGTGTTGGGATCTAAATCCAAACTGTTCTTTGGGAATTAAGCTCTTTGCTTCGGCGTAGTCTTTGAGACGCTTATAAATAAGCCTCTCGTAGATTTTGCCTAGGACATTGAGGAGACTAATGGGACGGTAACTACTCGGGGAAGAGGCGGGTTTACCCGGTTTGGGGATTCCTATTACTGTGGCTTGTTTCCACGACTGAGGGAACATGTTGTTTGCCATGGCGCTATTGAAGATAGCGGTCATTAGCACTATGAGGGCGGGAGAAAAGAGTTTGAACACCCTATTGGTGATTCCGTCTGAGCCAGGGGCTTTTCTGTGCTTAAGGCCTTTTATGATATCCTCAACTTCCTCAGGGGTGACTGAGGGTAGAGGATCGTCTGGGTCTTCTACTGGGGGAAGGGAGGTCCGACGTTCAACTTCAGCATCCACCATCGCAAGGTGAGCTGGGTCTACTGGTTGGGTACTGGGGGAGCATTGAGTCTCTAGGCTGTCGGCCAGGCATTCGGCTTTGTCGTCATCGTCAAAAGCGACGGTCTGATCGGGACGGATGAGAGGGGGTACAGAGGCGACCTCAGAGGAGCGTAGTTTCCTCTGTAGGTCCCAGAAAGCCTGATGGGTTGGTTCTAATTCACCGAGCATCTTGTCCCAGCTCTCTTCACGCAGTTTTTGGATGCATCTGCTTACTTTGCGTTGTAAGCGACGCATAAAAACTTTGTTGCTGGAGCAGGGAAAAGAACTGTAGGCACGGACGGCCGCGTTCTTCTCGGTCACAAGATCACGCACATCATCCGGGAGTTTCCAGCGGTGATCATCCGCCGGAACTTCCCTTGAACAATCGTTCAGGATTGATTGTACGTGTTCTGTGAACGAGCTGATCGCGGCCTCCGTGTCGGCTACAGTCTCGATGTTGTCGGGGATCCTGTCTAAGTGCGGGGATTCGGTGGATTTCAGCATATCGCTTACTTTCCCCCAGTCCGTGATCACTTTAGTGGAGGGAGTTTGAGTGGGATCAAAGGGTCCTATTCTAGGGGCGAATTCAAAGATTACCGGTCTATATTTTTTTTTAAGACCCCTTACGCTCGACGCTTTTATACGCGCGCCTCGCGGCTGTGTTAGTGGTGGGGGTACGCAGTTACACGAAACAAATTCATAAAGCGCGCAGGCGCGCGCAATATTTCGACCGGCGCAACGTTGTTGTTATGGGATGGGTAGAGATATCGGTAGACTAGACGTCGTTTCTATTTTTGATTTTACAACATCACTTGCTTTATGTATAAAACAAGTGAGTGAGTAGATGTGTTGCTTATTATTATAAAAGTACGTTTTGACTGTCTCTGTATTAAAGAAATGAATATTGTTCATATTCATGATAGTTTTGTTAGCCCTGAAAAGGGCTTTTTGGTGTGCGCTCGGAGAGCGCTGCGATTGAGAGCGCATGCACGCAACTCTAAGCATCTCGGTGCCTGCCGTGCCGCCGTGGTTTTTTCCTCAGTTCAGTGGTTGTTGTGTTGATTCTAAAGAATGCCATTGACGGTGACGAGCTCGAGACACGTCGAGCGCGCTCCGCACCCCTTTTCCCGAGGACGTTGAACGGTTAGACGTTGATGAAAACGCAAATGGCACACGCGCGCCTCTCTACCGTGCATAATAATTATAGTGCACAGTAGGTAGGCAAGACGCACGCACACTGGTGTTCAGCCGACTGCGCCGCTGTCGTCGTCGTCGGTGTAACGCGAACGCGCGACCGTTGCTTACTTCTTAGCGGCGGACGCTTTCTTGGCTGCCGGTTTAGACTTGGGTGTAGCCGCGGCCTTCTTGGGTTTAGGCGCTTTCGGCTTCTTGGTTGGCGGCTTGGCTGTCTTCTTAGCTTTAGGTGCGGCGGCGCCCTTCGCCTTGGCGGGGGCGGCGGCCTTCTTGGGTGCCGGCTTCTTCTTAGCGGCGGCGGCCTTCTTGTCCTTAGCGGCGGCCGCAGACGACTTGGCCTTGGAAGGTGAAGCCGCAGAGGCGGACGCGGCGGCGGCTGCTGCCTTCTTGGTCTTGGCTCCAGCTGCCGAGGCGGTCGCCTTCTTGGTCTTCGCGGCCGCGGAGGCGGTCGCCTTACCGGCGCCGGTCTTGCCGGCGGCGGCGGTGGCGGGTTTCTTGGACGCTGCCGATTTCGACTCGAGCTTGAAGGAACCGGAGGCGCCCTTGCCCTTGGTCTGGATCAACGCGCCAGATTCGACGGCGCTCTTCAGATATTTCCTGATGAACGGAGCCAGTTTCTCAGCGTCGACCTTGTACTGGGCCGCGATGTACTTCTTGATCGCCTGCAGGGAAGATCCGCTGCGCTCCTTCATCTCCTTGATAGCGTTGTTGACCATCTCGGATGTTTTGGGATGGGTCGGCTTCGCCTTCGGTTTCTTCGCGGCGCCGGCGCCGCCGGCCTGCCTCGCCTGCTTCTTCGCTGGTGTAGCGGGTGCCGGAGCCTCGGTAGCGACTGCTGTGTCTGCCATTTCGTAGTAGAGTACAACACGTAAACACACACGATAAAAAAAAAAAGTTATATTATTATATTATAAGGGGAGAGAGACTTAGATGTCGCCACTTATAGGATTTACAAATTTCGTATACGTACGCCCAAGTACGACGGAACTTTACCGTAACGAGCGCCGCGATGTCGCGCGACGTTTTCTCGTATGAACGCTTGAAAGTTTTCACTAACACGTATCAAATAAAACAGAGAAAAGGAATAGTTAACGAGTCGCTGGGCGACGGGCGTTTGCGGTTTCGGATAGTTCATGAAGTGGAGTATGCGGACGTGCGAACGCAGGCGGAGTGCGGTGCGCGTTCGGACCGTGGCGGCGTATTATTTTGACGACTGAGTGCGAAGCGTAGGTCGGGTCGAGTTCAAAACGTTATTTTCTCTATAAAATTGATAGTTAGCCGGGAGAGAGGCCGACGCGTCAACAAGGAGGATATCGAGCTTGCGTGGCGACAGGACATCGTCGATATCACACTTCGTCGCGAAGGTATTATCGACCTAAAAGTGAAGCGTCGTAAAACACCGCGAGCGCCGAACCGCTAAGGACGGACGACTCCGTCCAGGACGTGCAACCTAATAATATACTAATAATAAAAGACGAGAGCGCCCTTCGAGGAGTGTACAGTGTGAACACTGCGATTATCGCATCAGAAAGTGTATTAAAGTGCAGCTCTACGTAAACGACAACAGGCGATACCGACCGACCGCGTGCGTACCGTACCTACACACAGACAGCGTTCTATACTCTAGACGAGTAGGCAGGCGGCAAGCCTGCAATGCTCGTAACAACGCAGTAAACATAATAATATATTACATAATACAAAAATAATACAGCTCATGAGTGTACGAGTATCCTCATAGGTAAGTAAGTACCTAACTACAGCATAATAACGCGACATAAACAAACTGCGAGCGAGCGCACGAATAGGTACCTAGGTAGGTGGATTTGTGTTGTATTGTACACAAGTGTTAGGTAGGGTGTAGGTATAATGTTATGTTCTTTTATTTTTCAGGTTCATTCGGACAGACAGACGGACGGACGGACGGACATACAGGCTGACGGCGAAGGAGGGGCGCGCCAATTTCACGCGTAAACAGTGCGCTGACATATAAATAAAGGAATCATTTTATGTTTCATTTTATCTAGTAACAAGTCTCCACCCAACCTTCTGTATGGTGTAAGTAAGTAGGTAGGTAGGTAAGCAGTGAGCAGATGATATAATTACGTTTTTTGACGAACTCCATTAAAGAAACATTTTTATTGTATCGAATCATATGCGGCCCTGAAAAGGGCCTTTTTTGATGTGCGCATCTACACACGCATGGTGGAACGGTATGATTTTGTCCGTTCACAACGAACGAACTAAAAACACACACGCGTCCGCACACACACAGTATGTAGAGTTGCTGGTTGCACAGGCGACGACACACACGGTACACAGCGGTTTAACCGCCGAATCCGTACAGGGTGCGACCCTGGCGCTTCAGAGCGTAGACGACGTCCATGGCGGTGACGGTCTTCCTCTTGGCGTGCTCGGTGTAAGTGACGGCGTCACGGATGACGTTCTCTAGGAACACTTTAAGCACACCGCGAGTCTCTTCGTAGATCAGACCGGAGATACGTTTCACGCCGCCTCTGCGAGCCAGACGACGGATGGCGGGCTTCGTGATACCTTGGATGTTATCACGAAGTACCTTCCTGTGGCGCTTGGCTCCTCCTTTTCCCAGACCCTTTCCTCCCTTACCGCGACCGGTCATCTTCTCAGCAGTGGGGTTTCAAAGTAACACGATAGTAAAATTCCGACAACACGGGTGTGCGCGCACGAAGAACGCGGACGACTGTAATTTTTCGCCCCGAGGTCGTATTTATACTGTAACGTAAAGCTACGGAGACGGGAGGTGCGGGGGGCGAGGCGACCGACCCGATGCTCGTCGTTGGTTGGTTCTACGTTGTATCGTCGCGCGCATTACATTTTATTTTAGCATTTCCGAAATTGCATTTTATTTATTTAAGCAGGCATACTGTTATTGTAGTAAATAATATAATAATTATGCTAATAGGTCGATATGTACATAAAGACATGTATAAGACTAGTAGGATATAATTGGTAGGTACTACTGTCTTAACTAATTTAGTAAGTATGTAACAACCGAGTACCTATTCTGTTATTAATTTATTTACTTACTTACTTACTTAGGTTGTGTGTGTACTTAATGTAAATAAATACAGACTTCTGTTAAGTTAGTTAGTTAGTTAGGTAGTTAGTTAGGTAGGTAGGTAGGTAGGTAGGTAGGTAACGGTTACGTTTTTGCGACTTCCGATGTAAAGAAACATTTAATAATCTGATTCATATGTGGCCCTGAAAAGGGCCTTTTGTGTGAGCGCACAGCCTGCCACAAATTGCACACAGTCAACGTGTGTGTGTATTGTGACGTGTGCAGCTGATGCAGCAGCAGTTTAAGCGCGTTCGCCTCTGATCCTGCGCGCTAACTGGATGTCCTTGGGCATGATGGTGACACGCTTCGCGTGAATCGCGCACAGGTTGGTGTCTTCGAAGAGACCGACGAGGTAAGCTTCGCTAGCCTCCTGCAGCGCCATGACAGCGGAGCTCTGGAAACGGAGATCGGTCTTGAAGTCCTGTGCGATCTCACGTACGAGACGCTGGAACGGAAGCTTGCGGATCAGGAGCTCGGTACTCTTCTGGTAGCGACGAATCTCACGGAGGGCCACAGTGCCGGGCCTGTAGCGATGGGGTTTCTTAACGCCACCGGTGGCCGGTGCACTCTTGCGCGCAGCCTTGGTGGCGAGCTGCTTCCTCGGAGCCTTACCACCTGTGGATTTACGAGCGGTCTGCTTGGTACGCGCCATTGTAAAAACACGGAACGGGAGATGAAATAACAACAACTACACACTTCGAACGTACGAGAGCGAATAATCGCGTTCGCGTAGGTTTGGGCCTCTTTTATACCCGCGGCAATGTAGCGGGCAGGGGATCGCGCGCCCTCTACAGTGCATCGAACTAACTAACAAAACTTGTAATAAAAGAAAAAAAAAATCGACGCGAATAATATTGTAAGTAAAATAATGTTATAATACCATCATAACATTGCTTGCACTATACAGCACCTAATATCTTATTAAGTATTATGTCAAAACTGCCGTTTGATTGTATCTCAATCGACTACCTCTCTCATTTACGCGGGAAGAAATTTAGTGTGCGCATTGTGTTTTGTAAATGATTTTTGTCTCTATATCTCTATGTGCGTGAGAGAATAGCATGCATATGTACTAGGTAGGTAGGTATTTTATGTATTTATTTATTTTTCATTTGATCGATGTGAACGGTATGTAGTAAGTAGTAGTTACCTACTATGTGAGTAACCAAAGTGAGTAACGTTTTGACGAGTTTCCAATTTCAGAAATGTGAATCGATAATCACATGAACATATTTGTGGCCCTGAAAAGGGCCTTTTGTTGTTTCTCCTGCCATCCCACGGTGTGCGTGCGCGTCCAGACGTTTGTCGTGGTTTTTGTTCGCGACGACGCGTGCATCGTGCGCGTCTCGTACGTACATACATGACATACACACACACACGTACTATGTGAATGTATGCATGCACGCACATTACGAAAACACTAGCACAATTAACACACGTATCACAATCAACAAGACACACGAGCAAACGCACTGGGTTTAACACTGTATACACACACGAGGCGAGGCGTCGAGACGGAGCGTCGGCGGCTCTTGCTAGCGCTACCGACCGACCGCTCACTTGGAGCTGGTGTATTTGGTGACGGCCTTGGTGCCTTCACTGACGGCGTGCTTGGCGAGTTCACCGGGCAGCAGGAGCCTGACGGACGTCTGCACCTCCCTGGACGTGATGGTCGACCTCTTGTTGTAGTGGGCGAGGCGGGAAGCTTCGGCGGCGATACGCTCGAAGATGTCGTTCACGAACGAGTTCATGATGGACATGGCCTTGCTGGAGATACCGGTGTCTGGGTGCACCTGCTTCAACACCTTGTAGATGTAGATGGCGTAGCTCTCCTTCCTCTTGTGCTTCTTCTTCTTCTTGTCGGTCTTGGAGATGTTCTTCTGGGCTTTGCCAGACTTCTTGGCGGCTTTACCACTTGTCTTGGGCGGCATTATGGAATCGTAGAGTACACACGTGCTACCGAAACGGAGTTCAGTCGCAGTATAAATCTACAATTTTTAGAAGTCGTATTTATATGCGCGCTCGCGGTGCAAAGTTGCGGCAAGCGGTGAGTGACTCAACGCAGCGGCAGACCAATCGCAGCGCTCCTAAGCCAGAGCGCGGAGAGAGGGGATACCCGGGAGGGAGGTGAAGGGGGCGGGGTTACGCCATTTAGTGAAAAAGTAATTGTTAAAAAATATATGTACAAATGTAAAATTTATATTAATTACTTATGTGTTTGTTTGCATAGGTACTGTAAACATTCAAATTATTTTGTACCTAATGCTCCGATGAGAAATTAATTGATCATTTCCCGATTAGATTACCTTTACTTTTAACTAAACTTGAACTCGAACATTGTGGTAAACAAACCAAGTCAACAGAGTTAGTTATGATAGGTGTAGTTACGTTTTTGTTTGACGATTACTCCGATAAAGAAATTGTCTTTGTGTTATAATATAATTGACGAATAATATTGTGGCCCTGAAAAGGGCCTTTTGTTTTGAATGCATACGAGCGGAGAGCATCGCCACAAACGACATAATACGTATTGGCATAATAAATATCATATCGATGTACGCGTGCGGGACACTCGCACGATGCACCACGGTCAGATGCCGTCGCTGTAGCACGACGACGTCTAAGCCTTCTTCTCGGTCTTCTTGGGCAGGAGCACAGCCTGGATGTTCGGCAGCACACCACCTTGGGCGATCGTCACACCGGAGAGCAGCTTGTTCAACTCCTCGTCGTTGCGGATGGCCAACTGAAGATGACGCGGGATGATCCTGGTCTTCTTGTTGTCTCTAGCAGCGTTGCCGGCCAACTCGAGGACCTCAGCAGCGAGATACTCCATCACGGCGGCCAAGTAGACGGGGGCACCGGCACCGACGCGCTCGGCGTAGTTTCCGTTACGCAGCAGCCTGTGGATACGGCCCACCGGGAACTGGAGCCCAGCACGGTTGGAACGGGACTTTGCCTTTCCCTTCACCTTGCCACCTTTACCGCGACCCGACATGGTTTGTATTTACTTCGAATGTCACACACGCAAGCAAGAAAAACGATGTAACACGCGTACGACTGTGCGCGCGACGAGTGAACCTTGTAATCTTTTTTAAGACCCCTTACGCTCGACGCTTTTATACGCGCGCCTCGCGGCTGTGTTAGTGGTGGGGGTACGCAGTTACACGAAACAAATTCATAAAGCGCGCAGGCGCGCGCAATATTTCGACCGGCGCAACGTTGTTGTTATGGGATGGGTAGAGATATCGGTAGACTAGACGTCGTTTCTATTTTTGATTTTACAACATCACTTGCTTTATGTATAAAACAAGTGAGTGAGTAGATGTGTTGCTTATTATTATAAAAGTACGTTTTGACTGTCTCTGTATTAAAGAAATGAATATTGTTCATATTCATGATAGTTTTGTTAGCCCTGAAAAGGGCTTTTTGGTGTGCGCTCGGAGAGCGCTGCGATTGAGAGCGCATGCACGCAACTCTAAGCATCTCGGTGCCTGCCGTGCCGCCGTGGTTTTTTCTTCAGTTCAGTGGTTGTGTTGTGTTGATTCTAAAGAATGCCATTGACGGTGACGAGCTCGAGACGAGTCGAGCGCGCTCCGCACCCCTTTTCCCGAGGACGTTGAACGGTTAGACGTTGATGAAAACGCAAATGGCACACGCGCGCCTCTCTACCGTGCATAATAATTATAGTGCACAGTAGGTAGGCAAGACGCACGCACACTGGTGTTCAGCCGACTGCGCCGCTGTCGTCGTCGTCGGTGTAACGCGAACGCGCGACCGTTGCTTACTTCTTAGCGGCGGACGCTTTCTTGGCTGCCGGTTTAGACTTGGGTGTAGCCGCGGCCTTCTTGGGTTTAGGCGCTTTCGGCTTCTTGGTTGGCGGCTTGGCTGTCTTCTTAGCTTTAGGTGCGGCGGCGCCCTTCGCCTTGGCGGGGGCGGCGGCCTTCTTGGGTGCCGGCTTCTTCTTAGCGGCGGCGGCCTTCTTGTCCTTAGCGGCGGCTGCAGACGACTTGGCCTTGGAAGGTGAAGCCGCAGAGGCGGACGCGGCGGCGGCTGCTGCCTTCTTGGTCTTGGCTCCAGCTGCCGAGGCGGTCGCCTTCTTGGTCTTCGCGGCCGCGGAGGCGGTCGCCTTACCGGCGCCGGTCTTGCCGGCGGCGGCGGTGGCGGGTTTCTTGGACGCTGCCGATTTCGACTCGAGCTTGAAGGAACCGGAGGCGCCCTTGCCCTTGGTCTGGATCAACGCGCCAGATTCGACGGCGCTCTTCAGATATTTCCTGATGAACGGAGCCAGTTTCTCAGCGTCGACCTTGTACTGGGCCGCGATGTACTTCTTGATCGCCTGCAGGGAAGATCCGCTGCGCTCCTTCATCTCCTTGATAGCGTTGTTGACCATCTCGGATGTTTTGGGATGGGTCGGCTTCGCCTTCGGTTTCTTCGCGGCGCCGGCGCCGCCGGCCTGCCTCGCCTGCTTCTTCGCTGGTGTAGCGGGTGCCGGAGCCTCGGTAGCGACTGCTGTGTCTGCCATTTCGTAGTAGAGTACAACACGTAAACACACACACGATAAAAAAAAAGTTATATTATATTATATTATAAGGGGAGAGAGACTTAGATGTCGCCACTTATAGGATTTACAAATTTCGTATACGTACGCCCAAGTACGACGGAACTTTACCGTAACGAGCGCCGCGATGTCGCGCGACGTTTTCTCGTATGAACGCTTGAAAGTTTTCACTAACACGTATCAAATAAAACAGAGAAAAGGAATAGTTAACGAGTCGCTGGGCGACGGGCGTTTGCGGTTTCGGATAGTTCATGAAGTGGAGTATGCGGACGTGCGAACGCAGGCGGAGTGCGGTGCGCGTTCGGACCGTGGCGGCGTATTATTTTGACGACTGAGTGCGAAGCGTAGGTCGGGTCGAGTTCAAAACGTTATTTTCTCTATAAAATTGATAGTTAGCCGGGAGAGAGGCCGACGCGTCAACAAGGAGGATATCGAGCTTGCGTGGCGACAGGACATCGTCGATATCACACTTCGTCGCGAAGGTATTATCGACCTAAAAGTGAAGCGTCGTAAAACACCGCGAGCGCCGAACCGCTAAGGACGGACGACTCCGTCCAGGACGTGCAACCTAATAATATACTAATAATAAAAGACGGAGAGCGCCCTTCGAGGAGTGTACAGTGTGAAGACTGCGATTATCGCATCAGAAAGTGTATTAAAGTGCAGCTCTACGTAAACGACAACAGGCGATACCGACCGACCGCGTGCGTACCGTACCTACACACAGACAGCGTTCTATACTCTAGACGAGTAGGCAGGCGGCAAGCCTGCAATGCTCGTAACAACGCAGTAAACATAATAATATATTACATAATACAAAAATAATACAGCTCATGAGTGTACGAGTATCCTCATAGGTAAGTACCTAACTACAGCATAATAACGCGACATAAACAAACTGCGAGCGAGCGCACGAATAGGTACCTAGGTAGGTGGATTTGTGTTGTATTGTACACAAGTGTTAGGTAGGGTGTAGGTATAATGTTATGTTCTTTTATTTTTCAGGTTCATTCGGACAGACAGACGGACGGACGGACGGACGGACATACAGGCTGACGGCGAAGGAGGGGCGCGCCAATTTCACGCGTAAACAGTGCGCTGACATATAAATAAAGGAATCATTTTATAATAACTCAATGTGTTTCATTTTATCTAGTAACAAGTCTCCACCCAACCTTCTGTATGGTGTAAGTAAGTAGGTAGGTAGGTAGGTAAGCAGTGAGCAGATGATATAATTACGTTTTTTGACGAACTCCATTAAAGAAACATTTTTATTGTATCGAATCATATGCGGCCCTGAAAAGGGCCTTTTTTGATGTGCGCATCTACACACGCATGGTGGAACGGTATGATTTTGTCCGTTCACAACGAACGAACTAAAAACACACACGCGTCCGCACACACACAGTATGTAGAGTTGCTGGTTGCACAGGCGACGACACACACGGTACACAGCGGTTTAACCGCCGAATCCGTACAGGGTGCGACCCTGGCGCTTCAGAGCGTAGACGACGTCCATGGCGGTGACGGTCTTCCTCTTGGCGTGCTCGGTGTAAGTGACGGCGTCACGGATGACGTTCTCTAGGAACACTTTAAGCACACCGCGAGTCTCTTCGTAGATCAGACCGGAGATACGTTTCACGCCGCCTCTGCGAGCCAGACGACGGATGGCGGGCTTCGTGATACCTTGGATGTTATCACGAAGTACCTTCCTGTGGCGCTTGGCTCCTCCTTTTCCCAGACCCTTTCCTCCCTTACCGCGACCGGTCATCTTCTCAGCAGTGGGGTTTCAAAGTAACACGATAGTAAAATTCCGACAACACGGGTGTGCGCGCACGAAGAACGCGGACGACTGTAATTTTTCGCCCCGAGGTCGTATTTATACTGTAACGTAAAGCTACGGAGACGGGAGGTGCGGGGGGCGAGGCGACCGACCCGATGCTCGTCGTTGGTTGGTTCTACGTTGTATCGTCGCGCGCATTACATTTTATTTTAGCATTTCCGAAATTGCATTTTATTTATTTAAGCAGGCATACTGTTATTGTAGTAAATAATATAATAATTATGCTAATAGGTCGATATGTACATAAAGACATGTATAAGACTAGAAGGATATAATTGGTAGGTACTACTGTCTTAACTAATTTAGTAAGTATGTAACAACCGAGTACCTATTCTGTTATTAATTTATTTACTTACTTACTTACTTAGGTTGTGTGTGTACTTAATGTAAATAAATACAGACTTCTGTTAAGTTAGTTAGTTAGTTAGTTAGGTAGGTAGGTAACGGTTACGTTTTTGCGACTTCCGATGTAAAGAAACATTTAATAATCTGATTCATATGTGGCCCTGAAAAGGGCCTTTTGTGTGAGCGCACAGCCTGCCACAAATTGCACACAGTCAACGTGTGTGTGTATTGTGACGTGTGCAGCTGATGCAGCAGCAGTTTAAGCGCGTTCGCCTCTGATCCTGCGCGCTAACTGGATGTCCTTGGGCATGATGGTGACACGCTTCGCGTGAATCGCGCACAGGTTGGTGTCTTCGAAGAGACCGACGAGGTAAGCTTCGCTAGCCTCCTGCAGCGCCATGACAGCGGAGCTCTGGAAACGGAGATCGGTCTTGAAGTCCTGTGCGATCTCACGTACGAGACGCTGGAACGGAAGCTTGCGGATCAGGAGCTCGGTACTCTTCTGGTAGCGACGAATCTCACGGAGGGCCACAGTGCCGGGCCTGTAGCGATGGGGTTTCTTAACGCCACCGGTGGCCGGTGCACTCTTGCGCGCAGCCTTGGTGGCGAGCTGCTTCCTCGGAGCCTTACCACCTGTGGATTTACGAGCGGTCTGCTTGGTACGCGCCATTGTAAAAACACGGAACGGGAGATGAAATAACAACAACTACACACTTCGAACGTACGAGAGCGAATAATCGCGTTCGCGTAGGTTTGGGCCTCTTTTATACCCGCGGCAATGTAGCGGGCAGGGGATCGCGCGCCCTCTACAGTGCATCGAACTAACTAACAAAACTTGTAATAAAAGAAAAAAAAAATCGACGCGAATAATATTGTAAGTAAAATAATGTTATAATACCATCATAACATTGCTTGCACTATACAGCACCTAATATCTTATTAAGTATTATGTCAAAACTGCCGTTTGATTGTATCTCAATCGACTACCTCTCTCATTTACGCGGGAAGAAATTTAGTGTGCGCATTGTGTTTTGTAAATGATTTTTGTCTCTATATCTCTATGTGCGTGAGAGAATAGCATGCATATGTACTAGGTAGGTAGGTATTTTATGTATTTATTTATTTTTCATTTGATCGATGTGAACGGTATGTAGTAAGCAGTAGTTACCTACTATGTGAGTAACCAAAGTGAGTAACGTTTTGACGAGTTTCCAATTTCAGAAATGTGAATCGATAATCACATGAACATATTTGTGGCCCTGAAAAGGGCCTTTTGTTGTTTCTCCTGCCATCCCACGGTGTGCGTGCGCGTCCAGACGTTTGTCGTGGTTTTTGTTCGCGACGACGCGTGCATCGTGCGCGTCTCGTACGTACATACATGACATACACACACACACGTACTATGTGAATGTATGCATGCACGCACATTACGAAAACACTAGCACAATTAACACACGTATCACAATCAACAAGACACACGAGCAAACGCACTGGGTTTAACACTGTATACACACACGAGGCGAGGCGTCGAGACGGAGCGTCGGCGGCTCTTGCTAGCGCTACCGACCGACCGCTCACTTGGAGCTGGTGTATTTGGTGACGGCCTTGGTGCCTTCACTGACGGCGTGCTTGGCGAGTTCACCGGGCAGCAGGAGCCTGACGGACGTCTGCACCTCCCTGGACGTGATGGTCGACCTCTTGTTGTAGTGGGCGAGGCGGGAAGCTTCGGCGGCGATACGCTCGAAGATGTCGTTCACGAACGAGTTCATGATGGACATGGCCTTGCTGGAGATACCGGTGTCTGGGTGCACCTGCTTCAACACCTTGTAGATGTAGATGGCGTAGCTCTCCTTCCTCTTGTGCTTCTTCTTCTTCTTGTCGGTCTTGGAGATGTTCTTCTGGGCTTTGCCAGACTTCTTGGCGGCTTTACCACTTGTCTTGGGCGGCATTATGGAATCGTAGAGTACACACGTGCTACCGAAACGGAGTTCAGTCGCAGTATAAATCTACAATTTTTAGAAGTCGTATTTATATGCGCGCTCGCGGTGCAAAGTTGCGGCAAGCGGTGAGTGACTCAACGCAGCGGCAGACCAATCGCAGCGCTCCTAAGCCAGAGCGCGGAGAGAGGGGATACCCGGGAGGGAGGTGAAGGGGGCGGGGTTACGCCATTTAGTGAAAAAGTAATTGTTAAAAAATATATGTACAAATGTAAAATAATACTAATTAATACCCACCCACCATAATCCTTCCTTCAGTTATTTATATTAATTACTTATGTGTAAACATTCAAATTATTTTGTACCTAATGCTCCGATGAGAAATTAATTGATCATTTCCCGATTAGATTACCTTTACTTTTAACTAAACTTGAACTCGAACATTGTGGTAAACAAACCAAGTCAACAGAGTTAGTTATGATAGGTGTAGTTACGTTTTTGTTTGACGATTACTCCGATAAAGAAATTGTCTTTGTGTTATAATATAATTGACGAATAATATTGTGGCCCTGAAAAGGGCCTTTTGTTTTGAATGCATACGAGCGGAGAGCATCGCCACAAACGACATAATACGTATTGGCATAATAAATATCATATCGATGTACGCGTGCGGGACACTCGCACGATGCACCACGGTCAGATGCCGTCGCTGTAGCACGACGACGTCTAAGCCTTCTTCTCGGTCTTCTTGGGCAGGAGCACAGCCTGGATGTTCGGCAGCACACCACCTTGGGCGATCGTCACACCGGAGAGCAGCTTGTTCAACTCCTCGTCGTTGCGGATGGCCAACTGAAGATGACGCGGGATGATCCTGGTCTTCTTGTTGTCTCTAGCAGCGTTGCCGGCCAACTCGAGGACCTCAGCAGCGAGATACTCCATCACGGCGGCCAAGTAGACGGGGGCACCGGCACCGACGCGCTCGGCGTAGTTTCCGTTACGCAGCAGCCTGTGGATACGGCCCACCGGGAACTGGAGCCCAGCACGGTTGGAACGGGACTTTGCCTTTCCCTTCACCTTGCCACCTTTACCGCGACCCGACATGGTTTGTATTTACTTCGAATGTCACACACGCAAGCAAGAAAAACGATGTAACACGCGTACGACTGTGCGCGCGACGAGTGAACCTTGTAATCTTTTTTAAGACCCCTTACGCTCGACGCTTTTATACGCGCGCCTCGCGGCTGTGTTAGTGGTGGGGGTACGCAGTTACACGAAACAAATTCATAAAGCGCGCAGGCGCGCGCAATATTTCGACCGGCGCAACGTTGTTGTTATGGGATGGGTAGAGATATCGGTAGACTAGACGTCGTTTCTATTTTTGATTTTACAACATCACTTGCTTTATGTATAAAACAAGTGAGTGAGTAGATGTGTTGCTTATTATTATAAAAGTACGTTTTGACTGTCTCTGTATTAAAGAAATGAATATTGTTCATATTCATGATAGTTTTGTTAGCCCTGAAAAGGGCTTTTTGGTGTGCGCTCGGAGAGCGCTGCGATTGAGAGCGCATGCACGCAACTCTAAGCATCTCGGTGCCTGCCGTGCCGCCGTGGTTTTTTCTTCAGTTCAGTGGTTGTGTTGTGTTGATTCTAAAGAATGCCATTGACGGTGACGAGCTCGAGACGAGTCGAGCGCGCTCCGCACCCCTTTTCCCGAGGACGTTGAACGGTTAGACGTTGATGAAAACGCAAATGGCACACGCGCGCCTCTCTACCGTGCATAATAATTATAGTGCACAGTAGGTAGGCAAGACGCACGCACACTGGTGTTCAGCCGACTGCGCCGCTGTCGTCGTCGTCGGTGTAACGCGAACGCGCGACCGTTGCTTACTTCTTAGCGGCGGACGCTTTCTTGGCTGCCGGTTTAGACTTGGGTGTAGCCGCGGCCTTCTTGGGTTTAGGCGCTTTCGGCTTCTTGGTTGGCGGCTTGGCTGTCTTCTTAGCTTTAGGTGCGGCGGCGCCCTTCGCCTTGGCGGGGGCGGCGGCCTTCTTGGGTGCCGGCTTCTTCTTAGCGGCGGCGGCCTTCTTGTCCTTAGCGGCGGCTGCAGACGACTTGGCCTTGGAAGGTGAAGCCGCAGAGGCGGACGCGGCGGCGGCTGCTGCCTTCTTGGTCTTGGCTCCAGCTGCCGAGGCGGTCGCCTTCTTGGTCTTCGCGGCCGCGGAGGCGGTCGCCTTACCGGCGCCGGTCTTGCCGGCGGCGGCGGTGGCGGGTTTCTTGGACGCTGCCGATTTCGACTCGAGCTTGAAGGAACCGGAGGCGCCCTTGCCCTTGGTCTGGATCAACGCGCCAGATTCGACGGCGCTCTTCAGATATTTCCTGATGAACGGAGCCAGTTTCTCAGCGTCGACCTTGTACTGGGCCGCGATGTACTTCTTGATCGCCTGCAGGGAAGATCCGCTGCGCTCCTTCATCTCCTTGATAGCGTTGTTGACCATCTCGGATGTTTTGGGATGGGTCGGCTTCGCCTTCGGTTTCTTCGCGGCGCCGGCGCCGCCGGCCTGCCTCGCCTGCTTCTTCGCTGGTGTAGCGGGTGCCGGAGCCTCGGTAGCGACTGCTGTGTCTGCCATTTCGTAGTAGAGTACAACACGTAAACACACACACGATAAAAAAAAAGTTATATTATATTATATTATAAGGGGAGAGAGACTTAGATGTCGCCACTTATAGGATTTACAAATTTCGTATACGTACGCCCAAGTACGACGGAACTTTACCGTAACGAGCGCCGCGATGTCGCGCGACGTTTTCTCGTATGAACGCTTGAAAGTTTTCACTAACACGTATCAAATAAAACAGAGAAAAGGAATAGTTAACGAGTCGCTGGGCGACGGGCGTTTGCGGTTTCGGATAGTTCATGAAGTGGAGTATGCGGACGTGCGAACGCAGGCGGAGTGCGGTGCGCGTTCGGACCGTGGCGGCGTATTATTTTGACGACTGAGTGCGAAGCGTAGGTCGGGTCGAGTTCAAAACGTTATTTTCTCTATAAAATTGATAGTTAGCCGGGAGAGAGGCCGACGCGTCAACAAGGAGGATATCGAGCTTGCGTGGCGACAGGACATCGTCGATATCACACTTCGTCGCGAAGGTATTATCGACCTAAAAGTGAAGCGTCGTAAAACACCGCGAGCGCCGAACCGCTAAGGACGGACGACTCCGTCCAGGACGTGCAACCTAATAATATACTAATAATAAAAGACGGAGAGCGCCCTTCGAGGAGTGTACAGTGTGAAGACTGCGATTATCGCATCAGAAAGTGTATTAAAGTGCAGCTCTACGTAAACGACAACAGGCGATACCGACCGACCGCGTGCGTACCGTACCTACACACAGACAGCGTTCTATACTCTAGACGAGTAGGCAGGCGGCAAGCCTGCAATGCTCGTAACAACGCAGTAAACATAATAATATATTACATAATACAAAAATAATACAGCTCATGAGTGTACGAGTATCCTCATAGGTAAGTACCTAACTACAGCATAATAACGCGACATAAACAAACTGCGAGCGAGCGCACGAATAGGTACCTAGGTAGGTGGATTTGTGTTGTATTGTACACAAGTGTTAGGTAGGGTGTAGGTATAATGTTATGTTCTTTTATTTTTCAGGTTCATTCGGACAGACAGACGGACGGACGGACGGACGGACATACAGGCTGACGGCGAAGGAGGGGCGCGCCAATTTCACGCGTAAACAGTGCGCTGACATATAAATAAAGGAATCATTTTATAATAACTCAATGTGTTTCATTTTATCTAGTAACAAGTCTCCACCCAACCTTCTGTATGGTGTAAGTAAGTAGGTAGGTAGGTAGGTAAGCAGTGAGCAGATGATATAATTACGTTTTTTGACGAACTCCATTAAAGAAACATTTTTATTGTATCGAATCATATGCGGCCCTGAAAAGGGCCTTTTTTGATGTGCGCATCTACACACGCATGGTGGAACGGTATGATTTTGTCCGTTCACAACGAACGAACTAAAAACACACACGCGTCCGCACACACACAGTATGTAGAGTTGCTGGTTGCACAGGCGACGACACACACGGTACACAGCGGTTTAACCGCCGAATCCGTACAGGGTGCGACCCTGGCGCTTCAGAGCGTAGACGACGTCCATGGCGGTGACGGTCTTCCTCTTGGCGTGCTCGGTGTAAGTGACGGCGTCACGGATGACGTTCTCTAGGAACACTTTAAGCACACCGCGAGTCTCTTCGTAGATCAGACCGGAGATACGTTTCACGCCGCCTCTGCGAGCCAGACGACGGATGGCGGGCTTCGTGATACCTTGGATGTTATCACGAAGTACCTTCCTGTGGCGCTTGGCTCCTCCTTTTCCCAGACCCTTTCCTCCCTTACCGCGACCGGTCATCTTCTCAGCAGTGGGGTTTCAAAGTAACACGATAGTAAAATTCCGACAACACGGGTGTGCGCGCACGAAGAACGCGGACGACTGTAATTTTTCGCCCCGAGGTCGTATTTATACTGTAACGTAAAGCTACGGAGACGGGAGGTGCGGGGGGCGAGGCGACCGACCCGATGCTCGTCGTTGGTTGGTTCTACGTTGTATCGTCGCGCGCATTACATTTTATTTTAGCATTTCCGAAATTGCATTTTATTTATTTAAGCAGGCATACTGTTATTGTAGTAAATAATATAATAATTATGCTAATAGGTCGATATGTACATAAAGACATGTATAAGACTAGAAGGATATAATTGGTAGGTACTACTGTCTTAACTAATTTAGTAAGTATGTAACAACCGAGTACCTATTCTGTTATTAATTTATTTACTTACTTACTTACTTAGGTTGTGTGTGTACTTAATGTAAATAAATACAGACTTCTGTTAAGTTAGTTAGTTAGTTAGTTAGGTAGGTAGGTAACGGTTACGTTTTTGCGACTTCCGATGTAAAGAAACATTTAATAATCTGATTCATATGTGGCCCTGAAAAGGGCCTTTTGTGTGAGCGCACAGCCTGCCACAAATTGCACACAGTCAACGTGTGTGTGTATTGTGACGTGTGCAGCTGATGCAGCAGCAGTTTAAGCGCGTTCGCCTCTGATCCTGCGCGCTAACTGGATGTCCTTGGGCATGATGGTGACACGCTTCGCGTGAATCGCGCACAGGTTGGTGTCTTCGAAGAGACCGACGAGGTAAGCTTCGCTAGCCTCCTGCAGCGCCATGACAGCGGAGCTCTGGAAACGGAGATCGGTCTTGAAGTCCTGTGCGATCTCACGTACGAGACGCTGGAACGGAAGCTTGCGGATCAGGAGCTCGGTACTCTTCTGGTAGCGACGAATCTCACGGAGGGCCACAGTGCCGGGCCTGTAGCGATGGGGTTTCTTAACGCCACCGGTGGCCGGTGCACTCTTGCGCGCAGCCTTGGTGGCGAGCTGCTTCCTCGGAGCCTTACCACCTGTGGATTTACGAGCGGTCTGCTTGGTACGCGCCATTGTAAAAACACGGAACGGGAGATGAAATAACAACAACTACACACTTCGAACGTACGAGAGCGAATAATCGCGTTCGCGTAGGTTTGGGCCTCTTTTATACCCGCGGCAATGTAGCGGGCAGGGGATCGCGCGCCCTCTACAGTGCATCGAACTAACTAACAAAACTTGTAATAAAAGAAAAAAAAAATCGACGCGAATAATATTGTAAGTAAAATAATGTTATAATACCATCATAACATTGCTTGCACTATACAGCACCTAATATCTTATTAAGTATTATGTCAAAACTGCCGTTTGATTGTATCTCAATCGACTACCTCTCTCATTTACGCGGGAAGAAATTTAGTGTGCGCATTGTGTTTTGTAAATGATTTTTGTCTCTATATCTCTATGTGCGTGAGAGAATAGCATGCATATGTACTAGGTAGGTAGGTATTTTATGTATTTATTTATTTTTCATTTGATCGATGTGAACGGTATGTAGTAAGCAGTAGTTACCTACTATGTGAGTAACCAAAGTGAGTAACGTTTTGACGAGTTTCCAATTTCAGAAATGTGAATCGATAATCACATGAACATATTTGTGGCCCTGAAAAGGGCCTTTTGTTGTTTCTCCTGCCATCCCACGGTGTGCGTGCGCGTCCAGACGTTTGTCGTGGTTTTTGTTCGCGACGACGCGTGCATCGTGCGCGTCTCGTACGTACATACATGACATACACACACACACGTACTATGTGAATGTATGCATGCACGCACATTACGAAAACACTAGCACAATTAACACACGTATCACAATCAACAAGACACACGAGCAAACGCACTGGGTTTAACACTGTATACACACACGAGGCGAGGCGTCGAGACGGAGCGTCGGCGGCTCTTGCTAGCGCTACCGACCGACCGCTCACTTGGAGCTGGTGTATTTGGTGACGGCCTTGGTGCCTTCACTGACGGCGTGCTTGGCGAGTTCACCGGGCAGCAGGAGCCTGACGGACGTCTGCACCTCCCTGGACGTGATGGTCGACCTCTTGTTGTAGTGGGCGAGGCGGGAAGCTTCGGCGGCGATACGCTCGAAGATGTCGTTCACGAACGAGTTCATGATGGACATGGCCTTGCTGGAGATACCGGTGTCTGGGTGCACCTGCTTCAACACCTTGTAGATGTAGATGGCGTAGCTCTCCTTCCTCTTGTGCTTCTTCTTCTTCTTGTCGGTCTTGGAGATGTTCTTCTGGGCTTTGCCAGACTTCTTGGCGGCTTTACCACTTGTCTTGGGCGGCATTATGGAATCGTAGAGTACACACGTGCTACCGAAACGGAGTTCAGTCGCAGTATAAATCTACAATTTTTAGAAGTCGTATTTATATGCGCGCTCGCGGTGCAAAGTTGCGGCAAGCGGTGAGTGACTCAACGCAGCGGCAGACCAATCGCAGCGCTCCTAAGCCAGAGCGCGGAGAGAGGGGATACCCGGGAGGGAGGTGAAGGGGGCGGGGTTACGCCATTTAGTGAAAAAGTAATTGTTAAAAAATATATGTACAAATGTAAAATAATACTAATTAATACCCACCCACCATAATCCTTCCTTCAGTTATTTATATTAATTACTTATGTGTAAACATTCAAATTATTTTGTACCTAATGCTCCGATGAGAAATTAATTGATCATTTCCCGATTAGATTACCTTTACTTTTAACTAAACTTGAACTCGAACATTGTGGTAAACAAACCAAGTCAACAGAGTTAGTTATGATAGGTGTAGTTACGTTTTTGTTTGACGATTACTCCGATAAAGAAATTGTCTTTGTGTTATAATATAATTGACGAATAATATTGTGGCCCTGAAAAGGGCCTTTTGTTTTGAATGCATACGAGCGGAGAGCATCGCCACAAACGACATAATACGTATTGGCATAATAAATATCATATCGATGTACGCGTGCGGGACACTCGCACGATGCACCACGGTCAGATGCCGTCGCTGTAGCACGACGACGTCTAAGCCTTCTTCTCGGTCTTCTTGGGCAGGAGCACAGCCTGGATGTTCGGCAGCACACCACCTTGGGCGATCGTCACACCGGAGAGCAGCTTGTTCAACTCCTCGTCGTTGCGGATGGCCAACTGAAGATGACGCGGGATGATCCTGGTCTTCTTGTTGTCTCTAGCAGCGTTGCCGGCCAACTCGAGGACCTCAGCAGCGAGATACTCCATCACGGCGGCCAAGTAGACGGGGGCACCGGCACCGACGCGCTCGGCGTAGTTTCCGTTACGCAGCAGCCTGTGGATACGGCCCACCGGGAACTGGAGCCCAGCACGGTTGGAACGGGACTTTGCCTTTCCCTTCACCTTGCCACCTTTACCGCGACCCGACATGGTTTGTATTTACTTCGAATGTCACACACGCAAGCAAGAAAAACGATGTAACACGCGTACGACTGTGCGCGCGACGAGTGAACCTTGTAATCTTTTTTAAGACCCTTTTTTTTTTTTTTTTTTTTTTTTTTTTTTTTTTTTTTTTTTTTTTTTTTTAGGTGGGACCACTCGCAGTTGCAACGCGCTAAGGTTGCTTAACTGCTTAACCGGACAATCCTGTGGTGGCCAAAAATTACTTTAAGGCCCCCAGCCAGGGCTTACAAACTAAGGATTTAAATTAAATGAACGGTCACTAAGGGCACCCCCTGTGGGGTTCGGGCCTCGGCTTAGTGCGTCATTGATGAGAGGGCAGCAAGGGACAACAGGCTGGGTCGGATCATTAATTGGGGAATCGGTCGTTACATGCTCAGCGTCGCGGGCTGGCTCGTCGAGCAAGGGTCGGGCAGTGATGTTACTGGGGGGTCGCGGAGGGCCTCGGCGGCGGGGCCGGATTCGCGGTTTGTAACGGTTCTTGTGTCTGTTTTTGTGTAATGTGCTGGTTTCCCTACAACTTTCTTGGAGAAGGGTGATGGGATCATCGGGTGTGGCAAGAGTGAGCCTAGGACGGCGAATTCTAGATATCTTGGAGAGGGCGTAATTGGCTGCTGAGGAAATCAGGGGGTTTGGGTGTTTTTCGGCCTTATCGAAAAAACCCTTTGTTAGTCGTTTCATGAATTGGGCTATGGTGGGGATCTTGAGGTCAACATGGAGTTGCTCATTCCTAACGTACCATGGGGCTCCCGTGGCCTTTCGTAAGAATCGGTTTTGGAGGGTCTGCATCTTATGGAGGTGATAGGGTTTGGTATGCGCGAAAACGGGACATGCGTAAGTCATGATAGGCCTAATGCACGCGGTGTAAATACGCAATTTGCACCTAAGTGACAATTTGCTACGTGCGTTCAGGACAGAGTGAAGCCTACCGAGAGCGAAGGCGGCGCGCGAACGCACCGTCTTAATGTGCTCACTGAAGTTTAGGCGCTGGTCTAAGATAACTCCTAGGTACTTGGCTTGCTTTTCCCAAGGGATCGGCTTGCCAAACATGGAGATCGGTTGAGGGGTGGGGGGGAGTTGGCGGGGTTTAGAGAAAAGTACCGCCTGGCTCTTGTCGGGGTTGACCTCGATTCTCCATTTCCGGAACCAATCGCCTAAGGCGTTTGCGGATTTTTGGAGAATGCGCGTAATGCAGGGATAGCTTCTACCAGAATAATAGATGGCCGTATCGTCGGCAAAGAGGGCTAGTTGGGTTGAATTATTTCTGGGGATATCGCTGGTATATAGCGTGAAGGCTAATGGGGATATCACGGATCCCTGAGGGACTCCTGCGCAAATCGGATGTGGGGTTGATAGCGCACCATCGATGCGGTATCGGAATGTGCGGTTTGACAGAAAGTCGCGAAGGATGAGCACGAGACGATCAGGCACACCGAGCTGGTATAGCTTGTATATCAGCCCGTTGTGCCAGACCTTGTCGAATGCTTTCGCGATATCGAAGAACAAGGCACCGGTCACCATGCCTCGCTGAAGGCGGGCGCTGATGTGCTCGACTATGCGGTGCACTTGTTGGACACAAGAGTGTTGGGATCTAAATCCAAACTGTTCTTTGGGAATTAAGCTCTTTGCTTCGGCGTAGTCTTTGAGACGCTTATAAATAAGCCTCTCGTAGATTTTGCCTAGGACATTGAGGAGACTAATGGGACGGTAACTACTCGGGGAGGAGGCGGGTTTACCCGGTTTGGGGATTCCTATTACTGTGGCTTGTTTCCACGACTGAGGGAACATGTTGTTTGCCATGGCGCTATTGAAGATAGCGGTCATTAGCACTATGAGGGCGGGAGAAAAGAGTTTGAACACCCTATTGGTGATTCCGTCTGAGCCAGGGGCTTTTCTGTGCTTAAGGCCTTTTATGATATCCTCAACTTCCTCAGGGGTGACTGAGGGTAGAGGATCGTCTGGGTCTTCTACTGGGGGAAGGGAGGTCCGACGTTCAACTTCAGCATCCACCATCGCAAGGTGAGCTGGGTCTACTGGTTGGGTACTGGGGGAGCATTGAGTCTCTAGGCTGTCGGCCAGGCATTCGGCTTTGTCGTCATCGTCAAAAGCGACGGTCTGATCGGGACGGATGAGAGGGGGTACAGAGGCGACCTCAGAGGAGCGTAGTTTCCTCTGTAGGTCCCAGAAAGCCTGATGGGTTGGTTCTAATTCACCGAGCATCTTGTCCCAGCTCTCTTCACGCAGTTTTTGGATGCATCTGCTTACTTTGCGTTGTAAGCGACGCATAAAAACTTTGTTGCTGGAGCAGGGAAAAGAACTGTAGGCACGGACGGCCGCGTTCTTCTCGGTCACAAGATCACGCACATCATCCGGGAGTTTCCAGCGGTGATCATCCGCCGGAACTTCCCTTGAACAATCGTTCAGGATTGATTGTACGTGTTCTGTGAACGAGCTGATCGCGGCCTCCGTGTCGGCTACAGTCTCGATGTTGTCGGGGATCCTGTCTAAGTGCGGGGATTCGGTGGATTTCAGCATATCGCTTACTTTCCCCCAGTCCGTGATCACTTTAGTGGAGGGAGTTTGAGTGGGATCAAAGGGTCCTATTCTAGGGGCGAATTCAAAGATTACCGGTCTATGGTCAGAGTTGAGTTCGTCGATCGTTTCTACAGAATGCAATCGCAAGTTTACATTCTTCAGAAGCGCGACGTCTAGCACATCAGGGCTATGATTGGGGTTATTAGGGAAATGAGTGTGATGCATTGGGCCAATGACATCGAAGTTGAGGGGAGAGCAGAGGTTGAATAAGTCTCTACCTCTCCTATTTGAAAGACGACTATTCCACGCGGGGTGTTTTGCGTTAAGATCCCCCGCCAGAAGGACGGAGTCACTTAGATTAAGGAGGACTGTGAGGTCATCTTTGAAAGGGGTGACGAAATCGGGGTTGGAGTCAGCGGGCGGAAGGTATGCCGAGATAATAGTGATTGGTTGATGACCTGTCATGCCCAGTCGACAGACAGAGACTTCAATTTTGGAGAGAGGGGGAGGGTCCATAGGGATGCAGTACAGACTGGACTTGTAGTAAATGAGAGTACCTCCTCTGTGGCAGCGAGTCCTGTCATTGCGAACTAGCCGGTAGTTGGCAATGTTCGGGTTTCGCTGATGGGGTTTTAAGAAGGTCTCTTGGACTAATAAGATATCTAAGTGATGATCGCGGAGGAAAGTGGCGAACTCATCACGTTGGCCGTTCATGCCTTCGGCGTTAAAGGTCCCTATCTTTAGGGATTTCGGTTTTAATCTGCTGGGGGGGTTTCTATCCATTACGAACAAAGTTATGGGGAAGGGTCCTAAGGGCTTGCGTAATGTCGGGATACGCGTTATAAACTTGGATGAGCGCGAGCCAGTCACCGTTGCAGGCGATGGTGTCACGCGTCATTTGTAGAGCTCGCGGGGTGTAAAAGATCGCGAATGTGCTACCTAAGACTCTTACGGGGTCAAACGGGTCTAATTCGTATGCCGCGGGAGGGGGAGGGGGGGCCGTGAAGGTAGAGGGTGCTGAAGGCAACCTTGCTGAAGGCGGTGGGCGGCGAGGATCTGCGGGTGCAAGGGGACGAGGCGCTACGGGAGCCGGGGGAAGAGGCGCTGAGGGCGCAGGAGGGCGAGGCGCTGAGGGCGCTGGAGGGCGAGGCGCTGATGGCGCTGGAGGGGTGGACGCTAGAGGAGCGGCCTTTTGTGCAGCGGGTTTTGGGGGCGACATGACTGGCAGTGTCATTAGGGGAGGGATAGCCTGAGGGGCGGGTGCTTGGGTGGGCCTCAGAGCCGGGAAGTGCGCCTGGTGGTTTAGAGTATTCCACGGGCTGGGGCGCTGGGGTCTTAGGGAGTCGGGGAGTTTATTATTAAGAGAGGGACATTCTCTCTGTTGCCTATTAATGGCACGTTGGGCTAGCTTGGGGGCTGAAGATTTTGGAGCCTTGGGGCATCCACGGTAGTTGGCGGGGTGACCAGACTCGCCGCACAGTACACAGCTCGGAGGCTCTGTGCACAATGTGCGGTCCTTGGGGCGAGAGCACTCGGCGGTGCCGTGGTCCCCCAGACACTTAACGCATCTGGGTTGTCCGAAACAATTCCTTTGTGCGTGGCCATAAAGCTGGCAACGATGGCATTGCGTTAAAACGCCAGTTTTTAAGGGCTTCTCTATGCGGAGGCCTGAGAGGCCACAGATCTTTGATATCTGATGGATGGGGTGGTGACCTTCGACACGGTCACAGACTATGAGCACCATGTTGTATGGTGAGGAATTGGAGCGGCCTCCAACCCTACGGTGCATGCGGTGGACTTCCGCTACGGGGACATTCTGGGAAAGAAGGTCCTCTTTAATCTCCTGAGGGGAGATTTCTACGGGGATGTTTTTAACCACTACCCTGGTCGGGATTTCGTCCTGGGGGGTATGGGTGTGGTAACGGATATTTCTAACTCTGAGGAGCTTGGTGAGCTCGCGGTAGTCGTTCGGTGTCGACGTCATGACTTTGATGCCCTGCTCAACAGCACGGGCATTGGTATAAATGATGTGACGCTCGTTACACGTCTTGGAGACCTCCGTCCATTTTCCCTTATCGTGGATGAATAAGGGTGGGGGACGGAGTTTTTTAGGGAGAGTGGCCGAGGTGGCGGATTGGGATGTGGCGTCAGCCGGAGTGGCTATGGCCATGGGGCTTGGAGAGCGGCTCTGTGAAGGGCCAGCAGCCGTCTGGGACTGGGGTAAGGGAGTTAGCGAGCTTTGGACAGCTGCTTTCTTTGAAGTCGAATTGGAGGGGGATTTACCCTTCTTCCTCTTCCCTTTCCCGACGATTTGATAATCGTCTTCGGAGGAGGAGGTGGGAGAGGAGTCCGACTCTGAGGCGGAGGTCAAATTGGAGCGGTCTTCCGAGTTGGGAATATCCATCTCGGTTTCGTCCTGGGACGGAGAGGAACCTATTTCGGGATGTATTGGGGAGGCTTCCATAGGGACTGGAGCCTGTGAGGAGGGGATGATGGGTGATTCCAGCGCATCGCTGAAATCATTAAGCGCGGACTGAGGTGCAACCTCTGTGTCGCAAGCGCTGTTCTGGGCCTTGTATTGCCAGTCGTCTCTGAAGGGCTCTAAGAGCTCCTCGTATTTACCCCTAACGTGGGGATTCTCATCGGACATTAACTCATTTAAGAGTATCCTCAATTTGGCCTCAAGGACCTTTTTTATGGGGGGGGCCATTATTGGCGAAATGACCTACTAGGGGGACCTAGGGTTCATTACCTATCCTAATCCCGAGGAGATACGTAGAAACGTAAACCCCCCGGGCAGACAGCTCCCTTAAAAACGAACCCACCCTTGAGTTTTTCCTAGTGTTATGCTGGGCGAGAAGAAAAACACAAACAAACTCGCCAGCTACACTGCTGTCTGATTGGCCAGAGGGGCCTGTAGACCTAACTAAAGCCTAAACCTAGCTCCCCAGGTGGGATAACCCGGGGATGAGTTCACTCCCTGTCGGTGTCACAGGGAGGTGTGTGCTAAGGTGTGCCCTAAGCTTGTAAACCTGCCGCCAATCTTAATGTGCGGCAGGGCCCTATGGGTCTTGCGACCGATCCGGGCCGCTGGGGTAGAGACACCCAGACGTCCCGGGTGCAGCTGTAAACAAACGGGGTTATGTGCTACCAGACTGCGACTAGGGAAGCCCCCAAGGCCGCAGTCAGAGCCCGTCCGACTGTGTGCCTAACCCTGAAGGGGCTCGGCGGGTGTGTCGGGTCAACACCCTCTGGACTTCGTTATCACCGTAAGGTTTCCGTCCAGAACCACAAAACCGTGGATTTTCCCTGAGGGGGCAAAACACGTTGACGTGATGACCGTTAAGGAGAGAGTTGTCTTGAAAAAGACAGTTTTCGTATCGAACCAACTACGAGTAGTTGATTCTCTACGGCGCAGTACCACTAAGTCCGAGCGCAAGGCAAAGACTGTAGTAGTACTACGACTTGGCGGGCGGAGCTCGGCGAGACGGCGGCGCTACGTAGTAGCACGGCGGCGGGACCGAGTCGGGGGCGCGGGGCGCGCGGGGGCAGACGACAGAGCGGAGCGTACGTGTGCACGCTACGGCAGCCGAACGTCGAATCTTTTTTAAGACCCTTTTTTTTTTTTTTTTTTTTTTTTTTTTTTTTTTTTTTTTTTTCTTTTTTTTTTAGGTGGGACCACTCGCAGTTGCAACGCGCTAAGGTTGCTTAACTGCTTAACCGGACAATCCTGTGGTGGCCAAAAATTACTTTAAGGCCCCCAGCCAGGGCTTACAAACTAAGGATTTAAATTAAATGAACGGTCACTAAGGGCACCCCCTGTGGGGTTCGGGCCTCGGCTTAGTGCGTCATTGATGAGAGGGCAGCAAGGGACAACAGGCTGGGTCGGATCATTATTTGGGGAATCGGTCGTTACATGCTCAGCGTCGCGGGCTGGCTCGTCGAGCAAGGGTCGGGCAGTGATGTTACTGGGGGGTCGCGGAGGGCCTCGGCGGCGGGGCCGGATTCGCGGTTTGTAACGGTTCTTGTGTCTGTTTTTGTGTAATGTGCTGGTTTCCCTACAACTTTCTTGGAGAAGGGTGATGGGATCATCGGGTGTGTTTTTTAAGACCCCTTACGCTCGACGCTTTTATACGCGCGCCTCGCGGCTGTGTTAGTGGTGGGGGTACGCAGTTACACGAAACAAATTCATAAAGCGCGCAGGCGCGCGCAATATTTCGACCGGCGCAACGTTGTTGTTATGGGATGGGTAGAGATATCGGTAGACTAGACGTCGTTTCTATTTTTGATTTTACAACATCACTTGCTTTATGTATAAAACAAGTGAGTGAGTAGATGTGTTGCTTATTATTATAAAAGTACGTTTTGACTGTCTCTGTATTAAAGAAATGAATATTGTTCATATTCATGATAGTTTTGTTAGCCCTGAAAAGGGCTTTTTGGTGTGCGCTCGGAGAGCGCTGCGATTGAGAGCGCATGCACGCAACTCTAAGCATCTCGGTGCCTGCCGTGCCGCCGTGGTTTTTTCTTCAGTTCAGTGGTTGTGTTGTGTTGATTCTAAAGAATGCCATTGACGGTGACGAGCTCGAGACGAGTCGAGCGCGCTCCGCACCCCTTTTCCCGAGGACGTTGAACGGTTAGACGTTGATGAAAACGCAAATGGCACACGCGCGCCTCTCTACCGTGCATAATAATTATAGTGCACAGTAGGTAGGCAAGACGCACGCACACTGGTGTTCAGCCGACTGCGCCGCTGTCGTCGTCGTCGGTGTAACGCGAACGCGCGACCGTTGCTTACTTCTTAGCGGCGGACGCTTTCTTGGCTGCCGGTTTAGACTTGGGTGTAGCCGCGGCCTTCTTGGGTTTAGGCGCTTTCGGCTTCTTGGTTGGCGGCTTGGCTGTCTTCTTAGCTTTAGGTGCGGCGGCGCCCTTCGCCTTGGCGGGGGCGGCGGCCTTCTTGGGTGCCGGCTTCTTCTTAGCGGCGGCGGCCTTCTTGTCCTTAGCGGCGGCTGCAGACGACTTGGCCTTGGAAGGTGAAGCCGCAGAGGCGGACGCGGCGGCGGCTGCTGCCTTCTTGGTCTTGGCTCCAGCTGCCGAGGCGGTCGCCTTCTTGGTCTTCGCGGCCGCGGAGGCGGTCGCCTTACCGGCGCCGGTCTTGCCGGCGGCGGCGGTGGCGGGTTTCTTGGACGCTGCCGATTTCGACTCGAGCTTGAAGGAACCGGAGGCGCCCTTGCCCTTGGTCTGGATCAACGCGCCAGATTCGACGGCGCTCTTCAGATATTTCCTGATGAACGGAGCCAGTTTCTCAGCGTCGACCTTGTACTGGGCCGCGATGTACTTCTTGATCGCCTGCAGGGAAGATCCGCTGCGCTCCTTCATCTCCTTGATAGCGTTGTTGACCATCTCGGATGTTTTGGGATGGGTCGGCTTCGCCTTCGGTTTCTTCGCGGCGCCGGCGCCGCCGGCCTGCCTCGCCTGCTTCTTCGCTGGTGTAGCGGGTGCCGGAGCCTCGGTAGCGACTGCTGTGTCTGCCATTTCGTAGTAGAGTACAACACGTAAACACACACACGATAAAAAAAAAGTTATATTATATTATATTATAAGGGGAGAGAGACTTAGATGTCGCCACTTATAGGATTTACAAATTTCGTATACGTACGCCCAAGTACGACGGAACTTTACCGTAACGAGCGCCGCGATGTCGCGCGACGTTTTCTCGTATGAACGCTTGAAAGTTTTCACTAACACGTATCAAATAAAACAGAGAAAAGGAATAGTTAACGAGTCGCTGGGCGACGGGCGTTTGCGGTTTCGGATAGTTCATGAAGTGGAGTATGCGGACGTGCGAACGCAGGCGGAGTGCGGTGCGCGTTCGGACCGTGGCGGCGTATTATTTTGACGACTGAGTGCGAAGCGTAGGTCGGGTCGAGTTCAAAACGTTATTTTCTCTATAAAATTGATAGTTAGCCGGGAGAGAGGCCGACGCGTCAACAAGGAGGATATCGAGCTTGCGTGGCGACAGGACATCGTCGATATCACACTTCGTCGCGAAGGTATTATCGACCTAAAAGTGAAGCGTCGTAAAACACCGCGAGCGCCGAACCGCTAAGGACGGACGACTCCGTCCAGGACGTGCAACCTAATAATATACTAATAATAAAAGACGGAGAGCGCCCTTCGAGGAGTGTACAGTGTGAAGACTGCGATTATCGCATCAGAAAGTGTATTAAAGTGCAGCTCTACGTAAACGACAACAGGCGATACCGACCGACCGCGTGCGTACCGTACCTACACACAGACAGCGTTCTATACTCTAGACGAGTAGGCAGGCGGCAAGCCTGCAATGCTCGTAACAACGCAGTAAACATAATAATATATTACATAATACAAAAATAATACAGCTCATGAGTGTACGAGTATCCTCATAGGTAAGTACCTAACTACAGCATAATAACGCGACATAAACAAACTGCGAGCGAGCGCACGAATAGGTACCTAGGTAGGTGGATTTGTGTTGTATTGTACACAAGTGTTAGGTAGGGTGTAGGTATAATGTTATGTTCTTTTATTTTTCAGGTTCATTCGGACAGACAGACGGACGGACGGACGGACGGACATACAGGCTGACGGCGAAGGAGGGGCGCGCCAATTTCACGCGTAAACAGTGCGCTGACATATAAATAAAGGAATCATTTTATAATAACTCAATGTGTTTCATTTTATCTAGTAACAAGTCTCCACCCAACCTTCTGTATGGTGTAAGTAAGTAGGTAGGTAGGTAGGTAAGCAGTGAGCAGATGATATAATTACGTTTTTTGACGAACTCCATTAAAGAAACATTTTTATTGTATCGAATCATATGCGGCCCTGAAAAGGGCCTTTTTTGATGTGCGCATCTACACACGCATGGTGGAACGGTATGATTTTGTCCGTTCACAACGAACGAACTAAAAACACACACGCGTCCGCACACACACAGTATGTAGAGTTGCTGGTTGCACAGGCGACGACACACACGGTACACAGCGGTTTAACCGCCGAATCCGTACAGGGTGCGACCCTGGCGCTTCAGAGCGTAGACGACGTCCATGGCGGTGACGGTCTTCCTCTTGGCGTGCTCGGTGTAAGTGACGGCGTCACGGATGACGTTCTCTAGGAACACTTTAAGCACACCGCGAGTCTCTTCGTAGATCAGACCGGAGATACGTTTCACGCCGCCTCTGCGAGCCAGACGACGGATGGCGGGCTTCGTGATACCTTGGATGTTATCACGAAGTACCTTCCTGTGGCGCTTGGCTCCTCCTTTTCCCAGACCCTTTCCTCCCTTACCGCGACCGGTCATCTTCTCAGCAGTGGGGTTTCAAAGTAACACGATAGTAAAATTCCGACAACACGGGTGTGCGCGCACGAAGAACGCGGACGACTGTAATTTTTCGCCCCGAGGTCGTATTTATACTGTAACGTAAAGCTACGGAGACGGGAGGTGCGGGGGGCGAGGCGACCGACCCGATGCTCGTCGTTGGTTGGTTCTACGTTGTATCGTCGCGCGCATTACATTTTATTTTAGCATTTCCGAAATTGCATTTTATTTATTTAAGCAGGCATACTGTTATTGTAGTAAATAATATAATAATTATGCTAATAGGTCGATATGTACATAAAGACATGTATAAGACTAGAAGGATATAATTGGTAGGTACTACTGTCTTAACTAATTTAGTAAGTATGTAACAACCGAGTACCTATTCTGTTATTAATTTATTTACTTACTTACTTACTTAGGTTGTGTGTGTACTTAATGTAAATAAATACAGACTTCTGTTAAGTTAGTTAGTTAGTTAGTTAGGTAGGTAGGTAACGGTTACGTTTTTGCGACTTCCGATGTAAAGAAACATTTAATAATCTGATTCATATGTGGCCCTGAAAAGGGCCTTTTGTGTGAGCGCACAGCCTGCCACAAATTGCACACAGTCAACGTGTGTGTGTATTGTGACGTGTGCAGCTGATGCAGCAGCAGTTTAAGCGCGTTCGCCTCTGATCCTGCGCGCTAACTGGATGTCCTTGGGCATGATGGTGACACGCTTCGCGTGAATCGCGCACAGGTTGGTGTCTTCGAAGAGACCGACGAGGTAAGCTTCGCTAGCCTCCTGCAGCGCCATGACAGCGGAGCTCTGGAAACGGAGATCGGTCTTGAAGTCCTGTGCGATCTCACGTACGAGACGCTGGAACGGAAGCTTGCGGATCAGGAGCTCGGTACTCTTCTGGTAGCGACGAATCTCACGGAGGGCCACAGTGCCGGGCCTGTAGCGATGGGGTTTCTTAACGCCACCGGTGGCCGGTGCACTCTTGCGCGCAGCCTTGGTGGCGAGCTGCTTCCTCGGAGCCTTACCACCTGTGGATTTACGAGCGGTCTGCTTGGTACGCGCCATTGTAAAAACACGGAACGGGAGATGAAATAACAACAACTACACACTTCGAACGTACGAGAGCGAATAATCGCGTTCGCGTAGGTTTGGGCCTCTTTTATACCCGCGGCAATGTAGCGGGCAGGGGATCGCGCGCCCTCTACAGTGCATCGAACTAACTAACAAAACTTGTAATAAAAGAAAAAAAAAATCGACGCGAATAATATTGTAAGTAAAATAATGTTATAATACCATCATAACATTGCTTGCACTATACAGCACCTAATATCTTATTAAGTATTATGTCAAAACTGCCGTTTGATTGTATCTCAATCGACTACCTCTCTCATTTACGCGGGAAGAAATTTAGTGTGCGCATTGTGTTTTGTAAATGATTTTTGTCTCTATATCTCTATGTGCGTGAGAGAATAGCATGCATATGTACTAGGTAGGTAGGTATTTTATGTATTTATTTATTTTTCATTTGATCGATGTGAACGGTATGTAGTAAGCAGTAGTTACCTACTATGTGAGTAACCAAAGTGAGTAACGTTTTGACGAGTTTCCAATTTCAGAAATGTGAATCGATAATCACATGAACATATTTGTGGCCCTGAAAAGGGCCTTTTGTTGTTTCTCCTGCCATCCCACGGTGTGCGTGCGCGTCCAGACGTTTGTCGTGGTTTTTGTTCGCGACGACGCGTGCATCGTGCGCGTCTCGTACGTACATACATGACATACACACACACACGTACTATGTGAATGTATGCATGCACGCACATTACGAAAACACTAGCACAATTAACACACGTATCACAATCAACAAGACACACGAGCAAACGCACTGGGTTTAACACTGTATACACACACGAGGCGAGGCGTCGAGACGGAGCGTCGGCGGCTCTTGCTAGCGCTACCGACCGACCGCTCACTTGGAGCTGGTGTATTTGGTGACGGCCTTGGTGCCTTCACTGACGGCGTGCTTGGCGAGTTCACCGGGCAGCAGGAGCCTGACGGACGTCTGCACCTCCCTGGACGTGATGGTCGACCTCTTGTTGTAGTGGGCGAGGCGGGAAGCTTCGGCGGCGATACGCTCGAAGATGTCGTTCACGAACGAGTTCATGATGGACATGGCCTTGCTGGAGATACCGGTGTCTGGGTGCACCTGCTTCAACACCTTGTAGATGTAGATGGCGTAGCTCTCCTTCCTCTTGTGCTTCTTCTTCTTCTTGTCGGTCTTGGAGATGTTCTTCTGGGCTTTGCCAGACTTCTTGGCGGCTTTACCACTTGTCTTGGGCGGCATTATGGAATCGTAGAGTACACACGTGCTACCGAAACGGAGTTCAGTCGCAGTATAAATCTACAATTTTTAGAAGTCGTATTTATATGCGCGCTCGCGGTGCAAAGTTGCGGCAAGCGGTGAGTGACTCAACGCAGCGGCAGACCAATCGCAGCGCTCCTAAGCCAGAGCGCGGAGAGAGGGGATACCCGGGAGGGAGGTGAAGGGGGCGGGGTTACGCCATTTAGTGAAAAAGTAATTGTTAAAAAATATATGTACAAATGTAAAATAATACTAATTAATACCCACCCACCATAATCCTTCCTTCAGTTATTTATATTAATTACTTATGTGTAAACATTCAAATTATTTTGTACCTAATGCTCCGATGAGAAATTAATTGATCATTTCCCGATTAGATTACCTTTACTTTTAACTAAACTTGAACTCGAACATTGTGGTAAACAAACCAAGTCAACAGAGTTAGTTATGATAGGTGTAGTTACGTTTTTGTTTGACGATTACTCCGATAAAGAAATTGTCTTTGTGTTATAATATAATTGACGAATAATATTGTGGCCCTGAAAAGGGCCTTTTGTTTTGAATGCATACGAGCGGAGAGCATCGCCACAAACGACATAATACGTATTGGCATAATAAATATCATATCGATGTACGCGTGCGGGACACTCGCACGATGCACCACGGTCAGATGCCGTCGCTGTAGCACGACGACGTCTAAGCCTTCTTCTCGGTCTTCTTGGGCAGGAGCACAGCCTGGATGTTCGGCAGCACACCACCTTGGGCGATCGTCACACCGGAGAGCAGCTTGTTCAACTCCTCGTCGTTGCGGATGGCCAACTGAAGATGACGCGGGATGATCCTGGTCTTCTTGTTGTCTCTAGCAGCGTTGCCGGCCAACTCGAGGACCTCAGCAGCGAGATACTCCATCACGGCGGCCAAGTAGACGGGGGCACCGGCACCGACGCGCTCGGCGTAGTTTCCGTTACGCAGCAGCCTGTGGATACGGCCCACCGGGAACTGGAGCCCAGCACGGTTGGAACGGGACTTTGCCTTTCCCTTCACCTTGCCACCTTTACCGCGACCCGACATGGTTTGTATTTACTTCGAATGTCACACACGCAAGCAAGAAAAACGATGTAACACGCGTACGACTGTGCGCGCGACGAGTGAACCTTGTAATCTTTTTTAAGACCCCTTACGCTCGACGCTTTTATACGCGCGCCTCGCGGCTGTGTTAGTGGTGGGGGTACGCAGTTACACGAAACAAATTCATAAAGCGCGCAGGCGCGCGCAATATTTCGACCGGCGCAACGTTGTTGTTATGGGATGGGTAGAGATATCGGTAGACTAGACGTCGTTTCTATTTTTGATTTTACAACATCACTTGCTTTATGTATAAAACAAGTGAGTGAGTAGATGTGTTGCTTATTATTATAAAAGTACGTTTTGACTGTCTCTGTATTAAAGAAATGAATATTGTTCATATTCATGATAGTTTTGTTAGCCCTGAAAAGGGCTTTTTGGTGTGCGCTCGGAGAGCGCTGCGATTGAGAGCGCATGCACGCAACTCTAAGCATCTCGGTGCCTGCCGTGCCGCCGTGGTTTTTTCTTCAGTTCAGTGGTTGTGTTGTGTTGATTCTAAAGAATGCCATTGACGGTGACGAGCTCGAGACGAGTCGAGCGCGCTCCGCACCCCTTTTCCCGAGGACGTTGAACGGTTAGACGTTGATGAAAACGCAAATGGCACACGCGCGCCTCTCTACCGTGCATAATAATTATAGTGCACAGTAGGTAGGCAAGACGCACGCACACTGGTGTTCAGCCGACTGCGCCGCTGTCGTCGTCGTCGGTGTAACGCGAACGCGCGACCGTTGCTTACTTCTTAGCGGCGGACGCTTTCTTGGCTGCCGGTTTAGACTTGGGTGTAGCCGCGGCCTTCTTGGGTTTAGGCGCTTTCGGCTTCTTGGTTGGCGGCTTGGCTGTCTTCTTAGCTTTAGGTGCGGCGGCGCCCTTCGCCTTGGCGGGGGCGGCGGCCTTCTTGGGTGCCGGCTTCTTCTTAGCGGCGGCGGCCTTCTTGTCCTTAGCGGCGGCTGCAGACGACTTGGCCTTGGAAGGTGAAGCCGCAGAGGCGGACGCGGCGGCGGCTGCTGCCTTCTTGGTCTTGGCTCCAGCTGCCGAGGCGGTCGCCTTCTTGGTCTTCGCGGCCGCGGAGGCGGTCGCCTTACCGGCGCCGGTCTTGCCGGCGGCGGCGGTGGCGGGTTTCTTGGACGCTGCCGATTTCGACTCGAGCTTGAAGGAACCGGAGGCGCCCTTGCCCTTGGTCTGGATCAACGCGCCAGATTCGACGGCGCTCTTCAGATATTTCCTGATGAACGGAGCCAGTTTCTCAGCGTCGACCTTGTACTGGGCCGCGATGTACTTCTTGATCGCCTGCAGGGAAGATCCGCTGCGCTCCTTCATCTCCTTGATAGCGTTGTTGACCATCTCGGATGTTTTGGGATGGGTCGGCTTCGCCTTCGGTTTCTTCGCGGCGCCGGCGCCGCCGGCCTGCCTCGCCTGCTTCTTCGCTGGTGTAGCGGGTGCCGGAGCCTCGGTAGCGACTGCTGTGTCTGCCATTTCGTAGTAGAGTACAACACGTAAACACACACACGATAAAAAAAAAGTTATATTATATTATATTATAAGGGGAGAGAGACTTAGATGTCGCCACTTATAGGATTTACAAATTTCGTATACGTACGCCCAAGTACGACGGAACTTTACCGTAACGAGCGCCGCGATGTCGCGCGACGTTTTCTCGTATGAACGCTTGAAAGTTTTCACTAACACGTATCAAATAAAACAGAGAAAAGGAATAGTTAACGAGTCGCTGGGCGACGGGCGTTTGCGGTTTCGGATAGTTCATGAAGTGGAGTATGCGGACGTGCGAACGCAGGCGGAGTGCGGTGCGCGTTCGGACCGTGGCGGCGTATTATTTTGACGACTGAGTGCGAAGCGTAGGTCGGGTCGAGTTCAAAACGTTATTTTCTCTATAAAATTGATAGTTAGCCGGGAGAGAGGCCGACGCGTCAACAAGGAGGATATCGAGCTTGCGTGGCGACAGGACATCGTCGATATCACACTTCGTCGCGAAGGTATTATCGACCTAAAAGTGAAGCGTCGTAAAACACCGCGAGCGCCGAACCGCTAAGGACGGACGACTCCGTCCAGGACGTGCAACCTAATAATATACTAATAATAAAAGACGGAGAGCGCCCTTCGAGGAGTGTACAGTGTGAAGACTGCGATTATCGCATCAGAAAGTGTATTAAAGTGCAGCTCTACGTAAACGACAACAGGCGATACCGACCGACCGCGTGCGTACCGTACCTACACACAGACAGCGTTCTATACTCTAGACGAGTAGGCAGGCGGCAAGCCTGCAATGCTCGTAACAACGCAGTAAACATAATAATATATTACATAATACAAAAATAATACAGCTCATGAGTGTACGAGTATCCTCATAGGTAAGTACCTAACTACAGCATAATAACGCGACATAAACAAACTGCGAGCGAGCGCACGAATAGGTACCTAGGTAGGTGGATTTGTGTTGTATTGTACACAAGTGTTAGGTAGGGTGTAGGTATAATGTTATGTTCTTTTATTTTTCAGGTTCATTCGGACAGACAGACGGACGGACGGACGGACGGACATACAGGCTGACGGCGAAGGAGGGGCGCGCCAATTTCACGCGTAAACAGTGCGCTGACATATAAATAAAGGAATCATTTTATAATAACTCAATGTGTTTCATTTTATCTAGTAACAAGTCTCCACCCAACCTTCTGTATGGTGTAAGTAAGTAGGTAGGTAGGTAGGTAAGCAGTGAGCAGATGATATAATTACGTTTTTTGACGAACTCCATTAAAGAAACATTTTTATTGTATCGAATCATATGCGGCCCTGAAAAGGGCCTTTTTTGATGTGCGCATCTACACACGCATGGTGGAACGGTATGATTTTGTCCGTTCACAACGAACGAACTAAAAACACACACGCGTCCGCACACACACAGTATGTAGAGTTGCTGGTTGCACAGGCGACGACACACACGGTACACAGCGGTTTAACCGCCGAATCCGTACAGGGTGCGACCCTGGCGCTTCAGAGCGTAGACGACGTCCATGGCGGTGACGGTCTTCCTCTTGGCGTGCTCGGTGTAAGTGACGGCGTCACGGATGACGTTCTCTAGGAACACTTTAAGCACACCGCGAGTCTCTTCGTAGATCAGACCGGAGATACGTTTCACGCCGCCTCTGCGAGCCAGACGACGGATGGCGGGCTTCGTGATACCTTGGATGTTATCACGAAGTACCTTCCTGTGGCGCTTGGCTCCTCCTTTTCCCAGACCCTTTCCTCCCTTACCGCGACCGGTCATCTTCTCAGCAGTGGGGTTTCAAAGTAACACGATAGTAAAATTCCGACAACACGGGTGTGCGCGCACGAAGAACGCGGACGACTGTAATTTTTCGCCCCGAGGTCGTATTTATACTGTAACGTAAAGCTACGGAGACGGGAGGTGCGGGGGGCGAGGCGACCGACCCGATGCTCGTCGTTGGTTGGTTCTACGTTGTATCGTCGCGCGCATTACATTTTATTTTAGCATTTCCGAAATTGCATTTTATTTATTTAAGCAGGCATACTGTTATTGTAGTAAATAATATAATAATTATGCTAATAGGTCGATATGTACATAAAGACATGTATAAGACTAGAAGGATATAATTGGTAGGTACTACTGTCTTAACTAATTTAGTAAGTATGTAACAACCGAGTACCTATTCTGTTATTAATTTATTTACTTACTTACTTACTTAGGTTGTGTGTGTACTTAATGTAAATAAATACAGACTTCTGTTAAGTTAGTTAGTTAGTTAGTTAGGTAGGTAGGTAACGGTTACGTTTTTGCGACTTCCGATGTAAAGAAACATTTAATAATCTGATTCATATGTGGCCCTGAAAAGGGCCTTTTGTGTGAGCGCACAGCCTGCCACAAATTGCACACAGTCAACGTGTGTGTGTATTGTGACGTGTGCAGCTGATGCAGCAGCAGTTTAAGCGCGTTCGCCTCTGATCCTGCGCGCTAACTGGATGTCCTTGGGCATGATGGTGACACGCTTCGCGTGAATCGCGCACAGGTTGGTGTCTTCGAAGAGACCGACGAGGTAAGCTTCGCTAGCCTCCTGCAGCGCCATGACAGCGGAGCTCTGGAAACGGAGATCGGTCTTGAAGTCCTGTGCGATCTCACGTACGAGACGCTGGAACGGAAGCTTGCGGATCAGGAGCTCGGTACTCTTCTGGTAGCGACGAATCTCACGGAGGGCCACAGTGCCGGGCCTGTAGCGATGGGGTTTCTTAACGCCACCGGTGGCCGGTGCACTCTTGCGCGCAGCCTTGGTGGCGAGCTGCTTCCTCGGAGCCTTACCACCTGTGGATTTACGAGCGGTCTGCTTGGTACGCGCCATTGTAAAAACACGGAACGGGAGATGAAATAACAACAACTACACACTTCGAACGTACGAGAGCGAATAATCGCGTTCGCGTAGGTTTGGGCCTCTTTTATACCCGCGGCAATGTAGCGGGCAGGGGATCGCGCGCCCTCTACAGTGCATCGAACTAACTAACAAAACTTGTAATAAAAGAAAAAAAAAATCGACGCGAATAATATTGTAAGTAAAATAATGTTATAATACCATCATAACATTGCTTGCACTATACAGCACCTAATATCTTATTAAGTATTATGTCAAAACTGCCGTTTGATTGTATCTCAATCGACTACCTCTCTCATTTACGCGGGAAGAAATTTAGTGTGCGCATTGTGTTTTGTAAATGATTTTTGTCTCTATATCTCTATGTGCGTGAGAGAATAGCATGCATATGTACTAGGTAGGTAGGTATTTTATGTATTTATTTATTTTTCATTTGATCGATGTGAACGGTATGTAGTAAGCAGTAGTTACCTACTATGTGAGTAACCAAAGTGAGTAACGTTTTGACGAGTTTCCAATTTCAGAAATGTGAATCGATAATCACATGAACATATTTGTGGCCCTGAAAAGGGCCTTTTGTTGTTTCTCCTGCCATCCCACGGTGTGCGTGCGCGTCCAGACGTTTGTCGTGGTTTTTGTTCGCGACGACGCGTGCATCGTGCGCGTCTCGTACGTACATACATGACATACACACACACACGTACTATGTGAATGTATGCATGCACGCACATTACGAAAACACTAGCACAATTAACACACGTATCACAATCAACAAGACACACGAGCAAACGCACTGGGTTTAACACTGTATACACACACGAGGCGAGGCGTCGAGACGGAGCGTCGGCGGCTCTTGCTAGCGCTACCGACCGACCGCTCACTTGGAGCTGGTGTATTTGGTGACGGCCTTGGTGCCTTCACTGACGGCGTGCTTGGCGAGTTCACCGGGCAGCAGGAGCCTGACGGACGTCTGCACCTCCCTGGACGTGATGGTCGACCTCTTGTTGTAGTGGGCGAGGCGGGAAGCTTCGGCGGCGATACGCTCGAAGATGTCGTTCACGAACGAGTTCATGATGGACATGGCCTTGCTGGAGATACCGGTGTCTGGGTGCACCTGCTTCAACACCTTGTAGATGTAGATGGCGTAGCTCTCCTTCCTCTTGTGCTTCTTCTTCTTCTTGTCGGTCTTGGAGATGTTCTTCTGGGCTTTGCCAGACTTCTTGGCGGCTTTACCACTTGTCTTGGGCGGCATTATGGAATCGTAGAGTACACACGTGCTACCGAAACGGAGTTCAGTCGCAGTATAAATCTACAATTTTTAGAAGTCGTATTTATATGCGCGCTCGCGGTGCAAAGTTGCGGCAAGCGGTGAGTGACTCAACGCAGCGGCAGACCAATCGCAGCGCTCCTAAGCCAGAGCGCGGAGAGAGGGGATACCCGGGAGGGAGGTGAAGGGGGCGGGGTTACGCCATTTAGTGAAAAAGTAATTGTTAAAAAATATATGTACAAATGTAAAATAATACTAATTAATACCCACCCACCATAATCCTTCCTTCAGTTATTTATATTAATTACTTATGTGTAAACATTCAAATTATTTTGTACCTAATGCTCCGATGAGAAATTAATTGATCATTTCCCGATTAGATTACCTTTACTTTTAACTAAACTTGAACTCGAACATTGTGGTAAACAAACCAAGTCAACAGAGTTAGTTATGATAGGTGTAGTTACGTTTTTGTTTGACGATTACTCCGATAAAGAAATTGTCTTTGTGTTATAATATAATTGACGAATAATATTGTGGCCCTGAAAAGGGCCTTTTGTTTTGAATGCATACGAGCGGAGAGCATCGCCACAAACGACATAATACGTATTGGCATAATAAATATCATATCGATGTACGCGTGCGGGACACTCGCACGATGCACCACGGTCAGATGCCGTCGCTGTAGCACGACGACGTCTAAGCCTTCTTCTCGGTCTTCTTGGGCAGGAGCACAGCCTGGATGTTCGGCAGCACACCACCTTGGGCGATCGTCACACCGGAGAGCAGCTTGTTCAACTCCTCGTCGTTGCGGATGGCCAACTGAAGATGACGCGGGATGATCCTGGTCTTCTTGTTGTCTCTAGCAGCGTTGCCGGCCAACTCGAGGACCTCAGCAGCGAGATACTCCATCACGGCGGCCAAGTAGACGGGGGCACCGGCACCGACGCGCTCGGCGTAGTTTCCGTTACGCAGCAGCCTGTGGATACGGCCCACCGGGAACTGGAGCCCAGCACGGTTGGAACGGGACTTTGCCTTTCCCTTCACCTTGCCACCTTTACCGCGACCCGACATGGTTTGTATTTACTTCGAATGTCACACACGCAAGCAAGAAAAACGATGTAACACGCGTACGACTGTGCGCGCGACGAGTGAACCTTGTAATCTTTTTTAAGACCCCTTACGCTCGACGCTTTTATACGCGCGCCTCGCGGCTGTGTTAGTGGTGGGGGTACGCAGTTACACGAAACAAATTCATAAAGCGCGCAGGCGCGCGCAATATTTCGACCGGCGCAACGTTGTTGTTATGGGATGGGTAGAGATATCGGTAGACTAGACGTCGTTTCTATTTTTGATTTTACAACATCACTTGCTTTATGTATAAAACAAGTGAGTGAGTAGATGTGTTGCTTATTATTATAAAAGTACGTTTTGACTGTCTCTGTATTAAAGAAATGAATATTGTTCATATTCATGATAGTTTTGTTAGCCCTGAAAAGGGCTTTTTGGTGTGCGCTCGGAGAGCGCTGCGATTGAGAGCGCATGCACGCAACTCTAAGCATCTCGGTGCCTGCCGTGCCGCCGTGGTTTTTTCTTCAGTTCAGTGGTTGTGTTGTGTTGATTCTAAAGAATGCCATTGACGGTGACGAGCTCGAGACGAGTCGAGCGCGCTCCGCACCCCTTTTCCCGAGGACGTTGAACGGTTAGACGTTGATGAAAACGCAAATGGCACACGCGCGCCTCTCTACCGTGCATAATAATTATAGTGCACAGTAGGTAGGCAAGACGCACGCACACTGGTGTTCAGCCGACTGCGCCGCTGTCGTCGTCGTCGGTGTAACGCGAACGCGCGACCGTTGCTTACTTCTTAGCGGCGGACGCTTTCTTGGCTGCCGGTTTAGACTTGGGTGTAGCCGCGGCCTTCTTGGGTTTAGGCGCTTTCGGCTTCTTGGTTGGCGGCTTGGCTGTCTTCTTAGCTTTAGGTGCGGCGGCGCCCTTCGCCTTGGCGGGGGCGGCGGCCTTCTTGGGTGCCGGCTTCTTCTTAGCGGCGGCGGCCTTCTTGTCCTTAGCGGCGGCTGCAGACGACTTGGCCTTGGAAGGTGAAGCCGCAGAGGCGGACGCGGCGGCGGCTGCTGCCTTCTTGGTCTTGGCTCCAGCTGCCGAGGCGGTCGCCTTCTTGGTCTTCGCGGCCGCGGAGGCGGTCGCCTTACCGGCGCCGGTCTTGCCGGCGGCGGCGGTGGCGGGTTTCTTGGACGCTGCCGATTTCGACTCGAGCTTGAAGGAACCGGAGGCGCCCTTGCCCTTGGTCTGGATCAACGCGCCAGATTCGACGGCGCTCTTCAGATATTTCCTGATGAACGGAGCCAGTTTCTCAGCGTCGACCTTGTACTGGGCCGCGATGTACTTCTTGATCGCCTGCAGGGAAGATCCGCTGCGCTCCTTCATCTCCTTGATAGCGTTGTTGACCATCTCGGATGTTTTGGGATGGGTCGGCTTCGCCTTCGGTTTCTTCGCGGCGCCGGCGCCGCCGGCCTGCCTCGCCTGCTTCTTCGCTGGTGTAGCGGGTGCCGGAGCCTCGGTAGCGACTGCTGTGTCTGCCATTTCGTAGTAGAGTACAACACGTAAACACACACACGATAAAAAAAAAGTTATATTATATTATATTATAAGGGGAGAGAGACTTAGATGTCGCCACTTATAGGATTTACAAATTTCGTATACGTACGCCCAAGTACGACGGAACTTTACCGTAACGAGCGCCGCGATGTCGCGCGACGTTTTCTCGTATGAACGCTTGAAAGTTTTCACTAACACGTATCAAATAAAACAGAGAAAAGGAATAGTTAACGAGTCGCTGGGCGACGGGCGTTTGCGGTTTCGGATAGTTCATGAAGTGGAGTATGCGGACGTGCGAACGCAGGCGGAGTGCGGTGCGCGTTCGGACCGTGGCGGCGTATTATTTTGACGACTGAGTGCGAAGCGTAGGTCGGGTCGAGTTCAAAACGTTATTTTCTCTATAAAATTGATAGTTAGCCGGGAGAGAGGCCGACGCGTCAACAAGGAGGATATCGAGCTTGCGTGGCGACAGGACATCGTCGATATCACACTTCGTCGCGAAGGTATTATCGACCTAAAAGTGAAGCGTCGTAAAACACCGCGAGCGCCGAACCGCTAAGGACGGACGACTCCGTCCAGGACGTGCAACCTAATAATATACTAATAATAAAAGACGGAGAGCGCCCTTCGAGGAGTGTACAGTGTGAAGACTGCGATTATCGCATCAGAAAGTGTATTAAAGTGCAGCTCTACGTAAACGACAACAGGCGATACCGACCGACCGCGTGCGTACCGTACCTACACACAGACAGCGTTCTATACTCTAGACGAGTAGGCAGGCGGCAAGCCTGCAATGCTCGTAACAACGCAGTAAACATAATAATATATTACATAATACAAAAATAATACAGCTCATGAGTGTACGAGTATCCTCATAGGTAAGTACCTAACTACAGCATAATAACGCGACATAAACAAACTGCGAGCGAGCGCACGAATAGGTACCTAGGTAGGTGGATTTGTGTTGTATTGTACACAAGTGTTAGGTAGGGTGTAGGTATAATGTTATGTTCTTTTATTTTTCAGGTTCATTCGGACAGACAGACGGACGGACGGACGGACGGACATACAGGCTGACGGCGAAGGAGGGGCGCGCCAATTTCACGCGTAAACAGTGCGCTGACATATAAATAAAGGAATCATTTTATAATAACTCAATGTGTTTCATTTTATCTAGTAACAAGTCTCCACCCAACCTTCTGTATGGTGTAAGTAAGTAGGTAGGTAGGTAGGTAAGCAGTGAGCAGATGATATAATTACGTTTTTTGACGAACTCCATTAAAGAAACATTTTTATTGTATCGAATCATATGCGGCCCTGAAAAGGGCCTTTTTTGATGTGCGCATCTACACACGCATGGTGGAACGGTATGATTTTGTCCGTTCACAACGAACGAACTAAAAACACACACGCGTCCGCACACACACAGTATGTAGAGTTGCTGGTTGCACAGGCGACGACACACACGGTACACAGCGGTTTAACCGCCGAATCCGTACAGGGTGCGACCCTGGCGCTTCAGAGCGTAGACGACGTCCATGGCGGTGACGGTCTTCCTCTTGGCGTGCTCGGTGTAAGTGACGGCGTCACGGATGACGTTCTCTAGGAACACTTTAAGCACACCGCGAGTCTCTTCGTAGATCAGACCGGAGATACGTTTCACGCCGCCTCTGCGAGCCAGACGACGGATGGCGGGCTTCGTGATACCTTGGATGTTATCACGAAGTACCTTCCTGTGGCGCTTGGCTCCTCCTTTTCCCAGACCCTTTCCTCCCTTACCGCGACCGGTCATCTTCTCAGCAGTGGGGTTTCAAAGTAACACGATAGTAAAATTCCGACAACACGGGTGTGCGCGCACGAAGAACGCGGACGACTGTAATTTTTCGCCCCGAGGTCGTATTTATACTGTAACGTAAAGCTACGGAGACGGGAGGTGCGGGGGGCGAGGCGACCGACCCGATGCTCGTCGTTGGTTGGTTCTACGTTGTATCGTCGCGCGCATTACATTTTATTTTAGCATTTCCGAAATTGCATTTTATTTATTTAAGCAGGCATACTGTTATTGTAGTAAATAATATAATAATTATGCTAATAGGTCGATATGTACATAAAGACATGTATAAGACTAGAAGGATATAATTGGTAGGTACTACTGTCTTAACTAATTTAGTAAGTATGTAACAACCGAGTACCTATTCTGTTATTAATTTATTTACTTACTTACTTACTTAGGTTGTGTGTGTACTTAATGTAAATAAATACAGACTTCTGTTAAGTTAGTTAGTTAGTTAGTTAGGTAGGTAGGTAACGGTTACGTTTTTGCGACTTCCGATGTAAAGAAACATTTAATAATCTGATTCATATGTGGCCCTGAAAAGGGCCTTTTGTGTGAGCGCACAGCCTGCCACAAATTGCACACAGTCAACGTGTGTGTGTATTGTGACGTGTGCAGCTGATGCAGCAGCAGTTTAAGCGCGTTCGCCTCTGATCCTGCGCGCTAACTGGATGTCCTTGGGCATGATGGTGACACGCTTCGCGTGAATCGCGCACAGGTTGGTGTCTTCGAAGAGACCGACGAGGTAAGCTTCGCTAGCCTCCTGCAGCGCCATGACAGCGGAGCTCTGGAAACGGAGATCGGTCTTGAAGTCCTGTGCGATCTCACGTACGAGACGCTGGAACGGAAGCTTGCGGATCAGGAGCTCGGTACTCTTCTGGTAGCGACGAATCTCACGGAGGGCCACAGTGCCGGGCCTGTAGCGATGGGGTTTCTTAACGCCACCGGTGGCCGGTGCACTCTTGCGCGCAGCCTTGGTGGCGAGCTGCTTCCTCGGAGCCTTACCACCTGTGGATTTACGAGCGGTCTGCTTGGTACGCGCCATTGTAAAAACACGGAACGGGAGATGAAATAACAACAACTACACACTTCGAACGTACGAGAGCGAATAATCGCGTTCGCGTAGGTTTGGGCCTCTTTTATACCCGCGGCAATGTAGCGGGCAGGGGATCGCGCGCCCTCTACAGTGCATCGAACTAACTAACAAAACTTGTAATAAAAGAAAAAAAAAATCGACGCGAATAATATTGTAAGTAAAATAATGTTATAATACCATCATAACATTGCTTGCACTATACAGCACCTAATATCTTATTAAGTATTATGTCAAAACTGCCGTTTGATTGTATCTCAATCGACTACCTCTCTCATTTACGCGGGAAGAAATTTAGTGTGCGCATTGTGTTTTGTAAATGATTTTTGTCTCTATATCTCTATGTGCGTGAGAGAATAGCATGCATATGTACTAGGTAGGTAGGTATTTTATGTATTTATTTATTTTTCATTTGATCGATGTGAACGGTATGTAGTAAGCAGTAGTTACCTACTATGTGAGTAACCAAAGTGAGTAACGTTTTGACGAGTTTCCAATTTCAGAAATGTGAATCGATAATCACATGAACATATTTGTGGCCCTGAAAAGGGCCTTTTGTTGTTTCTCCTGCCATCCCACGGTGTGCGTGCGCGTCCAGACGTTTGTCGTGGTTTTTGTTCGCGACGACGCGTGCATCGTGCGCGTCTCGTACGTACATACATGACATACACACACACACGTACTATGTGAATGTATGCATGCACGCACATTACGAAAACACTAGCACAATTAACACACGTATCACAATCAACAAGACACACGAGCAAACGCACTGGGTTTAACACTGTATACACACACGAGGCGAGGCGTCGAGACGGAGCGTCGGCGGCTCTTGCTAGCGCTACCGACCGACCGCTCACTTGGAGCTGGTGTATTTGGTGACGGCCTTGGTGCCTTCACTGACGGCGTGCTTGGCGAGTTCACCGGGCAGCAGGAGCCTGACGGACGTCTGCACCTCCCTGGACGTGATGGTCGACCTCTTGTTGTAGTGGGCGAGGCGGGAAGCTTCGGCGGCGATACGCTCGAAGATGTCGTTCACGAACGAGTTCATGATGGACATGGCCTTGCTGGAGATACCGGTGTCTGGGTGCACCTGCTTCAACACCTTGTAGATGTAGATGGCGTAGCTCTCCTTCCTCTTGTGCTTCTTCTTCTTCTTGTCGGTCTTGGAGATGTTCTTCTGGGCTTTGCCAGACTTCTTGGCGGCTTTACCACTTGTCTTGGGCGGCATTATGGAATCGTAGAGTACACACGTGCTACCGAAACGGAGTTCAGTCGCAGTATAAATCTACAATTTTTAGAAGTCGTATTTATATGCGCGCTCGCGGTGCAAAGTTGCGGCAAGCGGTGAGTGACTCAACGCAGCGGCAGACCAATCGCAGCGCTCCTAAGCCAGAGCGCGGAGAGAGGGGATACCCGGGAGGGAGGTGAAGGGGGCGGGGTTACGCCATTTAGTGAAAAAGTAATTGTTAAAAAATATATGTACAAATGTAAAATAATACTAATTAATACCCACCCACCATAATCCTTCCTTCAGTTATTTATATTAATTACTTATGTGTAAACATTCAAATTATTTTGTACCTAATGCTCCGATGAGAAATTAATTGATCATTTCCCGATTAGATTACCTTTACTTTTAACTAAACTTGAACTCGAACATTGTGGTAAACAAACCAAGTCAACAGAGTTAGTTATGATAGGTGTAGTTACGTTTTTGTTTGACGATTACTCCGATAAAGAAATTGTCTTTGTGTTATAATATAATTGACGAATAATATTGTGGCCCTGAAAAGGGCCTTTTGTTTTGAATGCATACGAGCGGAGAGCATCGCCACAAACGACATAATACGTATTGGCATAATAAATATCATATCGATGTACGCGTGCGGGACACTCGCACGATGCACCACGGTCAGATGCCGTCGCTGTAGCACGACGACGTCTAAGCCTTCTTCTCGGTCTTCTTGGGCAGGAGCACAGCCTGGATGTTCGGCAGCACACCACCTTGGGCGATCGTCACACCGGAGAGCAGCTTGTTCAACTCCTCGTCGTTGCGGATGGCCAACTGAAGATGACGCGGGATGATCCTGGTCTTCTTGTTGTCTCTAGCAGCGTTGCCGGCCAACTCGAGGACCTCAGCAGCGAGATACTCCATCACGGCGGCCAAGTAGACGGGGGCACCGGCACCGACGCGCTCGGCGTAGTTTCCGTTACGCAGCAGCCTGTGGATACGGCCCACCGGGAACTGGAGCCCAGCACGGTTGGAACGGGACTTTGCCTTTCCCTTCACCTTGCCACCTTTACCGCGACCCGACATGGTTTGTATTTACTTCGAATGTCACACACGCAAGCAAGAAAAACGATGTAACACGCGTACGACTGTGCGCGCGACGAGTGAACCTTGTAATCTTTTTTAAGACCCTTTTTTTTTTTTTTTTTTTTTTTTTTTTTTTTTTTTTTTTTTTTTTTTTTTAGGTGGGACCACTCGCAGTTGCAACGCGCTAAGGTTGCTTAACTGCTTAACCGGACAATCCTGTGGTGGCCAAAAATTACTTTAAGGCCCCCAGCCAGGGCTTACAAACTAAGGATTTAAATTAAATGAACGGTCACTAAGGGCACCCCCTGTGGGGTTCGGGCCTCGGCTTAGTGCGTCATTGATGAGAGGGCAGCAAGGGACAACAGGCTGGGTCGGATCATTAATTGGGGAATCGGTCGTTACATGCTCAGCGTCGCGGGCTGGCTCGTCGAGCAAGGGTCGGGCAGTGATGTTACTGGGGGGTCGCGGAGGGCCTCGGCGGCGGGGCCGGATTCGCGGTTTGTAACGGTTCTTGTGTCTGTTTTTGTGTAATGTGCTGGTTTCCCTACAACTTTCTTGGAGAAGGGTGATGGGATCATCGGGTGTGGCAAGAGTGAGCCTAGGACGGCGAATTCTAGATATCTTGGAGAGGGCGTAATTGGCTGCTGAGGAAATCAGGGGGTTTGGGTGTTTTTCGGCCTTATCGAAAAAACCCTTTGTTAGTCGTTTCATGAATTGGGCTATGGTGGGGATCTTGAGGTCAACATGGAGTTGCTCATTCCTAACGTACCATGGGGCTCCCGTGGCCTTTCGTAAGAATCGGTTTTGGAGGGTCTGCATCTTATGGAGGTGATAGGGTTTGGTATGCGCGAAAACGGGACATGCGTAAGTCATGATAGGCCTAATGCACGCGGTGTAAATACGCAATTTGCACCTAAGTGACAATTTGCTACGTGCGTTCAGGACAGAGTGAAGCCTACCGAGAGCGAAGGCGGCGCGCGAACGCACCGTCTTAATGTGCTCACTGAAGTTTAGGCGCTGGTCTAAGATAACTCCTAGGTACTTGGCTTGCTTTTCCCAAGGGATCGGCTTGCCAAACATGGAGATCGGTTGAGGGGTGGGGGGGAGTTGGCGGGGTTTAGAGAAAAGTACCGCCTGGCTCTTGTCGGGGTTGACCTCGATTCTCCATTTCCGGAACCAATCGCCTAAGGCGTTTGCGGATTTTTGGAGAATGCGCGTAATGCAGGGATAGCTTCTACCAGAATAATAGATGGCCGTATCGTCGGCAAAGAGGGCTAGTTGGGTTGAATTATTTCTGGGGATATCGCTGGTATATAGCGTGAAGGCTAATGGGGATATCACGGATCCCTGAGGGACTCCTGCGCAAATCGGATGTGGGGTTGATAGCGCACCATCGATGCGGTATCGGAATGTGCGGTTTGACAGAAAGTCGCGAAGGATGAGCACGAGACGATCAGGCACACCGAGCTGGTATAGCTTGTATATCAGCCCGTTGTGCCAGACCTTGTCGAATGCTTTCGCGATATCGAAGAACAAGGCACCGGTCACCATGCCTCGCTGAAGGCGGGCGCTGATGTGCTCGACTATGCGGTGCACTTGTTGGACACAAGAGTGTTGGGATCTAAATCCAAACTGTTCTTTGGGAATTAAGCTCTTTGCTTCGGCGTAGTCTTTGAGACGCTTATAAATAAGCCTCTCGTAGATTTTGCCTAGGACATTGAGGAGACTAATGGGACGGTAACTACTCGGGGAGGAGGCGGGTTTACCCGGTTTGGGGATTCCTATTACTGTGGCTTGTTTCCACGACTGAGGGAACATGTTGTTTGCCATGGCGCTATTGAAGATAGCGGTCATTAGCACTATGAGGGCGGGAGAAAAGAGTTTGAACACCCTATTGGTGATTCCGTCTGAGCCAGGGGCTTTTCTGTGCTTAAGGCCTTTTATGATATCCTCAACTTCCTCAGGGGTGACTGAGGGTAGAGGATCGTCTGGGTCTTCTACTGGGGGAAGGGAGGTCCGACGTTCAACTTCAGCATCCACCATCGCAAGGTGAGCTGGGTCTACTGGTTGGGTACTGGGGGAGCATTGAGTCTCTAGGCTGTCGGCCAGGCATTCGGCTTTGTCGTCATCGTCAAAAGCGACGGTCTGATCGGGACGGATGAGAGGGGGTACAGAGGCGACCTCAGAGGAGCGTAGTTTCCTCTGTAGGTCCCAGAAAGCCTGATGGGTTGGTTCTAATTCACCGAGCATCTTGTCCCAGCTCTCTTCACGCAGTTTTTGGATGCATCTGCTTACTTTGCGTTGTAAGCGACGCATAAAAACTTTGTTGCTGGAGCAGGGAAAAGAACTGTAGGCACGGACGGCCGCGTTCTTCTCGGTCACAAGATCACGCACATCATCCGGGAGTTTCCAGCGGTGATCATCCGCCGGAACTTCCCTTGAACAATCGTTCAGGATTGATTGTACGTGTTCTGTGAACGAGCTGATCGCGGCCTCCGTGTCGGCTACAGTCTCGATGTTGTCGGGGATCCTGTCTAAGTGCGGGGATTCGGTGGATTTCAGCATATCGCTTACTTTCCCCCAGTCCGTGATCACTTTAGTGGAGGGAGTTTGAGTGGGATCAAAGGGTCCTATTCTAGGGGCGAATTCAAAGATTACCGGTCTATGGTCAGAGTTGAGTTCGTCGATCGTTTCTACAGAATGCAATCGCAAGTTTACATTCTTCAGAAGCGCGACGTCTAGCACATCAGGGCTATGATTGGGGTTATTAGGGAAATGAGTGTGATGCATTGGGCCAATGACATCGAAGTTGAGGGGAGAGCAGAGGTTGAATAAGTCTCTACCTCTCCTATTTGAAAGACGACTATTCCACGCGGGGTGTTTTGCGTTAAGATCCCCCGCCAGAAGGACGGAGTCACTTAGATTAAGGAGGACTGTGAGGTCATCTTTGAAAGGGGTGACGAAATCGGGGTTGGAGTCAGCGGGCGGAAGGTATGCCGAGATAATAGTGATTGGTTGATGACCTGTCATGCCCAGTCGACAGACAGAGACTTCAATTTTGGAGAGAGGGGGAGGGTCCATAGGGATGCAGTACAGACTGGACTTGTAGTAAATGAGAGTACCTCCTCTGTGGCAGCGAGTCCTGTCATTGCGAACTAGCCGGTAGTTGGCAATGTTCGGGTTTCGCTGATGGGGTTTTAAGAAGGTCTCTTGGACTAATAAGATATCTAAGTGATGATCGCGGAGGAAAGTGGCGAACTCATCACGTTGGCCGTTCATGCCTTCGGCGTTAAAGGTCCCTATCTTTAGGGATTTCGGTTTTAATCTGCTGGGGGGGTTTCTATCCATTACGAACAAAGTTATGGGGAAGGGTCCTAAGGGCTTGCGTAATGTCGGGATACGCGTTATAAACTTGGATGAGCGCGAGCCAGTCACCGTTGCAGGCGATGGTGTCACGCGTCATTTGTAGAGCTCGCGGGGTGTAAAAGATCGCGAATGTGCTACCTAAGACTCTTACGGGGTCAAACGGGTCTAATTCGTATGCCGCGGGAGGGGGAGGGGGGGCCGTGAAGGTAGAGGGTGCTGAAGGCAACCTTGCTGAAGGCGGTGGGCGGCGAGGATCTGCGGGTGCAAGGGGACGAGGCGCTACGGGAGCCGGGGGAAGAGGCGCTGAGGGCGCAGGAGGGCGAGGCGCTGAGGGCGCTGGAGGGCGAGGCGCTGATGGCGCTGGAGGGGTGGACGCTAGAGGAGCGGCCTTTTGTGCAGCGGGTTTTGGGGGCGACATGACTGGCAGTGTCATTAGGGGAGGGATAGCCTGAGGGGCGGGTGCTTGGGTGGGCCTCAGAGCCGGGAAGTGCGCCTGGTGGTTTAGAGTATTCCACGGGCTGGGGCGCTGGGGTCTTAGGGAGTCGGGGAGTTTATTATTAAGAGAGGGACATTCTCTCTGTTGCCTATTAATGGCACGTTGGGCTAGCTTGGGGGCTGAAGATTTTGGAGCCTTGGGGCATCCACGGTAGTTGGCGGGGTGACCAGACTCGCCGCACAGTACACAGCTCGGAGGCTCTGTGCACAATGTGCGGTCCTTGGGGCGAGAGCACTCGGCGGTGCCGTGGTCCCCCAGACACTTAACGCATCTGGGTTGTCCGAAACAATTCCTTTGTGCGTGGCCATAAAGCTGGCAACGATGGCATTGCGTTAAAACGCCAGTTTTTAAGGGCTTCTCTATGCGGAGGCCTGAGAGGCCACAGATCTTTGATATCTGATGGATGGGGTGGTGACCTTCGACACGGTCACAGACTATGAGCACCATGTTGTATGGTGAGGAATTGGAGCGGCCTCCAACCCTACGGTGCATGCGGTGGACTTCCGCTACGGGGACATTCTGGGAAAGAAGGTCCTCTTTAATCTCCTGAGGGGAGATTTCTACGGGGATGTTTTTAACCACTACCCTGGTCGGGATTTCGTCCTGGGGGGTATGGGTGTGGTAACGGATATTTCTAACTCTGAGGAGCTTGGTGAGCTCGCGGTAGTCGTTCGGTGTCGACGTCATGACTTTGATGCCCTGCTCAACAGCACGGGCATTGGTATAAATGATGTGACGCTCGTTACACGTCTTGGAGACCTCCGTCCATTTTCCCTTATCGTGGATGAATAAGGGTGGGGGACGGAGTTTTTTAGGGAGAGTGGCCGAGGTGGCGGATTGGGATGTGGCGTCAGCCGGAGTGGCTATGGCCATGGGGCTTGGAGAGCGGCTCTGTGAAGGGCCAGCAGCCGTCTGGGACTGGGGTAAGGGAGTTAGCGAGCTTTGGACAGCTGCTTTCTTTGAAGTCGAATTGGAGGGGGATTTACCCTTCTTCCTCTTCCCTTTCCCGACGATTTGATAATCGTCTTCGGAGGAGGAGGTGGGAGAGGAGTCCGACTCTGAGGCGGAGGTCAAATTGGAGCGGTCTTCCGAGTTGGGAATATCCATCTCGGTTTCGTCCTGGGACGGAGAGGAACCTATTTCGGGATGTATTGGGGAGGCTTCCATAGGGACTGGAGCCTGTGAGGAGGGGATGATGGGTGATTCCAGCGCATCGCTGAAATCATTAAGCGCGGACTGAGGTGCAACCTCTGTGTCGCAAGCGCTGTTCTGGGCCTTGTATTGCCAGTCGTCTCTGAAGGGCTCTAAGAGCTCCTCGTATTTACCCCTAACGTGGGGATTCTCATCGGACATTAACTCATTTAAGAGTATCCTCAATTTGGCCTCAAGGACCTTTTTTATGGGGGGGGCCATTATTGGCGAAATGACCTACTAGGGGGACCTAGGGTTCATTACCTATCCTAATCCCGAGGAGATACGTAGAAACGTAAACCCCCCGGGCAGACAGCTCCCTTAAAAACGAACCCACCCTTGAGTTTTTCCTAGTGTTATGCTGGGCGAGAAGAAAAACACAAACAAACTCGCCAGCTACACTGCTGTCTGATTGGCCAGAGGGGCCTGTAGACCTAACTAAAGCCTAAACCTAGCTCCCCAGGTGGGATAACCCGGGGATGAGTTCACTCCCTGTCGGTGTCACAGGGAGGTGTGTGCTAAGGTGTGCCCTAAGCTTGTAAACCTGCCGCCAATCTTAATGTGCGGCAGGGCCCTATGGGTCTTGCGACCGATCCGGGCCGCTGGGGTAGAGACACCCAGACGTCCCGGGTGCAGCTGTAAACAAACGGGGTTATGTGCTACCAGACTGCGACTAGGGAAGCCCCCAAGGCCGCAGTCAGAGCCCGTCCGACTGTGTGCCTAACCCTGAAGGGGCTCGGCGGGTGTGTCGGGTCAACACCCTCTGGACTTCGTTATCACCGTAAGGTTTCCGTCCAGAACCACAAAACCGTGGATTTTCCCTGAGGGGGCAAAACACGTTGACGTGATGACCGTTAAGGAGAGAGTTGTCTTGAAAAAGACAGTTTTCGTATCGAACCAACTACGAGTAGTTGATTCTCTACGGCGCAGTACCACTAAGTCCGAGCGCAAGGCAAAGACTGTAGTAGTACTACGACTTGGCGGGCGGAGCTCGGCGAGACGGCGGCGCTACGTAGTAGCACGGCGGCGGGACCGAGTCGGGGGCGCGGGGCGCGCGGGGGCAGACGACAGAGCGGAGCGTACGTGTGCACGCTACGGCAGCCGAACGTCGAATCTTTTTTAAGACCCTTTTTTTTTTTTTTTTTTTTTTTTTTTTTTTTTTTTTTTTTTTCTTTTTTTTTTAGGTGGGACCACTCGCAGTTGCAACGCGCTAAGGTTGCTTAACTGCTTAACCGGACAATCCTGTGGTGGCCAAAAATTACTTTAAGGCCCCCAGCCAGGGCTTACAAACTAAGGATTTAAATTAAATGAACGGTCACTAAGGGCACCCCCTGTGGGGTTCGGGCCTCGGCTTAGTGCGTCATTGATGAGAGGGCAGCAAGGGACAACAGGCTGGGTCGGATCATTATTTGGGGAATCGGTCGTTACATGCTCAGCGTCGCGGGCTGGCTCGTCGAGCAAGGGTCGGGCAGTGATGTTACTGGGGGGTCGCGGAGGGCCTCGGCGGCGGGGCCGGATTCGCGGTTTGTAACGGTTCTTGTGTCTGTTTTTGTGTAATGTGCTGGTTTCCCTACAACTTTCTTGGAGAAGGGTGATGGGATCATCGGGTGTGTTTTTTAAGACCCCTTACGCTCGACGCTTTTATACGCGCGCCTCGCGGCTGTGTTAGTGGTGGGGGTACGCAGTTACACGAAACAAATTCATAAAGCGCGCAGGCGCGCGCAATATTTCGACCGGCGCAACGTTGTTGTTATGGGATGGGTAGAGATATCGGTAGACTAGACGTCGTTTCTATTTTTGATTTTACAACATCACTTGCTTTATGTATAAAACAAGTGAGTGAGTAGATGTGTTGCTTATTATTATAAAAGTACGTTTTGACTGTCTCTGTATTAAAGAAATGAATATTGTTCATATTCATGATAGTTTTGTTAGCCCTGAAAAGGGCTTTTTGGTGTGCGCTCGGAGAGCGCTGCGATTGAGAGCGCATGCACGCAACTCTAAGCATCTCGGTGCCTGCCGTGCCGCCGTGGTTTTTTCTTCAGTTCAGTGGTTGTGTTGTGTTGATTCTAAAGAATGCCATTGACGGTGACGAGCTCGAGACGAGTCGAGCGCGCTCCGCACCCCTTTTCCCGAGGACGTTGAACGGTTAGACGTTGATGAAAACGCAAATGGCACACGCGCGCCTCTCTACCGTGCATAATAATTATAGTGCACAGTAGGTAGGCAAGACGCACGCACACTGGTGTTCAGCCGACTGCGCCGCTGTCGTCGTCGTCGGTGTAACGCGAACGCGCGACCGTTGCTTACTTCTTAGCGGCGGACGCTTTCTTGGCTGCCGGTTTAGACTTGGGTGTAGCCGCGGCCTTCTTGGGTTTAGGCGCTTTCGGCTTCTTGGTTGGCGGCTTGGCTGTCTTCTTAGCTTTAGGTGCGGCGGCGCCCTTCGCCTTGGCGGGGGCGGCGGCCTTCTTGGGTGCCGGCTTCTTCTTAGCGGCGGCGGCCTTCTTGTCCTTAGCGGCGGCTGCAGACGACTTGGCCTTGGAAGGTGAAGCCGCAGAGGCGGACGCGGCGGCGGCTGCTGCCTTCTTGGTCTTGGCTCCAGCTGCCGAGGCGGTCGCCTTCTTGGTCTTCGCGGCCGCGGAGGCGGTCGCCTTACCGGCGCCGGTCTTGCCGGCGGCGGCGGTGGCGGGTTTCTTGGACGCTGCCGATTTCGACTCGAGCTTGAAGGAACCGGAGGCGCCCTTGCCCTTGGTCTGGATCAACGCGCCAGATTCGACGGCGCTCTTCAGATATTTCCTGATGAACGGAGCCAGTTTCTCAGCGTCGACCTTGTACTGGGCCGCGATGTACTTCTTGATCGCCTGCAGGGAAGATCCGCTGCGCTCCTTCATCTCCTTGATAGCGTTGTTGACCATCTCGGATGTTTTGGGATGGGTCGGCTTCGCCTTCGGTTTCTTCGCGGCGCCGGCGCCGCCGGCCTGCCTCGCCTGCTTCTTCGCTGGTGTAGCGGGTGCCGGAGCCTCGGTAGCGACTGCTGTGTCTGCCATTTCGTAGTAGAGTACAACACGTAAACACACACACGATAAAAAAAAAGTTATATTATATTATATTATAAGGGGAGAGAGACTTAGATGTCGCCACTTATAGGATTTACAAATTTCGTATACGTACGCCCAAGTACGACGGAACTTTACCGTAACGAGCGCCGCGATGTCGCGCGACGTTTTCTCGTATGAACGCTTGAAAGTTTTCACTAACACGTATCAAATAAAACAGAGAAAAGGAATAGTTAACGAGTCGCTGGGCGACGGGCGTTTGCGGTTTCGGATAGTTCATGAAGTGGAGTATGCGGACGTGCGAACGCAGGCGGAGTGCGGTGCGCGTTCGGACCGTGGCGGCGTATTATTTTGACGACTGAGTGCGAAGCGTAGGTCGGGTCGAGTTCAAAACGTTATTTTCTCTATAAAATTGATAGTTAGCCGGGAGAGAGGCCGACGCGTCAACAAGGAGGATATCGAGCTTGCGTGGCGACAGGACATCGTCGATATCACACTTCGTCGCGAAGGTATTATCGACCTAAAAGTGAAGCGTCGTAAAACACCGCGAGCGCCGAACCGCTAAGGACGGACGACTCCGTCCAGGACGTGCAACCTAATAATATACTAATAATAAAAGACGGAGAGCGCCCTTCGAGGAGTGTACAGTGTGAAGACTGCGATTATCGCATCAGAAAGTGTATTAAAGTGCAGCTCTACGTAAACGACAACAGGCGATACCGACCGACCGCGTGCGTACCGTACCTACACACAGACAGCGTTCTATACTCTAGACGAGTAGGCAGGCGGCAAGCCTGCAATGCTCGTAACAACGCAGTAAACATAATAATATATTACATAATACAAAAATAATACAGCTCATGAGTGTACGAGTATCCTCATAGGTAAGTACCTAACTACAGCATAATAACGCGACATAAACAAACTGCGAGCGAGCGCACGAATAGGTACCTAGGTAGGTGGATTTGTGTTGTATTGTACACAAGTGTTAGGTAGGGTGTAGGTATAATGTTATGTTCTTTTATTTTTCAGGTTCATTCGGACAGACAGACGGACGGACGGACGGACGGACATACAGGCTGACGGCGAAGGAGGGGCGCGCCAATTTCACGCGTAAACAGTGCGCTGACATATAAATAAAGGAATCATTTTATAATAACTCAATGTGTTTCATTTTATCTAGTAACAAGTCTCCACCCAACCTTCTGTATGGTGTAAGTAAGTAGGTAGGTAGGTAGGTAAGCAGTGAGCAGATGATATAATTACGTTTTTTGACGAACTCCATTAAAGAAACATTTTTATTGTATCGAATCATATGCGGCCCTGAAAAGGGCCTTTTTTGATGTGCGCATCTACACACGCATGGTGGAACGGTATGATTTTGTCCGTTCACAACGAACGAACTAAAAACACACACGCGTCCGCACACACACAGTATGTAGAGTTGCTGGTTGCACAGGCGACGACACACACGGTACACAGCGGTTTAACCGCCGAATCCGTACAGGGTGCGACCCTGGCGCTTCAGAGCGTAGACGACGTCCATGGCGGTGACGGTCTTCCTCTTGGCGTGCTCGGTGTAAGTGACGGCGTCACGGATGACGTTCTCTAGGAACACTTTAAGCACACCGCGAGTCTCTTCGTAGATCAGACCGGAGATACGTTTCACGCCGCCTCTGCGAGCCAGACGACGGATGGCGGGCTTCGTGATACCTTGGATGTTATCACGAAGTACCTTCCTGTGGCGCTTGGCTCCTCCTTTTCCCAGACCCTTTCCTCCCTTACCGCGACCGGTCATCTTCTCAGCAGTGGGGTTTCAAAGTAACACGATAGTAAAATTCCGACAACACGGGTGTGCGCGCACGAAGAACGCGGACGACTGTAATTTTTCGCCCCGAGGTCGTATTTATACTGTAACGTAAAGCTACGGAGACGGGAGGTGCGGGGGGCGAGGCGACCGACCCGATGCTCGTCGTTGGTTGGTTCTACGTTGTATCGTCGCGCGCATTACATTTTATTTTAGCATTTCCGAAATTGCATTTTATTTATTTAAGCAGGCATACTGTTATTGTAGTAAATAATATAATAATTATGCTAATAGGTCGATATGTACATAAAGACATGTATAAGACTAGAAGGATATAATTGGTAGGTACTACTGTCTTAACTAATTTAGTAAGTATGTAACAACCGAGTACCTATTCTGTTATTAATTTATTTACTTACTTACTTACTTAGGTTGTGTGTGTACTTAATGTAAATAAATACAGACTTCTGTTAAGTTAGTTAGTTAGTTAGTTAGGTAGGTAGGTAACGGTTACGTTTTTGCGACTTCCGATGTAAAGAAACATTTAATAATCTGATTCATATGTGGCCCTGAAAAGGGCCTTTTGTGTGAGCGCACAGCCTGCCACAAATTGCACACAGTCAACGTGTGTGTGTATTGTGACGTGTGCAGCTGATGCAGCAGCAGTTTAAGCGCGTTCGCCTCTGATCCTGCGCGCTAACTGGATGTCCTTGGGCATGATGGTGACACGCTTCGCGTGAATCGCGCACAGGTTGGTGTCTTCGAAGAGACCGACGAGGTAAGCTTCGCTAGCCTCCTGCAGCGCCATGACAGCGGAGCTCTGGAAACGGAGATCGGTCTTGAAGTCCTGTGCGATCTCACGTACGAGACGCTGGAACGGAAGCTTGCGGATCAGGAGCTCGGTACTCTTCTGGTAGCGACGAATCTCACGGAGGGCCACAGTGCCGGGCCTGTAGCGATGGGGTTTCTTAACGCCACCGGTGGCCGGTGCACTCTTGCGCGCAGCCTTGGTGGCGAGCTGCTTCCTCGGAGCCTTACCACCTGTGGATTTACGAGCGGTCTGCTTGGTACGCGCCATTGTAAAAACACGGAACGGGAGATGAAATAACAACAACTACACACTTCGAACGTACGAGAGCGAATAATCGCGTTCGCGTAGGTTTGGGCCTCTTTTATACCCGCGGCAATGTAGCGGGCAGGGGATCGCGCGCCCTCTACAGTGCATCGAACTAACTAACAAAACTTGTAATAAAAGAAAAAAAAAATCGACGCGAATAATATTGTAAGTAAAATAATGTTATAATACCATCATAACATTGCTTGCACTATACAGCACCTAATATCTTATTAAGTATTATGTCAAAACTGCCGTTTGATTGTATCTCAATCGACTACCTCTCTCATTTACGCGGGAAGAAATTTAGTGTGCGCATTGTGTTTTGTAAATGATTTTTGTCTCTATATCTCTATGTGCGTGAGAGAATAGCATGCATATGTACTAGGTAGGTAGGTATTTTATGTATTTATTTATTTTTCATTTGATCGATGTGAACGGTATGTAGTAAGCAGTAGTTACCTACTATGTGAGTAACCAAAGTGAGTAACGTTTTGACGAGTTTCCAATTTCAGAAATGTGAATCGATAATCACATGAACATATTTGTGGCCCTGAAAAGGGCCTTTTGTTGTTTCTCCTGCCATCCCACGGTGTGCGTGCGCGTCCAGACGTTTGTCGTGGTTTTTGTTCGCGACGACGCGTGCATCGTGCGCGTCTCGTACGTACATACATGACATACACACACACACGTACTATGTGAATGTATGCATGCACGCACATTACGAAAACACTAGCACAATTAACACACGTATCACAATCAACAAGACACACGAGCAAACGCACTGGGTTTAACACTGTATACACACACGAGGCGAGGCGTCGAGACGGAGCGTCGGCGGCTCTTGCTAGCGCTACCGACCGACCGCTCACTTGGAGCTGGTGTATTTGGTGACGGCCTTGGTGCCTTCACTGACGGCGTGCTTGGCGAGTTCACCGGGCAGCAGGAGCCTGACGGACGTCTGCACCTCCCTGGACGTGATGGTCGACCTCTTGTTGTAGTGGGCGAGGCGGGAAGCTTCGGCGGCGATACGCTCGAAGATGTCGTTCACGAACGAGTTCATGATGGACATGGCCTTGCTGGAGATACCGGTGTCTGGGTGCACCTGCTTCAACACCTTGTAGATGTAGATGGCGTAGCTCTCCTTCCTCTTGTGCTTCTTCTTCTTCTTGTCGGTCTTGGAGATGTTCTTCTGGGCTTTGCCAGACTTCTTGGCGGCTTTACCACTTGTCTTGGGCGGCATTATGGAATCGTAGAGTACACACGTGCTACCGAAACGGAGTTCAGTCGCAGTATAAATCTACAATTTTTAGAAGTCGTATTTATATGCGCGCTCGCGGTGCAAAGTTGCGGCAAGCGGTGAGTGACTCAACGCAGCGGCAGACCAATCGCAGCGCTCCTAAGCCAGAGCGCGGAGAGAGGGGATACCCGGGAGGGAGGTGAAGGGGGCGGGGTTACGCCATTTAGTGAAAAAGTAATTGTTAAAAAATATATGTACAAATGTAAAATAATACTAATTAATACCCACCCACCATAATCCTTCCTTCAGTTATTTATATTAATTACTTATGTGTAAACATTCAAATTATTTTGTACCTAATGCTCCGATGAGAAATTAATTGATCATTTCCCGATTAGATTACCTTTACTTTTAACTAAACTTGAACTCGAACATTGTGGTAAACAAACCAAGTCAACAGAGTTAGTTATGATAGGTGTAGTTACGTTTTTGTTTGACGATTACTCCGATAAAGAAATTGTCTTTGTGTTATAATATAATTGACGAATAATATTGTGGCCCTGAAAAGGGCCTTTTGTTTTGAATGCATACGAGCGGAGAGCATCGCCACAAACGACATAATACGTATTGGCATAATAAATATCATATCGATGTACGCGTGCGGGACACTCGCACGATGCACCACGGTCAGATGCCGTCGCTGTAGCACGACGACGTCTAAGCCTTCTTCTCGGTCTTCTTGGGCAGGAGCACAGCCTGGATGTTCGGCAGCACACCACCTTGGGCGATCGTCACACCGGAGAGCAGCTTGTTCAACTCCTCGTCGTTGCGGATGGCCAACTGAAGATGACGCGGGATGATCCTGGTCTTCTTGTTGTCTCTAGCAGCGTTGCCGGCCAACTCGAGGACCTCAGCAGCGAGATACTCCATCACGGCGGCCAAGTAGACGGGGGCACCGGCACCGACGCGCTCGGCGTAGTTTCCGTTACGCAGCAGCCTGTGGATACGGCCCACCGGGAACTGGAGCCCAGCACGGTTGGAACGGGACTTTGCCTTTCCCTTCACCTTGCCACCTTTACCGCGACCCGACATGGTTTGTATTTACTTCGAATGTCACACACGCAAGCAAGAAAAACGATGTAACACGCGTACGACTGTGCGCGCGACGAGTGAACCTTGTAATCTTTTTTAAGACCCCTTACGCTCGACGCTTTTATACGCGCGCCTCGCGGCTGTGTTAGTGGTGGGGGTACGCAGTTACACGAAACAAATTCATAAAGCGCGCAGGCGCGCGCAATATTTCGACCGGCGCAACGTTGTTGTTATGGGATGGGTAGAGATATCGGTAGACTAGACGTCGTTTCTATTTTTGATTTTACAACATCACTTGCTTTATGTATAAAACAAGTGAGTGAGTAGATGTGTTGCTTATTATTATAAAAGTACGTTTTGACTGTCTCTGTATTAAAGAAATGAATATTGTTCATATTCATGATAGTTTTGTTAGCCCTGAAAAGGGCTTTTTGGTGTGCGCTCGGAGAGCGCTGCGATTGAGAGCGCATGCACGCAACTCTAAGCATCTCGGTGCCTGCCGTGCCGCCGTGGTTTTTTCTTCAGTTCAGTGGTTGTGTTGTGTTGATTCTAAAGAATGCCATTGACGGTGACGAGCTCGAGACGAGTCGAGCGCGCTCCGCACCCCTTTTCCCGAGGACGTTGAACGGTTAGACGTTGATGAAAACGCAAATGGCACACGCGCGCCTCTCTACCGTGCATAATAATTATAGTGCACAGTAGGTAGGCAAGACGCACGCACACTGGTGTTCAGCCGACTGCGCCGCTGTCGTCGTCGTCGGTGTAACGCGAACGCGCGACCGTTGCTTACTTCTTAGCGGCGGACGCTTTCTTGGCTGCCGGTTTAGACTTGGGTGTAGCCGCGGCCTTCTTGGGTTTAGGCGCTTTCGGCTTCTTGGTTGGCGGCTTGGCTGTCTTCTTAGCTTTAGGTGCGGCGGCGCCCTTCGCCTTGGCGGGGGCGGCGGCCTTCTTGGGTGCCGGCTTCTTCTTAGCGGCGGCGGCCTTCTTGTCCTTAGCGGCGGCTGCAGACGACTTGGCCTTGGAAGGTGAAGCCGCAGAGGCGGACGCGGCGGCGGCTGCTGCCTTCTTGGTCTTGGCTCCAGCTGCCGAGGCGGTCGCCTTCTTGGTCTTCGCGGCCGCGGAGGCGGTCGCCTTACCGGCGCCGGTCTTGCCGGCGGCGGCGGTGGCGGGTTTCTTGGACGCTGCCGATTTCGACTCGAGCTTGAAGGAACCGGAGGCGCCCTTGCCCTTGGTCTGGATCAACGCGCCAGATTCGACGGCGCTCTTCAGATATTTCCTGATGAACGGAGCCAGTTTCTCAGCGTCGACCTTGTACTGGGCCGCGATGTACTTCTTGATCGCCTGCAGGGAAGATCCGCTGCGCTCCTTCATCTCCTTGATAGCGTTGTTGACCATCTCGGATGTTTTGGGATGGGTCGGCTTCGCCTTCGGTTTCTTCGCGGCGCCGGCGCCGCCGGCCTGCCTCGCCTGCTTCTTCGCTGGTGTAGCGGGTGCCGGAGCCTCGGTAGCGACTGCTGTGTCTGCCATTTCGTAGTAGAGTACAACACGTAAACACACACACGATAAAAAAAAAGTTATATTATATTATATTATAAGGGGAGAGAGACTTAGATGTCGCCACTTATAGGATTTACAAATTTCGTATACGTACGCCCAAGTACGACGGAACTTTACCGTAACGAGCGCCGCGATGTCGCGCGACGTTTTCTCGTATGAACGCTTGAAAGTTTTCACTAACACGTATCAAATAAAACAGAGAAAAGGAATAGTTAACGAGTCGCTGGGCGACGGGCGTTTGCGGTTTCGGATAGTTCATGAAGTGGAGTATGCGGACGTGCGAACGCAGGCGGAGTGCGGTGCGCGTTCGGACCGTGGCGGCGTATTATTTTGACGACTGAGTGCGAAGCGTAGGTCGGGTCGAGTTCAAAACGTTATTTTCTCTATAAAATTGATAGTTAGCCGGGAGAGAGGCCGACGCGTCAACAAGGAGGATATCGAGCTTGCGTGGCGACAGGACATCGTCGATATCACACTTCGTCGCGAAGGTATTATCGACCTAAAAGTGAAGCGTCGTAAAACACCGCGAGCGCCGAACCGCTAAGGACGGACGACTCCGTCCAGGACGTGCAACCTAATAATATACTAATAATAAAAGACGGAGAGCGCCCTTCGAGGAGTGTACAGTGTGAAGACTGCGATTATCGCATCAGAAAGTGTATTAAAGTGCAGCTCTACGTAAACGACAACAGGCGATACCGACCGACCGCGTGCGTACCGTACCTACACACAGACAGCGTTCTATACTCTAGACGAGTAGGCAGGCGGCAAGCCTGCAATGCTCGTAACAACGCAGTAAACATAATAATATATTACATAATACAAAAATAATACAGCTCATGAGTGTACGAGTATCCTCATAGGTAAGTACCTAACTACAGCATAATAACGCGACATAAACAAACTGCGAGCGAGCGCACGAATAGGTACCTAGGTAGGTGGATTTGTGTTGTATTGTACACAAGTGTTAGGTAGGGTGTAGGTATAATGTTATGTTCTTTTATTTTTCAGGTTCATTCGGACAGACAGACGGACGGACGGACGGACGGACATACAGGCTGACGGCGAAGGAGGGGCGCGCCAATTTCACGCGTAAACAGTGCGCTGACATATAAATAAAGGAATCATTTTATAATAACTCAATGTGTTTCATTTTATCTAGTAACAAGTCTCCACCCAACCTTCTGTATGGTGTAAGTAAGTAGGTAGGTAGGTAGGTAAGCAGTGAGCAGATGATATAATTACGTTTTTTGACGAACTCCATTAAAGAAACATTTTTATTGTATCGAATCATATGCGGCCCTGAAAAGGGCCTTTTTTGATGTGCGCATCTACACACGCATGGTGGAACGGTATGATTTTGTCCGTTCACAACGAACGAACTAAAAACACACACGCGTCCGCACACACACAGTATGTAGAGTTGCTGGTTGCACAGGCGACGACACACACGGTACACAGCGGTTTAACCGCCGAATCCGTACAGGGTGCGACCCTGGCGCTTCAGAGCGTAGACGACGTCCATGGCGGTGACGGTCTTCCTCTTGGCGTGCTCGGTGTAAGTGACGGCGTCACGGATGACGTTCTCTAGGAACACTTTAAGCACACCGCGAGTCTCTTCGTAGATCAGACCGGAGATACGTTTCACGCCGCCTCTGCGAGCCAGACGACGGATGGCGGGCTTCGTGATACCTTGGATGTTATCACGAAGTACCTTCCTGTGGCGCTTGGCTCCTCCTTTTCCCAGACCCTTTCCTCCCTTACCGCGACCGGTCATCTTCTCAGCAGTGGGGTTTCAAAGTAACACGATAGTAAAATTCCGACAACACGGGTGTGCGCGCACGAAGAACGCGGACGACTGTAATTTTTCGCCCCGAGGTCGTATTTATACTGTAACGTAAAGCTACGGAGACGGGAGGTGCGGGGGGCGAGGCGACCGACCCGATGCTCGTCGTTGGTTGGTTCTACGTTGTATCGTCGCGCGCATTACATTTTATTTTAGCATTTCCGAAATTGCATTTTATTTATTTAAGCAGGCATACTGTTATTGTAGTAAATAATATAATAATTATGCTAATAGGTCGATATGTACATAAAGACATGTATAAGACTAGAAGGATATAATTGGTAGGTACTACTGTCTTAACTAATTTAGTAAGTATGTAACAACCGAGTACCTATTCTGTTATTAATTTATTTACTTACTTACTTACTTAGGTTGTGTGTGTACTTAATGTAAATAAATACAGACTTCTGTTAAGTTAGTTAGTTAGTTAGTTAGGTAGGTAGGTAACGGTTACGTTTTTGCGACTTCCGATGTAAAGAAACATTTAATAATCTGATTCATATGTGGCCCTGAAAAGGGCCTTTTGTGTGAGCGCACAGCCTGCCACAAATTGCACACAGTCAACGTGTGTGTGTATTGTGACGTGTGCAGCTGATGCAGCAGCAGTTTAAGCGCGTTCGCCTCTGATCCTGCGCGCTAACTGGATGTCCTTGGGCATGATGGTGACACGCTTCGCGTGAATCGCGCACAGGTTGGTGTCTTCGAAGAGACCGACGAGGTAAGCTTCGCTAGCCTCCTGCAGCGCCATGACAGCGGAGCTCTGGAAACGGAGATCGGTCTTGAAGTCCTGTGCGATCTCACGTACGAGACGCTGGAACGGAAGCTTGCGGATCAGGAGCTCGGTACTCTTCTGGTAGCGACGAATCTCACGGAGGGCCACAGTGCCGGGCCTGTAGCGATGGGGTTTCTTAACGCCACCGGTGGCCGGTGCACTCTTGCGCGCAGCCTTGGTGGCGAGCTGCTTCCTCGGAGCCTTACCACCTGTGGATTTACGAGCGGTCTGCTTGGTACGCGCCATTGTAAAAACACGGAACGGGAGATGAAATAACAACAACTACACACTTCGAACGTACGAGAGCGAATAATCGCGTTCGCGTAGGTTTGGGCCTCTTTTATACCCGCGGCAATGTAGCGGGCAGGGGATCGCGCGCCCTCTACAGTGCATCGAACTAACTAACAAAACTTGTAATAAAAGAAAAAAAAAATCGACGCGAATAATATTGTAAGTAAAATAATGTTATAATACCATCATAACATTGCTTGCACTATACAGCACCTAATATCTTATTAAGTATTATGTCAAAACTGCCGTTTGATTGTATCTCAATCGACTACCTCTCTCATTTACGCGGGAAGAAATTTAGTGTGCGCATTGTGTTTTGTAAATGATTTTTGTCTCTATATCTCTATGTGCGTGAGAGAATAGCATGCATATGTACTAGGTAGGTAGGTATTTTATGTATTTATTTATTTTTCATTTGATCGATGTGAACGGTATGTAGTAAGCAGTAGTTACCTACTATGTGAGTAACCAAAGTGAGTAACGTTTTGACGAGTTTCCAATTTCAGAAATGTGAATCGATAATCACATGAACATATTTGTGGCCCTGAAAAGGGCCTTTTGTTGTTTCTCCTGCCATCCCACGGTGTGCGTGCGCGTCCAGACGTTTGTCGTGGTTTTTGTTCGCGACGACGCGTGCATCGTGCGCGTCTCGTACGTACATACATGACATACACACACACACGTACTATGTGAATGTATGCATGCACGCACATTACGAAAACACTAGCACAATTAACACACGTATCACAATCAACAAGACACACGAGCAAACGCACTGGGTTTAACACTGTATACACACACGAGGCGAGGCGTCGAGACGGAGCGTCGGCGGCTCTTGCTAGCGCTACCGACCGACCGCTCACTTGGAGCTGGTGTATTTGGTGACGGCCTTGGTGCCTTCACTGACGGCGTGCTTGGCGAGTTCACCGGGCAGCAGGAGCCTGACGGACGTCTGCACCTCCCTGGACGTGATGGTCGACCTCTTGTTGTAGTGGGCGAGGCGGGAAGCTTCGGCGGCGATACGCTCGAAGATGTCGTTCACGAACGAGTTCATGATGGACATGGCCTTGCTGGAGATACCGGTGTCTGGGTGCACCTGCTTCAACACCTTGTAGATGTAGATGGCGTAGCTCTCCTTCCTCTTGTGCTTCTTCTTCTTCTTGTCGGTCTTGGAGATGTTCTTCTGGGCTTTGCCAGACTTCTTGGCGGCTTTACCACTTGTCTTGGGCGGCATTATGGAATCGTAGAGTACACACGTGCTACCGAAACGGAGTTCAGTCGCAGTATAAATCTACAATTTTTAGAAGTCGTATTTATATGCGCGCTCGCGGTGCAAAGTTGCGGCAAGCGGTGAGTGACTCAACGCAGCGGCAGACCAATCGCAGCGCTCCTAAGCCAGAGCGCGGAGAGAGGGGATACCCGGGAGGGAGGTGAAGGGGGCGGGGTTACGCCATTTAGTGAAAAAGTAATTGTTAAAAAATATATGTACAAATGTAAAATAATACTAATTAATACCCACCCACCATAATCCTTCCTTCAGTTATTTATATTAATTACTTATGTGTAAACATTCAAATTATTTTGTACCTAATGCTCCGATGAGAAATTAATTGATCATTTCCCGATTAGATTACCTTTACTTTTAACTAAACTTGAACTCGAACATTGTGGTAAACAAACCAAGTCAACAGAGTTAGTTATGATAGGTGTAGTTACGTTTTTGTTTGACGATTACTCCGATAAAGAAATTGTCTTTGTGTTATAATATAATTGACGAATAATATTGTGGCCCTGAAAAGGGCCTTTTGTTTTGAATGCATACGAGCGGAGAGCATCGCCACAAACGACATAATACGTATTGGCATAATAAATATCATATCGATGTACGCGTGCGGGACACTCGCACGATGCACCACGGTCAGATGCCGTCGCTGTAGCACGACGACGTCTAAGCCTTCTTCTCGGTCTTCTTGGGCAGGAGCACAGCCTGGATGTTCGGCAGCACACCACCTTGGGCGATCGTCACACCGGAGAGCAGCTTGTTCAACTCCTCGTCGTTGCGGATGGCCAACTGAAGATGACGCGGGATGATCCTGGTCTTCTTGTTGTCTCTAGCAGCGTTGCCGGCCAACTCGAGGACCTCAGCAGCGAGATACTCCATCACGGCGGCCAAGTAGACGGGGGCACCGGCACCGACGCGCTCGGCGTAGTTTCCGTTACGCAGCAGCCTGTGGATACGGCCCACCGGGAACTGGAGCCCAGCACGGTTGGAACGGGACTTTGCCTTTCCCTTCACCTTGCCACCTTTACCGCGACCCGACATGGTTTGTATTTACTTCGAATGTCACACACGCAAGCAAGAAAAACGATGTAACACGCGTACGACTGTGCGCGCGACGAGTGAACCTTGTAATCTTTTTTAAGACCCCTTACGCTCGACGCTTTTATACGCGCGCCTCGCGGCTGTGTTAGTGGTGGGGGTACGCAGTTACACGAAACAAATTCATAAAGCGCGCAGGCGCGCGCAATATTTCGACCGGCGCAACGTTGTTGTTATGGGATGGGTAGAGATATCGGTAGACTAGACGTCGTTTCTATTTTTGATTTTACAACATCACTTGCTTTATGTATAAAACAAGTGAGTGAGTAGATGTGTTGCTTATTATTATAAAAGTACGTTTTGACTGTCTCTGTATTAAAGAAATGAATATTGTTCATATTCATGATAGTTTTGTTAGCCCTGAAAAGGGCTTTTTGGTGTGCGCTCGGAGAGCGCTGCGATTGAGAGCGCATGCACGCAACTCTAAGCATCTCGGTGCCTGCCGTGCCGCCGTGGTTTTTTCTTCAGTTCAGTGGTTGTGTTGTGTTGATTCTAAAGAATGCCATTGACGGTGACGAGCTCGAGACGAGTCGAGCGCGCTCCGCACCCCTTTTCCCGAGGACGTTGAACGGTTAGACGTTGATGAAAACGCAAATGGCACACGCGCGCCTCTCTACCGTGCATAATAATTATAGTGCACAGTAGGTAGGCAAGACGCACGCACACTGGTGTTCAGCCGACTGCGCCGCTGTCGTCGTCGTCGGTGTAACGCGAACGCGCGACCGTTGCTTACTTCTTAGCGGCGGACGCTTTCTTGGCTGCCGGTTTAGACTTGGGTGTAGCCGCGGCCTTCTTGGGTTTAGGCGCTTTCGGCTTCTTGGTTGGCGGCTTGGCTGTCTTCTTAGCTTTAGGTGCGGCGGCGCCCTTCGCCTTGGCGGGGGCGGCGGCCTTCTTGGGTGCCGGCTTCTTCTTAGCGGCGGCGGCCTTCTTGTCCTTAGCGGCGGCTGCAGACGACTTGGCCTTGGAAGGTGAAGCCGCAGAGGCGGACGCGGCGGCGGCTGCTGCCTTCTTGGTCTTGGCTCCAGCTGCCGAGGCGGTCGCCTTCTTGGTCTTCGCGGCCGCGGAGGCGGTCGCCTTACCGGCGCCGGTCTTGCCGGCGGCGGCGGTGGCGGGTTTCTTGGACGCTGCCGATTTCGACTCGAGCTTGAAGGAACCGGAGGCGCCCTTGCCCTTGGTCTGGATCAACGCGCCAGATTCGACGGCGCTCTTCAGATATTTCCTGATGAACGGAGCCAGTTTCTCAGCGTCGACCTTGTACTGGGCCGCGATGTACTTCTTGATCGCCTGCAGGGAAGATCCGCTGCGCTCCTTCATCTCCTTGATAGCGTTGTTGACCATCTCGGATGTTTTGGGATGGGTCGGCTTCGCCTTCGGTTTCTTCGCGGCGCCGGCGCCGCCGGCCTGCCTCGCCTGCTTCTTCGCTGGTGTAGCGGGTGCCGGAGCCTCGGTAGCGACTGCTGTGTCTGCCATTTCGTAGTAGAGTACAACACGTAAACACACACACGATAAAAAAAAAGTTATATTATATTATATTATAAGGGGAGAGAGACTTAGATGTCGCCACTTATAGGATTTACAAATTTCGTATACGTACGCCCAAGTACGACGGAACTTTACCGTAACGAGCGCCGCGATGTCGCGCGACGTTTTCTCGTATGAACGCTTGAAAGTTTTCACTAACACGTATCAAATAAAACAGAGAAAAGGAATAGTTAACGAGTCGCTGGGCGACGGGCGTTTGCGGTTTCGGATAGTTCATGAAGTGGAGTATGCGGACGTGCGAACGCAGGCGGAGTGCGGTGCGCGTTCGGACCGTGGCGGCGTATTATTTTGACGACTGAGTGCGAAGCGTAGGTCGGGTCGAGTTCAAAACGTTATTTTCTCTATAAAATTGATAGTTAGCCGGGAGAGAGGCCGACGCGTCAACAAGGAGGATATCGAGCTTGCGTGGCGACAGGACATCGTCGATATCACACTTCGTCGCGAAGGTATTATCGACCTAAAAGTGAAGCGTCGTAAAACACCGCGAGCGCCGAACCGCTAAGGACGGACGACTCCGTCCAGGACGTGCAACCTAATAATATACTAATAATAAAAGACGGAGAGCGCCCTTCGAGGAGTGTACAGTGTGAAGACTGCGATTATCGCATCAGAAAGTGTATTAAAGTGCAGCTCTACGTAAACGACAACAGGCGATACCGACCGACCGCGTGCGTACCGTACCTACACACAGACAGCGTTCTATACTCTAGACGAGTAGGCAGGCGGCAAGCCTGCAATGCTCGTAACAACGCAGTAAACATAATAATATATTACATAATACAAAAATAATACAGCTCATGAGTGTACGAGTATCCTCATAGGTAAGTACCTAACTACAGCATAATAACGCGACATAAACAAACTGCGAGCGAGCGCACGAATAGGTACCTAGGTAGGTGGATTTGTGTTGTATTGTACACAAGTGTTAGGTAGGGTGTAGGTATAATGTTATGTTCTTTTATTTTTCAGGTTCATTCGGACAGACAGACGGACGGACGGACGGACGGACATACAGGCTGACGGCGAAGGAGGGGCGCGCCAATTTCACGCGTAAACAGTGCGCTGACATATAAATAAAGGAATCATTTTATAATAACTCAATGTGTTTCATTTTATCTAGTAACAAGTCTCCACCCAACCTTCTGTATGGTGTAAGTAAGTAGGTAGGTAGGTAGGTAAGCAGTGAGCAGATGATATAATTACGTTTTTTGACGAACTCCATTAAAGAAACATTTTTATTGTATCGAATCATATGCGGCCCTGAAAAGGGCCTTTTTTGATGTGCGCATCTACACACGCATGGTGGAACGGTATGATTTTGTCCGTTCACAACGAACGAACTAAAAACACACACGCGTCCGCACACACACAGTATGTAGAGTTGCTGGTTGCACAGGCGACGACACACACGGTACACAGCGGTTTAACCGCCGAATCCGTACAGGGTGCGACCCTGGCGCTTCAGAGCGTAGACGACGTCCATGGCGGTGACGGTCTTCCTCTTGGCGTGCTCGGTGTAAGTGACGGCGTCACGGATGACGTTCTCTAGGAACACTTTAAGCACACCGCGAGTCTCTTCGTAGATCAGACCGGAGATACGTTTCACGCCGCCTCTGCGAGCCAGACGACGGATGGCGGGCTTCGTGATACCTTGGATGTTATCACGAAGTACCTTCCTGTGGCGCTTGGCTCCTCCTTTTCCCAGACCCTTTCCTCCCTTACCGCGACCGGTCATCTTCTCAGCAGTGGGGTTTCAAAGTAACACGATAGTAAAATTCCGACAACACGGGTGTGCGCGCACGAAGAACGCGGACGACTGTAATTTTTCGCCCCGAGGTCGTATTTATACTGTAACGTAAAGCTACGGAGACGGGAGGTGCGGGGGGCGAGGCGACCGACCCGATGCTCGTCGTTGGTTGGTTCTACGTTGTATCGTCGCGCGCATTACATTTTATTTTAGCATTTCCGAAATTGCATTTTATTTATTTAAGCAGGCATACTGTTATTGTAGTAAATAATATAATAATTATGCTAATAGGTCGATATGTACATAAAGACATGTATAAGACTAGAAGGATATAATTGGTAGGTACTACTGTCTTAACTAATTTAGTAAGTATGTAACAACCGAGTACCTATTCTGTTATTAATTTATTTACTTACTTACTTACTTAGGTTGTGTGTGTACTTAATGTAAATAAATACAGACTTCTGTTAAGTTAGTTAGTTAGTTAGTTAGGTAGGTAGGTAACGGTTACGTTTTTGCGACTTCCGATGTAAAGAAACATTTAATAATCTGATTCATATGTGGCCCTGAAAAGGGCCTTTTGTGTGAGCGCACAGCCTGCCACAAATTGCACACAGTCAACGTGTGTGTGTATTGTGACGTGTGCAGCTGATGCAGCAGCAGTTTAAGCGCGTTCGCCTCTGATCCTGCGCGCTAACTGGATGTCCTTGGGCATGATGGTGACACGCTTCGCGTGAATCGCGCACAGGTTGGTGTCTTCGAAGAGACCGACGAGGTAAGCTTCGCTAGCCTCCTGCAGCGCCATGACAGCGGAGCTCTGGAAACGGAGATCGGTCTTGAAGTCCTGTGCGATCTCACGTACGAGACGCTGGAACGGAAGCTTGCGGATCAGGAGCTCGGTACTCTTCTGGTAGCGACGAATCTCACGGAGGGCCACAGTGCCGGGCCTGTAGCGATGGGGTTTCTTAACGCCACCGGTGGCCGGTGCACTCTTGCGCGCAGCCTTGGTGGCGAGCTGCTTCCTCGGAGCCTTACCACCTGTGGATTTACGAGCGGTCTGCTTGGTACGCGCCATTGTAAAAACACGGAACGGGAGATGAAATAACAACAACTACACACTTCGAACGTACGAGAGCGAATAATCGCGTTCGCGTAGGTTTGGGCCTCTTTTATACCCGCGGCAATGTAGCGGGCAGGGGATCGCGCGCCCTCTACAGTGCATCGAACTAACTAACAAAACTTGTAATAAAAGAAAAAAAAAATCGACGCGAATAATATTGTAAATAATATTGTAAGTAAAATAATGTTATAATACCATCATAACATTGCTTGCACTATACAGCACCTAATATCTTATTAAGTATTATGTCAAAACTGCCGTTTGATTGTATCTCAATCGACTACCTCTCTCATTTACGCGGGAAGAAATTTAGTGTGCGCATTGTGTTTTGTAAATGATTTTTGTCTCTATATCTCTATGTGCGTGAGAGAATAGCATGCATATGTACTAGGTAGGTAGGTAGGTATTTTATGTATTTATTTATTTTTCATTTGATCGATGTGAACGGTATGTAGTAAGTAGTAGTTACCTACTATGTGAGTAACCAAAGTGAGTAACGTTTTGACGAGTTTCCAATTTCAGAAATGTGAATCGATAATCACATGAACATATTTGTGGCCCTGAAAAGGGCCTTTTGTTGTTTCTCCTGCCATCCCACGGTGTGCGTGCGCGTCCAGACGTTTGTCGTGGTTTTTGTTCGCGACGACGCGTGCATCGTGCGCGTCTCGTACGTACATACATGACATACACACACACACGTACTATGTGAATGTATGCATGCACGCACATTACGAAAACACTAGCACAATTAACACACGTATCACAATCAACAAGACACACGAGCAAACGCACTGGGTTTAACACTGTATACACACACGAGGCGAGGCGTCGAGACGGAGCGTCGGCGGCTCTTGCTAGCGCTACCGACCGACCGCTCACTTGGAGCTGGTGTATTTGGTGACGGCCTTGGTGCCTTCACTGACGGCGTGCTTGGCGAGTTCACCGGGCAGCAGGAGCCTGACGGACGTCTGCACCTCCCTGGACGTGATGGTCGACCTCTTGTTGTAGTGGGCGAGGCGGGAAGCTTCGGCGGCGATACGCTCGAAGATGTCGTTCACGAACGAGTTCATGATGGACATGGCCTTGCTGGAGATACCGGTGTCTGGGTGCACCTGCTTCAACACCTTGTAGATGTAGATGGCGTAGCTCTCCTTCCTCTTGTGCTTCTTCTTCTTCTTGTCGGTCTTGGAGATGTTCTTCTGGGCTTTGCCAGACTTCTTGGCGGCTTTACCACTTGTCTTGGGCGGCATTATGGAATCGTAGAGTACACACGTGCTACCGAAACGGAGTTCAGTCGCAGTATAAATCTACTACTACGAGGGATATCGCTACGCCCCCGTCAGGGGGCGTGGCAGGCGGCATCGGGGCTATGCCCCCTGGCCGCGGAGGCCATACCGTGGCCTGTAAAGACAGGCCCGTCGTTTTGGCGCCTTTAGGCTGTGGCCTAGTGGCGTGCGACCGCAATGTCGCACGCCTGTGAATAGATGCTATGGAGTATTCCGTAGGCGCGCCTACAGCGCTGTCCATACAGCACTGTTTTCTTCACGACACCTCGGCGGTCTGTCCCCGCCAGGTGAGACCCGAAGGAGGCCCGGCGGGGGACAACCAGCGACAGAGGTGCCGACTCCGACGCACCTACGGAGGATGTAATGGTCCCTGCCCGCCCCGCTTCCAGAGCTAGCCGGTTACGTTACAGGCGAGGAACCGTTATGTGAGTATAGGCGGTATTGTACTGTGTAAACACCGCCCAGTGCAAGCGTGGCTCGCGAGCCCGCGCCGCGAGTCTACGCGTGTGTTTACGTGCTTGTGTAGGGATGCATGTGTGGTTGTAGCTACTCGCACCTGCCTATATTAACTTAGCACAGGACGAGTAGCTGGATGTGTGTAATGTATGTGGAGTCGTAAATGTGTGGGTAAGCTGCGTGTAACCTGGGAGAACAGCTTACCCAGGCGTCAAGTCCGGTGGGTGGGGGTCAACATCCGCTACCAGGTCGCGGGGGAGGCGGCGCCTCGCGTCGGGGGGGCGCGCATGCCAGGGCGCTATGTGCTTGATATGGGACCAAGCAGATGCGTCGGCACGCGCGAACATTCCCATCGCAAGGCGCCGGATAAAATCGTCCAGGCTCTCGAACCTGAGGTCCCGCTGGATGACGTCATTCCTCACGTAGCGAGGAGCATCAACTATGGTCCGCAACGCAAGGGACTGCTGCGTGCGGAGGATTTTCTTGTTCCCCTCGCTAGTGAGGGCGAACCAAGCGGGGGCGGCGTACGTCAATATTGAGCGCACATAAGTCTTATATACGCTCAACTTGACGCGCACCGGGAGGCGGGACGAAAGCGCTGGGCGGAGCTGGGCGCGGGCAGCCCTAGTCCGGCCCGCGACCTGGCGGACATGTGGCCCCATGGTGAGCCGACGGTCGATAGTCACACCCAGGTACTTGGCCTGGGGTGCCCATTCGACGTCGGCGCCAAGTAGATTCAGGCGCGGTGGGAGAGAGCGCGCAGAGCTGATGACCATCGCCTGCGTCTTACCCACGTTTACCGACAGCCGCCACTTGGACAGCCAGTCAGGGAGGAGATCGAGCGCGCGCTGCATTTTGACCGCCGCGTGCCCCGCGTTAAGCGAGGTGGCGATATACGCGGCGTCGTCGGCATACAGCGCGAGCGTCACCTGTGGCGTAGTGGGGATGTCGTCGGTGAAACGTGAGTAACACGCTGGCGACACGCAGCTGCCCTGCGGGACGCCCGCCAGCACCGGGCGGGCGCTGGAGAGCGCTCCCTCGACCACCACGCGGAAGCTCCTATGGGACAGAAAAGATTGGACCACTCTTACCACGCGACGGGGCGCTCCAGAGGTGGCCAGCTTGTAAACAAGGCCGTCATGCCATACACGATCGAAGGCCTTCTCCATGTCGAGGAATACTGCGACGGAGTCCTCCTTCTTGTTGGTGGCAGCCGTCAGAAGGTGCAGTACCCTCGACAGCTGAAGCGTCGTGCTATGTTCCGACCGAAATCCGAACTGTTCCGGCCGTGGCGTAATGTGCGGCTGGAGATGCCGCAGCAGGAGTACTTCGAACACCTTGGAGGTGGTCGGTAGCAGCGTGACGGGCCGATAGCTCTCCGGCTTCAGGATGTTTTTCCCCACCTTGGGCAGCATTATGACGCGCCCTTCCTTCCACAAGGCGGGAAAGGCCCCGGTGCGCAGTATCGCCGTGTACAGGCGCGCCAGTGCCGCTACCATTCGGAACGGCAGGTGGCGCAACGCTGTGTTGGTGATACCGTCGGCACCAGGGGCCTTCCTAGGCCTCGTCCTCAGGATGGCGCGTCTGACTGCCCCAGGTGAGAAAAATATGGCCTCTTCCTCGGGAGCTATCGGCGCGGCGAAGTAGTCCCCAAGGTGTTGCTCGACTGCTGCGACATTTTCGTGGTCGGTAGTTGGATTCGGCTGGAACTGACGCTCCAGGTGCTCGGCGAAGACCTCCGCTCGGTCTTCCGCTCTGTATTTGAGCGCCCCTCCGCCATCCACTAGCGGGCGCACCGGAGCTGGGGTATTCGTGAGCTGGCGACAGAGTCGGTGGATGGACGGCCAGCTGCCGGCCGTCGACTCTATTCTATCCTCCCAGCTCTCGGCTTCTCTGTCTCTCATCTCGGCCTTGATCCTCTCCGCGAGACGGTTGAGTTTCTTCTTGAGGGTGGGGCATCTTAGTTGTTGCCACTGCTTGCGAAGGCGCCTCTTGTCGGCGATCATCCTCTGCAGGTACGCAGGTAGAGGTGTCTGGCGATGAGCCGCCGTGCTCTCCTGCTGTACAGTGGTCGCCGCTTCCAAGGCGCTCTGTATGCAAGCAGTGACATCCACCGCCATCTGGTCGACGTCCGCGGAGGTGACGATGGGCCGAGACGGAGTGGTGGCCTCAATCCTTTCTGTGAAGTCCATCCAGTTGGTTTTGCGACGTGGCGCTGTGGGCTTCAGTCGGGTCGGCATCCCCGAGAGGACGACGAGAACAGGATGGTGATCTGACTGCATCTCGTCGTCTAGTACTTGTTGCGTGATCTGGCAGTGTAGCCCTCGGTAGGCCACGATGTCCAGCACGTCCGGCATATAGGCTGGGTTCTCCGGATAGTGGGTGGGCGTCTCTGGGCCGGACACCGTGTAGCCGAAGGCTTCCGCGTCCGCGAGGAGCCGTCTTCCTCCCGTGTTGGTCGCGGCCGAGTTCCACGCCGGGTGCTTGCAATTCAAGTCGCCGGCAAGGATCGTCGCGCCGCCGTTAGCTTCCAGTAGGGCCCTCAACTCCGGAGCGTTCAGGTTAGTCGAGGGCGCCTTGTACACGGCGTAAATGGCGAGATCCTCGCCGGCAACGTGCAACTGCACACCCAGCGCGTAGAACGAGCCGAGCGACGGCACAGGGAGCTGCTGGTGGACGACTCTTCGCCTCACTAGTACCGCCAGACCACGGTAGCGGGCGTTGGTTGCCGACCTTTCATCCTTCCTGTAAACGAGATACCCAGGGACACGCAGCTTGTCTTCCTGTCCTAGGTGTGTCTCGCTTATCAGCGCCACGTCAATGTCTTCCGATCTGAGGAAGCGGCGGAGGGGGGCGACCTTACCTCCAAGGCCGCGGGCATTCCAGTGGATTACCCTCAACGGCCTAGCCATATAGCTTGAGGAGGGAGGCCAGGCCGTCGAGGATAACCAAACCCGCGTCTTGTCCCTGTCTTATGGCCTTAATTAGGTCCATTAACAGTTGGACGGCGCAGGCTGTAAACTCCTTCGTCGTTGTTGATGTTGGTGTTGGTGCGCCGGCAGCTGGACCAGCGCACGCAGCCTGTTTGGGCCGCTGTTGTTGTTGTTGGTGTTGGTGGGCTGGGGGCCGCGTTATGCCGGCGCCAGCTGGCAGCCCACCACTTGCTTTCGGCTGCTGTTGGGACATTGGTGGTGGTACAGCCTGCGCCTGGGACGAGGTAGGGTCGTCCCGGTCGGTGTCCTCCTTGGTTGCGGGGGGGGGGGGCTCGGCTTTCTTGCCTTTTCCCCTCCGTTTCTTCCCCTTTCGCTTCCTCCGCCGCTTTGAGGAGGAGGGGGGGGGGGCTTCTCCCCTGTTGGTGGGCCCGTTGGCCGCCGCCATAAGCGACGCGCCTTGGACCTCTGTGGAGGCCACGTCTGTATGCCCCTCGGTGACCTCTTGGGGTCGGCGTGAGGCGGTCGTGGCGGCGACAGTGCCCGCTCGCCTATTTCGGATTTCCGCCTGGAAGGTGGGGCAGCGCACGTTGTTGGCGGGGTGCTCGCCCCCGCAGTTGACGCATGTCGCCGGTTCTTCGCGTGGGCGGGGGCAGTCCCGCGCAGCGTGTCCCTCTCCACAGCGGACACAGGCGAGCGGCCGGTGGCAGTGGTGCGACGAGTGCCTAAACTTTTGGCACCGGTGGCATTGGGCTGGTCCACGTTTCCCCCGCCAGGCCTCAATCTTGACACCCTTCATACACATAAAAGTGGTGGTGTCGAAGATGGACCTGGCCTCCGATGTCCTCTTCAGGACCGCGTGGAACACGCAGCCGGGTCGTCCTGCGCGCGCCTTAATGTGGCGCACGTACTCCGGCTCGTATCCCATGTCCCGGAGCTCCTCCTCAATCTCCTCCGGGGGGGTGTCTACCGGCAACCCTGTGATCGCCACCTTCATGCTTCGCTCCGCTGGCAGCGAGTAGGCGAACCACGAGGTGCCGTCCACCTTTTCCAGGTCCGTCAGGTACCTCTGGACCACCCTAAATTCGTCCTCGCTTTCGGGCGAGAACCGAATCCCCTTGCCCAAAGGACGGGCATTGGGGGGGTGGCCCAGCTTCTGCCTGAGGGCCCTAAAGTGGGCGGCCCAACCCGGCAGCCTATCCACTATCAGCGGAGGATACCTCGGCCTTTTGGGTGGCTTCGGCTTGAGCTGAGAGGTGGCCTGGGATGTTGCCCCGTCGTCGTCCACAAGGGCCGCCGGCTGAGCTGGGGAATTAACAGATTGTGAGACACTCACCCCCTGTTGACTGGTCCTGGGTGTGGGCGTCTGCAGTGTCGGCGACGTTGTGGGCGTGCGCCTGACCGCCTCCGCGAAGGTGGATGAGGCGGCACTGCCCTGGTCACGAAGTGGCGCGCGGTCGCGCTGTGGCCGCGGCGAGTCCGGGCAGTACCGCTTGGCCTCCTCTTCCTGGGCTTCGTCGGTGCTGCGGCGCCGTCGCTGGGGACGTGGCTCCAGCTGGAATTCGTAGCCGAATCCCAGCGACGGCGACGGTGATGCCGTAGGGGTGCGCCTCCCTGATGCGCTCCGGCCGGAGTCGACTGAGCCCACGGACGCTATCGACATGCTCGAGCCGGCTCGCGACGAGCATGCCGACAGCGCCGCCGGCGAGTCGAAGGCCGAGGCGCGGGGCGGCGCTGGCGAATTGGGCGCATGCGGTGCCGAGGACGTCGGTCGACCGCTAGGCGCCAGCATGGATGGTGGCCGTCTATCCCGTTCCGCCTGGGCCGGCCCGGCCAACAAGCTGCTGCTGGGACCGGCGGTGGCGGTGCGCGGGGTGGTGGTGTCGCGGCTGGTGGAGGCCACCGCGGACGCAGCCCCGAGGGGCGCGGTCGACGCGGCGGGCCGTGGATCGGCGGCGGCACGGGTGGTAGCGCGCGCTGTAGGGCGCACATAGGACGCCACAGGCGCCGCAGGGCGAGCAGTGCTCGCGGAGGTTCGCGATGTGGGCGCGGGTGCGCGCGCGGGAGGCGCGGAATCGCGCACTGTTACGCGCGCCGTGGGTGCGGTGGCACGCGTGTGTGGCGCGCGCCCGGGAGTAGCGGTGGCGGGACCCGGGGCCTGTATCGGCACCGGGCGGAAGGCGGAGGGGCGCACGGCCACGGCATGCGGCTGGCTCGACGAGGGCGTCGGCGCACCGCGGGCAGGCGCCGGCGTCGTCGACGGGCCCCCCGCAGCCGCCGCCGAGCTTGCTCCGGCAGCGTTCCCCGCCGGTTTTTTGCTGGATCCCTTCTTCTCCTCACTACGAGGAGGAGGGGGTCCAGCCAGCGTTGTGCCGGTCGCTCCGTCGTCGTCAATGTCGATTGCCGGCAACGACAGCGCCCGGTCCAACCCCGGGAGGGGCTCCTGTTGCCTTGCGCCGTCTTCACGGCCTAGGGAGCCGCGTGAGCCAGGCTTCGGCATCTTCACAATTTTTAAAAATCACACTTGCGACGTGAAGTCGCGACCGCAACGGTGTTTGATGCACCGGGCAGCAAGTGGGCTCCCCCTGTGCTCGCACCAGTGCCAGGCACTTGCGCGAACACAGGGAAAGTGGTTAAAAAGGCGGTCCGAGCGACAAAGTTTTCGTCCAGGTGCCCCCAGTGTTGGCACAATTGGACGAAAAACTTTCCACGGCGACGATCTCCGGTACTGCGAACAGCGAACGATCGGCGCGGATCACTGGCGATCCTATATAAATCTACAATTTTTAGAAGTCGTATTTATATGCGCGCTCGCGGTGCAAAGTTGCGGCAAGCGGTGAGTGACTCAACGCAGCGGCAGACCAATCGCAGCGCTCCTAAGCCAGAGCGCGGAGAGAGGGGATACCCGGGAGGGAGGTGAAGGGGGCGGGGTTACGCCATTTAGTGAAAAAGTAATTGTTAAAAAATATATGTACAAATGTAAAATAATACTAATTAATACCCACCCACCATAATCCTTCCTTCAGTTATTTATATTAATTACTTATGTGTAAACATTCAAATTATTTTGTACCTAATGCTCCGATGAGAAATTAATTGATCATTTCCCGATTAGATTACCTTTACTTTTAACTAAACTTGAACTCGAACATTGTGGTAAACAAACCAAGTCAACAGAGTTAGTTATGATAGGTGTAGTTACGTTTTTGTTTGACGATTACTCCGATAAAGAAATTGTCTTTGTGTTATAATATAAAATAATTGACGAATAATATTGTGGCCCTGAAAAGGGCCTTTTGTTTTGAATGCATACGAGCGGAGAGCATCGCCACAAACGACATAATACGTATTGGCATAATAAATATCATATCGATGTACGCGTGCGGGACACTCGCACGATGCATCACGGTCAGATGCCGTCGCTGTAGCACGACGACGTCTAAGCCTTCTTCTCGGTCTTCTTGGGCAGGAGCACAGCCTGGATGTTCGGCAGCACACCACCTTGGGCGATCGTCACACCGGAGAGCAGCTTGTTCAACTCCTCGTCGTTGCGGATGGCCAACTGAAGATGACGCGGGATGATCCTGGTCTTCTTGTTGTCTCTAGCAGCGTTGCCGGCCAACTCGAGGACCTCAGCAGCGAGATACTCCATCACGGCGGCCAAGTAGACGGGGGCACCGGCACCGACGCGCTCGGCGTAGTTTCCGTTACGCAGCAGCCTGTGGATACGGCCCACCGGGAACTGGAGCCCAGCACGGTTGGAACGGGACTTTGCCTTTCCCTTCACCTTGCCACCTTTACCGCGACCCGACATGGTTTGTATTTACTTCGAATGTCACACACGCAAGCAAGAAAAACGATGTAACACGCGTACGACTGTGCGCGCGACGAGTGAACCTTGTAATCTTTTTTAAGACCCCTTACGCTCGACGCTTTTATACGCGCGCCTCGCGGCTGTGTTAGTGGTGGGGGTACGCAGTTACACGAAACAAATTCATAAAGCGCGCAGGCGCGCGCAATATTTCGACCGGCGCAACGTTGTTGTTATGGGATGGGTAGAGATATCGGTAGACTAGACGTCGTTTCTATTTTTGATTTTACAACATCACTTGCTTTATGTATAAAACAAGTGAGTGAGTAGATTAGATATGATAATTATGTTTGTTTAGGTATATAATGTGTTGCTTATTATTATAAAAGTACGTTTTGACTGTCTCTGTATTAAAGAAATGAATATTGTTCATATTCATGATAGTTTTGTTAGCCCTGAAAAGGGCTTTTTGGTGTGCGCTCGGAGAGCGCTGCGATTGAGAGCGCATGCACGCAACTCTAAGCATCTCGGTGCCTGCCGTGCCGCCGTGGTTTTTTCTTCAGTTCAGTGGTTGTGTTGTGTTGATTCTAAAGAATGCCATTGACGGTGACGAGCTCGAGACGAGTCGAGCGCGCTCCGCACCCCTTTTCCCGAGGACGTTGAACGTTGGTTAGACGTTGATGAAAACGCAAATGGCACACGCGCGCCTCTCTACCGTGCATAATAATTATAGTGCACAGTAGGTAGGCAAGACGCACGCACACTGGTGTTCAGCCGACTGCGCCGCTGTCGTCGTCGTCGGTGTAACGCGAACGCGCGACCGTTGCTTACTTCTTAGCGGCGGACGCTTTCTTGGCTGCCGGTTTAGACTTGGGTGTAGCCGCGGCCTTCTTGGGTTTAGGCGCTTTCGGCTTCTTGGTTGGCGGCTTGGCTGTCTTCTTAGCTTTAGGTGCGGCGGCGCCCTTCGCCTTGGCGGGGGCGGCGGCCTTCTTGGGTGCCGGCTTCTTCTTAGCGGCGGCGGCCTTCTTGTCCTTAGCGGCGGCTGCAGACGACTTGGCCTTGGAAGGTGAAGCCGCAGAGGCGGACGCGGCGGCGGCTGCTGCCTTCTTGGTCTTGGCTCCAGCTGCCGAGGCGGTCGCCTTCTTGGTCTTCGCGGCCGCGGAGGCGGTCGCCTTACCGGCGCCGGTCTTGCCGGCGGCGGCGGTGGCGGGTTTCTTGGACGCTGCCGATTTCGACTCGAGCTTGAAGGAACCGGAGGCGCCCTTGCCCTTGGTCTGGATCAACGCGCCAGATTCGACGGCGCTCTTCAGATATTTCCTGATGAACGGAGCCAGTTTCTCAGCGTCGACCTTGTACTGGGCCGCGATGTACTTCTTGATCGCCTGCAGGGAAGATCCGCTGCGCTCCTTCATCTCCTTGATAGCGTTGTTGACCATCTCGGATGTTTTGGGATGGGTCGGCTTCGCCTTCGGTTTCTTCGCGGCGCCGGCGCCGCCGGCCTGCCTCGCCTGCTTCTTCGCTGGTGTAGCGGGTGCCGGAGCCTCGGTAGCGACTGCTGTGTCTGCCATTTCGTAGTAGAGTACAACACGTAAACACACACACACGATAAAAAAAAAAAAAGTTATATTATATTATAAGGGGAGAGAGACTTAGATGTCGCCACTTATAGGATTTACAAATTTCGTATACGTACGCCCAAGTACGACGGAACTTTACCGTAACGAGCGCCGCGATGTCGCGCGACGTTTTCTCGTATGAACGCTTGAAAGTTTTCACTAACACGTATCAAATAAAACAGAGAAAAGGAATAGTTAACGAGTCGCTGGGCGACGGGCGTTTGCGGTTTCGGATAGTTCATGAAGTGGAGTATGCGGACGTGCGAACGCAGGCGGAGTGCGGTGCGCGTTCGGACCGTGGCGGCGTATTATTTTGACGACTGAGTGCGAAGCGTAGGTCGGGTCGAGTTCAAAACGTTATTTTCTCTATAAAATTGATAGTTAGCCGGGAGAGAGGCCGACGCGTCAACAAGGAGGATATCGAGCTTGCGTGGCGACAGGACATCGTCGATATCACACTTCGTCGCGAAGGTATTATCGACCTAAAAGTGAAGCGTCGTAAAACACCGCGAGCGCCGAACCGCTAAGGACGGACGACTCCGTCCAGGACGTGCAACCTAATAATATACTAATAATAAAAGACGGAGAGCGCCCTTCGAGGAGTGTACAGTGTGAAGACTGCGATTATCGCATCAGAAAGTGTATTAAAGTGCAGCTCTACGTAAACGACAACAGGCGATACCGACCGACCGCGTGCGTACCGTACCTACACACAGACAGCGTTCTATACTCTAGACGAGTAGGCAGGCGGCAAGCCTGCAATGCTCGTAACAACGCAGTAAACATAATAATATATTACATAATACAAAAATAATACAGCTCATGAGTGTACGAGTATCCTCATAGGTAAGTACCTAACTACAGCATAATAACGCGACATAAACAAACTGCGAGCGAGCGCACGAATAGGTACCTAGGTAGGTGGATTTGTGTTGTATTGTACACAAGTGTTAGGTAGGGTGTAGGTATAATGTTATGTTCTTTTATTTTTCAGGTTCATTCGGACAGACAGACGGACGGACGGACGGACATACAGGCTGACGGCGAAGGAGGGGCGCGCCAATTTCACGCGTAAACAGTGCGCTGACATATAAATAAAGGAATCATTTTATAATAACTCAATGTGTTTCATTTTATCTAGTAACAAGTCTCCACCCAACCTTCTTTCTGTATGGTGTAAGTAAGTAGGTAGGTAGGTAGGTAGGTAGGTAGGTAAGCAGTGAGCAGATGATATAATTACGTTTTTTGACGAACTCCATTAAAGAAACATTTTTATTGTATCGAATCATATGCGGCCCTGAAAAGGGCCTTTTTTGATGTGCGCATCTACACACGCATGGTGGAACGGTATGATTTTGTCCGTTCACAACGAACGAACTAAAAACACACACGCGTCCGCACACACACAGTATGTAGAGTTGCTGGTTGCACAGGCGACGACACACACGGTACACAGCGGTTTAACCGCCGAATCCGTACAGGGTGCGACCCTGGCGCTTCAGAGCGTAGACGACGTCCATGGCGGTGACGGTCTTCCTCTTGGCGTGCTCGGTGTAAGTGACGGCGTCACGGATGACGTTCTCTAGGAACACTTTAAGCACACCGCGAGTCTCTTCGTAGATCAGACCGGAGATACGTTTCACGCCGCCTCTGCGAGCCAGACGACGGATGGCGGGCTTCGTGATACCTTGGATGTTATCACGAAGTACCTTCCTGTGGCGCTTGGCTCCTCCTTTTCCCAGACCCTTTCCTCCCTTACCGCGACCGGTCATCTTCTCAGCAGTGGGGTTTCAAAGTAACACGATAGTAAAATTCCGACAACACGGGTGTGCGCGCACGAAGAACGCGGACGACTGTAATTTTTCGCCCCGAGGTCGTATTTATACTGTAACGTAAAGCTACGGAGACGGGAGGTGCGGGGGGCGAGGCGACCGACCCGATGCTCGTCGTTGGTTGGTTCTACGTTGTATCGTCGCGCGCATTACATTTTATTTTAGCATTTCCGAAATTGCATTTTATTTATTTAAGCAGGCATACTGTTATTGTAGTAAATAATATAATAATTATGCTAATAGGTCGATATGTACATAAAGACATGTATAAGACTAGAAGGATATAATTGGTAGGTACTACTGTCTTAACTAATTTAGTAAGTATGTAACAACCGAGTACCTATTCTGTTATTAATTTATTTACTTACTTACTTACTTAGGTTGTGTGTGTACTTAATGTAAATAAATACAGACTTCTGTTAAGTTAGTTAGTTAGTTAGTTAGGTAGGTAGGTAGGTAGGTAGGTAACGGTTACGTTTTTGCGACTTCCGATGTAAAGAAACATTTAATAATCTGATTCATATGTGGCCCTGAAAAGGGCCTTTTGTGTGAGCGCACAGCCTGCCACAAATTGCACACAGTCAACGTGTGTGTGTATTGTGACGTGTGCAGCTGATGCAGCAGCAGTTTAAGCGCGTTCGCCTCTGATCCTGCGCGCTAACTGGATGTCCTTGGGCATGATGGTGACACGCTTCGCGTGAATCGCGCACAGGTTGGTGTCTTCGAAGAGACCGACGAGGTAAGCTTCGCTAGCCTCCTGCAGCGCCATGACAGCGGAGCTCTGGAAACGGAGATCGGTCTTGAAGTCCTGTGCGATCTCACGTACGAGACGCTGGAACGGAAGCTTGCGGATCAGGAGCTCGGTACTCTTCTGGTAGCGACGAATCTCACGGAGGGCCACAGTGCCGGGCCTGTAGCGATGGGGTTTCTTAACGCCACCGGTGGCCGGTGCACTCTTGCGCGCAGCCTTGGTGGCGAGCTGCTTCCTCGGAGCCTTACCACCTGTGGATTTACGAGCGGTCTGCTTGGTACGCGCCATTGTAAAAACACGGAACGGGAGATGAAATAACAACAACTACACACTTCGAACGTACGAGAGCGAATAATCGCGTTCGCGTAGGTTTGGGCCTCTTTTATACCCGCGGCAATGTAGCGGGCAGGGGATCGCGCGCCCTCTACAGTGCATCGAACTAACTAACAAAACTTGTAATAAAAGAAAAAAAAAATCGACGCGAATAATATTGTAAGTAAAATAATGTTATAATACCATCATAACATTGCTTGCACTATACAGCACCTAATATCTTATTAAGTATTATGTCAAAACTGCCGTTTGATTGTATCTCAATCGACTACCTCTCTCATTTACGCGGGAAGAAATTTAGTGTGCGCATTGTGTTTTGTAAATGATTTTTGTCTCTATATCTCTATGTGCGTGAGAGAATAGCATGCATATGTACTAGGTAGGTAGGTAGGTATTTTATGTATTTATTTATTTTTCATTTGATCGATGTGAACGGTATGTAGTAAGTAGTAGTTACCTACTATGTGAGTAACCAAAGTGAGTAACGTTTTGACGAGTTTCCAATTTCAGAAATGTGAATCGATAATCACATGAACATATTTGTGGCCCTGAAAAGGGCCTTTTGTTGTTTCTCCTGCCATCCCACGGTGTGCGTGCGCGTCCAGACGTTTGTCGTGGTTTTTGTTCGCGACGACGCGTGCATCGTGCGCGTCTCGTACGTACATACATGACATACACACACACACGTACTATGTGAATGTATGCATGCACGCACATTACGAAAACACTAGCACAATTAACACACGTATCACAATCAACAAGACACACGAGCAAACGCACTGGGTTTAACACTGTATACACACACGAGGCGAGGCGTCGAGACGGAGCGTCGGCGGCTCTTGCTAGCGCTACCGACCGACCGCTCACTTGGAGCTGGTGTATTTGGTGACGGCCTTGGTGCCTTCACTGACGGCGTGCTTGGCGAGTTCACCGGGCAGCAGGAGCCTGACGGACGTCTGCACCTCCCTGGACGTGATGGTCGACCTCTTGTTGTAGTGGGCGAGGCGGGAAGCTTCGGCGGCGATACGCTCGAAGATGTCGTTCACGAACGAGTTCATGATGGACATGGCCTTGCTGGAGATACCGGTGTCTGGGTGCACCTGCTTCAACACCTTGTAGATGTAGATGGCGTAGCTCTCCTTCCTCTTGTGCTTCTTCTTCTTCTTGTCGGTCTTGGAGATGTTCTTCTGGGCTTTGCCAGACTTCTTGGCGGCTTTACCACTTGTCTTGGGCGGCATTATGGAATCGTAGAGTACACACGTGCTACCGAAACGGAGTTCAGTCGCAGTATAAATCTACAATTTTTAGAAGTCGTATTTATATGCGCGCTCGCGGTGCAAAGTTGCGGCAAGCGGTGAGTGACTCAACGCAGCGGCAGACCAATCGCAGCGCTCCTAAGCCAGAGCGCGGAGAGAGGGGATACCCGGGAGGGAGGTGAAGGGGGCGGGGTTACGCCATTTAGTGAAAAAGTAATTGTTAAAAAATATATGTACAAATGTAAAATTTATATTAATTACTTATGTGTTTGTTTGCATAGGTACTGTAAACATTCAAATTATTTTGTACCTAATGCTCCGATGAGAAATTAATTGATCATTTCCCGATTAGATTACCTTTACTTTTAACAAAACTTGAACTCGAACATTTTGGTAAACCAAGTCAACAGAGTTAGTTATGATAGGTGTAGTTACGTTTTTGTTTGACGATTACTCCGATAAAGAAATTGTCTTTGTGTTATAATATAATTGACGAATAATATTGTGGCCCTGAAAAGGGCCTTTTGTTTTGAATGCATACGAGCGGAGAGCATCGCCACAAACGACATAATACGTATTGGCATAATAAATATCATATCGATGTACGCGTGCGGGACACTCGCACGATGCACCACGGTCAGATGCCGTCGCTGTAGCACGACGACGTCTAAGCCTTCTTCTCGGTCTTCTTGGGCAGGAGCACAGCCTGGATGTTCGGCAGCACACCACCTTGGGCGATCGTCACACCGGAGAGCAGCTTGTTCAACTCCTCGTCGTTGCGGATGGCCAACTGAAGATGACGCGGGATGATCCTGGTCTTCTTGTTGTCTCTAGCAGCGTTGCCGGCCAACTCGAGGACCTCAGCAGCGAGATACTCCATCACGGCGGCCAAGTAGACGGGGGCACCGGCACCGACGCGCTCGGCGTAGTTTCCGTTACGCAGCAGCCTGTGGATACGGCCCACCGGGAACTGGAGCCCAGCACGGTTGGAACGGGACTTTGCCTTTCCCTTCACCTTGCCACCTTTACCGCGACCCGACATGGTTTGTATTTACTTCGAATGTCACACACGCAAGCAAGAAAAACGATGTAACACGCGTACGACTGTGCGCGCGACGAGTGAACCTTGTAATCTTTTTTAAGACCCCTTACGCTCGACGCTTTTATACGCGCGCCTCGCGGCTGTGTTAGTGGTGGGGGTACGCAGTTACACGAAACAAATTCATAAAGCGCGCAGGCGCGCGCAATATTTCGACCGGCGCAACGTTGTTGTTATGGGATGGGTAGAGATATCGGTAGACTAGACGTCGTTTCTATTTTTGATTTTACAACATCACTTGCTTTATGTATAAAACAAGTGAGTGAGTAGATGTGTTGCTTATTATTATAAAAGTACGTTTTGACTGTCTCTGTATTAAAGAAATGAATATTGTTCATATTCATGATAGTTTTGTTAGCCCTGAAAAGGGCTTTTTGGTGTGCGCTCGGAGAGCGCTGCGATTGAGAGCGCATGCACGCAACTCTAAGCATCTCGGTGCCTGCCGTGCCGCCGTGGTTTTTTCCTCAGTTCAGTGGTTGTTGTGTTGATTCTAAAGAATGCCATTGACGGTGACGAGCTCGAGACACGTCGAGCGCGCTCCGCACCCCTTTTCCCGAGGACGTTGAACGGTTAGACGTTGATGAAAACGCAAATGGCACACGCGCGCCTCTCTACCGTGCATAATAATTATAGTGCACAGTAGGTAGGCAAGACGCACGCACACTGGTGTTCAGCCGACTGCGCCGCTGTCGTCGTCGTCGGTGTAACGCGAACGCGCGACCGTTGCTTACTTCTTAGCGGCGGACGCTTTCTTGGCTGCCGGTTTAGACTTGGGTGTAGCCGCGGCCTTCTTGGGTTTAGGCGCTTTCGGCTTCTTGGTTGGCGGCTTGGCTGTCTTCTTAGCTTTAGGTGCGGCGGCGCCCTTCGCCTTGGCGGGGGCGGCGGCCTTCTTGGGTGCCGGCTTCTTCTTAGCGGCGGCGGCCTTCTTGTCCTTAGCGGCGGCCGCAGACGACTTGGCCTTGGAAGGTGAAGCCGCAGAGGCGGACGCGGCGGCGGCTGCTGCCTTCTTGGTCTTGGCTCCAGCTGCCGAGGCGGTCGCCTTCTTGGTCTTCGCGGCCGCGGAGGCGGTCGCCTTACCGGCGCCGGTCTTGCCGGCGGCGGCGGTGGCGGGTTTCTTGGACGCTGCCGATTTCGACTCGAGCTTGAAGGAACCGGAGGCGCCCTTGCCCTTGGTCTGGATCAACGCGCCAGATTCGACGGCGCTCTTCAGATATTTCCTGATGAACGGAGCCAGTTTCTCAGCGTCGACCTTGTACTGGGCCGCGATGTACTTCTTGATCGCCTGCAGGGAAGATCCGCTGCGCTCCTTCATCTCCTTGATAGCGTTGTTGACCATCTCGGATGTTTTGGGATGGGTCGGCTTCGCCTTCGGTTTCTTCGCGGCGCCGGCGCCGCCGGCCTGCCTCGCCTGCTTCTTCGCTGGTGTAGCGGGTGCCGGAGCCTCGGTAGCGACTGCTGTGTCTGCCATTTCGTAGTAGAGTACAACACGTAAACACACACGATAAAAAAAAAAAAAAAGTTATATTATTATATTATAAGGGGAGAGAGACTTAGATGTCGCCACTTATAGGATTTACAAATTTCGTATACGTACGCCCAAGTACGACGGAACTTTACCGTAACGAGCGCCGCGATGTCGCGCGACGTTTTCTCGTATGAACGCTTGAAAGTTTTCACTAACACGTATCAAATAAAACAGAGAAAAGGAATAGTTAACGAGTCGCTGGGCGACGGGCGTTTGCGGTTTCGGATAGTTCATGAAGTGGAGTATGCGGACGTGCGAACGCAGGCGGAGTGCGGTGCGCGTTCGGACCGTGGCGGCGTATTATTTTGACGACTGAGTGCGAAGCGTAGGTCGGGTCGAGTTCAAAACGTTATTTTCTCTATAAAATTGATAGTTAGCCGGGAGAGAGGCCGACGCGTCAACAAGGAGGATATCGAGCTTGCGTGGCGACAGGACATCGTCGATATCACACTTCGTCGCGAAGGTATTATCGACCTAAAAGTGAAGCGTCGTAAAACACCGCGAGCGCCGAACCGCTAAGGACGGACGACTCCGTCCAGGACGTGCAACCTAATAATATACTAATAATAAAAGACGAGAGCGCCCTTCGAGGAGTGTACAGTGTGAACACTGCGATTATCGCATCAGAAAGTGTATTAAAGTGCAGCTCTACGTAAACGACAACAGGCGATACCGACCGACCGCGTGCGTACCGTACCTACACACAGACAGCGTTCTATACTCTAGACGAGTAGGCAGGCGGCAAGCCTGCAATGCTCGTAACAACGCAGTAAACATAATAATATATTACATAATACAAAAATAATACAGCTCATGAGTGTACGAGTATCCTCATAGGTAAGTAAGTACCTAACTACAGCATAATAACGCGACATAAACAAACTGCGAGCGAGCGCACGAATAGGTACCTAGGTAGGTGGATTTGTGTTGTATTGTACACAAGTGTTAGGTAGGGTGTAGGTATAATGTTATGTTCTTTTATTTTTCAGGTTCATTCGGACAGACAGACGGACGGACGGACGGACGGACATACAGGCTGACGGCGAAGGAGGGGCGCGCCAATTTCACGCGTAAACAGTGCGCTGACATATAAATAAAGGAATCATTTTATGTTTCATTTTATCTAGTAACAAGTCTCCACCCAACCTTCTGTATGGTGTAAGTAAGTAGGTAGGTAGGTAAGCAGTGAGCAGATGATATAATTACGTTTTTTGACGAACTCCATTAAAGAAACATTTTTATTGTATCGAATCATATGCGGCCCTGAAAAGGGCCTTTTTTGATGTGCGCATCTACACACGCATGGTGGAACGGTATGATTTTGTCCGTTCACAACGAACGAACTAAAAACACACACGCGTCCGCACACACACAGTATGTAGAGTTGCTGGTTGCACAGGCGACGACACACACGGTACACAGCGGTTTAACCGCCGAATCCGTACAGGGTGCGACCCTGGCGCTTCAGAGCGTAGACGACGTCCATGGCGGTGACGGTCTTCCTCTTGGCGTGCTCGGTGTAAGTGACGGCGTCACGGATGACGTTCTCTAGGAACACTTTAAGCACACCGCGAGTCTCTTCGTAGATCAGACCGGAGATACGTTTCACGCCGCCTCTGCGAGCCAGACGACGGATGGCGGGCTTCGTGATACCTTGGATGTTATCACGAAGTACCTTCCTGTGGCGCTTGGCTCCTCCTTTTCCCAGACCCTTTCCTCCCTTACCGCGACCGGTCATCTTCTCAGCAGTGGGGTTTCAAAGTAACACGATAGTAAAATTCCGACAACACGGGTGTGCGCGCACGAAGAACGCGGACGACTGTAATTTTTTTTTTTTTTTTTTTTTTTTTTTTTAGGTGGGACCACTCGCAGTTGCAACGCGCTAAGGTTGCTTAACTGCTTAACCGGACAATCCTGTGGTGGCCAAAAATTACTTTAAGGCCCCCAGCCAGGGCTTACAAACTAAGGATTTAAATTAAATGAACGGTCACTAAGGGCACCCCCTGTGGGGTTCGGGCCTCGGCTTAGTGCGTCATTGATGAGAGGGCAGCAAGGGACAACAGGCTGGGTCGGATCATTATTTGGGGAATCGGTCGTTACATGCTCAGCGTCGCGGGCTGGCTCGTCGAGCAAGGGTCGGGCAGTGATGTTACTGGGGGGTCGCGGAGGGCCTCGGCGGCGGGGCCGGATTCGCGGTTTGTAACGGTTCTTGTGTCTGTTTTTGTGTAATGTGCTGGTTTCCCTACAACTTTCTTGGAGAAGGGTGATGGGATCATCGGGTGTGTTTTTTAAGACCCCTTACGCTCGACGCTTTTATACGCGCGCCTCGCGGCTGTGTTAGTGGTGGGGGTACGCAGTTACACGAAACAAATTCATAAAGCGCGCAGGCGCGCGCAATATTTCGACCGGCGCAACGTTGTTGTTATGGGATGGGTAGAGATATCGGTAGACTAGACGTCGTTTCTATTTTTGATTTTACAACATCACTTGCTTTATGTATAAAACAAGTGAGTGAGTAGATGTGTTGCTTATTATTATAAAAGTACGTTTTGACTGTCTCTGTATTAAAGAAATGAATATTGTTCATATTCATGATAGTTTTGTTAGCCCTGAAAAGGGCTTTTTGGTGTGCGCTCGGAGAGCGCTGCGATTGAGAGCGCATGCACGCAACTCTAAGCATCTCGGTGCCTGCCGTGCCGCCGTGGTTTTTTCCTCAGTTCAGTGGTTGTTGTGTTGATTCTAAAGAATGCCATTGACGGTGACGAGCTCGAGACACGTCGAGCGCGCTCCGCACCCCTTTTCCCGAGGACGTTGAACGGTTAGACGTTGATGAAAACGCAAATGGCACACGCGCGCCTCTCTACCGTGCATAATAATTATAGTGCACAGTAGGTAGGCAAGACGCACGCACACTGGTGTTCAGCCGACTGCGCCGCTGTCGTCGTCGTCGGTGTAACGCGAACGCGCGACCGTTGCTTACTTCTTAGCGGCGGACGCTTTCTTGGCTGCCGGTTTAGACTTGGGTGTAGCCGCGGCCTTCTTGGGTTTAGGCGCTTTCGGCTTCTTGGTTGGCGGCTTGGCTGTCTTCTTAGCTTTAGGTGCGGCGGCGCCCTTCGCCTTGGCGGGGGCGGCGGCCTTCTTGGGTGCCGGCTTCTTCTTAGCGGCGGCGGCCTTCTTGTCCTTAGCGGCGGCCGCAGACGACTTGGCCTTGGAAGGTGAAGCCGCAGAGGCGGACGCGGCGGCGGCTGCTGCCTTCTTGGTCTTGGCTCCAGCTGCCGAGGCGGTCGCCTTCTTGGTCTTCGCGGCCGCGGAGGCGGTCGCCTTACCGGCGCCGGTCTTGCCGGCGGCGGCGGTGGCGGGTTTCTTGGACGCTGCCGATTTCGACTCGAGCTTGAAGGAACCGGAGGCGCCCTTGCCCTTGGTCTGGATCAACGCGCCAGATTCGACGGCGCTCTTCAGATATTTCCTGATGAACGGAGCCAGTTTCTCAGCGTCGACCTTGTACTGGGCCGCGATGTACTTCTTGATCGCCTGCAGGGAAGATCCGCTGCGCTCCTTCATCTCCTTGATAGCGTTGTTGACCATCTCGGATGTTTTGGGATGGGTCGGCTTCGCCTTCGGTTTCTTCGCGGCGCCGGCGCCGCCGGCCTGCCTCGCCTGCTTCTTCGCTGGTGTAGCGGGTGCCGGAGCCTCGGTAGCGACTGCTGTGTCTGCCATTTCGTAGTAGAGTACAACACGTAAACACACACACACGATAAAAAAAAAAGTTATATTATATTATAAGGGGAGAGAGACTTAGATGTCGCCACTTATAGGATTTACAAATTTCGTATACGTACGCCCAAGTACGACGGAACTTTACCGTAACGAGCGCCGCGATGTCGCGCGACGTTTTCTCGTATGAACGCTTGAAAGTTTTCACTAACACGTATCAAATAAAACAGAGAAAAGGAATAGTTAACGAGTCGCTGGGCGACGGGCGTTTGCGGTTTCGGATAGTTCATGAAGTGGAGTATGCGGACGTGCGAACGCAGGCGGAGTGCGGTGCGCGTTCGGACCGTGGCGGCGTATTATTTTGACGACTGAGTGCGAAGCGTAGGTCGGGTCGAGTTCAAAACGTTATTTTCTCTATAAAATTGATAGTTAGCCGGGAGAGAGGCCGACGCGTCAACAAGGAGGATATCGAGCTTGCGTGGCGACAGGACATCGTCGATATCACACTTCGTCGCGAAGGTATTATCGACCTAAAAGTGAAGCGTCGTAAAACACCGCGAGCGCCGAACCGCTAAGGACGGACGACTCCGTCCAGGACGTGCAACCTAATAATATACTAATAATAAAAGACGGAGAGCGCCCTTCGAGGAGTGTACAGTGTGAAGACTGCGATTATCGCATCAGAAAGTGTATTAAAGTGCAGCTCTACGTAAACGACAACAGGCGATACCGACCGACCGCGTGCGTACCGTACCTACACACAGACAGCGTTCTATACTCTAGACGAGTAGGCAGGCGGCAAGCCTGCAATGCTCGTAACAACGCAGTAAACATAATAATATATTACATAATACAAAAATAATACAGCTCATGAGTGTACGAGTATCCTCATAGGTAAGTACCTAACTACAGCATAATAACGCGACATAAACAAACTGCGAGCGAGCGCACGAATAGGTACCTAGGTAGGTGGATTTGTGTTGTATTGTACACAAGTGTTAGGTAGGGTGTAGGTATAATGTTATGTTCTTTTATTTTTCAGGTTCATTCGGACAGACAGACGGACGGACGGACGGACATACAGGCTGACGGCGAAGGAGGGGCGCGCCAATTTCACGCGTAAACAGTGCGCTGACATATAAATAAAGGAATCATTTTATAATAACTCAATGTGTTTCATTTTATCTAGTAACAAGTCTCCACCCAACCTTCTTTCTGTATGGTGTAAGTAAGTAGGTAGGTAGGTAGGTAGGTAGGTAGGTAAGCAGTGAGCAGATGATATAATTACGTTTTTTGACGAACTCCATTAAAGAAACATTTTTATTGTATCGAATCATATGCGGCCCTGAAAAGGGCCTTTTTTGATGTGCGCATCTACACACGCATGGTGGAACGGTATGATTTTGTCCGTTCACAACGAACGAACTAAAAACACACACGCGTCCGCACACACACAGTATGTAGAGTTGCTGGTTGCACAGGCGACGACACACACGGTACACAGCGGTTTAACCGCCGAATCCGTACAGGGTGCGACCCTGGCGCTTCAGAGCGTAGACGACGTCCATGGCGGTGACGGTCTTCCTCTTGGCGTGCTCGGTGTAAGTGACGGCGTCACGGATGACGTTCTCTAGGAACACTTTAAGCACACCGCGAGTCTCTTCGTAGATCAGACCGGAGATACGTTTCACGCCGCCTCTGCGAGCCAGACGACGGATGGCGGGCTTCGTGATACCTTGGATGTTATCACGAAGTACCTTCCTGTGGCGCTTGGCTCCTCCTTTTCCCAGACCCTTTCCTCCCTTACCGCGACCGGTCATCTTCTCAGCAGTGGGGTTTCAAAGTAACACGATAGTAAAATTCCGACAACACGGGTGTGCGCGCACGAAGAACGCGGACGACTGTAATTTTTCGCCCCGAGGTCGTATTTATACTGTAACGTAAAGCTACGGAGACGGGAGGTGCGGGGGGCGAGGCGACCGACCCGATGCTCGTCGTTGGTTGGTTCTACGTTGTATCGTCGCGCGCATTACATTTTATTTTAGCATTTCCGAAATTGCATTTTATTTATTTAAGCAGGCATACTGTTATTGTAGTAAATAATATAATAATTATGCTAATAGGTCGATATGTACATAAAGACATGTATAAGACTAGAAGGATATAATTGGTAGGTACTACTGTCTTAACTAATTTAGTAAGTATGTAACAACCGAGTACCTATTCTGTTATTAATTTATTTACTTACTTACTTACTTAGGTTGTGTGTGTACTTAATGTAAATAAATACAGACTTCTGTTAAGTTAGTTAGTTAGTTAGTTAGGTAGGTAGGTAGGTAGGTAGGTAACGGTTACGTTTTTGCGACTTCCGATGTAAAGAAACATTTAATAATCTGATTCATATGTGGCCCTGAAAAGGGCCTTTTGTGTGAGCGCACAGCCTGCCACAAATTGCACACAGTCAACGTGTGTGTGTATTGTGACGTGTGCAGCTGATGCAGCAGCAGTTTAAGCGCGTTCGCCTCTGATCCTGCGCGCTAACTGGATGTCCTTGGGCATGATGGTGACACGCTTCGCGTGAATCGCGCACAGGTTGGTGTCTTCGAAGAGACCGACGAGGTAAGCTTCGCTAGCCTCCTGCAGCGCCATGACAGCGGAGCTCTGGAAACGGAGATCGGTCTTGAAGTCCTGTGCGATCTCACGTACGAGACGCTGGAACGGAAGCTTGCGGATCAGGAGCTCGGTACTCTTCTGGTAGCGACGAATCTCACGGAGGGCCACAGTGCCGGGCCTGTAGCGATGGGGTTTCTTAACGCCACCGGTGGCCGGTGCACTCTTGCGCGCAGCCTTGGTGGCGAGCTGCTTCCTCGGAGCCTTACCACCTGTGGATTTACGAGCGGTCTGCTTGGTACGCGCCATTGTAAAAACACGGAACGGGAGATGAAATAACAACAACTACACACTTCGAACGTACGAGAGCGAATAATCGCGTTCGCGTAGGTTTGGGCCTCTTTTATACCCGCGGCAATGTAGCGGGCAGGGGATCGCGCGCCCTCTACAGTGCATCGAACTAACTAACAAAACTTGTAATAAAAGAAAAAAAAAATCGACGCGAATAATATTGTAAGTAAAATAATGTTATAATACCATCATAACATTGCTTGCACTATACAGCACCTAATATCTTATTAAGTATTATGTCAAAACTGCCGTTTGATTGTATCTCAATCGACTACCTCTCTCATTTACGCGGGAAGAAATTTAGTGTGCGCATTGTGTTTTGTAAATGATTTTTGTCTCTATATCTCTATGTGCGTGAGAGAATAGCATGCATATGTACTAGGTAGGTAGGTAGGTATTTTATGTATTTATTTATTTTTCATTTGATCGATGTGAACGGTATGTAGTAAGTAGTAGTTACCTACTATGTGAGTAACCAAAGTGAGTAACGTTTTGACGAGTTTCCAATTTCAGAAATGTGAATCGATAATCACATGAACATATTTGTGGCCCTGAAAAGGGCCTTTTGTTGTTTCTCCTGCCATCCCACGGTGTGCGTGCGCGTCCAGACGTTTGTCGTGGTTTTTGTTCGCGACGACGCGTGCATCGTGCGCGTCTCGTACGTACATACATGACATACACACACACACGTACTATGTGAATGTATGCATGCACGCACATTACGAAAACACTAGCACAATTAACACACGTATCACAATCAACAAGACACACGAGCAAACGCACTGGGTTTAACACTGTATACACACACGAGGCGAGGCGTCGAGACGGAGCGTCGGCGGCTCTTGCTAGCGCTACCGACCGACCGCTCACTTGGAGCTGGTGTATTTGGTGACGGCCTTGGTGCCTTCACTGACGGCGTGCTTGGCGAGTTCACCGGGCAGCAGGAGCCTGACGGACGTCTGCACCTCCCTGGACGTGATGGTCGACCTCTTGTTGTAGTGGGCGAGGCGGGAAGCTTCGGCGGCGATACGCTCGAAGATGTCGTTCACGAACGAGTTCATGATGGACATGGCCTTGCTGGAGATACCGGTGTCTGGGTGCACCTGCTTCAACACCTTGTAGATGTAGATGGCGTAGCTCTCCTTCCTCTTGTGCTTCTTCTTCTTCTTGTCGGTCTTGGAGATGTTCTTCTGGGCTTTGCCAGACTTCTTGGCGGCTTTACCACTTGTCTTGGGCGGCATTATGGAATCGTAGAGTACACACGTGCTACCGAAACGGAGTTCAGTCGCAGTATAAATCTACAATTTTTAGAAGTCGTATTTATATGCGCGCTCGCGGTGCAAAGTTGCGGCAAGCGGTGAGTGACTCAACGCAGCGGCAGACCAATCGCAGCGCTCCTAAGCCAGAGCGCGGAGAGAGGGGATACCCGGGAGGGAGGTGAAGGGGGCGGGGTTACGCCATTTAGTGAAAAAGTAATTGTTAAAAAATATATGTACAAATGTAAAATAATACTAATTAATACCCACCCACCATAATCCTTCCTTCAGTTATTTATATTAATTACTTATGTGTAAACATTCAAATTATTTTGTACCTAATGCTCCGATGAGAAATTAATTGATCATTTCCCGATTAGATTACCTTTACTTTTAACTAAACTTGAACTCGAACATTGTGGTAAACAAACCAAGTCAACAGAGTTAGTTATGATAGGTGTAGTTACGTTTTTGTTTGACGATTACTCCGATAAAGAAATTGTCTTTGTGTTATAATATAAAATAATTGACGAATAATATTGTGGCCCTGAAAAGGGCCTTTTGTTTTGAATGCATACGAGCGGAGAGCATCGCCACAAACGACATAATACGTATTGGCATAATAAATATCATATCGATGTACGCGTGCGGGACACTCGCACGATGCATCACGGTCAGATGCCGTCGCTGTAGCACGACGACGTCTAAGCCTTCTTCTCGGTCTTCTTGGGCAGGAGCACAGCCTGGATGTTCGGCAGCACACCACCTTGGGCGATCGTCACACCGGAGAGCAGCTTGTTCAACTCCTCGTCGTTGCGGATGGCCAACTGAAGATGACGCGGGATGATCCTGGTCTTCTTGTTGTCTCTAGCAGCGTTGCCGGCCAACTCGAGGACCTCAGCAGCGAGATACTCCATCACGGCGGCCAAGTAGACGGGGGCACCGGCACCGACGCGCTCGGCGTAGTTTCCGTTACGCAGCAGCCTGTGGATACGGCCCACCGGGAACTGGAGCCCAGCACGGTTGGAACGGGACTTTGCCTTTCCCTTCACCTTGCCACCTTTACCGCGACCCGACATGGTTTGTATTTACTTCGAATGTCACACACGCAAGCAAGAAAAACGATGTAACACGCGTACGACTGTGCGCGCGACGAGTGAACCTTGTAATCTTTTTTAAGACTACGAGGGATATCGCTACGCCCCCGTCAGGGGGCGTGGCAGGCGGCATCGGGGCTATGCCCCCTGGCCGCGGAGGCCATACCGTGGCCTGTAAAGACAGGCCCGTCGTTTTGGCGCCTTTAGGCTGTGGCCTAGTGGCGTGCGACCGCAATGTCGCACGCCTGTGAATAGATGCTATGGAGTATTCCGTAGGCGCGCCTACAGCGCTGTCCATACAGCACTGTTTTCTTCACGACACCTCGGCGGTCTGTCCCCGCCAGGTGAGACCCGAAGGAGGCCCGGCGGGGGACAACCAGCGACAGAGGTGCCGACTCCGACGCACCTACGGAGGATGTAATGGTCCCTGCCCGCCCCGCTTCCAGAGCTAGCCGGTTACGTTACAGGCGAGGAACCGTTATGTGAGTATAGGCGGTATTGTACTGTGTAAACACCGCCCAGTGCAAGCGTGGCTCGCGAGCCCGCGCCGCGAGTCTACGCGTGTGTTTACGTGCTTGTGTAGGGATGCATGTGTGGTTGTAGCTACTCGCACCTGCCTATATTAACTTAGCACAGGACGAGTAGCTGGATGTGTGTAATGTATGTGGAGTCGTAAATGTGTGAGTAAGCTGCGTGTAACCTGGGAGAACAGCTTACCCAGGCGTCAAGTCCGGTGGGTGGGGGTCAACATCCGCTACCAGGTCGCGGGGGAGGCGGCGCCTCGCGTCGGGGGGGCGCGCATGCCAGGGCGCTATGTGCTTGATATGGGACCAAGCAGATGCGTCGGCACGCGCGAACATTCCCATCGCAAGGCGCCGGATAAAATCGTCCAGGCTCTCGAACCTGAGGTCCCGCTGGATGACGTCATTCCTCACGTAGCGAGGAGCATCAACTATGGTCCGCAACGCAAGGGACTGCTGCGTGCGGAGGATTTTCTTGTTCCCCTCGCTAGTGAGGGCGAACCAAGCGGGGGCGGCGTACGTCAATATTGAGCGCACATAAGTCTTATATACGCTCAACTTGACGCGCACCGGGAGGCGGGACGAGAGCGCTGGGCGGAGCTGGGCGCGGGCAGCCCTAGTCCGGCCCGCGACCTGGCGGACATGTGGCCCCATGGTGAGCCGACGGTCGATAGTCACACCCAGGTACTTGGCCTGGGGTGCCCATTCGACGTCGGCGCCAAGTAGATTCAGGCGCGGTGGGAGAGAGCGCGCAGAGCTGATGACCATCGCCTGCGTCTTACCCACGTTTACCGACAGCCGCCACTTGGACAGCCAGTCAGGGAGGAGATCGAGCGCGCGCTGCATTTTGACCGCCGCGTGCCCCGCGTTAAGCGAGGTGGCGATATACGCGGCGTCGTCGGCATACAGCGCGAGCGTCACCTGTGGCGTAGTGGGGATGTCGTCGGTGAAACGTGAGTAACACGCTGGCGACACGCAGCTGCCCTGCGGGACGCCCGCCAGCACCGGGCGGGCGCTGGAGAGCGCTCCCTCGACCACCACGCGGAAGCTCCTATGGGACAGAAAAGATTGGACCACTCTTACCACGCGACGGGGCGCTCCAGAGGTGGCCAGCTTGTAAACAAGGCCGTCATGCCATACACGATCGAAGGCCTTCTCCATGTCGAGGAATACTGCGACGGAGTCCTCCTTCTTGTTGGTGGCAGCCGTCAGAAGGTGCAGTACCCTCGACAGCTGAAGCGTCGTGCTATGTTCCGACCGAAATCCGAACTGTTCCGGCCGTGGCGTAATGTGCGGCTGGAGATGCCGCAGCAGGAGTACTTCGAACACCTTGGAGGTGGTCGGTAGCAGCGTGACGGGCCGATAGCTCTCCGGCTTCAGGATGTTTTTCCCCACCTTGGGCAGCATTATGACGCGCCCTTCCTTCCACAAGGCGGGAAAGGCCCCGGTGCGCAGTATCGCCGTGTACAGGCGCGCCAGTGCCGCTACCATTCGGAACGGCAGGTGGCGCAACGCTGTGTTGGTGATACCGTCGGCACCAGGGGCCTTCCTAGGCCTCGTCCTCAAGATGGCGCGTCTGACTGCCCCAGGTGAGAAAAATATGGCCTCTTCCTCGGGAGCTATCGGCGCGGCGAAGTAGTCCCCAAGGTGTTGCTCGACTGCTGCGACATTTTCGTGGTCGGTAGTTGGATTCGGCTGGAACTGACGCTCCAGGTGCTCGGCGAAGACCTCCGCTCGGTCTTCCGCTCTGTATTTGAGCGCCCCTCCGCCATCCACTAGCGGGCGCACCGGAGCTGGGGTATTCGTGAGCTGGCGACAGAGTCGGTGGATGGACGGCCAGCTGCCGGCCGTCGACTCTATTCTATCCTCCCAGCTCTCGGCTTCTCTGTCTCTCATCTCGGCCTTGATCCTCTCCGCGAGACGGTTGAGCTTCCTCTTGAGGGTGGGGCATCTTAGTTGTTGCCACTGCTTGCGAAGGCGCCTCTTGTCGGCGATCATCCTCTGCAGGTACGCAGGTAGAGGTGTCTGGCGATGAGCCGCCGTGCTCTCCTGCTGTACAGTGGTCGCCGCTTCCAAGGCGCTCTGTATGCAAGCAGTGACATCCACCGCCATCTGGTCGACGTCCGCGGAGGTGACGATGGGCCGAGACGGAGTGGTGGCCTCAATCCTTTCTGTGAAGTCCATCCAGTTGGTTTTGCGACGTGGCGCTGTGGGCTTCAGTCGGGTCGGCATCCCCGAGAGGACGACGAGAACAGGATGGTGATCTGACTGCATCTCGTCGTCCAGTACTTGTTGCGTGATCTGGCAGTGTAGCCCTCGGTAGGCCACGATGTCCAGCACGTCCGGCATATGGGCTGGGTTCTCCGGATAGTGGGTGGGCGTCTCTGGGCCGGACACCGTGTAGCCGAAGGCTTCCGCGTCCGCGAGGAGCCGTCTTCCTCCCGTGTTGGTCGCGGCCGAGTTCCACGCCGGGTGCTTGCAATTCAAGTCGCCGGCAAGGATCGTCGCGCCGCCGTTAGTTTCCAATAGGGCCCTCAACTCCGGGGCGTTCAGGTTAGTCGAGGGCGCCTTGTACACGGCGTAAATGGCGAGATCCTCGCCGGCAACGTGCAACTGCACACCCAGCGCGTAGAACGAGCCGGGCGACGGCACAGGGAGCTGCTGGTGGACGACTCTTCGCCTCACTAGTACCGCCAGACCACGGTAGCGGGCGTTGGTTGCCGACCTTTCATCCTTCCTGTAAACGAGATACCCAGGGACACGCAGCTTGTCTTCCTGTCCTAGGTGTGTCTCGCTTATCAGCGCCACGTCAATGTCTTCCGATCTCAGGAAGCGGCGGAGGGGGGCGACCTTACCTCCAAGGCCGCGGGCATTCCAGTGGATTACCCTCAACGGCCTAGCCATATAGCTTGAGGAGGGAGGCCAGGCCGTCGAGGATAACCAAACCCGCGTCTTGTCCCTGTCTTATGGCCTTAATTAGGTCCATTAACAGTTGGACGGCGCAGGCTGTAAACTCCTTCGTCGTTGTTGATGTTGGTGTTGGTGCGCCGGCAGCTGGACCAGCGCACGCAGCCTGTTTGGGCCGCTGTTGTTGTTGTTGGTACTGGTGGGCTGGGGGCCGCGTTATGCCGGCGCCAGCTGGCAGCCCACCACTCGCTTTTGGCTGTTGTTGGGTACTTGGTGGTGGTACAGCCTGCGCCTGGGACGAGGTAGGGTCGTCCCGGTGGGTGTCCTCCTTGGTTGCGGGGGGGGGGGGCTCGGCTTTCTTGCCTTTTCCCCTCCGATTCTTCCCCTTCCGCTTCCTCCGCCGCTTCGAGGAGGAGGGGGGGGGGGCTTCACCCCTGATGGTGGGCCCGTTGGCCGCCGCCATAAGCGACGCGCCTTGGGCTTCGGTAGAAGCCACGTCATTCTGCCTCTCGGTGACTTCTTCTTGTAATCGGCATGAGGCGGTTGTGGCGGCGACTGTGCCCGCCCGCCTGTTCTTCGTCTCCGCCTGGAAGGTGGGGCAACGCACGTTGTTTGCGGGGTGATCACCCCCGCAATTGACGCACGTCGCCGGCTCGTCGCGTGGGCGGGGGCAATCACGCGCTGGGTGCCCCTCTCCACAGCGGACGCAGGCGAGCGGCCGGTGGCAGTTGTGAGAAGAGTGCCGGAACTTCTGGCACCGGTGGCACTGTGCGGGCCCTCTTTTCCCCCTCCAGGCCTCTATCTTTACACCCCTCATACACATGAATGTGGTGGTGTCGAAGATCGACCTGGTCTCCGGTGTCTTTTTGAGCACTGCGTGGAACACACAGCCGGGTCGTCCTTGGCGCGCCTTAATATGGCGCACGTACTCCGGCTGGTATCCCAGTGCCCGGAGCTCCTCCTCAATCTCCTCCGGGGGGGTGTCGACCGGCAGCCCCGTGATGGCCACCTTCAAGCTTCGCTCCGCCTCAAGGGAGTAGGCGAACCATGAAGTGCCGTCCACCTTTTCGAGGTCCGTCAGGTATCTCTGGACCACCCTAAATTCGTTCTCGCTTTCGGGCGAGAAACGAATCCCCTTGCCAAACGGACGGGCATTGGGGGGGTGGCCCAGTTTCTGCCTGAGGGCCCTAAAGTGGGCGGCCCAACCCGGCAGCTTATCCACTATCAGCGGAGGATACCTTGGCCGCTTGGGCGGCTTCGGCTTAGGCTGAGAGGTGGTCGCGGTCTGTGCTCCCCCGTTGTCACCTAGGGCCGCCGGTTGAGCTGTGTAAGAATCAGGTTGTGAGACACTCACCCCGTGTTGTGTCCCTTGGCTTCCTGTCCTGTTTGTAGGCGTCGATGGAGTCGGCGACACAGTAGGTGTGTGCCGAGCCGCCTCCGCGAAGGTGGGTGAAGCTGCACTGCCCTGGCTGCGCAGCGGCGCGCGATCGCGCTGTGGCCGCGGCGAGTCCGGGCAGTACCGCTTGGCTTCTTCCTCCTCTGTTCCGTTGGTGCTTCGGCGCCGTCGCTGAGGACGCGGCTCCAGCTGGAACTCATAGCCGAATCCCAGCGACGGCGTCGGTGATGCGGCAGGGGTGCGCCTCCCTGATGCGCTCCGGCCGGAGTCGACTGAGCCCACGGACGCTATCGACATGCTCGAGCCGGCTCGCGACGAGCATGCCGACAGCGCCGCCGGCGAGTCGAAGGCCGAGGCGCGGGGCGGCGCTGGCGAATTGGGCGCATGCGGTGCCGAGGACGTCGGTCGACCGCTAGGCGCCAGCATGGGTGGTGGCCGTCTATCCCGTTCCGCCTGGGCCGGCCCGGCCAACAAGCTGCTGCTGGGACCGGCGGTGGCGGTGCGCGAGGTGGTGGTGTCGCGGCTGGTGGAGGCCACCGCGGACGCAGCCCCGAGGGGCGCGGTCGACGCGGCGGGCCGTGGATCGGCGGCGGCACGGGTGGTAGTGCGCGCTGTAGGGCGCACATAGGACGCCACAGGCGCCGCAGGGCGAGCAGCGCTCGCGGAGGTTCGCGGTGTGGGCGCGGGTGCGCGCGCGGGAGGCGCGGAATCGCGCACTGTTACGCGCGCCGTAGGTGCGGTGGCACGCGTGTGTGGCGCGCGCCCGGGAGTGGCGGTGGCGGGACCCGGGGCCTGTATCGGCACCGGGCGGAAGGCGGAGGGGCGCACAGCCACGGCATGCGGCTGGCTCGACGAGGGCGCCGGCGCACCGCGGGCAGGCGCCGGCGTCGTCGGCGGGCCCCCCGCAGCCGCCGCAGAGCTTGCTCCGGCAGCGTTCCCCACCGGTTTTTTGCTGGATCCCTTCTTCTCCTCACTACGAGGAGGAGGGGGTCCAGCCAGCGTTGTGCCGGTCGCTCCGTCGTCGTCAATGTCGATTGACGGCAACGACAGCGCCCGGTCCAACCCCGGGAGGGGCTCCTGTTTCCTGGCGTCATCTTCACGGCCAAGTGAGCCGCGGGAGCCAGGTTTCGGCATCTTCTGGTTAAAAACTCACCCTCGAGACGTGAGGTCGCGACCGCAACGGTGTTTGGTGCACCAGGCAGCAGAGTGGGCTCCCCCTGTGCTCGCACCAGTGCCAGGCACTTGCGCGAACACAGGGAAAGTGGTTAAAAGGCGGTCCGAGCGACAAAGTTTTCGTCCAGGTGCCCCCAGTGTTGGCACAATTGGACGAAAAACTTTCCACAGCGACGATCTCCGGTACTGCGAACAGCGAACGATCGGCGCGGATCACTGGCGATCCTTTTTTAAGACCCCTTACGCTCGACGCTTTTATACGCGCGCCTCGCGGCTGTGTTAGTGGTGGGGGTACGCAGTTACACGAAACAAATTCATAAAGCGCGCAGGCGCGCGCAATATTTCGACCGGCGCAACGTTGTTGTTATGGGATGGGTAGAGATATCGGTAGACTAGACGTCGTTTCTATTTTTGATTTTACAACATCACTTGCTTTATGTATAAAACAAGTGAGTGAGTAGATGTGTTGCTTATTATTATAAAAGTACGTTTTGACTGTCTCTGTATTAAAGAAATGAATATTGTTCATATTCATGATAGTTTTGTTAGCCCTGAAAAGGGCTTTTTGGTGTGCGCTCGGAGAGCGCTGCGATTGAGAGCGCATGCACGCAACTCTAAGCATCTCGGTGCCTGCCGTGCCGCCGTGGTTTTTTCCTCAGTTCAGTGGTTGTTGTGTTGATTCTAAAGAATGCCATTGACGGTGACGAGCTCGAGACACGTCGAGCGCGCTCCGCACCCCTTTTCCCGAGGACGTTGAACGGTTAGACGTTGATGAAAACGCAAATGGCACACGCGCGCCTCTCTACCGTGCATAATAATTATAGTGCACAGTAGGTAGGCAAGACGCACGCACACTGGTGTTCAGCCGACTGCGCCGCTGTCGTCGTCGTCGGTGTAACGCGAACGCGCGACCGTTGCTTACTTCTTAGCGGCGGACGCTTTCTTGGCTGCCGGTTTAGACTTGGGTGTAGCCGCGGCCTTCTTGGGTTTAGGCGCTTTCGGCTTCTTGGTTGGCGGCTTGGCTGTCTTCTTAGCTTTAGGTGCGGCGGCGCCCTTCGCCTTGGCGGGGGCGGCGGCCTTCTTGGGTGCCGGCTTCTTCTTAGCGGCGGCGGCCTTCTTGTCCTTAGCGGCGGCCGCAGACGACTTGGCCTTGGAAGGTGAAGCCGCAGAGGCGGACGCGGCGGCGGCTGCTGCCTTCTTGGTCTTGGCTCCAGCTGCCGAGGCGGTCGCCTTCTTGGTCTTCGCGGCCGCGGAGGCGGTCGCCTTACCGGCGCCGGTCTTGCCGGCGGCGGCGGTGGCGGGTTTCTTGGACGCTGCCGATTTCGACTCGAGCTTGAAGGAACCGGAGGCGCCCTTGCCCTTGGTCTGGATCAACGCGCCAGATTCGACGGCGCTCTTCAGATATTTCCTGATGAACGGAGCCAGTTTCTCAGCGTCGACCTTGTACTGGGCCGCGATGTACTTCTTGATCGCCTGCAGGGAAGATCCGCTGCGCTCCTTCATCTCCTTGATAGCGTTGTTGACCATCTCGGATGTTTTGGGATGGGTCGGCTTCGCCTTCGGTTTCTTCGCGGCGCCGGCGCCGCCGGCCTGCCTCGCCTGCTTCTTCGCTGGTGTAGCGGGTGCCGGAGCCTCGGTAGCGACTGCTGTGTCTGCCATTTCGTAGTAGAGTACAACACGTAAACACACACGATAAAAAAAAAAAGTTATATTATTATATTATAAGGGGAGAGAGACTTAGATGTCGCCACTTATAGGATTTACAAATTTCGTATACGTACGCCCAAGTACGACGGAACTTTACCGTAACGAGCGCCGCGATGTCGCGCGACGTTTTCTCGTATGAACGCTTGAAAGTTTTCACTAACACGTATCAAATAAAACAGAGAAAAGGAATAGTTAACGAGTCGCTGGGCGACGGGCGTTTGCGGTTTCGGATAGTTCATGAAGTGGAGTATGCGGACGTGCGAACGCAGGCGGAGTGCGGTGCGCGTTCGGACCGTGGCGGCGTATTATTTTGACGACTGAGTGCGAAGCGTAGGTCGGGTCGAGTTCAAAACGTTATTTTCTCTATAAAATTGATAGTTAGCCGGGAGAGAGGCCGACGCGTCAACAAGGAGGATATCGAGCTTGCGTGGCGACAGGACATCGTCGATATCACACTTCGTCGCGAAGGTATTATCGACCTAAAAGTGAAGCGTCGTAAAACACCGCGAGCGCCGAACCGCTAAGGACGGACGACTCCGTCCAGGACGTGCAACCTAATAATATACTAATAATAAAAGACGAGAGCGCCCTTCGAGGAGTGTACAGTGTGAACACTGCGATTATCGCATCAGAAAGTGTATTAAAGTGCAGCTCTACGTAAACGACAACAGGCGATACCGACCGACCGCGTGCGTACCGTACCTACACACAGACAGCGTTCTATACTCTAGACGAGTAGGCAGGCGGCAAGCCTGCAATGCTCGTAACAACGCAGTAAACATAATAATATATTACATAATACAAAAATAATACAGCTCATGAGTGTACGAGTATCCTCATAGGTAAGTAAGTACCTAACTACAGCATAATAACGCGACATAAACAAACTGCGAGCGAGCGCACGAATAGGTACCTAGGTAGGTGGATTTGTGTTGTATTGTACACAAGTGTTAGGTAGGGTGTAGGTATAATGTTATGTTCTTTTATTTTTCAGGTTCATTCGGACAGACAGACGGACGGACGGACGGACATACAGGCTGACGGCGAAGGAGGGGCGCGCCAATTTCACGCGTAAACAGTGCGCTGACATATAAATAAAGGAATCATTTTATGTTTCATTTTATCTAGTAACAAGTCTCCACCCAACCTTCTGTATGGTGTAAGTAAGTAGGTAGGTAGGTAAGCAGTGAGCAGATGATATAATTACGTTTTTTGACGAACTCCATTAAAGAAACATTTTTATTGTATCGAATCATATGCGGCCCTGAAAAGGGCCTTTTTTGATGTGCGCATCTACACACGCATGGTGGAACGGTATGATTTTGTCCGTTCACAACGAACGAACTAAAAACACACACGCGTCCGCACACACACAGTATGTAGAGTTGCTGGTTGCACAGGCGACGACACACACGGTACACAGCGGTTTAACCGCCGAATCCGTACAGGGTGCGACCCTGGCGCTTCAGAGCGTAGACGACGTCCATGGCGGTGACGGTCTTCCTCTTGGCGTGCTCGGTGTAAGTGACGGCGTCACGGATGACGTTCTCTAGGAACACTTTAAGCACACCGCGAGTCTCTTCGTAGATCAGACCGGAGATACGTTTCACGCCGCCTCTGCGAGCCAGACGACGGATGGCGGGCTTCGTGATACCTTGGATGTTATCACGAAGTACCTTCCTGTGGCGCTTGGCTCCTCCTTTTCCCAGACCCTTTCCTCCCTTACCGCGACCGGTCATCTTCTCAGCAGTGGGGTTTCAAAGTAACACGATAGTAAAATTCCGACAACACGGGTGTGCGCGCACGAAGAACGCGGACGACTGTAATTTTTCGCCCCGAGGTCGTATTTATACTGTAACGTAAAGCTACGGAGACGGGAGGTGCGGGGGGCGAGGCGACCGACCCGATGCTCGTCGTTGGTTGGTTCTACGTTGTATCGTCGCGCGCATTACATTTTATTTTAGCATTTCCGAAATTGCATTTTATTTATTTAAGCAGGCATACTGTTATTGTAGTAAATAATATAATAATTATGCTAATAGGTCGATATGTACATAAAGACATGTATAAGACTAGTAGGATATAATTGGTAGGTACTACTGTCTTAACTAATTTAGTAAGTATGTAACAACCGAGTACCTATTCTGTTATTAATTTATTTACTTACTTACTTACTTAGGTTGTGTGTGTACTTAATGTAAATAAATACAGACTTCTGTTAAGTTAGTTAGTTAGTTAGGTAGTTAGTTAGGTAGGTAGGTAGGTAGGTAGGTAGGTAACGGTTACGTTTTTGCGACTTCCGATGTAAAGAAACATTTAATAATCTGATTCATATGTGGCCCTGAAAAGGGCCTTTTGTGTGAGCGCACAGCCTGCCACAAATTGCACACAGTCAACGTGTGTGTGTATTGTGACGTGTGCAGCTGATGCAGCAGCAGTTTAAGCGCGTTCGCCTCTGATCCTGCGCGCTAACTGGATGTCCTTGGGCATGATGGTGACACGCTTCGCGTGAATCGCGCACAGGTTGGTGTCTTCGAAGAGACCGACGAGGTAAGCTTCGCTAGCCTCCTGCAGCGCCATGACAGCGGAGCTCTGGAAACGGAGATCGGTCTTGAAGTCCTGTGCGATCTCACGTACGAGACGCTGGAACGGAAGCTTGCGGATCAGGAGCTCGGTACTCTTCTGGTAGCGACGAATCTCACGGAGGGCCACAGTGCCGGGCCTGTAGCGATGGGGTTTCTTAACGCCACCGGTGGCCGGTGCACTCTTGCGCGCAGCCTTGGTGGCGAGCTGCTTCCTCGGAGCCTTACCACCTGTGGATTTACGAGCGGTCTGCTTGGTACGCGCCATTGTAAAAACACGGAACGGGAGATGAAATAACAACAACTACACACTTCGAACGTACGAGAGCGAATAATCGCGTTCGCGTAGGTTTGGGCCTCTTTTATACCCGCGGCAATGTAGCGGGCAGGGGATCGCGCGCCCTCTACAGTGCATCGAACTAACTAACAAAACTTGTAATAAAAGAAAAAAAAAATCGACGCGAATAATATTGTAAGTAAAATAATGTTATAATACCATCATAACATTGCTTGCACTATACAGCACCTAATATCTTATTAAGTATTATGTCAAAACTGCCGTTTGATTGTATCTCAATCGACTACCTCTCTCATTTACGCGGGAAGAAATTTAGTGTGCGCATTGTGTTTTGTAAATGATTTTTGTCTCTATATCTCTATGTGCGTGAGAGAATAGCATGCATATGTACTAGGTAGGTAGGTATTTTATGTATTTATTTATTTTTCATTTGATCGATGTGAACGGTATGTAGTAAGTAGTAGTTACCTACTATGTGAGTAACCAAAGTGAGTAACGTTTTGACGAGTTTCCAATTTCAGAAATGTGAATCGATAATCACATGAACATATTTGTGGCCCTGAAAAGGGCCTTTTGTTGTTTCTCCTGCCATCCCACGGTGTGCGTGCGCGTCCAGACGTTTGTCGTGGTTTTTGTTCGCGACGACGCGTGCATCGTGCGCGTCTCGTACGTACATACATGACATACACACACACACGTACTATGTGAATGTATGCATGCACGCACATTACGAAAACACTAGCACAATTAACACACGTATCACAATCAACAAGACACACGAGCAAACGCACTGGGTTTAACACTGTATACACACACGAGGCGAGGCGTCGAGACGGAGCGTCGGCGGCTCTTGCTAGCGCTACCGACCGACCGCTCACTTGGAGCTGGTGTATTTGGTGACGGCCTTGGTGCCTTCACTGACGGCGTGCTTGGCGAGTTCACCGGGCAGCAGGAGCCTGACGGACGTCTGCACCTCCCTGGACGTGATGGTCGACCTCTTGTTGTAGTGGGCGAGGCGGGAAGCTTCGGCGGCGATACGCTCGAAGATGTCGTTCACGAACGAGTTCATGATGGACATGGCCTTGCTGGAGATACCGGTGTCTGGGTGCACCTGCTTCAACACCTTGTAGATGTAGATGGCGTAGCTCTCCTTCCTCTTGTGCTTCTTCTTCTTCTTGTCGGTCTTGGAGATGTTCTTCTGGGCTTTGCCAGACTTCTTGGCGGCTTTACCACTTGTCTTGGGCGGCATTATGGAATCGTAGAGTACACACGTGCTACCGAAACGGAGTTCAGTCGCAGTATAAATCTACAATTTTTAGAAGTCGTATTTATATGCGCGCTCGCGGTGCAAAGTTGCGGCAAGCGGTGAGTGACTCAACGCAGCGGCAGACCAATCGCAGCGCTCCTAAGCCAGAGCGCGGAGAGAGGGGATACCCGGGAGGGAGGTGAAGGGGGCGGGGTTACGCCATTTAGTGAAAAAGTAATTGTTAAAAAATATATGTACAAATGTAAAATTTATATTAATTACTTATGTGTTTGTTTGCATAGGTACTGTAAACATTCAAATTATTTTGTACCTAATGCTCCGATGAGAAATTAATTGATCATTTCCCGATTAGATTACCTTTACTTTTAACAAAACTTGAACTCGAACATTTTGGTAAACCAAGTCAACAGAGTTAGTTATGATAGGTGTAGTTACGTTTTTGTTTGACGATTACTCCGATAAAGAAATTGTCTTTGTGTTATAATATAATTGACGAATAATATTGTGGCCCTGAAAAGGGCCTTTTGTTTTGAATGCATACGAGCGGAGAGCATCGCCACAAACGACATAATACGTATTGGCATAATAAATATCATATCGATGTACGCGTGCGGGACACTCGCACGATGCACCACGGTCAGATGCCGTCGCTGTAGCACGACGACGTCTAAGCCTTCTTCTCGGTCTTCTTGGGCAGGAGCACAGCCTGGATGTTCGGCAGCACACCACCTTGGGCGATCGTCACACCGGAGAGCAGCTTGTTCAACTCCTCGTCGTTGCGGATGGCCAACTGAAGATGACGCGGGATGATCCTGGTCTTCTTGTTGTCTCTAGCAGCGTTGCCGGCCAACTCGAGGACCTCAGCAGCGAGATACTCCATCACGGCGGCCAAGTAGACGGGGGCACCGGCACCGACGCGCTCGGCGTAGTTTCCGTTACGCAGCAGCCTGTGGATACGGCCCACCGGGAACTGGAGCCCAGCACGGTTGGAACGGGACTTTGCCTTTCCCTTCACCTTGCCACCTTTACCGCGACCCGACATGGTTTGTATTTACTTCGAATGTCACACACGCAAGCAAGAAAAACGATGTAACACGCGTACGACTGTGCGCGCGACGAGTGAACCTTGTAATCTTTTTTAAGACCCCTTACGCTCGACGCTTTTATACGCGCGCCTCGCGGCTGTGTTAGTGGTGGGGGTACGCAGTTACACGAAACAAATTCATAAAGCGCGCAGGCGCGCGCAATATTTCGACCGGCGCAACGTTGTTGTTATGGGATGGGTAGAGATATCGGTAGACTAGACGTCGTTTCTATTTTTGATTTTACAACATCACTTGCTTTATGTATAAAACAAGTGAGTGAGTAGATGTGTTGCTTATTATTATAAAAGTACGTTTTGACTGTCTCTGTATTAAAGAAATGAATATTGTTCATATTCATGATAGTTTTGTTAGCCCTGAAAAGGGCTTTTTGGTGTGCGCTCGGAGAGCGCTGCGATTGAGAGCGCATGCACGCAACTCTAAGCATCTCGGTGCCTGCCGTGCCGCCGTGGTTTTTTCCTCAGTTCAGTGGTTGTTGTGTTGATTCTAAAGAATGCCATTGACGGTGACGAGCTCGAGACACGTCGAGCGCGCTCCGCACCCCTTTTCCCGAGGACGTTGAACGGTTAGACGTTGATGAAAACGCAAATGGCACACGCGCGCCTCTCTACCGTGCATAATAATTATAGTGCACAGTAGGTAGGCAAGACGCACGCACACTGGTGTTCAGCCGACTGCGCCGCTGTCGTCGTCGTCGGTGTAACGCGAACGCGCGACCGTTGCTTACTTCTTAGCGGCGGACGCTTTCTTGGCTGCCGGTTTAGACTTGGGTGTAGCCGCGGCCTTCTTGGGTTTAGGCGCTTTCGGCTTCTTGGTTGGCGGCTTGGCTGTCTTCTTAGCTTTAGGTGCGGCGGCGCCCTTCGCCTTGGCGGGGGCGGCGGCCTTCTTGGGTGCCGGCTTCTTCTTAGCGGCGGCGGCCTTCTTGTCCTTAGCGGCGGCCGCAGACGACTTGGCCTTGGAAGGTGAAGCCGCAGAGGCGGACGCGGCGGCGGCTGCTGCCTTCTTGGTCTTGGCTCCAGCTGCCGAGGCGGTCGCCTTCTTGGTCTTCGCGGCCGCGGAGGCGGTCGCCTTACCGGCGCCGGTCTTGCCGGCGGCGGCGGTGGCGGGTTTCTTGGACGCTGCCGATTTCGACTCGAGCTTGAAGGAACCGGAGGCGCCCTTGCCCTTGGTCTGGATCAACGCGCCAGATTCGACGGCGCTCTTCAGATATTTCCTGATGAACGGAGCCAGTTTCTCAGCGTCGACCTTGTACTGGGCCGCGATGTACTTCTTGATCGCCTGCAGGGAAGATCCGCTGCGCTCCTTCATCTCCTTGATAGCGTTGTTGACCATCTCGGATGTTTTGGGATGGGTCGGCTTCGCCTTCGGTTTCTTCGCGGCGCCGGCGCCGCCGGCCTGCCTCGCCTGCTTCTTCGCTGGTGTAGCGGGTGCCGGAGCCTCGGTAGCGACTGCTGTGTCTGCCATTTCGTAGTAGAGTACAACACGTAAACACACACGATAAAAAAAAAAAGTTATATTATTATATTATAAGGGGAGAGAGACTTAGATGTCGCCACTTATAGGATTTACAAATTTCGTATACGTACGCCCAAGTACGACGGAACTTTACCGTAACGAGCGCCGCGATGTCGCGCGACGTTTTCTCGTATGAACGCTTGAAAGTTTTCACTAACACGTATCAAATAAAACAGAGAAAAGGAATAGTTAACGAGTCGCTGGGCGACGGGCGTTTGCGGTTTCGGATAGTTCATGAAGTGGAGTATGCGGACGTGCGAACGCAGGCGGAGTGCGGTGCGCGTTCGGACCGTGGCGGCGTATTATTTTGACGACTGAGTGCGAAGCGTAGGTCGGGTCGAGTTCAAAACGTTATTTTCTCTATAAAATTGATAGTTAGCCGGGAGAGAGGCCGACGCGTCAACAAGGAGGATATCGAGCTTGCGTGGCGACAGGACATCGTCGATATCACACTTCGTCGCGAAGGTATTATCGACCTAAAAGTGAAGCGTCGTAAAACACCGCGAGCGCCGAACCGCTAAGGACGGACGACTCCGTCCAGGACGTGCAACCTAATAATATACTAATAATAAAAGACGAGAGCGCCCTTCGAGGAGTGTACAGTGTGAACACTGCGATTATCGCATCAGAAAGTGTATTAAAGTGCAGCTCTACGTAAACGACAACAGGCGATACCGACCGACCGCGTGCGTACCGTACCTACACACAGACAGCGTTCTATACTCTAGACGAGTAGGCAGGCGGCAAGCCTGCAATGCTCGTAACAACGCAGTAAACATAATAATATATTACATAATACAAAAATAATACAGCTCATGAGTGTACGAGTATCCTCATAGGTAAGTAAGTACCTAACTACAGCATAATAACGCGACATAAACAAACTGCGAGCGAGCGCACGAATAGGTACCTAGGTAGGTGGATTTGTGTTGTATTGTACACAAGTGTTAGGTAGGGTGTAGGTATAATGTTATGTTCTTTTATTTTTCAGGTTCATTCGGACAGACAGACGGACGGACGGACGGACGGACATACAGGCTGACGGCGAAGGAGGGGCGCGCCAATTTCACGCGTAAACAGTGCGCTGACATATAAATAAAGGAATCATTTTATGTTTCATTTTATCTAGTAACAAGTCTCCACCCAACCTTCTGTATGGTGTAAGTAAGTAGGTAGGTAGGTAAGCAGTGAGCAGATGATATAATTACGTTTTTTGACGAACTCCATTAAAGAAACATTTTTATTGTATCGAATCATATGCGGCCCTGAAAAGGGCCTTTTTTGATGTGCGCATCTACACACGCATGGTGGAACGGTATGATTTTGTCCGTTCACAACGAACGAACTAAAAACACACACGCGTCCGCACACACACAGTATGTAGAGTTGCTGGTTGCACAGGCGACGACACACACGGTACACAGCGGTTTAACCGCCGAATCCGTACAGGGTGCGACCCTGGCGCTTCAGAGCGTAGACGACGTCCATGGCGGTGACGGTCTTCCTCTTGGCGTGCTCGGTGTAAGTGACGGCGTCACGGATGACGTTCTCTAGGAACACTTTAAGCACACCGCGAGTCTCTTCGTAGATCAGACCGGAGATACGTTTCACGCCGCCTCTGCGAGCCAGACGACGGATGGCGGGCTTCGTGATACCTTGGATGTTATCACGAAGTACCTTCCTGTGGCGCTTGGCTCCTCCTTTTCCCAGACCCTTTCCTCCCTTACCGCGACCGGTCATCTTCTCAGCAGTGGGGTTTCAAAGTAACACGATAGTAAAATTCCGACAACACGGGTGTGCGCGCACGAAGAACGCGGACGACTGTAATTTAGTAGTTCGGAGAACTCGCTGCTGCCCAGTAGTGGGCTGCGGCTGGCGGGGTATGGGCAGCGCCCTTTGTCCCGCGGAGTCTTTTTTTGCCCGTAAACATACGGGCACCGTCGTTGTGGTGGCCATGTAGGCCTCGGTCGACGGCGAGCGCGCTTTCGCCGCTCGCCTGTGAGTTAGTGTCATTTTGTGTCGGTAGGGGCGCCACGGTGTTAACCGTATCTTCACGCCGCCTCGGCGGTCTGTCACCGCCAGGTGGAACTCCCGGTGCCCCGGGTGAAGCCCGGCGGATGATGACCAGCCAGAGGCGGCTGGGGCTGCCCCTACCGGGCAGGGGGCCCCCGCCCACAGCGTTATCGAAGCTAGCCGATGCGCTCCGGGCTAAGGGGCCATGAATGTATGTGTGAGCGGTATTGTGTTGTGTAACACCGCTCATGTATGCGAGTAGATGGCGTGCCCGCGCCGCTATCCATCACGTGAGTCATAATGTTGTGGAGTCGTGTGGGTATGAGGTGGGGGGTGCGCGCCGCGCCTATGTTAACTTAGAACGCGACGTTGCACCGGTGTGTGTGTACTGTAGTGTTGTGGAGTCTTTTTGTACGAGTATGTCGCGTGTAGGTGAAGCGACATACTCGGAGGTCAAGTCCGGTGGGTGACGTCACACGTCCGCCACGAGATCACGAGGAAGGCGCCTGGGGTAGCGCGGGGGGCGCCCCGCGTCAGGCGGGCGCGTGTGCCATGGCGCTATCTGTGCGATGTGGGGCCAGGCAGAGGCGTCGGCGCGCGCGAACATGTTGGACGCGAGGCGCCGGCTGAAGTCCTCCAGGCTCTCGATGTTGAGATCCCGCTGCACGACTGCGTTCCTCACGTAGCGAGGTGCGGCGACGATCTTCCTGAGAGCTAGGTTTTGTTGAGCTTGGAGTTTTTTCCTGTTCTTCTCGCTCGTGAGGGCGAGCCAAGCTGGGGCGGCGTAAGTGAGGAGTGGGCGTATGTACGCTTTGTACACCCCCAACTTGGTGCGCAGCGGGAGTCGGGACGAGAGCACTGGGTGCAGCAGGAAGCGGGCGGTCCTGCTTTTATCGACGACAGTGCAGACGTGTGACGTCATGGAGAGCCGACTGTCGATTGTGACCCCCAGGTACTTGGCCTGTCCGAGCCACTCGACGTCGGCCCCCTGTAGTTTTAAGGGTGGTGGTTTCTTGAAGCCGCCGACAGCCAGCGCCTGTGTTTTTCCCACGTTCACCGACAACCTCCACGACTGTAATTTTTCGCCCCGAGGTCGTATTTATACTGTAACGTAAAGCTACGGAGACGGGAGGTGCGGGGGGCGAGGCGACCGACCCGATGCTCGTCGTTGGTTGGTTCTACGTTGTATCGTCGCGCGCATTACATTTTATTTTAGCATTTCCGAAATTGCATTTTATTTATTTAAGCAGGCATACTGTTATTGTAGTAAATAATATAATAATTATGCTAATAGGTCGATATGTACATAAAGACATGTATAAGACTAGTAGGATATAATTGGTAGGTACTACTGTCTTAACTAATTTAGTAAGTATGTAACAACCGAGTACCTATTCTGTTATTAATTTATTTACTTACTTACTTACTTAGGTTGTGTGTGTACTTAATGTAAATAAATACAGACTTCTGTTAAGTTAGTTAGTTAGTTAGGTAGTTAGTTAGGTAGGTAGGTAGGTAGGTAGGTAGGTAACGGTTACGTTTTTGCGACTTCCGATGTAAAGAAACATTTAATAATCTGATTCATATGTGGCCCTGAAAAGGGCCTTTTGTGTGAGCGCACAGCCTGCCACAAATTGCACACAGTCAACGTGTGTGTGTATTGTGACGTGTGCAGCTGATGCAGCAGCAGTTTAAGCGCGTTCGCCTCTGATCCTGCGCGCTAACTGGATGTCCTTGGGCATGATGGTGACACGCTTCGCGTGAATCGCGCACAGGTTGGTGTCTTCGAAGAGACCGACGAGGTAAGCTTCGCTAGCCTCCTGCAGCGCCATGACAGCGGAGCTCTGGAAACGGAGATCGGTCTTGAAGTCCTGTGCGATCTCACGTACGAGACGCTGGAACGGAAGCTTGCGGATCAGGAGCTCGGTACTCTTCTGGTAGCGACGAATCTCACGGAGGGCCACAGTGCCGGGCCTGTAGCGATGGGGTTTCTTAACGCCACCGGTGGCCGGTGCACTCTTGCGCGCAGCCTTGGTGGCGAGCTGCTTCCTCGGAGCCTTACCACCTGTGGATTTACGAGCGGTCTGCTTGGTACGCGCCATTGTAAAAACACGGAACGGGAGATGAAATAACAACAACTACACACTTCGAACGTACGAGAGCGAATAATCGCGTTCGTTCGGAGAACTCGCTGCTGCCCAGTAGTGGGCTGCGGCTGGCGGGGTATGGGCAGCGCCCTTTGTCCCGCAGAGTCTAATTGTGCCCGTAAACATACGGGCACCGTCCGTGGAGCGGCCATGTAGGCCTCGGCCAATGGCGAGCGCGCTTGCGCCGCTCGCCTGTGAGTTAGTGTCATTTTGTGTCGGTAGGGGCGCCACGGTGTTAACCGTATCTTCACGCCGCCTCGGCGGTCTGTCACCGCCAGGTGGAACTCCCGGTGCCCCGGGTGAAGCCCGGCGGATGATGACCAGCCAGGGGCGGCTGGGGCTGCCCCTACCGGGCAGGGGGCCCCCGCCCACAGCGTTATCGAAGCTAGCCGATGCGCTCCGGGCTAAGGGGCCATGAATGTATGTGTGAGCGGTATTGTGTTGTGTAACACCGCTCATGTATGCGAGTAGATGGCGTGCCCGCGCCGCTATCCATCGCGTGAGTCATAATGTTGTGGAGTCGTGTGGGTATGAGGTGGGGGGTGCGCGCCGCGCCTATGTTAACTTAGAACGCGACGTTGCACCGGTGTGTGTGTACTGTTAGTGTTGTGGAGTCTTTTTGTACGAGTATGTCGCGTGTAGGTGAAGCGACATACTCGGAGGTCAAGTCCGGTGGGTGACGTCACACGTCCGTCACTAGGTCGCGTGGTAGGCGCCTGGGTAGGCGCGGGGGGCGCCCCGCGTCAGGCGGGCGCGTGTGCCATGGCGCAATCTCCTTAATGTGCGGCCAGGCAGAGACGTCGGCGCGCGCAAACATGTTGGACGCGAGGCGCCGGCTGAAGTCCTCCAGGCTCTCGATCTTGAGGTCCCGCTGAATTACTGTGTTCCTCACGTAGCGAGGGGCGGCGACAATCTTGCGGAGTGTGATGTTCTGCTGTGTTTCAAGGGCCTTCTTGCTTTTCTCGCTCGTGAGGGCGAGCCAAGCTGGGGTAGCGTACGTGAGCAGGGGGCGGATGTACGTTTTGTACACGCCCAGCTTGGCACGCAGCGGGAGGCGGGACGAGAGCACTGGGTGAAGCAGGTAGCGGGCACTCCTGCTTTTTGCGATGATCGTGCGGACGTGTGGCGCCATGGAGAGCCGACTGTCGATGGTGACTCCCAGGTACTTGGCCTCGCCGAGCCACCTGACGTCGGCTCCCTGCAGTTTCAGGGGTGGTGGCTTTTTGCAGCCGCCGACAGTCAGTGCCTGTGTTTTTCCCACATTCACCGACAACCTCCATTTTGACAGCCATTCTGGCAGCAGGTCGAGCACGCGCTGCATCTTGACGGCCGCGTGATACACGTTGAGTGAGGTGGCGAGGTACGCGGCGTCGTCCGCGTACAGCGCGAGCGTGGTGTCTGTAGTGGTGGGGATGTCGTCGGTGAAGCAGGAGTAGCACCACGGGGAGACACAGCTGCCCTGCGGCACTCCAGCTGCGATGTGACGGGCGCTCGATATCGCGCCGTCTACCACCACCCTGAAGGTCCTGTCCGAGAGGAAGGAGGAGACCACCTGTATCAAGCGACGAGGCGCGTCTGTCTTCGACAGTTTGTAGAGCAGACCGGCATGCCATACTCGGTCAAATGCTTTTTCCATGTCGAGGAATACTGCAACTGCTCGCTCCTTCTTGTTCAGCGCCGCCGTGAGCAGGTGCAGTACCCTCGACAGCTGGAGCGTCGTTGAGTGCTCCGAGCGAAACCCAAACTGCTCGGGGCGTGGGCCCACATGTTTTTGAAGGTGTCGCAGCAGGAGCTGTTCAAACACCTTGGAGATGCAGGAGAGTAGTGTGATGGGCCGGTAGCTTTCCGGCTTCAGGACGTCCTTGTGAGGTTTGGGCAGCATGATGACGCGCCCCTCCTTCCACGCAGCCGGGAAAACCCCGGTGCGCAGTATCCCTGTGTACAAGCGCGCTAGCGCCGCTACCGTTCTGTACGGCAGGTGGCGCAGCGCGGTGTTGGTGATCTTGTCCGCCCCCGGGGCCTTTCTTGGCTTTGTCCTAAGGATGGCGCGTCTAACTGCACAAGGTGAGAAGAAAATTGGGTCTTCATCGGGAGCTACCGGCGAGGCGAAGTACTCTCCAAGGTGCCTCTCGACTGCTGCGATGTGCTCGGCGTCGGTGGTTGGGTTTGGCTGAAACTGACGCTCCAGGTGCTCAGCAAAGATCTCTGCTCGGTCTGCTGCAGCATATCTGGGCGCCCCGTCGCTGTGGCGAAGTGGACGTACCGGGGCTGGGGTGTTCGTGAGAGTCCTGCACAGCTTGTGAATCGACGGCCAGTCTCCCTCTGCGGCGTCGATGCGTTCCTCCCAGCCCGCGGCGTTGAACTCTTGTATCTTGACCCTGACCTTCTCCGCCAGACGGTTGAGGTCGCGCTTGATTGCGGGGCAGCCTGTGTCCTGCCACCGCCTGCGTAGGCGCCTTCTCTGGGCGACTAGGTGCTTAATGTGGGCGGGGAGGGGCTTGTAAACAAACCCCCCCGGCGGCGTCGGCGATGTTGTAGTCGCCTCTTCCAAGGCGCGTTGGATGCAGGCGGTGACCTCCTCCGCAAGCCTCTCAACGTCTGCGGCGGTCTCGCAGGGCCAAGTGGGTGTGGTGGTCTCCAGCTTTCCTTTAAAAATGTCCCAGTCTGTGATTCGACGTGGCGTAGGAGGCGAGAGTCTGGTCGGCATCTCTGATAGGACGACGAGTACAGGTTGGTGATCCGACTGTAACTCGTCGTCTATCACCTGCTGGGTGAGCTGGCAACCGAGGCCCCGGTGGATCACGATGTCCAGCACGTCCGGAGAGTGCGCCTGGTTGTCTGGGTAGTGGGTTGGTGTGTCAGGGCCGGACACCGTGTATCCATGGGCCTCCGCGTCCGTGAAGAGTCGTCCGCCCCAGGTGTTCTGCGTCCGGCTATTCCAGGCCGGATGCTTGATGTTGAAGTCGCCGGCAAGGAGTGTCGGGTTCGGCGACTGCAAAATGTTTCTCAGCTCTGTGAGACTGAAGTTGGTGCCAGGTGGACGGTAGGCCGCGTAGATGTTCATGTCCTTGCCGGCGACGTGGAGTTGGACTCCCAGCGCCTTGAAGGTCGTAGGGGTGATCTCTGGGAGCGGTTGGTGGACGACCCTTCGGCTGACCAGCACCGCCAGCCCGCGGTAGGTGATGCCGAGCGGTGACTTCTCATCCCTCCTATAGGTGAAGTACCCCGGGAACCTGATCTTGTCCGCAGGCCCCAGGAGTGTTTCACCTATGAGCGCCACGTCGATCCTTTGTTCCCTGAGGAGGAGGCGGAATGGGGCGACCTTGTTTCTAAGGCCGCGGGCATTCCAATGCAGTACCCTCAACGAACTAGACATTGTACAATCTTAGTAGCTCAGCCAGTCCGTCGAGGATAACTATGCCCGCGTCCTGTCCCTGTCTTATGGCCCTAATTAGGCTCATGAGCAGGTTGATGGCGCAGGCGGTGAACTCCTTCTGTTGCTGTTGTCGGCCTTCTGTCTGTGGGACGCCAATCGGTGGTGGGTTTTGTTGCCGCCGCTGCTCGCGGGCGACAGCTGGGTGTTGTTGTTTCTGTTGCTGTTGTTGTTGTTGTTGTTGCTGTTGTTGCTGCGGTTGCGGCAGCCTTGGTGCCTTGGGCTTAGTGGCTTTAGTGGCGGCCGGGGCCGCGCTCGTGGGTGGGGCAGGTTTTTCCTCCCGCTTCCCCTTCCTCGGCTCACTAGCGCCAGCAGCGGCAACAGAAGGAGTCACTTTTGATGTTGTTGGTGCGGCAGTGGGCTGCGCCTGCGCCGCGACAGGGACAGTGCCCTCTGTTGTTTGGGTCGCGGGGGGCTGGGTTTTCTTCACCCTCTTCTTACCCCCGCGCTTCTTCTTCTTCCGCCTCGAGGCAGTGGCATCCGTGGTGGGCCCGTTTGCTGCCGCCATCAGTGTGGTGCTGGGGGCCTCATGGTCCTCCACGTTGGCTGGAGGCCCTTCTCTGGGCCGGCGCTGGTTCGCTGTGATGGCGACAGTGCCCGCCCGTTTGTTCGCGGCTTCTTTTTTGAACACCGGACACCTGGTGCTGCAGGCCGGATGGTCGCCCGTGCAGTTGGCGCAGGTGGCCGGCTCTTCTCTGGGGCGCGGGCATTCGCGCGCGACGTGTCCCTCGCCGCATCTCACGCAGGCGAGCGGGCGGTGGCACTGGTGCGAGCTGTGCCGGAACTTTTGACATCTGTGGCACTGTGCGGGCCCACGTTTGCTTCTCCATGCCTCAATGCGGATGCCACGCATGCACATTAGCGTGTCAATCTCGTATATTCTACGGATGTCCATCTGCCTCTTCAGCACTACATGGAATATGCAGCCGGGTCGTCCTCCGCGTGCGTTGATATTGCGCACGTACTCCGGCTCATACCCCAGTAGGCTGAGCTCCTCAGAGATGTCGGCTGGGTCCGTGTCCGCCGGCAGTCCCCTTATGGCCACCTTTAGGCTACGATCCGCCCTCAGTGAGTAGGCGAACCAGCTGGTGCCGTCCAACTTTTCCAGGTCCGTTAGATAACTTTGGACCACCCTGTATTCGTCTTCACTCTCAGGGAGGAACCTAAATCCCCCCTTGAAAGGTCGGGCGTTTGGAGGGTGACCCAACTTTATACTAAGGGCCCTAAAGTGAGCGGCCCAACCGGTTAGCTTCTCCACCAAGAGCGGAGGGTAGCGTGTCCTTTTCTCTTTCTTGTTGTTGTTGCCGCCTTCTGCAGTCGTGGTGGCGCTAGCGCCCTGTGCCGGGGCTGCGGCGGATGATGGCACTGTGCGTGCGGCGTCTTGTCCGGTGGGTGGACGGCGAGTTGCTTCGGCGAAGGTCGGCGAACCCGCTCCCGCTCTTCCGCGTGCGTCACGCTGCGGGAGCGGGGAGTCGGGGCATGGACGCTTGGCCTCTTCAGCGGCCTCGCCGTCTGAGCTTCTTGGTCTGCGCTGGGCTCTGACTTCAAACTGGGAGTCTTGGTCTAGGGCCAGCGCGTCCTCGGTACTCATTTCGCTATTATAATCATCTTCGTCATCAACTATGAAACACTGACTAACCTCTGTATCCGGGACTCCGGTAGGTAGGTCGTGGTGAGCGGGCGTCGAGTAGGAAGCCGTGGAGAGGTCGCTCCCTTCCCTCGACGAACACGGAGAGAGTGCGGCTGGGGAGTCCCGGGCAGAGGCTCTCGGCGGTGGCGGCGACATGGCAACTTCATTTGCGGCTGCAGTGGTTGCGGCGGCTGAGCCTGCCAGCAAGCGGCGAGGCGCGGGCGACGCGCTGCGCACGGCTCGGCCCGTAGCGGCGGCCGAGCGAGCGCTCGCGGACGGTAGCGCGCCGGGTCGCGCGGCGGTGTGAGCGGGCAGCGCGGGGCGAGGCGCGGCGGCGGTCTGTTGCGCGAGCGCCGGACGGGGCGCAGGCGAGTTGTTATTGCGCGCGCTTGTTGCACTAGGGCGTACGGCAGAGGCGGTGGTGCGAGCAGCTGTAGTGCGGCTATGGTTCCCCGCGGGTCCCGGGGCCTGGGTTGGCGCGGGACGGGTCGCGGTGGGTTTAACCGGCACTGTTGGTTGGCGCTGTAGTCTCGGGTCCTTGCTCGCTGTCTGCGCCTGGGACAGCGGGGTATGCGTTGGTGGTGATGGGGTGCGGTAGGCAGCTCCCGTAGTATCGGTGCTCGCAGAACGGGCACCGGGCGGCGAGCCCCCAATGTTCGGGAGCGGCGTCTCCCGGTCCCGGGTCTGGTGTTTGGTGGGTGAAGGCGGTGGTTTCTCCTTATCCATGTTTGCGGTGTCCCTTGGGTGTGACACACCGCAGCCCTACGATGAAACTTCGATGTGTTGTTATTATTCCATCGGGCGCGGAATATTCCGTCGCGTAGGTGGCCGTTGGCGACGGTTTTTTCCAACGTAGGAAAAATCACGGGCTCGGGCGGTAGGTCGCGAAACGCGGATTTGGCGTCTACCCACAAAAACGTTGATTTTTTTGTGGGGACGACCAATCACGGGCGCGCTAACTGGAGCGCGATAGTACTGCGGGTCGCGGTTCGAGAACTGGGTCGCGTATGAGTACACATGCGTGTGTCACCAGCTGATCCTAATCGCGTTCGCGTAGGTTTGGGCCTCTTTTATACCCGCGGCAATGTAGCGGGCAGGGGATCGCGCGCCCTCTACAGTGCATCGAACTAACTAACAAAACTTGTAATAAAAGAAAAAAAAAAAAAATCGACGCGAATAATATTGTAAGTAAAATAATGTTATAATACCATCATAACATTGCTTGCACTATACAGCACCTAATATCTTATTAAGTATTATGTCAAAACTGCCGTTTGATTGTATCTCAATCGACTACCTCTCTCATTTACGCGGGAAGAAATTTAGTGTGCGCATTGTGTTTTGTAAATGATTTTTGTCTCTATATCTCTATGTGCGTGAGAGAATAGCATGCATATGTACTAGGTAGGTAGGTATTTTATGTATTTATTTATTTTTCATTTGATCGATGTGAACGGTATGTAGTAAGTAGTAGTTACCTACTATGTGAGTAACCAAAGTGAGTAACGTTTTGACGAGTTTCCAATTTCAGAAATGTGAATCGATAATCACATGAACATATTTGTGGCCCTGAAAAGGGCCTTTTGTTGTTTCTCCTGCCATCCCACGGTGTGCGTGCGCGTCCAGACGTTTGTCGTGGTTTTTGTTCGCGACGACGCGTGCATCGTGCGCGTCTCGTACGTACATACATGACATACACACACACACGTACTATGTGAATGTATGCATGCACGCACATTACGAAAACACTAGCACAATTAACACACGTATCACAATCAACAAGACACACGAGCAAACGCACTGGGTTTAACACTGTATACACACACGAGGCGAGGCGTCGAGACGGAGCGTCGGCGGCTCTTGCTAGCGCTACCGACCGACCGCTCACTTGGAGCTGGTGTATTTGGTGACGGCCTTGGTGCCTTCACTGACGGCGTGCTTGGCGAGTTCACCGGGCAGCAGGAGCCTGACGGACGTCTGCACCTCCCTGGACGTGATGGTCGACCTCTTGTTGTAGTGGGCGAGGCGGGAAGCTTCGGCGGCGATACGCTCGAAGATGTCGTTCACGAACGAGTTCATGATGGACATGGCCTTGCTGGAGATACCGGTGTCTGGGTGCACCTGCTTCAACACCTTGTAGATGTAGATGGCGTAGCTCTCCTTCCTCTTGTGCTTCTTCTTCTTCTTGTCGGTCTTGGAGATGTTCTTCTGGGCTTTGCCAGACTTCTTGGCGGCTTTACCACTTGTCTTGGGCGGCATTATGGAATCGTAGAGTACACACGTGCTACCGAAACGGAGTTCAGTCGCAGTATAAATCTACAATTTTTAGAAGTCGTATTTATATGCGCGCTCGCGGTGCAAAGTTGCGGCAAGCGGTGAGTGACTCAACGCAGCGGCAGACCAATCGCAGCGCTCCTAAGCCAGAGCGCGGAGAGAGGGGATACCCGGGAGGGAGGTGAAGGGGGCGGGGTTACGCCATTTAGTGAAAAAGTAATTGTTAAAAAATATATGTACAAATGTAAAATAATACTAATTAATACCCACCCACCATAATCCTTCCTTCAGTTATTTATATTAATTACTTATGTGTAAACATTCAAATTATTTTGTACCTAATGCTCCGATGAGAAATTAATTGATCATTTCCCGATTAGATTACCTTTACTTTTAACTAAACTTGAACTCGAACATTGTGGTAAACAAACCAAGTCAACAGAGTTAGTTATATATAGGTGTAGTTACGTTTTTGTTTGACGATTACTCCGATAAAGAAATTGTCTTTGTGTTATAATATAATTGACGAATAATATTGTGGCCCTGAAAAGGGCCTTTTGTTTTGAATGCATACGCGAGCGGAGAGCATCGCCACAAACGACATAATACGTATTGGCATAATAAATATCATATCGATGTACGCGTGCGGGACACTCGCACGATGCACCACGGTCAGATGCCGTCGCTGTAGCACGACGACGTCTAAGCCTTCTTCTCGGTCTTCTTGGGCAGGAGCACAGCCTGGATGTTCGGCAGCACACCACCTTGGGCGATCGTCACACCGGAGAGCAGCTTGTTCAACTCCTCGTCGTTGCGGATGGCCAACTGAAGATGACGCGGGATGATCCTGGTCTTCTTGTTGTCTCTAGCAGCGTTGCCGGCCAACTCGAGGACCTCAGCAGCGAGATACTCCATCACGGCGGCCAAGTAGACGGGGGCACCGGCACCGACGCGCTCGGCGTAGTTTCCGTTACGCAGCAGCCTGTGGATACGGCCCACCGGGAACTGGAGCCCAGCACGGTTGGAACGGGACTTTGCCTTTCCCTTCACCTTGCCACCTTTACCGCGACCCGACATGGTTTGTATTTACTTCGAATGTCACACACGCAAGCAAGAAAAACGATGTAACACGCGTACGACTGTGCGCGCGACGAGTGAACCTTGTAATCTTTTTTAAGACCCTTTTTTTTTTTTTTTTTTTTTTTTTTTTTTTTTTTTTTTTTTTTTAGGTGGGACCACTCGCAGTTGCAACGCGCTAAGGTTGCTTAACCGCTTAACCGGACAATCCTGTGGTGGCCAAAAATTACTTTAAGGCCCCCAGCCAGGGCTTACAAACTAAGGATTTAAATTAAATGAACGGTCACTAAGGGCACCCCCTGTGGGGTTCGGGCCTCGGCTTAGTGCGTCATTGATGAGAGGGCAGCATGGGACAACAGGCTGGGTCGGATCATTAATTGGGGAATCGGTCGTTACATGCTCAGCGTCGCGGGCTGGCTCGTCGAGCAAGGGTCGGGCAGTGATGTTACTGGGGGGTCGCGGAGGGCCTCGGCGGCGGGGCCGGATTCGTGGTTTGTAACGGTTCTTGTGTCTGTTTTTGTGTAATGTGCTGGTTTCCCTACAACTTTCTTGGAGAAGGGTGATGGGATCATCGGGTGTGGCAAGAGTGAGCCTAGGACGGCGAATTCTAGATATCTTGGAGAGGGCGTAATTGGCTGCTGAGGAAATCAGGGGGTTTGGGTGTTTTTCGGCCTTATCGAAAAAACCCTTTGTTAGTCGTTTCATGAATTGGGCTATGGTGGGGATCTTGAGGTCAACATGGAGTTGCTCATTCCTAACGTACCATGGGGCTCCCGTGGCCTTTCGTAAAAATCGGTTTTGGAGGGTCTGCATCTTATGGAGGTGATAGGGTTTGGTATGCGCGAAAACGGGACATGCGTAAGTCATGATAGGCCTAATGCACGCGGTGTAAATACGCAATTTGCACCTAAGTGACAATTTTGCTACGTGCGTTCAGGACAGAGTGAAGCCTACCGAGAGCGAAGGCGGCGCGCGAACGCACCGTCTTAATGTGCTCACTGAAGTTTAGGCGCTGGTCTAAGATAACTCCTAGGTACTTGGCTTGCTTTTCCCAAGGGATCGGCTTGCCAAACATGGAGATCGGTTGAGGGGTGGGGGGGAGTTGGCGGGGTTTAGAGAAAAGTACCGCCTGGCTCTTGTCGGGATTGACCTCGATTCTCCATTTCCGGAACCAATCGCCTAAGGCGTTTGCGGATTTTTGGAGAATGCGCGTAATGCAGGGATAGCTTCTACCAGAATAATAGATGGCCGTATCGTCGGCAAAGAGAGCTAGTTGGGTTGAATTGTTTCTGGGGATATCGCTGGTATATAGCGTGAAGGCTAATGGGGATATCACGGATCCCTGAGGGACTCCTGCGCGAATCGGATGTGGGGTTGATAGCGCACCATCGATGCGGTATCGGAATGTGCGGTTTGACAGAAAGTCACGAAGGATGAGCACGAGACGATCAGGCACACCGAGCTGGTATAGCTTGTATATCAGCCCGTTGTGCCAGACCTTGTCGAATGCTTTCGCGATATCGAAGAACAAGGCACCGGTCACCATGCCTCGCTGAAGGCGGGCGCTGATGTGCTCGACTATGCGGTGCACTTGTTGAACACAAGAGTGTTGGGATCTAAATCCAAACTGTTCTTTGGGAATTAAGCTCTTTGCTTCGGCGTAGTCTTTGAGACGCTTATAAATAAGCCTCTCGTAGATTTTGCCTAGGACATTGAGGAGACTAATGGGACGGTAACTACTCGGGGAAGAGGCGGGTTTACCCGGTTTGGGGATTCCTATTACGGTGGCTTGTTTCCACGACTGAGGGAACATGTTGTTTGCCATGGCGCTATTGAAGATAGCGGTCATTAGCACTATGAGGGCGGGAGAAAAGAGTTTGAACACCCTATTGGTGATTCCGTCTGAGCCAGGGGCTTTTCTGTGCTTAAGGCCTTTTATGATATCCTCAACTTCCTCAGGGGTGACTGAGGGTAGAGGATCGTCTGGGTCTTCTACTGGGGGAAGGGAGGTCCGACGTTCAACTTCAGCATCCACCATCGCAAGGTGAGCTGTGTCTACTGGTTGGGTACTGGGGGAGCATTGAGTCTCTAGGCTGTCGGCCAGGCATTCGGCTTTGTCGTCATCGTCAAAAGCGACGGTCTGATCGGGACGGATGAGAGGGGGTACAGAGGCGACCTCAGAGGAGCGTAGTTTCCTCTGTAGGTCCCAGAAAGCCTGATGGGTTGGTTCTAGTTCACCGAGCATCTTGTCCCAGCTCTCTTCACGCAGTTTTTGGATGCATCTGCTTACTTTGCGTTGTAAGCGACGCATAAAAACTTTGTTGCTGGAGCAGGGAAAAGAACTGTAGGCACGGACGGCCGCGTTCTTCTCGGTCACAAGATCACGCACATCATCCGGGAGTTTCCAGCGGTGATCATCCGCCGGAACTTCCCTTGAACAATCGTTCAGGATTGATTGTACGTGTTCTGTGAACGAGCTGATCGCGGCCTCCGTGTCGGCTACAGTCTCGATGTTGTCGGGGATCCTGTCTAAGTGCGGGGATTCGGTGGATTTCAGCAGATCGCTTACTTTCCCCCAGTCCGTGATCACTTTAGTGGAGGGAGTTTGAGTGGGATCAAAGGGTCCTATTCTAGGGGCGAATTCAAAGATTACCGGTCTATGGTCAGAGTTGAGTTCGTCGATCGTTTCTACAGAATGCAATCGCAAGTTTACATTCTTCAGAAGCGCGACGTCTAGCACATCAGGGCTATGATTGGGGTTATTAGGAAAATGAGTGTGATGCATTGGGCCAATGACATCGAAGTTGAGGGGAGAGCAGAGGTTGAATAAGTCTCTACCTCTCCTATTTGAAAGACGACTATTCCACGCGGGGTGTTTTGCGTTAAGATCCCCCGCCAGAAGGACGGAGTCGCTTAGATTAAGGAGGACTGTGAGGTCATCTTTGAAAGGGGTGACGAAATCGGGGTTGGAGTCAGCGGGCGGAAGGTATGCCGAGATAATAGTGATTGGTTGATGGCCTGTCATGCCCAGTCGACAGACAGAGACTTCAATTTTGGAGAGAGGGGGAGGGTCCATAGGGATGCAGTACAGACTGGACTTGTAGTAAATGAGAGTACCTCCTCTGTGGCAGCGAGTCCTGTCATTGCGAACTAGCCGGTAGTTGGCAATGTTCGGGTTTCGCTGATGGGGTTTTAGGAAGGTCTCTTGGACTAATAAGATATCTAAGTGATGATCGCGGAGGAAAGTGGCGAACTCATCACGTTGGCCATTCATGCCTTCGGCGTTAAAGGTCCCTATCTTTAGGGATTTCGGTTTTAATCTACTGGGGGGGTTTCTATCCATTACGAACAAAGTTATGGGGAAGGGACCTAAGGGCTTGCGTAATGTCGGGATACGCGTTATAAACTTGGATGAGCGCGAGCCAGTCACCGTTGCAGGCGATGGTGTCACGCGTCATTTGTAGAGCTCGCGGGGTGTAAAAGATCGCGAATGTGCTACCTAAGACTCTTACGGGGTCAAACGGGTCTAATTCGTATGCCGCGGGAGGGGGAGGGGGGGCCGCGAAGGTAGAGGGTGCTGAAGGCAACCTTGCTGAAGGCGGTGGGCGGCGAGGATCTGCGGGTGCAAGGGGACGAGGCGCTACGGGAGCCGGGGGAAGAGGCGCTGAGGGCGCAGGAGGGCGAGGCGCTGAGGGCGCTGGAGGGCGAGGCGCTGATGGCGCTGGAGGGGTGGACGCTAGAGGAGCGGCCTTTTGTGCAGCGGGTTTTGGGGGCGACATGACTGGCAGTGTCATCAGGGGAGGGATAGCCTGAGGGGCGGGTGCTTGGGTGGGCCTCAGAGCCGGGAAGTGCGCCTGGTGGTTTAGAGTATTCCACGGGCTGGGGCGCTGGGGTCTTAGGGAGTCGGGGAGTTTGTTATTAAGAGAGGGACATTCTCTCTGTTGCCTATTAATGGCACGTTGGGCTAGCTTGGGGGCTGAAGATTTTGGAGCCTTGGGGCATCCACGGTAGTTGGCGGGGTGACCAGACTCGCCGCACAGTACACAGCTCGGAGGCTCTGTGCACAATGTGCGGTCTTTGGGGCGAGAGCACTCGGCGGTGCCGTGGTCCCCCAGACACTTAACGCATCTGGGTTGTCCGAAACAATTCCTTTGTGCGTGGCCATAAAGCTGGCAACGATGGCATTGCGTTAAAACGCCAGTTTTTAGGGGCTTCTCTATGCGGAGGCCTGAGAGGCCACAGATCTTTGATATCTGATGGATGGGGTGGTGACCTTCGACACGGTCACAGACTATGAGCACCATGTTGTATGGTGAGGAATTGGAGCGGCCTCCAACCCTACGGTGCATGCGGTGGACTTCCGCTACGGGGACATTCTGGGAAAGAAGGTCCTCTTTAATCTCCTGAGGGGAGATTTCTACGGGAATGTTTTTAACCACTACCCTGGTCGGGATTTCGTCCTGGGGGGTATGGGTGTGGTAACGGATATTCCTAACTCTAAGGAGCTTGGTGAGCTCGCGGTAGTCGTTCGGTGTCGACGTCATGACTTTAATGCCCTGCTCAACAGCACGGGCATTGGTATAAATGATGTGACGCTCGTTACACGTCTTGGAGATCTCCGTCCATTTTCCCTTATCGTGGATGAATAAGGGTGGGGGACGGAGTTTTTTAGGGAGAGTGGCCGAGGTGGCGGATTGGGATGTGGCGTCAGCCGGAGTGGCTATGGCCATGGGGCTTGGAGAGCGGCTCTGTGAAGGGCCAGCAGCCGTCTGGGACTGGGGTAAGGGAGTTAGCGAGCTTTGGATAGCTGCTTTCTTTGATGTCGAATTGGAGGGGGTTTTACCCTTCTTCCTCTTCCCTTTCCCGACGATTTGATAATCGTCTTCGGAGGAGGAGGTGGGAGAGGAGTCCGACTCTGAGGCGGAGGTCAAATTGGTGCGGTCTTCCGAGTTGGGAATATCCATCTCGGTTTCGTCCTGGGACGGAGAGGAACCTATTTCGGGATGTATTGGGGAGGCTTCCATAGGGACTGGAGCCTGGGAGGAGGGGATGATGGGTGATTCCAGCGCATCGCTGAAATCATTAAGCGCGGACTGAGGTGCAACCTCTGTGTCGCAAGCGCTGTTCTGGGCCTTGTATTGCCAGTCATCTCTGAAGGGCTCTAAGAGCTCCTCGTATTTACCCCTAACGTGGGGATTTTCATCGGACATTAACTCATTTAAGAGTATCCTCAACTTGGCCTCAAGGACCTTTTTTATGGGGGGGGCCATTATTGGCGAAATGACCTACTAGGGGGACCTAGGGTTCATTACCTATCCTAATCCCGAGGAGATACGTAGAAACGTAAACCCCCCGGGCAGACAGCTCCCTTAAAAACGAACCCACCCTTGAGTTTTTCCTAGTGTTATGCTGGGCGAGAAGAAAAACACAAACAAACTCGCCAGCTACACTGCTGTCTGATTGGCCAGAGGGGCCTGTAGACCTAACTAAAGCCTAATCCTAGCTCCCCAGGTGGGATAACCCGGGGATGAGTTCACTCCCTGTCGGTGTCACAGGGAGGTGTGTGCTAAGGTGTGCCCTAAGCTTGTAAACCTGCCGCCAATCTTAATGTGCGGCAGGGCCCTATGGGTCTTGCGACCGATCCGGGCCGCTGGGGTAGAGACACCCAGACGTCCCGGGTGCAGCTGTAAACAAACGGGGTTATGTGCTACCAGACTGCGACTAGGGAAGCCCCCAAGGCCGCAGTCAGAGCCCGTCCGACTGTGTGCCTAACCCTGAAGGGGCTCGGCGGGTGTGTCGGGTCAACACCCTCTGGACTTCGTTATCACCGTGAGGTTTCCGTCCAGAACCACAAAACCGTGGATTTTCCCTGAGGGGGCAAAACACGTTGACGTGATGACCGTTAAGGAAGAGAGTTGTCTTGAAAAAGACAGTTTTCGTATCGAACCAACTACGAGTAGTTGATTCTCTACGGCGCAGTACCACTAAGTCCGAGCGCAAGGCAAAGACTGTAGTAGTACTACGACTTGGCGGGCGGAGCTCGGCGAGACGGCGGCGCTACGTAGTAGCACGGCGGCGGGACCGAGTCGGGGGCGCGGGGCGCGCGGGGGCAGACGACAGAGCGGAGCGTACGTGTGCACGCTACGGCAGCCGAACGTCGAATCTTTTTTAAGACCCTTTTTTTTTTTTTTTTTTTTTTTTTTTTTTTTTTTTTTTTTTTTCTTTTTTTTTTAGGTGGGACCACTCGCAGTTGCAACGCGCTAAGGTTGCTTAACTGCTTAACCGGACAATCCTGTGGTGGCCAAAAATTACTTTAAGGCCCCCAGCCAGGGCTTACAAACTAAGGATTTAAATTAAATGAACGGTCACTAAGGGCACCCCCTGTGGGGTTCGGGCCTCGGCTTAGTGCGTCATTGATGAGAGGGCAGCAAGGGACAACAGGCTGGGTCGGATCATTATTTGGGGAATCGGTCGTTACATGCTCAGCGTCGCGGGCTGGCTCGTCGAGCAAGGGTCGGGCAGTGATGTTACTGGGGGGTCGCGGAGGGCCTCGGCGGCGGGGCCGGATTCGCGGTTTGTAACGGTTCTTGTGTCTGTTTTTGTGTAATGTGCTGGTTTCCCTACAACTTTCTTGGAGAAGGGTGATGGGATCATCGGGTGTGTTTTTTAAGACCCCTTACGCTCGACGCTTTTATACGCGCGCCTCGCGGCTGTGTTAGTGGTGGGGGTACGCAGTTACACGAAACAAATTCATAAAGCGCGCAGGCGCGCGCAATATTTCGACCGGCGCAACGTTGTTGTTATGGGATGGGTAGAGATATCGGTAGACTAGACGTCGTTTCTATTTTTGATTTTACAACATCACTTGCTTTATGTATAAAACAAGTGAGTGAGTAGATGTGTTGCTTATTATTATAAAAGTACGTTTTGACTGTCTCTGTATTAAAGAAATGAATATTGTTCATATTCATGATAGTTTTGTTAGCCCTGAAAAGGGCTTTTTGGTGTGCGCTCGGAGAGCGCTGCGATTGAGAGCGCATGCACGCAACTCTAAGCATCTCGGTGCCTGCCGTGCCGCCGTGGTTTTTTCTTCAGTTCAGTGGTTGTGTTGTGTTGATTCTAAAGAATGCCATTGACGGTGACGAGCTCGAGACGAGTCGAGCGCGCTCCGCACCCCTTTTCCCGAGGACGTTGAACGGTTAGACGTTGATGAAAACGCAAATGGCACACGCGCGCCTCTCTACCGTGCATAATAATTATAGTGCACAGTAGGTAGGCAAGACGCACGCACACTGGTGTTCAGCCGACTGCGCCGCTGTCGTCGTCGTCGGTGTAACGCGAACGCGCGACCGTTGCTTACTTCTTAGCGGCGGACGCTTTCTTGGCTGCCGGTTTAGACTTGGGTGTAGCCGCGGCCTTCTTGGGTTTAGGCGCTTTCGGCTTCTTGGTTGGCGGCTTGGCTGTCTTCTTAGCTTTAGGTGCGGCGGCGCCCTTCGCCTTGGCGGGGGCGGCGGCCTTCTTGGGTGCCGGCTTCTTCTTAGCGGCGGCGGCCTTCTTGTCCTTAGCGGCGGCTGCAGACGACTTGGCCTTGGAAGGTGAAGCCGCAGAGGCGGACGCGGCGGCGGCTGCTGCCTTCTTGGTCTTGGCTCCAGCTGCCGAGGCGGTCGCCTTCTTGGTCTTCGCGGCCGCGGAGGCGGTCGCCTTACCGGCGCCGGTCTTGCCGGCGGCGGCGGTGGCGGGTTTCTTGGACGCTGCCGATTTCGACTCGAGCTTGAAGGAACCGGAGGCGCCCTTGCCCTTGGTCTGGATCAACGCGCCAGATTCGACGGCGCTCTTCAGATATTTCCTGATGAACGGAGCCAGTTTCTCAGCGTCGACCTTGTACTGGGCCGCGATGTACTTCTTGATCGCCTGCAGGGAAGATCCGCTGCGCTCCTTCATCTCCTTGATAGCGTTGTTGACCATCTCGGATGTTTTGGGATGGGTCGGCTTCGCCTTCGGTTTCTTCGCGGCGCCGGCGCCGCCGGCCTGCCTCGCCTGCTTCTTCGCTGGTGTAGCGGGTGCCGGAGCCTCGGTAGCGACTGCTGTGTCTGCCATTTCGTAGTAGAGTACAACACGTAAACACACACACGATAAAAAAAAAGTTATATTATATTATATTATAAGGGGAGAGAGACTTAGATGTCGCCACTTATAGGATTTACAAATTTCGTATACGTACGCCCAAGTACGACGGAACTTTACCGTAACGAGCGCCGCGATGTCGCGCGACGTTTTCTCGTATGAACGCTTGAAAGTTTTCACTAACACGTATCAAATAAAACAGAGAAAAGGAATAGTTAACGAGTCGCTGGGCGACGGGCGTTTGCGGTTTCGGATAGTTCATGAAGTGGAGTATGCGGACGTGCGAACGCAGGCGGAGTGCGGTGCGCGTTCGGACCGTGGCGGCGTATTATTTTGACGACTGAGTGCGAAGCGTAGGTCGGGTCGAGTTCAAAACGTTATTTTCTCTATAAAATTGATAGTTAGCCGGGAGAGAGGCCGACGCGTCAACAAGGAGGATATCGAGCTTGCGTGGCGACAGGACATCGTCGATATCACACTTCGTCGCGAAGGTATTATCGACCTAAAAGTGAAGCGTCGTAAAACACCGCGAGCGCCGAACCGCTAAGGACGGACGACTCCGTCCAGGACGTGCAACCTAATAATATACTAATAATAAAAGTCGAGAGCGCCCTTCGAGGAGTGTACACAGTGTGAAGACTGCGATTATCGCATCAGAAAGTGTATTAAAGTGCAGCTCTGCGTAAACGACAACAGGCGATACCGACCGACCGCGTGCGTACCGTACCTACACACAGACAGCGTTCTATACTCTAGACGAGTAGGCAGGCGGCAAGCCTGCAATGCTCGTAACAACGCAGTAAACATAATAATATATTACATAATACAAAAATAATACAGCTCATGAGTGTACGAGTATCCTCATAGGTAAGTACCTAACTACAGCATAATAACGCGACATAAACAAACTGCGAGCGAGCGCACGAATAGGTACCTAGGTAGGTGGATTTGTGTTGTATTGTACACAAGTGTTAGGTAGGGTGTAGGTATAATGTTATGTTCTTTTATTTTTCAGGTTCATTCGGACAGACAGACGGACGGACGGACGGACATACAGGCTGACGGCGAAGGAGGGGCGCGCCAATTTCACGCGTAAACAGTGCGCTGACATATAAATAAAGGAATCATTTTATAATAACTCAATGTGTTTCATTTTATCTAGTAACAAGTCTCCACCCAACCTTCTGTATGGTGTAAGTAAGTAGGTAGGTAGGTAAGCAGTGAGCAGATGATATAATTACGTTTTTTGACGAACTCCATTAAAGAAACATTTTTATTGTATCGAATCATATGCGGCCCTGAAAAGGGCCTTTTTTGATGTGCGCATCTACACACGCATGGTGGAACGGTATGATTTTGTCCGTTCACAACGAACGAACTAAAAACACACACGCGTCCGCACACACACAGTATGTAGAGTTGCTGGTTGCACAGGCGACGACACACACGGTACACAGCGGTTTAACCGCCGAATCCGTACAGGGTGCGACCCTGGCGCTTCAGAGCGTAGACGACGTCCATGGCGGTGACGGTCTTCCTCTTGGCGTGCTCGGTGTAAGTGACGGCGTCACGGATGATGTTCTCTAGGAACACTTTAAGCACACCGCGAGTCTCTTCGTAGATCAGACCGGAGATACGTTTCACGCCGCCTCTGCGAGCCAGACGACGGATGGCGGGCTTCGTGATACCTTGGATGTTATCACGAAGTACCTTCCTGTGGCGCTTGGCTCCTCCTTTTCCCAGACCCTTTCCTCCCTTACCGCGACCGGTCATCTTCTCAGCAGTGGGGTTTCAAAGTAACACGATAGTAAAATTCCGACAACACGGGTGTGCGCGCACGAAGAACGCGGACGACTGTAATTTCGTTCGGAGAACTCGCTGCTGCCCAGTAGTGGGCTGCGGCTGGCGGGGTATGGGCAGCGCCCTTTGTCCCGCAGAATCTAATTGTGCCCGTAAACATACGGGCACCGTCGGTGGAGCGGCCATGTAGGCCTCGGCCAATGGCGAGCGCGCTTGCGCCGCTCGCCTGTGAGTTAGTGTCATTTTGTGTCGGTAGGGGCGCCACGGTGTTAACCGTATCTTCACGCCGCCTCGGCGGTCTGTCACCGCCAGGTGGAACTCCCGGTGCCCCGGGTGAAGCCCGGCGGATGATGACCAGCCAGAGGCGGCTGGGGCTGCCCCTACCGGGCAGGGGGCCCCCGCCCACAGCGTTATCGAAGCTAGCCGATGCGCTCCGGGCTAAGGGGCCATGAATGTATGTGTGAGCGGTATTGTGTTGTGTAACACCGCTCATGTATGCGAGTAGATGGCGTGCCCGCGCCGCTATCCATCGCGTGAGTCATAATGTTGTGGAGTCGTGTGGGTATGAGGTGGGGGGTGCGCGCCGCGCCTATGTTAACTTAGAACGCGACGTTGCACCGGTGTGTGTGTACTGTTAGTGTTGTGGAGTCTTTTTGTACGAGTATGTCGCGTGTAGGTGAAGCGACATACTCGGAGGTCAAGTCCGGTGGGTGACGTCACACGTCCGTCACTAGGTCGCGTGGTAGGCGCCTGGGTAGGCGCGGGGGGCGCCCCGCGTCAGGCGGGCGCGTGTGCCATGGCGCAATCTCCTTAATGTGCGGCCAGGCAGAGACGTCGGCGCGCGCGAACATGTTGGACGCGAGGCGCCGGCTGAAGTCCTCCAGGCTCTCGATCTTGAGGTCCCGCTGAACTACTGTGTTCCTCACGTAGCGAGGGGCGGCGACAATCTTGCGGAGCGTGATGTTCTGCTGTGTTTCAAGGGCCTTCTTGCTTTTCTCGCTCGTGAGGGCGAGCCAAGCTGGGGTAGCGTACGTGAGCAGGGGGCGGATGTACGTTTTGTACACGCCCAGCTTGGCACGCAGCGGGAGGCGGGACGAGAGCACTGGGTGAAGCAGGTAGCGGGCACTCCTGCTTTTTGCGATGATCGTACGGACGTGTGGCGCCATGGAGAGCCGACTGTCGATGGTGACTCCCAGGTACTTGGCCTCGCCGAGCCACCTGACGTCGGCTCCCTGCAGTTTCAGGGGTGGTGGCTTTTTGCAGCCGCCGACAGTCAGTGCCTGTGTTTTTCCCACATTCACCGACAACCTCCATTTTGACAGCCATTCTGGCAGCAGGTCGAGCACGCGCTGCATCTTGACGGCCGCGTGATGCACGTTGAGTGAGGTGGCGAGGTACGCGTCGTCGTCCGCGTACAGCGCGAGCGTGGTGTCTGTAGTGGTGGGGATGTCGTCGGTGAAGCAGGAGTAGCACCACGGGGAGACACAGCTGCCCTGCGGCACTCCAGCTGCGATGTGACGGGCGCTCGATATCGCGCCGTCTACCACCACCCTGAAGGTCCTGTCCGAGAGGTCCTGTAGAGCAGACCGGCATGCCATACTCGGTCAAATGCTTTTTCCATGTCGAGGAATACTGCAACTGCTCGCTCCTTCTTGTTCAGCGCCGCCGTGAGCAGGTGCAGTACCCTCGACAGCTGGAGCGTCGTTGAGTGCTCCGAGCGAAACCCAAACTGCTCGGGGCGTGGGCCCACATGTTTTTGAAGGTGTCGCAGCAGGAGTTGTTCAAACACCTTGCAGATGCAGGAGAGTAGTGTGATGGGCCGGTAGCTTTCCGGCTTCAGGACGTCCTTGTGAGGTTTGGGCAGCATGATGACGCGCCCCTCCTTCCACGCAGCCGGGAAAACCCCGGTGCGCAGTATCCCTGTGAACAAGCGCGCTAGCGCCGCTACCGTTCTGTACGGCAGGTGGCGCAGCGCGGTATTGGTGATCTTGTCCGCCCCCGGGGCCTTTCTTGGCTTTGTCCTAAGGATGGCGCGTCTAACTGCACAAGGTGAAAAGAAAATTGGGTCTTCATCGGGAGCTACCGGCGAGGCGAAGTACTCTCCAAGGTGCCTCTCGACTGCTGCGATGTGCTCGGCGTCGGTGGTTGGGTTTGGCTGAAACTGACGCTCCAGGTGCTCAGCAAAGATCTCTGCTCGGTCTGCTGCAGCATATCTGGGCGCCCCGTCGCTGTGGCGAAGTGGACGTACCGGGGCTGGGGTGTTCGTGAGAGTCCTGCACAGCTTGTGAATCGACGGCCAATCTCCCTCTGCGGCGTCGATGCGTTCCTCCCAGCCCGCGGCGTTGAACTCTTGTATCTTGACCCTGACCTTCTCCGCCAGACGGTTGAGGTCGCGCTTGATTGCGGGGTAGCCTGTGTCCTGCCACCGCCTGCGTAGGCGCCTTCTCTGGGCGACTAGGTGCTTAATGTGGGCGGGGAGGGGCTTGTAAACAAACCCCCCCGGCGGCGTCGGCGATGTTGTAGTCGCCTCTTCCAAGGCGCGTTGGATGCAGGCGGTGACCTCCTCCGCAAGCCTCTCAACGTCTGCGGCGGTCTCGCAGGGCCAAGTGGGTGTGGTGGTCTCCAGCTTTCCTTTAAAAATGTCCCAGTCTGTGATGCGACGTGGCGTAGGAGGCGAGAGTCTGGTCGGCATCTCTGATAGGACGACGAGTACAGGTTGGTGATCCGACTGTAACTCGTCGTCTATCACCTGCTGGGTGAGCTGGCATCCGAGGCCCCGGTGGATCACGATGTCCAGCACGTCCGGAGAGTGCGCCTGGTTGTCTGGGTAGTGGGTTGGTGTGTCAGGGCCGGACACCGTGTATCCATGGGCCTCCGCGTCCGTGAAGAGTCGTCCGCCCCAGGTGTTCTGCGTCCGGCTATTCCAGGCCGGATGCTTGATGTTGAAGTCGCCGGCAAGGAGTGTCGGGTTCGGCGACTGCAAGATGTTTCTCAGCTCTGTGAGACTGAAGTCGGTGCCAGGTGGATGGTAGGCCGCGTAGATGTTCATGTCCTTGCCGGCGACGTGGAGTTGGACTCCCAGCGCCTTGAAGGTCGTAGGGGTGATCTCTGGGAGCGGTTGGTGGACGACCCTTCGGCTGACCAGCACCGCCAGCCCGCGGTAGGTGATGCCGAGCGGCGACTTCTCATCCCTCCTATAGGTGAAGTACCCCGGGAACCTGATCTTGTCCGCAGGCCCCAGGAGTGTTTCACCTATGAGCGCCACGTCGATCCTTTGTTCCTTGAGGAGGAGGCGGAATGGGGCGACCTTGTTTCTAAGGCCGCGGGCATTCCAATGCAGTACCCTCAACGAACTAGACATTGTACAATCTTAGTAGCTCAGCCAGTCCGTCGAGGATAACTATGCCCGCGTCCTGTCCCTGTCTTATGGCCCTAATTAGGCTCATGAGCAGGTTGATGGCGCAGGCGGTGAACTCCTTCTGTTGCTGTTGTTGGCCTTCAGTCTGTGGGACGCCAATCGGTGGTGGATTTTGTTGCCGCCGCTGCTCGCGGGCGACAGCTGGGTGTTGTTGTTTCTGTTGCTGTTGTTGTTGTTGTTGTTGCGGTTGCGGCAGCCTTGGTGCCTTGGGTTTAGTGGCTTTAGTGGCGGCCGGGGCCGCGCTCGTGGGTGGGGCAGGTTTTTCCTCCCGCTTCCCCTTCCTCGGCTCACTAGCGCCAGCAGCGGCAACAGAAGGAGTCACTTTTGATGTTGTTGGTGCGGCAGTGGGCTGCGCCTGCGCCGCGACAGGGACAGTGCCCTCTGTTGTTTGGGTCGCGGGGGGCTGGGGTTTCTTTCCCCTCTTCCTTCCCCCGCGCTTCTTGTTTTTCCGCCTCGAGGCAGTAGCGTCATTTGTGTCGGTGGAGGTGGGCCCGTTTGCTGCCGCCATCAGCGTGGTACTGGGGGCCTCATGGTCCTCAGCGTTGGTTGGTGGCCCCTCTCTAGGCCGGCGCTGACCCGCTGAAGTGGCGACAGTGCCTGTCCGCCTGTTCTTGGCTTCTTTCTTGAGGACCGGGCACCTTGTGCTGCATGCCGGGTGGTCGCCCGCACAGTTGGCGCAGGTGGCCGGCTCCTCTCTTGGGCGCGGGCAGTCGCGCGCAACGTGACCTTCACCGCACCTCACGCAGGCGAGAGGGCGGTGGCATTGGTGCGAGCTGTGCCTAAACTTCTGGCATCTGTGGCATTGTGCAGGCCCACGCTTGCTTCTCCACGCTTCGACGCGGACACCACGCATGCACATTAGGGTCGTGGTGTCGTAGATCCTACGGATGTCCGTCTGCCTCCTCAGCACTGCATGGAATATGCAGCCGGGTCGTCCTCCGCGTGCGTTAATATTGCGCACGTATTCCGGTTCATACCCCAGCAGGCTGAGCTCCTCAGTGATATCAGCTGGGTCCGTGTCCGCCGGCAGCCCCCTGATGGCCACCTTAAGGCTACGCTCCGCCCGCAGCGAGTAAGCGAACCAACTGGTGCCGTCCAACTTTTCCAGGTCCGTCAGATAGCTTTGGACCACCCTGTATTCGTCCTCGCTCTCCGGGAGGAACCTAAATCCCCCCTTGAAAGGTCGGGCGTTAGGTGGGTGGCCCAACTTTATGCTGAGGGCCCTAAAGTGGGCGGCCCAGCCAGTCAGCTTCTCCACTATGAGCGGAGGGTAGCGTGGCCTCTTCTCCTTGCTGCCTTTAGCAGGCGCGGTGGCACTCGCACCTTGTGCAGGGGCTGCGGCGGGTGGTGGCACTGTGCGTGCTGAGTCCAGTCCTGTGGGTGTGCGGCGAGTCGCTTCAGCGAAGGTCGGCGAACCCGCTCCCACTCTTCCGCGCGCGTCACGCTGCGGGAGCGGGGAGTCGGGGCATGGACGCTTGGCCTCTTCAGCGGCCTCGCCGTCTGAGCTTCTTGGTCTGCGCTGGGCCCTGACTTCAGACTGGAAGTCGTGGTCTAGGGCCAGCGCGTCCTCGGTACTCATCTCACTGTTGTAGTCTTCTTCGTCATTAATAAAACACTGACTAACCTCTGTATCCGGGACTCCGGCAGGTGGGTCGTGGTGAGCGGGCGTCGAGTAGGAAGCCGTGGAGAGGTCGCTCCCTTCCCTCGACGAATACGGAGAGAGTGCGGCTGGGGAGTCCCGGGCAGAGGCTCTCGGCGGTGGCGGCGACATGGCAACTTCATGTGCGGCTGTAGTGGTTGCGGCAGCTGAGCCTGCCAGCAAGCGGCGAGGCGCGGGCGACGCGCTGCGCACGGCTCGGCACGTAGCGGCGGCCGAGCGAGCGCTCGCGGACGGTAGCGCACCGGGTCGCGCGGCGGTGTGAGCGGGCGGCGCGGGGCGAGGCGCGGCGGCGGTCTGTTGCGCGAGCGCCGGACGGGGCGCGGGCGATGTGTTATTGCGCGCGCTTGTTGCACTAGGGCGCACGGCAGAGGTGGTGGTGCGAGCAGCTGTTGCGCGGCTATGATTCCCCGCGGGCCCCGGGGCCTGGGTTGGCGCGGGACGGGTCGCGGCGGGTTTAACCGGCACTGTTGATTGGCGCTGTAGCCTCGGATCCTTGCTCGCTGTCTGCGCCTGGGACAGCGGGGTATGCGTTGGTGGTGATGGGGTGCGATAGGCAGCTCCCGTAGTGTCGGTGCTCGCTGGACGGGCACCGGGCGGCGAGCCCCCAATGTTCGGGAGCGACGTCGACCGGTCCCTCATCTGGTCGGCGGTCGGTAATATTGGTGGCGGTTCTCCTTTTCTCATCTTGGTGTCCTATGGAGGTGACACTCCGCAGCCCTACGATGAACTTAGTTGGTGGTGTAGTCCATCGAGGAGCGGAAATTTCCGTCGCTATAGTGACCGTTGGCGACGGTTTATTCCTTTGTTCGGAAAATAACGGGCTCGGGCGGTATTCGCGAAACGCGGGTTTGGCGTCTACCCACAAAAACGTTGATTTTTTTGAGGGGACGACCAATCACGGGCGCGCTAACTGGAGCGCGATAGTACTGCGGGTCGCGGTTCACGGAATTGGGTCGCGTATGTGTACACATGCGTGTGTCACCAGCTAATCCTAATCGCGTTCGCGTAGGTTTGAGCCTCTTTTATACCCGCGGCAATGTAGCGGGCAGGGGATCGCGCGCCCTCTACAGTGCATCGAACTAACAAAACTTGTAATCGGTAGGCGTAGTAGTGTAGGCGCTCCAGAGGTGGCCAGCTTGTAAACAAGGCCGTCATGCCATACACGATCGAAGGCCTTCTCCATGTCGAGGAATACTGCGACGGAGTCCTCCTTCTTGTTGGTGGCAGCCGTCAGAAGGTGCAGTACCCTCGACAGCTGAAGCGTCGTGCTATGTTCCGACCGAAATCCGAACTGTTCCGGCCGTGGCGTAATGTGCGGCTGGAGATGCCGCAGCAGGAGTACTTCGAACACCTTGGAGGTGGTCGGTAGCAGCGTGACGGGCCGATAGCTCTCCGGCTTCAGGATGTTTTTCCCCACCTTGGGCAGCATTATGACGCGCTTCCTTCCACAAGGCGGGAAAGGCCCCGGTGCGCAGTATCGCCGTGTACAGGCGCGCCAGTGCCGCTACCATTCGGAACGGCAGGTGGCGCAACGCTGAGTTGGTGATACCGTCGGCACCAGGGGCCTTCCTAGGCCTCGTCCTCAAGATGGCGCGTCTGACTGCCCCAGGTGAGAAAAATATGGCCTCTTCCTCGGGAGCTATCGGCGCGGCGAAGTAGTCCCCAAGGTGTTGCTCGACTGCTGCGACATTTTCGTGGTCGGTAGTTGGATTCGGCTGGAACTGACGCTCCAGGTGCTCGGCGAAGACCTCCGCTCGGTCTTCCGCTCTGTATTTGAGCGCCCCTCCGCCATCCACTAGCGGGCGCACCGGAGCTGGGGTATTCGTGAGCTGGCGACAGAGTCGGTGGATGGACGGCCAGCTGCCGGCCGTCGACTCTATTCTATCCTCCCAGCTCTCGGCTTCTCTGTCTCTCATCTCGGCCTTGATCCTCTCCGCGAGACGGTTGAGCTTCCTCTTGAGGGTGGGGCATCTTAGTTGTTGCCACTGCTTGCGAAGGCGCCTCTTGTCGGCGATCATCCTCTGCAGGTACGCAGGTAGAGGTGTCTGGCGATGAGCCGCCGTGCTCTCCTGCTGTACAGTGGTCGCCGCTTCCAAGGCGCTCTGTATGCAAGCAGTGACATCCACCGCCATCTGGTCGACGTCCGCGGAGGTGACGATGGGCCGAGACGGAGTGGTGGCCTCAATCCTTTCTGTGAAGTCCATCCAGTTGGTTTTGCGACGTGGCGCTGTGGGCTTCAGTCGGGTCGGCATCCCCGAGAGGACGACGAGAACAGGATGGTGATCTGACTGCATCTCGTCGTCCAGTACTTGTTGCGTGATCTGGCAGTGTAGCCCTCGGTAGGCCACGATGTCCAGCACGTCCGGCATATGGGCTGGGTTCTCCGGATAGTGGGTGGGCGTCTCTGGGCCGGACACCGTGTAGCCGAAGGCTTCCGCGTCCGCGAGGAGCCGTCTTCCTCCCGTGTTGGTCGCGGCCGAGTTCCACGCCGGGTGCTTGCAATTCAAGTCGCCGGCAAGGATCGTCGCGCCGCCGTTAGTTTCCAATAGGGCCCTCAACTCCGGGGCGTTCAGGTTAGTCGAGGGCGCCTTGTACACGGCGTAAATGGCGAGATCTTCGCCGGCAACGTGCAACTGCACACCCAGCGCGTAGAACGAGCCGGGCGACGGCACAGGGAGCTGCTGGTGGACGACTCTTCGCCTCACTAGTACCGCCAGACCACGGTAGCGGGCGTTGGTTGCCGACCTTTCATCCTTCCTGTAAACGAGATACCCAGGGACACGCAGCTTGTCTTCCTGTCCTAGGTGTGTCTCGCTTATCAGCGCCACGTCAATGTCTTCCGATCTCAGAAAGCGGCGGAGGGGGGCGACCTTACCTCCAAGGCCGCGGGCATTCCAGTGGATTACCCTCAACGGCCTAGCCATATAGCTTGAGGAGGGAGGCCAGGCCGTCGAGGATAACCAAACCCGCGTCTTGTCCCTGTCTTATGGCCTTAATTAGGTCCATTAACAGTTGGACGGCGCAGGCTGTAAACTCCTTCGTCGTTGTTGATGTTGGTGTTGGTGCGCCGGCAGCTGGACCAGCGCACGCAGCCTGTTTGGGCCGCTGTTGTTGTTGTTGGTGCTGGTGGGCTGGGGGCCGCGTTATGCCGGCGCCAGCTGGCAGCCCACCACTCGCTTTTGGCTGTTGTTGGGTACTTGGTGGTGGTACAGCCTGCGCCTGGGACGAGGTAGGGTCGTCCCGGTGGGTGTCCTCCTTGGTTGCGGGGGGGGGGGGGGCTCGGCTTTCTTGCCTTTTCCCCTCCGATTCTTCCCCTTCCGCTTCCTCCGCCGCTTCGAGGAGGAGGGGGGGGGGGCTTCACCCCTGATGGTGGGCCCGTTGGCCGCCGCCATAAGCGACGCGCCTTGGGCTTCGGTAGAAGCCACGTCATTCTGCCTCTCGGTGACTTCTTCTTGTAATCGGCATGAGGCGGTTGTGGCGGCGACTGTGCCCGCCCGCCTGTTCTTCGTCTCCGCCTGGAAGGTGGGGCAACGCACGTTGTTTGCGGGGTGATCACCCCCGCAATTGACGCACGTCGCCGGCTCGTCGCGTGGGCGGGGGCAATCACGCGCTGGGTGCCCCTCTCCACAGCGGACGCAGGCGAGCGGCCGGTGGCAGTTGTGAGAAGAGTGCCGGAACTTCTGGCACCGGTGGCACTGTGCGGGCCCTCTTTTCCCCCTCCAGGCCTCTATCTTTACACCCCTCATACACATGAATGTGGTGGTGTCGAAGATCGACCTGGTCTCCGGTGTCTTTTTGAGCACTGCGTGGAACACACAGCCGGGTCGTCCTTGGCGCGCCTTAATATGGCGCACGTACTCCGGCTGGTATCCCAGTGCCCGGAGCTCCTCCTCAATCTCCTCCGGGGGGGTGTCGACCGGCAGCCCCGTGATGGCCACCTTCAAGCTACGCTCCGCCTCAAGGGAGTAGGCGAACCATGAAGTGCCGTCCACCTTTTCGAGGTCCGTCAGGTATCTCTGGACCACCCTAAATTCGTTCTCGCTTTCGGGCGAGAAACGAATCCCCTTGCCAAACGGACGGGCATTGGGGGGGTGGCCCAGTTTCTGCCTGAGGGCCCTAAAGTGGGCGGCCCAACCCGGCAGCTTATCCACTATCAGCGGAGGATACCTTGGCCGCTTGGGCGGCTTCGGCTTAGGCTGAGAGGTGGTCGCGGTCTGTGCTCCCCCGTTGTCCCCTAGGGCCGCCGGTTGAGCTGTGTAAGAATCAGGTTGTGAGACACTCACCCCGTGTTGTGTCCTTTGGCTTCCTGTCCTGTTTGTAGGCGTCGATGGAGTCGGCGACACAGTAGGTGTGTGCCGAGCCGCCTCCGCGAAGGTGGGTGAAGCTGCACTGCCCCGGCTGCGCAGCGGCGCGCGATCGCGCTGTGGCCGCGGCGAGTCCGGGCAGTACCGCTTGGCTTCTTCCTCCTCTGTTCCGTTGGTGCTTCGGCGCCGTCGCTGAGGACGCGGCTCCAGCTGGAACTCATAGCCGAATCCCAGCGACGGCGTCGGTGATGCGGCAGGGGTGCGCCTCCCTGATGCGCTCCGGCCGGAGTCGACTGAGCCCACGGACGCTATCGACATGCTCGAGCCGGCTCGCGACGAGCATGCCGACAGCGCCGCCGGCGAGTCGAAGGCCGAGGCGCGGGGCGGCGCTGGCGAATTGGGCGCATGCGGTGCCGAGGACGTCGGTCGACCGCTAGGCGCCAGCATGGGTGGTGGCCGTCTATCCCGTTCCGCCTGGGCCGGCCCGGCCAACAAGCTGCTGCTGGGACCGGCGGTGGCGGTGCGTGAGGTGGTGGTGTCGCGGCTGGTGGAGGCCACCGCGGACGCAGCCCCGAGGGGCGCGGTCGACGCGGCGGGCCGTGGATCGGCGGCGGCACGGGTGGTAGTGCGCGCTGTAGGGCGCACATAGGACGCCACAGGCGCCGCAGGGCGAGCAGCGCTCGCGGAGGTTCGCGGTGTGGGCGCGGGTGCGCGCGCGGGAGGCGCGGAATCGCGCACTGTTACGCGCGCCGTGGGTGCGGTGGCACGCGTGTGTGGCGCGCGCCCGGGAGTGGCGGTGGCGGGACCCGGGGCCTGTATCGGCACCGGGCGGAAGGCGGAGGGGCGCACGGCCACGGCATGCGGCTGGCTCGACGAGGGCGCCGGCGCACCGCGGGCAGGCGCCGGCGTCGTCGGCGGGCCCCCCGCAGCCGCCGCAGAGCTTGCTCCGGCAGCGTTCCCCACCGGTTTTTTGCTGGATCCCTTCTTCTCCTCACTACGAGGAGGAGGGGGTCCAGCCAGCGTTGTGCCGGTCGCTCCGTCGTCGTCAATGTCGATTGACGGCAACGACAGCGCCCGGTCCAACCCCGGGAGGGGCTCCTGTTTCCTGGCGTCATCTTCACGGCCAAGTGAACCGCGGGAGCCAGGTTTCGGCATCTTCTTGTTAAAAACTCACCCTCGAGACGTGAGGTCGCGACCGCAACGGTGTTTGGTGCACCGGGCAGCAGAGTGGGCTCCCCCTGTGCTCGCACCAGTGCCAGGCACTTGCGCGAACACAGGGAAAGTGGTTAGAAGGCGGTCCGAGCGACAAAGTTTTCGTCCAGGTGCCCCCAGTGTTGGCACAATTGGACGAAAAACTTTCCACAGCGACGATCTCCGGTACTGCGAACAGCGAACGATCGGCGCGGATCACTGGCGATCCGGATTTTTTTTTTTTTTTTTTTTTTTTTTTTTTCCCGTACGCTCGACGCTTTTATACGCGCGCCTCGTGACTGTGTTAGTGGTGGGGGTACGCAGTTACACGAAACAAATTCACAAAGCGCGCAGGCGAGCGCAAGCTTTCGACCGGCGCAACTTTGTTGTTATGGGATGGGTAGAGATATCGGTAGACTAGACGTCGTTTCTATTTTCGATTTTACAACATCACTTGCTTTATGTATACAACAACAAGTGAGTAAGTAGGCTTATTATAAAAGTACGTTTTGACTGTCTCTGTATTAAAGAAATGAATATTGTTCATATTCATGATAGTTTTGTTAGCCCTGAAAAGGGCTTTTTGGTGTGCGCTCATTGAGAGCGCATGCACGCAACTCTAAGCATCTCGGTGCCTGCCGTGCCGCCGTGGTTGTTTCTTCAGTTCAGTTGTTGTTGTGTTGATTCTAAAGAATGCCATTGACGGTGACGAGCTCGAGACACGTCGAGCGCGTTCCGCACCCCTTTTCCCGAGGACGATGGACGGTTAGACGTTGATGAAAACGCAAATGGCACACGCGCGCCTCTCTACCGTGCATAATAGTGCACAGTAGGTAGGCAAGACGCACGCACACTGGTGTTCAGCCGACTGCGCCGCTGTCGTCGTCGTCGGTGTAACGCGAACGCGACCGTTGCTTACTTCTTAGCGGCGGACGCTTTCTTGGCTGCCGGTTTAGACTTGGGTGTAGCCGCGGCCTTCTTGGGTTTAGGCGCTTTGGGCTTCTTGGTTGGCGGCTTGGCTGTCTCCTTAGCTTTAGGTGCGGCGGCGCCCTTCGCCTTGGCGGGGGCGGCGGCCTTCTTGGGTGCCGGCTTCTTCTTAGCGGCGGCGGCCTTCTTGTCCTTAGCGGCGGCTGCAGACGACTTGGCCTTGGAAGGTGAAGCCGCAGAGGCGGACGCGGCGGCGGCTGCTGCCTTCTTGGTCTTGGCTCCAACTGCCGAGGCGGTCGCCTTCTTGGTCTTCGCGGCCGCGAAGGCGGTCGCCTTACCGGCGCCGGTCTTGCCGGCGGCGGCGGTGGCGGGTTTCTTGGACGCTGCCGATTTCGACTCGAGCTTGAAGGAACCGGAGGCGCCCTTGCCCTTGGTCTGGATCAACGCGCCAGATTCGACGGCGCTCTTCAGATATTTCCTGATGAACGGAGCCAGTTTCTCAGCGTCGACCTTGTACTGGGCGGCGATGTACTTCTTGATCGCCTGCAGGGAAGATCCGCTGCGCTCCTAAACCGGCTGAAAGCAACGTTATAGACCGCGAGGCATTAGCAATATTCTATGGCATTCAAAAATTCGACCAATATCCCAGAGGTACAAAGTTCACACTTGTAACTGACCACAAACCACTTATTCACATATTGGGCTCACAACGAAATCTCCCAAAAATTGCCAATAATAGACTTATGAGGTGAACACTCTGTAACAAATCTACTTGCTCCTATTAAATAAAAGGATAAGCAGACTTGTTCAATTAAAATTTAATTAGTGAAAGATTAGAATTAGGGATAAAAAATACAGTTAAATATTAAAAACCTACCTAGCACGCTCTCTAGGATTGTTTTTTTAGGTGTCGCACTTAGATGGTTATGAAGTTCAGCACTGTTGGAGAGACGGGAACAGGCGTCAGAGTAGCTGGTCAATACCTGGGCAACTTCGAGGTTCCCGTTACAGGAAACCTCTGCAGGAAGGGCGTCGTGCAGATCTCCAGGTCAGCCCTGTAGTAAGGCAGGCGAGACAAGTAGCAGCTTCAGAAGATCGGGAGTAGAGGTTCCAGATCTGTAGATAACTTCCGAAGATCGGGAGAAGAGACACCAGGCGGAATCTTTAGTGGAATCCCCTGGGTAATATAGATATGTACGAGAAACCAAACTGTTTTCTTATGCAGATTCAGATCCAGATCAGATTCAATCGTAGACCTTCTCTAGCGGTTCGTCAGCTCGTTTTTCCGAGTCGTCTTCCTTTTTTTTAATTTTTCAAATATCAGTTTTCTTGTGGCCATCATCTCATCTGACAAAGTGTAGTCGGCCAGGAATTATCCATGAGTGCGTAAAGAATTTTTTAGATATAATTTAATTTTAAGTTATTTAGTAAACAATCGTAATAATCTCTATAATACAATAGCTAAACACATATTGATAAAAATTATTTAAATTTTATAAACCAAAAATCATCATAGAGTAATGTAGGAAGAGAATTAAAAAGTAATTGACAGTTTGACAATTTGGCGATGATTTGGCGTGTCACAACATGAAAATTATGATTTTTTATTTCAGCAATTTTTAAGTTTGAATCGTAATTACATCGATTTGTTGAGTGTAAAAATATAAACAAATAAAAAGGATGATAAATAGTATTATAAATGATGAATATAAAGTGTAAGTATAGCATAATACTATAACTCGTGATTGGAAATTATGATTATGACATAATTTATAGAAAAGGGGAACATAACATCATTGCTGATTACCTATTCAGAATGCCAAATAGCACTGAACAGCCGAATTGTCCAGAGGTTTCGATATGCAAAATCACTGATTTGATGAAGCATAATAAAATTAACGACTTGACCTTAAGTGAAGAGCATATTAGAAGAGAAACGAAACACGATGCCACACTAAAGCAAGTCCTGCAATTAATCAAAACCGACTGGTTTGACTGTTCACAGACTGATCTGAAACCGTTTATCAGAAAACGCAGTGAACTGTCTATAGAGAACAAGATCATTATGTGGCAAGGTAGAGTTGTTATACCTAGTACATTAAGAAGTACAGTACTGCGTTATTTGCATATTGGCCATCCTGGAACTTCTGCAATGAGAGCTCTTGCGCGCTTCTATGTTTGGTGGCCAGCACTCGAAGAAGACATTGACGATTTTGTAAAAAAATGCCAAAAATGCCAGGAAAATAGACCTAACAACTCAGAACTTCCTGTATACTCTTGGTCGATCCCAGAAAAGGTATGGGAAAGAGTTCACGTCGATTTTGCCGGACCTTTTGAGGGCAAGTATTGGCTAGTGCTGGCAGATGCATTATCAAAATGGATAGAAGTTAAACCTATGGCAAAGATAACCAAAACGTTATGCGAGAAACTAGATGGCATTTTTACTACTTTTGGATTGCCTCAAATTATTGTCTCCGACAATGGACCTCAATTTACTTCCAAAGACTTTCGAGAGTATTACAAGTTAAAGGGCATAGTGCAGATGACATCTTCACCCTACCATCCCAGAACCAATGGATTGGCCGAACGACTCGTGCGAACTTTTAAATCCAGAATGGCGTCAAGTGAAGCAGACAGAGTCAACCTAAAACAGAGGCTTCAAAACTTTCTCTTTACTTATCGCAACACACCGCATACTACTACAGGAAAGTCCCCAGCCCAAATGATGTTCGGCAGACAGCTAAACTGCTTACTGGATAATGTGAAGCCAAATATGAGAAGGGCATTGCGATATAAAAACGTAAAAGCGAATATTCAATCTGAACAAAAGACGCCGAATTTCCAGAATGGGGAAGCAGTGTACATTCGTACCAAAATGGAAAATAAGTGGAAACCGGCTATCATTGAGGAAAGAAAACACAGGTATTCTTATGTGGTTAGAACTCCAGAAGGCGTCTTGAAGCACAGACACGCCGACCACATACGTCGTGCCCACAAAAGGATCGGAGATACGTTAAAATAATTGGCGTATAATTATAGAAAACGTAAGTGTTCTTTGTTCAATTTATTTTTTTAATTGTGCTGCCTACCCTCATTAATGATATCGTTGCAATTTGCAATACCGAAGTAAAGAAAGTAGGCTACAAGGTTATTTCTGTAACGTATTTTTTTTTGTCTTTCTTTTCTTTCACGATTGCCTACCTTTCTTTACCAGACTACTAAATGAGTCGATAGTCTTATTTTAATGACTTCAGAATCTGAACTGTATTTACCGAAACGGAGACATTCCGGAGGTTTATATGGTTAATTCATGCATGTTTATCTTGCCAGGGTACTCCCTGGAGATGGACATGTTTGATATTTCGATTTGTAATTTGAAAAACTGAACTGTATTTACCGTAACGGAGACATTCCGGAGGTTTATATGGTTAGTCATGCATGTTTATCTTGCCAGGGTACTCCCTGGAGATGGACATGTTTGATAAATCGGTTTTTTATTTTGAAAATTTTAACTATATTTACCGTAACGGAAATATTCCGGAGGTTTATATGGTTAGTCATGCATGTTTATCTTGCCAGGGTACTCCCTGGAGATGGACATGCTTGATGGTCTATAAAATCTTGTTTAAAGTTTATTATAGCGAGATTTATTAACTCGGACGTTTCTTTTTCTGTTTATATGTTGAAGCCGCCAGAACATGGATGAACGTAGGTCTAGTTCTCAAAGAGAATGTGATGGACCTAGGCGGACCACCCGTGAGACGCTGACGCCGCCACTAAGATCTCGTGTTGCAACTCGAAGCCGCAGCCGGGGTCGAGGGCATACACATAAAGAAAATTGGGGCAGCCAAAACAGTCTGTCGCGGTCCAGGCGGTCAAAAAGAAGACAATCGCGACTGACGATTAGTCGGTCTCCTTCCCGGCCACACTATTCAAGAAGGGCAAGTCGTCGTGCTGGTCGCTCCAGGACACGATCGCGCACTTCAGAGCGGTACGAGACGCGCCACGCGGAATCCATGCATTCACCAAGAAGCAGAGCTTCTCGCCTTCGTACACCGTCCCGTGAAGAAACCCATCGAGAGCTTGAGTCAAGTAATAATGTATTTATTGAGAACTTTATGAACGCGCTTAAGGGTATGAATAATACGAGCGATAGGGATAGGTTTCCTGTCTTAAATAACGTAATTCCTGATTTTGACCCATTATGTAAGGAACAAACTGTTGATACGTGGCTTCATAAGGTTGACGAATGTGCACAGATCTATGGTTGGAACGATAAACAAGTAGTCCACTATGCCCTACCGAAATTAACAGGGGTAGCTAAAACCTGGTATCAGGGCCTACCCTCACTACTATTTTCTTGGCCAGAGTGAAAGTTAAAGTTGAAGGAATCCTTTCCAACTAGGGATAATTATGCAGACTTGCTAACGAAATGCTGAATAAAAAGGTACGCTATGGGGAGTCACTGGAGATATTATATTACTATGCTAAAATGAATCTTCTAAATCGTTGCGAAATATCGGGAAAACGTGCAGTTGACTGTGTCATAGCAGGTATAGAAGATCGTGGTGTTAGGTTGGGAGCACAAGGAGCAGAATTTACGGAACCGGAATTGCTACTTAAATTTCTGAAGACTGTAAAAGTAGGTCAAGATAGGTCCATAAACGAGCAGCAGAAGGTTAAGGATAGAGATAGGCGATCACAAAATAACACATTTACCGGTAATAAAGTAGGCTCCAGTTCCCAGAAGTCGACCGGATCCCGCATGGTCTGCTACAATTGTAAGGAAACCGGTCATCCATTCTATCGATGCACAAAACCGAAGATTCAATGTTCTAAATGTAATTTGTTAGGTCATAAGGACACTGAGTGCCCTGGGACAAAGCAAAGTACCAACGACAAACCAAAGGCAATATTGAAAGTAGAAAACACAGGCGATTCAAGTGCCAAATATAAAATGTCTATTCAAATAAATGGGTTGATTTCAGAATGTCTCGTTGATTTGGGAAGCGAAGGTACTTTGGTCCGTCTCAGTGAAGCTCAGCGTTTAGGATTAGAATGGAAGGTAGGAGAAGTGCCACTATTAAGAGGAATAGGTAACGTGCCATATAACCCCCTTGGCAAGGCTAACGTCACGATCGAAGTGCAGGGTGTAGTAGAAAATCACGTGGAGATATTTATAGTTGGTGATTACTTAATAAATTGCCCTGTACTACTAGGTCACACTTTCACAGAGAGGCCCTCAGTCAAAATAGTAAAAACAGAATCTGATGTCATTTTTCAGTGAGTTAGTGAGGAGTCTGTTTTGATTTGTCCACTTTTATGCATGGAGGAGATACGTATAGGTCACGGCGAATTGAAGGCAATCCCAGTTAGCTCGCGTAATTCTTTCTCGGGAAAAATTTACGTGAGTGGAACCGTGCGCAATATTGAAGGTCATGAACACTACTTGTTGCCCGGCGAGTATAAATTAACACAAGGCGCGGGTAGGATTCTCATTCAGAATATCAGTGACAACCAGCTGATTATAGAGAAGGGTAGTCTTATAACTAGGAGCCACGCTTTAGCTGCGAGCCTACAAATTCAAAAATTAGTTTTTAGTGATCAGTCAACCATAGATGAATCACCAATCAGCTGTGGAGAAAATTTAACAAAGGATCAAAAAGAGTCATTAAAGTTCTTGTTGGATAAATATAAATATTGTTTTTCTAGTGGTTTAAAAGATCTTGGGTTTACGACAGAAACTGAAATGGTGATTCAACTAGATGAGCCTGATCCTGTCGTTTACCACCCATACCGATTGTCCTTTACCGAACGCCAACTAGTTCAAAATATGATCAAGGAAATGTTAGAGAGCGGCATTATAAGGGAGTCTAATAGTCCGTACGCGAGTCCTATAGTGCTAGTTAACAAAAAGTCTGGGGAAAAGAGATTATGTGTGGACTACCGTGCCCTGAATAGTAAAACAAAGAAAGAGCACTACCCTCTCCCTCGTATCGAGGATCAGTTAGACTTATTATCAGGCAGTTCAGTATTTGTTACCCTCGACTTAGCATCTGGATACTATCAGATCCCAATAGCTGAATGTTCTCGAGAAAAGACTGCGTTTGTGACCCCTCAGGGTCAATACGAGTACAATAAAATGTCCTTTGGATTAGTAAACGCACCATCAGTCTTCCAGCGTACAATGAATAAGATCATCCACAATTCACCTGCTTCAGCGTATGCATTGGTATACATGGATGATATCCTGATTCCTGCCAAGTCATTCGATGAAGGGATGGTACGTTTGGAGGAGGTGTTGCGGTTACTGGCAAAAAGCGGTCTAACACTCAAAATGAGGTACGAAGTCAGTTCAGAGGGTGTTAGACCAGGGTCGCTCAAAACAGACGCCATATCTAAATTCCCTGCGCCGACAAATGTTCACGAAGTTAGGAGGTTTTTAGGCCTTGCTAGCTTCTTTAGGAGGTTTGTCGCGGGATTCGCCTTAATAGCCCGTCCTCTGACTAGTCTGTTGAAAAAAGACTCTTCTTGGAGTTGGGGTAGTGAAGAATTGGAATTATTTGAAAAATTAAAACGGACTTTAGTACAAAGACCGGTTCTGGGACTTTATGACCCTAGTGCACTTACTCCACTACATACCGACGCTAACAAGTACGGGGTAGCCGGCATTTTAATGCAACAGGACAGGTCTGGGGTGTTCAAACCTATTGCTTATTATAGTAGGCAAACCAGTCCGGATGAGCAAAAACTACACTCCTTCGAGTTAGAGACTCTCGCTATTATTGCTTCATTAAATAGGTTCAGGCATTACTTACTTGGTATTAGATTCTCCATAATTACAGACTGCAACGCCTTGCGTACCACTTTGAGTAAACGCGACTTAGTCCCACGAATTGCTCGCTGGTGGCTGCAGTTCTTAGAATACGACTGCTCGATAGAATACCGCCCTGGTGACAAAATGACACATTGCCTTCAGTGCGCGTATTACAAACTGCCAAGTGGTGCCAGGCCCGGTGAACTACACCCCATCCCTAAAGCTATCATACCATTCCATACCATACATGCGGATCATCTCGGTCCATTTATCCGTACCAAGCGTGGCAATACATTCATCCTTGTTATCATAGACGCGTTTACTAAATTTGTTGACATCACTGCTGTGCGAAATACCAAATCGGCCACAAGCATTAGTGTATTCAGAGAGCATTTTAGTTACTTCGGCGTGCCAACCCGTTTGATTACGGACCAGGGCACAAGCTTCACTAGTGGGCAGTTTAAAACGTTTATTCAATCATGTGGTATAAAGCACGTGCTCAATGCCGTCGCCACACCCCGAACGAATGGCCAAGTGGAACGGTACAACCGCACCATTTTGGCAGCGCTTGGGGCAATGAACCATGACAAACCGAATGGTTTATGGGATGAACATTTACCAGACATACAGTTGGGTATCAATACCACTGTACACGCCACAACCAAGAAAACTCCAGCGGAGCTTCTTTTCGGGCGATATCTAACTAACCCATCTGAAGGTTTGTTAAATGACTTATGTAACGAAGTTCCGTCTGAGGTCGGGGAAAGCCTGGACGATGTTAGGGCTACGGCCGGTGAGCTTATTAGGACACAACAGAGCAAGGACAAAGAACGATATGATAGGTACAGGAAAATGGGAATGCGTTTCAAAGAAGGTGATTTGGTTAGAGTAGTAAGAGCTGCGACAGGAATAGAGGGGCAGTCTAAGAAGCTCGAACCTAAATGTAAAGGCCCTTACAGAATTAAGAAGGTGCTCCCCAACGATAGGTTCGTGGTCGAGGACACACCTCTCACAAGGTCCAGTAAAAGGTACGAGGCTGTGGTAGCCATTGATAAAATATTTCCATGGATCTGCTTTAACGAACCCGTATCAACCGATTGTGAATCCGAGCGTAATGATTGTGAATCTGAATGTGAAGAGTTGTAATATTGTACACAGAAATAAATAAGTAGGTAATTAAGGACATTATATCAAATAAATTGTGTATTTCTAATAATATTATGTACATTTAAAGAACTAGGCAATCGATTTCATAATAAAAATGAATACCAATGTAGGTTTTAAGTTATGATGATTAATGTCATGTATCATCTAAATAATTCCATGTATTAATGGCTAAAATATTTGCTGGTCGACGTCATGGACTAGTAAATACCGATTCATTGGTTAGTCACGTACTAATGAGTTGGTGAGGGGTATCAGGTAACGGATGCCTCATTTTAGCAATTGGTTATAGATAATAAGTTAGGAGTGTCAGGTAACCGACCCCTTATAGGTTAAAGGTTTTAAGTTTCGATGAATAATGTATCATCTAAATTATTTCATGTATTAATGGCTGAAATATTTGCTGGTCAATGTCATGGACTAGTAAATACCAATTCATTGGTTAGAGTCATGTACTAATGAGTTGGTGAGGGGTATCAGGTAACGGATGCCTCTCATTTTAGCTATTGGTGCATCTGTATCTGGTCAAAGTCACGGACCAATACATATATTGCCGATAGATATAGATTAAGTTAGAAGTGTCAGGTAACCGACACCATAAATGTTAAGTATATGCATTTTGTTAATCAAGGTCGTCGATTAATGAATAATTATAATTATTATATAATTCAGGAGTAAATCTATTGTACAGTAACTTACAGTCAAAATTATTAATTAAGGACTAATGAGATAATTTATGTTCAATAAGTTACATTTATAATTTATGATGAAATAATATATGGAGTAATGTTTTTGTAATGCATAATAACGAGGGACTCGTTGGAAGCCGGATGGCCGAGCTGTTATAAATATTTAAATTATATATATATTTATTATTTACGTTGGCAACTATTTACATTTATTACTAGGAATTTGTATGATCAAAAGTAGTTGTGTTGAATTCATGTGATTGGTCGAGACTTTGACAGTTGCCGACGACCAATCACAAGCAAATAAAATGGCGGGAATTAAATTGATGGTCAACGGGCATTTGAGCGATAGGCCGGCGATGCTCTGGCATTCGTGCTTCGACCTCAGTGCTAGTCACTTGCTTTGTATACCTATATCAAACTGTATTGCTGTAACTATAATAATAAAGCTGTATTTAAAGTTAATATAGTGTTTTTTACATTCAAAGTCCCTGCTTCTGAGTATTGAACCAGTACGGTTCACAATAAGGACTGATTAGATTATCAACAGGTTTTCGGTCAATAATTTCTCGCAGTAAATCAAACATATTCCTTTTGACTTTGAACGTTAAAGAAATCCGTTCTTTCCAATCTTTCCATAACCAAGCCGTCCACATGTGATCGTTAGTAGTATAGACTCGTACCACGTTTTAGCGGAACCTTTGAGCTTGTTAAGAGCTTGATAACGAACGATACTATCAGACCATTTAAAAGTTGATGCATAAGATTCGATTACATTCAGCCATGAGGTCATATTGTGGAGGGTATTCAAATTTGTACTCACAGTCGTTGTTGACTTTACCCTTTTGCGAGATCGAGACGGCAGCGGGAGCGTTTCCGTGCCACTGCTGCTGCTTTCCGTGCTTGAGCTGCTGCTGCTCGACGTTGTAACGGAACGTTACGACAATCAACGACAAATAATAATTATTGCCATAGAGTAAGATAGAAGTTTAGTCTAGAACGATTGCGGCTGGGAATGCGCGGGGCAGGTGTGGCGCGCGGGGAGTAGCGCCTAGCCTACGTGCCGTGGGACATGTAGACGCCAAGCGGTCAGTGGTCATAAAACCGTCCCCAGAGAACACACGTTCTTACTTCGCGTCGTGTCTAGCGCCCTAGCGGCCACGATAACTTTATTAAATCATTTTGAAAGTTCTCTCAGGGATTACAACCCCTTGTTCAAGAGTGCAAATTAAGCTAAGTGTGAACAGTGCAGATCCCAATTGAGGGTAAGTTTTAGGTAGCACACAAAATCTCGCAACTCATCATGCATTTTTGCTAGCTAATCTTTATACTGTGTTTTCGTCATTACATGATTAATCATTGGCAGCGGCTTATTTCATTGTATTAAATTAGCACTATTAAAACCGCTTGCTATATTGCTGAACTGGGATCATGCCATCAAATATTCTGCCACCCACATATTTTGCTATTAATTTTCTTCTTTTTCAATTAAGTAGTAACGTAATCGTTTCCCAACTATTGTTTTTAACTGTTTCTGTGTATTTGTTGATTCTGCCTGTAAATGTAAACTCCGTTCTGGTCACCACCACCACGACAATACTGCTACCACTGGTTGGGCAATGTCTCCCTGTGATCGTGGGTGGTGTCCCAGCACGGAGGATTTCTGGCCGGATAGTAACAAGCTGTTACGGTGGTTCCAGGATCTACGCTGAGGCTTACCAGTGAGACTCCGCACTGCGGGTCTTCCTGCACTTCATTTTGCGTTGCGGTTTCCTGCAACGGTTCCACGCCCCGGGCTATTACGCACCGGAACGCTGACTCACCGGGCCACCCACCCGTGCCATCGAGAAGGTTCGGCGACGGTCGCCCGCGCCATCTCCATCAACCTACGTGCGACATCACCGTACCGCGCTGCTCAGCTCGTCGGCCTCCTTCCATCCTCGGCCAGCTGCAGGGACTCGCCTGCAGCTACAGGGAGGTGTTTTTTTCCCTGCAGTAGTGACGACAGACAAAATAGCAACCTATGACCATACAAATTTCGAGTGCCTCCGACTATAGACTATCCGGGTTTTTCTCAACGTAGTAATTTAGCATTTTTAGTTTCTATTGTTATAACGTTATTTGTAACGTTTTAACGGTTAAGTTATAAGATTAATAGTGCACACTCGATTTTTTTTTATTCATACATCCTATTAAGGTGGGAAATCAGACGGGTGGAGGCTACAACGTGTGCCTAGCGCGTTTGGCTTTATGATTGCGCTTACTTTTGTTTTTTCTACCCATTATGTGGGCTGGGAAAAACACTAGGTATTTATCCCACTTCTGATGTTAGAATACCTGAAGGTATTTTACTACTGGCTTTGACAGCAAACAAACTTGTCATTTAACTAATGTTTAATTGATATAAAGAAATACACTCAGAAAGTCAACTTATTAATTCACTCTCTAACTAATTAATCAAAACAAAAATTATAAAAGGGTCAGAATAGCACAAGCGTCCGCGTCGAGGACGCTCGGTGCTCTGCTCTGCCTCAAGCTCCACCAAAACCAAAAAAAGGGCGGGCATCCCGCCGTCGTCGACCGGCGGTGTCCCCTCCGCACTTCGTCCCTCACAGCTGCTCTCCTTAAGCTTCTCACTCGGTCAGCTCGGTCTGACCCGGTGTTGCCAACAGTAATACCATTTTTGTGTAAACCGTGGTGTAAAGAAGTTTAAACCAGGTTTATTAGTTAAACTGCTTTTTGTAATAAGACTGTTCAAGTCCATAAGATTTATACGTCAGTGGCCATTTCTTGCGTCATCGTATTAGCGTTAGTGTCGCATTTCAAGTGAGTATTTGTTATTGTAATTTATTGTTATACCTTTAAATGTTCGTGAGAAGTTGTACTATCGTATTATGATAACGCAAATATTAGTTTCTCCCCTATGACAATTACACGAAACACGAGAAAAATACAAATCACAATAATTAAAATTTAAAAATAATTCATCATCATCATCATCATCCTATAATGTTCCGCTGGGACATGGCCTCCTCTCAATGAGAGAGGAAAAAATAAAAAAATAATTATAAAAACAAAACATTAATACAATGTCAACATTATCAGAATTACAATGAACGACCAACCATTTTTTAGCATCTCATACATATTCGTTCGTTTTTTAAAATAAAGGTTTCTTTTGTCTGAGATTTATATGCAGTAAATCTAGCGGAATTTGGTGGTTTTTTTTAATCCAAATATCTGAAATCTGGCGACATGTTACTCTTGACCTAGCGCCTTTAAAAATCCAAGGTGGCAACCCTGTACATAGATCACTCACAGTGACATTTTGAAAATAAATAAAAAATAACAACAAGGAAAAGGAAAAATAATTTTACCCGTCTTTTTATGGGTTTTTCCACGCCAAAAAAAAAAATGTCCCAAGAGAAAAAGAAGAGAAGTCTTTGCCTCGTGGATTTGTGTAAAAATGAAGGCATACATCTTTTTCCTAAAGATGAAAGTCGTAAAGCGCAATGGGTACAAGCCATCGTACATTTTAAACCTGGACGGACCATAAAAAAGCATTCGTACATATGCTCAGCACACTTTAAACCAAATGATTATAAAAGAACACCACTAACTGTGTTACAACCAAGTAAGTTCATCAATATGTGCCATGTGACTGTTCCTAAATTACCCCAGGCTGATAAAATTTTCGTTTTTCCTAATTCATGCTAATATATTAGTATTAAGGTCAGTTTCCCCCGATTGTAGGTACTTTCAGATGTTCTAAATTGTTATATATTTTAATAGAAACACTGTTGTTCAGTTTTAAGTTTATCCATCTCTTTATACTATTATTATAACATTTTTAATATTTACGCACGTAACTCAATCAGTAATAATCATTTGTTCAGAGTAACCACAGACACATGGCCCCTCAGTTTTTTTCCCTACACAGTATGCTAACATTGAACCACAACATAAATTCAACAGAGATTTCATTTATTCTATCTCAGATTATATTCTAATAAAAGTTTACCTATTTTTAGATGTGGCGACAAAAATCTTGAAAAAAACAGCCATTCCGTCCATATTTCCATGGAAAAATGCATCTCAACCTCCCATAACATCCAAAGATCAAGATTTTTCATCATACACTGCTCCAGAACCTGATGAACATCGAGAGTCACTGGCTAACAACTTCTCTCGAATTCAAAAGACATATGCACGCTGTAAGCATCTTTTTACATTTACTTACTGCACCAAATTATGAAAAAAAATTATAACAATAATACTACGTAGGTACCTAACATTTCTTCTTTTTTACAGTTCCTCCAATATCATTTGTAGAAGAGCAAATTTCTTTAAATACCATGCCTTGTGAGTCAAGTGAGGATCCATTAAAATGTGATATTGAAGAAGCCGAGTCTGACAGCCAACCATATTCAAAATATGTTATCAATTTTGTTAAGCCTCCTTTATTGTTTATTTATATTTATAATGCAATTAAATGATTTTTCCTAGCATCTAACATTAAATTGTAAATTTACATTAAATTCATTATTATTAATATATTACCTACAATTGCAATTATTTATAAAAATTATCAGATTTTAAATTGGCATTAACATTAAATTCATTAGTATTACAATTGCAATTATTATCATTAAATATTATAACTATCATTCATTTTGGGATATTATATAAATAATATTACTAGCTGACCCGCGCAACTTCGTCTGTATCACATGAGAGAGAGAGAGGGTTAGAAAGACTGTGACTCAACCTTAAAAGATAGACATGGCTATCGCGGAATTTTTTAGAATGTTAAGAGGAACAATTCACTCATACATGATTGTTGCGAAACTTTAACCGTTTAAGCAGCGCTCGCAAACGAAGGCTCTCAAAAGAAGTACACTTTCCCTGTTTTTGCAACATTTACCATTGATGCTCCACTCCTTTTAGTTGTAGCGTGATGTTAGATAACCTATAGCCTTTCTCGATAAATGTACTATGCAACACTAAAAGATTTTTTTTTAATCCGAACCAGCAGTACTTAGTTTCTGTCATTAGCGCGTTCAACCAACCAAACAAACAAACTCTTGAGCTTTATAATATTGGTATAGATTCAAGTGGGTAACAATTTATTTTCTTCGACATATTTGCATTAACTAGATTCTACCTGTTTTTCCTAATTAGGGCTTGCCTCGACAGCCTTACGTCTTCAACAGTCATACTCCAGCTAGGTCGAAAGTTCTCATCAAAGGTGCTGGAAATTAGCCCAAACATGATTTTTCAATTTCAATTGGGAATGGGACCAACTTTCTCTTTTTCAATTTTTTTTTCCACAAAAAATGGACCGTGCATAACGGACTTCTCTGTAAAAAGTTATGCGTGGTCATACATAAAAAATATACGCGTCGAATTGAGAACTTCCTCCTTTTTGTTTCGTTGGAAAAAACCAAAGCCGTGGTAACGGATACGGGCGACCGTCTTTCTTTCACGGAAAATCTTAACACCGCGATTCAGAAAATGGAGTGAAATGAACAATGCCATCTATCGACCAAGATACTGCTAAAATATAATGCACGGAAATCATGATGTGTAAATTTTCAAAGCAGCATCATGTAGACTTATATATAGTACCTTATTCTATAACATAACAACTTTTTTAAAAGCCGGTCAATCGATTTAAAAGTTATCTGGCGAGTACATTTTTAGTCATTAGTACCATATTAGTACAATAGATGTCACTGCATCTTACATTTAATGATTAGTTCTTTTTGAACACTTTAAAATTCATTTATATCTATTGATAGAATTTATTTATTTATTTATTACATTTGGGAAAACAAACAGTAGTATATTAAGCATAAACAATTGTCATAAAATAAAACTTAACGATTATACTACCCACAAACCCAAAACCCAACCCCATTAACCGATTACGATGAAACAAAAACTAAATAATACCTCAAGATACGCACAATTTTTATGTACAAAAATTATTTTAAATTGGTTTCAGACAAACAGACAAAAATTTAAAAAATACTGGAAATTAGTTCTGTTGGTTATCCTTTCACAAACTAGCAATTTTTTTCGAAATATTTTCTATGCACAAAAACGATTTTTCTACAGATTTATTATATGTATAGATTATTAGATTGGGCGTGTCTTTGCGACACGAAGGCCTCCTCCAGCTCTTTCCATTCTGCTCTTGTTTTAGTTAACCTGTGCCATAAAGGACCCGCATGCCTTTATGTCATCAGACCAACGTTTTCTTTGCTTTCCTCGTTTCCTCTTTGTTTGGAATCTAGGGGTCCATTCTGTTATTGCTTTCGTCCATTTATTACTCTCCTCCCTCATCATGTGGCCTACCCACCACCATTTGAGTTTTTGGGTTTTAACAACAACATCTTCCATTTTAGTTATTTTTCTTAGATCCACAGCTCTTTTTGTGTCACTTTTTGTGTAACCCAGTATACTCCTCTCCATTGCTCTTTGCTCTCTCCATTATCTTTAACAGGGAAGAATTGGTAATGTTCTGCCGTCTCACAGAGAGAGAAAATATTACTACTTCACGTAATATGTTTAATGAATACTTCTTAATGTCATGCCGATTAGCTGATTACTATGTGACTGGTATGGTTTTATTGGAAATAAGAAAAACCGTTGTGTACAATGTAGTTGTAAAATTGAAAAACCACCTTGTAACTACTAGAAGCACAATGTGAGAATGTGCGGCTGGAATGTTGCCATATGCTTAATGCAAGCATATTCTAGTTGTTATCTGCGGTATGTATAGTATAATTGACATTCATCAAAATAAAAGCAACAAACAAACTGAAAGGAAGTGTGACTTCCAGCCTGCAAACATTCCATCAGATTATACCAAAACTTTAAAAAATGCAGTAGCCAATTTCTGTGGCCAGAGAAATCAAAGTAACGTCATGCCAATAGCACAGATCATCAAACCAGCTGATAAAAGCATATAATTATGCAGACCATGATTATCTTCAACGGACACAAGAACAAGAATTTTTAGAGAAGTAATTTAAATGAGGAGGAAACACATGCCCTTGAAGAGAAGACAAGAATAGACCGCAAATTATAGAAAAAGGAGCGACTAACGCGGATCCATAGCCCTAACTTTGGCAGGATTTGCAATGAAACTAGTGGTGAAAAATAACATCACTAATTGTAAGTGCTTTCATTATAACACTAGATTTAATCACAACTTTTTTATCCTAAGTTTTTATAGTATTTTTTTTTTCAAATTTAGCGTGCAATTTTGTACTTTCCTTGTATATTTTTTGATATTACACAGAAGTCCATACAATGTCATGTCACCGCTAGAAAGTACTTCTGTTCATAAGACACATTAATATGTTTGAGTTTGCGTTTAGTTTCACATTAAAACACGCAACTTATAAAATTTTATAATTATAATGTAAGGTTTGATTTTTTAGTTTAGCACTTATTTTACTCTCCTTATTTTACCACTTTCTTTAAAAGATCCATGATATAATGCATATTATTATTTTTTTATTGGATTTCTTGCATATTCCCTATTACTTGCCTTTGTAGCACAGCCGCGTAGTAGTAAGATTTATAAAAGGGCCACACATCTAATCATGGATGTGTTTTTTTTATAGATGCTCATGAGAGTAGCTGTAGTGAAGACAGCGACCATGAGTCTGAAGAAGATATGGCGGAAGAACCGGGGGATGACCTTCATCGATTTCCAATACCCTGTCCAGTTTTTGTTTCCCGCAAGGAGGTACGTGTAGACGATACAATTACATCCGCATAATTATGATTTCTTTAGTTTTAGTTTATGCTTGAATGTTATCTTTTATTTTTTTTTTTTGGTAACTGTATTGTGTTGTTCATCTTTCCAATCTGTTTTTATAAGTGAGGACTTTTAATTGTCAGTCTCACATGCTATTTTTTATTCTGTTTATTTTAGCTGAACGTCTTCCATAATAAATAAATAAATTAATTAATTTTTACGAACAACTTATTGGAAACAATTTATTGTGGAGGCTACTAATCAGTGCGCACTACAAATTCTTAATGAAACAACGGCACCTCAAGCCAGAATTCGCAGATGGAAACCACTAACAGTTGATAAATTACTAATATTTTGGGCATATTGTTCCACGTGGGACACATAAAAGTTAATAGATATACGGACTACTGGAAAATACATTATTTATTTTATTTATTCCCAGGCCAATTCATGTCAAAAATATGTTTTCACGTATTTTTAGATGTTTACGGTTTGGCCTAGACTCATTAGCTGCCTATATTTCAATCAAAGAATGGCGGATATAATAATCCCCAGGAGAGCAGCGGTGGCCCAGTGGTGGCGGCCCCGACTTATGAACAGTAAGTCGTGGGTTCAAACCCAGGCAGGCGCATTACTTTGTGTAATTTATTTCATCACCACTGCTCTCAAAACGGTGAAGGAAAACATCGTGAGGAAACCGGCATGTCCTAGAACCAAAAATTCGAAGACATGTGACATCTACCAATCTGCACTGGGCCCGCGTGGCCCATACGCAAAATACGCGCTTTGACGTGCAGTTGCGGACACCAGCCCTTTATACAATACAATATAATCCCAAACTACAGACAACCAAACTGCAGAAAGGTGGTAGCATCTTCCAGTTCAACCGCCAAGGTGTTTGCAAGTGGCGTGACCAACGTGACGTCTTGACTATCAGCACCAAACACTCGCCAGAGCTGATGCATGTAATGAATAGAAAAGGCCAACGAATATTAAAACCGGAAATAATTATTAAATATTGGTGGTGTTGATAGGCAAGACCAAATATTGGCTTACTACACTTGCGAACACAAATCCATGCGTTGGTACAAGAAAGTAGGCATTCACATCTTCCAAATGATGATGCTGAATGCCTAGGGTAGAGTATGAACCATAGTACGGTCGAACAAGCTATTTATGGCCGTGCAGTTTCATATAGCCGCCTGTCGCCACAAACGCACATGTGCGCCGCGTCCTTGTGTTTTGTAATTAAGTTTTCAACACACTTGCTCGTAAACTCGTAAAGTGAGCCTTATTACATCGTTCTTAGGGCAATAAATCGAACTATAACTCACACGTGCATAATACTATTACATAGACACTAGTGCATAATAGAATTATCCCTACAAAATTAAGTTAGTACCTAACTGCAAATTATATGCGAGTAAATAGAGCATTTTTAATTTAACCGGGTAATAGTTTACCATTTTTTTTTTGTAACAACAAAGATGTTTTATGCCGCTTAAAATCCATTTACATTTTTGGAATAAATAAACGTGTCCCTAATTGAGCCGAAAAAACATTTATTATTATCAAATTATTTATAAAAAAAAAAGAGTTCTTCAAACTTTTGGTGGTTCATTGGCTACCACTCTACCCTACTGCTTGCACCAAATAAAATAAAATCAAAAATAGAATACTATACATTCAGAGAGACGAATCCCAGCTGCTACCACCACCACCTGCTCACCTGCTCCATGGTGAGTCAACACACTTTGCTATGGGGTGGGCAACTAGTGGAACTGATGGCGCTAGTACCGCATGAACCAAACATCGTCATTGGTTGAAAATCTGTCAATGTCATTTTATATTTCAAAATAGATTGACCTCATTGGTCAGATTGGGTCTAAGCTATGGACGCGCCGTCTACGATCAGCTTTGACCAGCCTTCCCCATTACATAGCAACATAATGACTATTTTTAATTATTGACATTGCCTAACATTACCTATGCATTTTATTAAAATTGATATTGATTCTGCTAATTAAACTTTTACTTCTTTATAATATTATTACCTATACCTAGATTAATTTACTACTTAAATTTGAAAAATTTGTACGCCAAATGGCAAAACATGGAGAAACTTTAAAATGTATTGTACCATCCTGCACACTGTTGTTACCTGTGTTTACAAGTAAAGACTATTGATTGATTGATTATTGTCCAATGTGCGAAAAAGAACCCGGCCTGTGCTTAGAATGCTTTAGGGCATACCATAAATACTAGTATTAGTAATTAGTAGTTAATTTTGATAGGTTAAAAATAAGAAATTGTCTCTTAGCAAAACCTCGGACAGACAGACAGACGGAGATGACGAAACTATAAGGGTTCCTTGTCAGGACTACGGAACCCTAAAAAACTAGGGCACCTAGTGAAGTTCGTAACTACTACATAAGTCAGGCTAAATAGCTCTCAATTTGAAGTCTAGTCATAATAATTAATTATTAGGTTATTCGTTAATTTCTTTATTCTTTCTGTTATTTGATAAATTATCTACCTATTAGTTTATTTTATAGCTGTGTGTTAGTATCAATCAGTTTTTTTTTGTCATTATTTTGTACCCTATCACTATGTTTTCCTATTTAACCCAAAGGTTGACTGGTAGAGAATGCCTTGTGGCATTAAGTCCGCCTATGTACCACTATTGTACATGAAGTTTAAATAAATAAATAAGAACTGTTTTCTCTAAAATTTTCAGGTTAAATCTGTGACTTTGCGAAAACTTTCAATCAAACATTCTTTATTTTGTATAATAAGTACCCTAGTTTTGGAGACATTTAAGTGACCAATCTTTTGTGTTATCAAAAATAATGTTGAAAATAGGCTGGAATCGTCATGCGTCCCATACAGTTTGTATTTTATGTAGTCTTTGTGTTTGTTACTAGGTAACAACTTGTTATAATTTTAAGATAAATAATTTCTAACTGTGAATGTCTTGCTTTAGTACAATGATCTTATATAAACCAACTGCGTGTTAACTCTGTTGTTTAGCTCCCTTAAGTACACTAATTTACAACAATTAACATCCCTGATTGTATAGCGGTGTCATAGTTTTTTTAGTGTGTTAATGTATAATTTATTGTAGTTTTTTTCTTCATTATAAATGACTGATTGAAGATACATTGTAGTTTCATTTGAAGCAAAACTACATACCCATTTATTCAGACTAAACCACTAAGTAGATTGTAATGAAGTTTGAGAACTTACAGGCATGATGACTTACAGGAAATCTTCTGCGACTTTCTGTGGGCCAACCGATTTCCACATAGACGAACTCGCAGGCAGAAGCTAATAGTCAATAAAACACAATCATACATTTTATGTACAGTGAGTTACAGCAATTAGCTTGACCAACCTTTTCATAAATGGTTGAGATCGATTCTTATACCATTCATGCAAAGCTAGGTCAGCTAATTGCTTTAACTCACTGTACCAATTTATTTAAAAAATCCAAAATCCATAATCATTCTTAGGTGATGCTGAGCAAAGCAGCACAACGCACAGAATGGTTATGGATTTTAAGAAGACCTCTTTAAACTTGAACTCGCGTAGAGCTCCCCTAATCTGGACAGTCTGATCTCGGCTCTCCAGCGGCTATCTGTGCTGCGGTGCGCTAGCGCGCTGATGACCTCACAGGCCGTCATTTGCCGCCGCTCCTGGCCGAGCTTGGCAAGCTAAGGCGCCAGTAAAACTTCAGCCGCGCCGCCACCAGCGCCTGGTCCACCCACGGCTCAGTGAAGCGGCGTTGCAGTGCCTGGTGATGCTGTAAAATATGAAAATAATAAAATTTTACTGCTAACACACATAGTTCAGAAATAAAAATTATTTATTTTAGAATTTTGAGCTGCTGGCGGGATTAAAACTATTGTATAGGTACATAGACTTTATAAAAAAAAAGTTTTCTTTTTGGTAACTAGTGAACCTAATACTAAACAAACTAATATTATAAGTTCATTGTTCACAATGGTCATATTATTTTAGTCCCACACTAAGAATAAACACTTTTTGCTGTTGCAAGACGAAGAAGTATATAAACACATATACTATTTATGCGAATCAAACTCTATGGAAAATATTAGTATTCAGCTGCATCCAGTAAGACTGGAAGCTGACCCCAACATAGTTTGGAAGATATTAGCCAGATGATAATGACTATACTTCTATGCAAATCAAACACTACTTACACTACACACAATTTTCCGCCAACTCGCTCAGTAGCAGGGGCTCAGTCCTAAAAAAATAATACTATTAAAATTCCTATTATTTGCTTCAAAATGCCAAAAGCTTAAACATTTTAAAATGAAGCAGAAATACCATAATTAGTAAAAACAAGTCACTATAATTATCAATGTGTGAAGCAGGATCGTCATTCACAAGCCTCCATTAGTTACACAACTCAGTACTTGGACACCCATAACCCACAACGTACCTACCTATTTACTAATCAACTAGTCATACTAAATCGCTGCGATCCGCCGCCGCCGTCCGCCACACATCACCTGCTCCACCTCCGAGGCAGTCAGCGCAGCTAAAAAATAAAAGTCCACTCAAAACATGCAAGCATCAACAAAAGCTTATGCTTGCGTCATTTACTGCAGAGTTGTAAATAGCAATAAAACAGCAATATTAGTAGCCGCTAAATCAGAATTGGTTACTACGAAAAAACAAATATCACTACCTCGATTAGAATTGTGTGGAGCACTATTACTGGCCAAGCTCATGACTAAAGTCAAGCAAAGTCTAGCAGGTCATGACCTACATATATTTGGTTGGAGTGACTCTACTGCCGTACTGGGATGGCTTCAAGGAAACCCAAGACGGTGGAAAACGTTCGTAGCAAATAGAACAACACAAATAACTAATATCATTCAACCACAATCTTGGCGATATGTGAAATCAAGTGAAAATCCCGCTGACTGTGGTAGCAGAGGACTCAGAGTGACTCAATTAATTGATTATCGTTTGTGGTGGCAAGGACCGACATGGTTACAATCTTTTGAAGCAACAAAAGAAAATCAAGCAATCTATACAACAAACGAGGAAATAAAGAAGCAAGAAGACGTTCATGTTGTGACAAAGAATGAATCAAGCATCATTACCGACCTGTTAAGCAAGTATCAATCAAACAGCAAAGTCACACGTATTCTAGCATTAGTGATGAAGATTACGACCTACAAAAGAAAAGCAAAAAAGCAATATTTATCATTATCAGAAATCAGTCAAGCAAGGCAAAACATAATCAAGCCTATACAGCAAAATGAAATCGTGAAAGAAATAAAAGACTTAAAACAAGAAGGCAAGTTAAATACAAAAAGCAAATTATCAAAATTAAATCCTTACCTGGATGAAAATAATATCTTAAGAGTTGGAGGGAGACTCAAAAAGGCACATCAGCCATGACATGCAGCACCCTATTATTCTGCCGCACAGTGGATGTCTGACAGAATTAATAATAGAGGACGCTCATCAAACCATGTTACATGCCGGAGCCCGGCTAACATTGGGCTTTATCAGACAAAAATATTGGATTCTAGGAGGGAACGTCGCTACGAAGAGGCTGCTTCGTCGTTGCGTAATATGTAAAAAGCAAAATCCAGACAGCCAACAGCAAATCATGGGGCACCTGCCGGAGGCCAGAAGTAATCCATCACGTCCGTTTACACACACAGGCGTAGATTTTACTTGGTCACATCTACGTCAAAGCAAGCAAAGGACGAGGCATTAAGAGCACAAAAGGATATGTGGCTGTCTTTGTGTGCATGGTAACCAAGGCAGTACACTTAGACCTAGTTGGTGATCTAAGCACAACATCATTCATAGCAGCATTAAGAAGAATGGCAGCTCGCAGAGGGACGCCTAGTCACATTTATAGCTATAATGGTCGCAACTTTGTCGGTGCCAACAAGGTACTACAACAGGAATATCAAGCACTTATGAATATCATGCAAGACAAAGATCTAAAAGCAGAAATTTTAAATATGCAAATCGAATGGAGTTTGAATGCGCCCTCATGGCCATCCGCGGGAGGCCTATGGGAGGCGGCAGTTAAAAGCTTCAAATATCATTTCAAGAGGGTTATTGGTGACCAGGTTCTTACATTTGAGGAACTTTATCTAGAATATTTATATTTATTCTCGTGTTGAGACAGGCCTCAATCTGTGTAAGCACCGGCTTTCACAGATTGAGGCCTGTCTCAACACGAGACCATTATGTGCTATATCAGAAGATCCAGACGATGTGGATTTTTTAACACCTGCCCACATCCTAACAGCTGGATCAAAGGTTACCGTACACGAGACTGAAACGGATTTAAGAACGCGTTGGCAGTTGACACAAAAAAAAATACAGGATCTCTGGAAAAGATGGAAGAATGAGTACCTAGTACAACTTACAGAAAGAAGTAAGTGGAGACAAGCAAAAAGGAACCTCAATGTAAATGATATTGTCATGATTCATGATGACAATCTTCCACCGGAAAAATGGCTGATGGGCAGAATCATCGAGCTTCACCCCGGTTCCGATGGTCATGTTCGCGTGGTTACAGTAAAAATAAAAATGGAACACTGAAACGTCCTATCACAAAATTATCAAAACTCCCAGTTAACAATGAATCCTCGCAAATCAAGCAAGCAAAAACGACGGATTCGGGAGAGTCCAACATAAATAAAATCCAAACTGTTGTGTTTTGCTGACGATATGAAAATCTATGCCAAAATATTATCGCATGCGGACGTGATATCACTTCAGGATGATTTACGTCGTCTGGAGGCTTATTGTCGTGGAAGTAAGCTTGATCTCAACCCTGCTAAATGTTCGGTTCTAACATATTCTCGAAAGCGCTCAATCATACCTTCATCGTATAGTTTGGGTGATCAATCACTACCTAAAACGAACTGCATCCGAGATCTGGGGGTATATCACGATTCTAAGCTTACGTTTGAACATCATGTCAACGCCATAGTCGCTAAAGCATCTAAAGCACTAGGCTTCATAATGCGGCTCTCCAAGTGCTTCAGTCAAGCCAAAACTTTAAAAATTCTTTACTGTACTTTTGTTAGAAGTCACTTGGAATACGCGTCTGAAATTTGGAATCCATGTTATCACAAGTACATTGATCGTATAGAGAGCATCCAAAAAAGGTTCATCAAGTATTTGTGTTATCATCAGAAAGTGCCCTACCGGTCTGAAGACTACATCAGCCTCTGTAAGAAGTATCATATATTACCCTTAACTAATCGGCGAGCAATTTCTGATTGTGTCTCATTATTTAAAATATTCAATAATTCTATTAATAACTCCGATATCCTATCCAAATTTTATTTTAACGTTCCCGGAAGGTCAGAGCGATGGAACGTGCCGTTGCGTGTTCCTTTTACCTCTGTACGAATTACAGGCAAAATTCATTTATAGTGCGTGTGTGAGGTAACATATATTTAAAATTGTTAAAAATAATAGACTTACATAGGGACAAAGAATTTATTTATTTTTTAATATTCAGTTAAAACAGAATGGTGGAATTAGCTATTTAGTGGGTATTTATTTGTAAAGAATATACACAATGTTCTAGTAAGATTAGTCTAACAATTTATTTTATGGGAATAGAAATAATTTTACACACTGTAATGACCGGGGTTCCAAGATAACTGAGTGTACAGAAAGAAAACAGGTAGTCTATAACAAATGAATTTACTCACGAATGGTTCTAAATATCTTAACGCTAACACCTTAATAACTAAGCACAGGTAAGGAACTACAAGCAAATAGCATGTGCACAAAACAAAATATAACAAAAAAAACAAGCAAATAAAATAAAAGAAAAAAAACAAAATGAAAAAGGATGTCCATTCACAAAAAAAATACTTCATAGGCTGGGATCGAACTCGGAGTTATAAGATTCCTACCCCGGCGCTCTGCGCCGCGAGACCAGCTGGTTTGCTGAGTACCGTAGCGAATATGTTGATCTTTAACTCGATGAGAATCAATACGCTAGCCCATCAAACGAAGTCGGGCTTAATTTCAATAATTGTGTCTCGACTTAAAAAAAAAGGGCGTTTCCACAAGCTGAGGACAAAACGAGAACAGTCAGCATTGTAAAACTTCTCCAATTTACTAACCTACACTTCGTTATATACCCCGTTTCTTCCGTTCTCGGACACAAATTCACTAACACTGCACCACAATAATATGCATGTACAATCTGTAGTAGGTGATTTCTAAATAATAATGGCTTTAAATATCAGATTTATACAATTTCATTACGGAGCAACGGTTTTATTTCTGTTAGTCTTCGATTGACTTTTTCCGGTCTCAATGTTTTACCGCCACCGTCATTTTTCGTTGTCTCACGAATTATCAATTTGAACTCTTGTGGCGAGCCTAGTGGTGTCATCTAGTATAGGATTGTAGAACTAAAATATCGATCATTACAATATCCCCTCTCCTCTAAAGAATCCAACCGGATTCAAACCAAACGTTTAAGGTCACAAGAATGCCATTTTCCTAAATCTTTGCCTCTGAAACTCTCTAATCTGTAAACGTCGTCTGATATCTTCTCTGCTATGACTGCTTTTTCAAATTTAGGGGCCAATTTAGACATAAAAGCTTTATCAGCATTCGATAGGAGTTTAGTGCGTTTCCAAACAAGATCACCAACTTTATAGTCGCATATGCGACGTCTCTTGTTGTATTGATCGCTGTTGGTCTCATGTGATTGCCGTATCCTTTCTCCAACCTCGTCGTAAATCTTACTCCTGAAGGCTATGTTTCTTTCAAATTTTTCTTTGTCGAAGGTAATCGGTACGTCTGGTTCGAAGCTATAGGGTTTAATGCCCTGGACCATAGTTTCGCGTCCAAAAAACAAATAAGCTGGTGTTTTTCCTGTGACTTCATGAACCGATGTTCTAATTGCATGTCCTATGTGTGGTATATACTTGTCCCACTCCCTATGATTATCTTCAACGTAAGAAGCTATAGCCGAGCCAATGACTTTGTTTACCCGCTCAGTGGGGTTCGCCTGGGGATGATAGTAAGGGGTATACCATAGTTTTACACCGTACCCTGAAACTAGATCCTTAAAGTGGTTGGATACAAATTGCTTCCCATTGTCACAAACTATTATATTAGGGGTTCCAAACATTAAAAATATCTGTTCCTCCAATATTTGAGCTATAGTTGATGACTTTCCATTCCTGAGTGGGTATAGGAAACAGAATTTGCTGAACCAGCATGTTATGACTAGCAGCATTGTATTGCCATGCTTAGATTTCGGAAAAGGCCCCATTAGGTCCATAGATATGATTTGAAAGGGTTCTGTTACCTCTCGTTGCTTTCCCATTAAACCAGATGGCTTACTTTGTGAGTGCTTATATTTTGCACACACTTCACATTTCCGTACGTAGTTTTTTACGTCCTGGATCAATGTTGGCCAAAAAAATTTCTGTCTCGCGCGGTTAACCGTTTTTTTAACCCCAAAGTGACCAGCTGTGGGGTCATCATGACATTCCTTGAGAATTTCTTGACGAAGCTTTTCTGGAATTACAAGTTTCCAACTGTCATTTTCATTGGGAAATTGTTTTAATTTCATGTATTTCCACAATTGCCCTTGACTAACTTAACAATCCGGGTCATTCTTCCCAGAAAGAACCAAGTCCTCTTTTGATTTATACCACTCATCTTTATTTTCTGGTTTTATCTCTAATATGTTAATCTCTTCTTCAATCGCTCTTGATAAGGCATCTGGCACAGTGTTATATTTGCCTTTGCGATGGACTATTTCGTAATCGAATTGTTGTAAGCGCATAGCCCACCTTGCCAAACGTCCATGAGGGTCCTTATTACGATGTAGCCACTGAAGGGCACTATGGTCTGTAATGACTTTAAAATGACTCCCTTCAACATATGGACGAAACTGTTCTACAGCATGCAGAACACTTAATAGTTCTCGTTCAGACGCTGAGTACTTGCATTCTCTTTCCGACAGTTTTTTGCTCGTGTAGGCAATGGGAACCTCCAGACCATCGGCTGTTTGAATTAATACTCCACCAGTCCCCCTGTTAGAAGCGTCGCATTGAATAGAAAAGGGTTTTGTGAAGTCTGGTACTCTTAATACTGGTGTCGAAGTCAGGGCACTCTTCAGATTTAAGAAAGAATCTTCAGCCTCTTTATTCCATACAATGCATTTAGTCTTCTTGCCTCCCTTAGTTAGTTCATGTAATGGTGCTGCGACAATGGCAAAATTTTCTACAAACCGCCTGTACCAACTAGCTAGACCAATAAATCGCTTTAGCTCCGTGTAAGTTGGATAGTCGATAATAGCTCTTACTTTATCCGGGTCTGTGCGTAATCCTTCTTTGTCAACAATGTAGCCCAGGTATTTTAAGGATGGTCTCGCAAATACGCATTTCTCCAGGTTGACCGTCAATCCTGCTTCCTTAAGTTGATTTTTCACATGTGATAATGATGATAAATGGCCGTCAAAGCTGTCGTCGCAAATGACAATATCATCCAAATAAGTGAACACTCTGCTTTCAAATTCCGGCGTGAACAAGCGATCCATCAAACGTTGTTGGGTTTGAGATGCATTGCTTAGACCAAATGGCATGACTTTGAATTGATAGAGTCCTTTTCCAGCTAGTCCGAAAGCAGTCTTTTCCTTGCTTGTTTCTTCTAGTGGAATCTGCCAGAAGGCTGATCGTAGATCAATAGTCGATAGGAACCGGGCATTCTTTAGACTGTCTAAGATGGTGGTAACCCTAGGCAAAGGATAAGAGTCTTTTACTGTAACCTTATTTAACTGACGACTGTCGAGGCACAACCGATTCTTGCCAGAAGATTTCTTGACCAGCAATACAGGGGAACGCCATGAACTGAAGGAGGGTTCTATTACATCATTGTCCAGCATATCCTGGATTTCCTTCTCAAGTTCTGCCATAATTGGAGGAGCTAAGGGGTACTGTCTATGTTTGATGGGCAAGCTATCCCCAGTGTCAATTCTATGCTTGATCAATGATGTTCTTCCTAACCCTTTACCAATCTCCGCTGCCATTTCTTCTAATAATTTGTCCAGGCGCTCTTTCTGTTGGACAGAAAGCTCATTCCGCGAAATCACTGGTTGTGACACCTTAATTTCTGTAATGTCAGCAACCGATTTCCCTGCCCCTATGGCTAACCTAAATGTCTCAAAAAAATTCATGCCTAAAATAATATCATGTTTTAAGGTGTCCATTATATAAAAATCTACCACGTTGTATTTTCCCGTAAATTCAATGGGTAAATGAACAATGGAATCCATTGTATGGTAGGTGCCATCAGCCGTTGAGATCATTTCTTTGTCGACTTTATGTTTTGAAAACCCCAATTTCATAATTTTCGCAGCAAATCTCTGCGATATAACTGAGACAGTTGCTCCAGAATCTAGTAATCCCACAAAAGACTGATTTAAAATTTTAATTTCAGCATAATACCGATTGTCTTGAGTATGTTTATTAATATTACAGATATTTCCTGTTTTAAAAAAACTCGAAACTGTATGTAGCCATTGCTGCCAGTCATCTGAGGATGTATGACTTAGTTTTTCGGAGTACGATCGGCCGACTTCGACTCCGATTTGTCGTTTCCCTTATCAGTAGTATTGCATAAACATTTGTTTGTCGTTTTCCCGAAACGTCCACATCTGTAGCAGAAGAGTCTTTGTTTCGGTAATTTGCAGTCCTTGAAACGATGCCCTGCAGCCCTGCAGTTCCAGCATTTTGTTAAAAGTACTCCCTTATCATCCAAGGCTGCCAACTCAGGCGTGTTTTCATTTCGTGATTTCGTCGGAGTATTTCCCTTATATGCTAAATCCCTTTCCATGGAGTGGGCACTTTGAGTAGGTTCCTTTAAATTATCACAGCTTAACTTTGTGCGTTCAATAATCCTTAGAACTGATGTTAGTTCGCTCACTGAATCAAAAGTGTCTCGGCATATGGCCTTCTGAAAATAAGGTTGTAAATTTCTTCTAAGTATCATCAACTTTTGTGTTTCAGGAATGGGATTGGGTAGCCGGTTAAACATATTCTGCATAGTGGCTATATAAATCAAAATGCTTTCCTGGTTGCTTTGGGTTCTCTGCTTAATCTCCTCCAATAGCTCCTCTTGGTAGTACGGTTGTTGAAATGTGTCCAACAGGAGCTTCACTAATTGAGCCCAATTTGATACTGTACCTTTATTGGCCCTAAACCATATTAATGCTTCTTCTTGGAAGAAGTCTACAGCATATCGAAATAAGTCTTCATCAGCAGCATTACGCGCCTCTTTAAGTTCCTCAACTCTTTCCAAGAATGCGTTCACACTTACGGTGCCCTTACCACTAAATTTGACACCCCAATCTTTAACGGGAACCAGCTTTCGTTTGTGGAAGCCATCATCAAATGTGGAAGACCTTAGTAAACCTGGATGTCGTGAGGAAGGACCAGGTCTCTCTAAGGTCGTTCGTGACATGTCAGTGTTAGCAACTGGAGACTGCGAGGCGAGATTATGGTGAAATTTCGCGTCACCATGCATTACTACGGAAGTTTTCCCTGGGTTTCGGCACTTTTCCAATTGCTCCAATATCTGTATGGCCTCTTCGCCCAGAGACTTTTGTAAGATGTCTTTATCATGGTTGGAAATTACATCCTCTTCCTCATCTTCTTCTCGCTCAAGTTGCCTTAGTGACAATAAGGTATCCTGGATGTTCTTTAGCAATGTCAAATGTTTCTCAATGTCACTAGACTCAGAAGGAATAATAAGTTTGGCACGGTTCGATAAGTGTGTCAAACGAGAGTGTATGCGTCTATAAAACGAATGTTCGGGACTGTGCGAAATTTCTGAAATAAGTGTTATTATTGCCGATAACTTCTTTTCACAAATCAATATTTCATTACTCGGGTTATCAATGCAGGGTTTAGGAACCTTAAAAGAAATAGTTGACTCGCCCGACTGCTCTCGAACTAAAATTTCCCGCAAAAATTTCCGCATAGTCGCCACGGTCTTACAATCCGAAATCCCTCGACAAGCCAATTCAAACTCAAGCTCATCTTTATGCAGTGCATTAACATCCATGATCGGATACAGTTATAAAATTTCAATAAGTAGGTATACAAAACAAGTTTAAAATAATGCCTACGATCTTATTTCTATTCCAAGTTACAGATATGCAACATAACTTGTCGAACTTAAAAAATGTGTTAGAAACAAATGTTGAAATGTTTATCCGGAATGTATACCTGAATGACTACGTCCCTGTTCGGGCGCCAATGTAATGACCGGGGTTCCAAGATAACTGAGTGTACAGAAAGAAAACAGGTAGTCTATAACAAATGAATTTACTCACGAATGGTTCTAAATATCTTAACGCTAACACCTTAATAACTAAGCACAGGTAAGGAACTACAAGCAAATAGCATGTGCACAAAACAAAATATAACAAAAAAAAACAAGCAAATAAAATAAAAGAAAAAAAACAAAATGAAAAAGGATGTCCATTCACAAAAAAAATACTTCATAGGCTGGGATCGAACTCGGAGTTATAAGATTCCTACCCCGGCGCTCTGCGCCGCGAGACCAGCTGGTTTGCTGAGTACCGTAGCGAATATGTTGATCTTTAACTCGATGAGAATCAATACGCTAGCCCATCAAACGGAAGTCGGGCTTAATTTCAATAATTGTGTCTCGACTTAAAAAAAAAGGGCGTTTCCACAAGCTGAGGACAAAACGAGAACAGTCAGCATTGTAAAACTTCTCCAATTTACTAACCTACACTTCGTTATATAGACGCAAACACTTACCCCGTTTCTTCCGTTCTCGGACACAAATTCACAACACTGCACCACAACAATATGCATGTACAATCTGTAGTAGGTGATTTCTAAATAATAATGGCTTTAAATATCAGATTTATACAATTTCATTACGGAGCAACGGTTTTATTTCTGTTAGTCTTCGATTGACTTTTTCCGGTCTCAATGTTTTACCGCCACCGTCATTTTTCGTTGTCTCACGAATTATCAATTTGAACTCTTGTGGCGAGCCTAGTGGTGTCATCTAGTATAGGATTGTAGAACTAAAATATCGATCATTACAACACTTACATTATACATGACCAATTAAAGTATACACATAAATCATACATCAAAAACATATATCAGAAAATATTTACTAACCATACATAAAAAGGTTTATAAGGTTACTTAACTTAGGTCCGTTCGGTGTGGCTGCTCCGGAGAGAATGTGCCGAGTACTTTTTTTTTTTTTTTTTTTTTTTTAGGAGGGACCACTCGCAGTTGCAACGCGCTAAGGTTGCTTAACTGCTTAATTACTTTAAGGCCCCCAGCCAGGGCTTACAAACTAAGGATTTAAATTAAATGAACGGTCACAAGGGGTTCGGGCCGGCTCGGCTTAGTGCGTCATTGATGAGAGGGCAGCAAGGGACAACAGGCTGGGTCGGTTCATTAATTGGGGAATCGGTCGTTACATGCTCAGCGTCGCGGGCTGGCTCGTCGAGCAAGGGTCGGGCAGTGATGTTACTGGGGGGTCGCGGAGGGCCTCGGCGGCGGGGCCGGATTCGCGGTTTGTAACGGTTCTTGTGTCTGTTTTTGTGTAATGTGCTGGTTTCCCTACAACTTTCTTGGAGAAGGGTGATGGGATCATCGGGTGTGGCAAGAGTGAGCCTAGGACGGCGAATTCTAGATATCTTGGAGAGGGCGTAATTGGCTGCTGAGGAAATCAGGGGGTTTGGGTGTTTTTCGGCCTTATCGAAAAAACCCTTTGTTAGGCGTTTCATGAATTGGGCTATGGTGGGGATCTTGAGGTCAACATGGAGTTGCTCATTCCTAACGTACCATGGGGCTCCCGTGGCCTTTCGTAAGAATCGGTTTTGGAGGGTCTGCATCTTATGGAGGTGATAGGGTTTGGTATGCGCGAAAACGGGACATGCGTAAGTCATGATAGGCCTAATGCACGTGGTGTAAATACGCAATTTGCACCTAAGTGACAATTGTGCCGAGTACGGCGGAGCGTTGGCTTTTATAGCCGGTGGTAAACAAGTGACGTCACATCGTACGATTCTATTACAGTTTGTTAATATTTGTGTTTTATCATTAAACTATGATTAAATTATATAAAAATTATTAGTTAAATTACCTAGTAGGTCTTACAATGGCATAATTAGTAAACAAGTCACATCATTTTTGTAAATAACAGTTAAATACACAAAACAACTAAAGAACTGTATTTCGTAATAATATTGATTAGATTTTGATGAGGAACTGTTGAATGTTGTGTATCACATGTGAACAAGGTTATAATTATCATAGGGATGTTTTTATTTTTGTCCAATTAAAGAAACAGACGTGAGTTAGTGTATAAACAAACTGAAATTATTGGAATAATCTATCACGTGCAAGTAGAAACTTTAATAACATGTGTAAACAGCATGATTTTGATACTTTCATAACGAGTGTGTCCTCAGCCAGAAAGTGCCTGAGCCTTAGCTTTTTTAAAAAAGATTTTGTTTGTTCAGGCTTTTATTAGGTATTGTATTAGATGTGTCATAATATAAGATGTGAATTTAGTTTAGTTTAAGCTTGAATGTTATCCTGTATTTTTTTTGTAGCAGTATTATGTTGTTCACACTTTATCTTTAAAATCAGCTTTTAGAAGTGAGGACTTTTAATTGGCTGTCAGTCTCACATACTATTTTTTAATCTGTTTATCTTAGCTGTAAGTCTTCCATAGTTAATAAATAAATAAATAAATAAGCAGAGCAGGCAATCGTTACAATATAGCATCAGTTTTTACAGCAATCATGCTATTTTTTAGCATCATAGCAACTTCCCAATGAGCACTCTACGTCACACAATTTAGAAGTATTCAGCATACATTCAGTCAAAAAAGTATCGGGAATGTTTGATTGATTGATTTGTTTATGGTTCCAAATTTTTTTTTTGTTTTTTTTGTTGTTGTTAGATTAGCACAACTGTTTTCCATTTTGGCGCGGAGTTTGAGTTACATCTGTTAATTAGATTAAATACAGTGCTGTTTTTAATTATATCATATCTAGTGTGTATTGCGAATTTCATAATGGACAAAAACATCGAACAAAGAGTTTGTCCTAAATTTTGCATCGCCAATGGAATTTGGTGTTCGGAGTCACTGAAAATGTTACAGAAGGCTTACGGTGAATCGACTTTATCAAAAACACGCGCTTATGAGTGGTACAAAGCGTTCAAAAGCGGTCGAGGTGTGATAGAAGATTTGCCTCGCTCTGGTAGGCCATCAACGTCTGCAACTGAAGTTAACATCGCAAAAGTGAAGGAAATAGTGACTGACAATCTTGCCGGAAGGTCAAACGGTAAATAAAGAATATTAATCGGGCGTTATGCGGCGTTTAAGAGAGCAAATTACATGAAAAAAGCCAGATTTGTGGAAAGAAAATTCTTGGATTTTGCACCACGATAATGCGCCTTCGCACAATTGTGAACGATTTTTTGACCAAAACTCAACAAATACCATCGAGCAACCACCTTATTCACCAGATATGGCTCCAGCCGACTTCTTTATTTTTCCTAAACTCAAACTACCACTTCGTGGCATCCGTTTTCATTCAGTAGAAGACATAAAGGAAAATTCGCGGCGAGAACTGAACTCAATTCTGGAATAAGCATTTAAAAAATATTTTTATGATTGGATTATTAGTTGGCGTAAGTGTGTCGTTTCTGAAGGAGCATACTTTGAAGGTGATAAAATAAATTTGGATGAATAACTAATATTTTGTGTTTTATTGATCTTTTCCCGGTATTTTCTTGACAGAGTAGTATTTATTTCGATAAACTATCAAACATGCAAATCATAAGAGACAACTGGAAATTAATCATACGAGTATACTACGACTTAGAGCCTTATTGTCATAAACTCTCTCGGGACGGGAAAGGAAGCGGAGTCTGGTGGTTCTGGTTTCATCTCTGTGGACGAAGTACGCATGCTGAAAACAAAGCGCGGAAAGATCCGGAACAGAGAGAGAGAACTCAACAACCGTTTGCGCAAAATCCGCGAAGGCAGTAGCCAGCGCGTAGCACAAAAGGTTAGTTGTAAGGGAGTACACGACCGGCTACAGACACGCGAAGGGGAAACCCAGCGCGAAAAGCAGTCGGACGCGGAAACGTGCGGGCAAGGAACAGTACGCGAAGGGGAAACCCAGCGCGAGAAGTCACTGCCCGCACCAGGACCATCCGGAGGAAACGACCGGAACCGCGACGAGAAGACCGAAAACCGACACCGAACTAGACAGAAGCGAGGCAAGCGGTCTGCGTTCCTGCGCCGGGTGTCCCTGGCACAAAACGCTGTGCCAAGCTCCTCAGAACCGCAACCCGGTACAAGTGGCCAGGGAGCGGCGAAGAGGGAGCGCCCGGACGATACGGCCTCACCGAGTACGCTCCAGGGGGACGCCAAGCAACCTAAGGCGTACAGACCAATAAGCCTAACATCTTTCCTGCTGAAAACCCTCGAGAGACTGTGATCGACACATTCGGGACGGACCTCTTCGGGAGCGACCACTCCACAAACAACAACACGCGTATTCCTCAGGAAAATCAACAGAATCTGCGCTGCACAATGTGATCTCCAAGATCGAATGTGCAGTGGACCACAAATGCTCCTCCCTAGCCGTCTTCATTGACATAGAAGGCGCTTTTGACAAAACCATCTTCCATAGCATCAACGCAGCCCTCGAGGAACACGGTGTGGACTCGACCCTGCGAGGATGGATCACAAATATGCTCCGACTGAGAGCCGTACAAGTTACTGTAAACGACACCACTAGATCCATAGTGGCGAAGGGGTGCCCCCAAGGTGGTGTCCTTTCGCCAATACTATGGAACCTCGTAGTAGACAGCCTCATCAAACGTCTCAACAGCAGAGGCTACTATACGGTGGGCTATGCTGATGATCTGACCATAATAATAAACGGCACACACAAAAACACACTATGCAACCTTATGCGCCAAGCCCTAAGGATAGTAGAAGACTGGTGCAAGGAATACAGACTAGCAGTGAACCCTACCAAAACCGAACTCGTCCTCTTCACAAAGAAAAGGAAGCTGGCAACGTTACAACTACCAAGCTTCTTTGGGACAACCCTAAGCCTATCGACTGAAACCAAATACCTGGGTATCTTTTTGGACAAACAGCTGAACTGGGCAAAACACACTGACTACATAATCACAAAAGCCAGTATAGCCCTATGGCAGTGTAAGAGACTCCTCGGGAGAAATTGGGGCATAAGCTCCAAAATCACCTACTGGCTATACACCGCAGTTATCCGACCAATCATTACATACGGCTCTTTAGTTTGGTGGCCCAGGACCAACCTAAGTACGACCCAAAAGGATCTCAAGAAACTACAAAGATTTGCCTGTGTAGCAATCACCGGCAGCATGAGAACTTCCCCCACTGCTGCCTTACTGGTGATGCTGGGGCTACCACCCCTACACCTCGTCGTAAGAGAGGAGGCATAGCGTCTTTCAGACTCGAAGTATCCGGCACCCTAAGCAAGGACTCCAGAATCAAACACACGCATCAGAGCAGATTCAATCAAAGAACAGCCGATGATGGCATCACCTATCGACAGAATCCTGAAGACCCACTGTTTCCAAAAACTCAAATAGAGCTCATAGAGGAGTTATGTGACTACTCAGGTACAAAAGAGCTAAGGATTTACACTGACGGATCAAAAACCGACGATGGGACAGGCGTCGGGGTGTTCTCCGACGACCTAAACATTAAGATATCCAAACCACTTGGAATGCTCAACTCTGTTTACCAAGCAGAGTGTGTAGGTATTATCCAAGCGGCACACGCTATAGAGGCCAGGGAAATTACAGATACCAATATTCGAATACTCTCCGACAGTGCCTCAGTTCTTCAATCCCTAAAGAGTAATCAGATCACGTCGAGACTAACACTAGAATGCCACAAGGCCCTAGAACGAATCACGGTACTAAATCACAACACGGTAACGCTACAATGGATCAAAGGTCACAGTGGATCACTTGGAAACGATGCGGCTGACGAACTTGCCAGAAGAGGATCCAGCACAAGACCTTACGGACCCGAACTCGTAGGCTATCTCTGTCCAGGCGCCGTCTGCGCCTGGACAGAGATAGCCTGCGTCTGGTGGCGGGGACCATCACCGGACACTGTTCACTGAATAAACACTTCCACACCCTAGGTATCACTGACAGTTCCCTGTGCAGAGCATGCATGGAGGCGGGGGAAACAGTGGCGCATGTGCTCCTTGGGTGCACAGGCATTACCAAGATTCGCGAGGAGACCCTGGGAACACCAAGATCCCTTGCGGATGCCCTGAGGAGACCGGGAAGTTTAATCTGCTTCTGGAGGGAGGTGGGCTGGTTAGAGTAATCGGCCACCATGGCTCACGCACAATGGTCCACTTCAAGGACTAAGTGCGGAAACCTATACCCTATGATAGATAGATAGATAGAGCCTTATTGGGAAGGAATTACCGCACTTAACAAAAGTATCATATCGCTAGAACAAACATGCAGCAACATTAAAACACAATCATATTGTGGCATAATATTATTACAATTACGTCACGGGTACAATGAACTGGATTACAATAATCATTTGTTACTCAGTCAGCATTTTGCAAGGCCAGCGAACAGGTGGCGACGAGGTTTTATCGACGGTGTCGGTTACATAGCAAACGGGCCGTTTGGAATATTGGACGCTCGATTCGCGGAACAGTACCTACGAGAAAGATATCACTCTACTTCGCAATAATCAAAAGCATATTGTCTCATTTTGGCAAAATCAAATCTCGGTCATAAAAGCAGAATTCAGTCTCTTAAAGAGGACGGAGGCTACAATGCACAAACAACATAAAATGATTCATCAACAGTTTTCAAACATCGAAAATACATTAGAAGTATTAAAGGCTGAAACTCAAAATCTTTCAAGAGCAAGTGAAGTTTCTATGGGAGCTATAGTCCCAAGCAATCTACTACACGACTTGAAATAAATACAGAACGCTTTAGTGGATACAATTACAGACATCTATCATGGCCGATTTAATCCACATTTAATAACCGCCGAACAATTACAGGATCAGCTGAGCACTATAGCAAGTCATTTGTCTTCTGTAGGCGAATGTAACTCTTTACGGAACCGACTCACTGATCCGGATCATTGAAGTGATTCAAAAGATTGGTTCAGTAACAACGTTTCAAACGCATCATTCAATTCCTGACATTCCATGAAATTTCCGGACAATCTTGTTAATTTTTTATTAAAATCGTTACGCATCGTGCAAGTAAATAAACCAACCCAAATCGATTGCCAAATCGTTCGAATTTTGACACGCGCGCGGTGAAATGGTAAGGGGTGAGGGGGGAAGCGCCTCTCTGTCGCCTGCGTTCGCCGGCGCACATGATACACCCGCGCACCGTGCTTTTGCTTTGAGTTTGTTTGTTTTGATTTAGTCTAGCGTTTGTCTTTGCAGCGATTAGAAGTGATTTTGAAGTTCGTACGTACTCGTACGTATTGCGGATTCATAGTGTATATGTGTCGAAGATTACGACAATGGCATCAGGTAGTGGTAGAAAACGACAATGTACGTTTACTGAAGTGATGAAAACCAAATATTCTTTTTTGAAAGAAGGAAAAGAACCGACTGAAGCTTATTGCATGATTTGCGACTGTAGTTTATCTATAAAACACAATATTAGAATAAAAATAATTAATAAATAATTTGGTTTTTTCATTTTTTATTTCACTCTTCACTTATTTGTAGAAATTCCGGACGGTTTAAGATTCCCCCCGCATTCCGGACAAAGACCTATATTTCCGGACTTGTCCGGAAAATTCCGGACGTATGGCAACCCTACTCGCGAGATACGAGTGAGCGGGTGACATAATTACAATCTACACAAGTCAGAAAGAGATAACAAATAAGATGTGTATCACTCATCATCACGCACAACAACAAAAATGACCACTAAGCCGCGTAACGTAAACGTAATCTAGTTATCGTTTGACGTTGATTTTATATCCTTTGAACCGATGATCCAAATGAGTCAAATGAAACATATCAGTGATTCGGATCATTTCAGTGATCGAGATGCAAATGTTCGAATCTCAAAAATGATACACTTTGCCCACCTCTAGTCTACTGACGTCACCGTACCTGTAGAAAATATTCATACGGATCTTGCACAACTTTTTAAATTTCTACGAGTCAAAGCAAGAATGCTTAGGAATTACTCAATATTTGAGGTACAAATACCTTTGATAAGCAGGGACACCTATGAAATATTTAAACTCATACCAATCCCTGAGAAGAAAAACAACAACACAATGTTACAATAAAACCAGTGTCAGCTTTCATAGCTGTAAACCTGAAAAAGGATGCCTACATAATCTTGACAGAAAATATCATCGATTCCTGCCTAGTGACAAACGTACACTTGTGCAACATTCATGACTTCTTAGACTTCTGCCTATCAAAGGCATTAGCATGTGAAATTAACATCGATCCCTTTCAAAACCTTTGGATAGAAAGCCACTGTGTGCGTTACCCCAACAAGAAAGTATCTCCTAGAGTTATATGAGTAGAACGTATAGTTGGTGCCTTATCTGCTGTAAATGTGCCCCCACATAAAAAATGTGTGCCCCCTGTCGTTTCGAAAAAAAATCGAAAAAACGATTCTTGCTGGGGTAACGTTTTTCTAGCAGGAAAATTCTAAACGAATGATCGGAGAGAGAAAAACTGTGCATGGCCAGATAGCTTATATGTGTGCCAAAATGTGCCCCCAAAAATAAAATCTGTGCCCCTTCAGATTTTCGAGATATTGCATTTCCTGCTGGAGTAACGTTTTGATGAATAGTATATCTCTAAAACCATTGCATGTGCCCCTGTAGAATAAACATACGCGAGTAGCTCTTAATGTGTGCCCCTTTGTGCCCCAATTAGATTTTAGAAAATATTTATAGTTTTCAAGTTATCGCGGTTTTATGAAAACCCGAAAAAACATCGCAGCGCCTAAATGAGACAAGGCATAACTTCGCTGAAAACTGTATTCGGTCTTTCTTGACGCTAATAATAACCATACAAAGTTTCAAAAATGTTCATGCATGCGTTTTTGAATAATCTTGCTAAATGTAAAAACGATGGTGTCATAACTTTGACGGCAAAATACAAGGAACTGGCACAATCCCAGATGTGTAGGTGTAAACCAAAATCTTGTGCCTTTAGTCAAAAATATATGGTGAAAATATTGAGCTTCAAATGTTACGCATTAAGTAAATATAAACAAAAAACCAAAATATGTAAACAACGGCTGGTTATCCGACCAAATCTGAATGACTACTAAAAAGCGACGGATTCATACTTAACGAGGACCTTCTTTATTGGACGTATTATACCTAAGCTGTTGTCCTTACAGTCGCGTTCAAAAGTTTTGAGGGCTAATTAAAAAATATATTAAATGCACCTTGTGACTATATAAATGAAACAGCTTGTTGATGTGGAAACTATTATTTTTATTCCCTTAATTTTAATTCTTAAAGTAATTATTGCATCAAATCACAGATCAAATTTCCTACCTATAAATATTATAAATTATTTGCACGTTGTGTAGTCATTATTATTTAAATCACAGATCAGTTTTTCATAGCCTAACATAATTATAATTAGTAAACATCACAAAAAATCACAGATCAATATTAAGTATAAGAATAATATTGTGTAAAAAAATATTAAATTTGAAATTACAGATAAATAATATTCTTACGAGTAACTTGCATATACATACAACATTATCACATGACTGTGGAATGACACTTAGATATCTAAAACGCCATCAAATCAAAATTATGTGACAATACATAATCAGCATTAATATAATCGTTGGTTAATAATTATAAATCCCTCATAGGTACGTAATACGACATACAAAATGGAAACACGTTGTTGCATCACAGATCATTGTGCGGTTGACTATAGGTATACACTAAATACAACTCTCAAAACTGTAGGTACCAACATTTATTTGGTTAAGGTGAATGCTCCAACCAACCCGCGTAATTCAAATTTTCTTACGTTTTTTGCAATTTGCACACCAGTGCTATGAGTGCTAGGTTGTATGTTGATTAAAATATTATTAAGAAGTATAATCATCAATATGAACTTGGAGGGTTGCTCCAAGTTCATAAATGTGTAGGAATGACTTTTTCTGTTTTTCTTGGTTCCTACACCTTTATGAACTTTGAAGGTTGTATTGATGATTTTGATGATTATAATTCTGTAACTACATGCGTCTTACAGTCGCGAATAATATTTTAATCATCATACAACCTAGCACTGGCTTGCAAATTGCAAAAAAACGTAAGAGAATTTTATTTCGCGGGCTACCCTGGAGCATTTATCTGACCCTGTACAATTTTGTCTATTCTACTATGTAGACTATTACATGTGGCATAATATTATATTTCCCAGGTCGTTGGATTTTACTATATAAGTCATCATAGCATTCAAATAAATTACTATTTTTTCTGTAGCAGTGAGCCCTGTAATGTCCAACACTTTTGGGTTTCGAAGTGGGTTCATATTCTATTACAGACAGAATTGTGTACTCCTTATTATTTACTTCAATGTTACGAGGCAGATCATCCAAGTTAGCGCACACGTCATGAAGTTCATAAATGATAATATCTTTAACATTGTATATGAATGATATATTTCCAGCGCAACAAATATGACACTCTGGAGTAAATTCTGTTCTTAAACATGATTCGCAAGCTTCTTGTAGGTGGTTGATACCTTTAGTATTTATTATATCCAAGTTCAACGGCAAATACTTGCAATTGTACAATTTGTTTTCATCTGCATGACTTGTGCACATACTATTAGAGCAAACTCTTTGTCTTATAGCGGAAACGAATAAGCTACTTGTACATATTTCATCTAATATTTTGGTCGTATTACATGAACAGTCAACTACGTATTGGGTTTTTGATTGTTTAAAAAGTTGAAGGAGCAATTTCGCTCTCAGGTCATATAATTTTTTACCACAATTCTTGGCATTCGATAATTCTTTAATTAATGATAAGAAATCATGAAATTCTCCTTTATTAATCTGTGCATCTACAGAGTCTCTAAATTTTTGTCTATCTTTGTAAGCTATCGCAAACGTTTGTGAAACAGAATCGAAAGCACATGTGTTTGTTATTATAGTCCTGTTCTCAGCGGTTTTAGAATTTGCCACGTTGCCGTTTTGTAAAATATAAATTGGTTTGGGTTTTAAACTTCTGGGTGTGGATACGGCTAGCCCTCTCCAATTTTCAATTTTTATCGGGTTATCTTGAAAAACTGACTGTGCCTCAAAATCATTATTTTCGCACTTCAAGAGGTTAGGTTTTGGTCTTTTTGTCCTTTGTGTTCGCACAGTTTGTTGAGCTCGTTTACTTGAATCTATTCTGTGCAAAACGTCACTGGAACTAAGTTTTACAGCTCCATTTATAAAACCATGGTGCTGTACTAAAAACTCGTCTAATCGCACGCGTTGGTTTTTCGTATCAAAGTATATAGTTTTTAAATCTTTGAAATGATTTTCAACATTAGAGCTTGATGCATAGTGTTTGGCATTTTTGAAATGTTTGTTCATAACGCAACCCCACAGTGGAATTTTTTTCAGAAGTCGTTTTAATGTACTGTTCAATTCCGGTAAGAAATATTCATTTTTGTTATCTGATGGTTCAACTAACTGCAGATACAATTTTTCGGTTTGTATTAAGTCATCATAAAAGTTTATTAAAGGTAAAGAAACATCTTTGTCATTTTCGTTGTGAAGTATTTCGATTTTTGGTTGTATGTCATTTTCAGTATGAATATCTTCTAAATTTTCGTGATTCGTGTGATTTATAATTTGGACATTTAGGTTTTCAAAAGCTTTATTGCATTTGGGCTGCAAATCATTCAAGTCCGTACTCCTGAACTCATGGAGCGATAACGTGATTATGTCTCTTAAAACTGTTTTAAGTTCTTCATAGCACCGGATCTGCTGAATATGTTTCAAGCAGCGAACGTAAAATAACTTAACTTTTTCGGAAGTTTTATCAAAACAGGATTGTTTATAAAGATTTTTAATAAAATGGGATTTATCCATGCGAACATAACAGAGAGGTATTGCTGCGGTATTTCCTTCAAGCACATCAAAACACTGTTTTAAATAATCATTGAATTCAATTTTTAAAAATACTTTAGTAATTGCTCCTAACAGGGCAGAACTGTCGTCACTAATTATTTCATCTGGCAAAACTTTTCCGATTTGCCACGTATTTAACCATGTGGTTATCGTCTCCATTGTATGGGATTCGGAGGCCATGTAGCACATTGGTACACTGGTATCCAGAGTGTAGGCAACCACTGCATATAAAAATAAATGTTTAGGAGTGCGATATTTTAATAAATCATTAGAAGGTGGTGGCTCAATTGGCTGAAATAAGGAGCCAGTAGCATCAATAGAAAGTATTTTCGACCTATTTTTTAAAGTTTCATTGTAATATTGGTTTTGTTCATTCGTCCAAAAATATGTGAAAAAGGGAACAAGACTGATTTTACGGATAAAATTATCGTAAGGAATGCAGTGCGCCATAGCATACAAAGATAGTATTGTATTTTTGTCAAACTGTAGCGCACTTCTGGCTTCATGACGCATTTTTCTTAAATTGGGTAATTTAGGGAAAGTTGTTGGCTTTTTTGGATTATCTATAGTCATTACCTCGTTTGCCATCGTGTGTTGAACTTTTAAAGCTTTTTCGTATATTAACTTTTCTTTGATTCGGTTTACTCTATCAGAAGTAAGTCTGTTTTTAATTAGTGGGTCATGAGGATAATTTTTGTTGTAATTATTTAATTTACAAGTAACCTTTACGTAAGTTTTAGATGGGGGGGAGATATTCAATGACAGTAGCGCGTCACATTGGGTACACCTGCCAGTACATTTGATTTCATTAAAGTTAAGATCAGCAGGTACATAACTATTACTGAAAGCAAATGTACACTCTATATTAGTTCTAAAAATGATTTGGTCTTGAATTTCGTTAGTCCACTTTTTTGGTAGGAGACGGTAAATTGAATTTTGGGGTACGATGTTCGAATATTCTGCAAGGCTCATTTGAAATGTTATAATGTCGGAGTCAGTATCTTTTTTTTCTTCAAATAGGTTTATACAATCATCGAAATCAAAAAAATATGTTTTATTTCTTCTAATACATATTTGTATGGCTTTAATGGCCATATTGTGGTTAAATTTTTCACGCAATTCCTGCTGTATGCAAATATAAACATTATTGCTTTTAGGAGGAATTGCTGCTTGGAATTTGTCTTTATATTTACTAATCACTCTCTTTAAATATTCTTTAGAAAAATTTCCTTTTCGAGTTGACATTATTGTATAGTAAAATTGTCAAAATTGTACGTATGTGAATGAAAGAACGGGTGTGTTAAAAAAAAAAAGAAGAAAATAAAAGTAACTTAAAAATAACTCTTGAGAGACTTGTGAAGCGGCTTACATTTCTCTACCGTATCTTTTTTGGGGCAGACTACCCGCCCGTTGGTGGGACGACATTGTGAAGGAGGGCCTGTATCATATTGGGTGAGGTTGGTGCAGGACCGTAGTATGCTGAGAAGAGGCATATACCATATGAACTTTCTTGAAGGTGGGTATTACACTGAAAAATAATGGAAATATTTCTATTTGACTTTTTTTTCTTCAGACAATTTAATTCGGCAGTATATATTTCTTGAAGGAACCACGAGCAAAAAAATACTCGTACCTACTAAGGGACCAGGACCACGGGCAATAAACGAGAAACTTGATTTATGTAGGTACGTCTCAGGTCTGAGATGTACGTTCAGCCTTCAGCGTTTAAAATGACGACATAGGTTTTGTACTTGGCCCAAACCAAGTATTGTAATTGGCCCAAAACTCCTGAATCTATTTACCCATTTCCTGACTCTACACTATTTTTATATGTTGTAAGTTTGTGTATATCCAAAGACTAATAAATTCTCTATGTGTATATCCGTGGATATAAGATGTTGTGCTCAATTTTTTCCAGAAGTACTCCAGCAATTAAGTTTATAATACAGTTCTGATAAAATTTAACCCTGAATAACATACATTTAGCCTGATCGGTCCGTCAGAACTTTTTGAAATATATATATTCTATAGATCAACAAAATTATTACTTACATCATCTAGATAAACAATGGGAACCCCTCCCTGCTTGGTTTATATTATTGTTGTTATGGCTGCCATAGAACATTCTGTAAAAATCAAATCAATTATTTAGTTATTTCGGCTAAAAAGATACAGCCCTGTGACTGTGACATGTTGAGTGTTGACGGATTGTGGTCGAGTCTTAGTTTTGGAGACATGAATTCTTGTCATGAATTATTTTTTTACATAGTAACTAGAAGTTATTAAGGGATTATATGTCATCAACCTACCACAAGAAGAGAATTAAATACGTATTATACAAAAAAGTAAACAAATTACTGAATCGCTTTTGACGAAATTTCTATTGGACCAATCGGAAAGTATGTATATCCTTTCAGATGAAAACAAAACAAACATGATTTAGAACATATTAGTTAAAAAATAAATAAATAGGTACAGTAATGAAAAAAAAATCCCAAGTGCTTGATAAGGTACAAGTATTTTTAAATAAGTCAAAACAATGCCATTAAATACTTACCACTGCAGATCGTGCCATAAAATTCACCACCCCTACAACCACATAATTGTTATAAAATGCTTATACGCCACTTTCAACCAACTTAAAAAAACGTAAACAAACAGTATCAGTGCAACTGCATGACTCAACGTAACAGTGTCCTTGGCGTCATAACATAACTGCAACTGTTTACCAATACCAAGTAATAATCCAAACGCACTTCCTAGTCAATAAACACTTTGTATCCATTATTCATAATAGAGCGACGTTACACGTAACTGTCTCTGTCACACTAACACCGTACGCGTACTAGCTGTCTCACTTTCTCTAAGCTACACAAAGCGATTCCTTGCGTGACGACGTCAGCGGACGCCGCGGGGCCAGAGATGTATGTAGCGGTGTGGGGAGGCGAAAAAAGGGAATCTTCTGGTAAATGCTCCAACCAGCCTGCGAAATTCGAATTTTCCTACGTTTTTTTGCAATTTGCAGGCCAGTGCTTGGTTGTATGTTGATTAAAATATTATTCGCGGCTGTAAGACATATGTAGATACAAAATTATAATCATCAATATCATCAATACAATGCTCTAAGTTCATAAAGATGTAGGAATGAGTTTTCCTGTTTTTTCTTTTTTCCTACGCCTTTATTTAGTACGAAAATATTTAGTGTCAGTTTATTTGTTGTCACGAAACGTCGCTGCAATTTGTACAAAAAAAATACGTGTGAATAACAGTGCATTTCCAAATAAAGAAGCGAGTATTATTTTCATAGCATTAGCCTATTAATACAATTCATGTATGTATCGTCTTTATCTGTATATTACAAGTTATTCTGATATTGTGGCTAATTGAGGTTGTTTCTCACGAAAATGCTACACATATGAGTCACATTTCGTCACTCATATGACGTAACTCACATCTACGTGTAAAGTTAAAACATGTTTACACTGCGGCTGAAAATTTTAACAAATTATATGCCGGCGGCGTCCGGTGTTATCTCCATACAAAACGTTTCACTAATAAATAAATCCGACATTTACGGAAAATAGATATAAAAGAGTTTTAGTGTAATTTTTTAAAATAATAATTTGGAGGTTTCGAATAAATGCTAAATTTGATCATTAAACCTGCATTTTAGCTCCCTGCCGGACCCTGCTCAATTTGAGCAGTAGGACATAGTTTTAACTCTGCTTTACAATAAATGTGACTTACATTAGTATAAAAATACAGGTATGTCACAAAACAGTTTGGTCACGATTTTGAGCATGTTAGTCACATGTACATTTTATTTGAAAATGGCTCTTATAAATGTACTTAATCATGTGTAAGGTCATAGAAACAGCTATTAAAATATAATCCAATAACAACTTTATTTTATTAGTTATTACTTTTCTACTTCAGTGTACTCAGGCACAACACGTGTGAACCGGTTAGTGAGTAAAGTAAAGAAGGTCATCGATATGTATGAATCCGTCGCTTTTTAGTAGTCATTCAGATTTGGTCGGATAACCAGCCGTTGTTTACATATTTTGGTTTTTTGTTTATATTTACTTAATGCGTAACATTTGAAGCTCAATATTTTCACCATATATTTTTGACTAAAGGCACAAGATTTTGGTTTACACCTACACATCTGGGATTGTGCCAGTTCCTTGTATTTTGCCGTCAAAGTTATGACACCATCGTTTTTACATTTAGCAAGATTATTCAAAAACGCATGCATGAACATTTTTGAAACTTTGTATGGTTATTATTAGCGTCAAGAAAGACCGAATACAGTTTTCAGCGAAGTTATGCCTTGTCTCATTTAGGCGCTGCGATGTTTTTTCGGGTTTTCATAAAACCGCGATAACTTGAAAACTATAAATATTTTCTAAAATCTAATTGGGGCACAAAGGGGCACACATTAAGAGCTACTCGCGTATGTTTATTCTACAGGGGCACATGCAATGGTTTTAGAGATATACTATTCATCAAAACGTTACTCCAGCAGGAAATGCAATATCTCGAAAATCTGAAGGGGCACAGATTTTATTTTTGGGGGCACATTTTGGCACACATATAAGCTATCTGGCCATGCACAGTTTTTCTCTCTCCGATCATTCGTTTAGAATTTTCCTGCTAGAAAAACGTTACCCCAGCAAGAATCGTTTTTTCGATTTTTTTTCGAAACGACAGGGGGCACACATTTTTTATGTGGGGGCACATTTACAGCAGATAAGGCACCAACTATACGTTCTACTCATATAACTCTAGGAGATACTTTCTTGTTGGGGTAACGCACACAAAGCCACTCTATCAACAATTATATTTATTTTTGCTGCGATCAATGTAACCTACGAACAGTATGTGGAGATCAAGTTACCGCGCATCAACTGGCTTACTTGATGACTTACAACTATAGGTAGACTACGGCTGCATAATCAAATCAGACAATTTTTAAGTAATTGCTGATCAACAAAGAACGAGCGATGTTAGTATTAGCGCTAACCTATACTCACCAGTCATTGCATCCATAAATTACGTAATAAACGTGTCTGTTCCTCAAGATGTCTTGAATGACTCCAGCATGGAGAGCGATCGAGAGTTTAAAACAATTGAGGACAAAATCAAGATCATGAAAGAAAACGGATTGACTTAATTGACAGTCTGTCATCCCATGACATTCATCATTACACCGCGATCTACTGTATGGTCGCCGTGGTAGCAGCAGGTCTCGGAGTGTTCGCGTGGAGGCGGTGACCCAGCAGCAAGCGCAGCAAGCGGCGCGCCCGGCAGCGGCGCGGGCCCGGCCACGCAACGTGCGTGTGTCGAGATAGTGTTAGTGTATCAGTGTGACAGTGAAAGGGCGAAGGTGGTACCAAGTGCGCAAGTTTTAGACAAAGCCACCTCCCCTGTTAGGTTCTTATACAAGCATATCTAATTTGTGAACAGTGCATTAACCTACAAAAGAACATCATTGTAATTTCGACCGTACGCCGAGGGCATAAAGTACCTACTCGAAGGACAATGACCCACTATGGAATTGTCTAGAAGATTCTAGGAAGTCTTGGATATTTCTCGAACGTTCGATCGCCATATAAATAGTCGACATGTTTGCGGGAGCAGTCAGTCTTATTTTGGCTACAGTACAAAGCGAATCGAAGTGAACTAGTAAGTGCGATATCTAAGTGAATAGTGATCAGTAGTGTACTTGTGATTAAGTTTTAAGTGTTTTGTGATTATTAAAGTTATTTGTTGCTTCTTCGGTAGTTATTAATTTATCCCATACCCAGCTCGTAACAATTTGGTGTCAGAAGTGGGATAAATTATGCCAATTCTACCAAAGGACGACACGGACGGTATCCGTACCAGGAGTCAGCGACAGCAGAACATGGACCAAAGGCGGTTTGGAGATTCTCCGACACAGACACCGGGTGGTGTCCAGCCTACGTCAGTGACAGTCGCTGGCCCATCCGGAGTTTCTCCAGCATCAGTGGTGCCAGACTTGTCAGCTTTAATGGCGCTGCTGCAGGAGCAGGCTCGCCGTCAAGAGGAGCAGGCTCGCCATCAAGAGGACCAGGCTCGCCAGTTACAGGAGCAGTTGCAACGAGATAAGGAGGAGCAGGCTTGCCGTCAAGAGGAGCAGGCTCGCCGTCAAGAGGAGCAGGCTCGCCGTCAAGAGGAGCAGGCTCGCCGGTTGGAAGAGCAGTTGCAGCGAGATAAAGAGGAGCAGGCCCGCTGCCAGGATGAACAGATGCTCCTCATAAAGGATCTTCATGCAACTTTTGGCAAAGATCTGAAAGTGATGAAGGATCAGGTTCACCAGCACGAGAACCGTATCTCAGAGGCCGAAGTTCAGATCGCTGGGGTGAAAAAGGCTTTGGGAGAACTGAAGACTGGAGACGTGACTGTGGCTTCAGTAGTTGCTGCACCTTCAGCGCGGGGCTTTAAGGTGCCTCCATTCGATGATACATCTTCGTGGTCGGCTTATAAAATTGGGAAGGAGAAAGGGGTCATCTTCGGTCAAGCTGTCCTAAGCGCAGCACTCCGAGAGAAGATCAGCAGGGAAGGGTGGCTGAAGTGACTGCCCAGCCACAGCAGGGAAACGAGTAAATGCCAGGACTGGGGGGCGGGTGCTGGCTGGTATTGAAAAAGCCCCGAGAATCTTGATCTCGCAAGCACATGACGGGAACAGCCTGACCATCAAAGGCGAAGTCAACGGAACACCTTGCAAACTGACGTTGGATACTGGAGCTTCTCACACGGTCGTAAATACTCACCTAGCAAGTCGGTTTCTTGGGGACTACTTCGATAACCACGACCGTATACGATTACTAACAGCTACCGGTCAGCACATAATCGTCCGAGGCAAGAAGGAGGTGGAGTTAAAATTGGGTGACAGATTTTACAAGCACAATGTCATCGTGGCCGACATAGTGGACGATTGCATCTTGGGCTTGGATTTTATGCGGAAATATCGTTGTGAGATCGACGTTGATCAAGGAGTACTGAAATGTGGTTCAGAGGAAGTCTTCATGGAAGGTGCACCATCAGGGAAAGTATACTGCTTGAAGGAGATTGTTCTTCCTCGCAGATCAGAAACGATTGTGCCAATTAGTCTACCACGGAATTCTGGACAAAAAGATCGCAGTGTTCTGATAGAAAGGGTGAACAATGACTTTCCATGGAAGATGGCACGGACTTTGGTCAAGGCCACCAACGTCTCGGCAGTACGCATACTGAATGCAAGTGACAAGGAGCAAGTGATTAAGAAGGGCACCTTGATCGGCACTTGCGAGGAAGTAGCTTGGATGCGTCAATTGCCAAATCTGCCTACCGGAAATAAAATTCGTAGTCCAAAGTTTGACGTGACAACGCTTTTGGAAAACTGCGATTTAACTAAAGGGGAAATGGACAAGGCTAAGAAGATGTTACTTCAGTACGCCAACACTTTCTCTTCAAATGATGCTGACATAGGGAGAACTGGACTAGTTCAGCATAAGATAAATACAGGTAACGAGTTACCAATCCGTCAGCGACCAAGAAGACTGCCAGTTGCACGTGAAAAAGAGGTGGAAGCCATGATTGAGGGAATGGTGAAGGACGGTGTTATAGAGCCTTCATCCAGTCCATGGTGTTCTCCTGTGGTTCCTGGTAAAGAAAAAGGACGGCAGCATGCGCTTCTGTGTGGACTACCGACGACTGAACGATGTCACGAAAAAGGATAGCTACCCGCTGCCTAGGATCGATGACACACTGGATACGCTGACTGGTATGAAGTGGTTTACCACACTTGACCTGAAAAGTGGCTACTGGCAAGTAGAAATAGACCCCAAGGACAAGGAGAAAACTGAATTTTCAACAGGAAAAGGGTTGTGGCAGTTTAAAGTTATGCCATTCGGTTTGTGCAATGCTCCTGCGACGTTTGAAAGGCTGATGGAGCAAGTACTCGCCGGATTGATTGGAGACGCATGTCTTGTCTATCTAGACGACATAATCATCGTGGGCCGTACATTTGAAGATCACCTTAAAAACCTCAACCAAGTGCTGTCGAAAATCCAAACAGCTAATCTCAAGTTAAGTCCGAAAAAGTGCTCGTTTTTCAGACAAGAAGTGAACTTTTTGGGACACATAGTTTCGGGGGAAGGTGTTCAAACAGACCCAGAAAAAGTAGTCGCCGTCAAGGATTGGCCAGTTCTGAAAGACAAGACACAGGTCAGAGCATTTCTGGGTTTGTGCTCCTACTATAGAAGGTTTGTCAAGAATTTTGCCGACATTGCAAAACCTTTGCACAAACTCACTGAGGAAAAGCGCCAATTCTGTTGGGACGAGAACTGCGACGTCGCATTTCAGGAGTTAAAGAAACGTCTGTGCAATACGCCTATTTTGGGATATCCTGATACTGAAAATGACTTCATAGTTGACACAGATGCAAGTAATACTGGAATTGGGGGCGTGCTGTCTCAACGGAAAGGAAACCAAGAGGTTGTGATAGCTTACTTCAGCAAGTCTTTATCCAAACCAGAAAGAAATTACTGCGTTACAAGACGGGAGCTACTCGCCGTAGTAAAGACATTGCAGCACTTCAGTAAATATTTGTTGGGACGTAAATTCCAATTACGAACTGACCACGCTGCATTGAAGTGGCTATTACAGTTCAAGAATCCAGAGGGGCAAGTGGCGAGATGGATTGAACTACTGCAAGAGTTTGACTTCGTAACTGAACATCGCAGTGGGAGAACTCACGGTAACGCAGACGCCTTGTCAAGAAGACCTTGTCCTGAAGACTGTAAGCACTGTGCCAGACAAGAGACTAAGGAAGTAGTGCCCGTGAGGATGCTTAGAACGGATCTCAGCGATGAATGGAAGGAAACACTACAGCAGGCTCAGCAAAATGACTCGGACATCAAACCGATCTTCGAGTGGATCAAAGCTGGTGCTCCTAAACCTAAATGGAGTGATGTGGCTGCGATGAGTTCCATCACGAAGAGTTATTGGGCGCAATGGAACAGCTTGGTGATCCAGGATGGAGTCTTGTGCCGTAAATGGGAAAACGCTCGAGGGGACAGCTGTCATCTACAAATGGTTGTCCCTAAAGCTAAGGTACCGGATGTTTTACGGCTCTACCATGATGGATGTTCAGGAGGACATATGGGGGTAAAAAGGACTCTACTAAAAATTCGAGAACGCTTTTACTGGATCCACTGTCGAGATGATGTGGAGGACTGGTGTCGCAAATGTACCAGTTGTGCGGCCGTAAAAGGACCCCACACACGCAGTAGAGGTGCATTAAAAGTGTACAACGTTGGAGCCCCTTGGGAACGGATAGCACTAGACGTTGCAGGACCATTTCCAGAAAGTGAGAGCGGAAACAAGTACTTCCTGGTGGTCATGGATTACTTCACAAAGTGGCCAGAAGTCTTTGCCATTCCTAACCAAGAAGCTACAACTGTCGCAGATAAATTAGTTCAGGAAGTCTTCTGTCGTTTTGGAGTACCCTTAGAAATACATAGCGATCAAGGAAGGAATTTTGAATCGCAAGTATTTCAGGAGACTTGTCGATTGATGGGTACCCACAAAACCAGAACCACCTCTTACCACCCACAATCTGATGGAATGGTGGAACGATTCAACCAAACGTTAGAGAGATATCTGGCAAAAGTCGTGGAAAGCAGACAAAGGGATTGGGACAAGCACATACAGCCGTTTCTTCTGTCCTACCGCAGCGCAGTCCACGAAAGTACGACTGTGACGCCAGCCTTCGTGAACTTTGGAAGGGAATTACGGTTACCTGCTGATTTAATCACTGGAACTCCCCCTGATGCTCCACGTAGTGTAACAGATTATGCGATTGACTTGCGTAACAAGTTGAATGATGTTTATGAGCATATCAGACAATCCGGCCAACAGATGTCTGAGAAGATGAAGACCCGGAAGGCAAATACTAGGGGTTTCGACGAAAGTTCACTGGTGTGGTTGCATAACCCAGTACGAAGCAAGGGGAAGTCTCCGAAATTGCAAGCAAAATGGGATGGACCATACCGAGTTGTGACTAGGATCAACGATGTCACCTACCGAATACAGAAGGGTCCACGAGGTGCGCCTAAGGTTGTCCATGTAGACAGATTGGCACGATACTACGGGGCTAATGATGCTCGGGACGAGCATGTCTAAGGAGGGGGCAGTGTTACGTCGTACCCGTACTTACCTACAGTTACGGTAGTAGGTACCTACTAGTAAGTAGGTAGGTAATAGTAGGTAGGTAGGTAAAACGAGTCCCGAATAATGTAGGTACAAATTCGCAAACTACCTACAAAAGAACATCATTGTAATTTCGACCGTACGCCGAGGGCATAAAGTACCTACTCGAAGGACAATGACCCACTATGGAATTGTCTAGAAGATTCTAGGAAGTCGTGGATATTTCTCGAACGTTCGATCACCATATAAATAGTCGACATGTTTGCGGGAGCAGTCAGTCTTATTTTGTACGAAGCGAATCGAAGTGAACTAGTAAGTGCGATATCTAAGTGAATAGTGATCAGTAGTGTACTTGTGATTAAGTTTTAAGTGTTTTGTGATTATTAAAGTTATTTGTTGCTTCTTCGGTAGTTATTAATTTATCCCATACCCAGCTCGTAACAGTACATTATGATATAAGTGCGGTAAGTTAAAAAATTACAGCCGAGGCGATATTGCTAGCCCGAGCCGTAGGCGAGGGCTACAAGAAAGCAGAGGCTGTAATTATCAAAGCGCACGTATGTCATACGACGTTTTATAACATATTTGCGAGGAAATAAATAAACCTCGTACTTTCCTGAACGAATACTTAAATCTTTTACTTGTTCACAAATTAGCGATGCGCGCGCATCAGCGCTTTTTTTTTAAGTCAAAGACACAAAAAACAGCCAGTATTATTAATAAAGTAAATTAATATTTTTGTTTTTGTTACAGTTAAATGGTTGTAATTTATTGTCAAAATTAATTAAATTAAAGAATTAAATGTTTATCTATTATATTTCATCTCCCAAAGTTAATTTTATTCATAAAATTTTGACCACTTCTCTGACATAAAAACTCTTTGCTAAGATTTAAAAAAGTACCATTCGTTTTAGACGGAGCATCTTGATAAACCGTGCGTATTACATTACTGCACAAACTGTACGTAATGAGATGCAATACGATATTGAAATGGGTGAAATAAGAGACCCTTTACGAGCAAATGTGTTATAAAAAACTATTAAATAAGTGCATGAGCGGCCGGGCCAGTACTTTCCTACATTCCCTAACGACGAAGGGTGGCACCCCGTCTGGCCCAACCGAACGCTTGAACGCTTTTTATCAAAGAGAAAAAAAATATATTAAGTAGGTGTCTATCAAAAAATAAAACAATGAAATAAATGTTAGGTTGGTAAATACAGTAAAACCACAGCTGGGGGCTAAAAACTCACATATTGTGTATTGTACACAAGATTGTAGGTACATAAAAGCATGCAAATATTGTTATATGAAATTAAGCTAACAATTAAAGTTTACTTCAAGTTACAAATAAAAAAAATAAAAAACAGTAATAAAGTACCTAAAATATCTAAATTATGTAGTGATGCTACACGAAGAAAAAACAATCAAATAAATATGTTTGGCTGGTACATACAGTAAAACCACGGCTGGGCTTAAAGGCTAAAAACTCACTTAATGTGTATTGTACATAAATTCAGCATGCAATTATTTATAAAAAATAAAACAATCAAATATATATGTTTGGTTCGTAGGCACGTACATTAAAACCATTAAGTACAGACAATCAAATAAATATGTTTGGCTGGTACATACAGTAAAACCACGGCTGGGCTTAAAGGCTAAAAACTCACTTAATGTGTATTGTACATAAATTCAGCATGCAATTATTTATAAAAAATAAAACAATCAAATATATATGTTTGGTTCGTAGGCACGTACATTAAAACCATTAGGTACAGACAATCAAATAAATATGTTCGGTTGGTACGTACCTACAGTAAAACCATTGTACAGTTGGGCTTAAAGGCTAAAAACTCACTTCTTGTTTAAAAACATTGTCACAGCCATCTTTTAATTTTATTTGTAAAATAATTAAATGGGTGTTCTTGAAAAACTCAAATGCCGTGTCATAAACAAAGTGATCTTAATGAGTAAGTAATTTGTACGGAAGATTGAAGATAGCCCTCCGTTCGTTCGGGTTCATCGTAAATTAAAGCAAGTGTGGATGACGTTCGATTTGGTTAATACACGGCCTTAGTCACTAATTTGTTTGGTATAACGAAATCACCCTCAGTCGATACCGACGCGTTCAAAGTCGCAAATGGAATTATCCTTTTCAACATTCATGAAACCACTTATTATCCATCAAAAAATCAATACTGAACAATCTTTTACAATGTGTACATTGCCAGTCTACTTCATGCGAATGTACATCATTGAAATGGGACTCCAAAGTCTCTTTCAAGTTCGAGGAGACTATCGGCAGCAGACTATTACAAAACTGACATTCCAACTTCAGCCACTCCGTAATGGGAGGAATGGGCTGCTTAATTTTTCCAATCTTACCAGTATAATATATGTAAGTTGGTGTTACCGTTTCTTCTAATTGCAAGTCAAACTTCGAGTCGTTGCTCTGATCATTTTCTGCATTCAAATATCGAACATACTTGTACTTGTTGGCAAATCTCCGGTAGGTACCAGGTACCTTGTATTGAGTATCCTTGTCTAGGGTATCTCTTAGTTCAGTTATTAAAATGGCAAAAATTGAAAATACGGTAACATACAATTCATAGCTTTCAGTCGCACACTCTACTAGAATATTAATGAATTGTTTAAGGATTGCGTCTCGATTATAGCACTTTAAAATTTTAATAATGTGATCACGTTGTTGCATTTGCAAGCATGTTGGTAAACTGACATGACTAACAACGGTCTCATTTCTAACTTTATTAACCAAAACATGCTTCAATTTGTATGAAATTTCTCTGACAAACCAAAAGTTAGGTAGATTTATGAACAGTTTCACACACCAACCATTGAGAATTTGTTTGAATGATAAGCACTTGGGAGAGATGTGTGATGGAACAACACTTGCACAGTTAAAGACGGTGTTATTACAGTCTAGTTGCGGTTTCCGGAAGAATAGGTGGTTGAGTTGATCTTTAGTACAATGTATTTCCATTACAACGTCACTTGAGTCTATCTTGTCCATCTTGGTATTCTTGAGGGTTATGGACTTCACAGCTTCTTGAGCTAAAGGTTTCGCAGTTTCTAACATCACACCTAAATATTCTTTTAAATTCTTGTATTTGTTGTTCAAAACTTTTGTGACAGCTTCAAAATCCCTTAAGTTGTTAAGTTTTGTTGAAATACGTACCAATTCTGTCCATTGTGGCCAATCATTTAAGTATTTCTTGATGATTTCAATGTAAATGTCCACTTCAAGATCGTGACTGGATTTGACACAGATGTTGAATTCGATCTGTAGTATGTCTAGGATCTGTGCATTTGTAATTACTGTGTTTTTTTTGCTTTTTATAAGTCTACGTAGGAGAAGCATAATTGGTTGTTCTGTAATAATAAAAAAGTTACAATATACTATTAAAGATTGAAACTAAAAAGGGGATACGTCCTGACTGTCCGCATGTCATAGGCATTTTACTCGGAGACTGTTTACACCACATAGTTGAAATTTGGTAATTCATTTCTAGAGGCGTAAAAGTTGTGTCCGCTCTGCCTTAATCCGACACCGCCTTCAACTCTTCCAGTTACAAAAGCCGTATAAGTTGCCAGCATATAAAAAAAGGAAATGGTGAATTTGTCATCGAGTTCCTGGAATTAACGTTTTTGTTTTATGGTGCTCCTTCACCGCGAGCATTCGCCTGTAATGTTATCGGTCAGATTCACTTGTTTCCGTACAAAATCGAATCTTTGGACTGTTACAATATGTACAGGAAGGAGCACCAATAATTTAATCATAATTATCTCCTTTGATGATCTTTAATGTTGTTATTTCATACTGTATGAAGACTCTCAGTCTTTCACGTAACGTAACAAGTGAATATATATTTAATAAATTAAAAAATATACACTCGTGAAGAATCGTACAACTTAGTATTATTAACTCTGTTCAAATACTAACTTTCTCCTTCATCGGGGTCGTCCTCGTCCTGGTGCTGACTGTTAATGTACACCACAGCTTCCATATCATTAGTTGCATCGTCTTCCATGACTAGACCTTTGTATCAAGAAAAAACTTTAAAACCTACTCGTGTAGGTATGCGAACTTTTTCAAACCAAGTAAACACAAACGCCAAAAAAGTTTCATATTTTTAAAAGAAGCTGTCAAAATGTTGCTCTTTTCTGTTTTGGCACAGTGTCTTTTTAGGTATAATTTTAGTGCTGCATTGTTCCTTTGGCGTCTGGTCTTAGTCGAAGAAGAGAAGAAGAAGAAGATCAAATTAGTAAAAATTGACGAAGTAAAACGTGTCAAAGATTATGAGTGGGGGCTTGTGACGTCACACGAGTTTTCGACGCACTGTATCCGTCTTCATTTTTTGTTTACGTGAAAAGAGAAAAAATAAATGCCCAATATTTTTTGGAAATCTATCTGACGGACTAATTAGTTTTTTTTGTTATCTACCCTATTTGTGTAAATGTCATTCGAGCGCCAAAGCACCATGCAATAGATGTCCAGACGATATCAGAATCCTTTCACAGTTTATTTTTACCGCTACTAGCTATTATGTTGGCTAACCTGAGGTTTCAATTATTTGCCTGGGTACAGTCGCCGACATCAAGCTACCCGAAAATTTCAAACGGGTATTTCATGCGGTATTTCGCCTATCATCATCATCATCATCATCATCATCATCATCATCTTTCTGCCCCTGCCCCATGTTATTTGGGGTCAGTCCTTTTTTTCCTCCATTCTCTCCTGTCAATCGTCACGCTATCATGTACTCCTTTTTCGTTCTTAAGTAGGTATAATATCTTATGCGTGAATACAATACAATATCGATGCGTGAGTAATGAACGAGGTGTCTCGTTAGCTTACATTGAGTAAAACAATTGAATTATGTAATTATTAGTGGTTTTTGAAGTATTAAGTTGTATATATGAGAAATGTAACACGATTTAAAAGAGTGTATGGAGTTTCTTTGTTCGTTCTTCTCTATATCAACCACATGCGAGCGGACGGCTCAACCCGTGGCTGAACTCTAGAATGTTTATGTGCCTGTACCAAATGGTTTATTAGAAATAAACGTTTGAAGTTTGAGTCAAGTGTTGTGTGTGATTTCAACTACCCATCTACCTATCTACCAACGAATCGTATCGTAAGGCGATGTGCCATTAAGACTGAAAGACAATATGGCGGCGGATGGCGCCAATATTTGGGGACAGTGTTCCTATAAGCTATCCCTGTCGTGATATTGTAGGTATCTTCTATCCAATTTTTCTAAAACAAAATGTTCGTTTTTACACGTAATCAGGCCCAACTGCCAAACAATCGTGTCAAATAACTTTACTAAATAATTTCATTGACTATGCAGACAATCACACGAGGGCCGACGTCAGAACATGCGAAGCTTCGTGATAATCGTGATGTCCAGTAGGACCACCAAGTTTGCCAATCACGTCTTGCGTTCCCATCGCGACGTTTCCAGCGCTTACGTTTCTCACGTCTCCAGGCAACGTTTGTTCCCAGTCGCCGCCCTACGTACCAAGCAAGAGTCATGTCTTATGATGCAGATGACACATACTGCATATATCTGAAAGGATGTGGTATAGACCATCAAACCGACTCACTTTCTCCATGAGACCAACATTTTAATCGAGACAAACAAAAGCTAGTTTATTACAGAAAAGTTGTTCAGTCTGAAGGCGTGACTACACTTTGGCTTGAAGTACGAAGGCGGTCGCTTTGTGTTCCAACGGATAACTGAGAACGTGTTCGTTTCAGCGGGTTGTTTAACAGCGTTTTTGTTTCCAACGTGGTGATAACCGCGAAGACTGAGCCCTCGCGGTTACGCAAACATGGTCCTTGCAAGTCTGAGGTCGGCCTCCGTGACCTCATCAGTATTATATCAATTATCATTTATCAAACCCTATTACAGTCCATCCATCGTTTCTTTGGTCTTCCTCTACTCTTAGAGCCCTCCACATTTATACTCAAAACTTTTCTCACGACATTTTCCTCATTTCTCAGCATCACGTGACAATCGATTACCAAACAACTTCTGTCGCCGGCGCCACTTTCAGACTTCCTTTTATTCGGGGTAGAAGGGACACTTTTATTTAAAAACCTAACCGATGAATCTGAAGTTGTTACTTACATAGGCCTCTCCAGCACTATCACAGTTATATTTGCTCTAAAAACTGCAAGCCAAAAGTACCAACAAATAAGATCACTGTTTCTGTTCAAGTAATTCTCGTAATATTACAATTCTCTTAGGTATAAACTTTAGATCTTGGGCCTGAATTCTTGTCGCGCTGACGGTCGGTCGTGACGGCATGGCAGCGAGAACAAAATACGGCTGTCGGACACCGCTGACGTCAGCGTCGCAGTATGGTGTTAAATTGTTATTAGTATGTATTTTTAGGCTAAGGTATTTATCTATGGGTCTTTGTTACCTGAAATAAATGGTTTATTATTATTATTATGTAGAACATAATGGAAACTAGTACTCGGCCGACCGTCAGCGCAACAAGAATTCAGGCCTTTCAAATTACTGAACGGAGTAAACTTTAAGGTTACCATTAGACGGTCAATCTAGTGTCCTATAACTGGTTGTGACAAATCGAATATCCTGTATAATAATTATGTATCCTGTATCTTTGAAACTAAATTGCAATTCATGTGATTATTGTATATATATAGATAGATAGATATATTGTGCTTATACGGTACTAATACAAAAAGACTTTTTTTTTGTCCGTCCCGACCGATTTTGACTTTTACTGGCAGATACAGCTATCTGCCAGTAAAAAATCGGTCGGGACATGTTATAACGTTAACTAAGTCTACTTATATTTTAGAATAAGAATTAGGGTTCCGTGCAAAAAAAATAAAACCCTTGAAATTATTAACAAAATCCTAAAAAAAACTACCCAAGTTACATTTTTATAGTAATTTCACGAAAACGAAGGTCGCGGGCAACAAATAGGTAGTATTGAATATAAATAAATTGACAGAACTTCACAGACATGATGGGTTGCAAATGTTGCAATGGGGACTATCGCGCATGAATTTGCCGCTAGAGGCGTTCGTGTAGAGTAAGGTCTTCCGAAATGTCAAATGTCATACAGTGTTGGCGCGTTGCGTGCTTTTTTATCACTTAGGGCCATGCTCACCAACAGTAAAATAACCGACTGTTTCGTAATCGGCCCGCTAAACGTAAACAGTTGTATAAACATGACGTGGGAATTTTGGTGTTCACTACAACTTATTCTAGCTCGGTTAAGTAAACAAGCATTTTAGGAATGAAAGACCGAATGATTATAATACAGTCAAAAAGGGTAACTAACACGTAAAAAACCATACAAATGAGAAACATCTTAAAATGGTTGCATTATACCTACCTGAGATGACAGTTCTTTATAACCATCAAATGGGGAAGGCTGGTCAAAGCTGATTGTAGATGGCGCGTCCATAGCTTAGACCCAATCTGTCCATTGAGGTCAATCTATTTTGAAATATAAAATGACAGTGACAGTATTTCAACCAATGACGATGTTTGGTTCATACGCTGCTAGCGCCATTAGTTCCACCAGTTGCCCACCCCATTATCTGTTGTGTTTGAAGTTTTGTTCGTTTGAAACAGTTTTTAAATTAAATACAATGGATAAGAAGCGCATTGCAAATTTTACGCATGAGGAAAAAAAAATTGTCACTAATTTAGTGAAAGCACCGAGGCGTAATTAAAAACCAACGCACCGAACTCCGTGAAGTAGTGTCGTCTGGTGGAATACAAACGAGGAGTTCGCAAAAGTCTTTCAACGGTTTCAAACTCGTCCAAAACGTTATCCTCTTCCAAAATATAATTCAAAGCAGACTGCATGTTAAATTCTCACAATAATATCTGGATGTAACCTTAAAATTTGTTATATTTGCAATTTACAAACGTCAAATACACCGATTAACTACTAACCGGGACTTTAAACAACCTCTCCCACCTCGGTTAGAAAAAACAGTTGATTAGCGTGTTTAATCGGTTGATTTGCTTTAGTGAACATGAAAATGTGTTTTAAACAGCTGTTTTTAGATAATCAGACCGTTATCTTTTCGGTGAACATAGCCCTTAGGAGCTTCGATCAACAATTAGCAACTTTTTGATCGAAGCGTATGAGTATGAGAATGAAATCTTGGCCAGAATGTTAGTAGATTATTCCACTAGGAATTTCTCAGAAGCAGCCAAGGAGTCTGGACTTGTGCCCGGCTGATGGCAATAGGCTCACCCCCTATTACAAGGGACTTTAATAAAATTCATCAACTTTTAGCGAAGTAGACACAATAGTTGAACAATCGCGTCAGACCGATTCGGTCGGGGTCCACATAATATATGAAGGGTTACTGGCGAAAATTGAAATGTAGTGTAACTTTAGGTAGACCTCTGTTTAACCCTTTGGGGATCACATGCGTGATGTTTTCTTGTGGTTTCTTTTTTCATATACATTTAAGAAGCTTTACACATAATTATACGCCATATTCATTTAGCGACAACGCTATTATAACAGGTAAAAAATATTTTACAACAACTAATAAAAAATGTCTTCTGCAGGTATTCAAAACTCATTCTTATTTCCTTGACAAAAAGATATTTTTTGTGCAGGCTAAAATTTGGTAAGTATTACGGGCGGCACAAGCCATACAGATAACACTCTTTTGTTCTTTTGTATAAAAGTTACGCCGAAACTGCGCAAATAAATAATATTTACTGAACCCTTGATAGGGAAAAAACAACCTTATTTCAAGGACATATGACTACATTTTGTATTCAAGTATCAGTGTTATTAGAGATGCACTTGCAAATTGCCTAAACCATTGTTAGGGTTGAGTTTTGAATACATATTTCACACTGTTATTTGAGATACAAAAGGAATGAAATTTTTGCATGTGTGGCAGCAGAAAATAACTAAAGTTTTAAGTAGTCAAATTATGCCTACAAGAAAAATCTACTAAACGAATAAAATAAAATAAAAAAGTATTTAACTCAAAACTGTCCCCATGACATTTTCCTCACTCCTTCGCATCACATGGCTATACCAAAGCCAACTTATTACCCCCACAGCTTTTCAATCACTAGTGTTAGATTTTTACTTTAAACACCTCCTCGTACTATTCAATCCATCACAGCACAGCACAATGTGTTGAGTGCGTTACATTGAGTTCTATCACAAAACATGATATTACACCCCAAAAAATAGTCGTTTCCAAGCAATAGTTTTTGCGTAAAGTTACAAAGGTAGTTTGAAACAGAATGCTTGGTTGACGGCTTCGAGATGAGTCTGTTTACACCCAGTATAAAGTTCGCTAGCAATTGAAATTTAACTTTGATGGGAAAGATGTTGAGTTTGTGTTCCCAAAACTTGACAATAATCTGAGGTACTGAATTCAAAGTAGGTACTCACCTAAGTAACGACTCTTCACGATCACCAGAAGCACTATCAACACTGAATTTCACTAGAAACGTCATATCACTCACGGAAGTTATTAAGAGTTAATTAATTATATGTCCCTAAGACGACCCACTGACCCTTCCCTTCCTTCCTTCCTTTTCTCTCTAGTCATTACACTTTTATTCTGTAATGAAACACTTCAAACTAACAACAACACAATTCACACTGTTATAATATTAGTTTTATCGAAAATAAAACACCAAATGTATCTTTCACATCAAGAGCTACAATAGTTACCGGACTTCCGTTCGCTATGACGCGCACGCATTAACTGACTGATCAACTGATCTGAATGCTAGACCTAGCTAGCTACATTGCGCAGACCCCGATATCAGCTAAAGATGTTTATAACTGATCAAATACAAAAATGTTGAAACATGACCTTATCGGCCAATTAGGTATCGTTAGCTATCACGTCTGGAGCCAGTTTATTAAATACACCAGTATACTACCTACCACAATCACAGGCGCAACGCAAAATGTGATATTGTGATATGAGTTCTAGAACATTTGGTATTGGGACGCAGAAACGCGTTAACGCGCCTGTGTGTGGGAGCCTTAGGTTGTCCACGATCTACCCATTGTGTGAAAAATTTGTAATGCTGGGTCTAGACGTTTGCTTTATTTATTTTTGTTAAAGGTACTCGGAAAAAAACACAACAATAATTAAGAGCTAAAATAAAATAAAGGGTACCTACGAAAACGAAAGCATTTTCCAGCTCATGAATAATTAAGGATGTGTTCAAACAAAACGTTAATATTTTTCTCGAAGTAATTCACGTGAACGCACCCACAACGCTTGTCACTGTCTCTGTGCTCGGATTGGTCGCAGGTTTATAAATTTGAATATTTGGTCCAATCGGGCGCCACCTCACTGTGCAGTGCCGGCCGAGCTGAGTGCACTTTGGTTGGTTGGCCCTTTGCAGTGTTGCTAACTCAGTGGATTTTCCACTAATTCTGGTGGTTTAGACCATCCTTTTAGCGAGTAAATATTGGATTTAGTGGCTAGTGGATTTTTCTAGTGGTTTTGATTGCTTCAATTAGTGGTAAGGTACCACAAAAACCACCAACCACTAGTACGATTTACAAAAATACTCAGTAATAAATGATTGAAATGGGTACTTTTTTTGTTGCTAATTCACCGTATCGTAAGAAACCAGATGAAGATAAGAGCTTCTATCTTCAATTCTTATATCACAATTCGTACTGGTTTAGCACGTGAATGCAAATGCGATTATCTTAAGATGATTGATGAGATTCTAAAGATGATTATCTTTAGTTATTAGGCAGTTCTATTTGGTGATTACAAAAACTATATTCTAAAAAATAACTATAAAAAATCTAAAAACTATATTAAAAAAATCGTTGTTTCTATTTACAATATTGTTGTTTTATTTCCAAATAACATTTAGGGGTATGAGCACTTAGCACGGAATTTGTTAAGTTGAATTAGTGGTTTTCTGGTGGTTTGCGAGACCGAAAGGTTTAGTGATTTTCTGGTGGGCCACGAGGCCACATTTGGTGGGTTCGTAAAAATAACGTTGGCAACACTGGCTCTTTGACAGTGAAACTTTTTCGAGTTTCGTTCGACGACACGACAGACACGATTTTCAAGTACTCAGTTACAGTCACAACAGACAACACTTGCTCGTCGTTAAATCGTAAAAAACGCAAATTAAGTTATAACAGTTTCATTGAAGAGCCCGGCGAACTCCAGTAAACCATCATTGCAAGAACATTATTGGACCTTCTAAGCCGGATTCAGCCGTGTAGAAAAAGAGCATTAGGGTAGGTACGTCCCGTCCCGCCATCCCGATTCCAATCCACTTTCATCCTCCATTTCCACTGTTTAATACCGTGCTAATCAACTGATTTCAGCTGGAGTACTGTAGCTGTTTATCATCGTGCTCAACTTTTTTCGCCGAAGTAAGTACCTACGTAGCGGGTAGCGGGTGACGCGTGCGTGCAACTACCTACCTACTCGTAGCAGAACCACGTGCGCGCGTTCATATTGGAAACCGTAAGTATTCCATTCTCCCTTTAGCAGAATTATCTAGGAGAAAGAACTGGTTAGAAAGCGTGGCATAATATAGGGTAGATTTTCAGTGAGCGAATTACTTGATAGTCCTATTTGTGAAAGTTAATCCGAACAAAAAGGCATGGTTGGAGTGTAGTCTTAGGGGCGCTACGGCGCGAGGACTTAATAAAGTGTTATTTTCGCAAATCGATTATTTTCTCGATTCTATCGTCTAAAACACCTAAATTTAGGGCTAAAAGTGTCTTGGTGTTTTTTGTCTCCGACCAACCGTTTGTCGTAAAAACGATGTCGAAGGGATCCAAAGGTTAGGTTAGGTTAGAACTGTGACCAACTACGAGCGAGCGAAGCGAGTGGTGCCGTGGCAGCGGCCGGCGAGCGCTACCTCGGAATTGCTCGCGAAATTTTTCCAAGTATTTTTTTCATAGTGCCCCAAGACGACACTCTGACCAAAGGCATTGTTTTTCAGTACAAGGAGTCATTATCTTATACGGTCGTCGTAGGCAAAAAAAACGAAAATGATTCTAAGTCTTCGCTTTAGAGTGCCCCCAGGGCTAGACTACACTAACCATTTAATGGTATTCAGAGCAATCTGGAGGAAATAACAGTGCTATGCTGCCACACACACACACAAATTCCACATTAATTGGGCGAACTGCCAGTCTGTGGAATTAACTGTCGGCTTCTCTGCTCCTTGATCATCAAAATCTGGATCTATTCACAGTCCGAGTGAATTGATTTCTTCATTTATTTGCGTAAGTAAATAAGATACAGACAGATTCTAAACAAAGTATAATTTAATCTGTTGTGTGTAATTCTTACATCATCCTGACCATATTTGGCCATAGCGGACCATCTCGGCAGAGACTACCCCATGTAAGAAGTAACATTCAGTTTGTTTTCATCACAATTAGTGCAAATTTTACATAACATTATTTGATATCAAAAGAAAAATTAACTAATCTGAATCATGCATGCAGTTAGTAAATAGTATTTAATTGATTCTTAATGGCAATAATAATCATGACTCCTAATATTATACTTAAATGTGAAAGTCAGTCAGTTTGTTACTTTAAACCACTGAACCGATCATCCTGAAACAGACTGGTACCTTTCATCCCAAAAAAAAACATTAACATTCAATAAAATCATAGCTCCCGGGAAACTCAGAATTAGTCATTGATTCGGTGGTATTTTCTAGTGAAAGCTATTTATTTATTAGAGTAAAAAGTGACTGCACAGTTAAAAGAAACATTCTTGAGCAAGCGTGGTGATCAATGCTCGTGACTTGGCTTTTGCCCAGCAGTAAGTCAGTTATAGCCTGGTATTATTATTATTTACAACTAGGAATGATTACAATCCTACTAATATTATTAATTATGCGAAAGTTTGGGAGGATGTATGTATGGATGTTTGTTACTCTTTCACGCTAAAACGACAGAACGGATTTGAATGAAATTTTGCACACAGATAGTTTATAACTTAGATTAACACACAGGATGCTTTTAAACTGACTCCAAAAAAGGAGGAGGTACTTTGTTTGACGGTACGTATTATTTTTTTTTTATGTATGTGGACCAATTCTCAATATGATTTTTTCATTTGTAAGAACATTTATTATTTAAATACTCGTCCTATTTAAATTTGGTGAAGATCTGATGCTGATCTTTGGAGATACTTATACAATGTAACTCTTCAAAAATCGACAGCAAATCTGTTGTGATTGCTGCAATTCTTTGATGATTATTGTTTATACAAGATCATGATTTAAAATCACGCCTGTATGCTCTGAGGGGGTACGCAGATGTGTACAATACACCCAGATTTCGACAGTTAGATATGGTAAATTCCGTTTATTGGGGATAAGTCTATTACCATGACATGTATTGTTAACAATGTGAATAAATGTTTGGCAAATATTTGTATGGGATATTACAACAAAAAATGGAAAAATATAAAAACTTTTTTGCTAATAATAAAACCGACTTCCAAAAGGAAGGAGGTTATCAATTCGTCTGATTTTTTTGTGTTGTGTGTATGTTCAGATATCTCGCAATTGTGAACCGATTTTAATGGTTTCTTTTTTGTTTGGAAGAATATTATTTCGCAGTGGTCCCGTTTAAGTTTGGTGAAGATCTGATGCTGATGTTCGGAGATATACAAGGGAACTCTTCAATAAAAGACGGCAATCACGACAGACTTGCTGTATATTTTATTGAAGAGTTCCCTAAAAAAAAAAAATCTGACTTCAAAAAATCACAAAAAAAATGAAAAATAACTTTATCTCCAGAAGTCGCCGGCAAAATAAACTGAATCAACCAAACAAAAGTCACCTTCACCGTCACTTCTGAAGCTAAAGCTATTTTTCACTATTTTGTGTTTTTGAAGCCTGTTTTATTTTTTGCAAAAACGTTTTGTTAGTTTGATTCAGTATTTTTGTCACCGACTTTTCTCCCGCTAGATGATCCGTGCAACAAATTATCGCACTGCACTCGGGCGAGGCCGCGGTCACTAGCTAGTATTATAAATGCAGAAGTTTGTGAGGATGTATGTATGGATGTTTGTTCGTTCCTCTTTCACGCCAAAACGACTGAACAGATTGAAATAAAAATTAGGCACAAAGATTTATAACCCGGAAAACACACAGGATACTTTTTATCTCGTGGGACAATTATCGTACTCCACTCGGGCGAAGTCGCGGACATAGTTTTAAATAAAATACATAAAAATTACAAGAAAAAGTTATCTTTCGTTCATCCTCTCACTGAAACTCAAACATCCACGACATACATACCTCTACCCATCTCGAGGCAAATACGTCACACTCCAGTGTCGATGTCAGTAGAGCATTCAGCAATGCCAGTGCGCGAACCAAGAGAGTTAGAATGAGAAGCTGTGCGTGCAGACGGAACATCCAACAATCTGTTTCCACAGCCTCCTAATGAAATGAAATGATGTTTATTTTTGCAAGTAGGTTCTTACAAACACTTTTACACGTCATTTTTTTAAAACTAGATGGGGCCGGTGTTTCGTTCCTGACTACTCTGAGAAGAAACAGCCAAAACAAACTCAGAGGTCATAGTCTCTTTTGAAGTCCAGACATAATCTTGTTCAATTCAGATGAGGACTATGCAGATTAGTGTCTGAGATGGTCTTTTGAAGAAAGAACCACACAGATTTGAGTGGACCTGTCCAGTCAGTGCAAGCATTTGTCAGTTATCGTGTAGCTCGACTTATAACTCAAGGATCTCAACGAAACGACGAACAATACCAAAGAAAGGACATGTGGGTAGGTCGCTTATAGTACTCTAAACTGCCAGACAGTCGTGGAGAAAAAAAAATTAAAATAAAATATGTGACCCACATGGTCCATTCACAATAATTAAATAAAATTAACAATAATTTACAAAACGAATGTCAAAAAAAAAAAATTATAAACATTGAATGTCACAATAATAATAAAAAATTAAAAGAGCCCTGACCACCGGCAGCTCGGACCCTGTTCCCAGCGCTGGTGGGCTACTATTTTTTATATTTCAAATCATTCAATGTCAAAGTGTATACCTAATGTATATTGTAAGTGTAAAACAAAGGAATTAATAATAAACAAGCGAAGTCAGAAATTTCGACATTCACAGAGCACATTTCCTTGGAGCAGCCTAATCCCAAGCCTTTTTATCTTCGAGATAATGATTATCATGTAGTAGGCTTTCAGGCATAACTTCCGTTTTATAAACGATTTGAATTTATTTAGGCTTTGTGTTTGAATATGGCTCGGAAGTTTATTGTAAAAACGTATACATTGGCATCTAAACGTACCCCCTATTTACTTAAGCCTCGTTGCAGGAACAACAAATTTGTGTTTGTTCCTCGTATTTATGTTGTGGATTTTTTAAACAAATTAATATTTTTATGTGCGTACAAAAGGTTTTCATAAATAAACTGAGCGGGCACAGTAAGAATATTAATCTCTTTAAAATTTTCTCTGAGGGAGTATCTGGGACTTAATTTATAAATTTAATGAATTGCCCTTTTTTGTAAAACATATTATTGTCTGAATATCGGCGGCATAGCTACTGATACAACGAAATGTTGAAACGCGTTTCAGTTCATGTCAGAGCTGTTTGTTTCCATGTTTCTTTAACATAGGGTCAAAAACGTGGTAATGTTCTGTGATCAGTGGTGGCTTCAGTACTCCCCCTCAAGCGAAGCGTACCGGTAGCTTGACGACGCGGCCTAAGCGTTTGTCGAGTGAAGATGGAGTGACGTTTTGCGGTGACGGAAGATAGAAGACGCCGCGAACCGAAGACTTCAGCTGTCTCAAAGCTCCTGATATTCCTGTTTCTTTACGAAATGTCGAAACGTGTTTCAGTTCTTGTCAGAGCTGTTTGCTTCCATGTTTCTTTAACAGAGGGTCAAAAACGTAATCAGTGGTAGCTCCAAGCCTCTGTCTATACCGGTCGATCATGTGAAAATCCAATAGTGGTAAAAGGTTTTTCACAGCGCTCCAAGTTCGAACCGCGCTTTTGGCCGTGTAGAAGAAGCGAATCAAGTCAAGGTACGTCCCGCCATCCCGATCCCACTTTCATCGTCCGTTTCCACTGTGTCATAGCGTGCTAATCATCTGATTTCAGCTGGAGTTCAGCTGTTTAGCGTCGTGCTCAAGTCTTTCGGCAAAGTACCTACCTACGTAGCGGGTAGCGGGTGACGCGTGCGTGCAACTACCTACGCGTAGCAGTACCACGTGCGCGCGTTGTTACTGGAAACCGTGAGTACTCCATCCTCCTATTTATCAGAAGGAGCTAGTTGGAAAGCGTGGCATAAAGTACAGAAGTCCTCGCTTCAAAGCGCCACCAGGGCTAGGCTACACCACAGATAGTATAATACTACGCACAGATACTCAATCCTACACTAACCATTGAATGCTATTCAGAACAATCCGGAGGAAATAACAGAGCGCTATGCTTCCACATTTATTGGGCGAACCGCCAGTCTGTGGAATTAACTGTCGGCTTCTCTGTTCCTTGCGATTATTATTGCTGCAATCGCTTGGATGTTTATTGTTTATACAACACCATGACGTAACATCACGCCTGTATGCTCTGAGGGGTACACAGATGTGTACAATACACCCAAATTTGGACAGTTTAGGTGTGTTAAGTTCCATTTATTGGGGATAAGTCTATTACCATGACAAAAATGGAGAAATAAAAAAACTTTTTTGCATAAAAATAAATCCGACTTCAAAAAACAAAACACAAAAAAGTGAAAAACAACTTTAGCTTCAGAAGTCGGTGACAAAAAAAACCTAAAAGAATTAAGGGGCTCCCCCATGCACACTAGCGCCACTTTAATAAAAAAAACAAAACTCGTTAAATACACAATTAATATAAAATCTTTTTTTAAAAAAAAAACATTAACATTCAATAAAATCATCGCTCCCGGGAAACTCAGAATTAGTCATTGATTCGGTGGTATTTTCTAGTGAAAGCTATTTATTTATTAGAGTAAAAAGTGACTGCACAGTTAAAAGAAACATTCTTGAGCAAGCGTGGTGATCAATGCTCGTGACTTGTCTTTTGCCCAGCAGTAAGTCAGTTATAGCCTGGTATTGGTTGGTTTAAAGCTGATACAACGAAATGTCGAAACGTGTTTCAGTTCTTGTCAGAGCTGTTTGCTTCCATGTTTCTTTATCAGAAGGTCTAAAACGTGGTAATGTTCTGTGATCAGTGGTGGCTACAGTACTCCCCCTCAAGCGAAGCGTACCGGTAGCTTGACGACGCGGCCTGAGCGTTTGTCGAGTGAAGATGGAGTGACGTTTTGCGGTGACGGAAGATAGAAGACGCCGCGAACCGAAGACTTCAGCTGTCTCAAAGCTCCTGATATTCCTGTTTCTTTACGAAATGTCGAAACGTGTTTCAGTTCTTGTCCGAGCTGTTTGCTTCCATGTTTCTTTAACAGAGGGTCAATAACGTGGTAGTGTTCTGTGATCAGTGGTAGCTCCAAACCTCTGTCTGTACCGGTCGATCATGTGAAAATCCAATAGTGGTGAAAGGTTTCTATAGCGTTTAAAGTTCGAACCGCTCTTGGCCGTTTAGAAGAAGCGCATCAAGTCAAGGTACGTCCCGCCATCCCGATTCCACTTTCATCGTCCGTTTCCACTGTGTCATAGCGTGCTAATCTGATTTCAGCTGGAGTTCAGCTGTTTAGCGTCGTGCTCAAGTCTTTCGGCAAAGTACTTACCTACGTAGCGGGTAGCGGGTGACGCGTGCGTGCAACTACCTACGCGTAGCAGTACCACGTGCGCGCGTTGTTACTGGAAACCGTGAGTACTCCATCCTCCTATTTATCAGAATGACCTAGGAGAAAGCACTGGTTAGAAAGTGTGGCATTGTGAAGTTAGATTTTCAAAGTTTGCGAATTACTTGGTTACTCTTAGAAGTGAATGTTTATCTGTACATAAACACATTGTTCTTCCGTACATACTTTTTGTCCTGGTAGTATGATCAAATTATCGTACTCCACGCGGGCGAAGCCACGGGCATCACCTTGTATTAAATTTATGCGAAAGTTTGTGAGGATGTATGTATGGATGTTTGTCACCCTTTCACGCTAAAACGACTGAACAGATTTGGATGAAATTTATTATGCGAGACAGTCAATAACTTGGATTAACACACAGGATGCTTTTTAACTGACTCAAAAAAAGGAGGAGGTTCTATGTTCGACTGTATGTACTTTTTTATGTATGTTCACCGATTTCTCACTCATTTGTGGACCAATTCTCAAAATATTTTTTTTATTTGAAAGAGCATTTTATACTCGTGGTCCCATTTAAATTTGGTGAAGATCTGATGTTGATCTTCGGAGATATACAATGGAACTCTTCAAAAATCGACGGCAAATCTGTCGTGATTGCTGCAATCGCTTTGATGATTATTGTTTATTCAACATCATGACGTAACATCACACCTGTATGCTCTGAGGGGATACGCAGATGTGTACAATACACCCAGATTTCGACAGTTAGGTTTGTTAAGTTCCGTTTATTGGGGATAAGTCTATTACCATGACATGTGCAAAATTGATGCATAGGAAGTATTAGTATGGGATATTACAATAAAAAATGGAAAAAGTAACTATAGCTTCAGAAGTCGGTGACTTTTTAACCGACTTCCAAAAGGATAGGAGGAGGATATCAATTAGTTTGTTTTTTTTTTGTCGTCTGCATGTTCAGCGATATCTTCGCCAATTGTGAACCGATTTTGATGGTTTTTTTTTTGTTTGGTCGAACATTGTTTCGCGGTGGTCCCGTTTAACTTCAGAAGTCGGTGTCAAAATCTACTGAATCAAAAAAACAAAAGTCACCGACTTCTGAAGCTTAAGTAATTTTTTACTATTTTGTATTTTTGAAGTCTGTTTTATTTTTTGCGAAAACGTTTGGTTAGTTTGATTCAGTATTTTTGTCACCGACTTTTCTGCCGCTAGATGATCCGAGCAACAAATTATCGCACTCCACTCGGGCGAAGCCGCGGTCACAAGCTAGTATTATAAATGCGAAAGTTTGTGAGGATGTATGTATGGATGTTCGTTACTCTTTCACGAAAAAGTACTGACCAGATTTAGATTAAATTTAGCACATAGCTGGTTTATAACCTAGATTAACACACAGGATACTTTTTATCCCGTTAGTATGTATGGTCCCTTGGAACAAATTATCGTACTCCACCGCGGGCAACTAGTACAAAAAAATGCGAAAGTTTGTGAGGATGTATGTATGGATGTTTGTTACATTACCTGTGTTAATGTGCCGTGGACATTAAGTACCTAGTTTTAAATGAAATACACGAAAATGATAAGAAAAGGTCATCTTTCGTTCCTTCACTCTGCCGTACCTACAGCGATAAATGCCTACACTTTCGCGTAACCTCGTGGCCACTCCGCCGGTCGGTTGTCACCGATCGCGCGCTGAGATTTAAGATTATCATGTTGTTCACAAATAAAATTTGATACGTTTAACGTTTGTTACGACACTTTTTAAAATAATTGTTGGATAAATTACGAGAGCAACTTGTCAAATGATTTTTTTTGTTTGTTGAGGTATCTTATTTTATCCGTTTTAATCATATAAATTGGTCCCCGCGTTTAGGAGGTAATTAGAAATAAAATTAGTATAGTGAAAATGATACACCCATCTTGGAGAAATACATCACATTCCAGTGTCGATGTCAGTAGAGCATTCAGCAATGCTAGTGCGCGAACCAAGAGAGAGTTAGAATGAGAAGCTGTGCGTGCAGACGGAACATCCAACAATCTGTGTCCACAGCCTCATAGCTACTGATACAACAACATGTCGAAACGTGTTTCAGTTCTTGTCAGGGCTGTTTGCTTCCATGTTTCTTTAACAGAGGGTCAAAAACGTGGTAATGTGGTGTGATCAGCGGTGGCTACAGTACTACCCCTCAAGCGAAGCGTACCGGTAGCTTGACGACGCGGCCTGAGCGTTTGTCGAGTGAAGATGGAGTGACGTTTTGCGGTGACGGAAGATAGAAGACGCCGCGAACCGAAGACTTCAGTTGTCTCAAAGCTCCTGATATTCCTGTTTCTTTACGAAATGTCGAAACGTGTTTCAGTTCTTGTCCGAGCTGTTTGCTTCCATGTTTCTTTAACAGAGGGTCAATAACGTGGTAGTGTTCTGTGATCAGTGGTAGCTCCAAACCTCTGTCTGTACCGGTCGATCATGTGAAAATCCAATAGTGGTGAAAGGTTTCTATAGCGTTTAAAGTTCGAACCGCTCTTGGCCGTTTAGAAGAAGCGCATCAAGTCAAGGTACGTCCCGCCATCCCGATTCCACTTTCATCGTCCGTTTCCACTGTGTCATAGCGTGCTAATCTGATTTCAGCTGGAGTTCAGCTGTTTAGCGTCGTGCTAAAGTCTTTCTGCAAAGTACCTACCTACGTAGCGGATAGCAGGTGACGCGTGCGTGCAACTACCTACGCGTAGCAGTACCACGTGCGCGCGTTGTTACTGGAAACCGTGAGTACTCCATCCTCCTATTTATCAGAATGAGCTACGAGAAAGCACTGGTTAGAAAGCGTGGCATAATGAAGGTAGATTTTCAAAGTTTACGAATTACTTGGCAGGAGTGAAAGTTTATCCGATCAAAAAGGCATTGATCTTCAGTTGAGAACACAAGGAGCTACTAGCATAGTTAAAGAATTTAATGCTGTTCGGAACTATCTGGAATACTCTGTCTGACCTTGATGAACAGTTGTCACAAAGGGAATTATTGATGTGAAACATCTATAGGCGCTGGTAAACCAAAAAAACAAATGAAAAACACGTGGCGATCGAACCCGGCCCGAACAATCAAGAACATTACCGACCTGTTGAAGCAGCATAAGATCTACATTATTCATTACAACCACACAGCTGGTCTCGGGGCACAGAGCGCTGGGTTACAATCTCGTGACTTCGAGTTCGGTTTCAGCATAAGGATTTTCTTTTTGTGAATAGAGTAATTTTGATGTTTGTTTTTTAATATTGCCTTTTTTTAAGCACAACTTGTACAAAATAATTTCGATGTTTCACATCTGCCAGAAGTCCCGCGACGGCCCACTTTTTTTTTTTTAATATTTATGACAGAGCACTGCCAAGCTAATTAAGGCAGAGCCAGTGTGCTGTCTGTTCCAGTCAGTCCCACTAATTCTAGAACTCCAGTAATTTAAACGCATGTAGTCACTGAGCAAAGTCAATAAAATTACCGATAATAGTGGTAGTGACAATGTCAGTTTATAAAAACTTATATCTATAACGATGTGGTAGTGTGCCAAGGATTCTGCAACTACGATGGCCTTAGTGACGTCAACCACCACGACTTTTCACGTGTACACGGGGCGGAGCCCTAAATAGGGTAGACGACAAAAAAAATTAGTCCGTCAGATAGATTTCCAAAAAAAATATTGGACACATATTTTTAGTCCTGACAAGGAACCCATAGTTTCGTCATGTCTGTCTGTCTGTCTGTCTGTCCGAGGTTTTGCTAAGAGATGTATATCAATTACGCCGACAAAGTGGTAAAACAAAATTTTGGAAAATATTTGTGAAAATATTTATACATGTGAAGTGGGGATGAATTTTTTTTTGTCATCTGCCCCATTGTGTGGGGTATCGTTGAATAGGTCTTTTAAAATGACTTCGTTGTTGTTAATAATCCTATTTTTCGATTTAATGCTCCATTTACGAAATATAGTAGCTCCCCAACCCCCCCTCTAAAAGCTAAACTGCTGGATTAAATAATCTGGAAAAATGTATAATGATAGTGCATTTCATGAACTTTAAAGGAAAACTATAGCCGTTAAGATAACTTTATTAGTTTAGACGTAATAGTCGTTGAACTTGGGTGTTGGATAATTTTGTACCAAATACAAAATCCTTAGAATAAGTCTTTTAAATTGACTAAGATGGAGTAGTTCTTGTTTATAAAGGGGGAAGACTTGCATTGAAAAACAAAATCTAAAATACAACGGGCTACTACGGAACCCTAAACTGCGCGTAGCCCGACACGCACGGCTTTTTTCTTTTTTCACGTTAACAAAAAATGAAGACGATACAGTACGTCGAAAACTCGTGTGACGTCACATTTGAGTACATTTTTACTCAAATGTGACGTCACAAGCCCTCACTCATGATCTTTGCCACGTTTTAGCTTCGTCAATCTTTATTAATTTGATACAACAAAAAACACGTATTTAATTTTATTGTTGACATGATTATTGTTTTTCAGTCCTTATTTTTGTTTTTAATGTTCTGTTTGAGTTTTGTTATTTTAAATTGATTGCAATATTATTATTATTTAATTTATTGTTATCTTATGAGACTGTTTTAAATAATAACATTTCTGGACATTTGCACTTCACATCATGTGGCAAACATGCTGTACCTAATAATGTTGTTCGTGTTACCATCTTGCATGCATTTATTTTCTTGTATGTATGACACATGTTTAGCAAATAAAATATTATCTTAATATTTTTCGATAATCTAACTGACTGACTAAACAGAATCATATTTTTTTTAGTCAGTCATCATCCCTATTCAAGTGGGGACCGTACGTGTCGATGGCAGTCCCGTTCGCCGCGTATAGCTGGTACGCCGCCCTGCTGCGCAGCTGTCGTGCTACACGTAAGTACATGCATAAATCGGACCCCGTGTCGACTAAAAACGAACATGGCGTCATACACCGTGTGGCCCTGTCACCAAAACTGTTATGGGACCAACTGAGCATCGTTCTACTGGCCCTACGGTCGGCTCTGTGTGATGTGTGGATCTGTGGCTATTATCACTACATATTATAAAACAAAGTCCTTCGTCACGTGCCTGTCTGTCTGTGTGTTTGTTCGCGATAAACTCAAAAACTACTGCAGCGATTTTCATGCTGTTTTCACCTAGGGATAGACTATTTCTCAAGGATTTTTTTTTGTATTTAGATTTATGTTATTAATGCTCTGGACGCTCTTAAATTCCATGTCTTTAAACATCGTTCTCACTTATATGTATAGTCTCAATATGAACCAAGATTTTGTAGCAAAATTTTGATTTATAAGTGGCCACGGAATTTCTTGCCCATTCTTCTCCATAAAGATCTACGCTTTGGAATGGGCAACCACAATACTTTCACAAGTTATTATGCCTTGTGACTGTAGTTTCACTCTTTGTTTTTCTGACATTCAAAAGTGATTGTAATGGTCTATTAATTGAACTAAATGGTTTGAGTTCACTCTCTACCACCACGTCGTCGGTATCTTTCTGTGGAGAGCGAGCAATGGCGTACCTAACCTTGCCTGTGTAGACCCGCTACCTTAAGTATTTCGCGGGCTACCCTGAATCTTTTACCTTAAAGATAACTCCGTTGTTTGTGTGCACTGTTTCAGCTCCATGACTGCTGACGGCGGTAGGTGTCGTGAGCGCTAGCCTGCATGCCAACAGTGGGAACATTATTTACTGATTATGCAGCAGCCATCATCAGCTTTACTACGGGAGGTCTTCTGCTAGACATAGGTCTTCCCCAATGGTCCCCACGAGAGCGAGTGGCCTGTAAACCACCATGCGTCCCAGTTCGGGTTGGTAGATGTGACAAAGCAAGAAATATTTATTTGTCACAGGGACATGACGTGCATACAAAGAAAAAATAAACAATAAATATAACTACCCTGGATACGAAGCTGACGTTGGACAGAGATAGCCTGCGACTGGTGGTGGTGACCATCTCTGGCGACTGGTCACTGAACAAACACTTCCACACCCTAGGAATCACTGACAATCCCCTGTGCAAAGAGCATGCATGGAGGCGGAAGAAACGGTGCAAGCTTGTGCTCCAAGAGTGCAGCGGCAACACCCAGGTCCACGAGACCCTTGGAACACAAATATTACTTGCTGATGACATGAGAAGACCGGGAAGTTTGATCTACTTCTGGAGGGAGGTGGGCTGCTTGGAGTAATGGCCACTCTAGGGACTAAGTGCGGAAACCAAAACTCTGGAAAGAAGAACATACAACGCATAACAAACATTTAGAATTAACAAAATGGAACAAAAACAAAAAAGGTAACAGCTTGCACGTCGTGAGTGCGACAAACAGATTATCAGTCAGCATGATACATGTGTGCATGTGCTTAGTTATTGGGGGCTTATATGGGGCTTAGTTTGCATTGGTCACCCGTGAAAAAATATTAAGTTCCTCTATGCGTCCTATACACCAGTAAGGATATTGAGAATGTCATAGGCTGATTATGCTTATTTAAGCCTAAAATTACTCAAGAAATAGGATGAAAAGCTTAAAGTGATTAAAAATAACTACAGAATTAGCAACCTATAGAAAAACAAAAACACAAGAATACGGACCAGCAAACGAAATGAACTATACCTTGAAGAAAGCTTCAGTGATTCTAAAATAAATCCTTTTTTTTGATAACTTCAGAATTACATGTGCATTTAGAAATCAGAACCATAAAAGAGGATGTAGAACACGACCAACGAAATACAAACACCGAATAAAGACACATACAAACATCTTAGCTAAGTGAACCAATAACCATGAAAAGTCAAACGCCACCACATATGGGACTTTATAGAATAAAGAAATAATTTAATGTTCACACCAATGAAACACTGTTTTTTATCCAAATAATGTCTATCAAGCAAGGTACAAGCAGTTCAAATAGTAATGGCCACCTTATAGCACCAAAGCCTGGATATAATTCCTCCAACCACAAACAATCCGTATTGATCTAAGTATCTGGGGGGCATTCTGATTCGTCGAGTGCCGTCCCGCTGTATGGCGCTCGGCGACGCTCTCCGGCGCGCGAGACATTTTAATATTAGGGCCAAAAGACCTTGCGCGCGTCACAGCAATTAGTTTTGGAGACAGGTTCTTCGCCGGAAGAATGGACCTCGGCAGTCAATAACCGCACAAAAAAACTGATCGCAAGATGCAAAAGGAAAAAAAATATTAAAAAAATACCTTGAAGAAGGAAGTTGGGACTGACTGATTGCAGAAGATGGAGATTCCGGACGTGTGGTGCTAACTGCAGTTGTGATTAGCATGGTACGTAATTTAAAGCTCTTTGTAAAGTTTTGTTAGGGGAAGCCTTGTACAATCGACAAGGTTATGCAGCACTTGCCAATGACGTCAGTCCATAGATAGGTGACATTCCATTACATATTGAGTTCCCTCCATGTCTCGGAAAGCCCGTCAATTCATTGGGTCCCGAGCTCGCGGAGGTCAGATCGGCAGGAACTCCCTTTAACATGTTGGTTATCAGCTGCATCCAGTTAGACATTAAACCGACTATGATGATACATACACAAACTCACGCGTTTTTCCCATGAGGGTAGGCAGAATACACACCGCCTGCTATGATCCTCACATACTCTTTTTGCTTTGTCCAATTTCCTGTCAGCATAAGAAAATCTAGTTGTGTATATTTGTTTACATGTCCATATTTCTTTCTCAGGCGTTAATGGTCTGCTGAACTGAGCGAAACGGAGAGGATCTTCTTGCACTAAGGGAAGTGGAGGAAGTAAGAGATATGTCATCGTCGGAGCCGTGTTCGACGCCGCAGCTGTCGTAACCCGAAGGTACGTACTGAGTATACGGTAGTAACAACACGACGGCTGTCCTCGAAGTGGTAGGCAGAGGTGCGGACAGTAGACACATTGCTCTATTTATGTTAAAACAGCTGACCGGCGCAACTTCGTCTGCTATTCTGCGTCTTGATAATTATTTTGCTGCGGAGTTATTTAAAAACTGATGTCCCCTAAGGTCAGACCAAATAAAAAGGTAAAGACTGAATTTTGCGAACAGCAAAGTGCCCGTCAAATTACGTCTCGCTCTGTTCATACAAGCTCACATGCACACTTACATCAAACTACAATTAAACTATGCCTCAATAAATGCACAACTTGGCCTCACTTCGCTGTTTGCAGGGTTCAGTCTTAACTTTTTTTTTTTGGTCTGAGTGTACACGGCGAGACGTAATTTGTTGGCCTTATTTCGCTGTTCGCAGAGTTCCGTCTTTATTTACCTTTTTATTTGGTCTGAGTTCCTAAGATATTAAAGAGATTTCCATTGAAATCAAATGATGTAAGTTTGTACAAAATTAAATACTTGTGATGAATAATGTGTATTTGGATAAGGATTTATACCATGTTTATTTAGAAACCCTTCGCAAATAGTGCATTATTTGAGAACAAATTCGATAAAACAAGCTATAGTGAGTCAAACTTAAAAGGTAGATTAACTTTGTCTTTTTAATTTACACTTACATTAGAAAGAAATAAAGTTTGTAATTTTGGATTACAATATTCGGAACAAATAATTAGTTTCGGAAAATTCTTTCACAAATTCTACATTATTCCCAAGTGCTATATTTAAAACCTTCTCAAGGGATAATCTCCGACCATAATACTAGCGAAGCCGCGGGTAAAAGCTTGTTTAAATAAATAAATATCGCTGGACATTACACACAGCGCCATCTAGTGCCACACTAAGCAACGAGGCTTGTGTCACGGACACCAGATAGTTGATATACTACATAGATACTTTGTTTGTAAATACATACTTATTATAGATATAAAAATCCATGATCCATGATTAACAAATATCCATGCTCATCACACAAACATTTGCTTCTACCAGCAGTCGAACCCGGGACCCCAAGAACGTACGCCAACCTCACAACTGCTGCGCTATTCGGGTCATCAAAAGAAATAATTCGTGTTTTGATTCATACTCTCATTTTGTGCATTCCAGGTGGCTACTTCTCGAACATAAGAATGTTGACGTCGAGTGACGACGTCATGGTGTCTTCGGCCGGTATCAACAGCAGTGGTATTGCAAGAGCCGACCAGATCCGATGGTAGCCGAGCTGACCCGAATGGAGCCGAGCACACGCGACGGCAGCCGAAAAGACCCGAAAACGAATAGAACTTGGAAGACTTTTGTTAAGTTGATCTTAAGTAATGAATATTGCGTTGTTCTTGTTAAGTTTTGTGTCAGTTAGATATTTGCCAGTATGTACAAAATGTTTCACCGCCCGACCCTTTCTCGACGAGTCAGCCCGCGCTACTAATCATCTAGCTTTAAATTTCCCTAATCATATAATTCGACCCAGCGTGACCCTAGCTGCGCTCGAGTTGTTGATCTGCGAGTGGTCATTCAAACAGAAAAACCAGTGTGTGTGGGGCCACGCGCAGTGTAGGGTTCCGTAGTAGCCCGTTATCACAATATAGAACGAACCCGTTGGTACAGCGCTATCTAGCGGCAGCTTTGTGAAACTTATAATTTATTATGTTTTTTTTTGTTTATTTTTATCTTAGATTAGGTAACTACTTCATCTTAATCACTTTATAGGATTTATACTAAGGATTTTGTATTTGGTACAAAATTATTGTCAGGACTACGGAACCCTAAAACAAACATCATATGTATGCAGTACTCGTCCTTTGATATCCCACCTTAACGACCGCCCCTTCCGGGGAGCAGTGGGGTCACTATTACCATTCATAAAGACAAATACAGACCGCCGTCCTTTCATCGGTCTTGCTGCCCTACTCCTAACGACGCAGAAGCGACGGGATTCTTGTATCCCATGATCCGACGGCGGGTCCTAACTCGCCCACCGCATATGTCGCCAATATGCCCGTTCCGCATTCGTTTCGGCGCGTCTGATTAAAACGACGATAATTTCTCCTAAATTACGTTAGTTAGCTCGCAACCAGTATCATTGGAATCGTTATTAAATTAGCTAACAGGTCCCCTCAGCCGCCGCTTGTATCGTATTCCGCGGCTGGCTAGTAGTACTAGCCAGATTCTTGTGTAAAAGTCATTATAATTCTAAAAATAAGCCATTATTTCAAAAAGTTATTGTTATGGCACTTCACTTCAAGAGTCCGGTCAAGTAGCCGCCAACTCATTTTAACCAGAGTGACTCCATTCCTTAATTTATTTACCAATAATAATATATCCACCACCGAGTTAATAGTTTCATTGAATAAAAGACATTCCATTTACTATTCAAGCTGTCAATGATTAGACTTAATTTCCGGAATGATTAGTGCAAATGAACAAGTGGAGACAAAATAGATAACGTTTGAATTCCATGTTTAGTTACAATGTTGGTATGTTTGACCACTGTGAGTGATTTTATAGCCCTCATGCCTTGCGAATTAGGTTTTATTTTGAGACTGTAACGCTGGTTCAGGACACGCATTTTATCTCCAGTTGTGTGAATACTTGGACACTATCAATTATTAAACAGTAAATACCAGGTTTCTTATACCTTTTACATGAGTCTAGAGTTCAAACCCGCTAACAACAAATAATTTACAGGGATGTAAATGGGGACTCCTGACGGGTCCGTTTCTGTTTTAAGTAACTAAGCATGAATGATCTACCGCGTTACTTGTAAAATTACAAATGTTGTTGGTATTCGCTGATAACACTTTAGTATTGATTGAGGCAGGGTAGTCTTGTTCAGCACGCGTAGCATGACCACCTTAGAAACAGGTATTGTCTTCGGAAGAATCGACAAAATGACAGATCCCCTAAGGAAATCTATCATTTTGTCGATTCTTCCGTGCTGGTGGCTTGGTCTGATGTGGAAGGCGGAGTATAGTGTTGCGGCGCAGTTTAGGAGACGCCTGTCTTAAAGCTAGTACTTAAGGCTAGGTATTTTTTTTACTTAGCTTTACTTTGGATTTATTAAATTATCATGCGTGGATAGGGATCGGTTTAAAGTTAATAATTGCTCTCGTTAGGTATACAGGGAGGCTGTATATTAGGTACCCCACCATTCTTTGTTTTTATTTTGAGTTTTTTATAGTTTTTGTTTGTTTGCTAGGTTTATTTATGATTTAGATAGGCTAAGTCTTTTTATTTTAATTTTTGCAACTTTTTCTTCATTTTTACTTCTATCTTTTATGGCATTGTCCCTCAGTCAGACATTGTTCATTTAATTTATATCCTTAGTTTCTAAGCCCTGGCTATGGGCCTTAGTTACAACCTTCTTAAGTTGACCTGCAAGTGGTCATATCAAAACGTACTCAGTCACTCAAATCACGATGGAGAATTCTTCAATCCCAATCCCTCCTAGAAATCCTCAGTAACCTGGAGTCACAAAAGGTCCCTGTCCTTAAGGTGTACCGCATGGGTGGAAAACCATACAACATGCCACTGGTGCCACCCCATCTTCCAGATCAAAAAGATCTGCGGGCACTCGGGCATCTCAATAGAGAACCACGCCAGAGTGGCATCGTGTGCCAATGGCACTGCTGCCAACTTTACGGCCACACCGACGACGACACCGGATCATTGGATGGGGCACCGCGTGAGTGACCTCGCGCCTCCTATGCGGGCGCCCGAACGCAATGTTGTAGAGAGAAGCGTGTCACGTATCAGAAGGTAACGAGCTAGCCCGCGGCGCTAAGCTGGGCAGGCTTAGCGGCGGTCTTAGAGCACACCCGAACTTGGCGCTAAGATCGCTACGTCCCAGCGACTCCTCTGACGCGCTACGCCGTAGCGCTCATTGCTACGACGATCGCTCCATCGGCCCCGCCCATTCGTAGCACCGCTACGCGCCTGCTACGCACGCTTCTGATAGCTAGCGGCGGTGTTCAATCGGCTTCGAGTGTGGGGATACCCCCAAGTGGCTATGTAGGTAGGTAGTCGGAAGAACTCGGACTACGGCACTGGGGGATCTCTTAGTCGCCGTCTGGTAGCATCTAACCCCCGTTTGTTCAAAGCTGCACCCGGGGCACGGTTGGATGTCCGGATCGGTCAAAAGACCCATAGAGCCCTGTCGCACATTAAGATTGGCGACAGGTTACACCTTAGGCACGCACGTACCTCTGTCACCAGATATCCCCGGGCTCCCTCACCCGGGGAGATCGATTCAGCGGCCCTTCAGGCCAACAGACAGTGGTGTGGTTGGCGAGTTTCTCCTTGCCAGCGAAGAATTACGAAAGTCACACGGGAGGGTTTGTTTAAGGGAACTCTGTCCCCGGCAGTACGTGTCTCCTCGGGCTAGTATAGGAGCATAGTTCCATTCCTTTCTGCCAGCCGCCCTGCCAGTCTCTTGGCTACCCCGCCCGCCGCTTTCACCAAGAAGCAGAAGTAGAACCCAGAATCTCAAAGGAGCCCAAAATACCGCGCCCGCCACGCCCGACTGTAGTCGTTCGCTACAAGATGACCTTGTCACACAAGGCAACCCGTCACGGCCGCCCAACGCCTTCACATTGCGAGGGGTGGCGACGAGTACGACGTGGTACTCGTCATCTGTGAACCGGCGAAGGTCACCAGTTCAGCACCCGATCTTCAAGGAGATGTAGTCGGTATGTTCCTTTTCTGACATATCGGAGGTATCCCTCCTTATGAGGTCTATGTGGAGGCATATCTTACCAATTTCTTTTTCCCTTTTTTTTTTCGGTTTTCTAGGTTTAGATTTTTAATTAGTAGGCTTATTATTTTTATTTTTGTTAATTTCCATTTTTTTTCTACGGTCCCATTAAGACTGACCAGAACCTCCTTGAGTTTCTTATGAAGCTCCTCCCTGATGACCCGTACATCCAAGTAAAGGACGAGGCCAAACTTGTTGCCTTTAGGCAGACAGCCGTAGAAGACGACAACTAAGTCGTCGGAAAGGGGAAGAGGAAGATGCGGACAAACAAGATACCGGTGGTGGTTAGTGCCACCCCTTTGCTGGCAGGCACAGCCCTATGGCAACAGCACCGCTTCCTACAAGAAGGGACCGCGTACGCGCCCCACATACCGCGCCCGCGACCACACACTCATATCGTACATGTGGCCGCTGTAATCGTCCGATACAAGGTAACCGTTACGGCCGTTCACCGTTTTCACGAGGCGACCCGAGGTGACGAGTACCATATGATACTCGCCATTTGTGAAACCATCGAAAGTCACCTACCCATTTTCAAGGTGAAGTCGGTGTGTTCCCTTCCTGACTATTCTGAGGAACCCCTCCGATCAGGTCTCTAAGGCCAAGAAATCCCCGGCGGGGTCCCCCTCCCCGTTCAAGCCTTCGTGGAAGCCTATTTCTTATTTCGTCTCAATAAATTTATTTCTCTTTTTTGTATATTTTTCGGTTTTTATAGATTAAGATTTTTAGTTAGTAGGGTAGGTGTAGGTGTTCATGATTTTGACATAGTAATAAACAAACTTTTACCATTTTCTTTCTTTTCTATTCTAATCTTCTTCAGGTTATCGAGATTTGATAATAACTGAACTCATTTTTGAATGATCTCATTATCATGTGGTAGTTCAATTGGTTTAGAATGGATTTAGAAATGTATACTTCCGAATCTGGCTGGTTTGTTGGCGATATCCCGAACAGGGCGAGAGACTGGACCCCGGTGTTAGAAGTTCGAGATGTTTCTACAAATGATGCGGTGCTTTCATGACTGTTTGGTATGTTTACATCGAGATTTGATAACAACTGAAATCCTTTTTGGATGAAGAGATGGGAGGGGAATGGTCGTGTCCATCAGGGCCGGGATAGCCTTGAGTGGGGTGGGCTTAGTGATTCAGCGCGCTCCAAGGACTGGGGGGCTGAGGGGCTTAGGCTCGAGGCCATTACACTAACGCCGTTCCACCCTGCAGGGTATTAAGGTCATAAGTCCCTATGTCTACCAAAAAACTGACTGAAGCGAATTTACCCGCCGGCTTCGTGGAAGCCTATTCCTTATTTGTTGTTTTTTTTTTTTTTTTTTTCGGATTTTCTGTTATAATTTTAAGTTTGTAGGCTAGGTTTCGATTCTGTCCGTATCGCCCTCTCGCTCTCGCGCCCCCCGTCTCGGTCTCGCTGTTGCGCTATACCGTAGCGCTCAGTGCTACGCCATAGCTCCGTTTGGCCGCCTGGCCCCCTCGTAGCACTGTTACGGTTTGTGTCACGCGCACGTGCTACGCCCTAGCGGATCGGCTACAGTGCCACGCACTCGCACGTAGTTGGTTTGCTACGCGGCGCTAAGCTGGGCAGGCTTAGCGGCGGCGGCGGTCTTAGAGCACAACCCGAACTTGGCGCTAAGATCGCTACGTCCCAGCGACTCCTCTGACGCGCTACGCCGTAGCGCTCAGTGTTACGGCGATCGCTCCATCGGCCCCGCCCATTCGTAGCACCGCTACGCGCTTGCTACGCACGCTTCTGATAGCTATCGGCGGTGTTCAATCGGCTTGTAGGTAGTGTGTATGTGGGTAGGTAGTCGGAAGAACTCTGACTATGGCCGTGGGGGATCTCCTAGTCGCAGTCTGGTAGCATCTGAACGCCCGTTTGTTCAAAGCTGCACCCGGGGGGACGGTTGGATGTCCGAATCGGTCGAAAGACCCATATCGCCCTGTCGGTCATTGAGATTGGCGACAGGTTACACCTTAGGCACGCACGTCCCTGTGTCACCAGACACATCCCCGAGCTCCCCCACCCGGGGAGATCGATTCAGCGGCCCTTCATGCCAACAGACAGTTGTGTGGTTGGCGAGTTTCTTCTTGCCAGCGAAGAACTACGAAAGTCACACGGGAGGGTTCGTTTAAGGGAACTCTGTCCCCTGCAGTACGTGTCCCCTCGGGCTAGTATAGGAGCATAGTTCCGTTCCGTTCTGCCAGCCGCCCTGCCAGTCCCTTGGCTACCCCGCCCGCCGCTTTCTCCAATAAGCAGAAGTAGAACCCAGAATCTCAAAGGAGCCCAACTTACCGCGCCCGCCACGCTCGACTGTGTAGTCGTTCGATACAAAATGACCTAGTCAAACAAGGTAACCCGTCACGGCTGCCCAACGCCTTTCCAAGGTGTCCAGTACGATAAGTTACTCGTCATCTGTGAACCCGTCGAAGGTCACCAGTTCACCACCCAATCTTCGAGGTGAAGTCCGTGTGTTCCCTTTCTGACATATCGGAGGAACCCCTTCGATCGTCGTGGAAGCCTATCCCATATTATTTCTTTTTTGTAATTTTTTTTCGGTTCTGTAGGTTTAGATTTTTAGTTTAAGTTTGTTTGACTATTCAATTATACTTGTTGTTGTATTGTCCTTAATGATTAGGAAAACTAGTGCCTTTGACAACGGTCCTCCCTCTTTACTTCTGCCCACAGGTTTATTATTTTTATGTTTGTTAGTTTCCATTTATTTCTACGGTCCCACTATGACTGACCAGAAGCTCCTCCTGGATGACCCATACATCCAAGAAAAGTATGAGGCCAAATTTGTTGCCTTTAGGCAGACAGCCGTCGAAGACGACAACTAAGTCGTTGGAAAGGGGAAGAGGAAGATACGGACAAACAAGGTACCGGTGGTGCTTAGAGCCACCCTTTTGCTGGGAGGTACAGCCACCGCGGCTAACGCCTACTACCCCCCCATTCAGTCATTTGTGAACCCATCGAAAGTCACCAACCCATTTTCAAGGTGAAGTCGGTGTGTTCCCTTTCTGACAACTTGGAGGAACCCCTCCGATCAGGTCTCTAAGGCCAAGAAACCCCCGGCAGGTCCCCCTCCCCGTTCAAACCTTCGTAGAAGTATTTCCTATTTCTTCTCAATAAATTTCTTTCTCTTTTTTGTATTTTTTTTCAAGATTTTTAGTTAGTAGGGTAGGTTATAATAGGTTATTTAGGTTCAATAGGTGTTAATGATTTTGTCATAGTAATAAACAAATTTTTCCATTTTCTTTATTTTCTAAACTTCTTAATGTACTCATTATCTAGCTCATTTGGTAGCTCAATTGGTTTAAAATGGATTTAGAAAGGGATACTTCCGAATCTGGCTGGTTTTTTGGCGATATCCCGAACAGGGCGAGAGACTGGACCCCGGTGTTGGAGGTCTGAGATGTTTCTACATCTATGATTACTGTTACATCTGTAGATCTATCAGGACGTTCTTGAGGAGCTGTGTCTTCGTTTCCTCTTATCAGACTTGCTCTGTGATTTGGACTGACATGCTGTTTCTCTATCTAGATTATCGAGATTTGATAATAGCCAAACTTCTTTTTGAATGAAGAGATGGGAGGAGGAATGGTCGTGGCCATCAGGGCCGGGATAACCTTGAGTGGGGTGGGCAGGGAAGTGGGCTTAGTGATTCAGCGCACTCCTGGGACTGAGGGCTGAGGCTCGAGGCTCGAAGCCATTACACTAACGCCCGTTCTACCCTGCAGGGTATTAACGTCTTAGTCCCTATGTCTACCAAAAAACTGACTGAAGCGAATTTACCCGCCTGCTTCGTGGAAGCCTATTCCTTATTTGTTCTTAATTTTTTTTTCTCTTGGTTGGTTTTTTTATTTTTTATTTTCTAGGTTAAGATTTTTAGTCTGTAGCCTAGTTTTCGTCTCCAGCTAGATTAGCGCTCAGTGCTACGCCATAGCTCCATCGGCCGCCTGGCCCCCACGTAGCACTGCTACGGTTTGTGTCTCGCGCACGTGCTACGCCGTAGCGGATCAGCTACAGTGCTACGCACTCGTAGTTGGTTTGCTACTCGCGCGCCCATCGAATTTGCTGTCTTTTTCGAAACAGCTCTTGTTCCTTTTACTTTATCGGATTATCGTCTAAAATCCACAATTTCGTGGTTCTTGGTGGAAACCTTACGGTGTCAACAAAGCCTCCTGCCCCCCAAACTGCTTGTAGGCTCGATAGTCTTTCCTACCTTGCACGAACCAAAGAATTCTTTGCCTTTGGGATCTAGTTGGTTTGATGTTACAAGGTAACGATCTTCGTCAACCTTGGGACTGCGGTGAAGCGTTATGAGAACGATTGCTCGGAGAGTATGTACCGCCATTTTCAATGTCCATCTACTTATGAGATTGGAAATTTTAAAGATTTTTTTGTCTCTGTTTATGTATTTTGTTTTTTTTTGTCTTGTTTATAAGTTTAGATTTTTTTTGTAGGTTAGATTATGATATATATAGTATTTTGTTTTATTATTGCGAGTTTGTTTGTGCCTTTCTTCTCGCCAGCAAGCACTAAGAAAGTCACACGGGAGGGTTAGTGTTTGTGGGAACTGTCTGCCCGAGGGGTTCACGATTACGCGTCTCCCCGGGGCTAGGACCTTAGAGCTCACCCCCCTCTCCCATTTCCTAGATTCCATTGATTCAGAGTTAAAATGGCGCGTGACCGCAGAGGCCACTAGCGAACTATTTGTTCCAAATTTTTTTTTTCTAGGTTATGATTTTTAGTTTGTAGGCTAGGTTTCGATTCTGTCCGTATCGCCCTCTCGCTCTCGCCTCCCCCCGTCTCAGTCTCGCTATTGCGCTACACCGTAGCGCTCAGTGCTACGCCATAGCTCCGTCGCGAGGGGGCCAGACGGCCGACGCGTCGCGTCGGCCGTCTGGCCCCCACGTAGCACTGCTACAGTTTGTGTCTCGCGCACGTGCTACGCCGTAGCGGATCGGCTACAGTGGTACGCACTCGTAATTGGTTTGCTACTCGCGCGCCCATCAAATTTGCTATCTTTTTCGAAACGGCTCTTGTTCCTTTTACTTTATCGGATTATCGTCCAAAATTCACAGTTTCGTGGTAGAAACCTTACGGTGTCAACAAAGTCCTAATCTTACACGCCAAACCCCTTCAGGGCGAGGCAATCCATTGAAGTCGAGACCTGGCAGCTTGGCCTCGGGGGATCTCCTAGTCAAACCTAGTCTCTGGTTTCCTTCGCAGCTACACACCTATTGTCGGTTCGGTGTATCCACCCCTTCACGCTAGACCGACATAGGGCCCTGTCGCACAATAAGACTGGCGACAGATTTTTTAGGAATACCTAATGCGGGCCCTGTCAGTCTTATTGTACAGCGGTCTATGCGTCTTGCGACCGATCCACCGTTGGGGTAGAAACAACAACCCGGGTGTAGCTGAATTAAGCGGGGTTATTGACGAATGGCCGCGACTAGGAGGTCCCCAATGCTGCAAACCCGTGCCAGCCCGACCTACTGCCGAACCCTGAAAGGTTCGGTGCGTGGGTCCACACCCAATTAAGTGCGTGGTCACCGGTTTCCCCGTAACCAAAAATAGTGGGTTTTACCCGGAAGGGGCCGAAGTGTGGACCGGATAAAGAAACATGCACAGCGTTGCCTTGAAAAGGCAATCAGCTGACGCGTTTGAACCGCTACGAGTAACTTTCTCACTGGTGGCCAATCAACCGATCTAACTGGGCTTAGCACTAGTGCAACGGAGAGGGCTGGGCTTTGTAGCGCGTAGGCGTGTCTTTAAAAATATTTCTTTCGCTCATTATAGTCGGATTCGGGACTGTCTACTGCAAATTTGCGGATAATCCATTTTAGTTTCTGCGGCCAAGCCAATTTTGTATCATTGGCTTCCAAAAGTAAGTGGGCAGCTCCACCTTTTTAGGCTTTCGTGGTTTACGCCCTAAGTTGGGCGAGGGCTCGCTCTAATGCTCCATTTCGTGACTAATACGCGCAGACTGCGCTTTGTTTGTCTTCTTTTGTACTCCCCGGACTCTCGCACCCAGGGAGTTAGTGTTTATTGGAACTGTCTGCCCGAGGGGTGCACGTTTTACGTGTCTACTCGAGGCTAGGTTTTAAGTTTAGGAGCTTAGCTCCCTCCCTTTCCCCCTCGATCTCCTAAATTCTTTCAGCCACAATGGCGAACGACCCAAACCAGGTCCTTGAGCAGTCTGTTGCCCAACGTCTCAAGGCCATGATGACTGATGATAACTCCCACATCATGGAGAAGTATAGTAGTACGGGACTGTCGCATCGCTCTTAAGACCGATCCGGGCCGTAGGGGTTAAAAACACCCAACGTTTGTGGAAGCCTATCCCCTATTTTTTATTATTATTGTTTCTTATCTTTTTTGATTTTGTGGGTTTTTAGTTTAATTTTTTTTTGTTTTTTTAGGCTAGGTTATAATAGGTATTCATATGTTGCTTGTAGAAGCCACATTAAAGTGGCAATCTCTCACAATGCCACCGTTGGCAATGGCCACGCCCAGCGTAACAGCTTCGGTAAACGCAGATGCGTGAAGTGTCTTGGTGACCACGGCACCGCTAAATGCCCCCGCCCAAAGGACCGCACACTGCACGGGACCATCCCAGCCCTGACGGCAAAGCCTGTCGCACCCCCCCCCCCCCTCTTATACCAATCATAAAAGTGACCGCGCCTTCAGCGCCCCTCTCCCCGGCCAAAGCCATCGACAAGGCCCCTTCCTCCCCAACCTGCTCTAGACCGACCCCTTCAGTGTCATAACTTCTAGTCTTCCACAGTCCCCGAGGCAAGCAAATGGCGAGAGATATCATCGCCTGTAAGGACGATATTATCCTTCTTGCCCACGTTAACGATGCGTACCCGGACTTTACGCAAGCCTTCCATAACAACCCCGACAGCAAACCGTAATGGATAATGCTTCCCCATGTAGGTTAAAACCAAAGTTAAAAATGATACTGGCTCATCTTAGGCACTCACTTCCGTGTTACACCCGACAAGGATCCTTTATTGTTACGCTGGCCGTGGCAACAATGGCACTGAGAAATGAAACCACTCTTATGTGGTGTTCAATCCTAAGGCCCGAAAGGCCACAAATCCTTTGGATTTGGAAAATAGGGTGGTGCCCAACAATGGGGTCACAGACCACGGACCATGTTGTAAGGGGCGAAGCCGTTAGTAACTTGGCGACTGGGACTTTTTGCATATCGAGGTCGCTGATAATGTGTTGGGTGTCCGGTGTGAAAGTGGATACTCCAGGCACGAAGAAGCTTGTTAAGTTCACGGTATTACTAGAGTAGTTGATGTGGCGCTCGTTACACGAATTCGTTTGCCCTGTCATGGATGGACAAGGGAGGTGGCGGCTCGTTCTCCTTGGAGGGCGGGGCGGGAGGGGGGGGAGGCAGATTGGGCGTTGGGATCGGCTTTGTTGCTGGGAGGTGCTAGCGATCGCCGATTGGGAGGGCTTGCAGGATCGATAGTCTTTCCTACCTTGCAAGAACCAAAGAATTCCTAGCCTTTGGGATCTAGTTGGTTCGATGTCACAAGGTAATGATCTTCGTCAGCCTTGGGACTGACTACGGAGAGTAGGTACAGCCATTTTCAATGCCCATCTACCCATGAGATTGGAAATTTTAAGGTCGTCAGGTAGTCAGTCGCTCTCTCTGTCGCAATGAGATCCCGCCGGAAGTCTGTCCGCTGAGCGACAATTTGTCGCGGCAGCGGAGTTTCCCCCCGGCGTAGCGCAGCGCCATTCATGCAGGCGCGCGAGGACTATCGCCTCCAGATCCCATGGCGGCAATCCGGCTAGGAGGCACGCCACCTCGCGGGAGATCGTGCGGTACCCCCGGGCCAGCCGCGTCGGCTACCACCTTTTGGGGCGCGTTCAGGTAGTGGGCGGCTCGCCGCCTCAATGAACGCGCCCACACCGGGGCCCCGTAAAGGGCAATAGACCGCACGACTCTACCCCTATTCTCTCAGCCACCATGGCTGACGAAGGCAGGAAAGTGCTAAAGCACTTAGTCTGCAAACTCCTCAAGACAATGCTTGAGGAGGAAACCCCGATCTCTGAAAAATACGAGGGCATTTTAGCCCAGATCCGACTCCGATGGAGTGGCTTTGTTCCTGAGCCTCCCTTGTCTCTCTCAGCGCTCACTGAATTCAGTGATGCTTTAGAGTCCCCCCCTCTCGCCCTCACTTATGCCCTCGACTTCATAGGCCTCTATCTACCTCGATGAGGAAAATAATCCCCCCCAAGTCTCCGAGATGGAGATTCATATCTCGGACGATGAGTCCGAGGCGACCTCCGCCTCGGATTCTACCCCCACCTCGTCCCCCCCCAGCGCCCTCAACGCCCCGTCTCCCAGCGCCTTCAGCTTCCCGACACCCAGCCAAAGTAATCAGGGTAATCTCTAGCATCTTTGCAATCTTTCACTCCCCGCGAGGACAACAAATGGCGAGATATATAATCGCCTGTAACGACGACTTCTTCACCTTACTCCAAGTATATAATGCGTACCCTGATGTAACGCAATCCCTCAGGAACCTCCCCCACAACTCGAATCCATAGAGCCCCTCCCCCTTTGTAGATTCAAACCGAAATCCCTAAAAATCATTTACCTTCATTTTGTTCCTTGGGATCCGAATCACTCTCAATAATTCTTAAACGCCGATAACTGCGGGTAGATTTTTCTCGTAATTTTTGAATTTTTTCTTCATAATGTTTGATTTGATTTTGCGCACTACGTTTTGGCATAATCGTTAGATAAAAAGAAAAAATATTTTTGTAAAAATTGTAAAGTACTTTGACTTTAGAAGACGTCCAGTCGTCACCGTGCACGAAAACGGAATGAGCTGCGAAAGGAACGCAAGCCCCTGGCGGGCCAACAGCAGTAGTAGGGCTAAGGCACTCTGATCGGTTGAATCGTTTTAAGTCAGTTGAGTGTCTTTTAAAACGTGCAGAAGTCACCTATCGGTTAACGGGACTACTACGTGGTAAATATTAATTATATCTGAAAAATTAAGCGGTGAAATATAATTAATCGGGAATACGGTTATTACCGAATCGCTAGTGTCTTAAATTATATAATGTGTTTATTTATTTTCCTGGATAATTATGTCAGAATGCCTAATTAGTGCAGTACTGCATACTTATGGATCTTTCTAGAATGTAGCAATGTTCCAAAAACACATTCCGCGTTCGGCTGCCGTAGCGTACACGCGTAAGCTCTGCCCCTTGTCGCTGTCCTACTCCTGCGCCCCTCGCTTCGGTTTCGCAGCAGTGCTACGCTCGTAGCTCTCGCTGCTATGCCGCGTTTCCGTAGACCACTAGCCCCGCCCACTTCGTAGCGGTGCTACGGTTTGTGTTTGTTTCTTTTTTGTATTGATTTTTAGGTTAAGTTTTTTTTTGTAGAATAGGTTATGATATTGTATTTTGTTTTATTATTGCGAGTTTGTTTGTGCCTTTCTTCTCGCCAGCAAGCACTAAGAAAGACACACGGGAGGGTTAGTGTTTGTGGGAACTGTCTGCCCAAGGGGTTCACGATTGCGCGTCTCCTCGGGTCTAGTACCTTAGGATAGGAAGCTTCTGAGGAAACTACCGAGGCCTCCTCTGTTACCGACTCCTCCTCTGAATCGGAGGACTACCAACTAGTGGGAAAAATAAAGCGTAGGAAGAGAAAGAGCGCCAAGCTCATCGCGGCTCGCTCTACCCCCTTCAAGCTTCCCCCTGCCCCGTCAGCCCTATGGCTACTACCCCTGCAATTTCCACGTAGAACCAGAGAGACCCCCCCCCTATCTAAATTCAAGTCAAGGGGAAATGGACCGAAGTGTCCCAAGATTTGTGTGGATCGTAATTTCCATTATACGAATTCCCAAATGATCCTTCAATGTATTCTATATTATTTTATTACTGATTATTTACAGAAAATTAGATGAGATGTTATTAATTTGTTTAACACAATTTGTTTTTTATTTTTATTGCATTAATCATAGGAAATTAGATGGTATAGTCATTGCTCTTTTTATCATAATTTTGATTTGCGTTTTTCCCTTTTTTATTGTATTATTAATTTTTTTTAATAGAATGTAGATTATTATGGTTTTGAATTTGTCAGCGTGGAAGTAATTAATTTCGCATCTAGGTTTTTTTAAATACAACCGTGAAATCTTAAGGATTTTAAGATTTTATTTTTTATTTATTTTAATTTAATTTTAATTAATATCACTTGTAAAAAGGGAAACTCACTTACAATCTCGTCTGATTCCATCCTAGCTATAAAGTTAATCATTTTGAAAACGAGGGTTTAGCTTGGCAAGGAAGGGTGTGAAATATAATGAATCGGGAATACGGTTATTACCGAATATAGTGTGTTAATGTAGTATTTTTCAACTCACCTGCTCGTAAAGTGAGCTTTATTACATCGTTCTTAGGGCCATAAACCGAACTATAACTCACACGTGCATAATAATATTACACACTAGTGCATAATAGAATTATCCCTACAAAGATAAGTTAGTACCTAACTGCAAATGATATGCGAGTAAACAGCATTTCCAATTTAACCGGGTAATACTTGCTTGGTTTTTTTTTTGTCACAACAAAGAGATTTAATGCCGCTGAAAATCCATTTACATTTTTGGAATAAATGTGTCCTTAATTAAAACGAATAAACATTTATTAATATCAAATTATTTATAATTCACAATAATTTGTTGTAAAATATTTGCAATTTATCACTAAAATTATAATTTTGAAGTAGGCTGTATGACTATGTGTAATCAATCACCTTACCATTGGCGCGTACAAAAAAAAATCTTGCGCACCAGTTCCAACAATATTCATATTTTGTTTGTAGGTATGGCATTTGTTGCTGTGTGGTAAAACCATTTATGTAATACATGTTTGTTTTTTCCTCGCAAGTGTGTTGAAAATGTGCGGATGCAACTCTTGAGCAACTTGCTCACTAGACACTCGGCTGATTTACGCCCTCGCCTGCGGCTCGGGCTGCAACCCACAGCCTCGTGTGTAATGAGCAACTTTACTCACTTGTATCATAATATACTATTTTAACACCCTTGCTCGTAAAGCTGATGTAATTCCACCGGTTTTAAATATGTAAAGCGGGTCATAAAAAACGCGTGTGTTACCAAAGCAAATAGTTTAGTTATAGTCCATACAAATTCCATAACAGTATTATTTGCCATTTCAAATATGGAACTGATCGCTGCCGCACGACTCCAGCTAGTGAGCAGCGCGCTGTTGCTATTCAAATTTCGCACTAATCGCCGCGCGGCGCCAGTCAGTAGGCAGCGCTAGCGCGCTGTTAAAATGGCGGGAAAGCAACAGTGTGCATTCACAGATTAAGTTTATTTAAAATAAAATAAAAACAGTTTATTCGGTAATTTAAAAACTTGGCTGCATGCTCTAGCGTCTAAATTTTGCCAACATTTTCACGCAGCCACGGCAGACAATAATCCTCGCGCCATTTTTCTCAAATTTTCTTTTCTTTGTACTTGTATTGTGAATATCTTTTTTTTTCTGTTTCCTCGCAGATGTGTTAAAAAACGTCGTACAATATACGTGCGTATTGGTTATAACGTACTAATATCGTAATGTACTATTCTGCCATTATGGCAATGTCCCGTAAAGAGGCCCTTATGTCCTCCTTCGGAGCTCTTCTCGACCGACGGCTGTTATCGGATAACATTCCCCACATAAGGGAGGTTTATGATAGGCTTCTAGAGCCCTTCAAAAAGTGCACTGGTGAAAACTATCGCCATCCACGTCCACCAGATCCTGGTCACTCTCCCCCAAACCCCGATCCCAAAGTGTCGCTATGGACACAGCGGACGCCCCATTGCCCCTATGAGCTCCCCGGAGGCTATCTCCTCCGTGTCCTCTGAATCCTCGTTCTATGAAACTGAGGACTTCCAACTAGTCCAGAAGGTGAAGAGGAAGAAGGGGAGGAAAGCGAAGGCCGGTAAGGCCAAAAAGGCTGTAACCGCCTCAAACTCACCCCGCTCTACTTCAACTTCCCTTACACTGCCCCTTTCTGGTGATTTAACACCCTCCGTCGCGGCTCCAGAAAGCCGCATGTGTCTAAATGCCAACCCCTTCGCAAGGTGCGTCTCCTGTCAGCCGCCCTGCCAACCTTATGGCTCTATCCCAGAACGGTTCTGCAAAGAAGCTTAAAACCCCCTGTTGTCGATGGCAACATTTCTAAATAATCTGTGGTAATGTGATCAGCCCGACTACTTTTTTACTAGCTATATTTCCTGTTTGTTGTTTATTAAAATACGAATAAGTAAGTAGGTTGATACGAAATGTATTAGATACCTAAATTAAGTTAATAATTTAAGAGATAATTTGTAATAAATATTTTGATTGTCTTTGCATTAAAACATGTTTGTATAAGTTGATTTTCTAATAAATGGGAACAAAATTGGGCAGAATGCGACTCGCGCATGCGCGAGACAATGCGCTCTTATTGGTCAATTCATGCCATTGGGCACCAGCTGCCATTACGCAACCTTTTGATATCCTTTGGAGTCTGCATCGTATGCTCATAGCGTTCACCCGCGTTACGCTGTAGCACCATTCCCGCGCAAACGGTCAAGCTAGGCGCGATTCGCTTTGTGCCTGTTTTCTTTCCCAAAATCGCTGATCCACCAGTATTTTCTTTATTCTCACCACCAACAACCACCTATCAGCTACAAAGTTGGTCCATCGAGCCGAATAGTATATCGGTAGTGAGAAACAAAACCTGTGTAGCAGGGATGTCGTTGTTCCACACGCCGCGTGTTGTGAAAACACGTGCACAAATGAAAAAGGAGCAACTGACTAACGACGAAGGAAAACAACTTGAAGTCAAATCGGATCTGCTGCTTGGCAGCACGGTTGCAATGAAAGAAGTCGGGAAAGTGCATTCAGATATCGGTGCACGCCCACGTGCTAACTCGAGCTTGAACTTGAAGCGACAAGATGGCGGCAGCGAGTGCAAAAGTTCTCGCATCTCACACGCGCCGTCGTCGTCAGCAATACGGCGGCAGCAACTGGAATACGAAGCCGCTCAAGTCAAAGCGAAGATCGAAATGGAATTGATCGACAAGAAATTGGCCATAGACTTAGCCGAGTTGGAATCGAAATCGCGCTGCTCAAATCAATCTTCATCAGTTTCCTACAAAAGCAAAGTGGAGAATTGGCTAGAAAAGTATGTTGCTGAACCTGACACGTCGCACGATCGCAACAAAGCGACTGTCGGGGGCGGTGAGTGCCACCGCCACATTGACGGCGACGAGATGGCTATGCCACCTACTACCGCTACAAGTACTCATCGCGCCATCGAGGAGCTGACCAACGCGATTAAGGAGGCTGTCGACTCATCTAATTCTAACACTGGCAATAAGGTGCTGTTGTCTAGGCTGGCCACCTCGAAGGATCTGCCCTTGTACTTTGGGGATCCGTTGGAATGGATACAATTTCGGGAAGCTTTTTATGAATCGTCACGGGTATGTAAGTACAGTGATACTGAAAATGTGTGGCGTTTACGAAAGTGTTTGCGCGGCGACGCAAAAGATGCAGCCGACGACGATACACACGATATCATAGAAACGCTCGAACTGAGGTTCGGCAGACCAGAAAACGTCATGCGGCAAGTTATATCACAACTGAAAAAGTTATCACCACTGCCACACTCATACCACGCCGAAATTGTGAAATTCGCCATCAAAATAAAGAATTACGTCACCGCCGTAACTACAATGAAACAAATAGATTACTTGAAAAGTCCAGAGTTGTTAACAATCGTCGTATCCAAATTGCCTACAGGACTCGTTAACAAATGGGTAGAATACCTACACGAAAACCGAGTACACAGTGAAACGCCTAAATTAGAACTACTGTCCAAATTCCTATACGGGGAAGCACAAAAGGTTGCAGAGTCGGGAGTTAGCCACATACAATACCAGAATGAATTTAACAATAGCAAACAACACCAGAAAAAGCACAACGATCATCATTCCGTGCTAACATCTGTTGAGGGCAATGACCCCGACACTGCCAGCAAGTGCAAGTTTTGCAAAAGGAACAAGCATGCGTTGCCAGACTGTAGTCAATTCAAGCGAGCAATGAGAAAGGATAGATGGCGATTTGTTCGAGCAAACAAGTTATGTTTCAAATGTCTCGGAGCTCGGCACCCGGATAAGAACGAGTGTACTGCGGAAAATTGCAACGTCGAGGCCTGTGGTAGGGCTCATCACCAGATGCTGCACTGGAAGAAGCCAGAAGCGGCGTGCAGTGAAACTTCCGCGCCACCGAAGGCGCCACCCAACGACACCGAGACGCCCGACTCCGCTAGCGCCGCCGCTAGTGAACTCGTCTCGGGACTTCATGTGTAAATAAACCATTGTGTCAGTCAGCTGTGGTCAAAGATACCTTCGAAAGTAGTACAGACATTGATTTAAGCCAATTACACGATTTAATTCGCTGTTCATTTTCACTCGATTCAATTGGTATTAGTAACAAACCACGTCAAAATATTGAAGAATTACGAGCCGTAAATATTCTTAACAAGTCAGCTGAGTTAATTAACGGTCAATGGTCGGTCAAGCTTCCATGGAAGCACGATAAATTTGTTATGCCAAACTCTTATCCTGTAGCATTAAAAAGATTACACTCGGTAGAAAGAAAAATGTCTTCTAATCCAGAATATGAAATTAGATACCGCGAACGTATTGAACATTTAGTTAAAAACAATTACGCACGAAAACTGACGGAGGCAGAGTGCAGGTTCGATTCCGAGTCGGACCACATTTGGTATTTACCGCATTTTGGTGTGGACAACCCAAACAAAAAAAAGTTGCGATTGGTCTTTGATGCCGCCGCCAAAAGTGACAATATGTCACTTAATGACTTTCTACTCCAAGGGCCTGATTTATTACAATCTTTTTAGGGTATAATGTTTAGGTTTAGGGAGAACCCAATAGGAATAATAGGAGACATAAAAGATATGTTTTTACGTATTAAAATACATAATAACGATAAAAATGCACTTAGGTTTTTATGGAAGGAGAAAGGCAGCGATGTTGTAAATAAGTATGTAATGACGTCGCTTATTTTCGGCGCAAATTGTTCCCCGTTTGTTGCCCAATTTATTAATCAAAATAAAAATGCTTCTAGATTTAGTCAACAGATGCCTGACGCTGTGAAGGCTATAACCAACAATCAGTACATGGATGATTATATTGATAGTTTTTCTGATGAGGAGGTGGCCAGGAAAATAATAAAACATATTTCATTTATCCATAATGAAGGTGGATTTAAAATGTGTAACTATCTCAGTAATGTACCTAATGTGTTAAGTGACATTCCAAAAGACAGTCTTAACGATATAGTAATAAAGTTCAATTTTGATAAACAGGCGGAGCGGGCATTGTGGTTCCCGCGCACCGATCTGTTAGCTTTAGATTTATCTTTTAAACGTATTCCGCAAGAAATAATACTTTTGAAGCGAATACCTACTAAGCGCGAGATGCTGAGTATCATCATGTCCATTTTTGATATTCACGACTATTTAGGACCGTTTACTATCAAGGGGAAAATATTAATGCGCGAAACATGGAAACTTAATATCAAATGGGATGAAAACTTGAACGATAATTTAAATGACTTATTCTGTAAGTGGATTAATCAAGCTAAGGAGATAAATAATATAAGAATTCCGCGTTGTTATTTTTCCTGTGATCGGACGGGTGATAGTTTAGCTAGTTTAGAACTTCATTTATTTTGTGATGCATCGCCGAGCGCGTACGCCGCTGTCGCATATTGGTGTCGCGAAAGCAGCGACGGACAAGTAACTATCTTTTATCGCGAGTAAATGTAAAGTTACTCCATTAAAACCGGTTTCCGTGCCTAGACTTGAGTTACAAGGAGCCGTGTTAGCATGTAAGTTAGCTAATAGTGTTGAAAAGGAACATCGTTTACAACCTAATTTAGTTTTCTACTGGACAGATTCGACTAGTCTTACACTGGGTTAAAAATAAATGTAGAACGTATAAAGTATTCATCGCGAACAGGCTAGGAGAACTAGACGAGTTGAGTAAGTCCGACGAGTGGCGATATGTGCCCACTGGCGTAAACGTCGCAGACCTGGCGACAAAAAATAATGATTACGTATTGACAGGTGATTCGGAGTGGTTCTCGGGCCCGACGTTCTTACGCCAGCCGCGTTCTTGCTGGCCGCAACAACCTAAAATAAAAACAATTAGTGATGATATATTAGAAAAGGTACACGTTGTTCAAGATAATAAAATAAAAAGTAACTTACCTATCCCTGAACCAAGTCGATTCTCTAGTTGGCTGCGATTATTACGTAGTACTGCAACTGTCCTATTGTTTATTGAAAAATGTAAGAAGAATAAAATTAAAGAAATTAACGAAAAACTCATAAATCAAGCGGAACTATTGTTACTTCGTTACTCACAGGAGTGTTCCTTTCAAACTGAAATAAATTCGCTTATATTACATAAATAAGTAAATAAAGATAGCCGTTTGAGGTCACTCACCCCGATATTAGACGTAAATAATTTGTTACGTGTAGGAAGCCGTATTGGTAACGTAAAGGACGTAAGTGGTCTTACTAAGTACCCCATAATTTTAGACTGTAAAGATCATATTGCACGGCTTGTCGTGATGCATTATCATAGGAACGCCGCACATTCTAGCAACGAGATGGTAATAAATGAATTACGACAAAAATATTGGCTTATTAGGTTAAGACCCACAGTTCGTTCTATAGCAAAACAATGTTTACTTTGTCGATTTAAAAGAGCCTCGCCTTTGCCGCCGCGCCTCGGTGACCTACCCGAATGTCGTCTTACGCACCATCAAAGACCATTCACTATGTGTGGAGTGGATTTATTCGGACCTATAGAAGTGGCGGTCGGCCGACAGAGGGTGCGCAGATACGGTGTACTTTTCACTTGTCTCACGGTGCGCGCGGTTCATATTGAAGTAGTTCCAACACTTACTACTGATTCCATGATAATGGCATTACGCAGAATGGCCTCTCGTAGGGGATGGCCCCATACTATGTTTTCCGATAACGGAACTAATTTACGTGGTGCTGATACCGAAATGAAAAGAGCTAATAAAGAGCTGCTTGATAACCAACAAGGGCTAATCACGCAAGCTTTAAACAAGGGTGTCGAGTGGAAATTTATTCCACCCGCCAGCCCGCACATGGGTGGCGCTTGGGAACGCCTTATTAGAAGCGTAAAAACGGCTCTTAGAGTCGTTCTAAAAGAGCGCGCTCCGAGAGAGGAGACTTTGACAACTTTCTTATGTGAGGTAGAGAATATAATAAACGGGCGACCATTGACTCACGTTTCAGTAGACCCACGTGACCCCGAGTCTCCTAATCATTTTTTATTAGGCTCATCATCCAATTTGCCACAGATAGGTGTCTTTGACGACAGTGATTTGCATCTCAGAAAACAATGGCGTATCGCGCAACGTTTAACCGATTTGTTTTGGTCCAGATGGATAAAAGAAGTGTTGCCTACTCTAGCGCCACGCAAGAAGTGGAATCGCGAGGGTGCACAGTTGAAGGTAGGTGATCTTGTAGTTATAGTTGACCCGGCCTCCCCGCGGAATGTCTGGCCAAAAGGAGTCGTACAGCAGGTATACCCAGGGGCTGATGGCCGAGTAAGAACGGTTGACGTTAAGACCAAGTCCGGTGTCACGAAACGTCCGGCAGCGCGAGTAGCCTTACTCCTAGGTTTTGAGTGTCGTAGTCACGACACTGAGGGGGAGGATGTTGTCGATGGCAACATTTCTAAATAATCTGTGGTAATGTGATCAGCCCGACTACTTTTTTACTAGCTATATTTCCTGTTTGTTGTTTATTAAAATACGAATAAGTAAGTAGGTTGATACGAAATGTATTAGATACCTAAATTAAGTTAATAATTTAAGAGATAATTTGTAATAAATATTTTGATTGTCTTTGCATTAAAACATGTTTGTATAAGTTGATTTTCTAATAAATGGGAACAAAATTGGGCAGAATGCGACTCGCGCATGCGCGAGACAATGCGCTCTTATTGGTCAATTCATGCCATTGGGCACCAGCTGCCATTACGCAACCTTTTGATATCCTTTGGAGTCTGCATCGTATGCTCATAGCGTTCACCCGCGTTACGCTGTAGCACCATTCCCGCGCAAACGGTCAAGCTAGGCGCCATTCGCTTTGTGCCTGTTTTCTTTCCCAAAATCGCTGATCCACCAGTATTTTCTTTATTCTCACCACCAACAACCACCTATCAGCTACACCCCCGCTCTCTACATCCGTGTCCAAGATGTGCACGGATCATAAGATCCAATACACAAATGCCACTTCTACCCAGAATGGCATCAAAGTAAAAGTACGGTCGAACAAGCTATTTGGTATACAGTTAAACCCACAAATTACATTGTAAAGTGTAAACCAAATAGCTTGTTCGACCGTACATAATACTCACACAACTGGGCTATGCGATTATATAATGCTATGAGATTGAATCTATACAATGCGAAGATAGTTGTATGTACAATCGTCAGCAGCTCCAACAATACCATTCAATGCTATCAATTTATAGGACCAGCATTGAGCCAAGCATTTTTATCAGCTATATATGCTTGTTTAGATAGTGTGCGTTTAATGCATGTTTTAAATTTCGTCTCATTCAGTTCAAGAATACTTTGTGGAATTTTATTATAGCATCTCAAACAGTACCCCATGAAAGATGAGTCTACTTTAGCGAGTCTAAAGCCTGGCTGAACTAGTTGGTCCCTATTTCTAGTACTGTAATTGTCTGTCACCTCTTTTACCAAAAAGATGCAGATTTTTTTCTGACGTACATTATGTTTTCGTAGATGTATTGACAATGTGCACCATCATGATGCCAATATCCTTAAACAGTTCCCTTAGAGAATCGCGCCTACGAAGATTATATATATTATAGCTTGTTCGACCGTACCTACGTCCACGGACTATAGGGAACTCGTTCACGCCCTTCGTGGAAGGAATATCTCCTACACAAATGTGTCGAAGATGTGTGTGTGTGTGACACGGGTCGGTTTCTCATCTGGGAGACCAAATGGTCTCCCGGAGGAGAAGCCGACCTTGGGAACTTGCGAACTTGGGTGTTATAATGACGTAAAAGTTACAAAGTGCTTCTGATGTTTTTTTACTTGTAGTTATTCTTCTTGATTTTTATGTGCTTCAAAATCTTTGTTCTTTAAAAATTTTTATACTATGCATGTCTTTAATGTTAAGTAAACGTAACTATAGTTTCATTTAAGTTTTCTGTATCGGCTCTTTGAATACGCAATGTCTATATCGTCATATCAAACTCTTCTGTCACAGTCCTCATGTAAGAAATTTCGAATGAAATAAGCAGCAACATTGTATGTACTATTCTACCTTTTATATGTATTTCCTTTGTGTTTTGTGAGAACATAAACAAATAAATGTATGTAACTATTGCATCATACTATTTTGGGTTTTTATTTAGTGCTTTATACCTTTCCCGCCCGACTAAACACCCCAATTTACACCGCCACGGAATGGAATGGAAGCGACTTTTTGCAACGAAATTGTTCATAGCATAATGAGCTTTGTGTCAATTGTATAACATACAAACTAAATACGAGCCAAAGAAAGGGCCACGCGTCTTCCGGGGAATCGCAGTCTCGAGAATTCCATGTCATGAGGCGAAAATGGAGGCAATTCCATTCCGCGGCGGTGTATAACACGAGGTCCTGGATTCGATCCCCACGTCGTCGGACCAATGTCTCCAGTGTTATCAGGTTATTCCCCTCAGAAATTTCTCAGTAGCAGCCACTGAGTCCGAATGTGTACCCGGTTGATGGCATTGGTTCGCCCCCTATTATAAGGGACCTAACATGACTGGCGAAATTATGGTGTATTACAGGGTGACTGGATCTGGACCCGCCATAGTGTGGCTGACACTGGCAGAGCCACCATCAGGGATTGTGTGGCTGACACTGGCAGGGATTTTAATTTTGATAACACAAAAATTTAGTCGAAATTAGTGGCCAAATATCAGATTTGGTCGGTCACTGGTTCAAAAGATATAAGGGTTTATAGGTGGCCCTTCTGGAGAGAGCCTACTCCAGCAGAGCCACATTAATATCTCAAAAACTAGGGCACCTAGCGAAGATCTGTTTTCTCCCATATTTACTCGCTAATTAGTCGACATTAGTCGCCAAATATCAGAATTGGTCGGTCACTGGTTCAAAAGATGTAAGGGTTTATAGGTGGCCCTGCTGGAGAGAGCTTACCCCAGCAGGGCCACATTTATATCTCAAAAACTAGGGCACCTAGCGAAGATCTGTTTTCTCCCATATTTACTCGCTAATTAGTCGAAATTAGTCGCCAAGTTACAGGTTTAATCAAGTCCTAGTTCAGAAGATATTATGAGTTCAATTATTAAGGTATAGTCCAAGAGCTAGATCGAAGAGTTCACGAAAAATTGCCAAGAAAAAATATTTCTATTAATATATGTAATATACTTCTAGTTTTATCGGTCTAAAGTCCTTAGAAATGACCGAGAGAGAAAAATTCTCTATTAAATATATGTTTAATGTTTTTAATTATTAAGTTAGAGTGGCTTAAACTTCTTTGAAACCATTAAACCTTGCTCTTGGTCTATTTAGTGTCAAGATGTACAGTCGCATGCAACTGTTTTACTAATTTACAATGTTGAGCTCTAATTTACGTTAGAATAATAAATACGTTAAAATTATCGTATCTTTAGTAAAATGTAATACTTAAACGTTGAAAACGTATTGTAAGTATGTAGGTAAGTATCAACCCATTGCTTGAAATACACTACAAAAAAAAACGTACTTAACTTAAATCAAAGATGTAAATACTTACTATACCTAATATGAGAAATGCTCAAAACGGCTCTAATTAAGGTTTAATAGGTAAGTTTATTTATTGTTCCTTAGAAATACAACATGTTGAACTGTATATAAATGCCGGAAATAATATATAAATCTAAATCAAATTATTTTATAAAAATGAATTTCCAAAAAGTTGATTTGATGTGTGTAATTTGAGGTGATTGTCAGTGTTGCGTTGTGGGTGTGTGTGTATTGTGTCGTGGTAGGTAGTTTTTTTTATTTTTTATTATTAATTAACTATCCTAATTGTAGCCAAATAATATGGACATCGACGGACTACATTGGTAGGTAGCGCATCAGTATTGGTATCTTAGGACGCACACACAAACACGCTAATGACGTGAAAAATCAAGGTAACTTACACAAACATATTAATCTGCACTCATACGGCGTCCTCTTTTCAAAACACTCTCAAATTGTCCACCACCATGTGACATGTCCAATGCACTTAAAAGCCCGTATTCGTAATTGTTCTTTTAATATTTTACACAAACAAACCTCGCTGTACTCCCGGTGGATGACTATAGAAAAAATCCTTTAGAGCAAGTTTGTTAATTTACCTATATTTTTTTTAATACTTTGATCGGCGCGAACACCGCCGACGCGCCGGTACTCGCTCTGTTCCCCGTTTTTTGTATTTGCGGAATACCTAAAGATAACAACATTCGAGTTCCTAACTATTCTTTAAGTTCCAATTTAAACTGGCCGACTTTAACTTAGGTACGTCACGGGCAACTCGTTCTAAGTAGCTCGTCTGTACACGCGCATCTATCTCTTTCTTACTTACCGTGTACGAGTAAATGTAACGGAGCGCAGATATCTATCTGCCAGCGACTAAATGCACACATTTTGTTCGATACCTAAATATTTACATATATTTATTGTAGATCTTGTTTTTAGGTAATGAATACTGCTTTCCTTTGGTGGGTTGAAGTTATAGAATTCCTCCAGACGTCGTAGATACACCTGTCTAAAAACTACTTTAAGTATTTTGTACTTGGTTGTACCACTGTATGGGGAAATTGAATTCTTTAATATCTTTTTAATGACACAGCGACTGAATCTGTAACTTGGCGACTAATTAGCGAGTAAATATGGGAGAAAACAGATCTTCGCTAGGTGCCCTAGTTTTTGAGATATAAATGTGGCCCTGCTCGCGGGTAAGCTCTCTCCAGTAGGGCCACCTATAAACCCTTATATCTTTTGAACCAGTGACCGACCAATTCTGATATTTGGCGACTAATTTCGACTAATTAGCGAGTAAATATGGGAGAAAACAGATTTTCGCTAGGTGCCCTAGTTTTTGAGATATTAATGTGGCTCTGCTGGGGTAGGCTCTCTCCAGAAGGGCCACCTATAAACCCTTATATCTTTTGAACCAGTGACCGACCAAATCTGATATTTGGCGACTAATTTCGACTAATTAGCGACTAAATTTTTGTGTTATCAAAATTAAAATCCCTGATGGTGGCTCTGCCAGTGTCAGCCACACCATTCAAGTCAAGAAAAGACGTAGGTTTCCAGTGAATGATATTTTTCTAGTACGGTCGACAAGCTATTTGGTTTACAGTTTAACCCACAAATTACATTGTAAAGTGTAAACCAAATAGCTTGTTCGACCGTACATAATACTCACACAACTGGGCTATGCGATTATATAATGCTATGAGATTGAATCTATACAATGCGAAGATAGTTGTATGTACAATCGTCAGCAGCTCCAACAATACCATTCAATGCTATCAATTTATAGGACCAGCATTGAGCCAAGCATTTTTATCAGCTATATATGCTTGTTTAGATAGTGTGCGTTTAATGCATGTTTTAAATTTCGTCTCATTCAGTTCAAGAATACTTTGTGGAATTTTATTATAGCATCTCAAACAGTACCCCATGAAAGATGAGTCTACTTTAGCGAGTCTAAAGCCTGGCTGAACTAGTTGGTCCCTATTTCTAGTACTGTAATTGTCTGTCACCTCTTTTACCAAAAAGATGCAGATTTTTTTCTGACGTACATTATGTTTTCGTAGATGTATTGACAATGTGCACCATCATGATGCCAATAACCTTAAACAGTTCCCTTAGAGAATCGCGCCTACGAAGATTATCAAATCCCGAACATTACCGACCTGTTCAAGCAGCATAAGATCTACATATTCGCCACGGTTTACAACAAGCCAGCTGGTCTCGGGGCACAGCGCTGGGTTACCATCTCGTGACTTTGAGTTCGATCCCAGCATAAGGATTTTCTTTTTGTGAATCGAGTAATTTTGTTTTTATTGTATGTGTTTGTTTTTTTTATAGGTAATTGACTTTTTTTAAGCATATTACTTGTACAAATTAATTTCGATGTTTCACATCTGCAAGGCGTCCCGTGACGGCTCACTTTTTTTCTAATTTTGTATGCACGTCATGTCCCTGCGACAAATTATTATTGTTTCTTTCTTTTTATTCCGATGAGTCGTAGCCTTGATCCGATCATTTTTGCAAACAAGTTAGCCGAGTCAGGTCGACTGCACAGAGGTCGCGAAGAAGTCTTTGTGATATGAGTGCCAAATAGTGAGATTTGCGTGTGTTCAAAATGTTTGTGTTTAATTTAGTTTTAATTAGTTTTGGTAAGTATTTCTATATTAAGAACTCAAACTGAACAGTAGGTACCTACAAGTTACATGAAAATTATGTATTAAAGAATTATTCCTTTTATAAATTCCAAAAAAAAGTCCGCGACAGAATGTCATCTTTGAAGATTAACTCACAAAAAAACGGGTTTAAGATTTTTAAATTTCGTCAAAAATAATGCTTCACTTGCGACGGTGTTTGCGCAGACATAGTATTAATCCTTATTAATCATCTTTAGCGTTAAATTGTGACCAAAAGTGCCATTTACACCATTTCATTAAGATGAATATCTTCGGTCAGATAGGCAGTCGCTCCATGTAAAGTATAGGCATTCAGCTGCATCCGGTTAGACTGGAAGCCGACCCGAACATAGTTGGGAAACGGCTAGGCAGATGATGATGATTTAGATGAATATCTTGGGAAATATAATATACCAGAATTAAAATAACTCGCGCAACAATAGTACATTACGATATTAGTGCGTTAAGATGGTTATAACATGCGAGGCGGAATTTCAGCCCGAGCCGAAGGCGAGGGCGTATTTGAGCCGAGCATGTTATAACCAATACGCACGTATATCGTACGACGTTTTTTAACACATTTGCGAGGAAACAGAAAAAGATATTCACAATACAAGTACAAAGAAAAGAAAATTTGAGAAAAATGGCGCGAGGATTATTTTCTGCCGTGGCTGCGTGAAAATGTTGGCAAAGACGCTAGAGCATGCAGCCAAGTTTTTAAATTACCGAATAAACTGTTTTATTTTTATTTTAAATAAACTCAATCTGTGAATGCACACTGTTGCTTTCCCGCCATTTTAACAGCGCGCTAGCGCTGCCTACTGACTGGCCGCGCGGCGATTAGTTCGAAATTTGAATAGCAACAGCGCGCTGCACGCTGCTCACTAGCTGGAGTCGTGCGGCGGCGATCAGTTCCATATTTGAAATGGCAAATAATACTGTTATGGAATTTGTATGGACTATAACTTAACTATTTGCTTTGGTAACACACGCGTTTTTTATGACCCGCTTTACATATTTAAAACCGGTGGAATTACATCAGCTTTACGAGCAAGGGTGTTAAAAAATAATATAACGACGACCAGGGGTCGATTCAATGGGAAAGTACGCTATTTATGAAGAGTCACATGACCACCATCATCCATGATCCATCCTTCAGAAGTCATCGACTATAAATTAGTGGTACCCGAGCGAAGCCGGGGCAGTTTAGTGTGTTAGCTGTTTGTTTGTTTGTTACCATTTCCCGATTAAACGGCTGATCGAATCGTAATGAAAGGCAAGGAGATAAATAATAAGTATCCTAAATTTCAGTTCTCTGCAACGCTTAGTTTTAAAGATCTCTGTGGCCGCGCGGTTCTCCGCGTTTCGATGGCGCAGCCACGTTCAAACCCTTATAAATTTTTAACCATAAATTTGACAAATTTATGGTTTTGGGAATCAACTTTTACAAATTTTTACAAACTTGGCATAGTTTTAAAAAAAAAAACGCCGCGCGGTCGAAACGCTCACCAGAAAAATTGTGTTTATTCAACAATATAGAACATAGCCTAATGATTACTTTAGACGCCTGTTCAGTAATAGTACCTACCTTCTTCGTAATAGCTCTCTGCTCATACTGAAAAGAAACGAGCATTGTTCTGCATAGTCCTCAAGTTAACCTATCAAGACAAAGTGAACTTTAAAAGAGACTGGTGCCGATTCCCTTGTTTACAAACTAAACCAAATTTAAGTTCAGTGCATCTTTTTCTTTCTATTTCATTAAGAAAAGGACAGAAGATAAATTTTAGTTACGTTCTGTCAAATTAATCAGCGCCATACAACTTTTAGACGCGATTAAAAAGTTGACTACTAAAATTACATCAAATTACGTCAGGTGCTGACTAATTTGACAGGATTAAACTAATTTTATCTTCTGTCCTTTTCATAATTAAATAGAAAGAAAAAGATGCATTCAACTTAAATTTAGTTTAGTTTGTGAACAAGGGAATCGGCACCACTGACTAAGTTTCAATTTCGGACCAAGTTATTTAATCATTAACAGTTGAAATTCATGGCCCTTTGCTTTAAGTTTATACTATTTTTACAAATTCCATAATAGTCTTATTTCGTTTCGCAAGTTAGTATTTAAAAAATAAGCCCTCGATCCAGATGCATGGATACACGATAGTACGGTTTAGCAGCTAACAACAGGTTGACTTGCGAGATGCCATAGGTACACAAATAAAATAAAATAGTTGTTTCAGTGTTGCTTCTCAGACGAGTAGTCAAACAGGACACACTGACCTCATCTTATTTTAAAAAACACGTTCTTGACGCGTTTGGTCTAAACCTAGAAACAAGAATCAATCTCGATAAATGTTAATTCGGAATTCCTGCTCGAGTTCGCTAAACATTTCGCTGTTTTTATTAATTTGACAGTAATAGAAATATGGCCTAGACTAACTGAATGCAACCGAATGATCAGTTATAGATGTAAAAAAAAGTATTGTATTGTATAACGGGCTGGTGTCCGCAACTCCACGTCAAAGCGCGTATTTTGCGTGCGGGTGGGAAACTATTCGATCCATCCCAATTCCCCGAGAAAGGCCAGTAACGCCCCAATGTTGCTGACTATCTGGCGGAGAGTACCTGGGTTACCAAAGTACTTTGCCCTGTATGTTGCAACCACTGGGCAGTGCAGAAGCACGTGGGCTGCTGTCTCGTCTTCCTCCATGCAGGCACGGCACAGGGGGCTGTCTGTGACTCCTAAGACAAAGAGGTGTTTAGTAAAAGAGCCGTGTCCGGCAATGGCGGCTGTAACTGTGCGCAGCTGTGGTTTAGTCAACCGCAGCGCGCGTTTGGTGAAGCGGCCATCGATAGCAGGAAGCGCTTCCTGGGCCTGCCTACACTCGCCGGTCCAGCCACAGCTTGTGGTGTTGTTCGCTAGTTCATTTCCTTACCAGTGTGCGTAGGTATCCGAAAGTAATGTAAAAAAAGCAATTTATTTATTAAAATAGGTAAATATTTGTCAGCTATTTGCGACGTTGCCAACTTTTTAGATGAACTCCTAAGAGTTTGGTGATATTCGGCGATCCAGATCTCAGTATCTATATGACCTAAGAGTTCGCTATTTGGACACCATTAAACTTGGACTTATAATCTTTAAATCTGTTGAAGCGAAAACACGATTGGTTAAAGAAATCTCGATAGATTTTTTTTTTTTGTAATATTTTTAGTTGAATCTCTGAAACCTTATTGTTATGTATGTAGATATTAAGGTAGGTAGTTAGTTTGCTAAGGAACTTCATCTTTTCCTCATTGTGGGTACTCAATAAAAAGTCAGTCTCGTTTCTATGGTGGTTTCATTCACATCGTGTGTTCTCTAGGACATTAATAAAACCAATAAAATACGCCTTTTTATATTTTCAAATCTGTCTTTACTGTTCTTAGTTATTGAAAATAATAAAATAAATACGTTTTATACATACCTATCTTATATAATAATTTGGTATTGCTTGATTATTTCGGTAGGACTAGGAATTGGGAACATAATGAAAACTTAAACTTAATCTACTCTTTTTGCAGAAAGGCATTTCACACAGACTTTGTTTGTACAATATCAAAAAAATATACATTTCTTATTATTATCTAATTGTCATCATGTCTCATACTCTCATGTAAAAATCAACATAGGTAGGTATCATTATTTGTAAAAATGTAAGTAAGTTAAGTATAGCTAAGTGCTAGTGTAGTTAGTACTTGCTAAGTAGCTAGCAATCATTTCAGTAACATTATTAACAATAATATGTAATAAAAAATCAATCAAAAAATCTAAAACTAGTAAGTAAAAAGTAACAAAATAAATCAAGCGTTCATAACAATTTCTGAAAAATAGTAGAAAAATGTAAAAATATATAAATAACACAATAATACAAATTTCTGAATTTTAAACGTTTTTTTTTTTTTTGTAAGTGAGATCGCAAAAACGAAAGCGCATTCAATGTTGAATCAAACAGCGTACTTGTCAGCCTGTTACATAAATAACTTAACACTACACAATAACAAAGTCTATGGACGCGTTATCCCGTCGCCTTTGCGAAACTGACTAACAATAACAAAAACGACATAACTACAGCTCGATTTCGGGCATTGTCTCAGGCGGGGTGCGGGAGGGTGAGTTAAGATAACAGCGGGACGCTTGTGCTGGAGGAAACAAGTGTGAGAATAAGATCACATAATTTTCAGATCTAATGTATACCACCGTGATCACGGTATTGGGGCAACAATACTGGTATTGTAAAAGGCCAAAATAAAATCCGTGATCACGGTATTACGGGATCCCGGAATACCAGTATTGAAAGCCCTAGTTCTCATACAAAACACTTATGAAATTCAATTATGACTTTTAGCCCAAGCATTCTGTACATCAAACTAAGTAACTTTTCGCAAAAATTATTGCTGGGAAACGACTTTTTTTTTGAGGTGAAAAATCATGTTTTGTGGTAGAACTCGATGTAACGCACTCAAAACATTGTGCTGATGGATGGATTGAAGTACGGGGATCGTGGATATATAGGTAACAATATTATCTCAAATTGTTGACGATTTTATTTTATTTTTTTACGTGGTTTTCTCGTAATTAGCAATTATGTGATTTAGCGCTTACGTTATTTTATTGTAAGCGAGCGCACACTCTTTCTGTCTCTCGTTTTGCAGGCGGTAATAGCGCTCTATCCTTTTCCATACTTTTGTATTACTGTGGAGGGGGTGGGGCGAGAGGTACGAAATTGGTCGCGTTGGGCTGTGTAGTGGCGGGCTCATAAGATCTATTCACACATGACATATAAGAGCACGCCGCGCCGCCGCTGGCCCGGACACTGTCTTGTATGAACGAGTTCACTAATCTACTAAAGACAATTAATTTGCGGCGAAATTGCGGCGCGAACGCGGTGCTAATTACGGCAAAACTGCCAAGTTCCACATTCGCCGAGGTTCACGCCAGGTTCATAGTAAAGTTCGCGAATCCTTTGACGTGGGATAGTCTTCTAAAATGTAATGTAATAAAATATCCCATCTTCCTGCTCATCGTGCTGTGCAGGGGCTGCCGCTGCGGCTGCGAGGAACCTCAAGCGGCGTAAATATTTAGTTTTGTTTGTTTAGTTGACACTTTCTCGTGACCCTAGGGCAGGCTTTTACCTTGGCCAAAGGCTTAGCGTTGCCATACAGCGTAGTAATGCCGCCACGGTGGGCTGGAAATCGGCTTTCATAGACTTAGGGATTTCAATTTGCAAGTGCCTGATTTTTTGCCGGATATTGCTTCTTTTAGTCATTACTATGTACAAAAATGACACCCGAGTTAATTCTGCCCAAAAACGAAGGAAATATATTTTTTTTACGAAAAATTTGTATGAAGCTAGTATGAAAAATCGAATTATCTCCTAAACGGTATGTTTAACCGTAATATCCTTGGAGGTGGTCATAGTGCTAATTATTTATGATTTTTTATTTGCCGATTTGACGAAAAATTTAATGCTGTTTTTTTTTTTAAAATCGTCAAAATATTTTTATTTATTTTTACATGTAAAACGATCCCTTTTAGTGTCCAAGTTAAAAAGTTCGATATGTTATTAACCCAAATATTAAGAACACACAAAACAAGAAAAATTAAATAAAAAAATTGCTGTTTTTTGACACATTTTTACTAATTTAAATAAAAAAAGATTATCAAACTCTTATTTAAGTAGCATATAAAGTTATATTATATACAAAATAATTTAATTTAAGGAATTAATACTAAGCATTTGTAAAATAAAGTAAAATAAATAAATAAAAAGACAAAATATCATTAAATATTACAAAAAAAAACCCAAACACACTCAAATACAAATTTACAAATATGTACATATTTAATTTTTTTACAAATTTTCCTTATCACTCTCGTTGTCAGACTCCAATTCTGAGTCAGCATCCAAATTGGATATATCCAAAAACTCGAACTCAGTTTCCTGAAATTGAATTAAGTCGAGAGTTTCAGCAAAAAAGCTCTGCTTTTTCTTGGCATCTAACTTAGGCCTTTGTGCACTTAGCAAAGGATCCGAAGAAACAACAACTCTCGATTGGTCAAATCGGCAACCAAAAAATCATAAATAATTAGCACTATGACCACCTCCAAGGATATTACGGTTAAACATGACGTTTAGGAGATAATTCGATTTATCATACTAGCTTCATACAAATTTTTCGTAAAAAAAATATATTTTCATTTCTCATACTCGGAAAGTAGTGTTTGTTTGATCAGAGCAGCGGGTCGAAAACGATGCTTCCCTCCCTTGGGCGGGAAAGACTCATAGTAATTGCTTCCCTCCCTAGGGCGGGAATGAATTTTAAAAATAGAACTAAAATTGGTTATTTAGTCGGCTATAATTTTTTTTACATAATTAAGAAAAATATCGATTAAAAAAAAATGCTGCGGTCTTGTGAGTGTATACGGCCAATGTGAATTAAAAAAAATACCTATTAAAGTGGGATGGCCCGCGGCGGTGACGCGGCCGGTGTGTTCCATATTTGAAATTTAAATTAAAAAAGACTATTTATGTATAATTTGGCGGGATTTCAAAGAAAATTTAATTTAATTTAAAAAAAAGAATTTCACAAATTGTTCTAACTTCTCAATTAATTTTAAATAGGTACTACTCATGTTATTACTATCAATAAATATTTTAGAAAAACTACTATTTTTTACTTTCCTTATATTTGAAATGAAAAGTAGAGTGTTTAACACGGGTGAAAGTCATCAATTCCCACTCGGACTATAGCCGCCCTCGCTTCGCTCGTGCGTCTAAATACCTCGTATGGGAATTGATTTCTTTCCACCCTTGTATAACAATCTACTATTCCTTCGTTTTTGGGCAGAATTAACTCGGGTGTCATTTTTGTACATAGTAATGACTAATAGAAGCGATATCCGGCAAAAAATCAGGCACTTGCAAATTGAAATCCCTAAGTCTATGAAAGCCGATTTCCAGCCCACCGTGCGCCAGTCTCTTGGGGACATTACCAGTTGACGAGGTTTTTGACGCCATTTTTTAAATTTATAGTTTAAGCAGTTTAAGTTAGTTAGTTTAGTTTATTTTAAGTTTATAATTGTCCTATTATTGTTTTTATTTTTATTTTACTTTATAAAATGTTATTTTATTTCAGCCATATCTACAGCTGTGGGTGCAGTTGTTACATATATTGCTTCTAGTCCGTCTTGCAGGTAAACATGTTTTTATTTTTATGAGTTAACTCAGACTCAAAGCATTTATTTAAATTAGACCATTACATGTAGGTACTTTTGAATGTCAGAAAACCAAAGAAAGTGAAGCTATAGTATCCGTCACAAAGTATTATAACATACTAGCTGTTGCCCGCGGCTTCGCCCGCGTGAAGTTCGGTAACCATCTCACTGGATCATACTAAAGAGATAAATAGTGTCCTACGTGTTAATCCAGGTTATAAACTATCTATGTGCCAAAATTCATAATCATCACAATTATTATCATCACAACCACCATCACTATCACAATCACCATCACTATCACCATCACAATCACAATCACCATCATCATAATTATCGTAATCACAACCATTATCACTATCACCATCACTATCACAGTCACAATCACAATCACTATCACAATCGCCATCACTATCACAGTCACAATCACTATCAGCATCACAATAACCATCACCATCGCTATCACCATCACACTCACCGCCACTATCACAATCACCATCACTATCACAATCACCATCATCGTTATCACAATTATTATCATCGTAATCACAATCATGATCATCACCATCACAATCACCATCACTGTCACATTCACAATCACAATCACCATCACATTCACCATCACAATCGCCATCACCATCACAATCACCATCTCCATCGCTATCACCATCACAATCACCGTCACTATCACAACCGCCATCATCGTTAGCGCAATCACTGTCATCATTATCATCGTAATCACAACCATTATCATCGTAATCACAACCATTATCATCACCATCACAACCACTATCACAATCACCATCACAAACACTATCACAATCACCATCATCGTTATCACAATGATCATCATCGTAATCACAATCTATATCATCGTAATCACAATCATGATCATCGCAATCATCATCATCATTATCACTTTCGTCATCATCATTATTACAATCATCATCATCATCATTATCACAATCACCATTACTATCACAGTCACTATCACCATCACCATCATAATCACCATCGCCATCACAATCATCATCACTATCACAATCACAATCACCATCATCGTAATCACAATCACTATCATCATTATCACAATCATCATCGTAATCACAACCATTATCATCGTAATCACAATCATCATTATCACAATATCCATCCTCGTTATCAAAACCATCATCGTTATCACGCGCATCATCATCATTATCAAAAACACCATCACTGTCACAATCACCATCACAATCACAATCACTATCACAAACACCATCACAATCACCATCATCGTTATCACAATCACTATCATCATTATCACAATCATCATCATCGTAATCACAATCACTATCATCATTATCACAATCATCATCATCGTAATCACAATCATCATCATCAGTATCATAATCATCATCATCGTTATCACAATCATCACAATAAATCAACAATAACCCTGTATATAAGTCGAATCCGCCATCTTCTGGATCTCAAAATAAATGCCATTTTCGTAATCTGCACCCCTGATAATCTCGGTATCGACACCCATATTTTTAGACTTCAACCCCATTGCACCCCAACAGGGGATGATGATGGTATTTCAGGTCCGCCACATTAAATCTTAAAATCGTTGTTTTTGTAACACACCCGACCCGATACACCATACAAAAAATACCGATGTTGATTTTCAGACTTTGTTACCCCATTTCCCCCTTTAGGGGTAGAATTCTGAAAAAACCTGAAACAAATGTTAACTCATTTATTGATAGGAGTACTCCTGTGAAGTTTGGAATAAAACAGTCTTACCTAATCTTGTTTCCCCATACAAACTTTCGACTCCCGTTTCATCCCCTTAGGGGGTACATTTTGAAAAATCTTTTCTTATTGCACCTCTTAACCTCATAAGGAACGTATGTGCCCATTTTCCCCTCTTGGGGGTTGAATTCTGATAAAACCTGAAACTCATTTCTGCTTATTTATCAATAGGAGTACTCCTGTGAAGTTTTTAATTAAATAGTCTAATTAATCTTGTTTCCCCATACAAACTTTAGAGGCCCGTTTCACCCCCTTATTGATACCGTGGCCCCGGAACAAAAAGGGCGATGAAGGAACATGGATGGGTTTTAGTCATTAGGGGGTGATTTTTGAAAAAACCCTTTCTTAGTGTACCCCTAGACCACTTAAGGAACATATGTGCCAAATTTGGAATCTCTAGACTCAGCGGTTTAGGCTGTGCATTGATTTTTAGACATTGTCACCCCATTTCTCCTCTTAGGGGTTGAATTCTGAAAAACCCTGAAACCCGTTTCTACTCATTTATCAAAAGGAGCACTCCTGTGAAGTTTCGAATAAAATAGTCTAACTAATCTTGTTTCCCCATACAAACTTTGGAGCCCCGTTTAAGCCCCTTAGAGGGGGTGAATTTTGAAAAATAGTTTCTTAGTGCACCCCTAAGGAACCTACTTTCCAAATTTGGAATCTGTAGACCCAGCGGTTTGGGATGTGCGTTGATAGATGAGTCAGTCAGTCAGTCAGTCAGTGAGTTTCTTCTTTTATATATTTAGATGAAAGTACTGTAGTTGCCCATTCTAAAGCGTAGATGTCTATGGAGAGTAATGGGCAAAAAACTCCAAGGTTACTTGGGCATTGTTTTTTGTTTTTTTGTTTTGCTGGAAACGGACCAACAGGATGTCGACGACGACGCTCCGGAGGTGACTGGGGTAGACCTGAGGGTGGCGGTACGCAGGCTCAGTGCCAAAAATACCGCCCCGGGACCCGACGGCTTGCCTGGCAAAGCCTGGGTCCTGGCCTCGGAGGCTCTCGGGTCCCGACTGGACGGGCTCCAAAGCGCTTGGAGAGAGGCCAGTTCCCGCTTCGTTGGAAGACGGGGAAGCTGGTCCTCATGTCCTCATCCAACGTGTTGGCGGTACTGAGTTTAATCGTGGACTGACACACAGAGATAATTATACAGATACCAACATTACACCTCCACCACTAAATTTAAGCTATATTAATTGGTAAACGTAAGGATCTTTATTACTAACAATAACTAGATACTTGGCCGGATAATAACTGGGCAACTAAATACTAGGTAACTTAATCCTAAGGATAACAGTAACGTAATTACTTAATACTAAACAAACTCGGACCCATATCTAAACTTTCCCGTTTAGAACGCGATTGTGACAGTTCTGGAAGTGGTGAACCGAGAGTAGGGGTGTTACATGGAATAACGTCTCGTACGTCGGGCGAGACCAAATCTTGAAATGGTAAATTATCCTTGTTTTTTATAATAATAATAATCATTTTATTATCAGGCAACTAAGGACCATAGGTAAAATACACAGAATAATAATTAACAATAATAATATACTACTTATTACATATTTTTAACTATACGAGACTAAAACTATACACGCAACGTTGTCGGCGTCGTGTTTTGCTGCGTGGTGTCGCGTAACCGCCCTCGGAAACGTCGATATACGACACCCTTCGGCCAAAAGTCCTCCTTCATGCAGGTCTGTAGATGGTGGGTTGGAACTCGTACCACGAATGACTTAAAGTCTTTATGTTGTGGGTCTCTCCCTCTACTCGCATTCCCCACTTCTTTCCCCAGCGAAACGGTATTCTCACCCCTAATGATTCTTTCGTATCCACCTTAGGGCAGGCAACATCTCATAAGCGCGATCTACGACGCATTTGATCTATATGACGTTTTATTGTTTGACCGTTATCACTTTCCACTATGTACCTACGAGAGCCTTCTTTACTCCGTATCTGCCTTTTAACCCATTTGTCGTGTTGACCATAGCCCCTCGCCCAAACCGAATCGCCATGCACAAAATGCCTGCATACTGTGCCTGGTTGTCTTGTGCGGATCGTACTTTGTCCAGTAAAGTTTGATCGTTCCTTAATAGATCCAAACGTGAGCGTAATCTACGTTTCTGTAGCAACATAGCTGGAGTTTCGCCTGTAGTGCTATGTATAGTGTTTCTGTAGCTGAATAAAAAGTTTTGGAGGGCTAGATCTACATCAACGTTATCCCTATACGCTTTTTTAATCGTACGCTTACACAACTTGACGGCATTCTCCGCAGCCCCATTCGAAGAAGGATGGTAGACTGGTAAGAAACACTGCTTAATCCCATTGTATTTTAAAAACTCCGAAAACTTGTAAACGGTGGACCCTGACCCGGAACTAGCTCCTTCGGAAGCCCGAATCGCGCAAAAGTAGCTCTCAGAATTTTTATAATTACTGTTGCATTTGTTTGTTTCGTTTCAAAGGCCTCGATCCACTTCGATGTCGAATCTACCAATATTAAAAATATTCTACCCTTAAACGGTCCCAAAAAATCAATATGTAAGCGTGTCCACGGTTGGAGTGCGTACGGCCAATGCTGCGGTGTCGCACGAGGTGGCGCGTCTGCCTCGAGCGCGCACGTCTCGCAGGCGCGGCACAGCGCCTCCACATCGTCGTCGATACGCGGCCACCACACGTAACTTCTAGCCCAGCTCTTCGTTTTAACTATGCCCATGTGGCTACAATGTAACTGTTTCAATATCGTCTGCCTCAAAGACGCTGGTATAATCATTCGGTAACCCCACATAATACAGCCGCCTTCAATGTAAATCTCATTTCGCCTATTGAAAAATGGTTTTAGTTCCTCTTCGCTACAAAAATGCGACCAGCCTGATTCTATGTAAACTTTAATTTTAGTAAGTAATGCATCTCTAGCCGTAGCCTTACTAACCTCAGTGTTAGTTATTGGTAAAAAGTTCGTTTTCTACAAAATTTACATACGTTATCTCTCTCGTTAGCAACTCTGCACGGTAATCGCGATAAAGCGTCGCGTCGGCGCAATTCTTTTTAGAAGAAACATATTCAATATGATAATTGTACCCAGATAAAAGCACAGCCCAACGTTGCAACCGAGACGCCGTCATAACCGGAATACCTACCTTGTTACCGAATATGTAGGTCATATAGGTCAAGGGTTTATGATCTGTTCTTTTGGTAAATTTTCTCCCATACAAGTACTGATGGTATTTGCGTATTGCGTATATTATTGCTAAAGCCTCTCTGTCTATCTGCGCGTAGTAACGTTCAGCTGGTATAAGCGAGCGTGAGGCGTATGCGACCGGCCGTTCGCCGGCTGGTGTTAGCTGTGACAGTACCGCGCCAACCCCGACACTGCTGGCGTCAGCCTTTAGTATCAGCGGTAACTCAGCCGAATAGTGCATATGGACTTCACTACTCTTTAGCATATCCTTAACTTTTCTGAATGCCCTTTGACACATATCATTCCAGTCGTATTTCGACCCTGACTTTAGCAACTCGTATAAAGGTGCTAGCACTGTACTTAAATTTTGAATGAACTTTGAGTAACACATAATTATGCCTATAAACGACCGGAGTTCTGCTACGTTCATGGGTGCCGGTGTATCGACAATTGCCTTTACCTTGTCGGGGCACGTATGTTCGCCCTCTGCACTAATTATACATTCAGTCAAAAAAGTATCGGGAATGGATGATTTGTTTATGGTTCCAAATACAAATTTTTGTTTTTTTGTAGTTGTTAGATTGGCACAACTGTTTTCCATTTTGGCGCGGAGTTTGAGTTGCATCTGTTATTTATATTAAATACAGTGCTGGTTTTAGTAATATCATATATAGTGTGTATTGCGAATTTCATAATGGACAAAAATATCGAACAAAGAGTTTGTCTTAAATTTTGCATCGCCAATGGAATTTCGTGTTCGGAGTCACTGAAAATGTTACAGAAGGCTTACGGTGAATCGACTTTATAAAAAACTCGTGCTTATGAGTGGTTCAAAGCGTTCAAAAGCGGTCGAACACATCACATCTGATGGAAGATTTGCCTCGCTCTGGTAGGCCGTCAACGTCTGCAACTGAAGTTAACATCGCAAAAGTGAAGAAAACAGTGACTGAAAATCCCCATTCAACTCTAAGAGAGATAGCCGCCGAACTTTCTGTATCTCACGAGTCGATCCGTACCATTTTAACTAATCATTTGGGTATGAAACATGTTGCTGCTCGGCTAGTCCCAAAAGATCTGAATTTTCTCCAAAAACTCAATCGCATGAAAGTCGCTGAGGACATGCTAGAACGAGTCAGATCGGACCCAACATTCATGAAACGCATTGTTACTGGTGACTAGACGTGGGTTTACGAGATTGACATGCAAACTAGTCAACAAGCTTCGGAGTGGCGCCTTCCAACTGAACCGAAACCGAAAAAACCACGCCAAAGTCGATCAAAAGTCAAAGTCATGTTGACTGTTTTCTTTGACTATCTCGGTGTTGTGCACTCTGAATTCTTACCGGAAGGTCTAACGGTAAATAAAGAATATTATTTGAGCGTTATGCGGCGTTTAAGAGAGCAAATTCGACGAAAAAGGCCAGATTTGTGGAAAGAAAATTCTTGGATTTTGCACCACGACAATGCGCCTTCGCACAAGGCTATCATTGTGAACGAATTTTTGACCAAACACTCAACAAATACCATCCAGCAACCATATTCACCAGATATGGCTCCTGCTGACTTTTTTCTTTTTCAATCGATAGAAGACATAAAGGAGAATTCGCGGCGAGAACTGAACTCAATTCCGGAAGCAGCGTTTAAAAAATGTTTTGATGAATGGATTATTCGTTGGCGCAAGTGTATCGTTTATAAAGGAGCATACTTTGAAGGTGATAAAATAAATTTGGATGAATAACAGACATTTTGTGTATTATTGATCTTTTCCCGGTACTTTCTTGACGGAGTAGTATACCCTAGATAACTAATGGACTTTGCAAAAAGGTTACACTTCTCTTTTTTAACTCTTAAACCGTACTTTTTCAAGCGTTGGAACACCTTGTGTAAGTTTTCCAAATGTTCACTTGTTGTTAATCCTGTAATTATGACGTCATCTAAGAATACCCCTACCCCGAGTAGGGGTATGGGGTAAATATAGGGTAAATCTGCAAATATTTCCTCCAGGCGTCGCTAGAAAATTCCTGGACTTGACGACAGTCCGTAAACGGGGCGACTGTACATAAATATGCCCTTAGGGGTGTTAATAACAGTATACTTCTTAGACTCATCGAAGAAAAATTGTGCATAAGCCTGTGACAGATCAATTTTACTGAATCTTTGGCCCCCGTGCAAGCGAACCAGTAAGTCTTCTACACGTGGTAGTGGATAGCGGTCAACCTCTAAAACTTTATTTAACGTCAACTTGTAGTCTGCGAAAATTCTTATGTTACCGTCAAACTCAAACTCAAACCGTCTTATTATAAAACTTCCAATAAGTACCAGGTTTAAACCAGGACTAAAAGGTCTAGGTTTGTTACGGTACTAACGTTAGTTCTTTCATTGGTATTACAAATCGTAGAATTCGTAGACCAACAAAGGACTACTTAGTACCAAAGATAGTCCCTGGTCTAAACATTATCCACAGATTATAAGCAACAAACTCTCTGCACCGTTCCTTTTTACAAAATGTTGTTAAGTAATTTAAAGAAAAAATATTTTATAAATTGTTATTTGTAGTGGCAAAATATAAAGTTTGGTTATTTAAAGGTATTTAAATATTCCAACTTGTAGTTTTTTGAATGCATCCAATTGTTCTGTTTTGGAACAACTATCGAGCTAGCGCGTAGAATGGAGTGAACTGGGCGGCGCGCGTAATTCGAGTATTGTTATCGAAATGTTTATGTAACATCTTAAAGTAAACTAAACGTCCGGTTTCCCTTCAAGAGTAATAATACAAGTAAAGGCACAGTTCTTTGTGGTGATATAGAGTGTGCATTCATTAAAAAAAAAATGGAACAAACAAAGAAAAAAAAGAGGTGAAAATTGGAGTTCAGAAGAAAAGGTTAGTGATAACTGACAAGTTAGATTACGTACACAACTACACATAGTATATGATGCAATAAGCTAAACTATGTACCTATGCCACATATATTACATAAATTACTACAAATTTCATTCTAGGATTTATACAGTATACTGCGTCAACTTATTGCTGAGTCGGCTAAAATACTTGAAGATAAGTCGACGAAAACCAATATAAATATGTTAAAAAACGAGTTAACAATTTAGTACCATAGTTAAACTAGGGGTCACGATGGTCTAACTTTGGTATCATAGATAGTTCTAGGACTAGCGATAAACTTTGTTTTGTAATAACGTTTATACAAGTTCATGGTTTAAACCTAGTACTAAAGCCGGTACTTTTTTAAGACCACGTTTTATAATAAGAGGGAAAGCATTTATTTATTTTATTTAGACCATTATGGCACTTTTGAATGTCAAAATTACAAATAAAAAACAAAGCTACAGTCCCAGTCACAAGGCATAATAACTTGAGAAAGTACTGTAGTTGCCCCTTGCGTCCTTCTTCACTACTGGCACGATCGGCGTAGCCCAGTCGGAACGCTCGACAGGGGCAAGTATGCCGTCCCGCACGTGTTGCTGCAGAGCTCGCTCCACCAGCTCGCGCAGCGCATACGCCAGAGGCCGCACGCGCATAAACACTGGCCGCGCTCCCTCCCGCAAGTGAATGCTCACCGGCGGGCCAGTGACGCCGCCCAGTCCAATATCTAGAACTGAATTCGTCGATATTAAACTCCTAGCCCGATAATTTATTTACTGACGTTAATTTAACAGTCGGTAGTTGAATACCTAATTCTAGTATCCATTGCCTACCGAGTAAGGCCATTTTACTGTTATATATTTACTAACTAAATAATCTGTGATTTATGTGTTTTTTTTATAATTAAAAAAATAAACTAAAATGAAACGATAAAATCATCATCATCATCAGCCTATTAATCTTCCCACTGCTGGGACACAGGCCTCCTCTGAGAGGGAAGGGGCTATAATCCACCACGCTGGCCCTATGCGGATTGGTAGATGTTACACGATGTCAAACGATAAGATACAAAAACATAAAATGGGATGTAAGGTATCCTATGCCCTTTACAGTACACCTGAAAATGTATATGCAACATTTCAGGATGATCGGTTCAGTGGGTTAGGCGTGAAGAGGTAACAAACAAAAACAATAGTAGATTATTAACCAAGGGGATAAAGCAGTGTCTTCTGTCGCGGGTGACGATTTAAATCGCGAGCGTAACGAAGGACTCGAGGTTTACTCCCGAGCGTAGCGAGGGTGTTAAAAACTTAAATCACGAGCGAAGCGAGGGATTTAAGACGAGTCCTGAGTGTAGCGAGGGATTTAAGTTCACCCAAGACTAAGACAGCTTTATCACCGAGGAAAATACTCTACTTAACACAATAATAATATGAGATAAGCATTTTAGAACATTAACTTACCTATTCATAAAAATAAATTAAAATAAACTTAACGTTTATGTATTTGAAGAAAACAAAAATGCGGCAAATTCCTAGACTAATATTTTTTTGTCGGAAAAGCAAAGGCATCAAGCTCATACTTACGGCCTCGTCGGTTTTCGTAATTTTATTTAATAATCATAACTGCATAATAAATGCGTATTCCTTTTTCAAAAAGATGTATAATGCTTTATATACAAACTCAATGGTGTAAACACAGATGTAGTTCAGTATAAATTTCGGTTAGTATTCCAAATTTAAATCACGTTCTCCCCCTAGAGGATGAATGAAATTCAGTACAATTTTCTTTCCCTGTTTTTAACAGATTAAAAATGACTATTGTTATGTTCGCTTTTTGTGGCATAGAGTGGTACGAAAACTTACTTTCGCATTTATAATATTATATATATATTAGTATTAGTATACTACTCTGTCAAGAAAGTACCGGGAAAAGATCAATAATACACAAAATGTGTGTTATTCATCCAAATTTATTTTATCACCTTCAAAGTATGCTCCTTTAGAAACGATACACTTGCGCCAACGAATAATCCATTCATCAAAACATTTTTTAAACGCTGCTTCCGGAATTGAGTTCAGTTCTCGCCGCGAATTCTCCTTTATGTCTTCTATCGATTGAAAACGGGTGCCACGAAGTGGTAATTTGAGTTTAGGAAAAAGTAAAAAGTCAGCAGGAGCCATATCTGGTGAATATGGTGGTTGCTGGATGGTATTTGTTGAGTGTTTGGTCAAAAATTCGTTCACAATGATAGCCTTGTGCGAAGGCGCATTGTCGTGGTGCAAAATCCAAGAATTTTCTTTCCACAAATCTGGCCTTTTTCGTCGAATTTGCTCTCTTAAACGCCGCATAACGCTCAAATAATATTCTTTATTTACCGTTAGACCTTCCGGTAAGAATTCAGAGTGCACAACACCGCGATAGTCAAAGAAAACAGTCAACATGACTTTGACTTTTGATCGACTTTGGCGTGGTTTTTTCGGTTTCGGTTCAGTTGGAAGGCGCCACTCCGAAGCTTGTTGACTAGTTTGCATGTCAAACTCGTAAACCCACGTCTCGTCACCAGTAACAATGCGTTTCATGAATGTTGGGTCCGAACTGACTCGTTCTAGCATGTCCTCAGCGACTTTCATGCGATTGAGTTTTTGGAGAAAATTCAGATCTTTTGGGACTAGCCGAGCAGCAACATGTTTCATACCCAAATGATTAGTTAAAATGGTACGGATCGACTCGTGAGATACAGAAAGTTCGGCGGCTATCTCTCTCAGAGTTGAATGGGGATTTTCAGTCACTATTTTCTTCACTTTTGCGATGTTAACTTCAGTTGCAGACGTTGACGGCCTACCAGAGCGAGGCAAATCTTCCATCACATCTCGACCGCTTTTGAACGCTTTGAACCACTCATAAGCACGAGTTTTTGATAAAGTCGATTCACCGTAAGCCTTCTGTAACATTTTCAGTGACTTCGAACACGAAATTCCATTGGCGATGCAAAATTTAAGACAAACTCTTTGTTCGATATTTTTGTCCATTATGAAATTCGCAATACACACTATATATGATATTACTAAAACCAGCACTGTATTTAATATAAATAACAGATGCAACTCAAACTCCGCGCCAAAATGGAAAACAGTTGTGCCAATCTAACAACTACAAAAAAACAAAAATTTTAATTTGGAACCATAAACAAAGTATCCATTCCCGATACTTTTTTGACTGAATGTATATTAGTATGGTGTATGATGGATTGTCAATGGTATATCTTTAAGAGCCTTTCCGATCGGACATTTTTTTTTAAATATTTAATACTAGCTTCTGCCGGCGCCTTCGTACGCGGATCCTGTTGCTTATGCCAACGACAACGGGGTCGTCAAAATCGAAGATCTGAAACGTCTGATGTCGAATTCTAAGAGCCGGGGATGGGAAAACAACGGGACGCGCGAGACGATTCGAAACGTTCCTGATCTTTAATTTTTGTATGTCAACAGGAAATGCCAATCAGACTAAACAACTTTTGCTAAGACGTCATTCCTAATATGTTATAGTGTCGCTGGGCTTTGGAGTTCCACAACAGGTGTTCCAGATCTTCAAATTTATTGTCACAGCAGAAAATGCTCTTCTTATAGAATATTTTTTGCTATGGCACCATTTTTATATCTCTTATACTTTAGCTGGTCTGTTGTGGTTCTGCATCAGGTGTTCAAGTGTCCAAGTTAAATTATAGCCTATATGTTGCCCAGACTTAATACCTATACTTACAACAAAAAAAACTTCAAATCCGTCCAGTAGTTCCGAAGATTAGCGTGTACGGTCGAACAAGCTATTTGGTTTACATTTTACAATGTAATTTGTGCGTTAAACTGTTAACCAAAAAGCTTGTTCGACCGTACAAACAAACAGACAAACAGACAGATTTTTTTTTTGATTCGTCTCTATTACTGTTTCTAAACCCCCTCAATTATTTCTTTTTTAATATATTCAATGTACAGACACAGTGTTTTTACTGTTTCATTATATTAATATATTTTGTTATGAAGATTAAATAAATAACACGAATGCCTTTTCTATATCCCAGGGCTATTGAGTTCACATGTCAGGACGGCACCTGCATCAGTTCTGTTTCTGTGTGCGACGGTAACTGGGATTGTGCTGATGGCTCCGACGAAGCCTCCTGCTATTTGAGTGCCAAATTGTGAGTACTTAATCTTCTTCTTTATGAATAGACTAGCTTTTGTCAGCGGATTCGCTCTTGTTATAGTCGGAAATTATACCACGGAAACGTTGTAAACGGATCTTTCACGTAGCCATCAAACAAGCATTCTGTACATCAAACTAAGTAATTTTACGCAAAACTTATTGCTGGGGATCAATTTTTTTTTGGGGTGAAAAACTACGTTTCATGGTAAGACTCAATGCTACTACAACAGCCCATAACGTCCACTGCTGGACATAAGCCTCTCCCATGATGGGAGGAATTTGCCGTAATCTCCACGCTTGGCAGGCGGATTGGAGATCGCAGTGATGAAAGACTAACAGAAAACGCTGCTGCCCGTTCTCTGGTCTACGGAGGCGCAAGGTGTTCTGCCTCAGACATTAGTCGCCTTGCCCCGTGAGTCTAATGGGTTGGTTCTATTCTACTCTGCCGGATACCACACGGCTAGACTCAATGCAATGCACTGAAAACATTACCCATGCCTGGTATACATACCCCATGTATGGTCCGCGATTCTTAATACTTACTCGACTTACTTACGCGAGTTATGATTGTTTTTTTAAATTTCTTGTTATGGGTACCGCTTTATGGACCATCCTGTATGTAGATGGCACAGTCTTACAGGAGTCAACCCAACCCACGGACACAATCAGTCTTACCAGGGGTCTCGTACCCAGGTACTAGGTTATCGTGCCAGCAGACTGTTCAGAAAACCATAACATCATGGAGAGTAGTAGATCATAAGGGCTAGTCAAGCTGGCTTGTATGAAAGTACCGCCAATATCTCCACTCCACGCATAATACAAGTTTAATCAAGTGCATCTAGTTTGACTGGAAGTCGGCCCCAACAAAGCTGCTTGTTGATCTAGACAAAGCCATTTTAACCAATTAAACGATTTTTTTACAGAAACCTGATGGAAGCTGCAGTTTCTCATTAGAGGTCTAAAAGAGACGTGTAGGTGCATTCATTAGCCTTGTACGTACGTTAAGTCCAAGTCGTTTAAGAGGGCTATTACAATTTTTCTTGTTTTTGAGTGTTTTAAGAGTCTAGCACTCAAATACAAGAAAATAAAATATTTTTATTTTGAGCGCTTAGAGAGAAACAATCTAACTTTCTCGGACATATACTTTTTTTTTTTAATTTTCTGGCCATATCTAAACCATGATTACACATCAAAAATCTCAATTTACTTGTGGCCACAAAATTAAAAAAAAAGCCGAGAAAGTTTGATTATTACTCTAGGGAGCGCTCAAAATAAAAATCAATGTTTTTCATGTATTTGAGTGCTAGACTCACTCAAAAACAAGAAAAATTGTAATAGCTCTCTTAAGTTCTGGTTCCGTACGATGAGATGGAGAAAGAGGTCAATTGTGGAATGCGACTCGGCTGGGCAGCGTTCGGGAAGTTACGCGGTATCTTCTCGTTCAACTTACAGCAGTGTCTCAAGACGAAAGTCTATAGTCTGTGTTGCCAGTGGTTACATACGGGACCGAAACGTGGTCACTCACAATGGGCCTCATCAGAAGGCTTAAAGTAAGCCCCAAAGGGCTATGCTCGGAGTTTCTTTGCGTGATCGAATCAGAAATGAAGGGATGTCTTCATTTCAGCCAGAGAACCGAGCCCGAAGAATTGCTAAACTTAAGTGGCAGTTGGCAGGGCGAGCAATGTGCTCTGAGAAGGGATGGCCAATGGGGCCGAAAAATTCTGGAGTGGCGGCCGTGAAACGGAAGGCCTCTCACAGGTAGACCGATGACCTAATAAAGGTTGCAGGAATCCGCTGGATGCGAGACGCACGAGACCGGTCAATGTGGCGACACTTGGGGGAGGCCTATGTCGGGCAGTGGACGTCTTTCGGCTGGAATGATGAGGATGATGATGACAATGAGATGAAAATCAACATCAGTGAATATCCCGTCTATGCTTCATTTTTTTACATTTGGAAGTGGGACCTCTCACATAAAACTTTTCAATTAGTTTTGGCATTCTCTCATCACGCCGTACCTACTCAGCCTTCTAGTTTTCATGTTGAACCATTATTTTTCTTTTACCCTTATCCCAATATATTTGTGGTCGGCGCAGCATGTCTTCTTCTTCCATACTTCTCTTCTCGTCATCTCAGTGGTCACTTCCTTTCTAGCCATATAATCCTTCACACAGTCAAGTCTAGTTCAAAGAACGGGACGTCGTCGCGAAGGACATTGGACAATAGTATCATGAATTTCCTCTAAAATGTATTCCTAAACGTGTTCCAGATCAAATCAGTGGCGATGCGCAGACGGTAACCGTATACTTTGGATTGAGAGGTGTGACGGCAAGTTTGACTGCCCTGACAAAAGCGACGAGACTCACGCCCTCTGCAGTAACTCGCATGCCAAGTAACGTTTTTGTTATGTTCGCAAGGGAGATGTGAGGACGGGGCGCACGTACTAATTACACGGTAGCTAGTGGCACACTGTTTTTATTCACGTTCAACGCGCGCCGGCGCACTATGGAAAATATAGGTCGGTATCGGATCAAAAATCTGTAACTTCATGAATTTTTGTCGTATCGTGATGAAATTTGGCACAAATATGCAGTAAGGTTTGGAGATTCGAATGATGTGTAGTTTATAGTGTTTTCTTGTATATCGATGTATGTTTTTTTGCATAGAATGAAATAAATGGGAAAAAATCACGAAAAAAAATAGTTAAAAATTTATTTAAAATAGAATACAAGTTTATAATGACTAAAAAGATTAAACCATGGTTAATTACAACAAGCAAAGTAAAATATATATATATATGAAAACAATTTACTAAATTAAAATCATATTACTAATAGGTACATCCTATACTCTGGCTTCAGGAAATGATGTAGCTAGGTACAAATATAAGTAATAACTAAATATAAATATTATTTTTAACTTATACCACTTCAGGATCAGGGTCAGTAAATGTGGGTTCACTTTCAGGTGCCACGTTTAAAAGACTTAGTGCCTCTTCTTCAAGTTCTTTCACATTTCTTACCTACGGTTTTCTCAAACTTGTTATATATGGATCTGACGTGTATAAAAGCGTCTTAAAGACATCTTCATTTGTAGCAGATCGGGAACATTTTCTGGCATGATGAAGTCGTATGTTTCTGTAGTCTTTGTTGCGAGACTCTTGTGCGTCTTCCGATAGCTGTCCAATAGGAAGCACCGCAAAATGTTTGATAACGTTTTCTCCGTGTATGAGTGTACGAAATAAAATGCGTGGGAAATTAAAACTTATTGAGTTTATTGTAAATATAAAATACAGTCGAGAGGCACACCGTTTCACGTAGCAATCAGACAAGAAGAAGGAAAAAAGTATTGCCACTACACAAAGGAAAAAGTGCACAAAACAGTGTTGCAAGCTTATTTACTAAAAATTATTACTATTTTCGTTAACACTAAAAATTATAAATCTATATGTTTAAACTGTTCTAAACAATGAGTATTTTATGAACGGAGGATGGCATATAATACTAATCGTAACTACTTACATAGATTCTTGCAGTTTCTATTGCATATTCCCCAAATTTTTCAGGGTCGATCATCATTCCAGAAGAAAGAACTTGCAAGATAATGTATAGGCGTCTAATCATCTACACCTGTTATTTCCGATGAGCAAGTGCTATTATAGAAGAATCTTCGTGCGGTATTGCCATCGTTCGTATTCCCGCTAACTTGCCGAGGTTTGTCGACGATTAATCCCAACTCCTCCCTGAAACGTTTTTGAACAAGTTCTTTCTTTTCTTTTTTTAATCTCTTATTTTCCTCAGTTGAAGCAGCCCAAGTCTTAAACGAAAGATTATAGGAAATATGCAATATCATTTCCATGCAGCGAATCCAGGCGTGTAAGGTGGACAATCCGTATTGGTAGGCGTTTTCGTTTTCAGGTCTGGCAGTTACTTTCGATAGGTCATTCATTAGCCGTGGAGTAGCCCCACATATCGTGCATGTGGAACCAGATGGAGTATCTGTAAGGACCTGAGCCACCATTCCATCGATCATCGTTAGAAATAGTTCATGCTTCACATTTACTGTAATACCATCTTTGTTTATAAGTGATGCTTGTGCAGCCCTAATTTGATTTTTAATATCATCGACAACTGCCTTGGTTTTTTCTGGAGTTTCCTTACAAAACTCAATAGAAATGGGTCTGCAAAAACGGACAGATGAAGGTACCGGATTTTGCCAAACAACGGATCCCGATTGTACATCAACTAATCTGATGGGGACTAATGAAGTGATGAACAAATTGGCATCTGAAATTGTTTCCGACGCTTCTGCAAGTATTTGCTTGTATTGGCTTTGACCAGATGAACCATCACATCCCCATTTACAATAAAGGATCAATGTTCTATATTGTTCTTGGAAAACAGAATCGATTTTTAAAATTCTAGCAGCAGTATGATCCAATAAATCTTGGATATTAATCACTTTAGCATAAGTATTCGTGATTTCGATTGTAGAAGATGGTGGATAACAGGATCTTTTTATTTCTTGTATTTTGTAGTAAGGCGGGAATATACAACACTTTCGTTCGTTGGTTAAGTTTTTCAGGTACATACTCGTATATTGTGCTTTTGTTAGATCCAAATCTATAAAAGCACTCAATGCTTCCGTATCGGAAAGAATCTTCATCTACTCTAAGTCGTTCCACTTACTTGAGATATCTAATTTCTTTTGAGTGTCAGCGGTTCTTAATTCTTCGACAAGATGAGCTTCTGTGTACTCACGTAAAGCCCGTAGTCCCTGCACATAGGCGTTTTTTATATGCTCGAAGCCATATTCTTGGAATAGAAGAGTGTTTTTCCTCTTCTTGGTAGATTCTGAGGAGTCTCCATAAGCCACGCATGCTCTTCCTCGTTGGCCAGATGTTGATGGCGTAGAATATTGTTCAGAATCCGGTAAATTTAACGAATACTAATTTTTTTTATATATTATATTTACAATTCTTCTGTAAAAATGTTTCTTTTTTCCGAGATGCCAGGGCCCAGCGCTTGTTGAAAATAGGAAGAATGTGCCTTTGTATGTCAGTCATAAAACACAAGTTGTTTTCAGAAACACTGAGCTTTTCCACTAAAACTTTGGATAATGATTCCATGGTCTTGCCACCCTCGATTAGGGGATTATGAAGTCTCGTTTGGTACAGCTGAAGGAAGACATTTTAACACTTCACAATCTGCAGAAATAATAGGCGTAGATGAGATTTGCTTCACTTGAAGTTACACTGATGTAGATGGTTCGAATAGTTTTTGCTTCCCTTTATATACTCATTTTACAATATCGAATTGGTACCTACATTATCATTATCTTGTAATTTCCCACGCAAACCGAGTGCAAATTTGATAAGGTCCCTTTGTTATCACGAAATAATGAAGAAAATATCCAAAAAGTTCCATATTCATGTGACTGGTGTCAGTGGTAAACCGCAAAAGATACCAATTTTCGGGTACTGACTTTCATCAGTTTTTTTCTCATATCTTCTAAAACCGCAAATATCCGCAGCTGATTTTTTTTGCATTCTATTTATGAATAGTTAGACTACTAGTCAACACAAAAAGTAGCGGTTGGGCAAACGTGGGTAACATTGAAAACCTTCGACGAAAAAAAATATAAGTGAAAAATAAGGTATGTCACTTTTTAAGTAATTACTGAAATATTTTTCTTTACTTTTAAAATCATTAAGCTGTATCGCAAAAAGCATAAAATAACCTTTCTAAAAATGTAAAATACTGCATATCTGTACCAAGTATTTTTTCACAATATGGTATTGAAACATGTATACGCAAAGACTTTAGTTTGGCACTTCTGTCTTCTATATATTTCTATCTATGAAAAAAATAATAATTTCGCGTATTAAGTGAAAAAATCCTAATGAATATTATAATTTAACTATTAAAGAACCTAATAAAATAGCCATATTATCCAAATTATGATATTCGTAAAAAGCATTTTTGATATGCGCTTGTTCTACCATTTTCCATAGGCGCAGCGGCGCATATAGCTAACTACTTCTACATACATAACAGTTTTCATCCTTAGGGGTGACTGAGCCTTTTGACATGAACTAGGCACTAAGCTAGACTCCGTGGCTGCTGCTGAATAAAAATAAAATCGATTCGCCCATGGGCCAAGTCTGCGTAGTTCTGTTGGCGCGTGGCCGACTCGCCCAAGGGCCAAGTACCTAATCTTTATTGTGACCTCAATATGGTTGCAGTTGGTTTGCTGCTGTCAGAGCTAAAACAACTGAAAGGATTGTACTCTTCAAACAACTTATCTGTACAGGCGGGAATACCCAGAACCAAAATAAACGTACCGAGTTTGACATATCGATGCATTTTTTCTTGACATATAGCGCCCATCTTGAACTGTACACTTTAAGCGGTCGTACTGTACCTTATTTTCGTTACATTTGTCCGACAGATGCCAAAGCAACTTTTTCATGTGTACATATGGCGCCTGCGTGGACAAATCAGCTCCATGCAACGGCGTTTACGACTGCGTTGACCAGTCCGACGAGTTGCTGCCCAGGTGTCGGAATGAGAGCAGAGTCATTGAGTAAGTAGTCTTCCTGAGCACCTACCATGGTGTTTATGTTCACAAAAATCGTCCGCCACCGAAGATCAGGTCCGGAGTTAGGCTCAGGTCAGCTGTTGCGGCTGGTTGCTTGCAGAGTGTCGTCGACGCTCTGAGGAAGCATCCAACTTTGACAACTTATAGTCCTCCTGACCAGCCTAAGTGGGGACAAATTCGGAAACACCGGTGCGCTCTCTCTTTCGTCACTCCCAAAGGACGGCAATCCGTCATGAGCAGAGAGAGATCATGTGCTGCACCCATTCCAAGGATATCATACTATGAATTTGATGTCTATGAGTCTTACTTGCGACCACAACATTAACTCGAAACACTCAGGTTTTTTTAAAAAAGCCTGACGTATTCTGTATCTCAAAAGTTCCTTCTATTTTTGCTCTAGTGGCAAGTTCTTTTGTCTCGACGGCAATGAGATCTCCGCGTCGGACGCCTGCGACGGTGCCCCGAACTGCCCCGATGGTTCCGACGAGACGGTCGCCGCGTGCGCAGGACAGACGTGCCCCGGGCATCAGTTCCAGTGCGCGTACGGCGCTTGCGTAGATCAGGGCTCGCACTGTAATGGGGTAAGTGGAGTCAATTTGTAAGTGCGGGTTCTCACGACTTACACATAAGTAGAGTAGTTCGAAGTTAACGGTCAGTTGAGAGTAAAACAATTATTACTTTAATCACTTTATGTATAATACAAAAAATACTAGTTTGAGTTATGAGTATGAGTGATAAGCGCGTATTGTTGTGGCGCACGGTAGGGGGCGCAAGCGCGTGTGTAGTCGTTGGCGGTCGGCCGGTCACGGAGCAAGAGAAGGCATGGGCGCGGCTCGCTCGAGCTGGAGCTGCAGCTGAGAAAAGGGGTTTACGGGTCGAGATATTGTTTGAGTGTGCGTGCGGCGACGCAAAGATACGATGGCGCACACATACAAGTCGCGCGCGGTGCGTTTATATGAAGATATCCTACTTCCCCTTTTTTATACTATGGCGCAGGCGACATTCTCGTTGCATTGGTGATGGCGCGACCACAATTATTTAAGGTATACTAAGTTGTGTGTAAATATAAAGATAGAATTTATTTAAAGTGGTTCCTATATAGTTTTCAAGAATCTCACTATCAAGAATCGCGGAACATATTATGTACATGGGGTACCTATTTTCGAATACCTCTGGCCGTCACTATTTGGACCTTCCTGTATAATAATACCAGTCAGTACTGTTCCACTGCTGGGTAAAGGTCCCTTTTCATTCAGAAGAGGCACGAGCATTAATGCTTGCTCGAGATGAGACGGGAACATCGTAAGGAAACCTGGACCTATAATCAATATAGGTAAGTCTGAAAACCTATCTTGAAATAAATAGCTGACAGTATTTTTTTCTGTTTTCAGAAAAACGACTGCGCAGACGGTTCCGACGAATCGGGGAATCAGTGTGGCAACAGAATACCATTGCCAGTGTCAGCCGGCAATACACCAACCGTCAATGTGCATCCAGCCACTACAAATACGTAAGTTATCAACGATGATAAGGAAGGTCGTCCATATTTATTGTTCCAACCTGTTAATCTGGAACTCTTCAAGGTTCCAGTGAATTGGTTTCTTCTAAGCATATGCTCCACCCTAGGCCGCATCTACGCTTCACATCAGGCAAGTTGCGCCCAAACGCAAGCCTATTCAGTATGGAAAGAGACCTTGATATCATGTTCCTTAGTGCTGGGATCAGAGGCCTAAATCTATACCTACCTACACTAAAGTAATAATAAAACGTTTTGAGAGCAGTGGTGATGATTTAAGACATAAATTACACAAAGTAATGCGCCAGTTTGGGTTCGAACCCACGACTTACTGTTCGTAAGTCGGGGCCGCCACCACTGGGCCACCGCTGCTCAGCCTGACCTAATATTTATACTTGTTAGCGAAGGCGCAAAGCGCACAGCGCGGCCGGTTCCGAAAGTTCTAGAAAGTTCATTTTACTTCTTCGCTAGGTTCTAGGCGCTAAGTAAGGCTAGTAACCTAAGAGGAGCCCTAGACCATGATTTTCTTACTTCTTAGGCCAGTTACGTCAGCGGAATGCTTGCTACCTGAGTACCCAGCCCACGGCAGTTACGAGGTCATCAACTCTCCTAACTCGCGACCTCGTCAAAGTTTGCCGTTCGCGTACCTAAACATTACCTGTGTACCCGGGTATGGTGTGGTCGGAGATGCTCTGGTCTACTGCCAAGACGGGAACTGGCCGCCCATACCGAAATGTGTTCGTGAGTATAGTATAATATTTTTTATTCAAAGTTAAAATTGTACAGACGCCAGCCAGCACATAAAGCTACTATAATCTGTAAAATTTCTTTAAAAAAAAATAATCTTCTTCTTAGCGTGTCAATGGCAATCTAAATTGAGTCGGCCCAGAACAGGTGGCCTACCATGACGTCTAAAAGCAGGATCGTTTTAATCTTGTTACAGTGTGGGAAAGTGATGGCGCTAGACGTCCTCTATAGCTCCGTTTCTTACCCACACTGGAACAAGAATATAACGATCCTGCTTTAAGACGTCATGGTAGGCCACCTGAACTACTAGTTTGGCGCTATCGGTGGTGTCCATCAGTTCCTGTAGTGAACAAACAACAGGACACGATAATAAGTGCCCCATTGTTTGTGGAACAGCACCACATTTACACTTCAGGGAAGAGTCATTAATGAATCTCCACCTGAGCAGGTTTTCCTTGCTTCGGCCAACCTGGGTCCGGAGTCTATTTAAAGACTTCCAGGTCAGCCATGGCAATTCATGTCCAGGTGGGAGATTTTCAGCAGGTGGAACGAATGGGATTGGTAAGGATGCACTACTTTGCCACAGCTTTAGTCTTTCCGTGGAGAGCTCGCCACTGAGTGGGGTGACACAGTTCAGAAAGCTGTTTCGGCTTTTCAGCCTTTGTGACACGAAGGTATTTAGATGTAAAGGGTGTCGTGTATCTGAAACCATTTTGGCTCTTTCGATAGAGCTTGCCACTGTTCTGCGAATTTCTGGTGGCGCTATTTCTGCCAGTGGGTACAGCATCTGTACCGGGGTCGGTTTAAGGCAACCAGTGTTGATCGGCGTTTCATTCAGAGCTGTTTCCACTAACTTTGCATGGGCTGAACGACTCAACACGGGGCACGCAAATCCGCCAGCTGAAAATGATAGCACCAGTTCAGTAGTCCGCAAGACATGAGGCGAAGCACCCCACTTAGAGGAGATTAGTCGCCGTAAGAGACTTGCGAGTGTGCACCTTCTGCTTGATGGTATTGCAGTTTTTGCTGAAGGTCAATGATCTGTCCAGAGTAAGTCCCAAGATATTTTAGAAAGTTACTGTGCTCGATAGGCACCCCGTCCCAAACTATATTAAGTCTGGGCCTAGCCTCTCTGTTTCGAAGGTGGAAAATGCAAGACTGTGTTTTGCTCGGAATGAGTTTGAGTGAATTAGCGAGGTAGTATGTCGTCAATTTACCAAGAGCATCTGACAAGTGGACCTCGATCTCTTCAAAGGTGGTGGCTTGGGAGGTGAGGGCAAGGTCATCTGCATAGAGGAAGCGGGACGTGTTCGGACTTGATGGTTGGTCGTTGGTGTATTTATTAAATAGAAGCGGTGCCAGGACACTACCTTGGGGCAGGCCGTTCTTTTGTGCCCTCCAGCGACTTTTGTCTGAGAGAAGGTGGACCTGGAAACGGCTGTTGTGGAGAATTTCCCGGAGTATTCGAACATACCTCTGATCGCTAATCAAGGTCTCTACCTTCCACAACAGCCGTTTAAGGTTGACTGTATCGTAGGCAGCTGAAAGGTCCACGAACACAGCACCTGTGACCATTCAAAATCAAAAATCGAAATCAAAGCATTTATTTTAAGTAGGCCAGTTACAGGCACTTTTGAATTGTCGAAACAAAAATGAAAATTAAATGTAGCTACAATCCCAGTCACAAGACATAAAAACTGTGAAAGTACTGTAGTTGCCCATTTCCTAGCGTAGATCTCTATGGAGAAGAACGGGCAAGAAACTCCATGGACACTAATTAAATTAGAATATTTTTACAAAATCTTGGTTACATCATTCATGTTGAGATGGTACATTATGTGAGAACAATGTAGCAAGATGTTTGCATTCCCTCTTCAAAACTATCTTCAAGGTGTTGAACGAGTTTAAGGGTCTGGTTACTGCAAGACTTGACGGGTCTGAAACCAGCTTGCTCTGGGATTCATTTCGGGTCAATGACGCTCGTAAGACCGTTTCAGCAGCAGTCTCTCGAAAAGCTTGAATGTATGGCATAGTAGAGAGATTGGACGGAAGTTTTTTGGGCCGTCTGCTGCTTTACCTGGTTTGGGTATTGCTATGGCCTTAGACTTTCGCCAGAGACGGGGTACTGAAGCTGATTCCAGACAATTGTTGAATAGTTGCTGCAACCAAGACACAGCAACTGGGCCAAGAAGTGTCGTCCATTCCAGAGGCTTTATCGCACATAAGGCTCCTAATCGCTACAACGATATCAGTTAGGTTGAACTGTTTACTAATATCGTCGCAAGCGCCATCGAGGTTTTGTGACTTCGGGACCTTACTGGGGCGGCGTGTTGGTTTGCCATTTGCAAGCAGTTGGTGAGCTACCTGGTTGGCGGTAACTTGGCTTGGTGGTGTGGGATAAGGGGAGTAGTCAGCATTCTAATCCAAGCTCCAAGCTTTTTTACTATTATGAGTCATAATCATCAATCATCAATACTGGATACAGTGTTGATCCACCTTTCCTGCCTGTTTTCACCTAATTTTGAATGGAGCATTTCTCCAGCTAGCTTGGTTTCCTCCGAGAAAGGGTCAGTCTCATACAATGTCCCCTCATATCGCCCCCTCATATCGGCTCAGTAGTTCACGAGAGTCTGTCGACAGCCCTGGAATGTAGGAAGTCTTGCAACCCCTTGGGATGTGTTTTCGAGAAGTAGTGGACGCGATATCAACGAATTTGTCGTAGTTAAGCGGGGTTGGCAAGACATTCAAGAGGGCGTCATAAATCGACGGCGTGAAGGACTCCCAGTCGGCCTTGGTGTAGTTAAATTAGCGCTTGAAGGGGAAACTTACAGGCTGGACTACGGGTTTGATACAGCACATTATAGGTTGGTGCTGGGTGCGGTTAATAGGCGAACATACGCTTTTGAAGCACTGTGAGCTGATAGATAGCAAAGATGAGATCTGGTTGTATCCGCGTTTCCGGCGGCCACTATTGAAAGAGGCCGGTTGTTTGGTATCATGAATCAGCGTCAAGTCATTGGCTTCAGCCCATTCCTCTACTCGAAAGTTTTAATGTTATTATAACTTTAGTTTAAATACCTCCACGACTCGTTTACCATTCAATAAAATTCATCTATCAGCACAATGTTTTGAGTGCGTTACTGCATTACAATGAGGTTCACAGTAAAACGATTAATAACGGTCGTTTCCCAGCAATAAGTTTTTCGTAGAGTTACTTAGTTTGATGTACAGAATGCTTGGTTGACGGCTTCGTGAAGGGTCTGGTTAAACCTTGTATATTAAACATTCCGTGATTCTCTTGCTTTTCAGTTTTCAATATTTAATTTTGTCTTACTTTAAATTCAACAGCGGTAGTTGTGACTAAATAGTAATGGATACAAGTTAGTAAGTGAGCTAGCTACTGCTGAACATCGGGTCCCGGGTTCGATTCTCAAATCTGGACAAATGATATTGAGTTTTTCTAGCAGTAATTTCTCAATTACAGCCACGGAGTCTGGATTTGTGCTCGGTTCATGGCAATAGGCTCGCGCCCTCTTCAACCTTTGGTCACCCAATGCTGAGTGTAGCTCTCTTCCAAATCTCTCCACTTTTGGCGGTTTTGTGTCATGGCTATCCAGTTTGTTCGCGCCTTCTAAATTGAATACGCCTTATAAATTTGTCTTTCTTCAAATACTTAATAAAAATTCTGTTCCTAGCACACTGTAAGCTGGAGCCTCACATCTCGGTCCAGTATAACTGCATCATCTCAGTCGGTAATGGAGTCCGGCCCTGCGAGGAGTACGAGCCTCCAGGCACAAGCGTCACGCCCGAATGCAAGCCCAACTACTTCTCGAACGAGAATACCCTTTATATGACATGTGATAAAAAAGGCGACTGGAACCGTATTGTTACGTGCCAACCAGGTATGTATGACCAAAGACTTTCGTTTTTATGTTTTACTGGATTTTACCCGCGGATTCGCTCGCACTTTAAGTATAGCCGAGGATAATGTAGCTTTCCATTAGTGAAAGAATTTTCGGAATCGGTTTAAGTACTCGTAGTTCTGAAGATTACCCCTTTTTTTTTTGGATGGAAAATCATCAAATGACTCCTCCCGCTCTTAGTGTCAGACTTTTACTGACTATAACCCGTCCACGTTCCTTCTTCGCCCTTTGTGTTCCGGGGCCGCGGTATCTCTTTCGAACAGTACCGCAGCCCCGGTGAAGATTACAATTTGAATCGGGATTTATTTAATACACCATCATCTGTTTGTCTTTTTCACATCTATGTTGGGGTCGGCTTGCAGTCTAACTGGATGCAGCGTATACCAGTATTTTACATGGTTGGACTGCCTATCTGATCCACACAAATGTAAGGATTTTATAAAGAAGACATGCCAGGGTTTATCAATGATAGTTGGTAAATGTTAGTTTTGGGAATAAAAAATGACCCGTCTGATCGAAGTATCCTCCCTTTTTTATGAGGGATGAAGAAATTTATACCCTGTTTTTCATACCCACAAAATGGTGTTTATACATATCTGGTGAAGTGTGGCTGGTCCCTACTTTTAAAGTTTGAATTCCTCCTGCGCTGACGTTGGTTGCGTGCGTCGGTCGCGCGTACGAGTATACATTGTGTTATAAATAGCACCATACTGCGACTCTGACGTCAGCGGCGCGTATTTGCTACTGTATTTTTCGCTGACGTACGCAGCCGACGTCAGCGTGGCAGGAATTCAGGCCTTAGTACTCCTTTGCTAAACTGTTCGCGGAGTACATGCGTGATATTATGTTATCTCAAAGCTGTATGTTTGTTCAGAGTGTGGGCGCGTGACTCCGATCGGAGATGGCCTCATCTATCGCGGCAATACGGCCAAGCGAGGCGAATTGCCGTGGTACGTCGCGATCTACAAGAAACCTACGCAACCCGGACAGGACCACGAACTGATCTGCGGAGGATCTATTGTTTCAACCAGAGTTGTTATATCGGGTAAGTTGAAGAACCGGTAAAGTGCGAGTCGGACTCGCGCATGAAGGGTTTCGTACCATCATAGTAGATGTTAAGTGTTAATAAAAATAAATAAAAAATTAAAGGTGGCTCCTCTTTACTTTTTAATTAATTTTTGTTATTTTTTTTGTTATAGCGGCAACAGAAATACACATTCTCTGAAAAAGGGTTTGGAAGATTTTTGTATAAAGCCTGGCTGGCCTAACTTCCGCCATTTTTTTTTCAAAGGTATAATTATAAACTATCAAAGCAAAGTCGATTCACTGATGTCAACTTCAGCACAACTTTGATAGCTTCTATCTCGGAAACGTGACACTTTTGAACATTTTGTTTCAAACAAAACTGGTTTGTATTGATACCAGCTATCGATTAATATAGGTTTTACGGGTGGCCGCCACATTGAAAAAAAAATTAAACTGGCGGAAGTTAGGTTTGTCTACGGACGGACAGCGGAGGCTTAGTAAAAGAGTCCCGTTGGTTACCCTCCGGGTACGAAACCCGAAAAATTATCAAACTTAGATGTTCCCACAGTTGGGACTCAATGGATGGTGGCACCTGGCGTTGGCTCCATAGTTTTGCTGATTTCATTACGATATTCACTTGTGCATTATTAAATCCTCTGTCGATGGCTATGGCCGAGACTTGGCCTTTTTTTTTTTTCTGATGGGAAATCATCAAATGACTTCTGCCGCTCTTGGCGGAGCAGGAGGGAGTGTCAGACTTTTACTGACTAAAACACATCCATGTTCCTTCATCGCCCTTTGTGTTCCGGGGCCACGGTATCTCTTTCGAACAGTCCCGCAACCCCGGCAGGCATCGGCCCTTGCGCGCGCGCGCGCGTGGAACACTCCTGCTTGTCGACACGGCCTGTCGTCATGAGACGGACGGACGGCAAGCTAGCCCATAGCCCACCGTCCACAGGCCCTGCCTACGGTATGGCCGAGACTTGACCTGAATTACTATTTTCGATCCAAAGGAAAAACGACCTTACGTATAATGACATTAAACCTATTATCTAGCTGGCCACTGCTTCTGGGGCACGTTTGGCGCGCAAGATGCCTCTCTCTTCGCAGTGGCCACGGCCAAGCTGCACAGGGAATGGGACCATAAAGAAGACAAAGACGTGCAGAAATCTAACGTGAGTTTCTTTTTTTTTTTTGGTAAATACGGTAAGTACCCCAAGGTGAAGCGCAAGTAAACTTTGCATTTTGGCGAAAACAACAACAAACAACAAAAAAAAATCTATTTCATGTGGTTAACTATTGAGATTAGAAGTAAACATTATAACAATTAGAAACGAAAATACCTAAACTAACATTAAAACATTTGCACGCCGTAATATGTGGCAAACATGTCTGAACAAATTTTTATTTTATGTCATTCTACATGCACTTTTTATTATTGTATGTGTACACCTGTTTATGCAAATAAATATATCTTATCTTATCTTAACAACAAACTAAAGAAGTTCATCAAAATACACCTTTACCTAAAGTACATTGTTCGATCTCGAGTTTGGTCGATAGTTCCTCGACATACTCGATAGATGGCGTTGTTCGTGTGACGCAAAAATCTACATCGCGGTGTTAAGATTCTCCGCCGATGAACGACCTCAAGGTGTTTTTAAAAAAATATATTGTACTTGCTCATACGGAAAAACGTTGTTTTATTTACAATTATTCCCGGGCTATTGTCGAGTGCCGTACAACATTTTCTTCCCGGCAAAGTACAAAAGTGTGGAAGCGGCTTCTTTAATGCAAGGTCGACGCTAGAACGAGTACCACGTACCTATTCAGTACATCATTCTTCGATTTCGCGGAATTTCATAAAAAAATGTAGATGTAGATTCATAAGAATAATAAATATAAATTCTATTCTGTTTAAAATTAGGCAAGAAATTTGTGGAAACACGTAAAAGTTACTTCAACTCGAAAATTTTGCTGCTAAATAACGAAATTCAAAGCTGCTGAATATTAGAATAAAATGGAAAATATGACTGGCATGACTGGCTGAATTCTTGTTACTAACAACCTTACCTTGCTTAGTGACTTCTGTCAGTTTTTTTTTTATAAAACAATGGTTATTTTGATACTCGAACTCGCACTCCATACTAGCCAACACTCAAACTTTAGGTAAATATGCATCCGAATATCCGACCCTACTGACACGGTAATATTATAATACAGTAGTGTAACTCGGCCGCATGATAGAAATAAATGCCTACAGCCGCGCGGTACGTAAACATGCGTTAGGGCTGCCCGTCTCCAGCATTTAAATTACATTTGCCTACTTTCTGTTTCTATTTAGTTTTGTGATTGTAAATATCCTTTTTATATAAATAAATGAAATACTTTGTATATTGAATAGGAAGTGTTCAATAAAGATGTGTGTTGTTTTTTGATTGGTAGATTTAATTAAAAAAACATGTTACTCTATTCGCTTTATTTATTAATCCAAACACCTTTTTTTTCGTGAGATAAAAGGAAATACTTATCCATTAAAAAGACACACATTATGTACCTACCTACTGGTAGGTACATAATGTGTGTCTTCTTAAGGCTATATTATTCATCTTATTATTCTTAAGGCTATAAAATAATTTTACTTACTAGTAAGTAAGTAAAATTATTTTATAGCCTTACCTTTCAGAGTTTAGGTAAATTAAAAAAACTTATGTCTGGATGCGTTATTGACGAATTCATACAACCAAAAACAGCACAATATTTCCTACTCGTCATATTAACTGATTTTTAGAGAAACAATCGCGCGGTTATTGTTAAAAAAACAACACACCGTCCGTTTGACACTGCGGTACAGCCGTGACTGTCTGCGCCCCGAGCGCAACCCGATATCGAGGCGCGTAGGTATAGCTCGCGTTTCGTCCGTTTGTATGAAGTTGGAGTACTGTATTATAATATTACCGTGCTACTGATCACCCATCAACATTAAATTTGCACTATGTCTGCTGCCCTTATTCCAATTTTATTGGGATGGACGCATCATCCTTCCCTACTTGTCTATTACTCGTCATCTCATCAGTCATCTCCTTTCTATTCATATCTTCTTTCACACAGTCCATTCATTGTTTCTTTGGTCTTCCTCTAGCCTTGTAGCCATCAACATTTATACTCAAAACTTTCCTCACGACGTGTTCCTCATTTCTCCCCATCAGATGCCTCCATTTCAAGACAACCGATTAACACACAACTTTTCAGTCACCGGCGCCACTTTGAGACTTCGTATCTATCACGGGCTCTGGCCCCATGAGACTTCTTAGCATTCGGTTATAAAACTGTATTTTTTAATATACACACATAAACTCACGCCTTTTTCCTATGGGGGTAAGGCAGAAACCACTGAATGCCACTTGCTATGATCCTTACATATTGCTTTCGGCTCATCCACGTTCATACATCTGATCATACACGCACGACGGTTGCGAGTACTACACACCTGACCTTTCTGAAGAATCTCACCAATAAGGTCAGTGTATGCTACTCACAAATACCTTTTCTTAGTTTCCTCTTCTCATGATCACACCATCTAAGCAAGACGTGTTTTTTGCAGCTACTATCAATTAATTTCACGGACCACTACTTTGGCGCTAAAGCGAACGAACAAGAAGACATTGCGATCCTAACCCTGGAGACTCCGTTCAAGTATTACAACTACGTCAGACGGGTGTGCCTGGACTTCACACCAAGGTTCAACGACCAACAGCTGCAAGAGGGGGCGATAGGGAAGGTAATCGTCCAAAAGTGCCAGGCCTTGAGAAAATATCCAAAAGCGACGAAAGAAAGCATCGTGAAGAAACAGACATGTCCTAGAACCAAAAATTTGAAGACATTTGACGTCTACCAAACAAAAAACAGCCCATGTCACGCGGTGGAATACGGCCCACTTCCTCTAATACAGAGGTTTCTCGATTACGCGCAATATTAGTTTAATCAACAATCAACTCAGCCTCTCCCAAAATGCGCCACAACATCCTGGCCCCCACCTTTCTGCTTACCTTATTGTCTGAATTACCATTCGTAGGAGGTGGTCTTCTGCTTAACCGGACAATCCTGTAAGTGCCTTGTTAGTGAGCTCTACAGGATCTATACGACTACTGGCTGAGGGAACCCCTAGTAGACCAGTGACCTTAGAGCGCCGCTAGGAGAGAGCAGCAAAGCACATGCTGGATCGGATCAAAGAGCCCACCTTTCTGTCTGTCCCAGCCATGTTTTGTAAGGTTCCCAGTTCCCACACTTCTATTAGATTGTGGTAGTGCTGCTATAGGAGATGGTGGCTCAGTTACAGGACTCATTCGTTCGATATCAGTTGCCACAACACATTTGTTGCACTTGCAGGTAGCTGGGTTTGGTTTGACAGCAGCTGAGGACCGCAAGGGCTCACCGGTCCTGAAGACCGTGAGCCTGCCGTATGTGCCGATTGAGCAGTGCCAAAACCTCACGCCGGAGAGCTTCACGGAGAACCTCTCCGGAGACAAAATATGCGCCGGTTACACTAATGGTAAGGGCGACGCTCTATGTAATACCGGTATCCAGCTGCGAACGATTAGATGCCCTCAAAACTGAATTGATCGACTTGAATCCGACTGTTATATCTATAGCATGTGGGGTCTGCGGGCGGCGAGTCGTCGCTTAACCGGCTGGGCTAAAGAGGTGGCGCGCAGTCACCCCTGACCGCCTTCATGGAAGAACGTGCGGTCTTAAGATCCCGGATGGGCTTAATCCAGTCAGGGATGCGCGCAATTGTACTTGAATATACCCGGCCCGCGACCCATGATATTCGTAGGAACAGTAGGGTCAGAGTCCAAAATAACAAATCGATCTCTCCAGACGGAGCGTATCCAGGAGGATAACTCCATACAAAACAAAACGACCAATTCGAGTCGAATCGAAGTACGGAACAGTGAAAACAAAAAGTGCCTTCGTTTCCCAGGTACGGCGGCTCTATGCAAGGGCGACAGCGGTGGAGGACTGGCCTTCCCTGCGCAAGACCGCGCCGTCACTCGCTACTTCCTCAGAGGCATCGTCTCCACAGCACCGAAGCCCTCCAGCCAGTCCGAATGTAACACGGAAACAGTCATCACCTTCACATCTATTATCAAGCATGATGGTTTCATCAAGCAGTTTCTATAAACCAAACAAACTAGTGTCCGTACCTCTTTAGACGGGTACAGATTATTTGCAGAACATGCAACGCAACGCAAAAGTAATATAAAAAAAAGAAAAATGTAATTTCAGAAATGAAATAATAAGTTATTAGGTGTTTTTATTAAAACACTAAATAACTTATTACTAAAACAAAAAAAAACTTGTTTGTATTGATGATATCTATCGATCGATACACGTTTTATGCGTGTCTGATCAAACCAAAGTTGTGCTGAAGATACCATCAGTGAATAAATAGACTGTAACTTTGATAGCTCATATCTCGGAAATGTGACATGTAAGAACATTTTGTCTTAAGGCTGATGCTCCAGGGTAGCCCGCGAAATTCAAAGTTTCTTACGTTTTTTGCAATTTGCAGGCCAGTGCTAGGTTGTATGTTGATTAAAATATTATTCGCGGCTGTAAGACGTATGTAGTTCCAGAATTATATTCATCAAAATCATCAATACAACCCTCGAAGTTCATAAAGGTGCAGGAATGACTTGACCTTGAAAAAGTTATTTTTCCAAGCCGCGAATAATATTTTAATCAACATACAACCTAGCACTGGCCAACAAATTGCAAAAAACGTAAGAAAATTTTAACTTCGCGGGCTACCCTGGAGCATTTACCTTAAACAAAACTTGTTTGTATTGATACCAGCTAACAATTAATGTAGGTTTTATGCGTGGCTGAAACTTTGAAAAAAAAAAAAATTAAATGGCGGCAGTTGGGCCGGCCAATAATTACAAAGTTCTTTAGTGTTTTTTTTCCTAAAGTAATTTTCGCGACCTCTTGCGACCCTTCTATAGAGACTTCAGAGACAGGCACAGGACGAAAAACACTGGTCTAGAACAAAAAAAATATCGCAATGACGGGGACAAAAAGTGCCTTTCGGCTTCGTTAAGGGTCTTTTTACACCCTATACGTAGTGTTCATAAAACGTTATGACTAAAGATTTTCATGTTCAAATAACGTTAGCGCAGTGTTTAGTGTGTTCACGAACACAATAATTATAATGTATCTAAAATGCTTGTTTTTTTTCAACCGATCGCAGCTGAGTCGTCGGATCACCCAGATGTAAACAAACAGTGAGTATCTAGGTTGTAATGAATGTTTTGATATGATGCTAATGAGATATTAATGAGATTGTGGTCTTATTGGAAAGGTAATATAATCTAGTTTATTTTAAAATAATAAAAAATAATTAAAATGTTAATAGTTTTTGATAAAATTAATATTTTAATAGCAACATATCCGTTTTTATCGCTGTTTTTCAAGTTCTACATTATGTTTGGAGTATCAAATTATAATTGTAAGTCTTGATATTTAGTTTAATAGTTTCCTTATCTATTCTGCTATTCACTGTAAATTTTATAGAGCTATAACTCTTGTAGTTTGCGATCGACAAGTGTTTTTATAAAAAGTGTGCAAATTTTCGCGGACCTCCGCGGTTGGCCGCGGTTGGGGGTACAACGGAGCGCAGACGACGCTTGTGAGAGGATATATAGGTAGATATTTCTGTAGTTATCGGTTCTCAAGAAATATTACAGGCAATGCAAGGCATAGATTCGTATAGCATCGTTCATTGTGTTTAATAAATACCGGATGACTTTTTTATCACTCTATAAAAAAAAAAGGATATTAGGTGAACGGAGTAGAAGCTTAAGGCATACCTAGTTTTTATTTTCTTCTTTCCACAGCTTAGAAAAAAATTGATGCATCATCAAAAAACGCTACAAATTCCAAGTAAACATCCTAATGGTGAAAGAATTTTTGAAATCGGGCCAGTAGTTTTTAAGTTTATTCGTTACAAACAAACAAAAATACAAATCTTTCCTTTTTATAATATTAGTGTGTTGTATACAAGTTTATCGCATATCATCACTCTCCGACGACGTATCACTACTGTCGTCGTTTCCTACATTTATTAAGAATCTTTCTGTCATTACTTCCACATTTCTATCCATGGCATCCATTTTGGGCTCAATTACCTATTTCTATGACATGCTTTATACATTTTTTTCCATTTTTCTGCGTCCTTTTTTTTTAAAGATTCTTTTAAAACAAATTTAATTCTTCCATTTTGATTCACAATGAAAAGTCCGTTTCACAAGCCGCCAAGTCCTTAGGAAAACAATTAATCATAAAATCCAAAACACAAACCAGTTCACGAGTTGAGCATACAGGCACAAGTAAGAGCACGTCTGCACAGTACGAGAAGTATGAGTAGACTAAAAAGTACTCGTACTGTGTACACCGCCTTAATGTTTATCACTGGTCAGTGATAAACATTAAGGCGGTGTAATCGCAGTTAAAATTGTGTGAGTGAGATAGCGCTCTACTAACTCGTCTCCGTGAATACACTTTATCATTAAACAGCAGTTTGTCGTTTTCTTGTCGGTACTATATCCGACCGTGGCGCTCAAAAGGTTGAAAAGGGACGGAGCTATACAGGTCGTCTAGCTCCCATCTCTCTCCCTCACTGAAGTAAGATAAAAATACTGATTTAAGAGGCGTCGGAGCGGGATGCAGCCACTGTACGGGCGGGGCAACGCCAGCGGCCGGCAGCCGCTGCTTGCGCGAACGCAGTCGCGGTGGGGCTCGAAGGTTCGAGAACTAACACGGTGTCGCGGCGTAGTTCGGCAGCATTTGACCAAGATGGTGACGTACATAGTATGCAAGTAGGGGGATACGCTGCATGTGGGGATTATAGACACACGAAAATGGAATGCAGATTTTCAAAGTATCAGTGTAGTAAATGTAAGGAAGTTGGGCACTTGCGTCGGATGTGCCAAGAGAACGGTGCACATGGTATCGGTGACCATCGAGACCGCGGCCAATTACGGAGCGGTGGCGGCGGAGCAGGCAGGACTTGGCGCGCGGGAGCGCCGGGGACATCATGCTTCGAGCGCCGGCGCCGTGACGACGCCGCGGGAGCCCCGCGTGCCGCATAATACGTCGAGTAACAACCCTGTCGCGCCGAGTACCGGCGCTGCTGCACGTCCTGCGCGCGACTCCGCGCCACGACCTGCGGGCGACGATGGTGGTGAGACTGCTTCGACAAATCCCGACGTGCTACGGGTGTGGCACTAAAGGTGTTATTCGGTCACAGCGTACAAAGTGTACAAATCACTATAACGCTGTCGACGTCGCGAGTCTCTCTCCCGCGTCTGACCACTCCGTAGAACCTTATAAGTTAAAAAGTACCGTTTCTTCTCCAAGTGGTAAATATAATAGTAGATTATGCACCGATGGGCTAATGTTGTGTCTTATGTCACGGGCGTCATATTGAATCTCGAGCGCAATGAAGGATTCGGGATTTAACTCACGAGCGAAGCGAGGGAGTTAATACAAGAATCCTGAATGCAGCGAGGGATTCAAGCTAGCCCAAGGCAAAGACACCTTTAGCCCAGAGGAGGATACTCTACTTTTTACACCTACTGCGAGAAAATAATAGCCATAGTACGAAAAACAAAGTATTTATTAAATAAATAAACAGTAAGAATAAATAAATTAACTAATGTTACAGCCAATTACATAGTTTGTAAGCCCTGGCTGGGGGCCTTAAAGTAATTTTTGGCCACCACAGGATAGTCCGGTTAAGCAGTTTGACAACCTTAACGTGTTGTGTCTGCGAGTGGTCCCTTCTAAAAAAAAAAAAAAATACAGCCAATTGTTATTATTAATGCCAGTTTTTATGTTATTCCATTCCTTTTAAAAAATGGTTCGTAGTTATCTAATTATTCTTACAATATTATGTCTTCGAAAACATGGCAACGATATGAAGAAGCAGTCGTTATGATTTTGTAGGAAATCGAGAATATCATCCACGCGTAGTAAGGGTATCGAGAATAGCTTTCCTCTTTCTGGCACCAAAGGGTGTTTGTTAGTACTATACTGCCAATTTAGCTGAGCATGTGAGATTCCAAATTCAAATCACATTATTGACCAGCGGGTCATAATGAAATCCAGTACAACATTATTGACCGGCTGTGCCCCCGGCCACTAATGACTCACTTTAGGTTAAGGTTGCTTGACATATAATTTGTCATTTTCGAGCAGGTGGTGTGAAAATATTATTATGATTCGGTAGATTACTCACCGGCAGATTTTGTAGCAACTCTCCCTATGAGTTTTTTTTATAGTAACTACTACTGTAGGTCTCAGTCTTCACAAGTGCTGCTTGATACACCCAGTGGGGTGAATGCACCAGTTGTGCAACTTAGTGTACCCAGTAGAGTAACTGCACCAGTTATTGGTACTTTAGATAATTTTTCTGTAGATAACTTTTGTGATCAGGACATTATTTCCTCATCAAGTGGGGTGACCTTGAGAAACGAATGTAGGGTGTCCATGCAAAGTTTAGGACGTTTTTCTACAGTTTATAGTTATGATAAAAATGATTCTCTGAGTGACTGTGGAGCACCAGGTTAAATTAAGGCCTACTTTAAGTGTTCTAATTTTAGGTGTTCGAGGGAATGCATTGTTGGATACAGGTGCTAAGAGTAGTGTTGCTGGTGCTATGCTGTACCGATTGCTCTGTAGCAATCGGGGGAATTGCTCTGTACAGGGGTGCTCGTGCTTCTGTAAGCACGAGCACCCCTGTGAGGAGGCAACTCGACGAGTCCGGCTTGCAGATGGCTCTGCACGTACTCGCCCAGTACTACTTACCACTTTGGAAGTAAGGGTAACTCCTGAAAGGTCAGTGACACTTCAATTTACAATTTTTCCGGATGCTCAAGATAATGAAACGCTGCTTGGAATGGACTTCTTCGTTGCAGCGGGCATTGTGCTTGATTTTGCTTCATCTTCTTGGCATTTTTCGGGTGAGCATATTTTATATGACACTCAATGTCATGAAACTCCAAAGTTGTGCACTAATATATATGCTGATGAGCTTTTGCGTGATGATAAGGGGCTTATGCTGAATCCAAATGAAAGACAGCAGTTATCCGACTTGCTACAGCGAAATAGTGATGTATTTGCAGAACAGGGGGAACCAACCCTTTACGCGGAACACCAGATAGACACAGGTGACCATGCACCAATATCTGTCCCTATTATAGGCTCACACCTGCTAAGAAGGAACTAATGAGGGTCGAATTGGAGAGGATGCTTGCTGATGGTGTCATTGAAGAATGTGAGTCCGCGTGGACTTCCCCCGCCGTGCTTGTGCCCAAGAAAGATGGCAAGGTAAGGTTTTGTGTGGACTATCGTAAAATAAGCTCCGTAACTAAAACTGACGCTTACCCCATGCCACATATTGACGATTTGGTTCAGTCTTCTAAACGCAAGTGCTTCATGTCCACGCTTGATTTACGGACTGGTTTCTGGCAGGTAGCCATGAAGAAAAGCGATAAGGATAAAACTGCTTTCCAAACGCCCTTTGGCACTTAAATTACCGCTTCACCCGCATGACATTCGGCTTGAAAAATGCACCTTCAACGTTTCAGCGCTTAATTGATAAGCTTCGCTCTGCTCTAAACCGCGACTTCTTTCAAATTGAAGGTGATAATGTTACAATATTAGCTTATCAGGACGATCTGCTGCTCATTACAGAATCGTACTCCGGTCATCTTACTGCGTTGCACGCCGTTTTGGATAAGCTGCACGCCTTCAAACTAAGGGCGAATCACGACAAATGTGTCTTTTGCAGAAAAAGGTAAGGTAAGGTACTTGGGGCATACTATTACTAAGGATAGTGTGTCTCCTGACAACGATAAAATCCAAGCTATAGTAGGTATGAAACCACCTCAAAATCTTAAACAGTTAAGAACTTTCCAACAGTATTGCTCCTGGTTCAGAAAGTTCGTGCCTAATTTCTCCACTGTTGCTGAGCCTTTAACACGCCTGACCAAAAAGTGTGAGCCCTGGGTCTGGGAGTCGGAGCAGATAAACGCTTGGAGGAGCTAAAAATGCGCCTTACGTCTGCACTTATTTTGATACAGGTTGACTACTCGCAGCCCTTAATTCTCAGAAGAGACGCTGTAGCTATGCGATAGGTGCAGTCCTTCTGCAGGGTGAGGGCATTGGAGAACAGCCCATCGAGTATGCAAGCAGATTGTTGATCCCCGCAGAAAAGAACTATAGCACCACAGAACGAAAGGCTTTGGCCGTAGTATGGGCTGTAGAGCACTTCAGAGGTTATATAGATGGACATGAGGTCATAGTTAAGAGTGACCATCAGCCTCTCAAGTGGCTACTTACTGTCAAGTCACCCTCAGGTAGGTTGGTGCGCTGGGCACTTAAGCTCCAGTCATATATTACTTACGAATATACCCCAGCCCGAATAGCATGAACGCCGTAGAAACGAAAGAAATCTTTTGTTCATCTGTCATTGAATCGACAAAATGACAGATGAACAAAAGATTTGTCGATTCTCTTTCGTTTCTACGGCGTTCATGCTAAGCGGGCTGGCAAGGCTAACGTAGTCGCGGATACGTTAAGCCGCCCACCCTGTTATGACGAAGAGAATGCAGAAGAACAAGGTTTGTGTGCGGTTCTCATAAATTTACCTTCTGCTAGTCCAGCTGACTTGCGAGCAGCTCAACTAGTCGACCCCGATTTAATGAAAATTATACAGGATCTAGAAGATCCCGACGAACTCACCTATAGTCGATGGTTAGAGAGAGGGTATATATTGTCGTTAGGTGTTCTCTACCGATATGACCCTGACGCTGATGCTGAAGACGCTCAGTTTGTGGTGCCGAGTTCTATGCGAGATGAGATTCTAAAGGAGCTACATGATTCACCTACTGCTGGCCATCAGGGTATAGAGTGGACTCTTCGATGACTTAGAGAAAGATATTATTTTCCAGGCATGCGCAGATATGTAACTGATTATTTGAAAAAGTGGGTTGAATGCCTTCGTTACAAACCATCAAATCAAAAGCCCTCAGGTTTATTACAAACTCCAGTACTTCCAAAGCGAGGCGAAGTCCTAGCTCGATAGCTAGGACTTCGCCTCGCTGCTCCAAATAGGTCGATACCTATTTGGACCACTACCACCTGGAGAGACCAGGGGGAGCGGTGGATAGGATACTGTTGATAGAGGATGTGGCTACCAGGTGGGTAGAACTTTTTCCTCTTGTTGATGCGACAGCAGAGCCCTGTTCTCGTATCCTTCTGGAGGACTACTTCCTTCGATACGGTTTGCCACGACGTGTCAATTCAGACAACGGTACGCAATTTGTGTCTGCTGTTATGCAGCAATGTATGTACTTGATGAACGTTAAGCAGGAGCTAATACCATTATACCATCCAGAGGCCAATCCCGCTGAGAGAAAAAACCGGGACCTCAAGGTACAGTTATCCATCTTAGTCCAGACTATGCACACCAACTGGCCTAAGCACTTAGCGAGTGTCCGATTTGCAATGAATAGCGCTGTGTGTTCCATAACAGGTAAGACACCCGCATATCTAATGTTCGCTCGGGAGTTGCGAACCCCGTTCGATGTTAACCATGACTTACGCAGTATCTTGGATAAGGAAAACTTAGTTCCACAAGTCACTCCCTACTTGCGTACCTTTATAACTTCGCTTTCCGACATTAGGGAACGAGTAAAGAAAAGTCAGGACGTACGTAAGAAAGTAGCTGATAATTCCCGTATAAAGGAAACAAAGTTTAATGTAGGAGACTTAGTTCAGCTCAAAACTCATGATTTGAGTAATGCATTACAAAAAAGTTTATGTCCCGACGAGATGGTCCGTATCGCGTTAGGCATCTGCCTAACGCGATACGGACCAATCGATCTGGCTATCTATCTAATTAGCCCTACCACTTTTGTTCTTGCGGACAACTCGAATAATGTGATAGGAAAGGACCATAGTTCGGACTTAACCCCCCTGACTACTCCGTTAGGTTCAACAGCTCCACTACAGCCTAAAAGACGCAGAGGGAGACCGCGCGGTCGTGCATTAAGTCCTAAGTCGGACTCGGGACTAGTTACCGACTTGGAGGGGGAGGGTGTGACGCGCGCAAGGTCTTTTGGCCCAAATTTTGAAACTTCCCGCGCGCCGCATAGCGCCGCGTCGCCGAGCGCCATAGAGCGGGACGGCACTCGACGAATCAGAAGGCTTCCCGCCAGATACTTCGATTAAGAGACGGATTGTTTGTGGTTGGAAAAAGGATTTTCAGAGAATTTCGTGCTACACAAGGTGTAAGGTGGCCATTACTATTTGAACTAACTTGTAAACTTATACCTTGCTTGATTATAGACGATAATAAGAATAAAACGGTGTTTCATTGGTGTGAACATTAAATACCTACCCGATTAAATTGTGCCCCGTGTGTTATAGTGTAATTTCAAGTAATTTGTTAGTTTATTACAAACAGTGTATCGCATCCAGTGTATTTTCATTGCACGTAACCCATATATAAATACCCATATTAATCCTGACAACCCGACATATATGTAGGTGGTGTGGTGCGGTATTTCTATAATAAAGAAGAAATGAGCGAGTATTTGAAGATACCGCGAGGCCAGTGATACCGCGAGGCTAGTCTATTTTAGTTATTTTCATAGTATTATGTCATACGGTATTTTACTATGGGGACGGGCTGCAGACATCGAGTCTATATTTATTCTGCAGAAAAGAGCCATCAGAGCCATTTATGAATTACGTAGACGCGATTCTCTAAGAGAACTGTTTAAGGAAATTAATATCATGACAGTACCTTGTCAATACATCTATGAAAACATCATGTACGTTAGGAAAAATCGGCATTTATTCAGTAGAAGAGGTGACAGACACCACTATAACACTAGAAATAGGGACCAACTAGTTCAGCCAGGTTTCAGGCTTGCTAAAGTAGATTCATCTTTCATGGGGTACTGTTTGAAATGTTACAATAAAATACCTCCCCACATTCTTCAACCGAACGAGACGAAGTTTAAATCTTGTATAAAACGCACACTATGTAGGCAAGCATATTATAAGTTGGGGGATTTTACATTGATGATAAAAATGCTTGGCTAAATGCTGGTCCTGCTCCACAACCATAGGGGCAAACTAATTGACTGTACTGGTCAGGCATTATTTGAGTCTATCGACACGCAAAGAAGAAGAAGAAGAATTGATTCCCATGTTGATGTATTGTGGAAGCGACAGAAGATTGTAAAAATATACTTGCATTGTGCAGATTCCAGTTTTTAGTATTATATAATTGCATAGCACATGTGTGAGTACTTTGTATTGTTCAGCCACCATTTACATTTAGTTATCTTTCATTGACTTGAATATGCCTTGGTGGCTGAGAGAATGTCATGCTCACTCAAATGTCTCGCTGATGGTAGCGGGTGTGTCAAGTCATTTAATTCCCTTCAATATGGTTGAGTTGAATGGCGCTGATGCGCGCGTCATGTTCGTGAGCGGGTGCTGTCAGTTGGGACTGGTCATCTCTTGGCTGCCAGGGTTCATTTTAATTCGTTTGTTGTTAAATTGTTGTCTTTTTCTACTCTGGACGCTCTTAATGTGCGCGTCTTTCTACATCGTTCTCACATAGTATATGTATAATTTCAAAATTAATGATGTAAACAAGATTTTGTAACAATATTTTGATTCAAAAGAGTGTCCATGGAGTTTCTTGCCCGTTCTTCTCCATAGAGATCTACGCTAGGGAATGGGCAACTACAGTACTTTCTCAAGTTATTATGCCTTGTGACTGGGACTGTAGCTTTGTTTTTTATTTGTAATTTTGACATTCAAAAGTGCCGTAATGGTCTAATTGAAATAAATGCTTTGAGTTTGAAGAAAATTCGTAATCAATTGCTTATGCATATAGAATATTGTTCAACAATGCAAATGTTTCATTTGTAATAGGCATGACGACAGTATCAAAAAATTGCAAATCTGTTTATTCCGTCAGTCAGAGTATTGGAAATTAATGGACACGTATTTTTTGTTTATTAAAATCAATTTAAACAAAGATAAAATGCATCAAAACTCGGGAGTGGGGGGGGCTCGTAACGTCAGAACTAGGTAAAAATTATACCTAGGCGTGACGTATTGAGAATTTTAAAATCGTCATATCTTCGTCAATTTTGGTTTACGTAACAAAAGAAAAAACACGGGTCAAATATTTTTTGATAATCTAACTGACAGCCTAATTAGTTTTTTTTGTCGTCTCGCCTATTGTAAGTGTGTTCAATAAAATCAGGCAATCAATGAAAAAGAAAAGTATAAAAGTTTTACTTATTTTATTAAGTCTTATTTTCTGCATCGTGACATTTTCCATTAAGGGGACTACAGGGTCTACAGGAGCTAAACGCGAGTTTTATAATGCAAAAAAGCATATGATTCACTGCAATAAACAAAACCAGAATGATAAACTAGTATGATAGTGTTTTGAAAACATAATACAACTAATTTACCTCGAAAAAAAAAACACGAACTTATCTCTAAAAATTTCTTTTAACGACTAAAAACGATACTAAAATACATGCGATTATTCTGATTTTTTGGCAAATAATTCTACAAGCAACATATTAGCATGATAGTGTTTTAGTTGACGACCCGAATGGCGCAGCGGTGGTGAGGCTGCCTTACGTTCTTAGGGTCCCGGGTTCGAATCCCGGTTGGAGCAAATGTTTGTTTGATGAGCATTTACATTTGTTTTCGAGTCATGGATGTTTATATGTATAATAAGTATGTATTTACAAACAAAAAGTATCTATGTAGTATATAAACTATCTGATGTCCACGACACAAGCCTCGTTGCTTAGTGTGGCACTAGATGGTGCTGTGTGTTAATGTCCAGCGACAGTTTTTTGTTTTAGTTTTTTAGTCCAATCAATAGATTTTTTGTAAATCGCAAAAAACCACTCATTTCAACCCCCCGTGACTGACGTAACAACCACTTTGTAGTGCAAGCTGATTAGAACTTTGGTCTAACAAGATTTCAAACGAAGTTTGAACCACCACAAATGGAGTTCTAATTTAGCTTCTGTAGTCGCCTTAAATACAACATAAAAATAAAAAAAAAATAAAAAACATAAAATAAAAGTCCGACTACCAGCCTTACCAAGGGGTATCGTATTACCCAGTACTAACTGGGTTGTGGAGGTCAGATAGGCAGTCACTCCACGTAAAATACTGGTATTCAGCTGCATCCGGTTAGACTGGAAGCCAACCCCAACATAGTTGGGAAAAGGCTAGGCAGATGAGGACAACAAAAAAAAAAAAAAACAGGATTTGTAGTTTGTATATAAGCCTTAAAAGTGTTTTTTTGCTCCAACCTTATTAAAAATTTCTTAGAAAATTTTAGTTATTATTAAAATACTTTTTACCGGTCAAAAGGGTTAATAAAGCACTAACCACACGACAAAGAAATACCTGTCAAAAGTAGTTTTGACTGTGTCATTTACGCATAATAACTTTTGTCGTGCTGACGTTGGTCGCGTGCGTCAGTCGCGCGTTCGAGTATACATTGTGTTCCATAGAGCAACAGGCCACCGGCGTGTTGCTCTATGTTGTGTTCTTTATAGCACCATACTGCGACGCTCTGGCGTCAGCGGCGCGTATTTGTTACTGTTTTTCTCTCTGACGTACGCGACCGACCATGCTGGTTGACCGTGGTTCAGAACAAACAAAATATCGCAACGACGGGGAGAACATAAATGCCTTTCGAGTTCGATAAGTCTATTTACACCCTTTATAACGTTTGCGTTGCATGTTGTGTTGCAAATAATCTGTACCCGTCTAAAGAGGTACGGATACTTTAGTTTGTTCGTCTTACAGAAACTGCTTGATGAAACCGTCATGCTTGATAATAGATGTGAAGGTGATGACTGTTTCCGTGTTACATTCGGACTGGCTGGAGGGCTTCGGTGCTGTGGAGACGATGCCTCTGAGGAAGTAGCGAGTGACGGCGCGGTCTTCCGCAGGGAAGGCCAGTCCTCCACCGCTGTCGCCCTTGCATAGAGCCGCCGTACCTGGGAAACGAAGGCATTTTTTATTTTCCCTGTACCGTACTTAGATTTTTTGTTTGTATGGAGTTATCCTCCTGGATACGCTCCGTCTGGAGAGATCGATTTGTTATTTTGGACTCTGACCCTATTGTTCCTACGAATATCATGGGTCGGGGGCCGGGTATATTTAAGTACAATTGCGCGCATCCCTGACTGGATTAAGCCCATCCGGGATCCTACGACCGCACGTTCTTCCATGAAGGCGGGCAGGGGTGACTGCGCGCTACCCTCTGTAGCCCGGCTGATTGAGCGACGACTCGCCGCCCGCAGACCCCCAAGCTTTAGATATAACAGTCAGATTCAGGTCGATCGATTCAGTTTTGAGGACATGTAGTCGTTTGCAACTGGATATCGGTATTACAAAGAGCGTCGCACTTACCATTAGTGTAACCGGCGCATATCTTATCTCCTGTGAGGTTCTCCGTGAAGCTCTCCGGCGTGACTTCTTGGCACTTCCTAATCGGCACATACGGCAGGCTCACGGTCTTCAGGACCGGTGAGCCCTTGCGGTCCTCAGCTGCTGTCAAACCAAACCCAGCTACCTGCAAGTGTAACAAATGTGTTGTGGGAATTGATATCGAACGAGTGAGTCCTGTAACTGAGTCACCACTTCTTTAGCAGCACTACTAAAATCTTACAGGAGTGTGGGAACTGGGAACCTTACAAAACATGGCTGGGGCAGACCGAAAGGTGAGCTCTTTGATCCGATCCAGCATGTGCTTTGTTGCTCTCTTCTAGCGGCGCTCTAAGGTCTGTAAACTACTGGGGGTTCCCTCAGCCTGTAGTCGTATAGATCCTGTAGAGCTCACTAACAAGGCACTCAAAGGATTGCCCGGTTAAGCAGAAGACCACCTCCTACGAGATGCCATTCAGACAATAAGGTAAGCAGAAAGGTGGGGGACAGGATGTTGTCGCGCATTTTGGGAGAGGCTGAGTTGATTGTTGATTAAACTAATATTTCGCGTAATCGAGACACCTCTGTGAGGAAGTGAGCCGTATTAATATTCCACGACCTGCGTGACATGGACTGTTTCATGTTTGGTAGACGTTACGTCATGTCTTCAAATTTTGGGGGTCTAGGACATGTCTGTTTCTTCACGATGCTTTCTTTCGTCGCTTTTGGATATTTTCTCAAGGCCTGGCACTTTTGGACGATTACCTTCCCTATCGCCCCCTCTTGCAGCTGTTGGTCGTTGAACCTTGGTGTGAAGTCCAGGCACACCCGTCTGACGTAGTTGTAATACTTAAACGGAGTCTCCAGGATTAGGATCGCAATGTCCTCTTGTTGGTTCGTAGTAGCGCCAAGGTAGTGCTCCGTAAAATTAATTGATAGTAGCTGCAAAAAAACAGTATGCTTAGGTAAAGGTATTTATGAGTGTCAACGCCGGGATGGACATACACTGGCCTTATTGGTGAGGTTCTTCAGAAAGGACAGGTTTGTCGTACTCGCAACCGGCGAGAGCGGATAATCAAATGTATGAACGTGGATGAGGCAAAAGCAGTATGGGCCGTGAGTTAATGTGTATGTAAAAAAAAACAGCTTTACTATCGAATGCTAAGAAATCTCATGGGCCCGTGGCAGATACGAAGTCTCAAAGAGACGCCAGTGACTGAAAAGGTGTGTGTTAATCGGTTGTCTTGAAATCTGATGGGGATGAATGAGGAACACGTCGTGAGGAAAGATAAGAGTATAATTGTTGATGACTACAAGGGTAGAGGAAGAACAAAGAAACAATGAATGGACTGTGTGAAAGAAGATATGGATAGAAAGGAGGTGACTGATGAGATGACGAGTAATAGACAAGTATGGAAGGATGCTGCGTCCATCCTAAATAAATTGGATTAAGGGCCATGGTTGAGATTAATGTTGATGGGTGATCAGTAGGGTCGGATATTCGGATGCATATTTACCTAAAGTTTGAGTGTTGACTAGTATGGAGTGCGTGTTGGAGTATCAAAATATTCATTGTTATAAGCCCAGTCATATTTTCGTTTATGGTACGGTTACCATAAACGAAAATATGACTTTAAGCGTCGGAAGATAAGAAGCTGCTTGCATACTTTCTCCTTCTTTGCCGGGAAAAAAAATTACTTTAGGTATTACTTTAGTATTTTGATGGCCTTTTTTGTTAGTTTAGTTTAGTTGTTGTTGTTGTTGTTTGTTTTTATATAGTTTTTTTTCCGGCAAAATGAAAACTTTAACAAGTATAATATTTTTGTTACATAAGCTAACAAATTCTAAATGGTATGTCCATTTAGAATATTATATCCTTTAGGTTAATATGCTGCGACGCCTTAGAGTTTAACGCGCGAAGTATCAGCAGACAATTACATCACTGGACAAAATTTCCGGGAAAACCAAATCCTCGGATATTTGGGTGAAATTTAGATTTTTCGGGAAGTTTTGAAGTTTTTTTCCGGTAATGTCAAAATAGTTGATGGCAACCCTAGCCCTTGCGCACTACAACTTGGGGTACCGTATTTACCAAAAAAAAAAAAGAAACTCACGTTAGATTTCTGCACGTCTTTGTCTTCTTTATGGTCCCATTCCCTGTGCAGCTTGGCCGTGGCCACTGCGAAGAGAGAGGCATCTTGCGCGCCAAACGTGCCCCAGAAGCAATGGCCAGCTAGATAATAGGTTTAATGTCATTATACGTAAGGTCGTTTTTCCTCTGGATCGAAAATAGTAATTCAGGCCAAGTCTCGGCCATAGCGGCCAGTTTTAGGTGAGATACGCCATCGACAGAGGATATAATAATGCACAAGTGAATATCGTAATGAAATCAGCAAAACTATGGAGCCAAGAATTGGCAGACAGGTGCCATGAATAAAATCCCAGCTGACACATCTAAGTTTGATCATTTTTAGGGTTCCGTACCCGAAGGGTAACTAACGGGACAGAAACGACGGGACGGGAAATTAAAGGAGGAGCCACCTTTTGGGAGCCACCTACTACGATGGTACGGAACCCTTCATGCGCTAACCGACTCGCACTTTACCGGTTTTTCAACTTACCCGATATAACAACTCTGGTTGAAACAATAGATCCTCCGCAGATCAGTTCGTGGTCCTGTCCGGGTTGGGTAGGTTTCTTGTAGATCGCGACGTACCACGGCAATTCGCCTCGCTTGGCCGTATTGCCGCGATAGATGAGGCCATCTCCGATCGGAGTCACGCGCCCACACTCTGAACAAACATACAGCTTTGAGATAACATAATATCACGCATGTACTCCGCGAACAGTTTAGCAAAGGAGTACTAAGGCCTGAATTCCTGCCACGCTGACTTCGGTCGTGTACGTCAGCGAGAAAAACAGTAGGAAAAACGCGCTGCTGACGTCAGAGTCGCAGTATGGTGCTATTTATAACACAATGTATACTCGTACGCGCGACCGACGCACGCGACCAACGTCAGCGCAGGAGGAATTCAAACTTTAAAAGTAGGGACCAGCCACACTTCACCAGATATGTATAAACACCATTTTGTGGGTATGAAAAACAGGGTATAAATTTCTTTATCCCTCATAAAAAAGGGAGGATCCTTCGATCAGACGGGTCATTGTTTTATTCCCAAAACTAACATTTACCAACTATCATTGATAAACCCTGGCATGTCTTCTTTATAAAATCCTTACATTTGTGTGGATCAGATAGGCAGTAGAACCATGTAAAATACTGGTATACTCTGCATCCAGTTAGACTGCAAGCCAACCCCAACATAGTTGTGAAAAAGACAAACAGATGGTGTATTAAATAAATCCCGATTCAAATTGTAATCTTCACCGGGGCTGCGGTACTGTTCGAAAGACATACCGCGGCCCCGGAACACAAAGGGCGAAGAAGGAACATGGACGGGTTTTAGTCAGTAAAAGTCTGACACTAAGAGCGGGAGGAGTCATTTGATGATTTTCCATCCAAAAAAAAAGAAGTAATCTTCAAAACTACTACCGATTCCGAAAATTCTTTCACTAATGAAAAGCTACATTATCCTCGGCTATATTTAAAGTGCGAGCGAATCCGCGGGTAAAATCCAGTAAAACATAAAAACGAAAGTCTTTGGTCATACATACCTGGTTGGCACGTAACAATACGGTTCCAGTCGCCATTTTTATCACATGTCATATAAAGGGTATTCTCGTTCGAGAAGTAGTTGGGCTTGCATTCGGGCGTGACGCTTGTGCCTGGAGGCTCGTACTCCTCGCAGGGCCGGACTCCATTACCGATTGAGATGATGCAGTTATACTGGACCGAGATGTGAGGCTCCAGCTTACAGTGTGCTAGGAACAGAATTTTTATTAAGTATTTGAAGAAAGACAAATTTATAAGGCGTATTCAATTTAGAAGGCGCGAACAAACTGGATAGCCATGACACAAAACCGCCAAAAGTGGAGAGATTTGGAAGAGAGCTACACTCAGCATTGGGTGACCAAAGGTTGAAGAGGGCGCGAGCCTATTGCCATGAACCGAGCACAAATCCAGACTCCGTGGCTGTAATTGAGAAATTACTGCTAGAAAAACTCATTGTCCTGATTTGGGAATTGAACTCAGGAGCTGTAAATTCAGCAGTAGCTACTTGTACCCATTCCATTGTTTTCATTCATTAGACTTGTACCCATTGAGCATGGACATTTGTTTCCGAGTCATGGATGTTTATATAAGTATGTATTTACAAGCAAAAAGTATCTATGTAGTATATCAACTATCTGGTGTCCACGACACAAGCCTCGTTGCTTAGTGTGGCACTAGATGGCGCTGTGTGTAATGTCTAGCGATATTTATTTATTTATTTATTCATCCTGCAACCAGGATCGTCTCCGCAAAAGGGAACTCCTTAACAGTCAACGGCACGGATACAAAAATTTGTAGACGCGTTCATATTTAATGGATAATCGTTATTTCTATCATGACCTCATCCTGCAGTCAGGATTGTCTTCTCACGAGGGAACTGCTTTACGGTATATTTACGTATCCGTGCTATTGCACGGATACGAAAATTTGTGAACGCGTTCATATTTGATAGATAAACATGATTTCTCTCATGACCTGATCCTTCTGCCAGGATCGCCTTCTCACGAGAAAACTCCTTAACGGCTAATAGCACGGATACAACATTTTTAAACGAATTCTTATTTGATGGGTTAACATGACCTCATCCTGCAGGCGAGATCGTCTTCTTACGAGCGAAGTCTTTAACCATTTAGTGCTAATACAAAAATTTGTATACGCGTTCATATTTGACGGGTAAACATGATTTCTGTCATGGCCTCTTTCTGCAGCCAAGATCCTCTGCTCACGAGGGAAGTCCTCAACGATTAATAGCACGGATACGAAATATATGTGTTTATATAATGCGTTATCAGAAATTATTACGACAAGACGAAAATTTTTAAAATAAAATTATTAATCAAAAAACCTTATTAAAAAATAATAATAAGCTATTATAAAATCCACGTAGAGAAGAAAATAACCTTTATAGTAAATAAAAACGAAAAAGAATAGTTTTAATAAAAGCTTGTCGCGTAGGTATTGTGTTTTTTTGCCTTTTCTATTCACGCGACATGTTTATTAAAACTGAAATTATTCGTTTTTTTACTCCAAAGTTTATTTTCTTCTTTTAGGTGCATTTAATAAAAGCTTATTTTTAAAAAGGTTTTTTTTATTTTTTTTAAACTTGTGGAGAAGTTGGAACTTTGACCTCTAATATCTCCGTAACTAGAAGGTTTCCAATATGGTCCAGAACAAATAAAATGATCACAATGACGATGACGAGGAGAACAGCATTTCTATCTATAAAATGTAACCTTCAATACTCACGAACACATTTCGGTATGTTCGGCCAGTTCCCGTCTTGGCAGTAGACCAGAGCATCTCCGACCACACCATACCCGGGTACACAGGTAATGTTAAGGTACGCGAACGGCAAACTTTGACGAGGTCGCGAGTTAGGAGAGTTGATGACCTCGTAACTGCCGTGGGCTGGGTACTCAGGTAGCAAGCATCCCCCTGACGTAGCTGGCCTGAGAAGAAAAAAAATAATGGTCCAGGGGTCTTCGGTTACTAGCCTTACTTAGCGCCTAGATCCTAGCGAATAGCGAAGTGAAACGAACTTTTTAGAACTTTCAGAGCCGGCCGCTCTGCACGCTTTGCGCCTTCGCTTACAAGTAACTAGATATTAGGTCGGCTCTAGGCGCTAAACAGGTCAGTGCTTACGTAGCCTTGGGGAGCCTCAACTTACACCGAATTGGCCGGCAGTATCACTTTCAAACCATTATAAGCTTTATCTTCACAAGGAAATGTATGGGTTGGTTGCGGCTGCCTGTGGTGCGAGCATTCTAGCGGCCCGGGTATACTGTAAAATGGTACGATTGTGAAACTGTCGGCCGCTGACACACCTTACTTTAGTCTGGGTATAGATTTAGGCTTCTGATCCAAGCATTGAACATGATATCAGGATTTTTATACTAAATAGGCTTGCGTTTGGCCGCAACTCGCCTGATGTGAAGCTTAGATGTGGCCTAGGGTGGGGCATATGCTTAGAAGAAACCAATTCACTCGAACCTCGAAGAGTCGGAGAACAGAGAAACCGGCAGTGAATTCGTCAGACTGGCGGTTGGGATAATAAATGTGGACATTCTTCTTTATCTTCGTTGATAACTTACGTATTTGTAACGGCTGGCACATTGACGGCTGGTGTATTGCCGGCTGGCATTATTCTGTTGCCACAGAGATCCCCCGACTCGTCGGAACCGTCTGCACAGTCATTTCTCTGAAAACAGAAAAATATGCTGTCAGCTATTAAATTTCAAGATGGGTTCGGGATTTCAGACTTATATTGATCATAGATCTAGGTTCTGGCCCGGACTGGGACCCGAAACCGGCCCGGGCATTTGAGAGACGGTGGGCCCTCTACTCTCAAGACAAAAACCACTAGTGTAAATTTTGAATCAACTGTAGAAAACATCTTAAATAGAAAGTTGGGCGGAAATGCTAGGCTACGACTTTGTTATAGAAGAGTTTCAATACTAAAAGAATATCGGCGCTGTCGAACAAGGTTGTCGCAAGCTTCTGAACCAAGGGAGGGGGCAGAAAAGTACGAGTAACAACGGATTTGTAAAGGTTAAGTTTACTAGTTACAGATGCAGCTGAACTTCTTCAAAGTACCTATCTAAATACTTGATTAAATAGAAGTTGAAATTATACTAAATTTTGAAAAGTTATTTGAAAAGTCTAGGAAATAAAAAAAATGAGCTCTCCACTTCAGAGAAGTTAGCAGCTTTTCTTCAGTCCTTTTATTCAGAAATAGACGTTACTTAATCGACTTAGAAAGGCAATTAATTATAAAAACATAAAGAAGTAAGGCTCGAAGAGCGAGCGTAGCGAGCTCGGAAATTTTAACGCCCTACCTTGGACAGGTTAAAATTGTTTCGACCCTTTATACAAGACTTACCTGGTCGACTTGCAGTTAAAGCAAAGAATCAAGAGGATATAACCTGCAAGAGGGAGCGAAGCGAGCTCGAAAATTTTTTGACACCTTGCCTTAAACATGTTAGAATTGTTTTGACCTATTGGTGTTTGGTTGGGCGATTTATAATCGACAATGTAAAAATCAAAGAGAAAGTAGGTCGCAAGAGCGAGCTCGAAAATGTTTACGTCTTGCCTAGAATTTAAAAAAAAAAAGTAATAATATACATGCTGAATTTTTTGCAACCTTGTGTGTGCATCCCAGAATTGCCTATAGGCCTCGGGGCAAGGGACTCATAATTTTTTGCAGCTTGTCTATACCGGTTGATCATGCGAAAAACCAAAAGGAGTGCCAGGCAGAAAAAAGGAATCTTTGTGTTAAAAGATTTTTCGTAGGGTTCAAAGACCGAACCGCGCGCGGTGATTTAAAGAAACTGTGTAAGTTTCTAGCGGTAGTACCTTAAAAATATTTACGTTCTAGAGTGATTCTACAGTAGGTACGCTACAATTTATTACGTACTTACTAATTCTGTGGCATCAGGCAGGAAATTAAAAAAATAACAAATATCCTGAGCCTCTATTATTACTACTAGTGTACTATTACAACATATAGTCTAGACTAGATTAAATTGAATTAGGTCCTCGACTTGATGGTACCTAGAGGACGTTATTGAGTTTTTTTTTTTTTAAATAATAAAAGTAAGTCGATCACCATTCGGCCACACCGGCCCATCGGGCATTTGCCCGGTTTGCCCGTATGGCCAGTCCAGGCCTGTCTAGGTTTCTTTATAATGTTCCCAACTCGTCTTGAGGAAGCGAGGTGATCAATGCTCGTGCTTCCTCTAAATGAGAAGCACACACTGCAGCACTGACACTGGCACTAGCACTGGTATTTTTATACAAGGTGGTCCCAGCGACGTCATAAAAAAATAAATAAATTTCTCACCCCAAGAGGGGTATCCGAAAATACCCCAGTATGTTCTGCGATTCTTGATAGTTTTCAAGTTATAGATTCTTGAAAACTATGGGAACGCTTTAATAAATGCTATCTATTTTTTACACACACATAATTTAGTATACTTTCGATAATTGGCTCCACTTACCCCATTACAGTCGGAGCTCTGATCTACGCAAGCGCCGTACGCGCACTGGAACAGATGCACGGGGCACGTCTGTCCTGCGCACGCGGCGACCGTCTCGTCGGAAGCATCGGGGCAGTTCGGGGTACCGTCGCAGGCGTCCGACGCGGAGATCTTATTGCCGTCGAGACAACGGAACTTACCACTTGAACAAAAAAGGAAAAATCTTTAAAATATAGATTACGTCACGTTTATTTTCTTTTAAATTTCAATGAATCCTTTGCACATAATCTCTCTCTCCGGTCGTGTCGGATCGCCGTCCTATGGGAGTGACGGAAGAGAGAACGCACCGGAGTTTCCGAACTTGTCCCCGCTTAGCTGGTCAGGAGAACTATAAGTGGTCAAAGTTGGATGCTTCCTCAGAGCGTTGACAACACTGCAAGCAACCAGCCGGAACGGCGGACCTGATCTTCAATGGTGGACGACTTTTGTGAACATAACCACCATGGTAGGTGCTCAGGAAGACTACTTACTCAATGACTCTGCTCTCATTCCGACACCTGGGCAGCAGCTCGTCGGACTGGTCAACGCATTCGTAGACGCTGTTGCATGGAGCTGTTCCATCCACGCAGGCGCCGTATGTACACCTGAACCAGTTTCGTTGGCATCTGACGGACAAATGTATCGAAAATAAGGTATAGTATGACCACTTTAAGTGTACAGTTCAAGATGGGCGCTACTTGTCAAGAAAAACATTATCGATATGTCAAACTCGGTACGTTTATTTTAGTTCTGGGTTTTCCCGCCTGCACAGATAAGTTGTTTAAAGAGTACAGTCCTTTCAATTGTTTTAGCTCTGACGGCAGCAATCCAACTGCGACCATATTGTGAGGCCACAATAAACATCACTTGACCCCTGTGCGAGTCGACCACACGCCACAAGAACTACGCAGACTTGGCCCCTGGGCGAGTCGATTTTATTTCACAGCAGCAGCCAAGGAGTCTAGATTAGTGCCCGGTTCATGTCAAAAAGCTCGTCCCTAGGGATTTAAACGTAACTGGCCAAACGTGGGTGTATTTGGGTACACCTATCCCTAACTTCTGTGATGGGCGTGATGCTATATGTGTTTTGCCTTACTTGTTGTTCCTGCAGAGGGCGTGAGTCTCGTCGCTTTTGTCAGGGCAGTCAAACTTTCCGTCACACTTCCCATCCACGGGTATACACGTACCGTCTGCGCATCGCCACTGATATGACCTGGAAAACGTTTAGGAATACATTTTAGAGGAATTTGGCATGACACTATTGTCTGTCGTCCGTCTCTTGCGACGTCCAGTCCTTTGCAATGGCCAGTCCATTGTGTGTAGGATGATATCGCTAGAAAGGAGGTGACTGCTGAGATGACGAGTGATAGAGAAGTATGGAAGAAGAAGACATGCTGCGCCCATTCCCAAAAGTTGGGATAAGAGCAGGAGAATGATCATGATTCAGCATAAAAACTAGAAGGCTGAGTAGGTACGACGTGATGAGAGAACGCCAAAACTAATGAGTGGGACCTCCCCTTGAAAATTTTCAAGGGTTGGGACCTACTTCCAGATGTCAAAAAATTATGAAAATCAACATCTGTGAATATATTTATCTCGCTGCTAGGATATATTCACCGATTTTGATTTTCATCTCATTGTCATCATCGATTCAGCCGAAAGACGTCCACTGCTAGACATAAGCCTCCCCCAAGTGTTGCCACATTGACCGGACTCGTGCGTCTCACATCCAGCGGATCCCCGCAACCTTAACCAGGTCGTCGGTCTACCTGTGGGAGGTCTTCCAACGCAACGTCTTCCAGTTCGCGGTCGCCACTCCAGAAATTTTCAGCCTCGTCGGCCATCCGTTCTTAAGTTTGGCAATTCTTCGAACTTGGTTCTCTTGCGGATGTCTTCATTTCTGATTCGATCGCGCGAGGGAACTCCGAGCAAAGCCCTTTGGGTGCTTACTTAGTCTTCTGATGAGGCCCATTGTGAGCGACCGCGTTTCGGTCCCGTATGTACTTTCGTCTTGAGACACTGCAGTAAGTTGGACGAGAAGATACCGCGCAACTTCCCGAACGCTGCCCAGCCGAGTCGCATTCCACGATTGACCTCTTCTCTACCTTTCTTTTTTCTCTTCCACCATCTCATCGTACGGAATCAGAACTTAAACGACTGAGACTTAGCGTACGTGCAAGACTAATGTGTGTATGTGTTTTCGTATTTATTAATACACTTCACATAAATGTATTGTTTATTCGTCTACATTTATATTTTTATTTTTAATCTTATCCGTATCTGACCGTGCCATCACGTTCACTTTGGGCCCTATCAGAATAACAGCGCTGTGACGTTTTTTAATGTAACAGCACCATTTGGCCTCCTACAGGACAAATTTCGTTTTTTTTTTTCTTTTTAAATCTGATAATTTCACCATTTTTTTATTTGATGTGTATTGTCGTGTACGGGCTAATAAATGGTTTTTTTTTCTTTCTTTCTTTCTACACCTACCCACATTGCGACTGTCTTTTAGACCTCCGATGAGAAACTGCAGCTTCCGTCAGGTTTCTACAAAAAAAAAAAAACGTTAAATGGTTAAAATGCCTTTGATTAAATCAACAAGCAACCATGTTGGTGTCGACCTCCAGTCTAGCTGGATGCAGTTGATTAAACTTGTATTTCGCGGGGAGTTTTTGCTTATCTGACCTCCAAAACCTATTGGCGGTACTTTCATACAAGCCAAACTTGACTAGTCCTTATAATCTACTACTCTTCATGATGTTAGGGTTTTGTGAAGTCTGCTTGCCTTCATGGGCTTGCTGTGCTGTTGGCCCCTAGGCACGATAACTTAAAGTACCTGGGTACGGGACCCCTTGGTAAGACTGATTGTGTCCGTGGGTTGGGTTGACTCATTTAAGACTGTGCCATCTACATACAGGGTGGTCGGTAAAGCGGTACCCATAAAGTTTACAAGTTTAAAAAAACAATTAAGTATAACTCGTAAAGTATCAAGAATCGCGGAACATACAAGGTGTATTTTCGGATACCCCTGGGCATGAGGTGTCTATTTTTTTTATGACGGCAGTATTTGGACCTCCCAGTATATCTATGCACAGGATGAAACTAGATAACTCTTCGCGTCTGCCTGTGTTACCGGTTTGATCTACTAAATGTTTTCAGTGCGTTGCATTGAGTCCTACATGAAACGTGATTTTTCACCCTAAAAAAAAGTCGTTTCCCAGCAATAATTTTTGCGTAAAGTTACTTAGTTTGATGTACAGAATGCTTGGTTGACGGCTTCGTGAAGGGCCCGTTTACACCTTGTATTTAAAACGTTCCCGAGGTATAATTTCCGACTACCTATAACATGAGCGAATCCGCTGACAAAAGCTAGTCTATTCATAAAGAAGAAGAATTCTTACTGGTTCGCATTCGAATAGCAGAAGACTTCGTCCAAGCCATCAGCACAATCCCAGTTACCGTCGCACACAGAAACAGAACTGATGCAAGTGCCGTCCTGACATGTGAACTCACTAGCCCTGGGGAAGTAGATAAGGCATTCGTATTATTCATTTAATCTTAATCCTCCATGGTCTCAGCCATGACGACTATATCGTCGGCAAATCGAAGGTGAGTGATGTACTCGCAATAGATGCTTTGAATTTGAGTTCATTGATATAAAAATAAATTTTTACCTGCAAGACGTAATATAAGCAATATTTGGGACTGCACCCACAGCTGTAGATATGGCTGAAATAAAATAACATTTTTGACGATTATAAGACAAATTCGAAAAGTTTTGACATTAAAAAATAAATTGATAGGAACCTAGACATGTACTCTTCTTAAGAAATGAATCGGCTTTGTTTTGAAGGAGAAAGAAGGGAATACGAAACGTCGAATAATCAGTCTGAGCTGCAGCTGCAGCTCAGACTGATTATTCCCTATTGCACTCAACAGGCGCAATGGGGCGACAGGGCAGGCTTGACGTAGCGCGACGGCAATAGTTTCTTGAAAATACCTATTTTTCAAATTCCTCGAAAGATCTGTTCCCTTTTAATCCGGGTTATAAACTATGTGTGCCAAATTCATCCAAATTCGGTCAGTAGTTTTTGCATGAAAGAGTAAAAAAAATCGGCTAATTGTGAGTCGAACTCGCATGACTCGCGCATAAAGGTTTCTGTACCATCGTAGTACGGAGCCCCTTTAATTTGTAATCTTAATTTTTATTATTTGTTGTTATAGCGGCAACAGAACTACATCATCTGTGAACATTTCAACTGTCTAGCTATCACGGGTCATGAGATACAGAAAGGTGACGCACAGTAGAGTCTTAGTAATAGGATCCCGTAATCCCGTTTTTACCCTTTGGGTACGGAACCCTGAAAACTTACATCCCTTCACACACACACACTTTCAAATTTATAATATTAGTAGATTAAAATAATTACTTTAATTTTGTCAAATTATTGTATGGAAATAAGAAATACCTATGTCTAAATAACGAACTAGAATATTGCGATTGAAACACTGAATTTGGATGATCTAACCGTTCTAAGTGTAGAAAAGGTATTTGGAAAGTTTCCAAATACTTTTTTTTACATCTAAAACCGATTATTCGGTGTTACGGTATTAATAACTAATTCTTGCATTTCATAATCAATATTTTAGTTCTATAATAAAGCCATACTTTTTTTTTGGGTTTTTTAGTTTTTTTATTTTAGATTTTGTTTTTCCATGCAAGTCTTTACCCGTTATAAACAAGCAACTACTTCATCTTAGTCACTTTATAGGATTTATTCTAAGGACCTATTAAACGATACCCCACGATGGGGTAGACGAGGAAAAAAAAATCATCCCCACTTCACATGTAGGGAAGCTTCCCTAAAAAAAATATTTTCCCAAATTTCATTTTACCACTTTGTCGGCGTAATTGATACACACACCCCTACAAAATAACAGCTTTCTAGTACCTACTAACGGTCTCTTAGCAAAACCTCGGACAGACAGACAGACGGACATGACGAAACTATAAGGGTTCCTTGTCAGGACTACGGAACCCAAAAAATATTTGTGGCGTTGCCCACTTTTTGTTTAAGGCCCTTCTAACCCTAACATTAGCAACTCTATTTGTGGAGGTTCAAACTTCGTTTGAAATACTGTTAGAATAAAGTTCTAATCAGCTTGCACTACAAAGCGGTTGTTACGTCAGTCATTGCGGCCGAATAGTGCGAAATGAGTGGTTTTTTGCGATTTACAAAAAATCGATTGATTGGACTAAAAAAATAAAACACATAAGTTCATAGTTTATAGTTAGTTCAGTTAGTATACAAAGTTTCATGATCTAATTTGAAGTACTTTTTGAATACCAGCGGTTTATTGTTCGATTTGGAGGTAACTTTGTTTTTTTTTTTTTCTATCGAGAAAAGTTTATAAAATCGTGTTTTCGTCACATATAGTACTTAGCATTAATCCTCAACTTTACCAAATATTTATTTCAAAAAAGGCAGACCCCACATTATGGCAGGCGGCATGTTTGTTCTATCAACTGGGCACAAAAATAGACTCCCGGCTGTCTACTAAGAAATTCCTGATTTGAAAACTCAGTACCACTTTATCCGACCCGTGAATAAATCTCAAGACGTCACAAAATATGGATATTCCCTGTAAATAGCACAAGTCACCTGCAACTCAATCAGAATACAAGGAAAATTCATGATAAAAACCAACTAGAATGAGAGTTGAGAACCTGTTCAACACAAAGCGGTGTCATAATTACCGGTTAAGCCGTTTTCGAGATCATTACAAAATTAACTTGTAATTTTTTGTTTTTAGTTTATAAATTTAATACTTTAATGCCAAAATTTAATAACATAACATCACGCCTCGTAATTCTTGAAGTGTAAGGCAGAGGTCTACTTAACAAGTACAACCATATTTCGCAGTTATAAGTCCCATGTATGTAGTAGCGGACGAACCTATTGACAGCCAGACTTCGTGGCTGCTACTGGAAAACCAACACATTGGCCGACCCGGGAATGTAATCCACGACCTCGGGGTCAGCAGCCGCGCTTATGAGTAGGACAACGAGAGAGTTAATTCTACTAATATTTACAAACATGCGTAAGTTTGTGAGGATGTATGGATGTTTGTTACTCTTTCACGCAAAGACTACTGAACGGATTTGAATGAAATTTTGCACACGGATAGTTCATAACCTGGATTAAAACATAGGATACTTTTTATCCCAGTAGTATGATCCCATACGACAATTATCAAACTACACGCGGAAGCCGTTGGCAGAAGCTATAGTCGTAATTTAAACTACTTTAAAGGTTGTCTAAAGGTTTATAAACCGCTTATATTTGGTCGAGTTTATGTTAGAGTAGTAGGTAGCAAATTCTTGATTGACAAACATTACAATCAAATAATTATGTTTTTGTAGTTTCTACGGTACAAAAACGATGAAATCGATGAAGGAAAACATCGTGAGGAAACCTGGACTTGAGTCTGGCTAGAACAAGCTTGGTGAATCACCACTGGTGATTAATGCCTTTGCCTTCTTTGGATGGAAATAAGCTTAAGCCCAGCCGTGGGACAGCAACAAGATGTTATTATTACATTGGACGTTAATAATGCATCTTATACGTTTTAGATAATCTTTAAGTTATAATTGTGTTATTATTTTAAGTTAATATCTGAATCATAATAAGGAAAACATCGTGAGGAATTCCGAATGAACATTTATCGATATTTATTCCTGTTTCTAGGTTTAGCCAAACGCGTCAAGAACGTGTTTTTGTTTTAATTAGATGAGGTCAGTGTGTCCTGTTTGACTACTCTGAGAAGCAACATCGAAACAATTTGGAATTTTTATTTTTGTTTATGTACGGCATGATGTCATCTCGCAAGTCAAACCTGGTGGAGCAACTGTCTAAGTCCGTCAACGAATATGTGTGAGAAAAAAATTATACGACAGCCTATGTCTTTCCCCAAGATATAATCTATCTCCTTGCCAAATTTCATTACGATCCCATCAGCCGTTTAGTCGTGAAAAGGTAACAGACAAACAAACAGAGTTACTCTCGCATTTATAGGTAAGTCTTTGTACATGTCAAAATTTCAGTAAAATCCATAATTAATAGTACCTACTATTAATTATGGATTTTACTGAAATTGCCAACTATGTTGGGGTCGGCTTCCAGACTAACCGGATGCAGCTAATATCTGTATTTTACATGGAGCGACTACCTATCTGACCTCCACAACCCAGTTAGTACTGGGTAATACGGTACCCCTTGGTAAGACTGGTTGTCAGACTGTCTGGTTACTGACTACCGGTATGTAATGGGTGGTCATCCATCCACAGACCAACCTAGGCAAGCACGGCTTATCCTAAAGATCGACCCGAGTGGCTGTTATTATTTAGCCACGAGCTCCTCCTAAATAATGTTCATAGTTATGAATAAAAAATAGCCGAGGTTAAACTGAAACTTTTACAGAAGGAACTTAGCTGGTATTTTTAGGCCATGAAAGAAGACATGCCTCCTAGCCACAACAGTAATAGTGTGTGTACCTACTATTAATTATGGATTTTACTGAAATTTTGACATGTACAAAGATTTGTTACATAATAATAAAAGTACCTACCTGTTTGTTTTCGTTTTCATAAATCCGCTGTCAGATATTATGCCCATCCTAAACCATTGAGTGTTGTACCATAACATTTTACAAAAAATAAAACCGACTTCAAAAAAACACAAACAAAAAAAAAACAAAAAAGTGAAAAATAACTGTAGCTTCAGAAGCCGGTGACAAAAACACCAAATCAATCAAACAAAGGTCAAGCTTCAGAAGCCAGTGACAAAAACACTAAATCAATCAAACAAGGTCACACAATCAAAGGTTCACACATTCATAAATTCCTCTCACAATACTTCTTATATGCCAATAAAATCTTTGTCCATCCATCCGCAAACATACCTAACTTTCGAAATCTTTTTGTATTGTACACATAGATATCATACATTAAAAAAAATACAAACACACGAACATATAACCTCCTCCTTTTTTGAAGTCGGCTAAAAAGAATTCCATATACTTATCGAAAATTTCTTATTATTTAATGTTTGCATGCCAATTTTATAGCGAAATGTGTCATTGCGCTTCATATTATTTTTACCATCTTTTGTAAGTACCACATTTACTGCAAATAAATAATTTTATTTTCAAAGTCAATTAAATATTTTTTTTGACTTTGAAAAAAAAGTGAAACAAAGATTTTTGGAAAAATCTACCCCTATAACTAAATTGAGTAATATAATAATCAAGTATGAAAGTCCGCCATTTTTGCGCGGGGGAAATCCCGTACACAAATTGTAAGGAAGAATGTCCGTGGAGTTTCTTATCCATCCTTCTGCAAAGAGATCTATGCTTTGGAATGAGCTACTAAGTACTATACTTTCGGTAAAATTATTACAATGCCTTGTGATTGGACTGCTTTTTTTTATTTAACTGTCTTGTCTTGTCTCAATATCTATTTTTTGCCCAACTGTCCCACAATTGGGCAAAAAATAGATATTGAGACAAGAAAAGACAAGACATTTATTTGTAGAAACATGAGTATACATACAAGATAATTGCAGGTTGTTCAAAGTCAAAGTCAAAGTCAAAATTGTTTATTGCTAATCCATAATGTACAATTACAACAGGTGGTAAATAAAAACATAGAAACAATTATGGACCCTGTCGGGCACAGCTAATTTAGTAAATCTGTAGAGAGGAAGACCGCTTTTTTACTTTTTCAGTTTAAAATATTTCACATCCTATTAAGTATTTCATAATCCTATACATTTACATAATTTATTAATGTTATACTATCCATTATTATCAATCCATTAATTTCTTATATATTTAATTGTATTTAAAATTGCTTAAATGTTTAGTCGCTTGAAAAATGATCATTATTTATAGCATCGTAAAATCAATATCAATTTAACTCACACCCATATTTCAGTTCACAAACAAAAGGATCCATCATGTTCGGCCTTTGGGGCATACAAATACATACTATTATATAAATACACGCCGTGTTTAAAATAGCCGTGTGGTATCCGGCAGAGTAGAATAGAACCAACCCATTACACTCACGGGTGTCGTATAAGGCGACTAATGTCTGAGGCAGAACACCTTGCGCCTCCGTAGACCAGAGAATGGGCAGCAGCGTTTTCTGTTAGTCTTTCATCACTGCGATCTCCAATCCGCCTGCCAAGCGTGGAGATTACGGCAAATTCCTCCCATCGTGGGAGAGGCTTATGTCCAGCAGTGGACGTTATGGGGTGATGTTGTTGTTGTTGTATATAAATAGATATAATAATACAAATACTTAAGAAACAAAAGTCATTGTAACGAAGCTAAAAAGATTATTAAATTAATTAGTAAATTACAAATTTGAATTAAATTGTCCTATAATCTAATTTGAAATTGTACATAAATATTATACTTTGTCGTTAAAAAATTCTAAAATACTGTAGTATGCTTTCCCAACCAGATAATTATAATTTTAGCCGCTTTTTTAGTTTGTGCGCACTTAGTTCCCTCCATCTCTTTGGAAGTTTGTTTAATATTAAAGGCGCCATGCAAAATACACTTTTCCGCATTAATGCTGTTTTGGAACCATGTGAGCAAAGCATACTGTTATCGCGTCTGTTGCGACTGACTTTGTCTACCATGCGTGGAAATAATTGCCGATTACAATAAAAAAAAAAAAAAAAATTGCCTGTAACCACTCTATTTCAAATAAATGCCTTGAGTTTGAGTTCGTAATGAAGAAAATCTTACCAAAACTAATTAAAACTATGTAAAACACAAACATTTTAAACACACACTAAACTCACTAAGTCACTATTTGGCACTCATATCACTAACAATTAATACCATTTGGCGACCTCTGTGCGGTCCACTCGCCTCGGCTGATTTGTTTGCAAAACTGATTGGATCAAGGCTACTAGTCATCGAAATGGAAACTACGTCACAAGACGTCATAATAATATAATTGTATACGGTTATTGTGCGGTTTACTTACCTACGTTATTCTGCAAACGCAGCAACCCGCTTTTCTCTTTAAAACAATGTTTTTAATAAAGGGTGTTTATAGACCCATAACCAAGCCGAAAGTCTTTGGCAGAATGAACGCAACATTATGTTGGATAGTGTACCGGTTACATCCGGAGTTATTTACTATACAGACCTTGTAGAAACTAGAACAAATTTCAGAATCAGATTTTTTTTGTTCAAGACCCTACCTTTTTTTTTTTTTTTTTTTTTTTTTTTCGGATGGGAAATCGTCAAATGACTTCTCCCGCTCTGGGCGGAGCGGGAGGGAGTGTCAGACTTTTACTGACTAAAACCCATCCATGTTCCTTCATCGCCCTTTGTGTTCCGGGGCCACGGTATCTCTTTCGAACAGTCCCGCAACCCCGGCAGGCATCGGTCCTTGCGGACCCCTTCCTTTTTGCTGACTCTCTTTGAGGCGCGCGTGGAACACGAACGCGCCGTCGACACGGCCTGTCGTCATGAGACGGACGGACGGCGAGCTAGCCCATAGCCCACCGTCCACAGGCCCGCGCCTACGGTGGCCGGGGGCCACCACGTGGCCCCCGGCTACCGTAGGCGGGGCCACGTGGTGGCCCCCGACGCCCGGGGCGTCTCCCGCGGCGGCCGGGACGCTGTGAGGTTCTCTCCCTCTCACGTTCCGCCACCTCCTTCTCTAGCATTACTGCTTCGCAGAAGGAGGTGACGGCGTCCCATTCCGTCTCGCTCCGGACCATGGCTTGCACCAGGGCCGGACGCGAGAGGTCGCCGCCGCCAATTGCCGCTTCGAGGACACGGCGGTGCTCCGCCCACGCGGGGCACACCTCCACCGTGTGCTCCACCGTGTCCTCCGGTCGATCCTCGCAATGGAAACACCCGGGCGTTTCCTCCCGCCCGATTCGGTGCAGGAACCTCCCGAAACAACCGTGTCCGGTGAGGACCTGCGTCAGGCGGAAGGTGAGGTGAAGAACCTATTAGTTACGGAGTTAGTTAGTTTTATATTGGTAGTCAAAGTTCCAAATTTTTCGCAAGTTTTTTTTCAAAGACATAGACTTTACTTTAAATACCTCCATAACAACTCTTACTATTAATTGCGTCCATCAGCACAATATTTTGATTGCGTTACATTGAGTTTTACCGTAAACCGTGATTTTTCACCCCAAATAAAAAGTCAAGCCCGCATGCCTGCTGCATGTTGCATGCTTGCTGCATGTTGCATGCTTGCTGCATGTATTTTGTATGCTTGTTTGCATGTTTTAACAGGAAAATAAAAATCACATATATTATGTTCCAAATCAACTATTTTATTATAATTCATGCTATCACTATCAAATACCAAAAAAAAACAAACGATTACAAGTTACTGTTTTTTTAAGCTATATATGCCAAAACTCGTTATCACAATCATTACAAAATCATTAATAAACCCTGTATAGAAGTCGAATCCACCATCTTCTGGATCTCAAAATAAATTCCATATTCGTAATCAGCACCCCTGATAATCTCAGTATTGACACCCATATTGATTTTGAGACATTTCAACCCCATCGCACTACAACAGAGAATGATGGTATTTCAGGTCTGCTACATTAAATCTTAAAATCGTTGTTTTTGTAATACACTCGATCCGATACACCATACAAACTATACCCATTTCCCCCTTTAGGGGTTGTATTCTGAAAAACCTAAAACACAAATGTTAACTCATTTATCGATAGAAGTACTCCTGTGAAGTTTCGAATAAAACAGTCTAGCTAATCTTGTTTCCCCCTACAAATTTTCGACTCCCGTTTCACCCCCTAAGGGGGTAAATTTTGAAAAATCCTTAGTGCACCCGTAGACCTCATAAGAAACCTACGCGTGCTAAATTTAGAATCTCTAGGACCAATGGTTTGGGCTATGACTTGATTTTCAGAATTTGTCACCCCATTTCCCCCTCTTAGGGGTTGAGTTCTGAAAAACCTGAAACCCGTTTCTACTCAATTATCAATAGGAGCACTCCTGTGAAGTTTCGAATAAAATAGTCTAACTAATCTTGTTTCCCCATAAAAACTTTAAAGCGCCGTTTCATCCCCTTAGGGGATGAGTTTTGAAAAATCCTTTCTTAGTGCACCCTTAGATCCGTTAAGGGTGATTCAATGGAACGGCCGCGGCCTGCAAGGCAAGGTCGCCCCCCTCCGCCGCCTCCTCAGAAAAGAGGACATCGACGTGGCGCTGATAAGCGAGACACACCTGGGACAGGAAGACAAGCTGCGAGTCCCCGGGTATCTCGCTTACAGGAAGGACGAACAGTCGGCAACCAATACCCGTTACCGTGGTCTGGCCGTACTGGTGAGGCGAAGAGTCGTCCATCAGCAGCTCCCCGTGCCGTCGCCCGGCTCGTACTACGCGCTGGGTGTGCAGCTGCACGTTGCTGGCGAGGATCTCGCCATCTACGCCGCATACAAGGCGCCCTCGACCCATCTGGACCCTTCGGAGTTGAGGGCCCTTCTAGACGCCAGCGGCGGCGCGACGATCCTTGCTGGCAACTTGAACTGCAAGCACCCAGCGTGGAACTCGGCCGCGGCGAACACGGGAGGAAGACGGCTCTTCACGGATGCGGAAGCCTTCGGCTACACGGTGTCCGGCCCAGAGACGCCCACCCATTTTCCGGACAACCCACTTCACATGCCGGACGTGTTGGACATCGTGGCCTACCGAGGGCTACACTGCCAGTTCACGCAGCAAGTACTGGACGACGAGATGCAGTCGGACCATCACCCTGTTCTCGTCGTCCTCTCGGGGATGCCGACCCGACTGAAACCCGCGGTGCCACGTCGTAAAACAAACTGGAAAGACTTCACAGAGAGGATTGAGGCCACCACTCCATCTCGGCCTATCGTCACCTCTGCGGACGTGGACCAGATGGCGGCAGATGTCACTGCTTGCATGCAGAGCGCCTTGGAAGTGGCGACTACAACTGTATCGCAGGAGAGCGCGGCGACTCAACGGCAGCCGCCTCTACTTGCGTACCTGCAGAAGATGGTCGCCGACAAGAGGCGCCTTCGCAAGCAGTGGCAACAATTGAGATGCCCTATTTTGAAGAGGAGGATAAACCGTCTCGCGGAAAAGATCAAGGCCGGGCATGTATAAAACATATATACGCTCAATACTGACGTACGCCGCCCCCGCCTGGTTCGCCCTCACTAGCGAGGTAAACAAGAAGATTCTCCGCGCGCAACAGACGCTTGCGCTGCGGACCATAGTTGGTGCCCCTCGCTACGTGAGGAACGATGTCATCCAGCGGGACCTCGGGATTGAGAGCCTGGACGACTTCATCCGACGCCTCGTGACGGGAATATTCGCGCGTGCCGACGCATCTGCTTGGCCTCACGTCAAGCACCTAGCGCCCTGGCATGCGCGACCCCCTGACCCGAGGCGACTCCCCCGCGACCTGGTAGCGGACGATGACCCCACCCCACCGGATTGACCCGGGTAAGCTGTACCAGGCTACACGCAGCTTGTCTGCACAATATGACTCCACCCATTACATGCACCCAGCTGCGTGCCGTATTCTAAGTTAATATAGGTACGTCACGCAGTGAAACCACACATGCACGTCTCTACATTCACGTAGACTCACGCGAAGGAAAGCGGCGCGGGCCCGCGACCGACGCACACACTGGGCGGTTCCTTAGTCTGGTCCACTGCTGGCTAGCTCCGGTTAGTGGGGCGGGCGGGAACCACACATCCACTGTAGGTGCGCTATAAGTCGGCACCTCTGCCGCTGGTCGTCCTCCGCCGGGCCTCCCTCGGGTCTCACCTGGCGGGGACAGACCGCCGCGCGCCGAGGTGCCGTGAAGAAAACAGCGCTGTGCAACAGCGCTGTGGCGCGCCTACAGTCCACAGCATAGCAACCACACACATGGGCGCATGTTGCCACCATGCGTCCAATTGACCAAACGACAGTGTCCACCCCGAGGACGGGTCCGTTTTAATAGCCCCGGAACCACCTACCGCGCCCCCTTGCTGGGGCGTTGTGAATACTACTGAGTTTGAGGCAGTCTTCGGTCAGCATTCCTCAGTTTATCTTCAAACTTACTCTGTGAAAGTCGTCGTAATTTTGTGTCAGTCGAAGTTTAAAATGGTAATAAGTACTATCTTTAATGTGTTTCTCTGATTTTTGTAAAAGTTTTCCTAATTAGTGTGTGTGTAAAATCAGTGTTACTATTCAATATACAGTTTTAATTAGTGCATCTTCAGTTGTTTCTTTTATCAACCCGAGCGACCTGCGATCACCTACAGGTGTGAACATCAAAATTCCTAAAATTCATCTTTTTCGTTAAAGAAGCACAACGGAAAATAAAAATAATAATCTAAAGAAACACTTTTCCGCAAAAAATAAAAAGAACTTTTTCTTAAAACGCCATTTTGCAATTCGAACAGTGTTTCGTAAATTATCCGCGACGATATAGTTTTTAAAACAAATGAGTTCGACTTTTGTGAGTAAGGTTCAGAGTGAACATTACAAAAGACAACTGCTGTGCTATGCGACTAAGGTCTTTATCAAAATGCTTTTTGCTCTATTTTTCCTTATTGGAATGATTTATTATTAAAATTCTATTACTGCAATGAATTTGCTGGTTATGAATCATTTTGTCTTGATAACACTGTGTTATTTCCAAGCGTTTACATTCAGGGGCCGTATAGGTTAACCATTGAAGGGGTGGTAACCGTCACAATGCATATAATCCTTAAAGGGGTAAGCAGACATGTTTCCTCGTATACCGTAGCGCATGATATACTTCTGAATACGTGGTAGCTGTTTATGCGTCGAAGTTTTTTCCATTCTGTATAAGGAAAACTATAAACTAAGCTTTGCTACATCCTTGCGAACAAGTATGCGATGCGATTAATTCCACTCGGCAGTATGATAAACAATGAAGCTGATCGAAAACAATTATTACACACAATTCGGTAAATACCGATCAGTAAAGTCCAAAGTCGGTTTTTTTTGTAAATGGTATCTCGCAGTTCAACCTAGAGAGGTTGTCGTCTGCTTAACCGGACTATGTTGTGGGTGCCTTGAGTGCAAAGCCTCCAGCCAGGGCAAAAGTTTACAAAATACTTACAAACTTTGCGACTACACGCTAAGGGCACCCCCTGCGGGGTACGGGCTGCGGCTTAGGGCGTCGCTAGGAGAGGACAGCAGAGGGACAGGCTGGATCTGAGTGGTGTCATTATTTGGGGACTGATTTTGGACTACAGGTTCAGCCACGCGGGCTGGCTCGAGCGAGGAACGTGGAAGGCATAAACTAAACAATAGTGGGCATTCTAAGGTATAGACCTTACGTTCTCACAATGACCGTCTTCACATAGGTGAAGACGGTCATTGCAGGCATAGCAAGGGGCTCCCGTGATTTAACGTAAGAACCGGTTTTGAAGAACAGTGCGTCCTATTGATATATTTAGGCTTGGAATGTGCGAACACAACACAAGCGTATGTCATGATGGGACTGATCACCGCGATAAAGAGGCGCAATTTGCATCTGAGAGACAATTTGCTCCTTGCCGTTAGTAAGAAATGCACTGATATGCCGCCCGAACGTGACATGGTTGTCCAGTATGACTCCTAAATACCTGGCTTGCTTCTCCCAAGGGATAGGCTTACCGTAAGTATGTACCTTACGAGCGATTGTTCTCCACCGTAGGTGCTCCAGCTGCTAGACGACAGTGTAATGACGCTGGAGCTGGACGTAAATCCTTTAGAGAATTATGGCGATGTAATCAAAATAGATACTACCCATATTTAGCTAAGCTAGCCCGGGCAAAACTAAATGCAATGACTACAAGAATAACTTCTAGTGTAGGTACCTTACGGTCGATTGTTCTCCGCCTTTCTTTCGTTTTGGAGGGACATCGATGCATAACTTCTCCGGGCCTTTTTAATCTGTATATCAATGGTCTGATCGAGGTACTCAGGAGAACCGGAGTCGGCTGTCACCTGGGCAATGTCTGTTTAAATAACATGAATAGCTCAAGCTATTTGCTGCTTACTGCTTTGCTGATGACATGGTTCTTTTGAGTCCCTCGATCAAAGGTTTGAGGAAGTTGTTGTCTATCTGTGAGCATTATGCTGATGCTCACGGACTAAAATACAACGTCTTTAAGACCGAATCCATGGTATTCGGGTCTGGAACAGGTCTGGGGAACATACCCAGTTTGTTTTTGAACTCCAGGACGACTGCGCTATAGAAAAAGAGCGTACGGCCCTCTCAGTGAGGAGTAACATGCTCGCACGCAATTTGTGAAGTGCACCAAAGATGTCAAGAACACTCTATTCAAAGCTTATTGTCTGTCAATGTACACCTGCCAACTATGGTGCAACTTCACAAAAAAGATGTACAACTCATTAAGGGTTCAGTACAATGACGCTTACCGAACCCTTATGAAACTGCCAACGTACTGTAGTGCTTCGAGCATGTTTGCTGAAGCGAGGGTTCCGGATTTTTACGCCATTATGAGGTCGAGGGTCGCGTCCTTTTGGCAAAGTTTGAGATGCTCCAGTAATAGCATTTTGAGGGTTGTATCGTGCAACCTTGCAAGCCCTATATTTGTGCACTGGATTTTTGTTCACTAAAACGGGACCAAAAATAGACGAAAAAATTAATGTTATTTTTGAAGACATAGGGTACTTATAAATTTTTTGAATGTATTTAATGGTATTTTTTAATGAATTGAATGATATTTTTAAGGGTTATAGACGTAAAGATTTTGTGTCTCCAGAACTTAAAAAATCTTATCGAAAACCCTTTCAATGGTCCCTGAATGCAAACACTTGGAAACAACACAGTGTAAACAAGACAAAGTGATTCATGACTAGCAACTCGATTGCAATGCAACTTTGTATTTACTAGAATATTAATTATAAATAATGCCAATAAGGAAAACTAGAGCAAGACGCATTTTGACAAAGGCCTTCGTCGAATATCACGCATCGTTCGAGTGTCCAAACAAACATGGACTGTAGTACTCTTCTGTAATGTTCACTCTGAACCTCACTTACAATTAATGTCGAAAGCGAACACCGTTCGAATAGCCAAGTGCCGTTTAAAAAAATAAAATTCGTGCGTTTTTTGGAAAATTGTCTTTAAGTATTTTTTTTAATTTCTCGTTGTGAGAAAGATGTATTTTAGGAATGGTATCCAAATACAGCTTGTGTTATTTTTATTGTATGGTAAGATATAAATTTCGTTTTCGTTAAGGGGGAATCGCCAGGGTAAGTTTTGAAATAAAATTTTGTGTAACAGTAAATTTTCCTGTAAACTGTAAAAACAATTTTCTGTTGTCAACCATTTACGCAATTTATTTCTAAAATACACACAAACTACACGACATCATTGCACTAACGCACACACAAACACTGCAACTTATTTTTATGGACTTAAGTATTTATTATCAAGTTTTTTTTTAAGCATTTATTATTTTTGGATAACCAACAGTAGATAGATAATTAAGAATAACTGAATCGATAAACTAATTGAGTTTACATTGGGCACTACCTTAAACCATGATTTTTCAGACAAAAAAAGTTGTTTCTCTGTCAAATTAAATCAAATCAAATTGTTTATTTGTGATACATGGGTTATGACTTAGGATCTGTGTCCTGTCTGTATGTGTCTTGTCTTGACTTCTGCCCGGTCCCTTGGTCTGTTTACTCACACCTTTTATACCGGGTTAGTTTTCAATGACCAGCCAAAATTTAAAATTAAGATCTAGATATGAAACCAAAAGTATGTTTTAAATTTTATTGTCTAAAAATATACAATAAAATAATAGCATTCATTTGAAAATGTCCTAAAAATTTCCTAAATCATAAACCTAGCATGAATCAATACACTTGTGTGTGTGCATGCACCGCCAAATGTATGTGTGTGCTAACTGCTACCTATCTAGTTTGTTGAACTGAATTGTGCTTTAGCAATATCCACAAGTTCGCTTTTTAGTGGTGGACAGGACTGAAATTTTATTTGAAAAAAAATGTTATTTTTTTCATTATATCGAAAATATGATCGATTCTAAACCATCTCTGAAAATTTAGCCGGTCATTGAAAACTAACCCTGTATAACAGTAAGTCTGTGTTAAAAACAGAATATTAAAATAATGTTTATTTAACATTTAAAATCATAGCATAGCTGCCCGGGTGCTTGAAGTAGTTTAATGTTTGTTAAACTTTTATATGTATACTAGCTGATGCCCGCGGCTTCGCCCGCCCACTTGACAAATTATATACTAAAACCTTCCTCGAGAACCACTCTATCCATTGGTGAAAACAGCATGAAAACCGGTGCAGTAGTTTTTAAGTTTATCGCGAACAGACAGACAGACGCGGTGGAGGACTTTTATTTTATATTAAGATGATGTTACACTCCAAACTGATAATCGGTATAAACCACTTTTGACTTGTGTCAGTCAAAATCCTTATGAAGTTAAAATGCGTTTTCTGCATTAAAAATATGTTGTTCTAGAACGCCTCAGCTGTAATTTCTTTGTCCTAGAATTACATCATGGTTTTCAAAGGGTCGCAAAAAAAAACCTAACGACCCAAAAAGTTTCTAAGTAAAAATGTTAGTTATTGTTAAAATAGTTTTACCGGTTAAAAGTAGTTTTGACTGTGACATTATACTGGGTGTTAATGTAGTCGCGTGCCATAGCTTAGGGGTAGGTTCAGTATCGTTAAAGGAGTCCCAGGAAAAATAAAAAATAAAAACCAAAAAAATAAAAATAAATTAAACAAAAAAATTATTGCAAGATCAACCTAATTTAGTACGGTCTACTAACTTAAAATAGTAATCGTTTAGAATTAAAATTATTTTTTAATTCTTTACGATTACGTGTTGTAGGTTATCACCCGCGATGGCGTAAAGCCGTACCATTTCGGTCCACGTTCATTTGTTTAACGGCTCGGCACACGGCGCGCTCTAGCGACAGCTGACTGCGGCGCGGTCGATGACCCCGAGTGCCCGCCCGTTCGGCGGTCAGCTGTTTCCGAGCGCATTAGGGTGGAAAATAGAGGATTTTCTTCAAAAAAAAAGGTTGCTTTTTTCTATGGTTTTAGGTTCTACTAATGAAAACAAACCACTGGTTTCAAGGATAACGGTGTTCACGGTGGTGTGTGTGTGTTTGTGATCCTAGTACCACCATTACTATATGTGTTGGTAATAGTTCCAAGATTAAAAAGGAAGACATCACTGACTGTGTTTCAGAGTTGTTGAAGTTAAATTGTAATAAAATAATATTGTGTGCTTTTCCATTTTTTGAAAATTTGGGTAATAGAAAAAACAACTATATACATATGTTAAATAACCATGTACATTTTTTAGTAGGTCACTATAGTGACAGACTTATATATCTGGATATCAACACTATTGTTGGTAAACTGAAGTCGACACGGGGTAAGGTGTATCTACCTATTAGATGTAGACACAAAATAGCTCGGCTATTAGCTTATAATATTCACACAGACATAAATAGTATGTCTAAGTTTAGTTCTATTATTAACACTGCGACTATTAGTAGTAATACTAATGTACAGGTGACTTTAAATGAATATAGCATTAATGCTATAAATGTTTACAAACATTGTACTGAGGAGGATCCATGTGTCACCGTGGAGAATTCTCAATTAGGGTCTATTAGTATTAGTGATAGGGTCTTGTTGTCTGAGGATGGCACGGGAGTCTCCGGCCTCACTCCAAATATTAATTTAAACTAGAAAATGAGACAACAGGAGGTACGATTAACAATATTGTTAATCCTACCAACGTATCTTCTTGCACTCAATTAGTTAGCAAAAAAGGGCCTCAGCAGAACACTTTAAAATTATTCCACCAAAATATTCAAGGCATTTCTTCCAAATTATTAGAAATTGAATTGTTTTTAGAAAATAGTAAGTTTGACATTATTTGTTTTACTGAACATTGGCTAAAGGATTACCAAATGCTTATCAATTATGAGAACTATATGGTGGGTAGCTGCTTTAACCGTAAAACTATGCTTCGTGGAGGTTCCCTAATATTAATAAAAAATTGTTTTAAATATAAGCAACGTAATGACATAGTAGGTCTCTCGGTTGAACATTGCGTTGAACTGTCCTGTGTTGAGCTAGATAAGCATGTAATTGTGTGTGTGTACAGACCCCCAAACTATCAAAACTTTTCCTTATTTGAATCAATAATGGAAGATGTGATGCCAAAACTTGCAGCCAGTAATAAATCTATAATTATTTGTGGTGATTTTAATATCAATATTTTAGAAGAATGCTCAAATAGCAGTCGCTTATTAAATCTTTTTAAGTCATTTGACTTGACCAACACTTTTAAAGAACCTACTAGAGTCACTCCATCTTCTGCTACTTGTATAGATAATATTTTCTGCGATTGTGATTACTTAGATAAAGCAATAGTAAATTGTCTGCCTTCTGACCATAGCGGACAAACTGTAACCTTTAGGTGTAATACACCCCCATTGCAAAAAGTTCAAATTAAATTTAGACCTATAACTTCTAGCAGATTAAATAGGTATAATATTTCGCTACAGAACAAGTTAAGTGTTATGAGCCTTGATGATATTAATATAGATCAATTGTATGATCGTTTCTTTTCAATAGTTCACACGGAATTCAATAAAACTTTTGAAAAGAAGACAAAAAGTATTTGCCCTAAATTCATATTTAGTGATTGGGCAACCAGAGGTATCAGAAAAAGTAGGGAAAGACTATTTGAGCTTTATGGCCTTAAGCCTTTTATAAACACTGAAACTTTTAACAAGTATGTTGCTAAGTATTCAAAAAATTTTAGAAATACGTGCAAGGTTGCTAAAGCACTGCACATTAGCAACAAGATCAAAACAGCAGAAAATAAAATAAAGACAGTTTGGAAAGTTATAAATAACGAGACTAACAGGAAGAAAATACGTAACATACCTCTTTTCAAATCCGGAGACAGTAAAGATACTAATAATTATAGACCTGTATCCGTGTTACCAGTTTTTAGCAAGGTTTTCGAAAAAGTAATGCTTAATCAAATGCTCTATCATTTTAACACCAACAGAATCTTACATGATCAACAGTATGGCTTCACCAAGGGACGTTGTACAACTGACGCCGGTGTAACCTTATTAAAGCACATATTTACAGCGTGGGAAGAGTCTCAAGACGCCATAGGAATTTTTTGTGACCTCTCCAAAGCGTTTGATTGCGTAAATCACGACACATTACTTTTGAAACTTGAGTATTACGGACTGGGTAAACTTGCACTTAGTTTGGTAAAATCTTATTTGAATGATAGACAACAACATGTTCAAATAAATGGTGTTAATTCACAGGGTTTAAAAGTAAAAATGGGGGTTCCACAAGGCTCAATATTGGGTCCTTTTCTCTTTCTAGTATATATAAATGATCTTCCCTATTTACTGAAAAACCAACCGCAAAATATGGTGTTATTTGCTGATGACACTTCCCTAATTTTTAAGATAAATAGGCGGGCCCAAAATCTAGATGACGTGAATAATGCCCTACTTCAGGTCCAAAATTGGTTCACAGCAAACAATTTGGTATTAAATGAAAAAAAAACCAAATGCATAAGATTTGCTTTACCAAATGTTAAAAGTAGTGATTGTGATATAATATTGAATAAAGAGAAACTTGAATTCGTAGATAAAACGGTTTTCCTGGGGATTACGCTTGATTCAAGGCTACAATGGGGTTCTCATTTGACTTCTCTTGCGGGGCGGCTAAGTTCAGCAGCCTATGCCATTAGAAAAATCCGTCAGTATACTGATGTAGATACCGCTAGACTGGTTTATTTTAGTTACTTTCATAGTATAATGTCTTATGGCATTTTACTGTGGGGACGGGCTGCAGATATTGAGTCTATATTTATTCTGCAGAAAAGAGCCATCAGGGCCATATATAATCTTCGTAAGCGCGATTCTCTAAGGGAACTGTTTAAGGATATTGGCATCATGACGGTACATTGTCAATACATCTACGAAAACATAATGTACGTCAGAAAAAATCTGCACCTTTTTGGTAAAAGGGGTGACAGACATAATTACAGTACTAGAAATAGGGACCAACTAGTTCAGCCAGGTTTCCGACTCGCTAAAGTAGACTCATCTTTCATGGGGTACTGTTTGAGATGCTATAATAAAATTCCACAAAGTATTCTTGAACTGAATGAGACGAAATTTAAAACATGCATTAAACGCACACTATGTAAGCAAGCATATTACAAGTTGAGCGATTATATCGCTGATAAAAATGCTTGGCTCAATGCTGGTCCTGCTCCACAAGGACAGGGGCGCATAAATTGATAGCATTAAAATGTATTGTTGGAGCTGCTGAAGATTGTACAACTATCTTTGCATTGTATAGATTCAATCTCCTTAGTATTATATAAATGCATAGCCCATATTGTGTGAGTACTATGTACTAGAAAGCTATCATTCACTGGAAACCTACGTCTTTTCTTGACTTGAATGTGCCCTGGCGGTTTAGAGTATGTCATGCTCACTCAAATGTCTCGCTGATGGTGGCGCATGTGTCGGATCATTTAGTTCCCTTCAAAATGGTTGAGTTGAATGGTGCTGATCCATGCGTCATGTCCGTGAACGGGCGCTGTCAGTTGTGACTGGTCATCTCTTAGTTGCCATGGCTTATTTGAATGAATTATTTTGAATTGTATTTTTTTTGTTTGTGTGTTTTTGCTGTGGACACTTTTAACGTGCACATCTTGCTACATTGTTCTCACATAATATACCATCTCAACATGAATGATGTAACCAAGATTTTGTAACAATATTCTGATTTAAAAGAGTGTCCATGGAGTTTCTTGCCCGTTCTTCTCCATAGAGATCTACGCTAGGGAATGGGCAACTACAGTACTTTCACAGTTTTTATGTCTTGTGACTGGGACTGTAGCTACATTTAATTTTCATCTTTGTTTCGACAATTCAAAAGTGCCTGTAACTGGCTTACTTGAAATAAATGCTTTGATTTTGATTTTGATTTTGATTTTTTCACACTAACACCCTAATTTTAGGTAAAGAAAAAAATATTAAAGGTATTTTATTTTTATTTTTTACGGGTTCCTTTATCGATACTGAACTCACCCCTAAGCTATGGCACGCGACTTCTTTAACACCCTGTATAGGGTGTAAAACACCTCTTAACGAAGCCGAAAGGCACTTGTTCTCCCCGTCATTGCGATCATTTTTTTGTTTTACACCATACCTGGGAACCTCTTTCGGAGATATTGGAGGTCAAAGTTCCAACTTTTTGACAAGTTTTTTTTTAAATACAAGTTTTTATTGTAAGATTTTAACTTTTAACACCTCCACGAACCCCGTACTATTCAATCCATCCATCAGCACAATGTTTTGAGTGCGTTACATTGAGTTCAACCACAAAACATGATTTTTCAACCCAAAAAAAAAGTCTTATGTACAGAATGCTCGGTTGACGGCTTCGTGATGAGGTCTTTTACACCCTGTATACATATTTACCTATGTTGTTAGTCACACACCTGATAAAGGAAATAAATAACATAAATTCGCTCTTTCAGTGTCACACATATCGTCAGCCTGCCGATCATCAATTGACAAAAGGTACGCTCTTAATAATGACTTTAACTTTTTGTTTCAAACAACATTACTTCATTAAGGACCGAGTAATCGTGTTAAAAGGTTAACTGGTTACACCTAATACCCATATTATACTACAACTACTACTACAACAGCCCATAACGTCCACTGCTGGACATAAGCCTGTCCCATGATGGGAGGAATTTGCCGTAACCTCCACGCTTGGCAGGCGGATTGGAGATCGCAGTGATGAAAGACTAACAGAAAACGCTGCTGCCTATTCTCTGGTCTACGGAGGCGCAAGGTGTTCTGCCTCAGACATTAGTCGCTTTATACGACACCCGTCAGTGTAATGGGTTGGTTCTACTCTACTCTGCCGGATACCACACGGCTAATAACCCATATTATAATACCCATACCCATATTATTCTTGTTGTGTTGTGTTGTTGTTTATAATATGTAGTGTGTGTGTGTGTTGTGTATGTGTTGATAGAATGTGTGGTGTGGTGTGAGTTGTGTGTTGTGTTGTTATGTTGTTCTTGTTATGTTGTTGTTGTTATGTTGTTGTTGTTATGTTGTTGTTGTTTGTTGTTGTTGTTGTGTTATTATATGTTGTTATGTAATGTTATATTATTAACCATTGTACTGGTTTATACTATATGGGTAACTAGCTTATGCCTGTGGCTTCGCCCGCTTGACAAATTATATACTTAAACCTTCATCTTGAATCACTATATCTATTTAAAAAAACCCGCATCATAATCCGTTGCGTAGTTTTAAAGATCTAAGCATACATAGGGACAGACAGACGCGGCGCGGCGGGGACTTTGTTTTATATTACAGGTGACTTTTTTATCAATAAAAAAAAAAAAAATGGGTATAATAGGTGAACGGAGTAGAAGCAAATGGCATACATATTTTTTTTTTCTTTTTCGAAAAAAAAAATCAAAATAATTCGAAATTCTAAATTTTTTATTAATTTTTTCGACATTTCTTTGTTCTAATACGAAAAGTTTACTTGAAATTTGTAGCGTTTTTTGATGAAGGTTCAATTTTTTTCTAAGCTGTGGAAAAAAGAAAAAAAAACTAGGTATGCAATAATTTTTTACTCCGTTCACCTAATACTCGTATACCCATTTTTTTGGAAAGGGATAAAGAAGTTATCCTGTATTATGGACCGAACGCGTCCTAGGACCGGTTTCACACTACGTTCGATCCGAATCCAATCCGTACCCAGTCCGGAGTAGTCGTAGAACTATTTCTATGGTAGTTTACGGACTAGATCCGGCTTTCGTCATCCGATTTTGTATTGTAGTGTATTTTCACGGGTACGGATCGGACTCGGATCGGACGTAGTGCGAAAACACTCTGGGCCTACCACACGCACAAACTTTCCCACAGTTTTGCCTGCGCAAGCCGGTTTGTACACGGAACGCCGTGCGTGCGGTTGGTAAAATAACTGTACTGTTCCGTGTACAAACCGGCTTGCGCAGACAAAACTGTAGTATAGCTTGTGCGTGTGGTAGGCCCATAAGGGACTACTCACACTTATTCAGCTCTATTCAGCATAAGCCCATAGAATACAACGATGTTGTATGAGACGCGTACGCGTCCGCTGGACGGATGCGTACGCGTCTCATACAAAATCGTTGTTTTCTACGGGCATAAGCTAAATAGAGCTGAATAAGTGTGAGTAGTCCCTAAGAGCGGTTTCGCACTCCGTCAGGTTCTTGTATATGTTTATGTACAAAATATGGCCGCAGAATATATTGCAATGCAGTTATTTTGTCCTCTCCTTTGCGAGATATATACTTAGGCGTAATGTTATATTTGTTTGGCATCTTTCAGATCTACGAAGTGCATCCTCCCACCATATCCCAAACATGGGTCCTACGAAGTCGCCGGTGACCCCGCAGCGAAGCCTGGAGACGAACTTGAGTACGTGTACCTCAACGTGAGCTGCGAGCACGGTCACGGCGTTATTGGCAACAACGTAGTGCTTTGTATCCTGGGCGAGTGGTCAACTACAATGCCGGAGTGCGTCCGTGAGTATTGACCTTTTTTTTAGAATGCAGAAATCCTCATGAGAATACCCTCAGTCTGGAGAGAGAAAGGTTATGTTGGACTTTCATTGACTAAACCCCAATTCTTACAACTGCCATGAGTCGGGTAGATATTCTTATATTGGCGCGTATTGCCACTGGTATCAGTCCGCTATGACCAGCGGGCATTACCACCAAGTGCAGTCGAACCCACGTTCGCATTCTCCTATAAAAGCGCGCTCAAGGAACACTGCGTGCTACCTCCTTGGGCCTGACTGGTAGGTCGTAGGAGGTCGGAGATCGTCCGGCTGCTCTTCAGATACGGGTGTAGTAAGAAGTATACCTTCTTCACCGCCTCTTTTGTATGCATCACCTCGCAAAAAAAGCGACTGTCGTGTCTCGTAAGCACGTGAGCATGTGAGTTCTGATCGCACACAATTCGACAGCGACTCATTCACATGTCGATAATGTTCCCGCCCTTATCCCAATGTATTAAGATTGGATGTCGTCCTCTTCCATTTAAATCTGTTGGTCGTCATCTCAGCACCTTTCACATATTCCATTCTTCGTTTCTTTCTACATTCTTACTCAAATTCAAATTCACTTTCCCCACGACTTAGATCCTAGTGAAGGCTTGTCTTGATTTAGTTATTTTGTATTTCAGCTGCCTGCTATCTTCAGGAACATCCCAGTGTGACGTACTCCTGTAAGAAGATCGATGCTGACGAGTTTGGAGCATGCGGCGAGTACGAGCCTCTGGGGGCCTCGGTCAAGGCCGAGTGTCGGCCTGGCTACTACAGCCTAGAGGCCCTGCCTCGGATGCAATGCGTGAATGGGACCTGGTCGTATGTGGCTAAGTGCACTCCAGGTATAACACCAATATGATTTTATATGACTCCCAGTAACGTATTTATGCTGTCTAGGATCCGGCAAAGAAAAATAATATCAGAGGAGAAAGTAAAATATAATTATTGATCATTTTCATCTTAGTCGTAGACTTGTCTTTTGGCCTAGCCTACTGTCTACAAAAGATCTTCGGGACTCGTCGAGCTTGGCGATAATTTGATTAATTGCTTTGAATTTCGATTTCAACATAGTTATGTAGACTTTGCGAAAAGTTTAGGTAATAGGGTAGATGACAAAAAAAAAACTAATTAGTCCGTCAGATAGATTTCCAAAAAATATTGAACAATATTTTTTCTTTTTTTACGTAAACAAAAAATAAAAGACGATACAGTGCGTCGAAAACTCGTGTGACGTCACATTTGAGTACATTTTTAACTCAAATGTGACGTCACAAGCCCCAGTCATGATCTTTACACGTTTTATCTTCGTCAATTTTTATTAATTCAATCAAAAAAAAACGTATCCAATATTTTTCGATAATCTAACTGGCGGACTAACAATCATATTTTTTTTTGTCAGTCATCATCCTTTATTGATGTATAGGTACGTATACTCATATTATAAATATGTAAAGTTTCAACGCCTCTACATCCAAAGCCGTAAGAAGCAAGAAAAAACGCATTTTTTTATAAAAGCATTTTTATTTCCTCACAGAATGTGGCATAATGTCGGCTAATGCTATGTTGCCGTGGTACGCCTACATATACAGGGAAAACAACGTATACGAATACTTAATTGGCAAGTACAAACCGTTGTGTGGAGGAACTATAATAAGCCCCAATATTGTAGTGACAGGTAATGTTATTCTTTTGTTTTATGCTACTTAAATGTCGGCCTACAGAGGCCACAGGCCGTGAGGAGAGAAGAGCTCGTGGCTAAATAATAACAGCCGCTCTGGTTGATCGTTAGTTTAAGCCGTGCTTGTGGAAGTTGTTCTATGGATGCGTGACCACCCATTACATACCGAGTTTCCTCCGTGCCTCGGAAAGCACGTTAAGCCGTTGGTCCCGGCTATCATTTGTAGATCTTTGACAGTCGTTAGGTAGTCAGAGGCCCAAATATTTGACAACCAGTCTTACCAAGGGGTATCGTATTACCCGGTACTAACTGGGTTGTGGAGGTCAGAATCAGATAGGCAGTCACTACATGTAAAATACTGGAATTCAGCTGCATCCGGTAAAACTGGAAGCCGACCCCAACATAGTTGGGAAAAGGCTCGGCAGATGATGTTCAATGTCGGCCTACACGGCTGTAAATAAATGTTGCTCTTGAATGTAACGCCAACATGTCGATACTTTACTGTAAGTCGAAGACATTGCGATCATCGACCATAATGCACTGTTCATTCTGACTGGCCAATAGATGAAAAGAAAAACAATTGATAGAGCTAGATCTCAGGGCTGCACGACGGGGTTGCGGGACTGTTCGAAAGAGATACCGTGGCCCCGGAACACAAAGGGCGATGAAGGAACATGGATGGGTTTTAGTCAGTAAAAGTCTGACACTCCCTCCTGCTCCGCCCAGAGCGGGAGAAGTCATTTGATGAATTCCCATCCGAAAAAAAAAAAAAAGAAAAAAATATGGCTGCATGACGCCACTTATTTTCTTATTAACAAAATGTATGGAATCGAGTAGTTTTAATATGTACTGTGAACGTATGCATACGAGTACCTGCTAACTTGTGCCGACGGACAATTTTTAAATAACAGTAACTAAAGTTGCGTAAAAATATTAGTAACTTTAATTTAAGCATGAGTGCTGTTTTTTATGTTGTATTCAATGGAAGATTGTCAAATATGAATTATTAACACTGCCAGATGCTTCCTGTCGACGGAAATTTCTGCCGGACACTATTAATTTTGGAAAAAATACCGTAAAAATCATGTGCCCTTAGTGCGTAGTCGCTTAGTTTTTAGTTATGCCCCTGACTGGAGGCCTTAAATTCAAGGCATCCACAGGACTAGCCCGGTTAAGCAGTAGCCAGTCTCCTGACTGAACTGCGAGAAAAAAAAACGTAGAAAATCACTTCTGAGATTTTTTATATATAATTTTTTTTATTGTAAGCGCCGACCCCACGTAACATGGGACAGCGGCAGGAAGAATAGTGATGTTGATAAGTTAGCGTCAGTTCACACCGAGACGCGACGCGTTGCGACGCGACGCGGCGCGACGCTACTGGAAGAGGCCTGTGATTTCGCGGTGCGCCGCGCATCACAATGAAATGTGTATCTTTTCGTATAGTTGATAAAGTTATATTTTAAGTCGCTCTATTAAAACTTGCGCGCAGTGTCGCGTCGCGTCTCGGTGTGAATAGACCCTTTTGCTTAATATTCAGTCGTCTGCATTTCTCATTGCAGCGGCACATTGCTTTTGGCTCCTAACCGAAGGGATGGTCGACACTTCAGGAGATGTTGTGGTCGTCGGAAAGAAATATTGGGGCGATATTAGTGACGCAGAAAAGTTTCCCGTAAGTCAATTTATCAAGATTAGGATATATTAATAAAAACCTACTTCTTATTACCCGACTACGGCGAAGTCAAAAGGATTATGATTTTAGCAGTCTATGTATGTTCCTCCGTAGCGCCTAAACTATTCATCCGATTTTGATGAATAAGGTGTCAATCGATTCGTTTATATGGCCCTGGTAACATAGGGTACATTTTAACCGACTTCAACAGTAGGAGGAGGTTTTTACGAGGTCGATTTTACCTTGTAAACCACGATTTTAATTAGAGCGTGAAATTACGAATAAACGATTATTTCGTTTATTCATTTTTAATTTTTTACACATATATAATTTACATTTTTAAATATTCTTATATAAAACTACATAAAAAAACAATTAAAAATGTAAAAAAGTAGCCCCACCAGCGCTGGGAATAGGGTCCGAGCTGCCGGTGGTCAGGGCTTTTGAGAGAGGATCCTCCTAACAATACGTGCCGTGTCCAGAAGTACTGCTTTCTGGATCAAGCCCTTGATCCAGCTGCCAAGCGAGAGCCTCCTCGAGTCGAGGTTAAAACAAAGAGATTTAAAAAGACTTGAATGTCTTTGGGTTAAAACGATTATTATCAGTTGCCTGAATTCAACCATACATTTCACATTTTATTGAGATTATTTTCCGCAGGTGGCTAAAGTCAAGGTGACCGAACTGTTTCAAGGATCCCGGGGCAACTTCCAGCATGACATAGCCTTGGTTATATTGAGAAAGGCTTTCACATTCTCCAGGAGGGTGCATCCCGTCTGCCTAAACTTCGACTACGAGTTCAAGAAGAAGCAGATGCAGGAGGGAAACTTGGGAACGGTAGGAACCATCATCCTGCCCTTCTTTCATGTTACTTTGAGTTCGACGAATTGGGTATTAACCGCTATGCTATTTAATCCCTTTTTTCAAATCTTTTCTCAAACAATCCATCCATTCATTTTTAGGGTTCCGTACTCACTAAGGAACCCATGTCCGTCTGTCCGCAGATTACCACAATGCTTAAACTCTTGGTACCTACTAGAAAGCTGTAATTTGCTATTTTTAGGGTTCCGTACTGTTATAAATAATTTCCGAATCCACTACTTTAAATTTGCTGATTTGAGAATCTATGTATTATATAAAACTGCTCGCCATGCACGCAGCGCAGTCAACCTACAAAATTCCTTCAATTAACATATTTTTCGGCTCGTGTAATTTTGGTGTGCAAGTTTAAATAAATTCAGTGTAGCAGAAGTAAAGTGTTTCAATTAAAAGGGGACCCACGGAGCACCATCCTAACAGTACTCACCAAGGATCCCGTGTCCGTCTGTCCGCAGATTACCACAATGCTCAAACACTCTTAGTACCAACTAAAAAGCTGTAATTTGGCATGTTATGCAGATGAGCATATTTTTTTTTGCTTTTTGATAATATTATGTATGTGTTATAAAATCAAATCAAATCTGTGTGGTTCTTTCTTCAAAAGACCATCTTAGAAACTAATCTGCATAGTCCTCATCTGAATTGAACAAGATTATGTCTGGACTTTAAAAGAGACTATGACCTCTGAGTTTTTTTAGGCTGTTTCTTCTTAGAGTAGTCAGGTACAAAACACCAGCCACATCTAGTTTAAAAAAAATGACGTGTAAAAGTGTTTGTAAGAACCTACTTGCAAAAATAAACATCATTTCATTTCATTTCATTTCAATGTAATTAATGTTTTATGTACTAAAATCTTTATGGTGTGGTATTTATCACAGGATTGTTTACAAACATCGTAAACAACTATTGACATAATAATTACAGGTTGAACGATCTTTCAGGCTGAACACGACAACCGGTGTTATCTCCTAAGGCTTCAGGTTTCCCCATGTTATCCCTCTAAAAAGAATCACTCTGTATAATTTAGACTTTTTGACTTTGACTTTTAGTCGCCAGCTTTTTGACATTGACTTTTACTTTTACTTTGACCTTCAGCAGCTGCCACAGTTATCACAGAAAGCACCTATATTAATGTACTATAATAGTAAAATATCTTGTCCGGTTAAGATTTGTCAGATAAAAATAACTAAATTCTGTCAGAAGATATTGCTACTGCCGCTGCCGCTTCGTTTGTCCGTATCTAGACATATCGTAGTATATGGGGAGATTTTTACACAACTTCTTAAATACTAGGAAGTGACGAAGGGCGGGCATTTTGGTGGACTTTCTCATGTACATTTTGACGTTCAAAGAGTGCTGATAGTTTTCGTAGTTTTTTTTTTTCAGTCATAGTAAGCCTATAAAGTACCATACATATTTTTAATTTCTCTTTTTTTAATTCCATGCGGTAAAGGGCTAATAATAAGTTCGACTTTATTTTTTTATTATTAATGAGTTTTAATTATCTTCATAATTATGAAAATTGTGTTTCTGATCGTCAGTTGGGAGTGTTCCCTTTCCCCATGGTCGACCAGTCTCTACTGCAAGTTTTGAAGATTCCGTACATGCTAGTTCGGAAGTGCATCGCCCAGGCTCCTCCTACCTTTAGAGAGATGATCACCGGAGACAAGTTCTGCGCTGGTCAGGACAATGGTAAAAGCACATCTGTATTATCAAATGCTTAGTATTTTCCCTACTGTTTTGAAGACAGCTTCCAGTATCTAGGACCAGTGGTAGCTCAGTGGTATCGGGCGCCATTAACTTGTAGGTCGTGGCTTCAAGGCCAGGATGGCGCGTTACTCTAAGTAATTTATTTCATCACCACTGCTCTCAAAACTGTGAACATTGTGAGATAACCGGTATGTACTACCAATCCGCACTTAGCTGGTGTGGGTAATTACTGACCACCCCGACCGACTTAACATATCCCGTGACTGGTTGCGGCTTGGTTGCATGTCAGCTGCATTTATTTGGAACTGGAACTTAAGTGGGATACAGGGTGGTGATTTTAATTAAGTAGCGTAAAAAATGATTTTCGTACATGCATCACCGTAATCTGACCACTATTTAGTTTTTTTTTCTGTGTAACATGTAAAACGCTAGACAGATGACGAAGATTGATGAACAATGAGACTCTGACATTATCCTTCCATCTTTACTTACACAGGTACCTTGATCTGTCGCGGCAACAGCGGCACAGGTCTCGCCTTCCCTGGTGATCAACGAGGCATTACCCGTTATTACTTACAAGGCATCGTCTCTATATCACCGGCAACAGAACAACAATGTGCCCCAACGAATTTCATAGCATTGACTGAAGTTTATTACCATAAGGATTTCATTAAAGAACTCCTCGCGACGTCGTTACCGCCTCGCATGATGGGTTGGCTGGAACCTGAAGGTTGCTTCCTTAAAGAACATCCAAGTGTGAAATACTCCTGTAAGAAGGTCGATGCTGACGAGTTTGGAGCATGCGGCGAGTACGAGCCTCTGGGAGCCTCGGTCAAGGCCGAGTGTCGGCCTGGCTACTACAGTCCAGAGGCCCTGTCTCGGATGCAATGCTTGAATGGGACCTGGACGTATGTGGCTAAGTGCACTCCAGGTATAACCTCAATATGATTTTCACATGACTCCCAGTAACGTATTTATGCTGTCTAGGATCAAAGAAATTATTCAGTTAGAATAGCGGAGAAGTAATTAAAATATTATAATTAATAATTTTCATCCGTGGCAAACTAGATTTATCTTGTTGTAAAAAAAAGAGTAAGTATTTTATTGGACTCATAAATATGTAAAAGAAAACAAAGAAAATAAAACTAAACTTCAAAAATGAGATAAAAATAATGCAAAAATAAAACAAAAAAATAATAGTAAAAGTAAAACATAAATAAAAAAAAAATAGGTCCTGTACGAGGATGGACTGAGCATGGACGTAGACGTGCCCTTGTGTTTTTTTTCTAGTCTTCTTTGCTAATAAAACTAAAAATTAAGTGAAGATGGTGAAGGTAGGTCATTTAGGAGAACGGTTTTATGTTATTTTTACGCTAAGAAGGATCTGATAATCAGTTGAATTTGAATAAAAGACTGACGATAATTTCGAGTTCATCATAGTTGCGAAATGGTTAGGCAATTGATGATCTATACAAATATTATAAAATGTAAAGTTTCGACACCGCTACATCCGAAGCAGGAACAAGCAACTTGTATTTTAATTATATTTATATTTAAAAAAAAAATATTTCCTCACAGAATGCGGCTTAATGTCGGATAATGCTACGTTGCCGTGGTACGCCCACATATACCGGGAAAAGAAAAAATCTACTGGCCAGTACCAACCGTTGTGTGGGGGAACTATTATAAGCCCTAACATTGTAGTATCAGGTAATGTTATTATCTTATTTTATGCTAAATGTCGGCCTACGTGGCCGTCAGTGTAAGTCGAATCGGAGTAGAGTATTTGCGATTCACGGCTACACTACGCACATGTATGAAGCTCTATGTGATCTGTGCATGTATGCTGATTGGCAAACGGGTGAACTGTGCAACCAACATGATAACCCTCTCCATGTATATCTTGCGTAGAACTTGACCATAGATTGATTGACTTATTTTCTCAAAACGCATGATGAACGTAAATTATATGCAAAAATGCGGAACCCTAAAAGCGAATTAATGATTACGTGACGGCTGACAAAAGAGAATCAAAGAAAAAAAACATGTTGTGCCGACCCCAACATGGGCTAACGGCAAAAAGATAATAATGATATGATATAGAGTTATGCTTAACATTCGGTTGACCGCATTTCTCTTTGCAGCTGGTCATTGCTTTTGGCGCCAAATCGAAGGAAAGGTCAAGACTTCAGGAGATGTTGTGGTCGCTGGAAAACAATACTGGGGCGACATCAGTGACGAAAAAAAGTTTCCTGTAAGTCAATTCATCAAGATTAGAATATTTTGAAATTAACTGAAAAATCTTAGATTCACATTTTTCTATAGAATTTTCTAGTCTGATTTTAACCGTTTATAGTCCACATATTTATTATTTACTGCAAGGCCTCCCTTCCCACTGAAAACAGTGGTAATGTTCTCAAAACGGTGGTGATGGAATACATCGTGAAGAAACTGGCATTTCTTGGAACCGATAATTCGAAGACATGTAACGTCTACCAAGTTAACAACCTTTTTCGCAGGTGGCAGGAGTAAAGATGACAGAACTGTTCCAAGGAGCTCTGGGCAACTTCCAGCATGACATAGCCCTGGTTATATTGAGCAAGGCTTTCACATTCTCCAGGAAGCTGCATCCCGTCTGTCTGAACTTCGACTATGAGTTCAAGAAGAAGCAGATGCAGGAGGGAAGTTTGGGCACGGTAGGAACTATCATACTGCCCTTGTTTCATGTTACTTTGGGGTCAACGCATCGGGTATTTTTCTTCCAATCTCCTGCGCTAATTTTTTTGTAGTCGGCGCAGCACTTTTCTTCCATACCTCTCTATTACTCGTTATCTCAGCAGTCACCTCCTTTCTAGCCATATCATGCTTCACACAGTCCATCTATCGTTTCTTTGGTCTTCCTCTACTCTGACAGCCATCCACATTCCTACTCAACATCTTCCTCATTACACCACATGTTCATTCCACGATTGGTAACTGTTTACCTCATAATTTTTCAGTCATTTGCACCCCTTTCAGACTTCCTCTTATGTACTCATTCCTTATTGTATCCATTCGCATTACACCACACACTCCCTTAGCATTCAAAAAACACGCAAAAGAAACAAGAAAAGAATAATCACAACAGAGCAATTTTTGACGAAACAGAGTAGTTGTATCGTATTACCCAGTACTAACTGGAGTAACTGGGTTGTGGAGGTCACATAGGCAGTCGCTCCATGTAAAATACTGGTATTCAGCTGCATCCGGTTAGACTGGATGATGATGAAACAGTTGATGAAAATAATTTGAAAAAAAACGATATTGGTAGAAAACATAACCTCCTTATTTTGAAGTCGGTTAAAAAAGGCTTCAGTTTCCTGAATCAGGAAAGTGGCTTATCTCTTAATGTTTTGGATTTCCCATGTTATCCCTGTAAAAATAATCATTCTGTATCATTTAGACATTTTGACTTAAACTTTTGTCGCCAGCTTTTTGACTTTTGCCCTTTTTTACTTCTACTTTGACCTTCAGCAGCTCGAAAAGAACCTATGTTTCTGCCCGTTAAGATTTTTCAGATAAATAAACACCCTGATGCCGGCGCCCATGACTTGAAGGGGCGAAGGGCATTTTGCGGGACTTTCTTAAGTACATTTTGACCTTAATTCCGAAACTCATAAATCCGAATTTCAAAATACCGATTTTCATAATTCCGAATAGTTCAAATTCCCAAATATAACAACTCCGATTTATCATTAATCCTATTTACATAATTCCTAAAGCCATCGGCCTACGCTCCTCACGCCAGCTAGCAAGACCTAATACAAAAAGCACTAAGCAATACCGAGTTCTACTTTTTATTTTTTTTATTTGCTTGTGTGGCGCTAGATGGCGCGGTGTGTAATGTCCAGCGATATTTATTATTTAACATTATTATTATTATTTATTTCCTTGGTATTTGGCTTCTGTCACTAAAACCTAATTTTAGCAGTTTATTCGAAGTATTGAAAATCGGAATGTCGTTTTTCGAACCAACGATCCATCGAACATAATTTGATTCTTCAGACATATGAAAATCCGACAGCAAACAAATCGTATTTACGACTTTCGAAATAATAAATTTCGGGATATTCTTCGGTAGGTATTATGAAATTCGGACTTTTGATAATCGGAATATCAAAATTCGGAATAAAATATTTCGGAGTACAATTTTGGGTGTTCCCATTTTGACGTTCAAAATGCTGTTTATCAACCTAATTTGAATAAATGACTTTTCAAAAACAAAATCAATCAATCAAAATCAAAGCATTGATTTCAAGCCAGTTACAGCCACTTTTGAATTGTCGAAACAAAGATGAAAACTAAATGTAGCTACAGTCCCAGTCACAAGACATTAAAAACTGTGAAAGTACTGTAGGTTCCCATTCCCTAGCGTAGAGCTTCTAGCTTCTCTATGGAGAAGAACGGGCAAGAAACTCCATGGACACTCTTTTAAATCAGAATATTGTTACAAAATCTTGGTTGCATCATTCATGTTGAGATGGTATATTATGTGAGAACAATGTAGCAAGATGCACGTTAAAAGTGTCCACAGTAAAAACACACGAAAAAAAATACAATTCAAAAACCAAAATAATTCATTCAAATTAGCCATGGCAACTAAGAGATGACCAGTCACAACTGACTTTTGATTATTTTCATATGAAAATTGTGTTTCTGGTCGTCAGCTGGGAGTAATCCCTTTCCCCATGGTCGACCAGTCTCTACTGCAAGTTTCGAAGATCCCGTACATGCCAGTTCGGAAGTGCATCGCCCAGGCTCCTCCTACCTTTAGAGAGATGATCACCGGAGACAAGTTCTGCGCTGGTCTGGACAATGGTAAGAGCTGTGTCATCAAATGCTTAGTATTTTCCCTTCTGTTTTGAAGACAGCTTCTAGTAACTAAGAGCAGTGGTATTAACCCCGAGTAACAAATTATAGGTCGTGGCTATAGGGCGCGTTACTTACTCTGCGTAATTTATTTCACCATTGTTGCTCTCAAAAACTGTTTTCGATTTTTTCACAAAGTTAACTGTAACATTGTGAAAAAATCGGCATGTAGTACCAACCTGCATTGAGCTTGTGTTGTTAATGACTGACCATGCACGATCAACTTATCATGCTATACTTGGTGCCAGTTAAGGTGAGAATAGCGGTCATTGACCCACCTACATTTATTAAACTTCTTAACTTTGAAAACCAAAAATAAGCCTGTTCAAGTCTGGAATCGTCATCTTCAACATTTTTTGTAATAAAAAAACGATACATAAATGGTGTATTTGTTTTGGTTCGTACGAAGAGATATTAGGGAAAGGGCAATGACCGCTATTCTCATCTTAACTGGCACCAACTATAGCATATAAAATAGAGTCACTGTATTCCTTGATAAGTTGCGGCAAGGTTGCATGTCAGCTGCATATCCAGTTCAAATAGATTCTCTTTGAACTGGAACTTCATTTGGATACAAGATGGCGATTTAGTAACCTACATTCGTCGAAGACAAAAAAAAAGCTTTTCGTACTGAATGCATTGCATGATCTAATCAAGTGTTGTTCAAAGTATTTCGTTGTTTAAAAAATTGGGAAAAGTGAACAATGAGACTCTAAAGTAATATTTTCATCTTTATACAGGTACCCTGATCTGTGCCGACAACAGCGGCACAGGTCTCGCCTTCCCTGCCGATCAGCAAGGCATTACCCGTTACTACTTACGAGGCATCGTCTCTACAGCACCGCCAACAGAACAGCTTTGTGGCCCAACGAATTTCATAGCATTGACTGAAGTGTATTACCATAAGGATTTCATTAAAGAACACCTCGCGAAGGAGTTACAACCTCGCATGGTGGGATGGCTGGACCCTGAGCCACTCTAAGCAACACTGCTTTCTCTATGAAACAAATACCTATGACGGACAAAATAACCTAACCTGACGTGACCTTCAATGCACTTCCGACTAGCATAGGTACTTACGGTACACCAATGTAGTGCACGCATATCAGATTTTATATTTGAATCGTATAATTCGTTTGCTCCTCTATGACACTCTCAATAGACGCCTTGATTGCCCGGAATTGGTCGCTCAGATAACTTTTAACACTCTACGGCGCACTCGTCACACGCCCATGTTGCGCGTTCCTAGACGCTCCACTAATTTTGCTAAGAACTGTGTACTGACTCGCATTGCTCGAATTTATAACTCGGAATTCTCGGAAGTTGTTTATTTAACTATAGTAAACCGACATTCAAAAAACGAATAGTAAACATTATAAACGGAGATAAATGACAAGCAACCAATCTTCTTCTTGTACTATCTTTTATTCAACCTTTTTGTTTTAAATTTTTCAAAATTTTCATCTAAATTTAACTTGAAACTTATTTTGTATTGTTTTGTAATTTTATTTTTGAAAATATCTGGCATTAATCCGTTCTCAAGTGTTATACATAATCCCAGTTATACAGGGAAACCTATAATTGGCCATAATAACTACAACAAGCTTATTTTGTAAAGTTTTATGTATTCGCTGTTGGTTATCTAAATAAACAAAATAAAAAAAAAAAACCAAGGCACTGACTTCCCAGCCATGAATCGGTTGAGTATTGCGGAGTACCACGTCCCCTCGACGCAATGTGTGGTGCGGGGCGCCTCTGTATATACATTTTACATTCATAATTATTTAAATTTAAATTTGTTTTTTTTTTTTTTTAATATAGTTTTTGATAAAATTAAAATAATTTAGCGTTTTAATTTTTGGATTTTATTACATTATGGTTCAGTTTTTGAAGAAGATTCTCTCGGGGGGAATAATGTAATAACTCAAAATAAAAAGGGGGCTTTCTGGATTATTTTTACATTAGGCTCCAGTTTTCCCCCCTAAGGGGGGGGGATTCTCTTAGGGGGAATAGTGGAATAAGCCCTAACAGTCTGCGAAATCTCGCGCACGCTCTTCATGGATTTCGAAGCAGAGAAGTTCACTTTAGAAGTTAAAGAACGCCCTCTTATATAGGGTAGCAAATGCGCTGATTATGTAGACAGAACTAAAAAGTTAAAATGGGTAAAAATACCCGCAATAGAAATTGTACCATTCGTCGACCGCAAGAGCCTTTCACTACTAACAAAATGTAACCTAACAATGAGCTACTAACACTCGGCAGCCCCTTTCCACTATGTTGAGTTCAGCTTCCAGTCTAACTGGATTCAGCTGAATATCAGTGTTTTTCCTGGGGCAACTGCCTATCTGACACTAATAACACATAGTACCTACTAACAACAATAACAATAAAGTTACACTTTCGAAAGTGATGGCAGACCGCAAAGTAACCGCAATCAAAAATGCCGAAATGGTTTTTTTTACCCTCTTTTTGACTTTGCCAGAGTTGGTTAAAATCACTCGGCGAAATAAGATTTAAATAATATTGATTAAAGGGGCAGCGCAGACGACAGACTTTTTGTAAGCGACAGACAAAAACACCACTATAAGGCGATCAGTAGGATCCTTTCCATCAGAAGAATATAGTTATAGTGAACAAAAAAGTCAAACAAGTCAATCACGCAAAAATTGTCGCAGTTTTTGTCTAAAAAAAACAAATAACAAACGCGGAAGTTATCCCGTAAGTGACAATGTAGGTCGATTTTTTGTCCGTCGCAGACTTGTAAACACGAAAAGTCTGTCGTCTGCGCTGCCCTTAAGGGTGTACAATACAGGTGGTGGTTCGCCCCTGGAACGAAACATTATTTTTGTAACAACACTGTAACCCTACCTCATATGCAAATATACTTTTATTTTCTATCATCATTTCAGCAGACGTCCACTGCTGGACATGGGCCTCCCCCAAAGGGGGTTTTTTGCCATAATCGCCACGCTTGGCAGGCGGGTTGGCGATCGCAGTACGGTTGTTACAAAAGCACAGAGAACGCTGCTGGGCACTCTCTGGTAAGTCACTTAGTCGCCTCTTACAACACCCACGGGGAGATATGGGATGGTGCTATTCTTTACGTCCGACACCATACAGAACATATTATTATCGCGTATTATTTTCGTTATTATTTTTTATGCTCATCTATTATTTTCCTCTCACATACTTACACTTAGTGTAGCTGGCTGCTCGGAGTTTCTTTGAAAGAAAATATCTGAAATGACATTATTCGGAACGCAACTGGAAAAACAGATCACGTCGGGGTCACCAGTTTGAAGGTATGAAGAACAGAGTAAAGATCTTCATCCCCCATAGAAAAGGGAGGATCCTCCGATCAGGCGGGTGTTATGTCTGGTGGGCTACTGCCCGACAGTTCCGGTAGAACTCGCTGCACCACCGCAGAGGGGCGCGCCAGGCGGGTTGTGGGTATCGCCCTTGGTCCCGCGGGATCGAGTGGTGGGTGGCCGTATAGGCCTCGGCCAATGGCGAGTGCGCTTTCGCCGCTCGCTTGTGGGTAGTGCCATATTGTGTCGGTAGGGGGCGTCACGGTGTTAACCGTATCTTCACGCCGCCTTGGCGGTCTGTCACCGCCAGGTGGAACTTCCGGTGCCCCGGATCAAGGCCAGCGGATGATGACCAGCCAGAGGCGGCTGGGGCTGCCCCTACCGGGTAGGGGGCCCCCGCCCACAGCGTTATCGAAGCGAGCCGATGCGCTCCGGGCTAAGGGGGCCCGACAGTTGTCGGGTTCTTGTAGTCTTAGATAACTCTGCTTGCGCGATGTAGGAATTCTGACGTGTTTCGCAGTTAGTTCATCATCTTTGTCATAGATGGCGCTGTAATACTTTTTGTTCCATGTAGCTGTAGTACTTTTTGTAGTGCCGCTACAGATGTATGAAGGTGGACGCTGTGTGCGACGTGTGTGCGACGTAGCTGGCGTTCTGCAGTTTCTGCCTCCGCCCATAGAAATAAGTCGTGGTATAATACGGCGCATGTATGAAAGCGTAACTCATAAACTACTGGCCCCATTTTTGACGCTATGATGAGGGCACGGAAAATCTTTAAAGGAAAGCTTAAGTGGTGCCAAAAACACCAAGAACAATTTAAAATGGATCTACTAGCTAAACACCACGCTAGGTCGGATTTTAAAGGTTTTTGGAAAGCCACTAGTAGGTTGAACCCTAAGCCTGGTGTTCCTGTGAGCGTCGACGGGTATTCCTGCCCAAGGGATATAGCTGAGTTATTTAAAAAACAATTCGCTATTAAGTCTACACTGGGGCCGCCGTGCGGGGTGTTCGATGCTGGACTCGAGGCATGCAGAGGTGACAACTGTCATTCTTGCAAAGGAAATCAGGCACATTATACAGAAGATGACAAGAGGCAAATCGCCTGGTCATGACGGGCTCAGCATCGAGCACCTGTAACATGCTGGTCCCCACCTGCCTCGAGTTCTGGCACTTCTATTTAATCTGTGCCTGAGTCATTCACATCTTCCGCCTGATCTAGTGCGAACTCTGGTGGTGCCAGTGATCAAAAGTAAGACTGGAGCCGTATCGGATAAGTCTAACTACAGGCCTATTTCACTCGCCACCGTCATAGCCAAGGTACTTGACAGCGTGCTCAACTCACATTTAAATAAACATGTGCAGCTCTGTGACGCTCAGTTTGGATTCCGGCCGGGGTTGTCAACGGAAACAGCTATTGTTAGCTTGAAGCATGCTGTCAGGTATTATACAGCTAGAAATACACCTGTTTATGCGGTTTTCCTTGACCTGTCTAGGGCCTTTGATCTTGTCCCATACGATCTTCTTTGGAAAAAGCTAAACGAGATGACGCTGCCCCCAGAGTTTACATTACTCCTCAAGTACTGGTATCTGAACCAGGAGACTCAGGTGCGATGGGCGGGTGAGCTGTCGGAGCCATGCCGGCCGGAGTGCGGGTTGAGGCAGGGGGGCCTATCCTCGCCTTTGCTCTTCGGTCTGTATGTCAACGCACTGATTGAGCGACTCAGTAGCACGCGTGTCGGATGCTACGTTGATGGAGTTTGTTTTAATAACATTAGCTATGCGGATGACATGGTGCTGCTGGCTCCCTCAATCGGTGCTCTCCGGAAGCTACTCAATGTGTGCGAGTCGTACGCTATAGCACATGGTTTGATCTACAATAGCAGTAAGACAGAATTCATGGTCTTCAGGTCTGGTACCAGGTGCCCCACTACAGTCCCTCCTCTTCTCATGAAAGGTCACCCGATAAACAGGGTATATAAATTTAAATATCTGGGCCACATGGTAACCATGGTGGTTTGGGCCACCTAAAAGATGATCTGGATTTAGAGAGGGAACGCAGAGCATTATCAGTTAGGGCAAATATGCTGGCACGCCGGTTCTCTCGTTGTACAGCTACAATTAAAATAGTCCTTTTTAAGGCATACTGCACATCGCTGTACTCGGGAGCCCTGTGGTTCACATATACCCAAAAAGCTTATAATGCTCTGCGTATCCAATATAATAATGCGTTCAGGGTATTGTTGCGACTGCCACGCTTCTGTGGTGCCTCTGCAATGTTTGTTCTCCTCTTCCCCTTTCCGACGACTTGGTAGTCGTCTTCGGAGGACGAGGCGGAGGAGAATTCCGGTTCGGGATCGGAGACGGAGACCGACGTGTCCATATTCTCGGAAGGAGAATCGGACGCAGGTGCGAACTTTTAGGGACAATGGGAGCTTTGAACTCCGGCCTACTTGAAGTGCCTTTATCGGCGAAACGCGGCGAGGACGGGTAATTAGGTTCAATGGGCGCCGACTCGGGCATTCCCGGAATGACGACGTCAGCGTCCATTGAAACTAATGGGCTACCGGGTGCGTCGCTGTATTCAGCGAACACTGCGCGTTCTAGTTCGTCGAAAGTCACGCCATATTTTTGTTTGAAGTACGAGTCTTCAAACAGAACCTCTCTGACAAACTTATATGGAAGTCTGTCAACCATGTTGAAACGGAAAAAACCAGCTAAAAGATAGCTGTCATGAGTGAGGCTCATCTAAAAACCTTGATAGGTTGAAGGTTGTTAGATGAGCCTCACTCATGACAGCTGGGTGATCCCTAACAACCTAACTCCCCGGGTGGGAGCCTGCTCCACTGTGGCTCCGCTCTTTTATACCCGTTAACAAACAAGTATGATTCACAAGTGACCGTTGAGTCAAATCAGTGTTTGACTTATACAAAAATAAGTTTGTTATTTAATTAATTAATTTTAACAATGTGAGGTTTTCTTTTTGAGGGATTAAAAAAAAATAGTTTCCAAGAACTCTCTAGAAGTCTAGATGTCGTTGAACTGACTACGTTAGTTGGTGCCAAAGCCAAAACGCTTGGAAAAAAAATATTGCGTCACGTCACATCCGCTCGTTGACTGACACTTTCGTTTGCTTAAGCTTCCGAATATAACCTAGTTTTCTCACGCTTTGTTAAAATCAGTTTTTTACGTTCCGTTCCTTGCATTAACGTACCAAGTTCAGCGCCATCTATCCAGCGACTAGGGAAGTGCTAAAAAGAAAATCCCCCATTGAGTTTACATTAAAACAGATAATAATTACATTTATAGGTATTTCAAGTATTGATGTTTTAAATATTAGACACAATGATTACATTTATCTAACAAACGCGTCGCTGAAATCAGTAACAGCGGCGTGCTGTAGGGCAGCAATTTGGCGCTATACTTCGTTTTGAAGTATTCGTCCTCTACCAAAACATGTTAGAGAAACTCCAAAAAGAGTTTGTCAGCCATATTTAACGATAAGGATGTCAGCTAAAAGAAAGCTGACATTGGAGTCGAGAGTGAAGCTCTCGGAACCTAATTAATTGTAGTAAATAGCAATATAATAGCAATTATTTTTCGATTTCGAGTATCATCGACTGCCATCGCGTGTGTTTTCGGCTCTATTCGGGTCAGCTCGGCTACCATCGGATCCTGGTCGGCTATTGCAATACCACTGCTGTTGAAACTGGCCGAAGACACCATGACGTCATCACTCGACGAGGAATGTTCGAGAAGTCGCCATCTGGAATGCACAGAATGAGAATCAGAAGTATGAATCAAAACTCAAAGCATTTATTCGAACAAAGTTTTTCCCTTGAGTTCGGTCGCATTTCGGTCAGAAATTATCCCATGGGAACGTTTTAAATATAGCCTGAGGCATTCGGGAATAATGTAGTTATCCATTAGTGAAAGCATTTTCAAAATCTGATCAGTAGTTCAGAAGTACAACCAAGACATAGAAGAACAACCAAGAAACTCCATAGACACTCCTTTTCTTTTACAATTGGATCATTTCGAGGTTCGGTCCAAGTGACGTGTTAGTTAATAATTATAATAAAAGTTTTCCATTAGGAAATTCTCAGTACCATACGGAGTCTGAAAATTAACATAAATAGAGAAATGTGCACCGCACCTCTGCCTACCACTTCGAGGACAGCCGGCGTGTTGTTACTACCGTATTCTCAATACGTACCTTTGGGTTACGACAGCTGCGGCGTCGAACACGGCTCCGACGATGACATATCTCTTTCTTCCTCCACTTCCCTTAGTGCAAGAATATCCTCTCCTGTCCAAAGTCGCCCAACTCAGCATCTGAAGCTAGTTCCCCAGGAAGTGCCGCACTCATCCAGGACCACATGTTGACCACTAGACCTTCAGAGTCCTGCCCCACTGTTTGGTATTACATCGATCAGTACCAATTCTCGATACTCATATTGTTCACATGCCAAAAGTGCCTATGATCTTACTGATCTACTGGAAAATCTCTCACATAGAAAACAATTGTCCAATAAAATATAGTGCATCGTATGCCAGGGCCAATATATGTATTTATTACCGTTTCTTTATCCTAATAAAATGTGAATTCGTTATCTACGTGTCTAAAATATTGGCCATGGTTAGCTGATCCTGTGTGTCTAACGAAATGAGGCTTTCCTTTTTGACTTTCTCAAAAGGATCTGAAAAAAAAATCAAGTATTTATTTACGAAACTTTTTTATTCTGAAGTATTATAAAGGGTGTAAAACACCTCTTAACGAAGCCAAAAGGCACTTGTTCTCCCCGTCATTGCGATCATTTTTTTGTTCTACACCATACCTGGGAACATTCTAGTTACGGAGATATTGGGGGTCAAAGTACCAACTTTTCGACCAGTTTTTTTTTTAATACAATTTTTTATTGGAACATTTTTACTTTAAACACCTCCACGGGGCCCGTACTATTCAATCCATCCATCAGCACAATGTTATGAGTGCGTTACACTGAGTTGTACCACAAAACATGATTTTTCACCCCAAAAAAAAAGTCGTTTCCCAGCAATAATTTTTGCGTAAAGTTACTTAGTTTGATGTACAGAATGCTTGGTTGACGGCTTCGTGATGAGGTCTTTTACACCCTGTATAATTTATGACTTTTCTCAGCGGCAAGTGCCACCCTCTTGACCCACATAAACACTCGTTTATGTAGGTCAAGAGGGTGGCACTTGCAAATAATAAATTATGGTGGCCTAAAGGATTAAAGAAACAAATAAAAACAATACAGGTGGCCTACCATGACGTCTTAAAGCAGGATCGTTTTAATCTTGTTCCAGTGTGGGTAAGAGACGGAGCTATAGAAAACGTCTAGTGCCATCTCTTACCCACACTGGAACAAGATTAAAACGATCCTGCTTTTAAACGTCATGGTAGGCCACCGGACTACCAACTGACAACTAGACAATAAGTAAGTTGTTGTTTACTCAATCCCTAAGAGAAGATTCATAGACCAGCACTATGATTTGAAACTAAACACCTATGCCAGTAGCTCACCTCATGCAAGCGATTCATACTAATGTGCACATAACTAGTAACGAAATAATGTTCCTATTCGTAGTAGTGTTGCAGTTCAAATCTCGTATTTTAATAACTTTTAATGACTTTTTTTTTTTTTTTTTTTTAGTATCCACAGACCGTGCAACCTCAGCTGGAGAAATAAAAACCATTTGTATTTTTTTACTTTTGGCGCTTTTTTCATTAACAAAAACAAGGGGCTGAGCAAAAATCTGATGCAGCAATGCTATTGCTTGAGCGCTTCTATATCGGCTGCATGCTGCAAGCAAAAATAGCCGTATTGGTGGTGAGAATGGTTTCGAGTCGATAGTACTTTGAAGCTTCATACCAAAACCTGTGAAGTGCTCCTGGCCTGCTAATATGTCTTAGTATCCTTCACTCCTTCTTCTCGCAGAAAAAACCTTTGATGCCTCATTAGTGTCAGACGGTACGAAGACACGTTCCACAGTTAAAAAAAAAAATTACAAATGTGTCAATAAAATCCTTTTTGATCCTTTTCTGTTGTACCACTATTGGTAGACGCAAAAAGGGGCGGTGCATGAAATGCGGTCAGCGTGTGCACGAGATTTGGTTTTGAAAATAATCAGATAGTGACTTTTGCAGATAGTACAGAAGCCAGCAAATCAAACTACTACAACCTGTCAAATGTCTTTAATAGATTTTCAACTTTATCAAGGTCAAGGTTGACTAAGGACTATTTAGGTACTATGTTTGTACGAGTATAGTAATAGATATACCATGGTGGTTTCGCCGGGAAGGATAGTCCGCAGCGCAACCACTTTAAATATAAGTTTACAGGACTAGAATTTTATAGACATTCCATTGATTTTTTTTATGTAACATTATACCTAGATAATTGTAAAAAAAAAAAAAAAAAAATATAAATATCGCTGGACATTACACACAGCGCCATCTAGTGCTACACTAAGCAACGAGGCTTGTGTCGTGGACACCAGATAGTTGATATACTACATAGATACTTTTTGTTTGTAAATACATACTTATTATACATATAGACATCCATGACTCGGAAACAAATGTCCATGCTCATCACACAAACATTTGCTTCTACCGGGATTCGAACCCGGGACCCTAAGAGCGTAAGGCAGCCTCAGTACCGCTGCGCCATTCGGGTCGTTGTTATTGCAATTGTTAGAGCAAAGCATGTCGTGAAAATTTGTGAAAAATAACAAATCGATGGACACCTCTTCAAAATCGGCTCAGTACTTTAGGCGCTATGTTGGTAGAACATATAAATGTTACAAAAACAAATGAGCACATATCTCTCTCTGCCTAGCCTTTTATTTATTTATTTAACACTTCAAACACAAAGTACAGAGGCGGACTTAATGCCATAGGGATTTTCTAACAGTCAACCTCAAAACTCAAACTCAAAGCATTTATTTCAACTAGACCATTACGGCACTTTTTTATGTCAAAAATGCAAAAGAAAACAAAGCTACAGTCCCAGTCACAAGGCATAATAACTTGAGAAAGTACTGTAGTTGCCCATTCCCTAGCGTAGATCTCTATGGAGAAGAACGGGGAAGAAACTCCATGGACACTCTTTTAAATCAGAAAATTATTACAAAATCTTGGTTACATCATCCTTTAGGTGATGCAGACAAGCAGGTCAACCTTTTCCCAACCACGTTGGGATCGGCTTTCAGTCTAACCGGATGCAGCTAAACACCAATATTTTACATAGAGCGATTGCCTATCTGACCTTCACAACACCGTTAGATCTGGGTAATACGTGATACCCCTCGGTAAGGCTGGTTTTCAGACTTTCCGGCCACTGACTACCTGTAACGACTGTCAAAGATCTACAAATTTTATTACAGCCGGAACCAATGGCTGAACGTGCTTTTCGAGGCACTGAGGAAACTCGGTGTGTATAATGATAGTCACTCATCCATGGATCGACCTAGGCAACCGCAGCTTAACCTGAAGATCGACTCGAGACTCGAGCGGGTGTTACTGCTATAATCATATCCCTTTTGTTCTGGTTTTGCAGTGGTCGGATAAAAAAACAGCCAAATCGGTCGAGCCGTTTTTGAGTGATGTTTGGCTTCATACATAATGGCGATTGATTTTAATTTATAAAAAACATAGATACTTAGTCAGGTACTTACATTTCTGCGTTGTTTTTTTTTGTTCTACTGGAGTTATAATAAACTTATGAGTGAAATTTTATATTAATACCAGAACTTTGAGGAAACTTGCGAAATTAACCAACTGAAAATTTTAATCATACCTTCATCAACAATTAAAAAAATTTGAAGGTAGGACTTGAAATAATTTTAGTAATAAAACTTTTAGTTTTTTCTAGAGATTTTTGTTTAATTCATTAAAACTGCGGCTAAAATTTACCTAATTGTTCTATATTTAAAATTATGCAGAAAATCGAAAAAAAATCAGTAAAAAAAAAATTGAATGGACATCGCCATCTAGCGGTTGGTTTGTGAACTAAACACTGGATTATTGAATACATCGTGTTGTTCAGCTTTGGGCTAATTCCAGAGTTCGAAGTTCAAATTAAAATGTTAATAGGCATCCAGCATACGGACAGATCCCAAAGTGACCCATGAACTATATATAACCTTAGCTTTAGAACCAAAATCAGAATGAACTACCAAAGAATCGGGACTGGGCACACTATATTGATGAAAAAAAATAAACACTTTATAGTACTGTAACTAGGCTGAATGAACGATACCTTTGCCTAACAAAAAGATTTTTCGATGTTGCAACTTAGTTGCTACACTCTCGCTCACACAGTTAGTGTCGTGCTTTTCTTTTCAAACGTAACGTAGCTTCCTTTTGATTGACCATTCGAATTCTAGAACGTTCTTAAAAATCTGGCAACGTGGCATCCATTTCGGGAACCTTCTTTTAAGTTATAATGCTGGTCCCAGACTTGAGGCTTTTATCCAACTACAGAAAAACGAATGAGGATATGTATTAAAATAAACATCACGTTTAGAAACAATTGATAAGAATTTAAGTAATATATAATTGGAAAAATGGTTGTATGAGTCTAACTTAAGCGGCACTTGCCTGGGTTGGTCTCGGCTGTCATTTGTAGATCTTTGACTGTCGCTACAGTTATACCTAAGTCAAAGAGTCTATTAATATGACCTAAGTGTACGGTGCACATACATGGGTTTTAAAATATATTTCTTACAATAAGTTAGCCTGTAGGCTCGCGTATTTGCACTTTGGACGCGACCTACATTGCAGTGCATTGACACTGACATATTGCATTGTTCTATGCATTTTATGTATATTACATTTTTTAGTGTTCAATTAGACGTGGTTTGGGTCGGACATCGGTTTAGCATTTACTGACATTGGTGTCGATTCTGTTGTGCACAAACTAAACTTAATTTAGGCTATTGCTATCTTTTTCTCTCTAATAAAACGAGAAAGAGACGGACGTAATTTAGAGCTGTCAAATTTAGTTGGACCTAATATTTCTATACAAATGAAGGGTGCACGTAAAAACATGTCGACTAAAAACACAGTGAAGCGCAAGGCATAAACTAGTTTGACATCTCTAACTTAGTTCATAGCTATAGCCGGCCTTTTCTCGCGCTGCCTTTTAGTAAAATATAAATATAGCAATAGCCTAAATTAAGTTTAGTTTGTGCACAACAGAATCGACACCATTTTCTGCATTTAAGTTTAAATTTGACATTTTACATTTGCATTGACATTACTTATGTTAGGGAAGCACCTACACTAAGTTAATGCGGGCTGACAACCAGTCTTATCAAGGGGTATCGTATTATGTACTTACCTAGTACTAAATGGGTTGTGGAGATCAGATAGGCAGTAGCTCCATGTAATATATTGGTATTCAAATGCATCCGGTTGGACTGGAAGCCGACCCCAACAAAGTTGGACAGATGAGTTACGCACGTAACAAAAAGTTTTGATGTATCAATCCTGATAATATTGCTTTGCTGGATAATACTTTCGTTTCCGTAGCCTTTATGCCAATTTAGTTCTAAATTATGGTGTTTCCTAAAACATTCTTATTAACTACGAAGTAGGTATCTAAGTCCCACTAAGAACGAAACAAAAATCAATAATGCAAATGTCTGGTACCGGCATTAGATTTTTTTTCACACAATCGTAGGTAGATCAACCTAAGATAATTCTATTTTTGAAGGTACTCATAAACTCGTACCAAAGTGTCGTTTTTCTAACACCGTGTTGCCGTTCTTCTCATTACCGACGGCCAGCGGAGCGCGCGTTGCTAGCAAAACTTTATTTCTTTAAAATAGTTGATTTCTGCTAAATTACTCGTGATTGGTGGCAAAATGAATTAATATTGAAGTTGTTATGGGTAAGTTAATTAATTTAGTAATTTGCATCTAAAAAACTGTTGTAAATTAAGATTTTTGTTGGATATGAGAAACGTGCCACAAGGTGACGCCATTTTCAGGTAATATTCTTTGTTCGAACTTTAACGTTTTTACAGAACGTGGTTAGCGAAAACGCCTAACCAGTGTTTAATGTTCCCCGTTCCCACCGCTGGTATTCAGCCCTCCTCTTTGTGAGAAGATCCTCCACGCGGGTGTAAACTTTAAAATCTAGAAGATTTCGATTTTTAAGTTTTTCAATTTAAAATGAGCATCACAAATTGTGGTATTTCTTAGTAGTTCTCCTGTCTCCTAACTGTACAATTTCCGAACAAATAGTTTACCAAACGGGAATGAACACACGCCCACGGACCCGCATAATCAATTATTAGCGGAACGGCCATTTTGTGATCGTATTTTGTATAGTTGGCGAATCGAGAAAGTTAAGAAACTGGATGTTACCAGTAATACCCGGTTTTCTCTCGATGATTTCATTCACTGTGTTCTTCTGAGCGTGTCGATGGCAATCTAAATTGTGTCGGCCCAGAACTGAGCTACTAATTTGGCGCTTTCAGTACCGTCCATCAGCTCCTGTAGTAAACAAACTACAGGGCACTTAGAAAACGATGATAAGTGCCCCATTCAATGTGGATTCGTTCATCGGTCAGTGGGTCGTCTTAGGGGCGGAGTGTAGGAGTTGGTGTATACGCTTAGGGGCACTATGAGCAACAAAGAAAACACAAAAAAAAAATTTTAGTTAAAAAAAAACTTTTTGGGACTATGGAGACTATGGAGCCTTAGGGGCACTATGGAGCAAGGAGTTAGAAAAATTTTCGTGATTTTTTTTCGGAAACTTTACGATTTTTTTGCAGAATCGGGTTGACCTTATCTGTAGCAACCATTTATGCTCTGAGAAGCATACGACGCACCGTTTCCGAGTTATATATATCGTTTTATACAAAAATAATTAAAAAAAAAAAGGCTCATAACTCGGAAACGGTGCCAAAAGGTGTCGTAGGGCCATGCTTCTCAGAGCATAAATGGTTGCTACAGACAAGGTCAACCCGATTCTGCAAAAATATCGTAAAGTTTCCGTTATCGTAAAATCACGAAAAAAAATTAAGTCCTTACTCCAGTGCCCCTAAGGCTACACTCCAACCCGTTCATCGTCTAGTGTTCGCAACCGCAACTGCTAAGGTCTTGGGTTCGATTCCCAGGTTGGACAAATTGTTATTGGGTTTTTCCATCAAGAATTTCACTGTATCAGCCATGGAGTCTTAATGTGCCAGGTCAATGGGAATATAGTCTTGCCTCTAATCCACTATTAGGTACACCTCGCCTAACCATAAGGCGATATATGATTGATATTATGATTATGTTATGAAATAAATCCCATAGCAAAATAGGTGCATCATGCATGCATGGGTTGGAAAATCGAACCCACAGTTCAACGGGTCAAAATTAAAATATTTCATTTCACGTAGGCCTAGATGGGCACTTAAAAAGGACGAAAAAGGTGCACGGTTCGGGTAGTCGTTTCCTATGGAGAAGAACCGGCAAGAAACTCCATGGTTGGGTACCGAGATATTTACAAAACCAATTTACAGAAAATTTCTTTTTTGTTTTTCAGATAGTGACGTTTCACGAAGATTACCGAGGTTTACCGAACGTTGCGAGTCCACACGAACGCTTTTCTCCATGAACTACCACGCTCCAGTTGAAGCTAGCTAGTAATATATTTGAATGTCTTTGAAGCTATCACTATATCCAGGCTGCCAGTACGACAGTATCTTGGGAAGACAAGGTGGATGCACTGCTCCATCAGGCCTTCAAGACTACGTCGTTGAAATCCCGCAGGAACAGGTAAATTACTAAAATCATTTTAGTTTCGTGTTTTGTCTTCAGGTTTTACATAACATAATCTCACTATCATTAACTTTGAAAACGGGATGTAAGTGAAACAAAGGATAATGTATTATAAAAGAAAAATCACGAGGCGACGTTACGGGAATCGACATGGCGGTAATGGTTGAATGGTTCATATTACCATGATTACTATTTGTTTTGATTTACCGATATTTTGGCGCTGTTACAAACACCATGATCACGGATAAACTGAAGTTACCGTGGTCCCGGTCCCTTAGTCCCGGAAGGGACCACGAGTATTTTTTGCCCGTGGTTCGTTCAAGAAATATTATACTAGCGAATTAAATTATACTTACATATTTGAAATGCAGTCATTGACATTTTTAATCAATTTTATGTCATGTTTTTACATAAATATAATTACATTTGTGACAGCAAGTGGGTGTATTTTTTTAATCCTATATGGGCGGCATGGGCACCGGGCCGTAGGCAGATGAAGGAGGCCGGCAGAGGCCCGGCACTTCGAAAACAGAAGTCAAAGAGTGTTATTTAATAAGCGAGCGAAGCGAGCGCGCCTCATAAAACCTCCTTGGTCCCTTCCAGGGAATACGAAAAGGGACCATGACGAAAAAAAGCTCCGTGGATTCCAGGGACTACGAGAAGGGACCACGGCCAAAAAGGGGTCAATCGATCAAGCAAACATGTGCACGCTAACTGTATCGTGGCCCTTTTGTGTTTGCAAGTTGAAACCCTGAACAAGGGCAAAGGCTCATTGGTATTTTCTTTTGTAAAGAAGAAATTTAATTCGGTTACATTTTGCAGGTCCCTGATATAACCCTGGAGGACTGCAACTTCACGTTAGTGCTTCAATGGCCCGTCTTGTACAAAGATGCTCGGTCGCTGAAATTGGAAACAAAAAAAGACTGTGTCAAGATTGATGGCCACTGATGACAACGGACGAATCAGTTGGTGAGTTATTTTATTCATCTATCTATACTTATATTATAGGTAAAGAGGAAAGATTTGTATTTTTGTATGTAACGAATAAACTTAAAAACTACTGGAGTGATTTGAAAAATCCTTTCAGCAATGGATAGCTACATTATCAGCGAGTAACATGGGCTATGTTAATTTTATTCCCGTACTCCCAACGGAACGCTAACTACGCGGCGCGGGTGAAACCGCGTGACGTCCGCTGGTTTTGGACAAATCAAACTCAAACTCAAAGCATTTATTTCAATTAGACCATAACGGCACTTTTGAATGTCAAAATTACAAATAAAAAACAAAGCTACAGTCCCAGTCACAAGACATAATAACTTAGTTGCCCATTCCCTAGCGTAGATCTCTATGGAGAAGAACGGGCAAGAAACTCCATGGACACTCTTTTGAATCAAAATATTGTTACAAAATCTTGGTTACATCATTAATTTTGAAATTATACATAAGTATATGTGAGAACGATGTAGAAAGACATGCACATTAAGAAAATAAATAAAATTGAAGTGTCTTTTTGTACCTCCATAATAACAGCTTTTTATTGAATGAGTAAGAAAGTAGTATACGTTATTTATAAAAAAAAAAACTTTTTTTTTTTAATTTTTGCCCATCTGTCTGTTTGTTCCGGCTAATTTCCAAAATGACAGGACCGACTTTGACGAGGCTTCTACTAGCAGATGTTATATGGAGTTACGTTACTTTTATTTAGAAAAAAGAATTAAACGACAATAATTCCCGACCACGCAAGCGAAACCACAAATCTTGTATAAAATAGGTACTAACGCCATATTTTATGTAAATTTCAGGAACTCTCATCATACGTTTGCATCGATATAGCTGTTGTCAAACATCCTCCATGACTCCATCTAACATCATCGGCTGCCAACGTTAATGCTGGCTTCGGGTAAACCGCCAACAGATGGCAGCACTGTGTGTCATACACCTAGGGAAGTCGTAATTATATTTAGCCAAAGATATATTTATTGCTTAGCTGTTTATATTAAGTTCTTATTAATAAACTTAACATCATTATTTTCAACAGTCTACCCAAGACGTATATGCAATGGTATTTTCAGAAATTAAGTAGTTACAAATATTTTTTTTTTATCAAAAAGCTCATGCAGATTAGAAAAACATCATAGATTCCCATTTTTTTTATTTTTTTTTCAACATATTTCCATTTAATTGCTGGTGGTAACTGATTGTACAAACACAAGCTACTCCAATAATGACAAATTTTCCCAATCAAAGGTTTTTAAGAAAATCTACTAAAGAATTTTGACAGATGTAGCTTGATGTAGTTTGATGTGCAGACTGCTGACGTCTGTACACACAAATATCAGTTTTTAACTTATTTTAGTGCTATTTGCTAGTTTTGTAATAAATCATAATATTGCATGCTGGGGTATCTGCTAACGAGAGGTTTTCTCCATGTAACTCCTCTTTGATGAGTGAATATAAATTTGCAAAAAAATACATGTTGCTTATTAGACTCTAAACTTTAATTAGAATAAGATTAAGAATAATTTATTTAAAAAAGTATAACAAAAATGTACATTTAGGTGCAGTAGTGTTATTTTTGAAACATATAATTAGTGCATGCACGTGCAAAGTAAACTATAACTAAAATATATTTAACAATTGCAAGAAACGATAAAGTGGAATTCAAATGTTTGTTAGCGACCTGCCCGATCTAGGTTTATTTAAACCTGTGTTTCAGGCCATCACTTTACATAGCACAAATTAACTAGGACAGTCAATGTTATAAAATAAAATAAACTATTGACAACTATAAGAATAATCAAATTGGTTCAATAAACATTAAACCTAAATTAATTAAATACAGACCAGCAGGCCTAGCCAAGTTACAAACGTTTTGTATCGATTCTCTTTCTACAATCGTAAACGCCTCGGCGTAAGCGATTGTAGAAAGCGTTAAATTGGTAGCCAAGTTGACACGACTGCGTCGATCACTCGTTCTCTAATGTCTGTAGAAAAAACCTACACTTTAGTCTGTAGACCTGTAGTGAGCGTTCCTACCAAAGAGTTTAGCGATCAACATTGTAGAAACGTTAAAATTCTATTCTATCATTTTGAACGATGTAAAATTGTAAACTTGTCTACGAATTTTCTATTCGTTTGTGTTGATCACGTGATTTAACGTTGAGATGTTGTCATTCCCATTCATTTGAATAGTTTTCTACTAACGTTAACGATTGTACATTGTCAACTTGGCTAGGGATGGCAGGACTTCTAGAAGTTTTTCTGTGTCCGTGTAATTTTTTTACAATTGAAATAATTCTAACTTTACTATTACTTACTCCTATAAGAAAAAAATATTCAAGTGAAGCATTTTTTCTTTGAGATTTCGTAACTACTCATAGACGGCATTTAAGTTTTAGTTTCTTTTTTTTCACACGAATATTTGTCGCTATTTTCTTCACAAAGTATACAATTGGCATTTTGATCTAATGATTTATTAGGCTACAATTAAATAAAAACCACTCATTTCACTCAACACTATTCGGCCCGCAGTGACTGACGTAAAAACCTTTTTGTAGTCCAAGCTGATTAGAACTTTATTCTAACAGTATTTCAAACGAAGTTTAAACCACCACAAATACAGTTGCTAATTTTTGCAGATACCCCAACCTTAAAAGTAGTATTGCTTTAATCTTACTTCAGGGCGGAAAAGAAATAGAGCTAGAGATCCTGTATAGCTTCATCTCTTTCCCATTCTGCTAGAAATGTGGTGGTACACTGAACAGGCCTTTTAGAGTAAAACTTATTTACTTTATTTTGTATATTTTCTTGTTCTATTGTGTCTGGACGTACTATTAGCTAAACCTCTGTCTTTCCCGTCGGCTATTACAGGCCTGATGATGTGTTTATTGTGAACTGTTGTGTTGCAAACCAGTGTGCGTATTTTTTTTTGTGCTGTACATGTAGCCTGCTGTAGCCTGTCAAATGCGTGTCGCGCTCCTGCACTATGAGTTTCGCCACAGAATAGATAATAGTATTGCCACACTGAGCTTGCATATTCATTATGCGCGAAGCGGTAGGTAATTATCTCATGCCTACACACGGAGTGACAGAGCCCTGGCCCCTTATTCGCAACGCTTCGATTCGATTTTCGATTCGGAAAGTCGTATGTCTATCTTTTTTTGACATTACGAAATCGAGCTAAAGATATTTTTAGTTAAATTTCTCAGATTTAAGTGAACTATGTTAAGTGTAAGTACTATGTTCTTTTTGAGAAATAACTTTCTTTAAACCGAGAGAAAATAAATAGGTTTATTAGGCACACGCTATAAGTACACACACCGCAGTGGCGCTCTCTTTTGCCGATTTTTGGCACTCTGCACTTTTCACTTTGGTAGATGGCGGTAATTTTCATATCGTGGTTCACTAGAGCAATCTTTAGGCATCCTGCGTGGGCCTTCATCGCCCACGCAGGACCACAGTCTCAATCCTTCCCAGCTTAGAGGTCTTTTTTTTTTCTTTTGTCAGGAGTGGATAGTCATATGGAGGATGTAGTGGTGGAGGTGTCCGTGGGGACTTGACTCCTGACAAAACGTCGGACGTCAAAAAAGGTCTCTGATCACGTCGGAGGGAAGTGTCCCTCCGACGTGATCAGAGACCTTTTTTGCGGATTTCTTGCCTTGTTTAGCGACGATTTGTTAGGAGGACGAAGAGGCCACATGCTTAGGGATCTTTTGGCTCTAGTTGGTTATGCTGTGACCACTATTATTTTCCTAGCGATACGAGCAGTCATGAGGCATCCGTGGAGCTTCGTGGGCCCTCATTGCCCACGTAGTACGACAGTCTCAAACTCTCCCAGTCTAGGAAACTTTTGTCACTGGTTGGTTGTGCTGACTGAGTGCGCTGAGTAGTCGTAAGGCACCTGTGGTCATGCGTGGGCCATCATCGCCCACACAGGACCACAGTCTCAATCCTTCCTAGCTTAGGGATCTTGGACCAATTACTATTTCAATACAGTATTGTTGGTTGTGGACTGTATGTTGGGTTTCGTCAATTAATAACTTCGGACTTGTTGCTTCAGACTTCTATTTATTCTTCAGGGCTAGTCGGTTGCTTGCTTGTCGAGCGTAGAGTAACGAGTGCACGAAGAGAGTGAACAAGTATGTACCCGGAGAAATCGCTGCAACCCCGTAGGGGGGTGCAGCTGGCGGGTTTTGGGCATTGCCCTTTGTCCCGCGGGATCAAGTTGTGCCCGTAGACATTCGGGCACCGTCGATGGGGCGGCCGTATAGGCCTCAGCCAATGGCGAGCGCGCCTTCGCCTCTCGCCTGTGAGTTAGTGTCATTTTGTGTCGGTAGGGGCGCCACGGTGTTAACCGTATCTTCACGCCGCCTCGGCGGTCTGTCACCGCCAGGTGGAACTCCCGGTGCCCCGGGTGAAGCCCGGCGGATGATGACCAGCCAGAGGCGGCTGGGGCTGCCCCTACCGGGCAGGGGGCCCCCGCCCACAGCGTTATCGAAGCTAGCCGATGCGCGCCGGGCTAAGGGGCCATGTATGTATGTGTGAGCGGTATTGTGTTGTGTAACACCGCTCATGTATGCGAGTAGATGGCGTGCCCGCGCCGCTATCCATCGCGTGAGTTATAATGTTGTGGAGTCGTGTGGGTATGAGGTGGGGGGTGCGCGCCGCGCCTATATTAACTTAGAACGCGGCGTTGCACCGATGTGTGTGTACTGTGGTGTTGTTGAGTCTTTTTGTTCGAGTATGTCGCGTGTAGGCGAAGCGAGCTTACTCAGTTGGTCAATCCGGTGGGGGTGTGACGTCACGCACGTCCGACACGAGGTCGCGAGGTAGGCGCCGTGTAGGGCGCGGGGGGCGCCCCGCGTCAGGTGGGCGCGTGTGCCATGGCGCTATTTGCTGGATGTGGGGCCAGGCAAAAGCGTCGGCGCGCGCGAACATGTTGGACGCGAGGCGGCCGCAGAAGTCCTCCAGGCTCTCTATGTTGAGGTCCCGCTGTATTACGGTGTTCCTCACGAAGCGGGGAGCAGCGACTATCTTGCGCAGAGCGATGTTCTGTTGTGCCTGTAGGGTATTCTTGTTTGTCTCGCTTGTGAGGGCGAGCCAAGCTGGGGCGGCGTACGTGAGCAGGGGGTGGATGTACGTTTTGTACACGCCCAGCTTGGCACAAAGCGGGAGGCGGGACGAGAGCACTGGGTGTAGCAGGAAGCGGGCACTCCTGCTATTTGCGACGATCGTGCGGACGTGTGGCGCCATGGAGAGCCGACTGTCGATCGTGACTCCAAGGTACTTGGCCTCTCCGAGCCACTCGACGTCGACTCCCTGTAGTTTTAAGGGTTGTGGCTTCTTGCAGCCACCGACAGTCAGCGCTTGTGTCTTACTTGCGTTCACCGACAACCTCCATTTGGCTAGCCATTCTGGCAGAAGATCTAGCACGCGCTGCAGCTTGACTGCCGCGTGCTGCACGTTGAGGGATGTTGAAATGTACGCGGCGTCATCTGCGTACAGCGCGAGCGTGGTGTCCGGTGTGGTGGGGATGTCGTCGGTGTAGCAGGAATAACACCACGGAGAGACGCAGCTGCCTTGCGGCACTCCGGCTGCAATGGGACAGGCGCACGATAGCGCGCCGTCAACCTGAATGTCCTGTCCTGAAGGAAAGAGGAGACCACCTGTATCAAGCGACGAGGCGCAGTTGTCATTGACAGCTTGTACAGCAGACCGGTATGCCAGACTCTGTCGAAAGCTTTTTCCATGTCGAGGAATGCTGCAACCGCTCGCTTCTTGTTCACCGCCGCCGTGAGCAGGTGCAGCACCCTCGACAGCTGGAGCGTCGTAGAATGTTCCGAGCGAAACCCGAACTGTTCTGGGCGCGGTGTGACGTGTTGCTGGAGGTGTCGCAGCAGGAGTTGCTCAAACACCTTGGAAATGCAGGAAGGAAGCGTGTTGGGCCGATAGCTCTCAGGCTTCAGGACGTCCTTGTGCGGCTTTGGCAGCATAATGACGCGCCCCTCCTTCCACGCAGCCGGGAAAACCCCGGTGCGTAGGATCCTGTAAACAGGCGCGCCAGTGCCGCAACGGTACGGTACGGCAAGTGGCGCAGCGCTGTGTTTGTGATCCCGTCTGGTCCCGGGGCCTTTCTTGGCTTCGTTCTGAGGATGGCGCGTCTCACTGCGCACGGGGAAAAGAAAATTGAGTCCTCATCTGAAGCTATCGGCGAGGCAAAGTACTCTCCTCTCGACTGCTGCGATGTGCTCGGGGTCGTCGGTCGGGTTCGGCTGGAACTGACGCTCCAGGTGCTGAGCTCCAGGTGTTCCGCGAAGATCTCTGCTCGGTCTGCTGCTAGGTATCTGGGCGCCCCGTCGCTGTGGCAAGGAGGACGCACAGGGGCTGGGGTGTTTGTGAGCGTCCTGCAAAGCTTGCGCAGCGACGCCCAGTCTCCCTCTGCGGCGTCGATGCGTTCCTCCCAGCCCGCGGCGTTGAGCTCCTAAAGCTTGGCCCTGACCTTAACCGTCTGGCGGAGAAGGTCTTCTCCGCCAGACGGTTAAGGTCCCGCTTGGTGGTGGGACATCCAGTGTCTTACCACCGCCTGCGTAGGCGCCTCCTTTGGGCGATCATGTGCTTGATGTGGGCGGGGAGGGGTTTGTAAACAAGCCCCCCCGGCGTCGTCGGCATTGTAGATGTCGCCTCTTCTAAGGCGCGCTGAATGCAGGCGGTGACCTCTTCTGCAAGTCTGTCCACGTCTGCGGCGGTCTCGACGGGCCAAGTGGGAGTGGTGGTCTCCAGCTTTTCCTTGAAGATTGTCCAGTCCGTGATGCAACGTGGCGCAGGATGCGAGAGTCTGGTCGGCTTCTTCGATAGGACAACGAGTACAGGTTGGTGATCCGACTGTAACTCGTCGTCAATCACTTGTTGGGTGAGCTGGCAACCGAGGCCCTGGTGGATCACGATGTCCAGCACGTCCGGAGAGTGCGCCTGGTTATCTGGGTAGTGGGTTGGAGTGTCAGGGCCGGACACCGTGTATCCGTGGGCCTACGCGTCCGTGAAGAGCCGTCCGCCCCAGGTATCCGCGTCCGGCTATTCCATGCTTCATGTTTGATGTTGAAGTCGCCGGCAAGGAGTGTTGGGTGCGGCGACATTAAGATGCTTCTCAGCTCAGCGAGTTTGAAGTCGGTATTTGGTGTAAATGTGTAGTTGTGGTAAATGTTCATGTCCTTGCCGGCAACATCGAGTTGAACTCCCAAAGCCTGGAAGGACGTTGGGGTAACCTCTGGGAGCGGTTAATGGACGACTCTTCGGTTGACCAGCACCGCCAGTCCGTCGTAGGTGATGCCGAGTGGCAACTTCTCATCCCTCCTATAGGTGAGGTATCCCGGGAACCCGATCTTGTCCGCAGGCCCCAGGAGTGTTTCAAATATGAGCGCCACGTCGATCCGTTGTTCCTTTAGGAGGAGGCGGAGTGGGGCGGCCTTTTTCTGCAGGCCGAGGGCGTTCCAGTGCAGTATCCTTAACGAGCTAGACATTGTACAGTCTGAGCTTGCAGCGTTTTCTGGGCACGCCGCAAGCCTTGCCGCCTATGTGCCTCGCGGACTTTCCTGCAGCGGGAAAAAGACTGCAGTTTGGCTCCATGGAGCACGATCAGTGTTTGGTAAAACGCGAACATCTCTTCGCGATTCCTAGCTACTTTCTCTAGTGCTTAATAAGCTTTGCTGGGAAGGTACTGTATGTGAAAAACAGGAATTGTTAGTTTTTGCGGTCTCCTCCGGGGTGGTACCTTCTTTAACAGTCGTGAGGTCTGTAGCGCTGTGTGGGCCCTCATCGCCCACTCAGTGTCACCGCCACAGTTTCCTGTCCTCACCGTTAAGAGATCTTTTCTTCTTTAACAGTCGTGAGCTCTGTGGCGCTGCGTGGGCCCTCATCGCCCACTCAGTGTCACCGCCACAGTTTCCTACCCTCACAGTTAAGAGATATTTTCTTTTTTGACAGTCGTGAGCTCTCTGACGCTGCGTGGGCCTTCATCGCCCACTCAGTGTCACCGCCACAGTCTCCTACCCTCACAACTAAGGGATTTGTACTTCTTGAGCAGTCGTAAAGTATCTGTGGCGCTGCGTGGGCCCTCATCGCCCACTCAGTGTCACCGCCACAGTTTCCTACCCTCACTGTTAAGAGATCTTTTCTTTTTTGACAGTCGTGAGCTCTCTGACGCTGCGTGGGCCTTCATCGCCCACTCAGTGTCACCGCCACAGTCTCCTACCCTCACAACTAAGGGATCTGTTCTTCTTGAGCAGTCGTAAGGTATCTGTGGCGCTGCGTGGGCCCTCATCGCCCACAAAGTGCCACAGTCTTCAAACTTTGGGAATGTTGGCTACCAGGCCATCTGGATCCCCTGCCCGATTTAATGGGGGGGGTTTGCAATACGCTGTGCTCAGGACCAAGAGATCCTGAGCTGTGGTGCAGTGGTTGATGTTCGCCTGGAGGAAACGGAAGTGTGCCATCAATTTCTCATCCTACCGCAGGCCGGGAGTTGGCCGAACAGGTGCTTGGTTGCGAGGGAGGTGCGGGCCCCCGCAGCCTTGGTCCAGCGCTTGCAGCGCTTTCTGGGCGCGCCGCAAGCTTTGCCGCCTATGTGCTTCGCGTACTTTACTACAGCGACAAAAAGACTGCAGTTTGGCTCCATGGAGCACGATCAGTGTTTGGTAAAACGCGAACATCTCTTCGCGATTCCTAGCTACTTTCTCTAGTGCTTAATAAGCTTTGCTGGGAAGGTACTGTATGTGAAAAACAGGTATTGTTAGTTTTTTCGGTCTCCTCCGGGGTGGTACCTTCTTTAACAGTCGTGAGGTCTGTAGCGCTGTGTGGGCCCTCATCGCCCACTCAGTGTCACCGCCACAGTTTCCTGTCCTCACCGTTAAGAGATCTTTTCTTCTTTAACAGTCGTGAGCTCTGTGGCGCTGCGTGGGCCCTCATTGCCCACACAGTGTCACCGCCACAGTCTCCTACCGTCACAGTTAAGAGATCTTTTCTTTTTTGACAGTCGTGAGCTCAGTGGCGCTGCGTGGGCCCTCATTGCCCACGCAGTGTCACTGCCACAGTCTCCTACCCTCACAACTAAGAGATTTTTACTTCTTGAGCAGTCGTAAGGTATCTGTGGCGCTGCGTGGGCCCTCATCGCCCACTCAGTGTCACCGCCACAGTTTCCTACCCTCACTGTTAAGAGATCTTTTCATTTTTGACAGTCGTGAGCTCAGTGGCGCTGCGTAGGCCCTCATCGCCCACTCAGTGTCACTGCCACAGTCTCCTACCCTCACAACTAAGGGATCTGTTCTTCCTTAGCAGTCGTGAGGTATCTGTGGCGCTGCGTGGGCCCTCATCGCCCACATAGTGCCACAGTCTTCAAACTTTGGGAATGTTGGTTTCCAGGCCATCTGGATCCCCTGCCCAGTTTAATGGGGGGGTTTGCAATACGCTATGCTCAGGACCAAGAGATCCTGAGCTGTGGTGCAGTGGTTGATGTTCGCCTGGAGGAAACGGAAGTGTGCCATCAATTTCTCATCCTACCGCAGGCCGGGAGTTGGCCGAACAGGTGCTTGGTTGCGAGGGAGGTGCGGGCCCCCGCAGCCTTGGTCCACCGCTTGCAGCGCTTTCTGGGCGCGCCGCAAGCTTTGCCGCCTATGTGCTTCGCGTACTTTACTACAGCGACAAAAAGACTGCAGTTTGGCTCCATGGAGCACGATCAGTGTTTGGTAAAACGCGAACATCTCTTCGCGATTCCTAGCTACTTTCTCTAGTGCTTAATAAGCTTTGCTGGGAAGGTACTGTATGTGAAAAACAGGAATTGTTAGTTTTTTCGGTCTCCTCCGGGGTGGTACCTTCTTTAACAGTCGTGAGGTCTGTAGCGCTGTGTGGGCCCTCATCGCCCACTCAGTGTCACCGCCACAGTTTCCTGTCCTCACCGTTAAGAGATCTTTTCTTCTTTAACAGTCGTGAGCTCTGTGGCGCTGCGTGGGCCCTCATTGCCCACGCAGTGTCACCGCCACAGTCTCCTTCCCTCACAACTAAGGGATTTTTACTTCTTGAGCAGTCGTAAGGTATCTGTGGCGCTGCGTGGGCCCTCATCGCCCACTCAGTGTCACCGCCACAGTTTCCTACCCTCACTGTTAAGAGATCTTTTCTTTTTTGACAGTCGTGAGCTCAGTGGCGCTGCGTAGGCCCTCATCGCCCACTCAGTGTCACTGCCACAGTCTCCTACCCTCACAACTAAGGGATCTGTTCTTCCTTAGCAGTCGTGAGGTATCTGTGGCGCTGCGTGGGCCCTCATCGCCCACATAGTGCCACAGTCTTCAAACTTTGGGAATGTTGGTTTCCAGGCCATCTGGATCCCCTTCCCAGTTTAATGGGGGGGTTTGCAATACGCTATGCTCAGGACCAAGAGATCCTGAGCTGTGGTGCAGTGGTTGATGTTCGCCTGGAGGAAACGGAAGTGTGCCATCAATTTCTCATCCTACCGCAGGCCGGGAGTTGGCCGAACAGGTGCTTGGTTGCGAGGGAGGTGCGGGCCCCCGCAGCCTTGGTCCAGCGCTTGCAGCGCTTTCTGGGCGCGCCGCAAGCTTTGCCGCCTATGTGCTTCGCGTACTTTACTGCAGCGGCAAAAAGACTGCAGTTTGGCTCCGTGGAGCACGATCAGTGTTTGGTAAAACGCGAACATCTCTTCGCGATTCCTAGCTACTTTCTCTAGTGCTTAATAAGCTTTGCTGGGAAGGTACTGTATGTGAAAAAAACAGGAATTGTTAGTTTTTTTGGTCTCCTCCGGGGTGGTACCTTCTTTAACAGTCGTGAGGTCTGTAGCGCTGTGTGGGCCCTCATCGCCCACTCAGTGTCACCGCCACAGTTTCCTGTCCTCACAGTTAAGGGATCTTTTCTTCTTTAACAGTCGTGAGCTCTGTAGCGCTGCGTGGGCACTCATCGCCCACGCAGTGTCACCGCCACAGTTTCCTGCTCTCACAGTTAAGGGATCTTTTCTTCTTTAACAGTCGTGAGCTCTGTGGCGCTGCGTGGGCCCTCATTGCACACGCAGTGTCACCGCCACAGTCTCCTACCCTCACAACTAAGGGATTTGTACTTCTTGAGCAGTCGTAAGGTATCTGTGGCGCTGCGTGGGCCCTCATCGCCCACACAGTGCCACAGTCTTCAAACTTTGGGAACGTTGGCTACCAGTCCGTCTAGATCCGCTGCCTAGTTTGATAGGGGGGTTTGCATACGCCTTGCTCAGGACCAAGAGATCCTGAGCTGTGGTGCAGTAGTTGATGTTCGCCTGGAGGAAACGGAAGTGTGCCATCAATTACTGCGCTTTCTGGGCGCGCTGCAAGCCTTGTCGCCTATGTGCTTCGCGTACTTTCCTGCAGCGGCAAAAAGACTGCAGTTTGGCTCCGCGGAGCACGATCAGTGTTTGGTAAAAAGCGAACATCTCTTCGCGATTCCTAGCTACTTTCTCTAGTGCTTAATAAGCTTTGCCGGGAAGGTACAGAATGTGAAAAAACAGGATTTTTTTCGATCTCCTCCGGGGTGGTACCTTCTTTAACAGTCGTGAGGTCTGTAGCACTGCGTGGGCCCTCATCGCCCACTCAGTGTCACCGCCACAGTTTCCTACCGTCACAGTTAAGAGATCTTTTCTTTTTTGACAGTCGTGAGCTCAGTGGCGCTGCGTAGGCCCTCATCGCCCACTCAGTGTCACCGCCACAGTTTCCTGTCCTCTCAGTTTGTCGATATTTTCTTCTTTAACAGTCGTGAGCTCTGTGGCGCTGCGTGGGCCCTCATCGCCCACGCAGTGTCACCGCCACAGTCTCCTACCCTCACAACTAAGGGATCTGTACTTCTTGAGCAGTTGTAAGGTATCTGTGGCGCTGCGTGGGTGGTTCTTCGCGATTCCTAGCTACTTTCTCTAGTGCTTAATAAGCTTTGCTGGGAAGGTACTGTATGTGAAAAAACAGGAATTGTTAGTTTTTTCGGTCTCCTCCGGGGCGGTACCTTCTTTAACAGTCGTGAGGTCTGTAGCGCTGCGTGGGCCCTCATCGCCCACTCAGTGTCACTGCCACAGTTTCCTACCCTCACAGTTAGGGATGTTTTCTTCTTTAACAGTCGTGAGCTCTGTGGCGCTGCGTGGGCTCTCATCGTCCACTCCTTGTCACCGCCACAGAATCCTACCCTCACAGCTAAGTGATCTTTTTTATAATAGTCGTGAGCTCTGGCACTGCGTGGGTCAGCCACCATGCGCTGTCGAAGGCTCCCTCTATATCCAACGATACAACAGTGATCAGCTTCTTTTCACTGAGCTTTCCTTGGATGTGTTGTTTCGTCGGGGAAGGGGTCCTTGGAGGCCGCGGGCGTTCCAATGAATCGCCCTTAGCCTAGCCATGATACAGTGTGAGTAGCGAGTCTAGGCCGTCAAGGATGACGAGTTCCGCGTCCTGACCCTGTCTGCACAGCCTGCGCCAGGGTCGAGGATCGGTCGCCCTATTGGTCTCCCTCAGGTGCGGTGGGGAGTGCCAGTTTCCTACCCTTGCCGCCGCGCTTCCTCTGCCTTCCCCTCCGTCGCTTCGAGGAGGGGGGGGCTTCTCCCCTATTGGGGCCCGTTAGCCACCGCCATCAGCGACGCGTCTTGGGCCTGAGTAGCGGCCGCAGCGCACAGCGAACACAGGCAAGCGGCCGGTGACAGTGGTGTGATGAGTGCCGGAACTTCTGGCACCGGTCGCATTGGACGGGCCCTCTTTTACCCCGCGAGGCCTCAAATTTGACACCTCTTATGCACATAAATGTGGTGGTCGAAGATCGACCTGGCCTCCGGAGTCTTCTTCAGGATGGCGTGGAACACGCAGCCGGGTCATCCTGTGCGCGCCTTGATATGGCGCACGTACTTCGGCTCGTGTCCCAAGGCCCGGAGCTCCTCCTCGATCTCCTTCGGGGGGGTGTCTACCGGCAGCCCTGAGATGGCCACCTTCACGCTGCGCTCCGCGAGCAGTTAATAGGCAAACCACGAAGTGCCATCCACCTTTTCTTATGGGCAACCTTGTTCCTTAGGCCGCGGGCGTTCCAGTGTAATATCCTCAACGAACTAGACATTGTATAGCGCAAGTAACTCTGTCAGTCCGTCGAGGATTAGTAAACCCGCGTCTTGTCCTCCTGTCCCTGTGTTATGGCCCTTCCTTCCCCCGCGGGTCCACGCGCGTTTATGTTACGCACGTACTCCGGCTCATATCCCAGCATGCAGAGCTCCTCGTGAATGTCTGCTGGGTCTGTGTCCACCGGCAGTCCTCTGATGGCCACCTTTAGGCTACGCTCCGCCTGCAGTGAATAGGCAAACCAGCTGATACCGTCCGACCTCTCCAGGCCCGTGAGATAACTCTAGACCACCCTGTGCTCGTCCCTAATTCCCTCCCCCCCTGGAAAGGTCGGGCGTTGGGTGGGTGACCCAGTTTTATGCTTAGGGCCCTAAAGTGGGCGGCCCAGCTGGGTAGCTTCTCCACTATAAGCGGAGGGCCAGCGCGTCCTCGGTACACATATCACTGTCCGAATCGTAGTCGTGAAAAGTAGCGGCACAGGTACTAACCTCCGTGTCCAGGACGTGGAGTGCAGACGTGATGAGTGTGTGACCTGTATTCGTGAGTGTGGATCCTGGGCAGCGGCGGTATATTTATACCACACCAAAGGTACGCAAGTAGTGGGAACATCTCGTTGCAAACTCGCGACTCGCGTTAACCAATGGCGTGGCGCGGACCGATGGAGCGCTCGCAAACTTTCGACTCGCATGTGGCCGTTTTACGATTACGCAGTGTAGAGGGACAAATGAACAAAAGCGAAAGCCTAGACAAGTGGCAGTCGTTTTTAAAGTGTTTCAGATTTCCACATCAACAGAATTTTGACGTGAACGTTTTGACTTTTCCGCCATCGTAATCGCTGATTGTCATTTTTATTTAATATTCACAAAATCCACAACTCTTTGAAATTTTATCTTAAAATATACATATAAATTACAGCAAATACTGATTTATGTATTTATAAAGTTTAATAGTTAAACAATACATTGCTATAAGAGTACCTACAGCGTGGATAAGTGTGTAGGTGTGTGGGGTGTGTGGTGTGGGGCGGGGTGTATGCTCTTTGCTCAGCCGTGGTCGTTACTGTGTGTGCGTAAAAAAAAGCTCTTTGAAACAGAAACATTCATCACGCCTGTAATCTCCTCTTTGTGGATGGACCTATATTTTGTAGATTCTATTGAATTTATAGCCAATCAACATTTTTTTTATCTCACAAAAATGTCCTATACTTTCATAATAATACTTTTTCGTTACATAAATACCTTTTTAAGTAAATTTTACAATTAGCATAACACCAAAATGTACTCCATGTATTATGTCGCTTTTGAAATGGAATATTAAAAGTAATTCATGCATTTTTTTTTGTTATTGGACTGTTATAATGTAACTTAGACTGAACAGGACATGTAATGATTATGAAAGCCTTGTGTTAGACCACCGTCTTGTTTGATTATTATAATATTATTTTACCGAACGAAATCTCTCATTATCGAACGAAATCTTTATTGTCAATTCGAGCACGACTACAATGATACTTAAGAAACTACCGAAACTTGTGCCCCCCAATTTAAATATTTAAAATTGCTTACTATGCCAGCAATGTACATCTACGAGTCTGCTTTGTTTGTAAAAACTAATTTACACCTTTTTACGAAAATTTCCGATGTAAAAAAAAACTTCTCAATATGTAAATCAATTGTGCGACATAAAATGCAGAACTGCTTTGAAAAAGAGTTTTTTGGAATGGCTTCAAAAATGTACAATATAACACCTGATAGTATAAGAACATTGCCCCTATCAAAATTTAAGAAAGCTCTCTCCCGTCTATTAATAGAAAAATGTTATTATACTGTTTCAGATTTTTTAAATGATAATATTTTTTTATTTTTTTTTAGTTATATAAGTATTTATGTTTGTTTTTATTTAGTTTTTTAAGTAAGTATTTTAGTTTTTTAATTACAATTTATTTAAAATTTGTATGCCTTCGCGGTAAAACATAGGTAGCGCTCATAGTACATTATGATATAAGTGCGGTAAGTTGAAAATTACAGCCGAGGCGATATTGCTAGCCCGAGCCGTAGGCGAGGGCTACAATATAGCAGAGGCTGTAATTATCAAAGCGCACGTGTCATACGACGTTTTATAACATATTTGCGAGGAAATAAATAAAACTCGGACTTTCCTGAACGAGTACTTAAATCTTTTACTTGTTCACAAATTAGCGTTGCGCACGCATCAGCGCTTTTTTATTAAGTCAAAGACACAAAAAACAGCCAGTATTTTTAATAAAGTAAATTTATATTTTTGTGTGTTTGTGTCAGATAAATGGTTGTAAAATTAATTAAATTATTGAATTAAATGTTTATCTATTTTATTTCATCTCCCAAAGTTAATTTTATTCATAAAATTTTGACCACTTCTCTGACATAAAAACTCTTTGCTATGATTAAAAAAAGTACCTACCGTTCGTTTTAGACGGAGCATCTTGATAAACCGTGCGTTTTACATTACATTACTGCACAAGTACGTAATGAGATTCAATACGATATTGAAATGGGTAAAATAAGATACCCTTTACGAGCAAATGTGTTATAATAGTACATTACGATATTAGTGCGTTAAGATGGTTATAACATGCGAGGCGGAATTTCAGCCCGAGCCGAAGGCGAGGACGTAATTGAGCCGAGCATGTTATAACCAATACGCACGTATATCGTACGACGTTTTTTAACACATTTGCGAGGAAACAGAAAAAAAAAACATTTTACAATACAAGTACAAAGAAAAGAAAATTTGAGAAAAATGGCGCGAGGTTTATTTTCTGCCGCGGCTGCGTGAAAATGTTGGCAAAGACGCTAGAGCATGCAGCCAAGTTTTTAAATTACCGAATAAACTGTTTTTATTTTAATTTTAAATAAACACAATCTGTGAATGCACACTGTTGCTTTCCCGCCATTTTAACAGCGCGTTAGCGCTGCCTACTGACTGGCGCCGCGCGGCGATTAGTTTGAAATTTGAATAGCAACAGCGCGCTGCTCACTAGCTGGAGTCGTGCGGCAGCGATCAGTTCCATATTTGAAATGGCAAATAATACTGTTATGGAATTTGTATGGACTCTAACTTAACTATTTGCTTTGGTAACACACGCGTTTTTTATGACCCGCTTTACATATTTAAAACCGGTGGAATTACATCAGCTTTACGAGCAAGGGTGTTAAAAAATATGTTAACCTAACACCTTTATGTAAATACCTATGTTTAACAAATAAAGATTTCCGATTCTGATTCTATGGCTTTATATTTTTGATCACTATACCTGCTAAGCTAAGTTATTATTTCATGTTTGTTTTCAATTGTCATTCCTTTTTTATTTTGTAAACTGTGTTTTGAAACTTGAAATAAATCTGCAAGTACATTGTTGAAAATTGTCGTTTTAATTTTTTAAATAAGCTGCTTTAGAATACTTATTTGTTTTTTTATGTACACAAACATGGTCAATATATTTTTTTAGGACTCTCTTGTAGGTACTTACCACAAAAACACACTGACCACATTTAGCGTTATCAATCAAAGCATTTATTTCAATTAGGCCAGTTACAGACACTTGAATTGTCAAAAACAAGACAGAAATTATGAAGCTCGCAGTCCCAGTCACAAGGCCTACCTGACAACTGTGAGAATAACAGTAGTAGCCCATTCCAAGAGCAGATCTCTGGGGCTAACGTGTTTACACACTATACGTTCCACTCATATCACTCTATGAGCCACTGCGGGCCTAAAATGGCCGCTTTATCAGAATCATAATTTGAATCATGTTATAACTTTAAAATTCTTAAAATGGACTTTATGGTTATGAATATAAAGTTCATTTTAAGAATTTAATTTTTTAAGGTGATTTATTTTATGATTCTGCTAAAGCGACCATTTTAGACCCCTGTCACAGATAATATAATACTTCCCTGTCTGTTGTGCACAAACTAAACTTAATTTACGCTATTGCTATCTTTTTCTCTCTAATAGAACGAGAAAGAGACGGACGTAATTTAGAGCTGTCAAATTTAATTGAACTAGTAATTCCATACAAATTAAGGGTGCACGTTAAAACATGTCGACTAAAACACGGTGAAGCACAAGGCATAAACTACACACATTAACACGGTCTAGGGATATTTCATACTCAATTAAATAACTCGAAAAGTACTGGCCGCATTGGAATCTTTTATACACCGATTTGTTTGTAATTTATCTCAGACTAATTCCAAATTCAAATTTTTGAAAATTCTTTTGTTTCGGTGGCATAAATATGTCTTGATGTATAGGAGAGGGAATTTTCATTTGTGCGAAATTTAGAAAACAATACGAATTACGTTTAGTTACAGTTTTTTTTTCATTTTTAAACGAAAGATAAAGTTAAAATTGAGGTATTGTAGCCATGCAACGCCGACATTTGACGAGGGCGGAGATGTTACGAGCTGTGGGAATGCTGGAAGCTGGATCTGTTCAGCGTAATGTTGCTGAGGCCATAGGGACCCATCAAAATGTAATTTCAAGATTGTGGACACGCTATCGTGCCACAGGTGAAGTAGCGGAGAGGCACCGGGGGCCAAGTCGCATCACTACCCCCAGACAAGACCGATTTTTGCAAATTACTGCGCGAGCACAACCAAATGCAACGGCGACTCAATTGGTCCAAAGGCTGCGAGTGGAACACCAAGTGCTTGTGAGTGACCAAACTGTAAGAAGGCGACTGCATGAAAGCAATCTACGCTCTCGTAGACCACTCCGGGTCCCACCTTTACGGAGAGGCAATCGTGGACGACGATTAGAATGGGTTCGGAACCACGTGGACTGGGGCCGTGACCAATGGTCCAATGTGCTGTTCACGGATGAATCCAGGTTCGGCTTCCATCCAGATTCACGAAGGACGCGTGTTTGGCGAGTTCCTGGACGATGGAGCCGTCTCCAGAACCCTCAGGAAGTTCACCCATCCCAAGGAGGAATACAATTATGGTTTGGGCAGGAATTCGTCTTGGAGGACGGACGGATCTCGTTTGGGTGCGGGGCAATATGACGGCAGAACGATACGTCCAACAGGTGCTGGGGCCCGTAATCTTGCCCCACAGAACACAAATGGGGCAAGATTTCCTGCTCATGCACGACAATGCCCGGGCACACACGGCGAGAACGGTAGCAGCTTGGTTACATACACATAATGTTAGGGCCTTAGACTGGCCTGCTCAATCGCCAGATCTAAATCCCATTGAGCATGCGTGGGATATGCTGCAAAGAAGAGCTCTGAAGGAAGTTCCTGCAAATCTGGCTACAGAAGATCAACTTTTTGCGCACCTCAGAAGGACATGGGACAATATTCCGCAGCAAGACATTGACAACCTTGTTCTGAGCATGCCGGATCGTTGCCGATGTGTTATGAACATCATGGGCGCTTTCTCAGACTACTAACTTCAAGTTTATAAACACAAATTAAATGATTTTTCTATTTTTTTCAGTTTTTACTCACAAATTAAAAGTTCATTCATATACGGTTTTCGTCTATGCTTCATTTTTTTTCCATAAAATCTTGAAATTTTAATCTATACCTTAACCATTATTAAAAAATGGTAGAATATTAAATAACGTATCTTTTAAATATATACATGTCATATAAATAATTAACACATTGATAGTAATTCGCTTTTTTAAAAATATCCCTAGACCGTGTTGATGTGTGTAGTTTGACATCTCTAACTTAGTTCATAGCTATAGCCATCCTTTTCTCGCACTGCTTTTAGTAAAAGATAGCAATAGCCTAAATTAAGTTTAGTTTGTGCACAACAGAATCGACACCACTGTCCTTGCTTGGGTAACGTTCCTACACTCACTGGTAAGGATAGCAATGCGGTAAGGATAGCAATGCGGCTAGGCAGATGATTTTAAGAAACTTAGAACTGCTCTATTTCTGTCACACTGAGTACAAACCTAATCTTGCAGCGCAATTCGGAACGCGGCCTTGGTCCCTTCATTTTGGCGCTCACGCACGAGTAGTGAACCCTCCAAGTGAAAGTTGGTCACAGCCGTGTGTCCGACCATTTTGATCAAGATGGCGGCCAGGCACGCGACAAGTCGTGGCAGTGGCCCTTTCATCTTTTTTGACAGGCACTCACATATACGTGACAAGCAAACGCGTGCCCTGTACGCAGACACAAATATGTAACAAAAAATGCGCGGTGCACTATAAACACGGAAATAAACAAAGTGTTTTGAGAGTCCTTTTTAGGTATTTGCGGTGAAATTGTGGCTTGACGTGGAGGGCACGCGCATGCGTTTATGCTCTGGCGTTCAAAAGGTTAAACTTTCGTGAGGCATTATTTTATTCAGGACAAGCTACAGATACATTTCGATTAAAACAAAACATGTATCTATCACTTTATTCATTACTAGCGTCATACATACAACAATTAATAAATAATAACAGGCATCTCGATATGTACATAAACGAAGAAAAATAAACAAAACAAAAAAGAAGTAAAATAAAAATATATTTTTATTTTCCAAAAAAATAATTTAATTAACATGATCATTTACTTATATAATATACTGTAACTTGGTAATCACAATGTACTAGATTATACTGTGTGGCGGATTGGAAAGTGTCTACTGTCGCGCGTGGCCATAGGACCCAACGACCCATTATAGCCTTGGTTAGACCTTAATATCATGTCACAATATCATTTTAAATTAAACATACACAGTGGAAATACTAAGATTGCTGTAAAACCACCATTTTGAACTTATCTGTAATCAATTAATAATTACACTTTTTGTTCCTTCAAACTTTACTTGCAACCTCCTCACACATAAACACCCCATCACTTAACAAGACAAGTAGGTAGATGACAAAAAAATATCTAATTAGTCCGTCTGATAGATTTCCAAAAAATATTGGACACGTTTTATTTTTTCGTAAACAAAAAATAAAGACGATAACAGTACGTCGAAAACTCGTGACGTCACATTTTTTACTCAAATGTGACGTCACAAGCTAAACTCATGATCTTTGCCACGTTTTTATCTTCGTCAATTTTTATTAATTTGATAAAACAAAAAACACGTATCCAATATTTTTCGATAATCTAACTGACGGACTAAACAGAATCATATTTATTTTAGTCATTCATCATCCCTATTCATGTATCTGCCTACCCCAACAGTAAAACAGGTTTGATGTTTCCCCAAAACAGTACTAGCAGCAATCCTAGTCTAATTGAAACGCGCGACGCATAATAAACTACCTATTATTGTACTAAGTTCACTTGGTCTTCGCTGCTTCCTCGGCTTCGAGCCTCTTGCGCATGGATTCTGGCATCTCCGCGGGCGGCGGGCGGGGCATGCGCAACCAGACCTGTACGAGACACGCAAAATGGGTGAGTTTAGTTGTGGATGGGTGGTCGGGGTAGGCGGGGAGGGTAGTTGTGTTCTCATTGTGGGTATTTCTACATGGTTCTGTCAGTAGGAACAATTGGTAAAATGTTTTATAATCATTGAGTGCTGGCGCGACTGCTGAGCATGCCCTGGGTTCAGTTCCTAGGTTGAGCAGTCTTTTTTTTTTTCATTAGTTTCTCAGTAGCAGCCACGGTGTCTGGATTTGCGCCCGGTTGAGGGCAATAGGCTTGGCCCCTATTACATGGGACTTAAACATAACTGGCGAAATGTTTAAACAGCATTCTATAAAAAATCTAGATATGCTACAAAATAACCTCGGCTAATTTGAGAATCGCGCCCAATGTTCTGAATCCGTAAAATGTATCTCACTTCTGAACAAAGGTCTTTCCAATCCTTGTTGAAGAACCGTCAAGAAAAGAGTTTCTTCAGCCTATATCTGGTCAATAATATATTCACGGAGAGAGGTTAGAGCAGCGGTGGCCCAGTGGTGGCGGCCCCGACTTACGAACAGTAAGTCGTGGATTCGAAGCCAGACAGGCGCATTACTTTGTGTAATTTATTTCATCACCACTGCTCTCAAAACGGTGAAGGAAAACATCGTGAGGAAACCGGCATGTCCTAGAACCAAAAATTCGAAGACATGTGACATCTACCAACCTACACTGGGCCCGCGTGGTGGATTATAGCCCATTCCCTCTCATTGAGAGGAGGCAGTGTCCCAGCAGTGGGAACATTAATAGACTGATGATGATGAATACATTCACGAGGCACTATTTGTCAATCTACATTCATTATGTATCTATCTTATTAACCTGTGAATATCGTCATATCATTTGTCTGAATTTTTTCAATGTGGTTACCTTGACGGCATCATAGATGAACCATTGCAGCGCTGTGAGGGTACCGATCATGATAATCCTGGGGCCGAGACCCTTCCATACTCCGGCCATACCCAGCTTGCCAATGATGCTGCCTACTGTGGCGGTCTTGTCCTGGAAATTGATGAAAATAACGTTAATAAAATAAATAAATATCGCTGGATATTACACACAGCGCCATCTAGTGACACACTAAGCAACGAGGCTTGTGTCGTGGACACCAGATAGTTGATATACTACGTAAATACTTTTCTCGTTGGTCTGAAGGTAGCAAGCCCTATCGCTAAGCTTTGATAATCATGTTGGGAAAAGTAATATTTTTTTTTTATCAACATTTTCTCAGTAGCTGGATTTTGATTATTCATGCCCAGTTGATGGCAACTGGTTCGTATACATGGGACTTGACTTTTATTTTTGTTTAATTCCCATTTCAGTGGCCAAAAGATACGAAATACCCAAGTTAGTTGGTCACAGTTCTAACCTAAACCATTTGGTAGAGGTTCACTAGCTTAGTTACTGCAACTAACTTTGAGAAAAAACTCGGAAATTAAAAAGAGGTTCTTTTATTTAAAAAAAAAACACCTTAGGCATAAACCTGTAGTTTTTTACTTTTAAATAATAGAAAATATGATATGTATGATTAGATAGCTTATTAAGCTTTTTGTTTTTTTTAATATTTGAGAATAATTTATTTAAAAAGTTTACATTTAGGCGCGTTATTTTTCATACAATAGTGCTTATTTAATAAGTTTACTATAAAAATATGTATTACAGTAGAGTGAAGCAACAGAGTGTAGTAACAGTTGCAAGTAATGATAATGTTTAATTGCACTTAAGAGAATATTGTGTACACCTATAATTGGTACCTTAATACTTTTATTATTATACTATGTAAAATGTATTACTGTTGGCGTAACAGATATTCGACCTTCTTGGTCTGTCCAACGCTTTCTCCCAACATGGCCCATAGTGTACATACCTGGTTGAGCTTGGACACCACGGTGTCGGCGGGATGAGACACGATGGCGCAGAACACACCGGCGATGTAACCGGCCGCGAACGTCACGATCAGTTGCTCGCCCTTCGAGCACTGCTCACGGGGCTTGGGCACGACGAACTGAAGGAAATATTCGTAGTTAAAAACAGGGTAAGGAATAAAAATTATGTTTAATCATAAAATCATCCAAGATGTCCAATGACAATGATTACTCCAATATAATCTTGGATGATATTCAAAACTTCTAATTGTCAGATGTATTTCGACAGGAATGAGGTTGCCATGGCGTTGCAGTGCGTTAGGAATGTTTGCGGCGGCGCATGGAGATTGTTTCTACACAATAATGTGCAAGCACGCAGCATCGATGGTGGCTCGAGTCAAGGCCAGCCCTAACATGGTTCTTGAAATGATTGCTGGCAGAGTAGACCTGTGGGAAAAAATTACCTTGTACAACAGCTCAACGGTCTTCTCGAAACAGGCGAACTTCATCATGGTGTAGGGGATCTGCCTGCCCCACAGGGGCGCGAGACCCTTGTATAGGGTGCCGTAACCCTCGTTCTGGACCATCTTGGGCCACGCCTCACGCAGGGTGGTGGCGAAACCAGGCATGGTCTGGATTCTGACCTGGGAAGTAGGTTGCGGGTTCAGTATAGGCTGTTTTTGTGGTGATTTTGTGCTGTTTTAAGAACGAACCTTTATATTAAAAACACTAACAAATCGATCCCTTTGGAAGAGTACTGGTAAAATTTCAGATTAGAATCGTTTTTAATAGAGTACAGTTTTGTATTGATTCTATTGATAGCGGACTGCAGCTGATGTCTGCAAATTCACGTCTAAAACGTTTTTGTATTAATTCAATTGTGACTTTGTCCGTGTGAAGTTCTACCTCTATCTGTTGAACAAGTAAATGTAATCAATCCATTAAGTGTTTTATTCCTAAGCCCTCAGATCTCATAATCTCATAGTCACCGGGCAACTCCGCCGCGCGCCCGCACACGCAGCGTTGACGCTGGGTGACGTGTGACGTCACAGACACGGTCGCGCGGCAGCATCCCTCGAGCGCGTTTTTTTCGTCATTGGGCAGGATTCATTGTAGACTAGGAACTCATTTTTTGTACTCTAATAAGCGCCATTTGAAAACTGTTGGTCTGTTTCAGAAGCTCTGGATATTCAAGTTGCAGTTTCTCTGGCAGATAATTTCATTTAAAAATCTATTCTATTTGGTTATCCTGTTGAAAATACTAGGTCCAGGTCAGTCAACCACTAGTTAATGCTATCATTTGAACTGCGAAAACCGCCCTTACAGCTACGACTTAGGGGCCATCAATACAGCTTCTCATTGTAACTCTCTCTAGATTCGCGTACTAGCATTGCTGAATGCTCTACTGACATCGACACTGGAGTGTGACGTATTTGCCTCGAGATGGGTAGAGTATGTCGTGGATGTTTGAGTTTCAGTGAGAGGATGAACAAAAGATGGCTTTCTTTCTTGTTTTTTTTTTTAAAGTATTTTTGTCATTCCTTATTGTAAATATGATTCTTGTAATCTGTGTTTTGTCTGCAATACCTCGGGTTTCTGTTACATTGTATGTACGGTCGAACAAGCTATTTGGTTTACAGTTCAACCAACAAATTACATTGTAAAATGTAAACCAAATAGCTTGTTCGACCGTACAAGTTTTTTCTCAAATCAAGAAATAAGTACATTGCAAAACAGACCAAATTAATCTGCCAGAAACAACTATGAAACAGACCTCCACAAGGTCAAACCAAAGAAATTAACATTAACAATTTTTACTAGCCAATAGGCTTGTGTACTGAAAAAATCTAATTAGTCCGTCAGTTAGATTGGCAAAAAATATTTGACCCGTATTTTTTCTTTTGTTACGTAAACCCAAAATTGACAATGATAATAATATGACGCTTTTAGAATTCTCAATACGTGACGCCGTGGCATAATTTTTAGTGCGTCTTAACTCCCGAGTTTTGATGCGTTTTATCTTTGTCAATATTCATTGATTTACAAAAAACAAAAATACGTGTCCCTTATTTTCCAATACTCTAACTGACGGACTAAATAGATTTGCAATTTGAAACCTGCCTATTCAATACAATCGTAAATTCTTACCTTAGCGGCTTCTAGGGGTGAAAGCGCGATATCAGCAAAGAACTCGGCAGTAGCCGAAGCCGCCAAGTACACTCCGGTACGGTAGGTATACGCAGTCTCTTCGTCCAGGAGACCATTGTACGTCACTTTGAAGACTTCGTACAGACCGAACTTGCAGAGACCCTGAGAGAGATGGAAATAGGGTTAGAACACGTGTGTGAGAGAGAGGGAAGATGTAGGTGAGTTTGAAAGTCTCATAGGTTTTTCGTCTTCATTTGTTTTCAGTAGGAACAATTGGATATTTGTTTTAATAATTGGTAAATTGGCAGAATGTGATTCTATGTTTACGTGTTGACGTGCCGAGTTGCTCTTTCTTTGGTAAGTGATTTCGGTTGGGAAGCAGTGATAGTCTAGTTAGACTACCAAATCATAGGTCCCGAGTTCGAACCCAAAACACCTCTGTTTTTTCAAGTTAATGTGCGTATTGTATAATTTTTACTTGCTTCGGTGAAGGAAAACATCGTGAGGAAACCAGCATGCCTGAGAGATATTTCCCGACGGCATGTAAAGCCAAGTCAGAGACCCAGATGGGCGGCATAAAAACTCTGACACCAGGTCAGACACTAACCACACGAGAAAGATTTTTATTTTGGTTACAATAAGGTTGCCAGCTGAGTGCTGTGGTCTGTAAAACCACTCCATACATTAAATTTAAGTAGGGTCGCCAGGCTCGTAACAGTAAATTTGCATATTTTGTTGTTTGATTGGAAATATCTGGCATTAGTCCGTTCGCTTGTATCATCACTACATATTATAAAACAAAGTCCCCCGCCGCGTCTGTCTGTCCCTATGTATGCTTAGATCTTCAAAACTACGCAACGGATTTTGATGCGGGTTTATTTATTAGATAGAGTGATTCAAGAGGAAGGTTTTAGTAAACAATTTATCAAGCGGGCGAAGCCGCGGGCATCAGCTAGTTATACATATATCCCAGTTATACAGGGAAACCTATAATTGACCATAATAACTACAATGCATATTTTGTAAAATATTTTTATGTATCGCTGTTGGTTACCTAAATAAATAAAACAAAAATACCTGTAGCGAGTATCCGATGAAGGTGGGTGCCCAGCCCTTGGCAAGACCTCTCATGCCCTCCTCAGCCACGGACACCCTGAAGCCATTGACTACATTCTTGTACTTGTCAGGGTCTACCTGAAGACGGCACTTCACCAGATCCAGGGGTACTACGGCTGTGTGGGTGATACCTGGGGATGAAAGGGGTGGAATTAGTCTGGGGGGTTCAGAGTCTGACATATGTAGTAATAATGCGTCTATAATAGGCTTGTGTCCTGAAAAAGTCTAATTAGTCCGTCAGTTAGATTTTTAAAAAATATTTGACACGTATTTTTTCTTTTGTTACGTAGACCAAAATTGACGAAGATACGACGCTTATAAATTCTCAATACGTCACGCCGTGCTATAATTTTTAGTGCGTTGTGACGTCACGAGCCTCCACTCCCGAGCTTTGATGCGTTTTGTCTTTGTCAATATTCATTGATTTACAAATACAAAAAATACGTGTCCATTATTTTCCAATACTCTAACTGACGGACTAAATAGATTTGCAATTTATTGATGGTGGAAACTAGCCTATTTGCTGTCCTTTGGGTCTCCAGGCTACTGTCTGTCAGTGAGAGAAGTAAGCGTAATCTATATTCTGAATAAATATTATAAAGGCGTAAAAATTGTTTGTAAGTTTGTATAATGTAATCTTCGGAACTACTAATCCGATTCCGAAAATTCTTTCACTTACGGGAAGCTACATTAAACCCTCGTTCCCGAACTCACATACACAAACCGCCAAACTCGGAACAACTGTAGGTCATACAAATATTTGCTCCGTGCTAGAATCGAACCAGCGACACGCAGCGCAGCAATCAATCGCTCAGCCACTGCGCCAACCGTGCTATCAAACCTATCATTGTTCACGTGATTTAAATCACACTTTTGATATCACACAGACGATTATGCAGTTACGTAATATTTACAAAAAATATGTCACTGTAAGTACGTTACAAAATTACGTTTTATCAGGTTTTATCTTAGCTTATTCTGCTAATTACGAAGAGTTGGTAATTGATTAATACTGTTAAAACGAATTCAAGCTATGATTGAATAAGTTGCATATTTTTCTTTATTATATTATTCTGTTAGCCATTTTCTCTAAAATACGTGCCGTTCTGTTTACTATTCTCCGGAAACTAATCTTAAGTATTCGATACAAATCTAATAAGCTTGTTGTCTCACAAGAGTTAGTGTCCATTTTCACGGAAATCCTTTCGAAGTTCACTTAATTGTTTTTATAATATTTTGCTGAAGACATCATCTGCCTAGCCTTTTCCCAACTATGTTGGGGTCGGCTTCCAGTCCTAACCGGATGCAGCTGAATACCAGTATTTTACATGAAGCGACTGCTATCTGACCTCCACAACCCAGTATGTACTGGGTAAGACTGGTAGTCTTTTTAGGCCACTGACTACCTGTAACGACTGTCAAAAACCTACAAATTATGACAGCCGGGACCAATTGCTTAACGTGCTTTCCGAGGCACGGAGGAAACTCGGTATGTTGTGTGGTCACTCAGCCACATACCAACCTAGACAAGCACGGCTTAACCTAAAGATCCACCCGAGCGGCTGTTTTTATTTAGTCAAGACCTCCTCCGAGTCTCATTGAACTCTTGTGACAGCAGCCTTAAAACTATATCCACGTGTTCCGATTTGGTGGAGTTTTGAATATACTCGTAGATCCAAAATGAATATCAAACTTTTAATTAAAACCTCTCAAGAATTCTCATTCCTCTTGCAACATCTTATTTATACGAAGCTAGATTTCTAATGTATACGTGTGTGTCAACACACTCAACACTATTATAAAAACTCTGCATTTTCGACTAGGTGGGGGCGCCGAGGCAAAATACCTGCAAGTGCAGTGCAACTGAAAAAGTTTGGGTAACCCTTTTTTTTTTGTTTGGTCTTCCTGGCCTACAATTTCCAACTATGTCGGGATATGCTTCCAGTCTAACTGGACGGAACTAAATACTATGAAGTAGTACTTAGTACTGCCTCGTTGCTCTAGCCACTCTGGTCGCAATCGTTCGATTCGATTACCGGGTCGGGCTAATTGTTATTTAATTTTTCTATTAGGATTTTCTCAGTAGCAGTCACGGTGTCAGGATTGGTGCCCAGTTAATGGCAATAGGCTTAAACATAACTGGCGAAATTGGGGCCATCCATAAATTACGTCACACGTTAAGAGGGAGGGAGGGGGTCGACGAAGTGTGACATTGTGTGACAAGGGGGTGGCAGGGGTCCTAAATTTCGTGACATCACATTTCAAAATCTCTGAATCTTTATTAAAAATAATTAATCGTAATTAGTTTTATATAAATAAAGTCAGTGGTAATCGATCTTTATACAGGTTGTTTGGCTTATGGATCGACACAATTTTTCCAGGGATTTGGGAGGTCATTAGCTAGGTTCTACCCAGACACCCTATGTCCTAAATGTCACGGTTGGTTACATATGTTATTTTTTTTTTAATGAAAAAAATACCCAAAATGTTTCCTTTAATTCCAAACAACTTTTTCGTTTGTGGGTGTAATGGCACAAAATAAATTTTGTTGTACTCTTCAAAGTCTTTTAAATCTAAGTAAATCTTTGTTTGATAGAACTGGTTTCAAGAAAATTTCTTACGAGCTACCAAAGTTATTTTGTTTTTTAAATGAATGTAATTTTACAACTTCTAAATTTATTATAAAAAAAACTAAAAACCATTTTGAACTTAGCTTTATTTTAAAAAGTTCTTTAGTTGATACCCTTTCTAACGGTATGCTACAAGTCACAAAAAACAATTAATTAAGTAGTCAAAATATTAGTTAGGAGAGTCAGGGTTAAGAAAAGACGTATTAAGGTTATTATGTTTTTATAAACTAAAGTTATAAATCTTGTTCAAATTTGATTCAAATTAACCCAATATTTATTTTGTGCCATTGTGCCACAAACGTAAAAAGTTATTTCGAATTAAAGGAAACATTTTGGGGATTTTTTTTAAATAAAAAATAAATAACATATGTAACCAACCGTGACATTTGGGACATAGTATGTATGGGTAGACCTAGCTAATGACCTCCGAAACCCCTGGAAAAATTGTGTCGGTCCATAAGCCAAACACCCTGTATATAGTACAATGGTGTCGATTTTGTTGTGCACAAACTAAACTTAATTTAGGCTATTGCTATCTTTTACTAAAAAGCAGTGCAAGAAAAGGACGGCTATAGCTATGAACTAAGTTAGAGATGTCAAACTAGTTTATGCCTTGCGCTTCACCGTGTTTTTAGTCGACATGTTTTTACGTGCACCCTTCATTTGTATGGAAATATTAGTTCAACTAAATTTGACAGCTCTAAATTACGTCCGTCTCTTTCTCGTTTTATCAGAGAGAAAAAGATAGCAATAGCCTAAATTAAGTTTAAGTTAAATTAAGTTTAAGTTTATAGAGTTAGTGTGTAAATAATGTAAATATTATTAGTCTGTGTTTAATAAAAGTATTGGTTTAAGTTTGTGCACAACAGAATCGACACCATTATAAAATTTTATAATTTTATTAAAAAATAATTTAAATCGAAATGAAACAAATTTCGGAACTGCAATAATTTGTAGATGTAAAATTGCAAAATATGTGACGTCACACTAGGGCCCCCGGTCTCACAAATGTGACCAGCCCGCTTAGCATTAACGCCGTAGAAACGAAAGAGAATCCACAAATCTTTTGTTCATCTGTCATTTTGTCGATTCAATGACAGATGAACGACAGATGACGTCAAAAATCATGAAATTCGTGTGACGTAATTTATGGATGGCACAAATGTGGGCGTACTATTTATGTGCCTAAATTCGGGGATTACAAACGTGATGTTATGGTAGTACTTAATACTATTATACATGAAGCGACTGCTATCTGACCTTGACTAAACAACTGGGTTAGTATGTTACTGGGTAATACGATACTGTATGCATAATACTCAATACGAAACTAAAAATTATATGTCACACCACCTGCCCGAAAATGTCAAATTATATGTCAAGCAACCTTAACCTAAAGTGAGTCATTAGTGGCCGGGGGCACAGCCGGTCAACAATGTTGTACTGGATTTCATTATGACCCGCTGGTCAATAATGTGATTTGAATTTGGAATCTCACATGCTCAGCTAAATTGGCAGTATAGTACTAACAAACACCCTTTGGTGCCAGAAAGAGGAAAGCTATTCTCGATACCCTTACTACGCGTGGATGGTATTCTCGATTTCCTACAAAATCATAACGACTGCTTCTTCATATCGTTGCCATGTTTTCGAAGACATAATATTGTAAGAATAATTAGATAACTACGAACCATTTTTTAAAAGGTATGGAATAACATTAAAACTGGCATTAATAATAACAAATACCGTACCGCGCCGTAATACCGTAATAGTAATTGGCTGTAACATTAGTTAATTTATTTATTCTTACTGTTTGTTTATTTAATAAATACTTTGTTTTTCGTACTATGGCTATTATTTTCTCACAGTAGGTGTAAAAAGTAGAGTATCCTCCTCTGGGCTAAAGGTGTCTTTGCCTTGGGCTAGCTTAAATCCCTCGTTGCATTCAGGATTCTTGTATTAACTCCCTCGCTTCGCTCGTGAGTTAAACTCTTAACTCCTTCGCTGCGCTCGGGAGTTAAACCCCAAATCCTTCATTGCGCTCGAGATTCAATATGACGCCCGTGACATAGACACAACTTTAGCCCCTCGGTGCATAATCTACTATTAAAACTTTAACATGTCTTCCCTAATTTTTACCCGACTACGGCAAAGCCAAAAGGGGGGGTTATGATTTTAGCAGTCTATGTATGTATTTACATATGTTCCTACGTAGCGCCTGATGTATTCATCCGATTTTAATGATTAAGGTGTCAATCGATTCTTTATTATGGCCTGGGTAACATAAGCTGCATTTTAACCGACTTCATTCAGTAGTCGGGTTTTAGTTTTAGAACTACTTGTTCCATTTTAAACTTAATATGCGAAAAATCAATCAGTCGCTACCATTGGTTCCAATGTTGAGCCAAACATTGGCCAAAGTCTCGTGATCAATACATGCTCGTGAATTTCATTGGCGTTGGCCCAAGATTGTTGACGTAACATTAAATTTCGTACTCAGAGAACCTTGTCGGAAACAACGTCTTGCGGTAGACATTCTGGCAGGATCTAGATTTGAGTTACCAGTCTATCTTTTCAATTGAAACCAATTTATTCCGGAAAACATTATATTTATCAGATGAAACGGATGGAAACGACTTTTTTTTGTTACGGTAGGACCCAATGTAATGCACTCAAAACATTGTGCTGATGGATGGATTGAATAGTACGGGGGTCGTAGAGGTGGTTAAAGTAAAATTATTACATTAAAAACATGCATTTTTTTTTACTCGTGAATATGTTGGAACGTGAATCCCCAATATCTCCGTAACTAGAAGGTTTCTAGGTATGGTCTAGTGCCTTTCGGCTTCGTTAGGGTCTTTTTACCCCCTTTAGGGAATATGCACGTAATTTTTTCTTCACTTGAATCAATAAAATACAGTACTATCAACCCAAGAAAAGTATTAAAAGTTAAGTCCAACTACTGTTTGTCGCTTAAAAATAATATTCAACTAATGCAATTTTCTATAACAGATCAAACGTCCGTAGGTGTCGCGGCCATGATGTGACGTCATTTACCACAATCTGCCTTGTTTACATCTAATTTTTTGCGCTTTATAGGATAATTTTACTAATTGTATGTCTCTAGTCAAGTAAAAGTTGCAATAACAATTTTATAATAAAATCTTAGTGAAACTTTAAGCACTTTTCAAATAAAAGTGTCTTTTTGACACATAGACTTTGACGTCACTACCAGCGTTATGGACGGCGCATTTTGAGAGTGCGTTCCGTTTCACCAAAAACATGCTACATAAAACAGTAAATTGTAAAATAAGTGATGTATTAGCAACTTAAACAAGTGTACCACAATGTTTTTATGGGCCAATACGAGGCATTTTAATAAATAAAAAGAGTTTTGTATTTCATGCAGATTCCCTAATATGGTGTTTAAGTATTGAATAATAAAGACGAAGTTTAAACTGCGTCCCACGTGTGAATTATAACCTGTGACCGTACAGATAAGTGCACGGAATTGCGTATCAGACTCCTAGCGTACATATTTTATGTATGACGAAATGATGTAACAGTTATCATGTTGAAGAGTTGTCTATTTATCTAGTTAGAGTTATCAATGTCAATATTTGCTGAGTAAAACGTAGTTTTAGCGGCTAATTAGCACGTTGTCACTTTTATTACAGAAAATCATGATGTTACAAAGGTTTTTGAACGTTTTTTAGCGTTTTGAAGTACGAAAAGTAGTGCAAATGTTTGTTTATTTTTTTCGAAATCGGTCAGTCAATTGAATAAGTAATTTTAAGCAAACTAAAATAGTTTCATTACAATCATGGGCGTACCAAGGAGCATGGGAGTGCAACTACTGCCCACCCCTCTCCTTTGTTGCCTCTCGTCTCTTCGCCACATTTATGACACATTTACAAGCATAACTGGCGAAATGTAGGAAGTACCTTCTATAAGTAATTCACTGCCTAATTCCTCGGGGAATGCAAGCGTGATGTTATGTTTGTAAACCCTCAAATATTGCTTTATTTGCAATTTGCCATCCATCTCGAATAAGTTCAGATAAATTATTACAATCTTAAATAAACTTGCGAATTATTTAGAGCTGGCCTTAACCGTGATTGAAGACGTTTTGGCGCGAATCTCGGATATCGCCTAGCACAGATTATAAAATAATAATCAGCTGTTATCACCGCTCTACATTATCTTTGGGTTGGGCAAGGAGGATATAAATAATGCTTTAAAATATAGGGCTTAACTTGTAATATGTTTTTTTTATAAGATTTTTGATTTTTTAAATTAGATTATTTTAGGCATTACTTTCAGAACAATTTTCATCTGCGTTAACAGATGCATCGCGGATGCGTTGCCATTTCAGAGACAAAGCTGAAATGTATGTATTATATGCCTGTTAGTCTGGCACCAGTAAGTACTTAATAGTACTTATTCGTTCCATATACTAATACCCTCTAAAGCAGAACACAGCTTAACTACTATAATGGCGGTAGAATCATAGTCCATTCAATTATTTGACCTCTGACATAAACCTATCACAAAGAAAATAATATACACCGCCTACAAGGAGCGGCTTTTAGGGGGGGAGTTTTAGGGGGAGTTTTAGGGGGAGTATTAGGGGGGAGTTTTAGGGGGGAGTTTTAGGGGGGAGTATTAGGGGGAGTATTAAGGGGGAGTTTTAGGGGGGAGGGGCGGTATTATGTAATTTTTGACGTTCACGACGTTATTAAGTACCTCATTCTTCTACAGTTAACATAAAAATACTGGTAAAACTTCACCAACTTGGTATCGATATCTGATGAGTAAAGACGATGCAACGAAAAGAATTTTCTAAATTCGTAATTTCAACAGTACACCTAATATTAATTGACCCTGTGCTGTAGTATCTATATATATAGTTCAATGTATTGTACACACAACATTTGTTTAGTACTGGCCCTTGGCTACACGCCACGTACAATACGCATGACATATGAGAACTATTTTAAGATACAAACAAATAAAAACACAAATTCAAATACTAGTAAGGAGTTTTAAATATAGAACCAATGACATTACAACATCTAACAGTTATTTAAGTGTGTCAAGGAGGCGCCACTTTCTATGGGGAGCTGTCAAATTCAATACATTTCATTTTAGTTCCTTATTTCGCCACACGCATAGTTTTCAGTCTACCTTACGGCATGCAAATTGTGTATTTCTAAACCGTGTATTCCTTGCTAACTGTGCATTTCTCTTTCCCGACTGCTACCGCTGAAAGTTTCCACCCTGTTATATATATGCACTGTAGGTATAGATATCTAGAGTGCTGTTAGTTAATTATAGTGTAGCTAATGACACGGTGACACATTGAAGGCAAGGCCGCCGGACGTGACATTGGATTGATTCCCTGAAGAAAAGATTAGGCGTGGCTGTACAGAAGAAGTTGTTTCAGTTTTACCTCTGATTTTGAATCTATATTATTTTATTGTGTAGTTAGTGCCGAACCCGGTGTCAGTTTTTATGCCGCCCATGGGCCTCTGACTTGGCTTTACATGCCATCGAGAAATATCTCTCAGGCATACTGGTTTCCTCACGATGTTTTCCTTCACCAAAGTTGCTGGTGGGTGACTGCCAGAGGTAAAATATCTGAGCAAAGACTAAAGTGTTTTTATTTGGGATTTTTCCTTGGGTTTTGCTCTACTTCGAAATTCAAACTATGTCGTATGTATAAACTCATCCTTTTTCAGAAAACGATTAAAAACAAATAAGTTTGCTTTCGTATTTTGTGCGGTCACTCGAGTGAGGTTCGAAGTTGCTTTTTTTACCATGTTGGCTTGCTATTCTTTTCACTGATCTAAAATAAATAAATATCGCTGGACATTACACACAGCGCCATCTAGTGCTACACTAAGCAACGAGGCTTGTGTCGTGGATACCAGATAGTTGATATACTACATAGATACTTTATGTTTGTAAATACATACTTATTTATACATATAAACATCCATGACTCGGAAACAAATGTCCATGCTCATCACACAAACATTTGCTCCTACCGGGATTCGAACCCGTGACCCTAAGAACGTAAGGCAGCCTTACTACCGCTGCGCCATTCGGTCGCAAATCTTAAAAACTGTGAATTTCCCTGTTATAGACAAAATAGACCGACCTATGCGTGTTACGTAAAATTAGTCTGTAAATAAAGCATTTAATCCTAATAACCTGAATCAAAACAATGGGGACTATCGTTTTTGAGCTCACCAGATGGCGCCACTGTCGAGTAAGGTCTTGTCAATAATTATATTTTATACTTTAAAGTACCAATGACGTCATAAAAAGTTTGTTTTATTAAGTATAACAACATAGTGTACACTTCAGATACATATTTACAATATTCACCCTAAAATTAGCAAGCATAAAACATTTAAAAAAGATTCTACCTCCAAGTACTAACAAATAAGATCCTAAGTTGCTACTTTAAATTCTTCAAGTCATAATTAATCAAGAATGGCTCAGTCTAGAACACAATCGTGAGTATTAGTATAAATACGTGATAAAAAGCACGCAATGCGCAACACTGTATGACATCCTGACATTTCGGAAGACTAAGGTCTTCCGAAATGTCAGGAAGCTAGAGGCGTTCGTGTAGACTAAGGTCTACACGAACGCCTCTAGCGGCGAATTCATGCGCGATAGCCCCTATTGGATTGACCTCGCTTAAATGGCTTAGGTGGTGAATTGGTGATGATATGGTGACATTAACAGACCCGCACTGGGGCCTAATTTTCTTAGCTTATCGATCGCAAAACGTTCAAATACATTTGGCTAAAGACTCAGCTACTCAAACTCCACTCACTGGTGTAATGAAAAGGCCAGTCAACGGCTTAGTGGTCGGATTACGGTTAACTCCTTGTCACAGACGGAAGGCTTGAGTCCCACCAGTGGAAATTGTACTAGGCTGATTATTCCAGGCCTGTTATTAAGTGGAACACTTACCGCAAGACAGGACACCTCCAAGACCGCACAGGGCGAAGTATTTGGAGGAAGCAAACTCGCAGGAGTCGCCTTGTACCACAGCCTCGGCCGCCATACCGCTCTGTGTGGGAAGACATAAAAATATTAAATAAAAGCCGTACGCCCGTTGAGTGTTACCATGCGAAAAAAAAATTAAGAACTTTCATGTTACTTGTATGCCTATTGAGCTCATTTTGGGGATGCATTAAAAAAAAATCCTTCCTTAGTGCTAACCTTCGTTGTTTATGGAACTCAGGGCTCTAGTTTTAACCCTGGACACGCAACTTTGATTTTCCGGATTCATGTGTAATTTTGTAATTATTGTATAATTTTGTAGTTTGTCTGTGCGTTCACTGACGATGAATCGTAATATTTTTTTTAAATAAACGCAGTGATACAAAGCTCACAATGGATGGCGTTACGAATAATTGTTTCTTAGCGCTTCGCTTCTAGAAGGAAAATATTGAATTTAAAATAAGACAGGGCCCTTCAAATTAATGTTTATTCCGATCACGAATCCGTTGCGCACATGTTGCGCAGAAGAGTTCAATGGTCTCTCAGACAACTGCAGCTAAGCCATACTATCGAGACTTCTGCCAGTTTTCAATAATAGTCGGGCGCTCCTACACGAATGCTTTAATATTATTGCACTGTAATTTCAACTCTCGGGAGCTGAATCAAGGTGAAAATCCGACACCACGATTTTATGAAAGCACAAACTTATGCCCGTGGTCTCGCCCGCTGGTAGTTCGTTAATAGGCTAGTTTTCACCATCAATAAATTGCAAATCTATTTAGTCCGTCAGTTAGAGTATTGGAAAATGATGAACACGTATTTTTTGTTTTTGTAAATCAATGAATATTGACAAATTTAGAACGCATCAAAACTCGGGTGTGGGGGCTCGTGACGTCACAACGCTCTAAAAATTATAGCACGGCGTGACGTATTGAGAATTTTAAAAGCGTGTCGTATCTTCGTCAATTTTGGTGTAACAAAAGAAAAAATACGAGTCAAATATTTTTTGAAAATCTAACTGACGGGCTAATTAGATTTTGTCAGGACACAAGCCTAGAATCGTCGTAATCCAAGTTATAAACTACCCGTGTGCCAAATTCATCCAAATCCGGTCAGTAGTTTTTGCTTGAAAGTGTAAAAAACATCCATACATCCTCACAAAGTGTCGCATTTATAATATTAGTAGAATTCGTTAAGGTGTTTGTGAAAACAAGCATTCAAATCAATGAAAACATGGCTACCTTTTTTTTTTTTCGGATGGGAAATCATCAAATGACTCCTCCCGCTCTGGGCGGAGCAGGAGGGAGTGTCAGACTTTTACTGACTAAAACCCATCCCACCATGTTCCTTCATCGCCCTTTGTGTTCCGGGGCCACGGTATCTCTTTCGAACAGTCCCGCAACCCCGGAAAACATGGCTACCTACATTGTAATAAGATTTTTTTCCAATACAGTATGGACGAACCTTGAAGATTTTTTTTATACATTTCTTCGGTTGTTTTCGTAAAGCTGACGTAATCGTAATCGATCATGAATGCGTGATAAGAAACTTTAGTTACCAAGCCAAGAGTACTACTTTTACGATTCGATTATATACATTGTATAAAGCTAGCTATTGCCTGCGGGTTCGCCCGCGTCGAGGGCGGAAATTATTACTTGGGAAGTATTCTATCCCACGCAATCCTAGTACGTTCAGTCGTTAGGGTGAGTAAAGGTAATCGACAGTTTTTCGGATTTATAATACGGATGTACCCATACAAGAAGATAAAAAAAATGCAAGACAGTTGATTTTGGTTTCTACTATGTTTATCCGACAGCGAAACGTGGTGATTGTGTCAATAACCTCACCAAAGTCATCATTTAATTAATTAATTATTAGTAATATAACAATAAGAATAATTTATTTAAAAAGTAAATATTACAAAAGTGTACATTTAGGTGCAGCAGTGTTATTTCTTAAAGTATTGTATTATTAGTGCATAAAAGTAAACTATAACTACAATATATAATATAACAGTTGCAAGTAAAGAAAATGTCGAATTCAAATGTTAGGTAGCAACCTGCCTGATCTGGATTTTTTTAAACCTGTGTTTCAGGCCATCACTTTACATTGGATAATTTAATTAGGTCAGTAAAAGTTTTAAAATAAAATAAATCTATTAGTGAACAACCGTGACCAAAAAAATTATAATCCATCCAATTTCATCCACACACAAAGTAAATTTGTATTGTAAATGCGGAAGAAACTTTGTCAGTCGGCACTCTCACGACTGAACAGCTTTCGATGAAATTTGGTACGCCGGTACACCAAGACCTGAGCTTGGTCATAGAGTATTTTGATCCTTATATCCCGTGGGATATTTCAGACCTCCACGCCGATGAAGACCCGGGTAAAAGTTAGCTAAGATCTGCCGGTTTTTCTTTTGTATTATTCAATGCAGGAAGTTACCAAGAATTTTTCTACGATTTTCTCTTCGGATCAAGGCACTCTGGGTTCAAGTTACACACTAAGAAAGGATTTTCGAAATTCAAACAAACATTTAAAAATAGAACCCTAAGGCCCAGCGCACACCGCTGGAAGCGCAGCGGAGCGCATTTGAAGACAACAATTTAATATAAACCTTAACTACCTTGATATACAGTCAATATAAGAATAAATTCGCACGCGGTACTCGGAGCGCACTCAAGCTACTACAAGAGCATGTGCACGACCGTATATCAAGGTAATTAAGGTTTATATTAAATTGTTGTCTTCAAATGCGTTCCGCTGCGCCTCCAACAGTGTGCGCTGGGCCTAACTGTCTTCATAAAGCGCAGGCCACATCGCCAGCTAGGGAGCAACTGAACGAGTGTGAACCAAAGTATGAAACGAATGAAATGATGGCTCGCCCGGGTCGCTCGCTCGCTAGCCTCACCGCGAGCTAGCGAGCTGACGAGTCTTTGGTTCACACCGCGAACTACCGAAAGAGCCGAATCGAAGTATGAAAAGGAGGAGGGTCACCCGGCTCGCACGCTAGCCGGCGGAGTGGCCTGCGCTTCAAGTGCTGGCTGAAATTTGAAAGAAGCTCTGAGGTTTGAAATTTTGAATGATGCTTTTGTAGAACATATTTTCAAGTTAGCCAACTTAATAGTTATCGGTAAATAAACTGTGAACGGACTGTAGGTACAATCTTTTGGTGCTGCCCTCAGCTCTCATAATCTTTGGTCATAGGGCAACTGCAAGCATATCGAGCGCGTCGGCCACATTGTCAGTGTTGCCACGACAAGACGACGCGACCGCGACGTCGACGCGACGCGCACGACACGACTACTCCCCTCCGGCATGAGTTCTCATCATTGGGCAGGGAGATTAATGTCATTAGGCCTAGTGTCCACCAATCACAGAAGAGACGAGTCAGGATGTGGATTTCAATTAATGCAATTGGTTGATTCCTGTACATTTCCCATTAGTAGCAACTGGACATAATGCTGGTTTAAAATATAGCAGCAAAATGTAAATATGCAACATTATCTCTTAAATAATATTGAACTCTATTTCCGTTGCCATTAAGTTCATTTTCAATCATATTGCTTATCATACCTGTTCGATGGCTGGTGTGAGTTCCGTAGACTGACACTGCGCAGGTGTCAGGGGGCTGCGGAATGGCGAATTCCGCGCCAGATCTGCTAGGGACGAGAACATTATTCTGAAACAAGATAGATACTGTTATTAACACATAAACAACACACCTGTAAACCGATGACACCGATGCTAAAACAGTTACACTGTATTTAGTACATCATTCTGAACCCCACATAAAGATTTTTCATTGGTTATCTAAAAAAAAACAGCAGCATGGCAACTTAGCGTCATGGATAGCCAACTGTGACTGCTGAGAAACTGGGTCAATCAATAACTCCCAGACTAGAGAGTATTGACCCTTGATTTTTTTATGTTTTTACTATGTAAGTTGTTTGGTTGATTTAATGAGTACTAGTTTACAAATTAATATTGGCTACCTGCTAATGGTCTTTCATAAAATCTGTTTCAAAAACTAATTATTATTATTGTATAATTTTAGAGACAAAAATGATTGCCTGAATTCAACCATACATTTCACATTTTATTGAGATTATTTTCCGCAGGTGGCTAAAGTCAAGGTGACCGAACTGTTTCAAGGATCCCGGGGCAACTTCCAGCATGACATAGCCCTGGTTATATTGAGAAAGGCTTTCACATTCTCCAGGAGGGTGCATCCCGTCTGCCTAAACTTCGACTACGAGTTCAAGAAGAAGCAGATGCAGGAGGGAAACTTGGGAACGGTAGGAACCATCATCCTGCCCTTCTTTCATGTTACTTTGAGTTCGACGAATTGGGTATTAACCGCTATGCTATTTAATCCCTTTTTTCAAATCTTTTCTCAAACAATCCATCCATTCATTTTTAGGGTTCCGTACTCACTAAGGAACCCATGTCCGTCTGTCCGCAGATTACCACAATGCTTAAACTCTTAGTACCTACTAGAAAGCTGTAATTTGCTATTTTCAGGGTTCCGTACTGTTATAAATAATTTCCGAATCCACAACTTTAAATTTGCTGATTTGAGAATCTATGTATTATATAAAACTGCTCGCCATGCACGCAGCGCAGTCAACCTACAAAATTCCTTCAATTAACATATTTTTCGACTCGTGTAATTTTGGTGTGCAAGTTTAAATAAATTCAGTGTAGCAGAAGTAAAGTGTTTCAATTAAAAGGGGACCCACGGAGCACCATCCTAACAGTACTCACCAAGGATCCCGTGTCCGTCTGTCCGCAGATTACCACAATGCTCAAACACTCTTAGTACCAACTAAAAAGCTGTAATTTGGCATGTTATGCAGATGAGCATATTTTTTTTTGCTTTTTGATAATATTATGTATGTGTTATAAAATCAAATCAAATCTGTGTGGTTCTTTCTTCAAAAGACCATCTTAGAAACTAATCTGCATAGTCCTCATCTGAATTGAACAAGATTATGTCTGGACTTTAAAAGAGACTATGACCTCTGAGTTTTTTTAGGCTGTTTCTTCTTAGAGTAGTCAGGTACAAAACACCAGCCACATCTAGTTTAAAAAAAATGACGTGTAAAAGTGTTTGTAAGAACCTACTTGCAAAAATAAACATCATTTCATTTCATTTCATTTCAATGTAATTAATGTTTTATGTACTAAAATCTTTATGGTGTGGTATTTATCACAGGATTGTTTACAAACATCGTAAACAACTATTGACATAATAATTACAGGTTGAACGATCTTTCAGGCTGAACACGACAACCGGTGTTATCTCCTAAGGCTTCAGGTTTCCCCATGTTATCCCTCTAAAAAGAATCACTCTGTATAATTTAGACTTTTTGACTTTGACTTTTAGTCGCCAGCTTTTTGACATTGACTTTTACTTTTACTTTGACCTTCAGCAGCTGCCACAGTTATCACAGAAAGCACCTATATTAATGTACTATAATAGTAAAATATCTTGTCCGGTTAAGATTTGTCAGATAAAAATAACTAAATTCTGTCAGAAGATATTGCTACTGCCGCTGCCGCTTCGTTTGTCCGTATCTAGACATATCGTAGTATATGGGGAGATTTTTACACAACTTCTTAAATACTAGGAAGTGACGAAGGGCGGGCATTTTGGTGGACTTTCTCATGTACATTTTGACGTTCAAAGAGTGCTGATAGTTTTCGTAATTTTTTTTTTTTTCACTCATAGTAAGCCTATAAAGTACCATACATATTTTTAATTTCCTTTTTTTTTAATTCCATGCGGTAAAGGGTTAATAATAAGTTTGACTTTATTTTTTTATTATTAATGAGTTTTAATTATCTTCATAATTATGAAAATTGTGTTTCTGATCGTCAGTTGGGAGTGTTCCCTTTCCCCATGGTCGACCAGTCTCTACTGCAAGTTTCGAAGATCCCGTACATGCCAGTTCGGAAGTGCATCGCCCAGGCTCCTCCTACCTTTAGAGAGATGATCACCGGAGACAAGTTCTGCGCTGGTCAGGACAATGGTAAAAGCACATCTGTATTATCAAATGCTTAGTATTTTCCCTACTGTTTTGAAGACAGCTTCCAGTATCTAGGACCAGTGGTAGCTCAGTGGTATCGGTCCCCATTAACTTGTAGGTCGTGGCTTCAAGGCCAGGATGGCGCGTTACTCTAAGTAATTTATTTCATCACCACTGCTCTCAAAACTGTGAACATTGTGAGATAACCGGTATGTACTACCAATCCGCACTTAGCTGGTGTGGGTAATTACTGACCACCCCGACCGACTTAACATATCCCGTGACTGTTTGCGGCTTGGTTGCATGTCAGCTGCATTTATTTGGAACTGGAACTTAAGTGGGATACAGGGTGGTGATTTTAATTAAGTAACGAAAAAAAATGATTTTCGTACATGCATCACCGTAATCTGACCACTATTTAGATTTTTTTTCTGTATAACATGTAAAACGCTAGACAGATGACGAAGATTGATGAACAATGAGACTCTGACATTATCCTTCCATCTTTACTTACACAGGTACCTTGATCTGTCGCGGCAACAGCGGCACAGGTCTCGCCTTCCCTGGCGATCAACGAGGCATTACCCGTTATTACTTACAAGGCATCGTCTCTTTATCACCGGCAACAGAACAACAATGTGCCCCAACGAATTTCATAGCATTGACTGAAGTTTATTACCATAAGGATTTCATTAAAGAACACCTCGCGACGTCGTTACCGCCTCGCATGATGGGTTGGCTGGAACCTGAAGGTTGCTTCCTTAAAGAACATCCAAGTGTGAAATACTCCTGTAAGAAGGTCGATGCTGACGAGTTTGGAGCATGCGGCGAGTACGAGCCTCTGGGAGCCTCGGTCAAGGCCGAGTGTCGGCCTGGCTACTACAGTCCAGAGGCCCTGTCTCGGATGCAATGCTTGAATGGGACCTGGACGTATGTGGCTAAGTGCACTCCAGGTATAACCTCAATATGATTTTCACATGACTCCCAGTAACGTATTTATGCTGTCTAGGATCAAAGAAATTATTCAGTTAGAATAGCGGAGAAGTAATTAAAATATTATAATTAATCATTTTCATCCGTGGCAAACTAGATTTATCTTGTTGTAAAAAAAAGAGTAAGTATTTTATTGGACTCATAAATATGTAAAAGAAAACAAAGAAAATAAAACTAAACTTCAAAAATGAGATAAAAATAATGCAAAAATAAAACAAAAAAATAATAGTAAAAGTAAAACATAAATAAATAAAAAATAGGTCCTGTACGAGGATGGACTGAGCATGGACGTAGACGTGCCCTTGTGTTTTTTTTCTAGTCTTCTTTGCTAATAAAACTAAAAATTAAGTGAAGATGGTGAAGGTAGGTCATTTAGGAGAACGGTTTTATGTTATTTTTACGCTAAGAAGGATCTGATAATCAGTTGAATTTGAATAAAAGACTGACGATAATTTCGAGTTCATCATAGTTGCGAAATGGTTAGGCAATTGATGATCTATACAAATATTATAAAATGTAAAGTTTCGACACCGCTACATCCGAAGCAGGAACAAGCAACTTGTATTTTAATTATATTTATATTTAAAAAAAAAATATTTCCTCACAGAATGCGGCTTAATGTCGGATAATGCTACGTTGCCGTGGTACGCCCACATATACCGGGAAAAGAAAAAATCTACTGGCCAGTACCAACCGTTGTGTGGGGGAACTATTATAAGCCCTAACATTGTAGTATCAGGTAATGTTATTATCTTATTTTATGCTAAATGTCGGCCTACGTGGCCGTCAGTGTAAGTCGAATCGGAGGAGAGTATTTGCGATTCACGGCTACACTACGCACATGTATGAAGCTCTATGTGATCTGTGCATGTATGCTGATTGGCAAACGGGTGAACTGTGCAACCAACATGATAACCCTCTCCATGTATATCTTGCGTAGAACTTGACCATAGATTGATTGACTTATTTTCTCAAAACGCATGATGAACGTAAATTATATGCAAAAATGCGGAACCCTAAAAGCGAATTAATGATTACGTGACGGCTGACAAAAGAGAATCAAAGAAAAAAAACATGTTGTGCCGACCCCAACATGGGCTAACGGCAAAAAGATAATAATGATATGATATAGAGTTATGCTTAACATTCGGTTGACCGCATTTCTCTTTGCAGCTGGTCATTGCTTTTGGCGCCAAATCGAAGGAAAGGTCAAGACTTCAGGAGATGTTGTGGTCGCTGGAAAACAATACTGGGGCGACATCAGTGACGAAAAAAAGTTTCCTGTAAGTCAATTCATCAAGATTAGAATATTTTGAAATTAACTGAAAAATCTTAGATTCACATTTTTCTATAGAATTTTCTAGTCTGATTTTAACCGTTTATAGTCCACATATTTATTATTTACTGCAAGGCCTCCCTTCCCACTGAAAACAGTGGTAATGTTCTCAAAACGGTGGTGATGGAATACATCGTGAAGAAACTGGCATTTCTTGGAACCGATAATTCGAAGACATGTAACGTCTACCAAGTTAACAACCTTTTTCGCAGGTGGCAGGAGTAAAGATGACAGAACTGTTCCAAGGAGCTCTGGGCAACTTCCAGCATGACATAGCCCTGGTTATATTGAGCAAGGCTTTCACATTCTCCAGGAAGCTGCATCCCGTCTGTCTGAACTTCGACTATGAGTTCAAGAAGAAGCAGATACAGGAGGGAAGTTTGGGCACGGTAGGAACTATCATACTGCCCTTGTTTCATGTTACTTTGGGGTCAACGCATCGGGTATTTTTCTTCCAATCTCCTGCGCTAATTTTTTTGTAGTCGGCGCAGCACTTTTCTTCCATACCTCTCTATTACTCGTTATCTCAGCAGTCACCTCCTTTCTAGCCATATCATGCTTCACACAGTCCATCTATCGTTTCTTTGGTCTTCCTCTACTCTGACAGCCATCCACATTCCTACTCAACATCTTCCTCATTACACCACATGTTCATTCCACGATTGGTAACTGTTTACCTCATAATTTTTCAGTCATTTGCACCCCTTTCAGACTTCCTCTTATGTACTCATTCCTTATTGTATCCATTCGCATTACACCACACACTCCCTTAGCATTCAAAAAACACGCAAAAGAAACAAGAAAAGAATAATCACAACAGAGCAATTTTTGACGAAACAGAGTAGTTGTATCGTATTACCCAGTACTAACTGGAGTAACTGGGTTGTGGAGGTCACATAGGCAGTCGCTCCATGTAAAATACTGGTATTCAGCTGCATCCGGTTAGACTGGATGATGATGAAACAGTTGATGAAAATAATTTGAAAAAAAACGATATTGGTAGAAAACATAACCTCCTTATTTTGAAGTCGGTTAAAAAAGGCTTCAGTTTCCTGAATCAGGAAAGTGGCTTATCTCTTAATGTTTTGGATTTCCCATGTTATCCCTGTAAAAATAATCATTCTGTATCATTTAGACATTTTGACTTAAACTTTTGTCGCCAGCTTTTTGACTTTTGCCCTTTTTTACTTCTACTTTGACCTTCAGCAGCTCGAAAAGAACCTGTTTCTGCCCGTTAAGATTTTTCAGATAAATAAACACCCTGATGCCGGCGCCCATGACTTGAAGGGGCGAAGGGCATTTTGCGGGACTTTCTTAAGTACATTTTGACCTTAATTCCGAAACTCATAAATCCGAATTTCAAAATACCGATTTTCATAATTCCGAATAGTTCAAATTCCCAAATATAACAACTCCGATTTATCATTAATCCTATTTACATAATTCCTAAAGCCATCGGCCTACGCTCCTCACGCCAGCTAGCAAGACCTAATACAAAAAGCACTAAGCAATACCGAGTTCTACTTTTTATTTTTTTTATTTGCTTGTGTGGCGCTAGATGGCGCGGTGTGTAATGTCCAGCGATATTTATTATTTAACATTATTATTATTATTTATTTCCTTGGTATTTGGCTTCTGTCACTAAAACCTAATTTTAGCAGTTTATTCGAAGTATTGAAAATCGGAATGTCGTTTTTCGAACCAACGATCCATCGAACATAATTTGATTCTTCAGACATATGAAAATCCGACAGCAAACAAATCGTATTTACGACTTTCGAAATAATAAATTTCGGGATATTCTTCGGTAGGTATTATGAAATTCGGACTTTTGATAATCGGAATATCAAAATTCGGAATAAAATATTTCGGAGTACAATTTTGGGTGTTCCCATTTTGACGTTCAAAATGCTGTTTATCAACCTAATTTGAATAAATGACTTTTCAAAAACAAAATCAATCAATCAAAATCAAAGCATTGATTTCAAGCCAGTTACAGCCACTTTTGAATTGTCGAAACAAAGATGAAAACTAAATGTAGCTACAGTCCCAGTCACAAGACATTAAAAACTGTGAAAGTACTGTAGGTTCCCATTCCCTAGCGTAGAGCTTCTAGCTTCTCTATGGAGAAGAACGGGCAAGAAACTCCATGGACACTCTTTTAAATCAGAATATTGTTACAAAATCTTGGTTGCATCATTCATGTTGAGATGGTATATTATGTGAGAACAATGTAGCAAGATGTGCACGTTAAAAGTGTCCACAGTAAAAACACACGAAAAAAAATACAATTCAAAAACCAAAATAATTCATTCAAATTAGCCATGGCAACTAAGAGATGACCAGTCACAACTGACTTTTGATTATTTTCATATGAAAATTGTGTTTCTGGTCGTCAGCTGGGAGTAATCCCTTTCCCCATGGTCGACCAGTCTCTACTGCAAGTTTCGAAGATCCCGTACATGCCAGTTCGGAAGTGCATCGCCCAGGCTCCTCCTACCTTTAGAGAGATGATCACCGGAGACAAGTTCTGCGCTGGTCTGGACAATGGTAAGAGCTGTGTCATCAAATGCTTAGTATTTTCCCTTCTGTTTTGAAGACAGCTTCTAGTAACTAAGAGCAGTGGTATTAACCCCGAGTAACAAATTATAGGTCGTGGCTATAGGGCGCGTTACTTACTCTGCGTAATTTATTTCACCATTGTTGCTCTCAAAAACTGTTTTCGATTTTTTCACAAAGTTAACTGTAACATTGTGAAAAAATCGGCATGTAGTACCAACCTGCATTGAGCTTGTGTTGTTAATGACTGACCATGCACGATCAACTTATCATGCTATACTTGGTGCCAGTTAAGGTGAGAATAGCGGTCATTGACCCACCTACATTTATTAAACTTCTTAACTTTGAAAACCAAAAATAAGCCTGTTCAAGTCTGGAATCGTCATCTTCAACATTTTTTGTAATAAAAAAACGATACATAAATGGTGTATTTGTTTTGGTTCGTACGAAGAGATATTAGGGAAAGGGCAATGACCGCTATTCTCATCTTAACTGGCACCAACTATAGCATATAAAATAGAGTCACTGTATTCCTTGATAAGTTGCGGCAAGGTTGCATGTCAGCTGCATATCCAGTTCAAATAGATTCTCTTTGAACTGGAACTTCATTTGGATACAAGATGGCGATTTAGTAACCTACATTCGTCGAAGACAAAAAAAAAGCTTTTCGTACTGAATGCATTGCATGATCTAATCAAGTGTTGTTCAAAGTATTTCGTTGTTTAAAAAATTGGGAAAAGTGAACAATGAGACTCTAAAGTAATATTTTCATCTTTATACAGGTACCCTGATCTGTGCCGACAACAGCGGCACAGGTCTCGCCTTCCCTGCCGATCAGCAAGGCATTACCCGTTACTACTTACGAGGCATCGTCTCTACAGCACCGCCAACAGAACAGCTTTGTGGCCCAACGAATTTCATAGCATTGACTGAAGTGTATTACCATAAGGATTTCATTAAAGAACACCTCGCGAAGGAGTTACAACCTCGCATGGTGGGATGGCTGGACCCTGAGCCACTCTAAGCAACACTGCTTTCTCTATGAAACAAATACCTATGACGGACAAAATAACCTAACCTGACGTGACCTTCAATGCACTTCCGACTAGCATAGGTACTTACGGTACACCAATGTAGTGCACGCATATCAGATTTTATATTTGAATCGTATAATTCGTTTGCTCCTCTATGACACTCTCAATAGACGCCTTGATTGCCCGGAATTGGTCGCTCAGATAACTTTTAACACTCTACGGCGCACTCGTCACACGCCCATGTTGCGCGTTCCTAGACGCTCCACTAATTTTGCTAAGAACTGTGTACTGACTCGCATTGCTCGAATTTATAACTCGGAATTCTCGGAAGTTGTTTATTTAACTATAGTAAACCGACATTCAAAAAACGAATAGTAAACATTATAAACGGAGATAAATGACAAGCAACCAATCTTCTTCTTGTACTATCTTTTATTCAACCTTTTTGTTTTAAATTTTTCAAAATTTTCATCTAAATTTAACTTGAAACTTATTTTGTATTGTTTTGTAATTTTATTTTTGAAAATATCTGGCATTAATCCGTTCTCAAGTGTTATACATAATCCCAGTTATACAGGGAAACCTATAATTGGCCATAATAACTACAACAAGCTTATTTTGTAAAGTTTTATGTATTCGCTGTTGGTTATCTAAATAAACAAAATAAAAAAAAAAAACCAAGGCACTGACTTCCCAGCCATGAATCGGTTGAGTATTGCGGAGTACCACGTCCCCTCGACGCAATGTGTGGTGCGGGGCGCCTCTGTATATACATTTTACATTCATAATTATTTAAATTTAAATTTGTTTTTTTTTTTTTTTAATATAGTTTTTGATAAAATTAAAATAATTTAGCGTTTTAATTTTTGGATTTTATTACATTATGGTTCAGTTTTTGAAGAAGATTCTCTCGGGGGGAATAATGTAATAACTCAAAATAAAAAGGGGGCTTTCTGGATTATTTTTACATTAGGCTCCAGTTTTCCCCCCTAAGGGGGGGGGATTCTCTTAGGGGGAATAGTGGAATAAGCCCTAACAGTCTGCGAAATCTCGCGCACGCTCTTCATGGATTTCGAAGCAGAGAAGTTCACTTTAGAAGTTAAAGAACGCCCTCTTATATAGGGTAGCAAATGCGCTGATTATGTAGACAGAACTAAAAAGTTAAAATGGGTAAAAATACCCGCAATAGAAATTGTACCATACGTCGACCGCAAGAGCCTTTCACTACTAACAAAATGTAACCTAACAATGAGCTACTAACACTCGGCAGCCCCTTTCCACTATGTTGAGTTCAGCTTCCAGTCTAACTGGATTCAGCTGAATATCAGTGTTTTTCCTAGGGCAACTGCCTATCTGACACTAATAACACATAGTACCTACTAACAACAATAACAATAAAGTTACACTTTCGAAAGTGATGGCAGACCGCAAAGTAACCGCAATCAAAAATGCCGAAATGGTTTTTTTTACCCTCTTTTTGACTTTGCCAGAGTTGGTTAAAATCACTCGGCGAAATAAGATTTAAATAATATTGATTAAAGGGGCAGCGCAGACGACAGACTTTTTGTAAGCGACAGACAAAAACACCACTATAAGGCGATCAGTAGGATCCTTTCCATCAGTAGAATATAGTTATAGTGAACAAAAAAGTCAAACAAGTCAATCACGCAAAAATTGTCGCAGTTTTTGTCTAAAAAAAACAAATAACAAACGCGGAAGTTATCCCGTAAGTGACAATGTAGGTCGATTTTTTGTCCGTCGCAGACTTGTAAACACGAAAAGTCTGTCGTCTGCGCTGCCCTTAAGGGTGTACAATACAGGTGGTGGTTCGCCCCTGGAACGAAACATTATTTTTGTAACAACACTGTAACCCTACCTCATATGCAAATATACTTTTATTTTCTATCATCATTTCAGCAGACGTCCACTGCTGGACATGGGCCTCCCCCAAAGGGGGTTTTTTGCCATAATCGCCACGCTTGGCAGGCGGGTTGGCGATCGCAGTACGGTTGTTACAAAAGCACAGAGAACGCTGCTGGGCACTCTCTGGTAAGTCACTTAGTCGCCTCTTACAACACCCACGGGGAGATATGGGATGGTGCTATTCTTTACGTCCGACACCATACAGAACATATTATTATCGCGTATTATTTTCGTTATTATTTTTTATGCTCATCTATTATTTTCCTCTCACATACTTACACTTAGTGTAGCTGGCTGCTCGGAGTTTCTTTGAAAGAAAATATCTGAAATGACATTATTCGGAACGCAACTGGAAAAACAGATCACGTCGGGGTCACCAGTTTGAAGGTATGAAGAACAGAGTAAAGATCTTCATCCCCCATAGAAAAGGGAGGATCCTCCGATCAGGCGGGTGTTATGTCTGGTGGGCTACTGCCCGACAGTTCCGGTAGAACTCGCTGCACCACCGCAGAGGGGCGCGCCAGGCGGGTTGTGGGTATCGCCCTTGGTCCCGCGGGATCGAGTGGTGGGTGGCCGTATAGGCCTCGGCCAATGGCGAGTGCGCTTTCGCCGCTCGCTTGTGGGTAGTGCCATATTGTGTCGGTAGGGGGCGTCACGGTGTTAACCGTATCTTCACGCCGCCTTGGCGGTCTGTCACCGCCAGGTGGAACTTCCGGTGCCCCGGATCAAGGCCAGCGGATGATGACCAGCCAGAGGCGGCTGGGGCTGCCCCTACCGGGTAGGGGGCCCCCGCCCACAGCGTTATCGAAGCGAGCCGATGCGCTCCGGGCTAAGGGGGCCCGACAGTTGTCGGGTTCTTGTAGTCTTAGATAACTCTGCTTGCGCGATGTAGGAATTCTGACGTGTTTCGCAGTTAGTTCATCATCTTTGTCATAGATGGCGCTGTAATACTTTTTGTTCCATGTAGCTGTAGTACTTTTTGTAGTGCCGCTACAGATGTATGAAGGTGGACGCTGTGTGCGACGTGTGTGCGACGTAGCTGGCGTTCTGCAGTTTCTGCCTCCGCCCATAGAAATAAGTCGTGGTATAATACGGCGCATGTATGAAAGCGTAACTCATAAACTACTGGCCCCATTTTTGACGCTATGATGAGGGCACGGAAAATCTTTAAAGGAAAGCTTAAGTGGTGCCAAAAACACCAAGAACAATTTAAAATGGATCTACTAGCTAAACACCACGCTAGGTCGGATTTTAAAGGTTTTTGGAAAGCCACTAGTAGGTTGAACCCTAAGCCTGGTGTTCCTGTGAGCGTCGACGGGTATTCCTGCCCAAGGGATATAGCTGAGTTATTTAAAAAACAATTCGCTATTAAGTCTACACTGGGGCCGCCGTGCGGGGTGTTCGATGCTGGACTCGAGGCATGCAGAGGTGACAACTGTCATTCTTGCAAAGGAAATCAGGCACATTATACAGAAGATGACAAGAGGCAAATCGCCTGGTCATGACGGGCTCAGCATCGAGCACCTGTAACATGCTGGTCCCCACCTGCCTCGAGTTCTGGCACTTCTATTTAATCTGTGCCTGAGTCATTCACATCTTCCGCCTGATCTAGTGCGAACTCTGGTGGTGCCAGTGATCAAAAGTAAGACTGGAGCCGTATCGGATAAGTCTAACTACAGGCCTATTTCACTCGCCACCGTCATAGCCAAGGTACTTGACAGCGTGCTCAACTCACATTTAAATAAACATGTGCAGCTCTGTGACGCTCAGTTTGGATTCCGGCCGGGGTTGTCAACGGAAACAGCTATTGTTAGCTTGAAGCATGCTGTCAGGTATTATACAGCTAGAAATACACCTGTTTATGCGGTTTTCCTTGACCTGTCTAGGGCCTTTGATCTTGTCCCATACGATCTTCTTTGGAAAAAGCTAAACGAGATGACGCTGCCCCCAGAGTTTACATTACTCCTCAAGTACTGGTATCTGAACCAGGAGACTCAGGTGCGATGGGCGGGTGAGCTGTCGGAGCCATGCCGGCCGGAGTGCGGGTTGAGGCAGGGGGGCCTATCCTCGCCTTTGCTCTTCGGTCTGTATGTCAACGCACTGATTGAGCGACTCAGTAGCACGCGTGTCGGATGCTACGTTGATGGAGTTTGTTTTAATAACATTAGCTATGCGGATGACATGGTGCTGCTGGCTCCCTCAATCGGTGCTCTCCGGAAGCTACTCAATGTGTGCGAGTCGTACGCTATAGCACATGGTTTGATCTACAATAGCAGTAAGACAGAATTCATGGTCTTCAGGTCTGGTACCAGGTGCCCCACTACAGTCCCTCCTCTTCTCATGAAAGGTCACCCGATAAACAGGGTATATAAATTTAAATATCTGGGCCACATGGTAACCATGGTGGTTTGGGCCACCTAAAAGATGATCTGGATTTAGAGAGGGAACGCAGAGCATTATCAGTTAGGGCAAATATGCTGGCACGCCGGTTCTCTCGTTGTACAGCTACAATTAAAATAGTCCTTTTTAAGGCATACTGCACATCGCTGTACTCGGGAGCCCTGTGGTTCACATATACCCAAAAAGCTTATAATGCTCTGCGTATCCAATATAATAATGCGTTCAGGGTATTGTTGCGACTGCCACGCTTCTGTGGTGCCTCTGCAATGTTTGTTCTCCTCTTCCCCTTTCCGACGACTTGGTAGTCGTCTTCGGAGGACGAGGCGGAGGAGAATTCCGGTTCGGGATCGGAGACGGAGACCGACGTGTCCATATTCTCGGAAGGAGAATCGGACGCAGGTGCGAACTTTTAGGGACAATGGGAGCTTTGAACTCCGGCCTACTTGAAGTGCCTTTATCGGCGAAACGCGGCGAGGACGGGTAATTAGGTTCAATGGGCGCCGACTCGGGCATTCCCGGAATGACGACGTCAGCGTCCATTGAAACTAATGGGCTACCGGGTGCGTCGCTGTATTCAGCGAACACTGCGCGTTCTAGTTCGTCGAAAGTCACGCCATATTTTTGTTTGAAGTACGAGTCTTCAAACAGAACCTCTCTGACAAACTTATATGGAAGTCTGTCAACCATGTTGAAACGGAAAAAACCAGCTAAAAGATAGCTGTCATGAGTGAGGCTCATCTAAAAACCTTGATAGGTTGAAGGTTGTTAGATGAGCCTCACTCATGACAGCTGGGTGATCCCTAACAACCTAACTCCCCGGGTGGGAGCCTGCTCCACTGTGGCTCCGCTCTTTTATACCCGTTAACAAACAAGTATGATTCACAAGTGACCGTTGAGTCAAATCAGTGTTTGACTTATACAAAAATAAGTTTGTTATTTAATTAATTAATTTTAACAATGTGAGGTTTTCTTTTTGAGGGATTAAAAAAAAATAGTTTCCAAGAACTCTCTAGAAGTCTAGATGTCGTTGAACTGACTACGTTAGTTGGTGCCAAAGCCAAAACGCTTGGAAAAAAAATATTGCGTCACGTCACATCCGCTCGTTGACTGACACTTTCGTTTGCTTAAGCTTCCGAATATAACCTAGTTTTCTCACGCTTTGTTAAAATCAGTTTTTTACGTTCCGTTCCTTGCATTAACGTACCAAGTTCAGCGCCATCTATCCAGCGACTAGGGAAGTGCTAAAAAGAAAATCCCCCATTGAGTTTACATTAAAACAGATAATAATTACATTTATAGGTATTTCAAGTATTGATGTTTTAAATATTAGACACAATGATTACATTTATCTAACAAACGCGTCGCTGAAATCAGTAACAGCGGCGTGCTGTAGGGCAGCAATTTGGCGCTATACTTCGTTTTGAAGTATTCGTCCTCTACCAAAACATGTTAGAGAAACTCCAAAAAGAGTTTGTCAGCCATATTTAACGATAAGGATGTCAGCTAAAAGAAAGCTGACATTGGAGTCGAGAGTGAAGCTCTCGGAACCTAATTAATTGTAGTAAATAGCAATATAATAGCAATTATTTTTCGATTTCGAGTATCATCGACTGCCATCGCGTGTGTGTTCGGCTCTATTCGGGTCAGCTCGGCTACCATCGGATCCTGGTCGGCTATTGCAATACCACTGCTGTTGAAACTGGCCGAAGACACCATGACGTCATCACTCGACGAGGAATGTTCGAGAAGTCGCCATCTGGAATGCACAGAATGAGAATCAGAAGTATGAATCAAAACTCAAAGCATTTATTCGAACAAAGTTTTTCCCTTGAGTTCGGTCGCATTTCGGTCAGAAATTATCCCATGGGAACGTTTTAAATATAGCCTGAGGCATTCGGGAATAATGTAGTTATCCATTAGTGAAAGCATTTTCAAAATCTGATCAGTAGTTCAGAAGTACAACCAAGACATAGAAGAACAACCAAGAAACTCCATAGACACTCTTTTCTTTTACAATTGGATCATTTCGAGGTTCGGTCCAAGTGACGTGTTAGTTAATAATTATAATAAAAGTTTTCCATTAGGAAATTCTCAGTACCACCCGGAGTCTGAAAATTAACATAAATAGAGAAATGTGCACCGCACCTCTGCCTACCACTTCGAGGACAGCCGGCGTGTTGTTACTACCGTATTCTCAATACGTACCTTTGGGTTACGACAGCTGCGGCGTCGAACACGGCTCCGACGATGACATATCTCTTTCTTCCTCCACTTCCCTTAGTGCAAGAATATCCTCTCCTGTCCAAAGTCGCCCAGCTCAGCATCTGAAGCTAGTTCCCCAGGAAGTGCCGCACTCATCCAGGACCACATGTTGACCACTAGACCTTCAGAGTCCTGCCCCACTGTTTGGTATTACATCGATCAATACCAATTCTCGATACTCATATTGTTCACATGCCAAAAGTGCCTATGATCTTACTGATCTACTGGAAAATCTCTCACATAGAAAACAATTGTCCAATAAAATATAGTGCATCGTATGCCAGGGCCAATATATGTATTTATTACCGTTTCTTTATCCTAATAAAATGTGAATTCGTTATCTACGTGTCTAAAATATTGGCCATGGTTAGCTGATCCTGTGTGTCTAACGAAATGAGGCTTTCCTTTTTGACTTTCTCAAAGGGATCTGAAAAAAAAATCAAGTATTTATTTACGAAACTTTTTTATTCTGAAGTATTATAAAGGGTGTAAAACACCTCTTAACGAAGCCAAAAGGCACTTGTTCTCCCCGTCATTGCGATAATTTTTTTGTTCTACACCATACCTGGGAACATTCTAGTTACGGAGATATTGGGGGTCAAAGTACCAACTTTTCGACAAGTTTTTTTTTTTAATACAATTTTTTATTGGAACATTTTTACTTTAAACACCTCCACGGGGCCCGTACTATTCAATCCATCCATCAGCACAATGTTATGAGTGCGTTACACTGAGTTGTACCACAAAACATGATTTTTCACCCCAAAAAAAAAGTCGTTTCCCAGCAATAATTTTTGCGTAAAGTTACTTAGTTTGATGTACAGAATGCTTGGTTGACGGCTTCGTGATGAGGTCTTTTACACCCTGTATAATTTATGACTTTTCTCAGCGGCAAGTGCCACCCTCTTGACCCACATAAACACTCGTTTATGTAGGTCAAGAGGGTGGCACTTGCAAATAATAAATTATGGTGGCCTAAAGGATTAAAGAAACAAATAAAAACAATACAGGTGGCCTACCATGACGTCTTAAAGCAGGATCGTTTTAATCTTGTTCCAGTTTGGGTAAGAGACGGAGCTATAGAAAACGTCTAGTGCCATCTCTTACCCACACTGGAACAAGATTAAAACGATCCTGCTTTTAAACGTCATGGTAGGCCACCGGACTACCAACTGACAACTAGACAATAAGTAAGTTGTTGTTTACTCAATCCCTAAGAGAAGATTCATAGACCAGCACTATGATTTGAAACTAAACACCTATGCCAGTAGCTCACCTCATGCAAGCGATTCATACTAATGTGCACATAACTAGTAACGAAATAATGTTCCTATTCGTAGTAGTGTTGCAGTTCAAATCTCGAATTTTAATAACTTTTAATGACTTTTTTTTTTTTTTTTTTTTAGTATCCACAGACCGTGCAACCTCAGCTGGAGAAATAAAAACCATTTGTATTTTTTTACTTTTGGCGCTTTTTTCATTAACAAAAACAAGGGGCTGAGCAAAAATCTCATGCAGCAATGCTATTGCTTGAGCGCTTCTATATCGGCTGCATGCTGCAAGCAAAAATAGCCGTATTGGTGGTGAGAATGGTTTCGAGTCGATAGTACTTTGAAGCTTCATACCAAAACCTGTGAAGTGCTCCTGGCCTGCTAATATGTCTTAGTATCCTTCACTCCTTCTTCTCGCAGAAAAAACCTTTGATGCCTCATTAGTGTCAGACGGTACGAAGACACGTTCCACAGTTGCTGAAAAGTTAAAAAAAAATTACAAATGTGTCAATAAAATCCTTTTTGATCCTTTTCTGTTGTACCACTATTGGTAGACGCAAAAAGGGGCGGTGCATGAAATGCGGTCAGCGTGTGCACGAGATTTGGTTTTGAAAATAATCAGATAGTGACTTTTGCAGATAGTACAGAAGCCAGCAAATCAAACTACTACAACCTGTCAAATGTCTTTAATAGATTTTCAACTTTATCAAGGTCAAGGTTGACTAAGGACTATTTAGGTACTATGTTTGTACGAGTATAGTAATAGATATACCATGGTGGTTTCGCCGGGAAGGATAGTCCGCAGCGCAACCACTTTAAATATAAGTTTACAGGACTAGAATTTTATAGACATTCCATTGATTTTTTTTATGTAACATTATACCTAGATAATTGTAAAAAAAAAAAAAAAAAAAATATAAATATCGCTGGACATTACACACAGCGCCATCTAGTGCTACACTAAGCAACGAGGCTTGTGTCGTGGACACCAGATAGTTGATATACTACATAGATACTTTTTGTTTGTAAATACATACTTATTATACATATAGACATCCATGACTCGGAAACAAATGTCCATGCTCATCACACAAACATTTGCTTCTACCGGGATTCGAACCCGGGACCCTAAGAGCGTAAGGCAGCCTCAGTACCGCTGCGCCATTCGGGTCGTTGTTATTGCAATTGTTAGAGCAAAGCATGTCGTGAAAATTTGTGAAAAATAACAAATCGATGGACACCTCTTCAAAATCGGCTCAGTACTTTAGGCGCTATGTTGGTAGAACATATAAATGTTACAAAAACAAATGAGCACATATCTCTCTCTGCCTAGCCTTTTATTTATTTATTTAACACTTCAAACACAAAGTACAGAGGCGGACTTAATGCCATAGGGATTTTCTAACAGTCAACCTCAAAACTCAAACTCAAAGCATTTATTTCAACTAGACCATTACGGCACTTTTTTATGTCAAAAATGCAAAAGAAAACAAAGCTACAGTCCCAGTCACAAGGCATAATAACTTGAGAAAGTACTGTAGTTGCCCATTCCCTAGCGTAGATCTCTATGGAGAAGAACGGGGAAGAAACTCCATGGACACTCTTTTAAATCAGAAAATTATTACAAAATCTTGGTTACATCATCCTTTAGGTGATGCAGACAAGCAGGTCAACCTTTTCCCAACCACGTTGGGATCGGCTTTCAGTCTAACCGGATGCAGCTAAACACCAATATTTTACATAGAGCGATTGCCTATCTGACCTTCACAACACCGTTAGATCTGGGTAATACGTGATACCCTTCGGTAAGGCTGGTTTTCAGACTTTCCGGCCACTGACTACCTGTAACGACTGTCAAAGATCTACAAATTTTATTACAGCCGGAACCAATGGCTGAACGTGCTTTCCGAGGCACTGAGGAAACTCGGTGTGTATAATGATAGTCACTCATCCATGGATCGACCTAGGCAACCGCAGCTTAACCTGAAGATCGACTCGAGACTCGAGCGGGTGTTACTGCTATAATCATATCCCTTTTGTTCTGGTTTTGCAGTGGTCGGATAAAAAAACAGCCAAATCGGTCGAGCCGTTTTTGAGTGATGTTTGGCTTCATACATAATGGCGATTGATTTTAATTTATAAAAAACATAGATACTTAGTCAGGTACTTACATTTCTGCGTTGTTTTTTTTTTGTTCTACTGGAGTTATAATAAACTTATGAGTGAAATTTTATATTAATACCAGAACTTTGAGGAAACTTGCGAAATTAACCAACTGAAAATTTTAATCATACCTTCATCAACAATTAAAAAAATTTGAAGGTAGGACTTGAAATAATTTTAGTAATAAAACTTTTAGTTTTTTCTAGAGATCTTTGTTTAATTCATTAAAACTGCGGCTAAAATTTACCTAATAGTTCTATATTTAAAATTATGCAGAAAATCGAAAAAAAATCAGTAAAAAAAAATTGAATGGACATCGCCATCTAGCGGTTGGTTTGTGAACTAAACACTGGATTATTGAATACATCGTGTTGTTCAGCTTTGGGCTAATTCCAGAGTTCGAAGTTCAAATTAAAATGTTAATAGGCATCCAGCATACGGACAGATCCCAAAGTGACCCATGAACTATATATAACCTTAGCTTTAGAACCAAAATCAGAATGAACTACCAAAGAATCGGGACTGGGCACACTATATTGATGAAAAAAAATAAACACTTTATAGTACTGTAACTAGGCTGAATGAACGATACCTTTGCCTAACAAAAAGATTTTTCGATGTTGCAACTTAGTTGCTACACTCTCGCTCACACAGTTAGTGTCGTGCTTTTCTTTTCAAACGTAACGTAGCTTCCTGTTGATTGACCATTCGAATTCTAGAACGTTCTTAAATCTGGCAACGTCGCATCCATTTCGGGAACCTTCTTTTAAGTTATAATGCTGGTCCCAGACTTGAGGTTTTTATCCAACTACAGAAAAACGAATGAGGATATGTATTATAATAAACATCACGTTTAGAAACAATTGATAAGAATTTAAGTAATATATAATTGGAAAAATGGTTGTATGAGTCTAACTTAAGCGGCACTTGCCTGGGTTGGTCTCGGCTGTCATTTGTAGATCTTTGACTGTCGCTACAGTTATACCTAAGTCAAAGAGTCTATTAATATGACCTAAGTGTACGGTGCACATACATGGGTTTTAAAATATATTTCTTACAATAAGTTAGCCTGTAGGCTCGCGTATTTGCACTTTGGACGCCACCTACATTGCAGTGCATTGACACTGACATATTGCATTGTTCTATGCATTTTATGTATATTACATTTTTTAGTGTTCAATTAGACGTGGTTTGGGTCGGACATCGGTTTAGCATTTACTGACATTGGTGTCGATTCTGTTGTTCACAAACTAAACTTAATTTAGGCTATTGCTATCTTTTTCTCTCTAATAAAACGAGAAAGAGACGGACGTAATTTAGAGCTGTCAAATTTAGTTGGACCTAATATTTCTATACAAATGAAGGGTGCACGTAAAAACATGTCGACTAAAAACACAGTGAAGCGCAAGGCATAAACTAGTTTGACATCTCTAACTTAGTTCATAGCTATAGCCGGCCTTTTCTCGCGCTGCCTTTTAGTAAAATATAAATATAGCAATAGCCTAAATTAAGTTTAGTTTGTGCACAACAGAATCGACGCCATTTTCTGCATTTAAGTTTAAATTTGACATTTTACATTTGCATTGACATTACTTATGTTTGGGAAGCACCTACACTAAGTTAATGTGGGCTGACAACCAGTCTTATCAAGGGGAATCGTATTATGTACTTACCTAGTACTAAATGGGTTGTGGAGATCAGATAGGCAGTAGCTCCATGTAATATATTGGTATTCAAATGCATCCGGTTGGACTGGAAGCCGACCCCAACAAAGTTGGACAGATGAGTTACGCACGTAACAAAAAGTTTTGATGTATCAATCCTGATAATATTGCTTTGCTGGATAATACTTTCGTTTCCGTAGCCTTTATGCCAATTTAGTCCTAAATTATGGTGTTTCCTAAAACATTCTTATTAACTACGAAGTAGGTATCTAAGTCCCAATAAGAACGAAACAAAAATCAATAATGCAAATGTCTGGTACCGGCATTAGATTTTTTTTCACACAATCGTAGGTAGATCAACCTAAGATAATTCTATTTTTGAAGGTACTCATAAACTCGTACCAAAGTGTCGTTTTTCTAACACCGTGTTGCCGTTCTTCTCATTACCGACGGCCAGCGGAGCGCGCGTTGCTAGCAAAACTTTATTTCTTTATAATAGTTGATTTCTGCTAAATTACTCGTGATTGGTAGCAAAATGAATTAATATTGAAGTTGTTATGGGTAAGTTAGTAATTTGCATCTAAAAAACTGTTGTAAATTAAGATTTTTGTTGGATATGAGAAACGTGCCACAGGGTGACGCCATTTTCAGGTAATATTCTTTGTTCGAACTTTACTACTGGTCTTACTATTTGCACTTTAGATTTAAGTAACTAGAAAACGAATAGTTTTTGTGACAATAATTAAGTTATACGCCATTAAAACTTGATTTTCGTGAACGTGGTCCAAATGTGGCTGGTGAATTTAGTTGGACGAAAATCAAGATCAAAGTCGATATTCGTTTTTACAGAACGTAGTTAGCGAAAACGCCTAACCAGTGTTTAATGTTCCCCGTTCCCACCGCTGGGAATCAGCCCTCCTCTTTGTGAGAAGATCCTCCACGCGGGTGTAAAATTAAAAATCTAGAAGATTTCGATTTTTAAGTTTTTGAATTTAAAATAAGCATCACAATATTAATTGTGATATTTCTTAGTAGTTCTCCTGTCTCCTAACTGTACAATTTCCGAACAAATAGTTTACCAAACGGGAATGAACACACGCCCACGGACCCGCATAATCAATTATTAGCGGAACGGCCATTTTGTGATCGTATTTTGTTTAGTTGGCGAATCGAGAAAGTTAAGAAACTGGATGTTACCAGTAATACCCGGTTTTCTCTCGATGATTTCATTCACTGTGTTCTTCTGAGCGTGTCGATGGCAATCTAAATTGTGTCGGCCCAGAACTGAGCTACTAATTTGGCGCTTTCAGTACCGTCCATCAGCTCCTGTAGTAAACAAACTACAGGGCACTTAGAAAACGATGATAAGTGCCCCATTCAATGTGGATTCGTTCATCGGTCAGTGGGTCGTCTTAGGGGCGGAGTGTAGGAGTTGGTGTATAGGAGCCTTAAGGGCACTATGGAGCAAGGAGTTAGAAAAATTTTCGTGATTTTTTTTCGGAAACTTTACGATTTTTTTGCAGAATCGGGTTGACCTTATCTGTAGCAACCATTTATGCTCTGAGAAGCATGGCCCTACGACGCACCGTTTCCGAGTTATATATCGTTTTATATAAAATTAATAAATAAAAAAAGGCTCATAACTCGGAAACGGTGCCAAAAGGTGTCGTAGGGCCATGCTTCTCAGAGCATAAAATTTATGCTCTGAGAAGCATGGCCCTTGTCTGTAGCAACCATTTAATGGTTGCTACAGACAAGGTCAACCCGATTCTGCAAAAAAATCGTAAAGTTTCCGTTATCGTAAAATCACGAAAAAAAATTAAGTCCTTACTCCAGTGCCCCTAAGGCTACACTCCAAGTCCAACCCGTTCATCGTCTAGTGTTCGCAACCGCAACTGCTAAGGTCTTGGGTTCGATTCCCAGGTTGGACAAATTGTTATTGGGTTTTTCCATCAAGAATTTCACTGTATCAGCCATGGAGTCTTAATGTGCCAGGTCAATGGGAATATAGTCTTGCCTCTAATCCACTATTAGGTACACCTCGCCTAACCATAAGGCGATATATGATGGATATTATGATTATGTTATGAAATAAATCCCATAGCAAAATAGGTGCATCATGCATGCATGGGTTGGAAAATCGAACCCACAGTTCAACGGGTCAAAATTAAAATATTTCATTTCACGTAGGCCTAGATGGGCACTTAAAAAGGACGAAAAAGGTGCACGGTTCGGGTAGTCGTTTCCTATGGAGAAGAACCGGCAAGAAACTCCATGGTTGGGTACCGAGATATATACAAAACCAATTTACAGAAAATTTCTTTTTTGTTTTTCAGATAGTGACGTTTCACGAAGATTACCGAGGTTTACCGAACGTTGCGAGTCCACACGAACGCTTTTCTCCATGAACTACCACGCTCCAGTTGAAGCTAGCTAGTAATATATTTGAATGTCTTTGAAGCTATCACTATATCCAGGCTGCCAGTACGACAGTATCTTGGGAAGACAAGGTGGATGCACTGCTCCATCAGGCCTTCAAGACTACGTCGTTGAAATCCCGCAGGAACAGGTAAATTACTAAAATCATTTTAGTTTCGTGTTTTGTCTTCAGGTTTTACATAACATAATCTCACTATCATTAACTTTGAAAACGGGATGTAAGTGAAACAAAGGATAATGTATTATAAAAGAAAAATCACGAGGCGACGTTACGGGAATCGACATGGCGGTAATGGTTGAATGGTTCATATTACCATGATTACTATTTGTTTTGATTTACCGATATTTTGGCGCTGTTACAAACACCATGATCACGGATAAACTGAAGTTACCGTGGTCCCGGTCCCTTAGTCCCGGAAGGGACCACGAGTATTTTTTGCCCGTGGTTCGTTCAAGAAATATTATACTAGCGAATTAAATTATACTTACAATTACATATTTGAAATGCAGTCATTGACATTTTTAATCAATTTTATGTCATGTTTTTACATAAATATAATTACATTTGTGACAGCAAGTGGGTGTATTTTTTTAATCCTATATGGGCGGCATGGGCACCGGGCCGTAGGCCGACGAAGGAGGCCGGCAGAGGCCCGGCACTTCGAAAACAGAAGTCAAAGAGTGTTATTTAATAAGCGAGCGAAGCGAGCGCGCGTCATAAAACCTCCGTGGTCCCTTCCAGGGAATACGAAAAGGGACCATGAAGAAAAAAAGCTCCGTGGATTCCAGGGACTACGAGAAGGGACCACGGCCAAAAAGGGGTCAATCGATCAAGCAAACATGTGCACGCTAACTGTATCGTGGCCCTTTTGTGTTTGCAAGTTGAAACCCTGAACAAGGGCAAAGGCTCATTGGTATTTTCTTTTGTAAAGAAGAAATTTAATTCGGTTACATTTTGCAGGTCCCTGATATAACCCTGGAGGACTGCAACTTCACGTTAGTGCTTCAATGGCCCGTCTTGTACAAAGATGCTCGGTCGCTGAAATTGGAAACAAAAAAAGACTGTGTCAAGATTGATGGCCACTGATGACAAAGGACGAATCAGTTGGTGAGTTATTTTATTCATCTATCTATACTTATATTATAGGTAAAGAGGAAAGATTTGTATTTTTGTATGTAACGAATAAACTTAAAAACTACTGGAGTGATTTGAAAAATCCTTTCAGCAATGGAAAGCTACATTATCAGCGAGTAACATGGGCTATGTTAATTTTATTCCCGTACTCCCAACGGAACGCTAACTACGCGGCGCGGGTGAAACCGCGTGACGTCCGCTAGTTTTATCTATACAAATCAAACTCGAAACTCAAACTCAAAGCATTTATTTCAATTAGACCATTACGGCACTTTTGAATGTCAAAATTACAAATAAAAAACAAAGCTACAGTCACAAGGCATAATAACTTGAGAAAGTACTGTAAGTAGTTGCCCATTCCCTAGCGTAGATCTCTATGGAGAAGAACGGGCAAGAAACTCCATGGACACTCTTTTGAATCAAAATATTGTTACAAAATTTTGGTTACATCATTAATTTTGAAATTATACATATATGTGAGAACGATGTAGAAAGACGTGCACATTAAAAAAAAAAAAAAAATTGAAGTGTCTTTTTGTACCTCCAAAATAACAGCATTTTATTGAATGCCTAAGAAAGTAGTATACGTTATTTTAAAAAAAAAAACTCTTTTTTTTTTTAAGTTTTTGCCCATCTGTCTGTTTGTTCCGGCTAATTTCCAAAATGACTGGACCAACTTTGACGAGGCTTCTACTGGCAGATACCTGATGTTATATGGAGTTAGATAAGTTACTTTTATTTAGAAAAAAGAATTAAACGACAATAATTCCCGACCACGCAAGCGAAACCACAAATCTTGTATAAAATAGGTACTAACGCCATATTTTATGTAAATTTCAGGAACTCTCATCATACGTTTGCATCGATATAGCTGTTGTCAAACATCCTCCATGACTCCATCTAACATCATCGGCTGCCAACGTTAATGCTGGCTTCGGGTAAACCGCCAACAGATGGCAGCACTGTGTGTCATACACCGAGGGAAGTCGTAATTATATTTAGCCAAAGATATATTTATTGCTTAGCTGTTTATATTAAGTTCTTATTAATAAACTTAACATCATTATTTTCAACAGTCTACCCAAGACGTATATGCAATGGTATTTTCAGAAATTAAGTAGTTACAAATATTTTTTTTTTATCAAAAAGCTCATGCAGATTAGAAAAACATCATAGATTCCCATTTTTTTTAATTTTTTTTCAACATATTTCCATTTAATTGCTGGTGGTAACTGATTGTACAAACACAAGCTACTCCAATAATGAAAAATTTTCCCAATCAAAGGTTTTTAAGAAAATCTACTAAAGAATTTTGACAGATGTAGCTTGATGTAGTTTGATGTGCAGACTGCTGACGTCTGTACACACAAATATCAGTTTTTAACTTATTTTAGTGCTATTTGCTAGTTTTGTAATAAATCATAATATTGCATGCTGGGGTATCTGCTAACGAGAGGTTTTCTCCATGTAACTCCTCTTTGATGAGTGAATATAAATTTGCAAAAAAATACATGTTGCTTATTAGACTCTAAACTTTAATTAGAATAAGATTAAGAATAATTTATTTAAAAAAGTATAACAAAAATGTACATTTAGGTGCAGTAGTGTTATTTTTGAAACATATAATTAGTGCATGCACGTGCAAAGTAAACTATAACTAAAATATATTTAACAATTGCAAGAAACGATAAAGTGGAATTCAAATGTTTGTTAGCGACCTGCCCGATCTAGGTTTATTTAAACCTGTGTTTCAGGCCATCACTTTACATAGCACAAATTAACTAGGACAGTCAATGTTATAAAATAAAAAAAACTATTGACAACTATAAGAATAATCAAATTGGTACAATAAACATTAAACCTAAATTAATTAAATACAGACCAGCAGGCCTAGCCAAGTTACAAACGTTTTGTATCGATTCTCTTTCTACAATCGTAAACGCCTCGGCGTAAGCGATTGTAGAAAGCGTTAAATTGGTAGCCAAGTTGACACGACTGCGTCGATCACTCGTTCTCTAATGTCTGTAGAAAAAACCTACACTTTAGTCTGTAGACCTGTAGTGAGCGTTCCTACCAAAGAGTTTAGCGATCAACATTGTAGAAACGTTAAAATTCTATTCTATCATTTTGAACGATGTAAACTTGTCTACGAATTTTCTATTCGTTTGTGTTGATCACGTGATTTAACGTTGAGATGTTGTCATTCCCATTCATTTGAATAGTTTTCTACTAACGTTAACGATTGTACATTGTCAACTTGGCTAGGGATGGCAGGACTTCTAGAAGTTTTTCTGTGTCCGTGTAATTTTGGTACAATTGAAATAATTCTAACTTTACTATTACTTACTCCTATAAGAAAAAAATATTCAAGTGAAGCATTTTTTCTTTGAGATTTCGTAACTACTCATAGACGGCATTTAAGTTTTAGTTTCTTTTTTTTCACACGAATATTTGTCGCTATTTTCTTCACAAAGTATACAATTGGCATTTTGATCTAATGATTTATTAGGCTACAATTAAATAAAAACCACTCATTTCACTCAACACTATTCGGCCCGCAGTGACTGACGTAAAAACCTTTTTGTAGTCCAAGCTGATTAGAACTTTATTCTAACAGTATTTCAAACGAAGTTTAAACCACCACAAATACAGTTGCTAATTTTTGCAGATACCCCAACCTTAAAAGTAGTATTGCTTTAATCTTACTTCAGGGCGGAAAAGAAATAGAGCTAGAGATCCTGTATAGCTTCATCTCTTTCCCATTCTGCTAGAAATGTGGTGGTACACTGAACAGGCCTTTTAGAGTAAAACTTATTTACTTTATTTTGTATATTTTCTTGTTCTATTGTGTCTGGACGTACTATTAGCTAAACCTCTGTCTTTCCCGTCGGCTATTACAGGCCTGATGATGTGTTTATTGTGAACTGTTGTGTTGCAAACCAGTGTGCGTATTTTTTTTTGTGCTGTACATGTAGCCTGCTGTAGCCTGTCAAATGCGTGTCGCGCTCCTGCACTATGAGTTTCGCCACAGAATAGATAATAGTATTGCCACACTGAGCTTGCATATTCATTATGCGCGAAGCGGTAGGTAATTATCTCATGCCTACACACGGAGTGACAGAGCCCTGGCCCCTTATTCGCAACGCTTCGATTCGATTTTCGATTCGGAAAGTCGTATGTCTATCTTTTTTTGACATTACGAAATCGAGCTAAAGATATTTTTAGTTAAATTTCTCAGATTTAAGTGAACTATGTTAAGTGTAAGTACTATGTTCTTTTTGAGAAATAACTTTCTTTAAACCGAGAGAAAATAAATAGGTTTATTAGGCACACGCTATAAGTACACACACCGCAGTGGCGCTCTCTTTTGCCGATTTTTGGCACTCTGCACTTTTCACTTTGGTAGATGGCGGTCATTTTCATATCGTGGTTCACTAGAGCAATCTTTAGGCATCCTGCGTGGGCCTTCATCGCCCACGCAGGACCACAGTCTCAATCCTTCCCAGCTTAGAGGTCTTTTTTTTTTCTTTTGTCAGGAGTGGATAGTCATATGGAGGATGTAGTGGTGGAGGTGTCCGTGGGGACTTGACTCCTGACAAAACGTCGGACGTCAAAAAAGGTCTCTGATCACGTCGGAGGGAAGTGTCCCTCCGACGTGATCAGAGACCTTTTTTGCGGATTTCTTGCCTTGTTTAGCGACGATTTGTTAGGAGGACGAAGAGGCCACATGCTTAGGGATCTTTTGGCTCTAGTTGGTTATGCTGTGACCACTATTATTTTCCTAGCGATACGAGCAGTCATGAGGCATCCGTGGAGCTTCGTGGGCCCTCATTGCCCACGTAGTACGACAGTCTCAAACTCTCCCAGTCTAGGAAACTTTTGTCACTGGTTGGTTGTGCTGACTGAGTGCGCTGAGTAGTCGTAAGGCACCTGTGGTCATGCGTGGGCCATCATCGCCCACACAGGACCACAGTCTCAATCCTTCCTAGCTTAGGGATCTTGGACCAATTACTATTTCAATACAGTATTGTTGGTTGTGGACTGTATGTTGGGTTTCGTCAATTAATAACTTCGGACTTGTTGCTTCAGACTTCTATTTATTCTTCAGGGCTAGTCGGTTGCTTGCTTGTCGAGCGTAGAGTAACGAGTGCACGAAGAGAGTGAACAAGTATGTACCCGGAGAAATCGCTGCAACCCCGTAGGGGGGTGCAGCTGGCGGGTTTTGGGCATTGCCCTTTGTCCCGCGGGATCAAGTTGTGCCCGTAGACATTCGGGCACCGTCGATGGGGCGGCCGTATAGGCCTCAGCCAATGGCGAGCGCGCCTTCGCCTCTCGCCTGTGAGTTAGTGTCATTTTGTGTCGGTAGGGGCGCCACGGTGTTAACCGTATCTTCACGCCGCCTCGGCGGTCTGTCACCGCCAGGTGGAACTCCCGGTGCCCCGGGTGAAGCCCGGCGGATGATGACCAGCCAGAGGCGGCTGGGGCTGCCCCTACCGGGCAGGGGGCCCCCGCCCACAGCGTTATCGAAGCTAGCCGATGCGCGCCGGGCTAAGGGGCCATGTATGTATGTGTGAGCGGTATTGTGTTGTGTAACACCGCTCATGTTTGCGAGTAGATGGCGTGCCCGCGCCGCTATCCATCGCGTGAGTTATAATGTTGTGGAGTCGTGTGGGTATGAGGTGGGGGGTGCGCGCCGCGCCTATATTAACTTAGAACGCGGCGTTGCACCGATGTGTGTGTACTATGGTGTTGTTGAGTCTTTTTGTTCGAGTATGTCGCGTGTAGGCGAAGCGACATTACTCAGTTGGTCAATCCGGTGGGGGTGTGACGTCACGCACGTCCGACACGAGGTCGCGAGGTAGGCGCCGTGTAGGGCGCGGGGGGCGCCCCGCGTCAGGTGGGCGCGTGTGCCATGGCGCTATTTGCTGGATGTGGGGCCAGGCAAAAGCGTCGGCGCGCGCGAACATGTTGGACGCGAGGCGGCCGCAGAAGTCCTCCAGGCTCTCTATGTTGAGGTCCCGCTGTATTACGGTGTTCCTCACGAAGCGGGGAGCAGCGACTATCTTGCGCAGACCGATGTTCTGTTGTGCCTGTAGGGTATTCTTGTTTGTCTCGCTTGTGAGGGCGAGCCAAGCTGGGGCGGCGTACGTGAGCAGGGGGTGGATGTACGTTTTGTACACGCCCAGCTTGGCACAAAGCGGGAGGCGGGACGAGAGCACTGGGTGTAGCAGGAAGCGGGCACTCCTGCTATTTGCGACGATCGTGCGGACGTGTGGCGCCATGGAGAGCCGACTGTCGATCGTGACTCCAAGGTACTTGGCCTCTCCGAGCCACTCGACGTCGACTCCCTGTAGTTTTAAGGGTTGTGGCTTCTTGCAGCCACCGACAGTCAGCGCTTGTGTCTTACTTGCGTTCACCGACAACCTCCATTTGGCTAGCCATTCTGGCAGAAGATCTAGCACGCGCTGCAGCTTGACTGCCGCGTGCTGCACGTTGAGGGATGTTGAAATGTACGCGGCGTCATCTGCGTACAGCGCGAGCGTGGTGTCCGGTGTGGTGGGGATGTCGTCGGTGTAGCAGGAATAACACCACGGAGAGACGCAGCTGCCTTGCGGCACTCCGGCTGCAATGGGACAGGCGCACGATAGCGCGCCGTCAACCACCACCCTGAATGTCCTGTCCTGAAGGAAAGAGGAGACCACCTGTATCAAGCGACGAGGCGCAGTTGTCATTGACAGCTTGTACAGCAGACCGGTATGCCAGACTCTGTCGAAAGCTTTTTCCATGTCGAGGAATGCTGCAACCGCTCGCTTCTTGTTCACCGCCGCCGTGAGCAGGTGCAGCACCCTCGACAGCTGGAGCGTCGTAGAATGTTCCGAGCGAAACCCGAACTGTTCTGGGCGCGGTGTGACGTGTTGCTGGAGGTGTCGCAGCAGGAGTTGCTCAAACACCTTGGAAATGCAGGAGGGAAGCGTGATGGGCCGATAGCTCTCAGGCTTCAGGACGTCCTTGTGCGGCTTTGGCAGCATAATGACGCGCCCCTCCTTCCACGCAGCCGGGAAAACCCCGGTGCGTAGGATCCTGTAAACAGGCGCGCCAGTGCCGCAACGGTACGGTACGGCAAGTGGCGCAGCGCTGTGTTTGTGATCCCGTCTGGTCCCGGGGCCTTTCTTGGCTTCGTTCTGAGGATGGCGCGTCTCACTGCGCACGGGGAAAAGAAAATTGAGTCCTCATCTGAAGCTATCGGCGAGGCAAAGTACTCTCCTCTCGACTGCTGCGATGTGCTCGGGGTCGTCGGTCGGGTTCGGCTGGAACTGACGCTCCAGGTGCTGAGCTCCAGGTGTTCCGCGAAGATCTCTGCTCGGTCTGCTGCTAGGTATCTGGGCGCCCCGTCGCTGTGGCAAGGAGGACGCACAGGGGCTGGGGTGTTTGTGAGCGTCCTGCAAAGCTTGCGCAGCGACGCCCAGTCTCCCTCTGCGGCGTCGATGCGTTCCTCCCAGCCCGCGGCGTTGAGCTCCTAAAGCTTGGCCCTGACCTTAACCGTCTGGCGGAAAAGGTCTTCTCCGCCAGACGGTTAAGGTCCCGCTTGGTGGTGGGACATCCAGTGTCTTACCACCGCCTGCGTAGGCGCCTCCTTTGGGCGATCATGTGCTTGATGTGGGCGGGGAGGGGTTTGTAAACAAGCCCCCCCGGCGTCGTCGGCATTGTAGATGTCGCCTCTTCTAAGGCGCGCTGAATGCAGGCGGTGACCTCTTCTGCAAGTCTGTCCACGTCTGCGGCGGTCTCGACGGGCCAAGTGGGAGTGGTGGTCTCCAGCTTTTCCTTGAAGATTGTCCAGTCCGTGATGCAACGTGGCGCAGGAGGCGAGAGTCTGGTCGGCTTCTTCGATAGGACAACGAGTACAGGTTGGTGATCCGACTGTAACTCGTCGTCAATCACTTGTTGGGTGAGCTGGCAACCGAGGCCCTGGTGGATCACGATGTCCAGCACGTCCGGAGAGTGCGCCTGGTTATCTGGGTAGTGGGTTGGAGTGTCAGGGCCGGACACCGTGTATCCGTGGGCCTACGCGTCCGTGAAGAGCCGTCCGCCCCAGGTATCCGCGTCCGGCTATTCCATGCTTCATGTTTGATGTTGAAGTCGCCGGCAAGGAGTGTTGGGTGCGGCGACATTAAGATGCTTCTCAGCTCAGCGAGTTTGAAGTCGGTATTTGGTGTAAATGTGTAGTTGTGGTAAATGTTCATGTCCTTGCCGGCAACATCGAGTTGAACTCCCAAAGCCTGGAAGGACGTTGGGGTAACCTCTGGGAGCGGTTAATGGACGACTCTTCGGTTGACCAGCACCGCCAGTCCGTGGTAGGTGATGCCGAGTGGCAACTTCTCATCCCTCCTATAGGTGAGGTATCCCGGGAACCCGATCTTGTCCGCAGGCCCCAGGAGTGTTTCAAATATGAGCGCCACGTCGATCCGTTGTTCCTTTAGGAGGAGGCGGAGTGGGGCGGCCTTTTTCTGCAGGCCGAGGGCGTTCCAGTGCAGTATCCTTAACGAGCTAGACATTGTACAGTCTGAGCTTGCAGCGTTTTCTGGGCACGCCGCAAGCCTTGCCGCCTATGTGCCTCGCGGACTTTCCTGCAGCGGGAAAAAGACTGCACTTTGGCTCTGCGGAACACGATCAGTGTTTGGTAAAAAGCGAACGTCTCTTCGCGATTCCTGGCTACTTTCTCTAGTGCTTAATAAGCTTTGCCGGGAAGGTACTGTATGTGAAAAAACAGGAATTGTTCGTTTTTTCGATCTCCTCGGAGGTGGTACCTTCTTTAACAGTCGTGAGCTCTGTAGCGCTGCATGGGCCCTCATCGCCCACTCAGTGTCACCACCACAGTTTCCTACCATCACAGTTAAGAGATTTTTTCTTTTTTAACAGTCGTGAGGTCTGTAGCGCTGTGTGTGTGGGCCCTCATCGCCCACTCTGTGTCACCGCCACAGTTTCCTACCCTCACAGTTAAGAGATCTTTTCTTTTTTGACAGTCGTGAGCTCAGTAGCGCTGCGTAGGCCCTCATCGCCTACTCAGTGTCACCGCCACAGTCTCCTACCCTCACAACTAAGGGATCTGTTCTTCTTGAGCAGTCGTGAGGTATCTGTGGCGCTGCGTGGGCCCTCATCGCCCACATAGTTCCACAGTCTTCAAACTTTGGGAATGTTGGCTACCAGGCCATCTGGATCCCCTGCCCAGTTTAATGGGGGGGTTTGCAATACGCTATGCTCAGGACCAAGAGATCCTGAGCTGTGGTGCAGTGGTTGAAGTTCGCCTGGAGGAAACGGAAGTGTGCCATCAATTTCTCATTCTACCGCAGGCCGGGAGTTGGCCGAACAGGTGCTTGGTTGCGAGGGAGGTGCGGGCCCCCGCAGCCTTGGTCCACCGCTTGCAGCGCTTTCTGGGCGCGCCGCAAGCTTTGCCGCCTATGTGCTTCGCGTACTTTACTACAGCGGCAAAAAGACTGCAGTTTGGCTCCATGGAGCACGATCAGTGTTTGGTAAAACGCGAACATCTCTTCGCGATTCCTAGCTACTTTCTCTAGTGCTTAATAAGCTTTGCTGGGAAGGTACTGTATGTGAAAAACAGGAATTGTTAGTTTTTGCGGTCTCCTCCGGGGTGGTACCTTCTTTAACAGTCGTGAGGTCTGTAGCGCTGTGTGGGCCCTCATCGCCCACTCAGTGTCACCGCCACAGTTTCCTGTCCTCACCGTTAAGAGATCTTTTCTTCTTTAACAGTCGTGAGCTCTGTGGCGCTGCGTGGGCCCTCATTGCCCACGCAGTGTCACCGCCACAGTCTCCTACCCTCACAACTAAGAGATTTTTACTTCTTGAGCAGTCGTAAAGTATCTGTGGCGCTGCGTGGGCCCTCATCGCCCACTCAGTGTCACCGCCACAGTTTCCTACCCTCACTGTTAAGAGATCTTTTCTTTTTTGACAGTCGTGAGCTCTCTGACGCTGCGTGGGCCTTCATCGCCCACTCAGTGTCACCGCCACAGTCTCCTACCCTCACAACTAAGGGATCTGTTCTTCTTGAGCAGTCGTAAGGTATCTGTGGCGCTGCGTGGGCCCTCATCGCCCACAAAGTGCCACAGTCTTCAAACTTTGGGAATGTTGGCTACCAGGCCATCTGGATCCCCTGCCCGATTTAATGGGGGGGGTTTGCAATACGCTGTGCTCAGGACCAAGAGATCCTGAGCTGTGGTGCAGTGGTTGATGTTCGCCTGGAGGAAACGGAAGTGTGCCATCAATTTCTCATCCTACCGCAGGCCGGGAGTTGGCCGAACAGGTGCTTGGTTGCGAGGGAGGTGCGGGCCCCCGCAGCCTTGGTCCAGCGCTTGCAGCGCTTTCTGGGCGCGCCGCAAGCTTTGCCGCCTATGTGCTTCGCGTACTTTACTACAGCGACAAAAAGACTGCAGTTTGGCTCCATGGAGCACGATCAGTGTTTGGTAAAACGCGAACATCTCTTCGCGATTCCTAGCTACTTTCTCTAGTGCTTAATAAGCTTTGCCGGGAAGGTACTGTATGTGAAAAACAGGAATTGTTAGTTTTTGCGGTCTCCTCCGGGGTGGTACCTTCTTTAACAGTCGTGAGGTCTGTAGCGCTGTGTGGGCCCTCATCGCCCACTCAGTGTCACCGCCACAGTTTCCTGTCCTCACCGTTAAGAGATCTTTTCTTCTTTAACAGTCGTGAGCTCTGTGGCGCTGCGTGGGCCCTCATCGCCCACTCAGTGTCACCGCCACAGTTTCCTACCCTCACAGTTAAAGGATTTGTACTTCTTGAGCAGTCGTAAAGTATCTGTGGCGCTGCGTGGGCCCTCATCGCCCACTCAGTGTCACCGCCACAGTTTCCTACCCTCACTGTTAAGAGATCTTTTCTTTTTTGACAGTCGTGAGCTCTCTGACGCTGCGTGGGCCTTCATCGCCCACTCAGTGTCACCGCCACAGTCTCCTACCCTCACAACTAAGGGATCTGTTCTTCTTGAGCAGTCGTAAGGTATCTGTGGCGCTGCGTGGGCCCTCATCGCCCACAAAGTGCCACAGTCTTCAAACTTTGGGAATGTTGGCTACCAGGCCATCTGGATCCCCTGCCCGATTTAATGGGGGGGGTTTGCAATACGCTGTGCTCAGGACCAAGAGATCCTGAGCTGTGGTGCAGTGGTTGATGTTCGCCTGGAGGAAACGGAAGTGTGCCATCAATTTCTCATCCTACCGCAGGCCGGGAGTTGGCCGAACAGGTGCTTGGTTGCGAGGGAGGTGCGGGCCCCCGCAGCCTTGGTCCAGCGCTTGCAGCGCTTTCTGGGCGCGCCGCAAGCTTTGCCGCCTATGTGCTTCGCGTACTTTACTACAGCGACAAAAAGACTGCAGTTTGGCTCCATGGAGCACGATCAGTGTTTGGTAAAACGCGAACATCTCTTCGCGATTCCTAGCTACTTTCTCTAGTGCTTAATAAGCTTTGCCGGGAAGGTACTGTATGTGAAAAACAGGAATTGTTAGTTTTTGCGGTCTCCTCCGGGGTGGTACCTTCTTTAACAGTCGTGAGGTCTGTAGCGCTGTGTGGGCCCTCATCGCCCACTCAGTGTCACCGCCACAGTTTCCTGTCCTCACAGTTAAGAGATCTTTTCTTCTTTAACAGTCGTGAGCTCTGTAGCGCTGCGTGGGCACTCATCGCCCACGCAGTGTCACCGCCACAGTTTCCTGCTCTCACAGTTAAGGGATCTTTTCTTCTTTAACAGTCGTGAGCTCTGTGGCGCTGCGTGGGCCCTCATTGCACACGCAGTGTCACCGCCACAGTCTCCTACCCTCACAACTAAGGGATTTGTACTTCTTGAGCAGTCGTAAGGTATCTGTGGCGCTGCGTGGGCCCTCATCGCCCACACAGTGCCACAGTCTTCAAACTTTGGGAACGTTGGCTACCAGTCCGTCTAGATCCGCTGCCTAGTTTGATAGGGGGGTTTGCATACGCCTTGCTCAGGACCAAGAGATCCTGAGCTGTGGTGCAGTAGTTGATGTTCGCCTGGAGGAAACGGAAGTGTGCCATCAATTACTGCGCTTTCTGGGCGCGCTGCAAGCCTTGTCGCCTATGTGCTTCGCGTACTTTCCTGCAGCGGCAAAAAGACTGCAGTTTGGCTCCGCGGAGCACGATCAGTGTTTGGTAAAAAGCGAACATCTCTTCGCGATTCCTAGCTACTTTCTCTAGTGCTTAATAAGCTTTGCTGGGAAGGTACTGTATGTGAAAAAACAGGATTTTTTTCGATCTCCTCCGGGGTGGTACCTTCTTTAACAGTCGTGAGGTCTGTAGCACTGCGTGGGCCCTCATCGCCCACTCAGTGTCACCGCCACAGTTTCCTACCGTCACAGTTAAGAGATATTTTCTTTTTTGACAGTCGTGAGCTCAGTGGCGCTGCGTAGGCCCTCATCGCCCACTCAGTGCCACCGCCACAGTTTCCTGTCCTCACAGTTTATCGATCTTTCTTTTTCTTTAACAGTCGTGAGCTCTGTGGCGCTGCGTGGGCCCTCATCGCCCACGCAGTGTCACCGCCACAGTTTCCTACCCTCACAGTTAAGGGATCTTTTCTTCTTTAACAGTCGTGAGCTCTGTGGCGCTGCGTGGGCCCTCATCGCCCACGCAGTGTCACCGCCACAGTCTCCTACCCTCACAGTTAAGAGATCTTTTCTTTTTTAACAGTCGTGAGCTCGTGGCCTTTATCGCCCACACAGTGCCACAGTCTTCAAACTTTGGGAACGTTGGCTACCAGGCCGTCTGGATCCCCTGCCCAGTTTGACGGGGGGGGGTTTGCAATACGCCATGCTCAGGACCAAGAGATCCTGAGCTGTGGTGCAGTGGTTTATGATCACCTGGAGGAAACGGAAGTGTGCCATCAATTACTGCGCTTTCTGGGCGCGCTGCAAGCCTTGTCGCCTATGTGCTTCGCGTACTTTCCTGCAGCGGCAAAAAGACTGCAGTTTGGCTCCGCGGAGCACGATCAGTGTTTGGTAAAAAGCGAACATCTCTTCGCGATTCCTAGCTACTTTCTCTAGTGCTTAATAAGCTTTGCCGGGAAGGTACAGAATGTGAAAAAACAGGATTTTTTTCGATCTCCTCCGGGGTGGTACCTTCTTTAACAGTCGTGAGGTCTGTAGCACTGCGTGGGCCCTCATCGCCCACTCAGTGTCACCGCCACAGTTTCCTACCGTCACAGTTAAGAGATCTTTTCTTTTTTGACAGTCGTGAGCTCAGTGGCGCTGCGTAGGCCCTCATCGCCCACTCAGTGTCACCGCCACAGTTTCCTGTCCTCTCAGTTTGTCGATATTTTCTTCTTTAACAGTCGTGAGCTCTGTGGCGCTGCGTGGGCCCTCATCGCCCACGCAGTGTCACCGCCACAGTCTCCTACCCTCACAACTAAGGGATCTGTACTTCTTGAGCAGTTGTAAGGTATCTGTGGCGCTGCGTGGGTGGTTCTTCGCGATTCCTAGCTACTTTCTCTAGTGCTTAATAAGCTTTGCTGGGAAGGTACTGTATGTGAAAAAACAGGAATTGTTAGTTTTTTCGGTCTCCTCCGGGGTGGTACCTTCTTTAACAGTCGTGAGGTCTGTAGCGCTGCGTGGGCCCTCATCGCCCACTCAGTGTCACCGCCACAGTTTCCTACCCTCACAGTTAGGGATGTTTTCTTCTTTAACAGTCGTGAGCTCTGTGGCGCTGCGTGGGCTCTCATCGTCCACTCCTTGTCACCGCCACAGAATCCTACCCTCACAGCTAAGTGATCTTTTTTATAATAGTCGTGAGCTCTGGCACTGCGTGGGTCAGCCACCATGCGCTGTCGAAGGCTCCCTCTATATCCAACGATACAACAGTGATCAGCTTCTTTTCACTGAGCTTTCCTTGGATGTGTTGTTTCGTCGGGGAAGGGGTCCTTGGAGGCCGCGGGCGTTCCAATGAATCGCCCTTAGCCTAGCCATGATACAGTGTGAGTAGCGAGTCTAGGCCGTCAAGGATGACGAGTTCCGCGTCCTGACCCTGTCTGCACAGCCTTCGCCAGGGTCGAGGATCGGTCGCCCTATTGGTCTCCCTCAGGTGCGGTGGGGAGTGCCAGTTTCCTACCCTTGCCGCCGCGCTTCCTCTGCCTTCCCCTCCGTCGCTTCGAGGAGGGGGGGACTTCTCCCCTATTGGGGCCCGTTAGCCACCGCCATCAGCGACGCGTCTTGGGCCTGAGTAGCGGCCGCAGCGCACAGCGAACACAGGCAAGCGGCCGGTGACAGTGGTGTGATGAGTGCCGGAACTTCTGGCACCGGTCGCATTGGACGGGCCCTCTTTTACCCCGCGAGGCCTCAAATTTGACACCTCTTATGCACATAAATGTGGTGGTCGAAGATCGACCTGGCCTCCGGAGTCTTCTTCAGGATGGCGTGGAACACGCAGCCGGGTCATCCTGTGCGCGCCTTGATATGGCGCACGTACTTCGGCTCGTGTCCCAAGGCCCGGAGCTCCTCCTCGATCTCCTCCGGGGGGGTGTCTACCGGCAGCCCTGAGATGGCCACCTTCACGCTGCGCTCCGCGAGCAGTTAATAGGCAAACCACGAAGTGCCATCCACCTTTTCTTATGGGCAACCTTGTTCCTTAGGCCGCGGGCGTTCCAGTGTAATATCCTCAACGAACTAGACATTGTATAGCGCAAGTAACTCTGTCAGTCCGTCGAGGATTAGTAAACCCGCGTCTTGTCCTCCTGTCCCTGTGTTATCGCCCTTCCTTCCCCCGCGGGTCCACGCGCGTTTATGTTACGCACGTACTCCGGCTCATATCCCAGCATGCAGAGCTCCTCGTGGATGTCTGCTGGGTCTGTGTCCACCGGCAGTCCTCTGATGGCCACCTTTAGGCTACGCTCCGCCTGCAGTGAATAGGCAAACCAGCTGATACCGTCGGACCTCTCCAGGCCCGTGAGATAACTCTAGACCACCCTGTGCTCGTCCCTAATTCCCTCCCCCCTGGAAAGGTCGGGCGTTGGGTGGGTGACCCAGTTTTATGCTTAGGGCCCTAAAGTGGGCGGCCCAGCTGGGTAGCTTCTCCACTATAAGCGGAGGGCCAGCGCGTCCTCGGTACACATATCACTGTCCGAATCGTAGTCGTGAAAAGTAGCGGCACAGGTACTAACCTCCGTGTCCAGGACGTGGAGTGCAGACGTGATGAGTGTGTGACCTGTATGTGTGAGTGTGGATCCTGGGCAGCGGCGGTATATTTATACCACACCAAAGGTACGCAAGTAGTGGGAATATCTCGTTGCAAACTCGCGACTCGCGTTAACCAATGGCGTGGCGCGGACCGATGGAGCGCTCGCAAACTTTCGACTCGCATGTGGCCGTTTTACGATTACGCAGTGTAGAGGGACAAATGAACAAAAGCGAAAGCCTAGACAAGTGTCAGTCGTTTTTAAAGTGTTTCAGATTTCCACATCAACAGAATTTTGACGTGAACGTTTTGACTTTTCCGCCATCGTAATCGCTGATTGTCATTTTTATTTAATATTCACAAAATCCACAACTCTTTGAAATTTTATCTTAAAATATACATATAAATTACAGCAAATACTGATTTATGTATTTATAAAGTTTAATAGTTAAACAATACATTGCTATAAGAGTACCTACAGCGTGGATAAGTGTGTAGGTGTGTGGGGTGTGTGGTGTGGGCCCGCCCCACACCACACACCCCACACTGTGTATGCTCTTTGCTCAGCCGTGGTCGTTACTGTGTGTGCGTAAAAAAAAGCTCTTTGAAACAGAAACATTCATCACGCCTGTAATCTCCTCTTTGTGGATGGACCTATATTTTGTAGATTCTATTGAATTTATAGCCAATCAACATTTTTTTTATCTCACAAAAATGTCCTATACTTTCATAATAATACTTTTTCGTTACATAAATACCTTTTTAAGTAAATTTTACAATTAGCATAACACCAAAATGTACTCCATGTATTATGTCGCTTTTGAAATGGAATATTAAAAGTAATTCATGCATTTTTTTTTGTTATTGGACTGTTATAATGTAACTTAGACTGAACAGGACATGTACACTTGTGCCTTGTGTTAGACCACCGTCTTGTTTGATTATTATAATATTATTTTACCGAACGAAATCTCTCATTATCGAACGAAATCTTTATTGTCAATTCGAGCACGACTACAATGATACTTAAGAAACTACCGAAACTTGTGCCCCCCAATTTAAATATTTAAAATTGCTTACTATGCCAGCAATGTACATCTACGAGTCTGCTTTGTTTGTAAAAACTAATTTACACCTTTTTACGAAAATTTCCGATGTAAAAAAAAACTTCTCAATATGTAAATCAATTGTGCGACATAAAATGCAGAACTGCTTTGAAAAAGAGTTTTTTGGAATGGCTTCAAAAATGTACAATAAAACACCTGATAGTATAAGAACATTGCCCCTATCAAAATTTAAGAAAGCTCTCTCCCGTCTATTAATAGAAAAATGTTATTATACTGTTTCAGATTTTTTAAATGATAATATTTTTTTATTTTTTTTTAGTTATATAAGTATTTATGTAAGTATTTTAGTTTTTTAATTACAATTTATTTAAAATTTGTATGCCTTCGCGGTAAAACATAGGTAGCGCTCATAGTACATTATGATATAAGTGCGGTAAGTTGAAAATTACAGCCGAGGCGATATTGCTAGCCCGAGCCGTAGGCGAGGGCTACAATATAGCAGAGGCTGTAATTATCAAAGCGCACGTGTCATACGACGTTTTATAACATATTTGCGAGGAAATAAATAAAACTCGGACTTTCCTGAACGAGTACTTAAATCTTTTACTTGTTCACAAATTAGCGTTGCGCACGCATCAGCGCTTTTTTATTAAGTCAAAGACACAAAAAACAGCCAGTATTTTTAATAAAGTAAATTTATATTTTTGTGTGTTTGTGTCAGATAAATGGTTGTAAAATTAATTAAATTATTGAATTAAATGTTTATCTATTTTATTTCATCTCCCAAAGTTAATTTTATTCATAAAATTTTGACCACTTCTCTGACATAAAAACTCTTTGCTATGATTAAAAAAAGTACCTACCGTTCGTTTTAGACGGAGCATCTTGATAAACCGTGCGTTTTACATTACATTACTGCACAAGTACGTAATGAGATTCAATACGATATTGAAATGGGTAAAATAAGATACCCTTTACGAGCAAATGTGTTATAATAGTACATTACGATATTAGTGCGTTAAGATGGTTATAACATGCGAGGCGGAATTTCAGCCCGAGCCGAAGGCGAGGACGTAATTGAGCCGAGCATGTTATAACCAATACGCACGTATATCGTACGACGTTTTTTAACACATTTGCGAGGAAACAGAAAAAAAACATTTTACAATACAAGTACAAAGAAAAGAAAATTTGAGAAAAATGGCGCGAGGTTTATTTTCTGCCGTGGCTGCGTGAAAATGTTGGCAAAGACGCTAGAGCATGCAGCCAAGTTTTTACCGAATAAACTGTTTTTATTTTAATTTTAAATAAACACAATCTGTGAATGCACACTGTTGCTTTCCCGCCATTTTAACAGCGCGTTAGCGCTGCCTACTGACTGGCGCCGCGCGGCGATTAGTTTGAAATTTGAATAGCAACAGCGCGCTGCTCACTAGCTGGAGTCGTGCGGCAGCGATCAGTTCCATATTTGAAATGGCAAATAATACTGTTATGGAATTTGTATGGACTCTAACTTAACTATTTGCTTTGGTAACACACGCGTTTTTTATGACCCGCTTTACATATTTAAAACCGGTGGAATTACATCAGCTTTACGAGCAAGGGTGTTAAAAAATATGTTAACCTAACACCTTTATGTAAATACCTATGTTTAACAAATAAAGATTTCCGATTCTGATTCTATGGCTTTATATTTTTGATCATTATACCTGCTAAGCTAAGCTATTATTTCATGTTTGTTTTCAATTGTCATTCCTTTTTTATTTTGTAAACTGTGTTTTGAAACTTGAAATAAATCTGCAAGTACATTGTTGAAAATTGTCGTTTTAATTTTTTAAATAAGCTGCTTTAGAATACTTATTTGTTTTTTTATGTACACAAACATGGTCAATATATTTTTTTAGGACTCTCTTGTAGGTACTTACCACAAAAACACACTAACCACATTTAGCGTTATCAATCAAAGCATTTATTTCAATTATGCCAGTTACAGACACTTGAATTGTCAAAAACAAGACAGAAATTATGAAGCTCGCAATCCCAGTCACAAGGCCTACCTGACAACTGTGAGAATAACAGTAGTAGCCCATTCCAAGAGCAGATCTCTGGGGCTAACGTGTTTACACACTATACGTTCCACTCATATCACTCTATGAGCCACTGCGGGCCTAAAATGGCCGCTTTATCAGAATCATAATTTGAATCATGTTATAACTTTAAAATTCTTAAAATGGACTTTATGGTTATGAATATAAAGTCCATTTTAAGAATTTAATTTTTTAAGGTGATTTATTTTATGATTCTGCTAAAGCGACCATTTTAGACCCCTGTCACAGATAATATAATACTTCCCTGTCTGTTGTGCACAAACTAAACTTAATTTACGCTATTGCTATCTTTTTCTCTCTAATAGAACGAGAAAGAGACGGACGTAATTTAGAGCTGTCAAATTTAATTGAACTAGTAATTCCATACAAATTAAGGGTGCACGTTAAAACATGTCGACTAAAACACGGTGAAGCACAAGGCATAAACTACACACATTAACACGGTCTAGGGATATTTCATACTCAATTAAATAACTCGAAAAGTACTGGCCGCATTGGAATCTTTTATACACCGATTTGTTTGTAATTTATCTCAGACTAATTCCAAATTCAAATTTTTGAAAATTCTTTTGTTTCGGTGGCATAAATATGTCTTGATGTATAGGAGAGGGAATTTTCATTTGTGCGAAATTTAGAAAACAATACGAATTACGTTTAGTTACAGTTTTTTTTTCATTTTTAAACGAAAGATAAAGTTAAAATTGAGGTATTGTAGCCATGCAACGCCGACATTTGACGAGGGCGGAGATGTTACGAGCTGTGGGAATGCTGGAAGCTGGATCTGTTCAGCGTAATGTTGCTGAGGCCATAGGGACCCATCAAAATGTAATTTCAAGATTGTGGACACGCTATCGTGCCACAGGTGAAGTAGCGGAGAGGCACCGGGGGCCAAGTCGCATCACTACCCCCAGACAAGACCGATTTTTGCAAATTACTGCGCGAGCACAACCAAATGCCACGGCGACTCAATTGGTCCAAAGGCTGCGAGTGGAACACCAAGTGCTTGTGAGTGACCAAACTGTAAGAAGGCGACTGCATGAAAGCAATCTACGCTCTCGTAGACCACTCCGGGTCCCACCTTTACGGAGAGGCAATCGTGGACGACGATTAGAATGGGTTCGGAACCACGTGGACTGGGGCCGTGACCAATGGTCCAATGTGCTGTTCACGGATGAATCCAGGTTCGGCTTCCATCCAGATTCACGAAGGACGCGTGTTTGGCGAGTTCCTGGACGATGGAGCCGTCTCCAGAACCCTCAGGAAGTTCACCCATCCCAAGGAGGAATACAATTATGGTTTGGGCAGGAATTCGTCTTGGAGGACGGACGGATCTCGTTTGGGTGCGGGGCAATATGACGGCAGAACGATACGTCCAACAGGTGCTGGGGCCCGTAATCTTGCCCCACAGAACACAAATGGGGCAAGATTTCCTGCTCATGCACGACAATGCCCGGGCACACACGGCGAGAACGGTAGCAGCTTGGTTACATACACATAATGTTAGGGCCTTAGACTGGCCTGCTCAATCGCCAGATCTAAATCCCATTGAGCATGCGTGGGATATGCTGAAAAGAAGAGCTCTGAAGGAAGTTCCTGAAAATCTGGCTACAGAAGATCAACTTTTTGCGCACCTCAGAAGGACATGGGACAATATTCCGCAGCAAGACATTGACAACCTTGTTCTGTTCATGCCGAATCGTTGCCGATGTGTTATGAACATCATGGGCGCTTTCTCAGACTACTAACTTCAAGTTTATAAACACAAATTAAACGATTTTTCTATTTTTTTCAGTTTTTACTCACAAATTAAAAGTTCATTCATATACGGTTTCCGTCTATGCTTCATTTTTTTTCCATAAAATCCTGAAATTTTAATCTATACCTTAACCATTATTAAAAAATGGTAGAATATTAAATAACGTATCTTTTAAATATATACATGTCATATAAATAATTAACACATTGATAGTAATTCGCTTTTTTTAAAATATCCCTAGACCGTGTTGATGTGTGTAGTTTGACATCTCTAACTTAGTTCATAGCTATAGCCGTCCTTTTCTCGCACTGCTTTTAGTAAAAGATAGCAATAGCCTAAATTAAGTTTAGTTTGTGCACAACAGAATCGACACCACTGTCCTTGCTTGGGTAACGTTCCTACACTCACTGGTAAGGATAGCAATGCGGTAAGGATAGCAATGCGGCTAGGCAGATGATTTTAAGAAACTTAGAACTGCTCTATTTCTGTCACACTGAGTACAAACCTAATCTTGCAGCGCAATTCGGAACGCGGCCTTGGTCCCTTCATTTTGGCGCTCACGCACGAGTAGTGAACCCTCCAAGTGAAAGTTGGTCACAGCCGTGTGTCCGACCATTTTGATCAAGATGGCGGCCAGGCACGCGACAAGTCGTGGCAGTGGCCCTTTCATCTTTTTTGACAGGCACTCACATATACGTGACAAGCAAACGCGTGCCCTGTACGCAGACACAAATATGTAACAAAAAATGCGCGGTGCACTATAAACACGGAAATAAACAAAGTGTTTTGAGAGTCCTTTTTAGGTATTTGCGGTGAAATTGTGGCTTGGCGTGGAGGGCACGCGCGTGCGTTTATGCTCTGGCGTTCAAAAGGTTAAACTTTCGTGAGGCATTATTTTATTCAGGACAAGCCACAGATACATTTCGATTAAAACAAAACATGTATCTATCACTTTATTCATTACTAGCGTCATACATACAACAATTAATAAATAATAACAGGCATCTCGATATGTACATAAACGAAGAAAATAAACAAAACAAAAAAAAAAGTAAAATAAAAATATATTTTTATTTTCCAAAAAAATAATTTAATTAACATGATCATTTACTTATATAATATACTGTAACTTGGTAATCACAATGTACTAGATTATACTGTGTGGCGGATTGGAAAGTGTCTACTGTCGCGCGTGGCCATAGGACCCAACGACCCATTATAGCCTTGGTTAGACCTTAATATCATGTCACAATATCATTTTAAATTAAACATACACAGTGGAAATACTAAGATTGCTGTAAAACCACCATTTTGAACTTATCTGTAATCAATTAATAATTACACTTTTTGTTCCTTCAAACTTTACTTGCAACCTCCTCACACATAAACACCCCATCACTTAACAAGACCAGTAGATGACAAAAAAAATCTAACAAGTCCGTCTGATAGATTTCCAAAAAATATTGGACACATATGTTTTATTTTTTCGTAAACAAAAAATAAAGACGATAACAGTACGTCGAAAACTCGTGACGCCACATTTTTTACTCAAATGTGACGTCAAGCTAAACTCATGATCTTTGCCACGTTTTTATCTTCGTCAATTTTTATTAATTTGATAAAACAAAAAACACGTATCCAATATTTTTCAATAATCTAACTGACGGACTAAACAGAATCATATTTCTTTTAGTCATTCATCATCCCTATTCATGTATCTGCCTACCCCAACAATAAAACAGGCTTGATGTTTCCCCAAAACAGTACTAGCAGCAATCCTAGTCTAATTGAAACGCGCGACGCATAATAAACTACCTATTATTGTACTAAGTTCACTTGGTCTTCGCTGCTTCCTCGGCTTCGAGCCTCTTGCGCATGGATTCTGGCATCTCCGCGGGCGGCGGGCGGGGCATGCGCAACCAGACCTGTACGAGACACGCAAAATGGGTGAGTTTAGTTGTGGCTGGGTGGTCGGGGTAGGCGGGGAGGGTAGTTGTGTTCTCATTGTGGGTATTTCTACATGGTTCTGTCAGTAGGAACAATTGGTAAAATGTTTTATAATCATTGAGTGCTGGCGCGACTGCTGAGCATGCCCTGGGTTCAGTTCTTAGGTCGAGCAGTCTTTTTTTTTTCATTAGTTTCTCAGTAGCAGCCACGGAGTCTGGATTTGCGCCCGGTTGAGGGCAATAGGCTTGGCCCCTATTACATGGGACTTAAACATAACTGGCGAAATGTTTAAACAGCATTCTATAAAAAATCTAGATATGCTACAAAATAACCTCGGCTAATTTGAGAATCGCGCCCAATGTTTTGAATCCGTAAAATGTATCTCACTTCTGAACAAAGGTCTTTCCAATGCTTGTTGAAGAACCGTCAAGAAAAGAGTTTCTTCAGCCTATATCTGGTCAATAATATATTCACGGAGAGAGGTTCGAGCAGCGGTGGCCCAGTGGTGGCGGCCCCGACTTACGAACAGTAAGTCGTGGATTCGAAGCCAGACAGGCGCATTACTTTGTGTAATTTATTTCATCACCACTGCTCTCAAAACGGTGAATGAAAACATCGTGAGGAAACCGGCATGTCCTAGAACCAAAAATTCGAAGACATGTGACATCTACCAACCTACACTGGGCCCGCGTGGTGGATTATAGCCCATTCCCTCTCATTGAGAGGAGGCAGTGTCCCAGCAGTGGGAACATTAATAGACTGATGATGATGAATACATTCACGAGGCACTATTTGTCAATCTACATTCATTATGTATCTATCTTATTAACCTGTGAATATCGTCATATCATATTTTGTCTGAATTTTTTCAATGTGGTTACCTTGACGGCATCATAGATGAACCATTGCAGCGCTGTGAGGGTACCGATCATGATAATCCTGGGGCCGAGACCCTTCCATACTCCGGCCATACCCAGCTTGCCAATGATGCTGCCTACTGTGGCGGTCTTGTCCTGGAAATTGATGAAGATAACGTTAATAAAATAAATAAATATCGCTGGATATTACACACAGCGCCATCTAGTGACACACTAAGCAACGAGGCTTGTGTCGTGGACACCAGATAGTTGATATACTACGTAAATACTTTTCTCGTTGGTCTGAAGGTAGCAAGCCCAATCGCTAAGCTTTGATAATCATGTTGGGAAAAGTAATATTTTTTTTTTATCAACATTTTCTCAGTAGCTGGATTTTGATTATTCATGCCCAGTTGATGGCAACTGGTTCGTATACATGGGACTTGACTTTTATTTTTGTTTAATTCCCATTTCAGTGGCCAAAAGATACGAAATACCCAAGTTAGTTGGTCACAGTTCTAACCTAAACCATTTGGTAGAGGTTCACTAGCTTAGTTACTGCAACTAACTTTGAGAAAAAACTCGGAAATTAAAAAGAGGTTCTTTTATTTAAAAAAAAAACACCTTAGGCATAAACCTGTAGTTTTTTACTTTTAAATAATAGAAAATATGATATGTATGATTAGATAGCTTATTAAGCTTTTTGTTTTTTTTAATATTTGAGAATAATTTATTTAAAAAGTTTACATTTAGGCGCGTTATTTTTCATACAATAGTGCTTATTTAATAAGTTTACTATAAAAATATGTATTACAGTAGAGTGAAGCAACGGAGTGTAGTAACAGTTGCAAGTAATGATAATGTTTAATTGCACTTAAGAGAATATTGTGTACACCTATAATTGGTACCTTAATACTTTTATTATTATACTATGTAAAATGTATTACTGTTGGCGTAACAGATATTCGACCTTCTTGGTCTGTCCAACGCTTTCTCCCAACATGGCCCATAGTGTACATACCTGGTTGAGCTTGGACACCACGGTGTCGGCGGGATGAGACACGATGGCGCAGAACACACCGGCGATGTAACCGGCCGCGAACGTCACGATCAGTTGCTCGCCCTTCGAGCACTGCTCACGGGGCTTGGGCACGACGAACTGAAGGAAATATTCGTAGTTAAAAACAGGGTAAGGAATAAAAATTATGTTTAATCATAAAATCATCCAAGATGTCCAATGACAATGATTACTCCAATAGAATCTTGGATGATATTCAAAACTTCTAATTGTCAGATGTATTTCGACAGGAATGAGGTTGCCATGGCGTTGCAGTGCGTTAGGAATGTTTGCGGCGGCGCATGGAGATTGTTTCTACACAATAATGTGCAAGCACGCAGCATCGATGGTGGCTCGAGTCAAGACCAGCCCTAACATGGTTCTTGAAATGATTGCTGGCAGAGTAGACCTGTGGGAAAAAATTACCTTGTACAACAGCTCAACGGTCTTCTCGAAACAGGCGAACTTCATCATGGTGTAGGGGATCTGCCTGCCCCACAGGGGCGCGAGACCCTTGTATAGGGTGCCGTAACCCTCGTTCTGGACCATCTTGGGCCACGCCTCACGCAGGGTGGTGGCGAAACCAGGCATGGTCTGGATTCTGACCTGGGAAGTAGGTTGCGGGTTCAGTATAGGCTGTTTTTGTGGTGATTTTGTGCTGTTTTAAGAACGAACCTTTATATTAAAAACACTAACAAATCGATCCCTTTGGAAGAGTACTGGTAAAATTTCAGATTAGAATCGTTTTTAATAGAGTACAGTTTTGTATTGATTCTATTGATAGCGGACTGCAGCTGATGTCTGCAAATTCACGTCTAAAACGTTTTTGTATTAATTCAATTGTGACTTTGTCCATGTGAAGTTCTACCTCTATCTGTTGAACAAGTAAATGTAATCAGTCCATTAAGTGTTTTATTCCTAAGCCCTCAGATCTCATAATCTCATAGTCACCGGGCAACTCCGCCGCGCGCCCGCACACGCAGCGTTGACGCTGGGTGACGTGTGACGTCACAGACACGGTCGCGCGGCAGCATCCCTCGAGCGCGTTTTTTTCGTCATTGGGCAGGATTCATTGTAGACTAGGAACTCATTTTTTGTACTCTAATAAGCGACATTTGAAAACTGTTGGTCTGTTTCAGAAGCTCTGGATATTCAAGTTGCAGTTTCTCTGGCAGATAATTTCATTTAAAAATCTATTCTATTTGGTTATCCTGTTGAAAATACTAGGTCCAGGTCAGTCAACCACTAGTTAATGCTATCATTTGAACTGCGAAAACCGCCCTTACAGCTACGACTTAGGGGCCATCAATACAGCTTCTCATTGTAACTCTCTCTAGATTCGCGTACTAGCATTGCTGAATGCTCTACTGACATCGACACTGGAGTGTGACGTATTTGCCTCGAGATGGGTAGAGTATGTCGTGGATGTTTGAGTTTCAGTGAGAGGATGAACAAAAGATGGCTTTCTTTCTTGTTTTTTTTTTAAAGTATTTTTGTCATTCCTTATTGTAAATATGATTCTTGTAATCTGTGTTTTGTCTGCAATACCTCGGGTTTCTGTTACATTGTATGTACGGTCGAACAAGCTATTTGGTTTACAGTTCAACCAACAAATTACATTGTAAAATGTAAACCAAATAGCTTGTTCGACCGTACAAGTTTTTTCTCAAATCAAGAAATAAGTACATTGCAAAACAGACCAAATTAATCTGCCAGAAACAACTATGAAACAGACCTCCACAAGGTCAAACCAAAGAAATTAACATTAACAATTTTTACTAGCCAATAGGCTTGTGTACTGAAAAAATCTAATTAGTCCGTCAGTTAGATTGGCAAAAAATATTTGACCCGTATTTTTTCTTTTGTTACGTAAACCCAAAATTGACAATGATAATAATATGACGCTTTTAGAATTCTCAATACGTGACGCCGTGGCATAATTTTTAGTGCGTCTTAACTCCCGAGTTTTGATGCGTTTTATCTTTGTCAATATTCATTGATTTACAAAAAACAAAAATACGTGTCCCTTATTTTCCAATACTCTAACTGACGGACTAAATAGATTTGCAATTTGAAACCTGCCTATTCAATATAATCGTAAATTCTTACCTTAGCGGCTTCTAGGGGTGAAAGCGCGATATCAGCAAAGAACTCGGCAGTAGCCGAAGCCGCCAAGTACACTCCGGTACGGTAGGTATACGCAGTCTCTTCGTCCAGGAGACCATTGTACGTCACTTTGAAGACTTCGTACAGACCGAACTTGCAGAGACCCTGAGAGAGATGGAAATAGGGTTAGAACACGTGTGTGAGAGAGAGGGAAGATGTAGGTGAGTTTGAAAGTCTCATAGGTTTTTCGTCTTCATTTGTTTTCAGTAGGAACAATTGGATATTTGTTTTAATCATTGGTAAATTGGCAGAATGTGATTCTATGTTTACGTGTTGACGTGCCGAGTTGCTCTTTCTTTGGTAAGTGATTTCGGTTGGGAAGCAGTGATAGTCTAGTTAGACTACCAAATCATAGGTCCCGAGTTCGAACCCAAAACACCTGTTTTTTCAAGTTAATGTGCGTATTGTATAATTTTTACTTGCTTCGGTGAAGGAAAACATCGTGAGGAAACCAGCATGCCTGAGAGATATTTCCCGACGGCATGTAAAGCCAAGTCAGAGACCCAGATGGGCGGCATAAAAACTCTGACACCAGGTCAGACACTAACCACACGAGAAAGATTTTTATTTTGGTTACAATAAGGTTGCCAGCTGAGTGCTGTGGTCTGTAAAACCACTCCATACATTAAATTTAAGTAGGGTCGCCAGGCTCGTAACAGTAAATTTGCATATTTTGTTGTTTGATTGGAAATATCTGGCATTAGTCCGTTCGCTTGTATCATCACTACATATTATAAAACAAAGTCCCCCGCCGCGTCTGTCTGTCCCTATGTATGCTTAGATCTTCAAAACTACGCAACGGATTTTGATGCGGGTTTATTTATTAGATAGAGTGATTCAAGAGGAAGGTTTTAGTAAACAATTTATCAAGCGGGCGAAGCCGCGGGCATCAGCTAGTTATACATATATCCCAGTTATACAGGGAAACCTATAATTGACCATAATAACTACAATGCATATTTTGTAAAATATTTTTATGTATCGCTGTTGGTTACCTAAATAAATAAAACAAAAATACCTGTAGCGAGTATCCGATGAAGGTGGGTGCCCAGCCCTTGGCAAGACCTCTCATGCCCTCCTCAGCCACGGACACCCTGAAGCCATTGACTACATTCTTGTACTTGTCAGGGTCTACCTGAAGACGGCACTTCACCAGATCCAGGGGTACTACGGCTGTGTGGGTGATACCTGGGGATGAAAGGGGTGGGAATTAGTCTGGGGGGTTCAGAGTCTGACATATGTAGTAATAATGCGTCTATAATAGGCTTGTGTCCTGAAAAAGTCTAATTAGTCCGTCAGTTAGATTTTTAAAAAATATTTGACACGTATTTTTTCTTTTGTTACGTAGACCAAAATTGACGAAGATACGACGCTTATAAATTCTCAATACGTCACGCCGTGCTATAATTTTTAGTGCGTTGTGACGTCACGAGCCTCCACTCCCGAGCTTTGATGCGTTTTGTCTTTGTCAATATTCATTGATTTACAAATACAAAAAATACGTTTCCATTATTTTCCAATACTCTAACTGACGGACTAAATAGATTTGCAATTTATTGATGGTGGAAACTAGCCTATTTGCTGTCCTTTGGGTCTCCAGGCTACTGTCTGTCAGTGAGAGAAGTAAGCGTAATCTATATTCTGAATAAATATTATAAAGGCGTAAAAATTGTTTGTAAGTTTGTATAATGTAATCTTCGGAACTACTAATCCGATTCCGAAAATTCTTTCACTTACGGGAAGCTACATTAAACCCTCGTTCCCGAACTCACATACACAAACCGCCAAACTCGGAACAACTGTAGGTCATACAAATATTTGCTCCGTGCTAGAATCGAACCAGCGACACGCAGCGCAGCAATCAATCGCTCAGCCACTGCGCCAACCGTGCTATCAAACCTATCATTGTTCACGTGATTTAAATCACACTTTTGATATCACACAGACGATTATGCAGTTACGTAATATTTACAAAAAATATGTCACTGTAAGTACGTTACAAAATTACGTTTTATCAGGTTTTATCTTAGCTTATTCTGCTAATTACGAAGAGTTGGTAATTGATTAATACTGTTAAAACGAATTCAAGCTATGATTGAATAAGTTGCATATTTTTCTTTATTATATTATTCTGTTAGCCATTTTCTCTAAAATACGTGCCGTTCTGTTTACTATTCTCCGGAAACTAATCTTAAGTATTCGATACAAATCTAATAAGCTTGTTGTCTCACAAGAGTTAGTGTCCATTTTCACGGAAATCCTTTCGAAGTTCACTTAATTGTTTTTATAATATTTTGCTGAAGACATCATCTGCCTAGCCTTTTCCCAACTATGTTGGGGTCGGCTTCCAGTCCTAACCGGATGCAGCTGAATACCAGTATTTTACATGAAGCGACTGCTATCTGACCTCCACAACCCAGTATGTACTGGGTAAGACTGGTAGTCTTTTTAGGCCACTGACTACCTGTAACGACTGTCAAAAACCTACAAATTATGACAGCCGGGACCAATTGCTTAACGTGCTTTCCGAGGCACGGAGGAAACTCGGTATGTTGTGTGGTCACTCAGCCACATACCAACCTAGACAAGCACGGCTTAACCTAAAGATCCACCCGAGCGGCTGTTTTTATTTAGTCAAGACCTCCTCCGAGTCTCATTGAACTCTTGTGACAGCAGCCTTAAAACTATATCCACGTGTTCCGATTTGGTGGAGTTTTGAATATACTCGTAGATCCAAAATGAATATCAAACTTTTAATTAAAACCTCTCAAGAATTCTCATTCCTCTTGCAACATCTTATTTATACGAAGCTAGATTTCAAATGTATACGTGTGTGTCAACACACTCAACACTATTATAAAAACTCTGCTTTTTCGACTAGGTGGGGGCGCCGAGGCAAAATACCTGCAAGTGCAGTGCAACTGAAAAAGTTTGGGTAACCCTTTTTTTTTTGTTTGGTCTTCCTGGCCTACAATTTCCAACTATGTCGGGATATGCTTCCAGTCTAACTGGACGGAACTAAATACTATGAAGTAGTACTTAGTACTGCCTCGTTGCTCTAGCCACTCTGGTCGCAATCGTTCGATTCGATTACCGGGTCGGGCTAATTGTTATTTAATTTTTCTATTAGGATTTTCTCAGTAGCAGTCACGGTGTCAGGATTGGTGCCCAGTTAATGGCAATAGGCTTAAACATAACTGGCGAAATTGGGGCCATCCATAAATTACGTCACACGTTAAGAGGGAGGGAGGGGGTCGACGAAGTGTGACATTGTGTGACAAGGGGGTGGCAGGGGTCCTAAATTTCGTGACGTCACATTTCAAAATCTCTGAATCTTTATTAAAAATAATTAATCGTAATTAGTTTTATATAAATAAAGTCAGTGGTAATCGATCTTTATACAGGGTGTTTGGCTTATGGATCGACACAATTTTTCCAGGGATTTGGGAGGTCATTAGCTAGGTTCTACCCAGACACCCTATGTCCTAAATGTCCCGGTTGGTTACATATGTTATTTTTTTTTTAATGAAAAAAATACCCAAAATGTTTCCTTTAATTCCAAACAACTTTTTCGTTTGTGGGTGTAATGGCACAAAATAAATTTTGTTGGACTCTTCAAAGTCTTTTAAATCTAAGTAAATCTTTGTTTGATAGAACTGGTTTCAAGAAAATTTCTTACGAGCTACCAAAGTTATTTTGTTTTTTAAATGAATGTAATTTTACAACTTCTAAATTTATTATAAAAAAAACTAAAAACCATTTTGAACTTAGCTTTATTTTAAAAAGTTCTTTAGTTGATACCCTTTCTAACGGTATGCTACAAGTCACAAAAAACAATTAATTAAGTAGTCAAAATATTAGTTAGGAGAGTCAGGGTTAAGAAAAGACGTATTAAGGTTATTATGTTTTTATAAACTAAAGTTATAAATCTTATTCAAATTTGATTCAAATTAACCCAATATTTATTTTGTGCCATTGTGCCACAAACGTAAAAAGTTATTTCGAATTAAAGGAAACATTTTGGGGATTTTTTTTAAATAAAAAATAAATAACATATGTAACCAACCGTGACATTTGGGACATAGTATGTATGGGTAGACCTAGCTAATGACCTCCGAAACCCCTGGAAAAATTGTGTCGGTCCATAAGCCAAACACCCTGTATATAGTACAATGGTGTCGATTTTGTTGTGCACAAACTAAACTTAATTTAGGCTATTGCTATCTTTTACTAAAAAGCAGTGCAAGAAAAGGACGGCTATAGCTATGAACTAAGTTAGAGATGTCAAACTAGTTTATGCCTTGCGCTTCACCGTGTTTTTAGTCGACATGTTTTTACGTGCACCCTTCATTTGTATGGAAATATTAGTTCCAACTAAATTTGACAGCTCTAAATTACGTCCGTCTCTTTCTCGTTTTATCAGAGAGAAAAAGATAGCAATAGCCTAAATTAAGTTTAAGTTAAATTAAGTTTAAGTTTATAGAGTTAGTGTGTAAATAATGTAAATATTATTAGTCTGTGTTTAATAAAAGTATTGGTTTAAGTTTGTGCACAACAGAATCGACACCATTATAAAATTTTATAATTTTATTAAAAAATAATTTAAATCGAAATGAAACAAATTTCGGAACTGCAATAATTTGTAGATGTAAAATTGCAAAATATGTGACGTCACACTAGGGCCCCCGGTCTCACAAATGTGACCAGCCCGCTTAGCATTAACGCCGTAGAAACGAAAGAGAATCCACAAATCTTTTGTTCATCTGTCATTTTGTCGATTCAATGACAGATGAACGACAGATGACGTCAAAAATCATGAAATTCGTGTGACGTAATTTATGGATGGCACAAATGTGGGCGTACTATTTATGTGCCTAAATTCGGGGATTACAAACGTGATGTTATGGTAGTACTTAATACTATTATACATGAAGCGACTGCTATCTGACCTTGACTAAACAACTGGGTTAGTATGTTACTGGGTAATACGATACTGTATGCATAATACTCAATACGAAACTAAAAATTATATGTCACACCACCTGCCCGAAAATGTCAAATTATATGTCAAGCAACCTTAACCTAAAGTGAGTCATTAGTGGCCGGGGGCACAGCCGGTCAATAATGTTGTACTGGATTTCATTATGACCCGCTGGTCAATAATGTGATTTGAATTTGGAATCTCACATGCTCAGCTAAATTGGCAGTATAGTACTAACAAACACCCTTTGGTGCCAGAAAGAGGAAAGCTATTCTCGATACCCTTACTACGCGTGGATGATATTCTCGATTTCCTACAAAATCATAACGACTGCTTCTTCATATCGTTGCCATGTTTTCGAAGACATAATATTGTAAGAATAATTAGATAACTACGAACCATTTTTTAAAAGGAATGGAATAACATTAAAACTGGCATTAATAATAACAAATACTGTACCGCGCCGTAATACCGTAATAGTAATTGGCTGTAACATTAGTTAATTTATTTATTCTTACTGTTTGTTTATTTAATAAATATTTTGTTTTTCGTACTATGGCTATTATTCTCCTCTGGGCTAAAGGTGTCTTTGCCTTTGGCTAGCTTAAATCCCTCGCTGCATTCAGGATTCTTGTATTAACTCCCTCGCTTCGCTCGTGAGTAAAACTCTTAACTCCTTCGCTGCGCTCGGGAGTTAAACCCCAAATCCTTCATTGCGCTCGAGATTCAATATGACGCCCGTGACATAAGACACAACTTTAGCCCCTCGGTGCATAATCTACTATTAAAACTTTAACATGTCTTCCCTAATTTTTACCCGACTACGGCAAAGCCAAAAGGGGGGGTTATGATTTTAGCAGTCTATGTATGTATTTACATATGTTCCTACGTAGCGCCTAAACTATTCATCCGATTTTAATGATTAAGGTGTCAATCGATTCTTTATTATGGCCCGGGTAACATAAGCTGCATTTTAACCGACTTCATTCAGTAGTCGGGTTTTAGTTTTAGAACTACTTGTTCCATTTTAAACTTAAGATGCGAAAAATCAATCAGTCGCTACCATTGGTTCCAATGTTGAGCCAAACATTGGCCAAAGTCTCGTGATCAATACATGCTCGTGAATTTCATTGGCGTTGGCCCAAGATTGTTGACGTAACATTAAATTTCGTACTCAGAGAACCTTGTCGGAAACAACGTCTTGCGGTAGACATTCTGGCAGGATCTAGATTTGAGTTACCAGTCTATCTTTTCAATTGAAACCAATTTATTCCGGAAAACATTATATTTATCAGATGAAACGGATGGAAACGACTTTTTTTTGTTACGGTAGGACCCAATGTAATGCACTCAAAACATTGTGCTGATGGATGGATTGATAGTACGGGGGTCGTAGAGGTGGTTAAAGTAAAATTATTACATTGAAAACATGCATTTTTTTTTTACTCGTGAATATGTTGGAACGTGAATCCCCAATATCTCCGTAACTAGAAGGTTTCTAGGTATGGTCTAGTGCCTTTCGGCTTCGTTAGGGTCTTTTTACCCCCTTTAGGGAATATGCACGTAATTTTTTCTTCACTTGAATCAATAAAATACAGTACTATCAACCCAAGAAAAGTATTAAAAGTTAAGTCCAACTACTGTTTGTCGCTTAAAAATAATATTCAACTAATGCAATTTTCTATAACAGATCAAACGTCCGTAGCTGTCGCGGCCATGATGTGACGTCATTTACCACAATCTGCCTTGTTTACATCTAATTTTTTGCGCTTTATAGGATAATTTTACTAATTGTATGTCTCTAGTCAAGTAAAAGTTGCAATAACAATTTTATAATAAAATCTTAGTGAAACTTTAAGCACTTTTCAAATAAAAGTGTCTTTTTGACACATAGACCTTGACGTCACTCCCAGCGTTATGGACGGCGCATTTTGAGAGTGCGTTCCGTTTCACCAAAAACATGCTACATAAAACAGTAAATTGTAAAATAAGTGATCTATACTGTAACTTAAACAAGTGTACCACAATGTTTTTATGGGCCAATACAAGGCCTTTTAATAAATAAAAAGAGTTTTGTATTTCATGCAGATTCCCTAATATGGTGTTTAAGTATTGAATAATAAAGACGAAGTTTAAACTGCGTCCCACGTGTGAATTATAACCTGTGACCGTACAGATAAGTGCACGGAATTGCGTATCAGACTCCTAGCGTACATATTTTATGTATGACGAAATGATGTAACAGTTATCATGTTGAAGAGTTGTCTATTTATCTAGTTAGAGTTATCAATGTCAATATTTGCTGAGTAAAACGTAGTTTTAGCGGCTAATTAGCACGTTGTCACTTTTATTACAGAAAATCATGATGTTACAAAGGTTTTTGAACGTTTTTTAGCGTTTTGAAGTACGAAAAGTAGTGCAAATGTTTGTTTATTTTTTTCGAAATCGGTCAGTCAATTGAATAAGTAATTTTAAGCAAACTAAAATAGTTTCATTACAATCATGGGCGTACCAAGGAGCATGGGAGTGCAACTACTGCCCACCCCTCTCCTTTGTTGCCTCTCGTCTCTTCGCCACATTTATGACACATTTACAAGCATAACTGGCGAAATGTAGGAAGTACCTTCTATAAGTAATTCACTGCCTAATTCCTCGGGGAATGCAAGCGTGATGTTATGTTTGTAAACCCTCAAATATTGCTTTATTTGCAATTTGCCATCCATCTCGAATAAGTTCAGATAAATTATTACAATCTTAAATAAACTTGCGAATTATTTAGAGCTGGCCTTAACCGTGATTGAAGACGTTTTGGCGCGAATCTCGGATATCGCCTAGCACAGATTATAAAATAGTAATCAGCTGTTATCACCGCTCTACATTATCTTTGGGTTGGGCAAGGAGGATATAAATAATGCTTTAAAATATAGGGCTTAACTTGTAATATGTTTTTTTTATAAGATTTTTGATTTTTTAGATTAGATTATTTTAGGCATTACTTTCAGAAAAATTTTCATCTGCGTTAACAGATGCATCGCGGATGCGTTGCCATTTCAGAGACAAAGCTGAAATGTATGTATTATGTGCCTGTTAGTCTGGCACCAGTAAGTACTTAATAGTACTTATTCGTTCCATATACTAATACCCTCTAAAGCAGAACACAGCTTAACTACTATAATGGCGGTAGAATCATAGTCCATTCAATTATTTGACCTCTGACATAAACCTATCACAAAGAAAATAATATACACCGCCTTACAAGGAGCGGCTTTTAGGGGGGGAGTTTTAGGGGGAGTATTAGGGGGAGTATTAGGGGGGAGTTTTAGGGGGGAGTTTTAGGGGGGAGTATTAGGGGGAGTATTAAGGGGGAGTTTTAGGGGGGAGGGGCGGTATTATGTAATTTTTGACGTTCACGACGTTATTACCTCATTCTTCTACAGTTAACATAAAAATACTGGTAAAACTTCACCAACTTGGTATCGATATCTGATGAGTAAAGACGATGCAACGAAAAGAATTTTCTAAATTCGTAATTTCAACAGTACACCTAATATTAATTGACCCTGTGCTGTAGTATCTATATATATAGTTCAATGTATTGTACACACAACATTTGTTTAGTACTGGCCCTTGGCTACACGCCACGTACAATACGCATGACATATGAGAACTATTTTAAGATACAAACAAATAAAAACACAAATTCAAATACTAGTAAGGAGTTTTAAATATAGAACCAATGACATTACAACATCTAACAGTTATTTAAGTGTGTCAAGGAGGCGCCACTTTCTATGGGGAGCTGTCAAATTCAATACATTTCATTTTAGTTCCTTATTTCGCCACACGCATAGTTTTCAGTCTACCTTACGGCATGCAAATTGTGTATTTCTAAACCGTGTATTTCTTGCTAACTGTGCATTTCTCTTTCCCGACTGCCACCGCTGAAATTTTCCACCCTGTTATATATATGCACTGTAGGTATAGATATCTAGAGTGCTGTTAGTTAATTATAGTGTAGCTAATGACACGGTGACACATTGAAGGCAAGGCCGCCGGACGTGACATTGGATTGATTCCCTGAAGAAAAGATTAGGCGTGGCTGTACAGAAGAAGTTGTTTCAGTTTTACCTCTGATTTTGAATCTATATTATTTTATTGTGTAGTTAGTGCCGAACCCGGTGTCAGTTTTTATGCCGCCCATGGGCCTCTGACTTGGCTTTACATGCCATCGAGAAATATCTCTCAGGCATACTGGTTTCCTCACGATGTTTTCCTTCACCAAAGTTGCTGGTGGGTGACTGCCAGAGGTAAAATATCTGAGCAAAGACTAAAGTGTTTTTATTTGGGATTTTTCCTTGGGTTTTGCTCTACTTCGAAATTCAAACTACACACATCAAAAGTATCTAGGGATCAACATATATTTTTGCAATAACTTTTCTCCTCATTGATATTAATTAAAATTTTCATTAAGGATTCATCAAATAAAGTGTTTTCGTTTGTCACAGTAACGATAAACCAAGTCACCTTTGCATTAATAAAGAAATTTGCCATTTTCCTAATAAAGGGATTTTTGACATTTGAACCACTAACATTAAAGTTCGAAAAAAAGACTGAAATAACAGTTTTCTTTAAAATTTTATTGGGTAACTTAAACAATTAATAATCCGTGTTTCTACCGCGAACACTAACAACACAAGAACATCGGTTTGGCATACTCAAAATGAGTTCATCCAAATCACGCTGTGGAATGGCCGCCCATGTTCGTTGCAACAACAAAAAAAGGTCTTCTTGCGACTGGATACCCTCCATATTCGGCAGAGCTCTTCTCTGTAGCATATCCCATGCATGCTCAATCGGGTTCAAGTCTGGCGACTGAGCAGGCCAGGGCAGGACATTGATGTTAGCTGCGGCGAGAGTCTGTCTTACAACTCTTGCGGTGTGCGGTCGTGCATTATCATGCATTAACTGAAATAAGGGACCGATTTGCACTTGTAGAGGAACGATGACGTCTGATACAATCGTCTCAACATAAATTTGAGCGTTGAGGTTGCCTCTGATCCAAATCAACTCAGTTCTTCCGCCGATCCAAATACCCGCCCATACCATGATGGTTCCACCACTATAAGGATGGACTTCCTGGCAGGATTTTAATCGCTGTTGGCGTCCAGGGGTTCTCCAGTGTCGTATACGTCTTGTATCCGGTCTCATACCAAAACGAGACTCATCAGAAAAGCACACGAAACGCCATTGTTCTTCTGCCCAATTTCTGTGTTCAAGAGCCCATTGATATCGAATCCTACGATTGTGCATTGCTATAGGTGGTACCCGTAGCGGTCTTCGGGAATGAAGGTTCACTTCATGCAAGCGGTTTCTGACTGTTTGGTCGCTAATTAAGTTCCCTGAAGAGTGATGAAGCCTCACGGCTAACATCATGGCGGTTATTGTTGGAGCTCTTCGAGTTAAGATTTGAATGTATCGGTCTTGTCTCCGTGTGGTGCAGCGATACCGTCCTCCATGGCGCTCAGCCACGGTACCAGTGCTTCGGTAACGTGTCCAAAGTCGACTGATAACACTCTGACTTGTATTCAGAGCTAAAGCTACAGTACGTTGCCGGGAACCAGCTTCTATCATTCCCACGGCTCTGAGCATTTCTTCCCTGCTTAAATGACGTCGCCGCTCCATAATAACGTTGGTTTTAATCAGTAGTAGGGAAACAGTAGCACTAATAATGTCTTCAATGCGTTGTATGTTTTTATAGGGAAAATATTGACAGCTTATTTTCATCTTTTACTCGAATTTGATTGAGAGTTCCTGATTCAAATTATGAAATGCACCAAAAAGGATCCATATAAATTTATAAAATCATAAATTTATTACAAAGCCACATCTCAATCTCAAGAAATCCGCATAAAAATGCTTGATCCCTAGACATTTTTGATGTGTGTATGTCGTATGTATAAACTCATCCTTTTTCAGAAAACGATTAAAAACAAATAAGTTTGCTTTCGTATTTTGTGCGGTCACTCGAGTGAGGTTCGAAGTTGCTTTTTTTACCATGTTGGCTTGCTATTCTTTTCACTGATCTAAAATAAATAAATATCGCTGGACATTACACACAGCGCCATCTAGTGCTACACTAAGCAACGAGGCTTGTGTCGTGGATACCAGATAGTTGATATACTACATAGATACTTTATGTTTGTAAATACATACTTATTTATACATATAAACATCCATGACTCGGAAACAAATGTCCATGCTCATCACACAAACATTTGCTCCTACCGGGATTCGAACCCGTGACCCTAAGAACGTAAGGCAGCCTTACTACCGCTGCGCCATTCGGTCGCAAATCTTAAAAACTGTGTATTTCCCTGTTATAGACAAAATAGACCGACCTATGCGTGTTACGTAAAATTAGTCTGTAAATAAAGCATTTAATCCTAATAACCTGAATCAAAACAATGGGGACTATCGTTTTTGAGCTCACCAGATGGCGCCACTGTCGAGTAAGGTCTTGTCAATAATTATATTTTATACTTTAAAGTACCAATGACGTCATAAAAAGTTTGTTTTATTAAGTATAACAACATAGTGTACACTTCAGATACATATTTACAATATTCACCCTAAAATTAGCAAGCATAAAACATTTAAAAAAGATTCTACCTCCAAGTACTAACAAATAAGATCCTAAGTTGCTACTTTAAATTCTTCAAGTCATAATTAATCAAGAATGGCTCAGTCTAGAACACAATCGTGAGTATTAGTAATAAATACGTGATAAAAAGCACGCAATGCGCAACACTGTATGACATCCTGACATTTCGGAAGACCTTAGTCTACACGAACGCCTCTAGCGGCGAATTCATGCGCGATAGCCCCCATTGGATTGACCTCGCTTAAATGGCTTAGGTGGTGAATTGGTGATGATATGGTGACATTAACAGACCCGCACTGGGGCCTAATTCTTAGCTTATCGATCGCAAAACGTTCAAATACATTTGGCTAAAGACTCAGCTACTCAAACTCCACTCACTGGTGTAATGAAAAGGCCAGTCAACGGCTTAGTGGTCGGATTACGGTTAACTCCTTGTCACAGACGGAAGGCTTGAGTACCACCAGTGGAAATTGTACTAGGCTGATTATTCCAGGCCTGTTATTAAGTGGAACACTTACCGCAAGACAGGACACCTCCAAGACCGCACAGGGCGAAGTATTTGGAGGAAGCAAACTCGCAGGAGTCGCCTTGTACCACAGCCTCGGCCGCCATACCGCTCTGTGTGGGAAGACATAAAAATATTAAATAAAAGCCGTACGCCCGTTGAGTGTTACCATGCGAAAAAAAAATTAAGAACTTTCATGTTACTTGTATGCCTATTGAGCTCATTTTGGGGATGCATTAAAAAAAATCCTTCCTTAGTGCTAACCTTCGTTGTTTATGGAACTCAGGGCTCTAGTTTTAACCCTGGACACGCAACTTTGATTTTCCGGATTCATGTGTAATTTTGTAATTATTGTATAATTTTGTAGTTTGTCTGTGCGTTCACGGACGATGAATCGTAATATTTTTTTGAAATAAACGCTGTGCTCACAATGGATGGCGTTGCGAAGAATTGTTTCTTAGTGCTTCGCTTCTAGAAGGAAAATATTAAATTTAAAATTAGACAGGGCCCTTCAAATTAATGTTTATTCCGAACACGATCGAATCCGTTGCGCACATGTTGCGCAGAAGAGTTCAATGGTCTCTCAGACAACTGCAGCTAAGCCATACTATCGAGACTTCTGCCCGTTTTCAATAATAGTCGGGCGCTCCTACACGAATGCTTTAATATTATTTCACTGTAATTTCAACTCTCGGGAGCTGAATCAAGGTGAAAATCCGACACCACGATTTTATGAAAACACAAACTTATAGCCGCGGCTTCGCCCGCTTGTAGTTAGTTAATAGGCTAGTTTCCACCATCAATAAATTGCAAATCTATTTAGTCCGTCAGTTTTTGGAACTGAAATGAAATTGGAAAATGATGAACACGTATTTTTTGTTTTTGTAAATCAATGAGTATTGACAAATTTAGAACACATCAAAACTCGGGAGTGGGGGCTCATGACGTCACAACGCACTAAAAATTATAGCACGGGCGGCGTGACGTATTGAGAATTTTAAAAGCGTCGTATCTTCGTCAATTTTGGTGTAACAAAAGAAAAAATACGTGTCAAATATTTTTTGAAAATATAACTGACGGACTAATTAGATTTTGTCAGGACACAAGCCTAGGATCGTACTACTAGGATTAAAAGTATTCTATGTGTTAATCCAAGTTATAAACTACCCGTGTGCCAAATTCATCCAAATTAGGTCAGTAGTTTTTGCTTGAAAGTGTAAAAAACAGCCATACATCCTCACAAAGTTTCGCATTTATAATATTAGTAGAATTCGTTAAGGTGTTTGTGAAAACAGGCATTCAAATCAATGAAAACATGGCTATCTTTTTTTTTTTTCGGATGGGAAATCATCAAATGACTCCTCCCGCTCTGGGCGGAGCAGGAGGGAGTGTCAGACTTTTACTGACTAAAACCCATCCATGTTCCTTCATCGCCCTTTGTGTTCCGGGGCCACGGTATCTCTTTCGAACAGTCCCGCAACCCCGGAAAACATGGCTACCTACATTGTAATAAGATTTTTTTCCAATACAGTATGGACGAACCTTGAAGATTTTTTTTTATACATTTCTTCGGTTGTTTTCGTAAAGATGACGTAATCGTAATCGATCATGAATGCGTGATAAGAAACTTTAGTTACCAAGCCAAGAGTACTACTTTTACGATTCGATTATATACATTGTATAAAGCTAGCTATTGCCTGCGGGTTCGCCCGCGTCGAGGGCGGAAATTATGACTTGGGAAGTATTCTATCCCACGCAATCCTAGTTCGTTCAGTCGTTAGGGTGAGTAAAGGTAATCGACAGTTTTTCGGATTTATACGGTACGGATGTACCCATACAAGAAGATAAAAAAAAATGCAAGACAGTTGATTTTGGTTTCTACTATGTTTATCCGACAGCGAAACGTGGTGATTGTGTCAATAACCTCACCAAAGTCATCATTTAATTAATTAATTATTAGTAATATAACAATAAGAATAATTTATTTAAAAAGTAAATATTACAAAAGTGTACATTTAGGTGCAGCAGTGTTATTTCTTAAAGTATTGTATAATTAGTGCATAAAAGTAAACTATAACTACAATATATAATATAACAGTTGCAAGTAAAGAAAATGTCGAATTCAAATGTTAGGTAGCAACCTGCCTGATCTGGAATTTTTTTAAACCTGTGTTTCAGGCCATCACTTTACATTGGATAATTTAATTAGGTCAGTAAAAGTTTTAAAATAAAATAAATCTATTAGTGAACAACCGTGACCAAAAAAATTATAATCCATCCAATTTCATCCACACAAGTAAATTTGTTTTGTAAATGCGGAAAAAACTTTGTCGTCAGCACTCTCACGACTGAACAGCTTTCGATGAAATTTGATACACCGGTACACCACGACCTGAGCTTTGTCATAGGGTATTTTGATCCCTATATTCTGTGGGATATTTCAGACCTCCACGCGGACGAAGACCCGGGTAAAAGTTAGCTAGGATCTGCCGGTTTTTCTTTTGTATTATTCAATGCAGGAAGTTACCAAGAAATTTTCTACGATTTTCTCTTCGGATCAAGGAACTCTGGGTTCAAGTTACACACTAAGAAAGGATTTTCGAAATTCAAACAAACATTTAAAAAATAGAACCCTAAGGCCCAGCGCACACCGCTGGAAGCGCAGCGGAGCGCAGCGGAGCGCATTTGAAGACAACAATTTAATATAAACCTTAACTACCTTGATATACGGTCAATATAAGAATAAATTCGCACGCGGTACTCGGAGCGCACTCAAGCTACTACAAGAGCATGTGCACGACCGTATATCAAGGTAATTAAGGTTTATATTAAATTGTTGTCTTCAAATGCGTTCCGCTGCGCCTCCAACAGTGTGCGCTGGGCCTAACTGTCTTCATAAAGCGCAGGCCACATCGCCAGCTAGGGAGCAACCGAACGAGTGTGAACCAAAGTATGAAACGAATGAAATGATGGCTCGCCCGGGTCGCTCGCTCGCTAGCCTCACCGCGAGCTAGCGAGCTGACGATGCTTTGGTTCACACCGCGAACTACCGAAAGAGCCGAATCGAAGTATGAAAAGGAGGAGGGTCACCCGGCTCGCACGCTAGCCGGCGGAGTGGCCTGCGCTTCAAGTGCTGGCTGAAATTTGAAAGAAGCTCTGAGGTTTGAAATGTTGAATGATGCTCTTGTAGAACATATTTTCAAGTTAGCCAACTTAATAGTTATCGGTAAATAAACTGTGAATGGACTGTAGGTACAATCTTTTGGTGCTGCCCTCAGCTCTCATAATCTTTGGTCATAGGGCAACTGCAAGCATATCGAGCGCGTCGGCCACATTGTCAGTGTTGCCACGACAAGACGACGCGACCGCGACGTCGACGCGACGCGCACGACACGACTACTCCCCTCCGGCATGAGTTCTCATCATTGGGCAGGGAGATTAATGTCATTAGGCCTAGTGTCCACCAATCACAGAAGAGACGAGTCAGGATGTGGATTTCAATTAATGCAATTGGTTGATTCCTGTACATTTCCCATTAGTAGCAACTGGACATAATGCTGGTTTAAAATATAGCAGCAAAATGTAAATATGCAACATTATCTCTTAAATAATATTGAACTCTATTTCCGTTGCCATTAAGTTCATTTTCAATCATATTGCTTATCATACCTGTTCGATGGCTGGTGTGAGTTCCGTAGACTGACACTGCGCAGGTGTCAGGGGGCTGCGGAATGGCGAATTCCGCGCCAGATCTGCTAGGGACGAGAACATTATTCTGAAACAAGATAGATACTGTTATTAACACATAAACAACACACCTGTAAACCGATGACACCAATGCAAAAACAGTTACACTGTATTTAGTACATCATTCTGAACCCCACATAAAGATTTTTCATTGCTTATCTAAAAAAAAACAGCAGCATGGCAACTTAGCATCATGGATAGCCAACTGTGACTGCTGAGAAACTGGGTCAATCAATAACTCCCAGACTAGAGAGTATTGACCCTTGATTTTTTATGTTTTTACTATGTAATTTGATTGGTTGATTTAATGAGTACTAGTTTACAAATTAATATTGGCTACCTGCTAATGGTCTTTCATAAAATCTGTTTCAAAAACTGATTATTATTATTGTATAATTTTAGAGACAAAAATGATTAAGATACCTAAATTTATTTCCAGCATTGAAAAAAATCATAATTAAAGTGTTTAGAATTAAAGTTGTTTAAATAAGATAGGTAGTTTATATGTTAGAGGCTTAAAAAATCAAGAAAATAATCAAGTTTTTCAAATAAATAACAAAATTACAGTCCGTAATTTCAATTTAAAAAATGCACACATGGTGGTTTACCTTCCATAAGGACTGCGCAGTGCTTACGAAATCATTTTCGAAAGAAATTCGACATTTTCAAATTAACAATTTCAGTTTAGTTAAAAATACGTCGCATTTCAAGAATTACGAAACAGTCGAAAATCAATGCCAGTGTCATTCATGACAGCGAACACAAATGAAGGTTAAGTAACGAAAAATTAAGATTTTCTTATGTTTTACATTGAAATATATCTAGAAACTATCGTTTTATGGGAAATCCTTTTCGCTAGAAAATAATCTTCAGTATTCAAGCATCTGGCAAACTTTTTTAATCAATACCGCTTCTAACCGGGCGAATGTCAGTTATGTCCAGCCTCCGAGATTTGTTCATAATATCACAGCTAATATTGTCAATGCAGATATATAATACACAATTTACTAATGAATTAAAGAATATTAAAATAAGATATGGAGCAAGGTCACGTGCAAACATAATTTCATTATCGTTACGTAAGGGAAACACCACAGAAATATTTTCCAGTACGCACTATAAAAGGACTCTTCATAGAAAATTCTGTAATAAAATACCTTGCTAGAAGAAATGAGATTAGTAAAATAATAGTTTCCTTTACTTACATGTTTTAAATCCGATCGAAACTACTCAACACACCGTGAACACACCGCACCGCGCCTGACGCACAGTGCTAAAGGAAACAGGAGTGACAATGCCAGCGCCATAACGGATGTTACATAATCACGTGTACATTTTTTACAGTGGTAATACTTTCTCAATGTCAAAATGAGATGTTTTCTTTTTGAGTTTAATAAATTTGGTGGTTTTCCGTGTTTATACTATTGTCTTTTGTTGAGATTAACAGACGCCATAAGATAATTGACCATTGCAAAAAAAATAATTGAATGGCCATATAGATGAGAAGTTTTCTTTTTGAGTATAAAAAAACATAGTTTCCAAGAACTCTGTAGATGGCGTCGAACTGACTACGTTACTAGGCGCCAAAGCCAAAAAGCTTGGAAAAAAAACATTGCGTCATGTCACATACGCTCGTTGACTGACACCAGTGTTGCCAGATGGAATCTGAAGAAATCAGTAGAAAAATTAAAGTTTTAGCAGTAGATCGAAAGAAAAATCAGTAGATTTAAAAAGTCATGCCTACATGAGGTAAAAAGGACTTGAGCTTGAATAGGGTAGATGACAAAAAATCTAATTAGTCGGTCAGATAGATTTTCAAAAAAATATTGGACACTATTTTTTTCTTTTTTCACGTAAACAAAAATGAAGACGATACAGTGTGTCATAAACTCGTGTGACGTCACATTTGAGCACATATTTTACTCTAATGTGACGTCAGAGTCCAGTCTTGCACACACTACAGATAAAAAATACCGCGAATTCACAAAACTTGTTGAACAAATGTCATGTTATTTAGGCCTTTAAGCCAGATGACACGACACGACCGCGACTACAATAACTAGATGATACGATCTGATTTGAAAAAAAAGCAGGTAGATTTCCACTCAAGGCAGTAGATCAGTAGATTTTTTTAAATTAGGTATATCTTCTGCTAAATCAGTAGATCTGGCATCACTGACTGGCACTTTCGTTAGCTAACTTTCCGATTATAACCATTACATTACATCCAAGTGAAATGATGTGACGTTCCGTTCCTAGCAGTTAAGGCCGCTTTACATTTGGCTAAATTCAGTTAGCTAAATGAATTAGTCTCTGAATTTAGACAAGTGTAAAGACATTCAGACTGTTAGACACACTAGTTAGACAATCATAGTCGTGTCTGCCGATCTAAATCAGTTAGCATGCTGAATTTAGCCAAGTGTAAAGCGATTTAGACATGAAATGCGTTTAGTTATCTGCTACTCTCAGCGGAGAAAACTATGAATTCTGTAGTGAAAATTTTCTCAATACTTCCTCATCAACTAAGAAAACGTTAGAAGGCAAAAGAATTGAAATTAAAGAGTTTTTGATTATAAATCCTAAAAAAATGTTTTTCTGTGATAACTGCATGATTTAATTGTTTGTTTGTTTTAAGCATTTGTATATCGCCCGACACGTCTCTGGTATGATTTTTGAAAGAAGTGGTGCAGAAATAAATGAACTGAACTTTAATCTTTGTATGTACTTCCTGTTGGTTAGAATCTCAAAGTAACAGCTAATCTTTCTCTTGGAGTAACAGCATGTCTGAGCCAACTGTCTTCTTTTTAATGTACGGTGTAACTAATCTCAACAATTCTTTAAATTGTTCAGATTCTAATCTTAGAAATTTGTTTGACGTCTTCCGGTTCTAATACATAAATATATAATTTGTTATATACAGTTTTTTTCTTAAAAGCAAATATGTTTTCACCCAACACTTCCTGCGTCATTTTTTAGTAATTAAAATCGAGCTAGACGCAACTATAGCCAAGGCGAGCCCTATCCTTTGACACAGCCTTGGATGTTTTGTTGGTGCCATGAGAGTGACAAATACGTGCGACACGCTCGGAATTCACTGTTATACTGAGTTAGCTAACTAATTAGATCAAGTGTAAAGAGCAAGTTTTTTTTCGCCTACGCTCACTGTCTGAATTTAGTGAACTAAATTTAGCCAAATGTAAAGGCCGCTTCACTTACCAAGGTCAGCGCCATCTATCCAGCGACTAGGGAAGAGTTTAAAAAGAAGAGCCCTCATTGTGAACTTTAAAGTTTTCTAAGGGATCCCCAAGACGAACAATTAAGAATTAGTGCAACACGTGGTCTGGCAGTGGAATGTGTACTGCTAGATTGTTGCAAACTTTCTGTTAATTTTGATTTGTTTGAATCAGATTGACCAGACTGAATTAAGGAATATGCATGAAATACAAAACGAACAAATAAATTTATTATTATTATTAAACTATTTTTATTTATTAAAAATGCCTTGTATTGGTACATACAAGAACATTGTGGATCACTTGTATAAGTTTCTAAAACATAACTTATTTTACAATGTATTGTTTTAGGTAGCATGTTTTTAGTGAAACGGAACGCACTCTCAAAACACATCGTCCCTCGATAACGCCGGTAGTGATGTCAAAGTCTATATGTCAAAAAACACTTTTATTTGAAAAGTACATTAAGTTTGACGAATATTTTATTATAATATTGTAATTGCAATTTATGCCTGAATATAGCACTTACAATTAGTAAAATTATTATATTAATTCCAAAAAATTTGATGTAAACAAGGCAGACTGAGGTAAATGACGTCACATCATGTCCACGACAGTCACGGACGTTGAACTGTCGTAGAAAATTGCAGAAGTTTAATATTATTTTTGATCGACAAGCAGTCGTTGAACTTAACTTTTAATACTTTTCTTGGGTTGATATTAGTGTATTTTATTGATCTAAGTGAAGAAAATAATACATGCATATTTTTTATTTTGCAACAATGATCGTATGCGGTCCACCTTATGTATCAAAAACTTATTTTCATGGAGCACCTATGCACAACACGTTTTTTTAAGCACTGACGACGTGCGTTTTTTAATAGCGCGTCTTCTGCGCGTAATAAACGCGCTTTAACAGAATTTACACGTTTGTATCGATACAAACACAAACTTATCGCGCGTTTGTATCGATTCAAACCCGCGCTTCCAACACGTTTGTGCCTTTTGGTGGTGCGGGAAAAGAGGTGTTTCGAAGATGTTCAGCGGAGTTGTCTCGAGCGACGCCATCGTAATACTGTGGTTCCAAATGGCGGCGGCTTGTCTGCGTTTGTAGCGACGCGATGTTTCAACGCGTTTATAGAAATATGTCTAGCGATACAAATGCAAGGATCGTGTGCAAAAGTAACAACGTGACTTCAGTCTTGCCTTTCCTGGAGCGTCCTGATTGCGTTCTACGCGCGTCGTCAGCGTATAAAAAAACGTGGTGCGCAAAGGCGCTATAGCCCTGGACAACCACGACCGTTACTTTGATCACAGCGACCAATTATTTTACTTCCTATAATATTTATAATAGTAAATCGTTGATCGCCGTTCGAGCATGACCAAAGGCACGGTCGTGGTCCGGGGTTGCGGGACTGTTCGAAAGAGATACCGTGGCCCCGGAACACAAAGGGCGATGAAGGACCATGGATGGGTTTTAGTCAGTAAAAGTCTGACACTTCCTCCTGCTCCGCCCAGAGCGGGAGAAGTCATTTGATGATTTCCCATCCGAAAAAAAAAAAAAAAAAGGCACGGTCTTGGTCACTCAGTGTGTCATGTGTAGCTTGTTTAAATTTTTCTATTATCATAGTAAAAACCTCTAAGAAGTTTTTACTTATAATAACTCTATCTGGTTCTGCCACATATTTGTCAAACGTCACAAACACAAACAGCCGGTCTAAGTAAACTATCAAAATTACCCAAAATGTTTTCAAACATTACCAAAAGTGTGATAAATAATTGAGAAACAGAAACCAAACATGCTAGTGATGATGTAGTTATTAAACAATATCAATCTAACTCACATGCCCTGCAGGAATAACGAACAAAAAAATAGGGGATCAGGACAATGTACATCAAGGCGGGCTTTAGGGACCCTCATGATCAAAGATTTAGGGCAAGCCAGAAACGAATGGTTTCCATGTTCACATTTACCGAGCCCGTCCGGGTCTGGCCGAGGCGTAAGCGACCAAGATGATCAAAATACAACTACATATCGCACTTCGTACTGCCAACGGCCTGAGAATAGTGGATCGCGCCCTGTAAGTTCACGGCAAAGACAAATATATGGACCACAATGTGAGCAGCAAAGAGAAATGAATGTACCACAGTGTCCCCGGCGAAGAGAAGCTTATGTACCACAGAATCAATGGCAACGAGAAACTTACGTACCACAAAGTCGGAGATTGAGACAAAATAATGTACCTTATAGCCCGAGGCAAAGAGTAATTACTATACCACAGAATCAACAGCAAAGACAAATCGGTGTACCACAAATACAACCGCAACAAAATATCTGTGGACCACAATGCCAAGGATCTATGTTCGAGGAGATCCGACAATGCCGAATGAAGATTGGGGCACTCGCCGATGAAGCACTAATTATCGCTTCTGTAGCTTCGGACCTTTTACAACAACTCCGAGATAAATCGGCCCAAACGAACCAATATCACGTCTGCGTTGGAGCGAACACAAACAATCAAAATATAGTAAAGACGCCAAGTAGATTACGATCTAAAAGATCCAATGTAAGTGTTAAAAGCTACAGTCAGAACAAAATCGAGAAAAAAACTAGTGGCAAGATCAGTTCTGTTGGTTTTGCCAATTGTGCCTGTGATAAAGAAACGAAAAAACAAAAAAAGTCAGCCAGTAAACGTTGCTGTCGAAAAACGAAAGACCAAAGCACTTTATGTTCTCCACCAATAGTCGCTGACAAATGTGGGTGTGCGGAAGAAGTGAAACAGCGAAAAAAAAAGAAAGCAATGAATGACAAAAAAGCTTCTTGTCCTTCACTAATTAGTGTTGACAAATGCGAGTGTGCGAAATACGTGAAAAAGCAGGAAAAGGCAAACAAGGGAAAATATAAGGAAAGGCAGAGCAATACAAAAGATGAGTCGACCTCTTTGGGGGAGTGCAACTTGCCTTCGTGTCCGGCTAGCAACACTTGTAAATGTAAATGTTGCCCGTCGGCTTATAACAAATAAGTGGCCAGTGAGACAAAAAAGTAGTTTTATTTATTTATTTATTTATTTATTGACACACCAACGACTTATTCACTAAATCATTTACATTGATTAGTTTCTATTTCAACAGCTTTGCGGTGAATTCGTCACTTATAGGTGTGCACAGCACTTGTATAATCAATAATAATAATTGAAACGGAAATATATGATGATAACAAAATTAAAATTTACAAAATTTACATTGAATTTAGAATGTCTAGTAGTTATTGTAAATTAAATTACAGTATAATTAAAAAAAAAAAACATAAATTAAATTGGAATAGAAAACAATTATAAATTAAAACTATAAAAATAACAAATAAATTAGGACATACACACAAATAGAATGGATTAAAATTTGAGTTCAAAAATTAAATTAAATTAAATTGTACAGTACCTATTAAACACATTGAATGGAGCCACACAAATACACAAATTAACATTTTGTAAAAGAAATAAACAAACAAATCGATCAAGAACTGAGGACGTTTCGTCTGAATTCATTCAGACTGTTCGAAAATATATCCAAGTTGTTAGTACGCGTGCTCAGCTTATTGTAGCTAGACAAAAACCGGTATAAAGGAGCTGAACGACCAAGATTAGTTCTATTTTTAGGCATTTGAAATGTTTCTGTTTTAAAATTGGATCTGTATGAGGTACGGCGAGACACATTTAGACTGATCTCCGAAACCAACTCCGGTACATTCGCCAAATTGTGGAGGGTCTTATAAAGGAAAATTAAATCTGAGCAACTTCTTCGTTGCTCCAAGGAGCTCATCTTGAAATGACAGAGCCTTTGAGGATAATCAGCTTCGCGATCACAAGTCTGTGATCTGTAGCGGAGGTATCTCGTAAACTTTTTTTGGATGCACTCTATTCTGTCAATGTGAACACGATACACGGGATTCCATACAGGAGATGCATATTCCAGTATACTCCTCACCAGAGAGTTATAGAGAACCTTAAGGGTGCCACTTGACCGGAATTCCTTGCAAGTTCTTTTTACAAATCCCGACATTTTATTTGCTTTGGCAACAATAGTGTCAAAGTGATTTGTAAAGGATAGTTGACTATCTAGTTGGACTCCCAAATCACGAATGGTATCGACTTTCTGAAGAGTTATGCCGTTTAAATGATATGCAGAAGGCTGTATCAACTTTTTCCGTGTAAATGTTATATGATAACATTTTACGGCATTGAGAGTCATCATGTTACTATGACACCACTCATGAATTGCGTCCAAGTCTTTCTGAAGCAAAGCAATGTCGGTATTTGATTCTATTTCCTTGTATAGTTTTAGATCATCCGCAAACATAGAGCATTTTGAGTTTTTAATGGAGTGTATGATGTCGTTCACAAATACCAGGAAAAGAATAGGACCAAGATGCGATCCCTGTGGCACCCCAGATGTTGAGTAATAAAGTGGCGACTGGTAACCCTTTATTATAACTCTCTGTTGTCGTTCTGAAAGATATGATTCAAACCAGCGCAGCAAAATACCATGCACACCATAGTTCTCGAGTTTTTGAAGTAGAAGAACATGATTTACTTTGTCGAACGCGCTACTGAAGTCAGTGTAAATTGAGTCCACTTGCACACCGGAGTCTACGGATCTGCTAATATCATTAATGTAGTGAACTAAGTTGGTGGTAGTGGATTTATTGGAACAGAAACCGTGCTGTTGCGTAGCCAATTGAGTTTTAATGAGCGAAGTTAATACAGGACAAACTAATGATTCGAACAGTTTCGAGAAAATTGAAAGAAGAGATATGGGGCGATAATTTTTAACATCATTAGGCTCCCCTTTTTTAAATATTGGAACTACGTGTGCGATTTTCCACTGCGTGGGAAACTTAGAAGACATAAGGGACTTATTAAAAATAAGTTTGAGCGGTAATGATAAATATTTGGCACATTGCCTTATAAAATGCGGCGGTAGGCCGTCAGGCCCTGGACCTTTGTAGGTGTTTAGTTTTTTTAATTCTTTGAGTACATCTCGCTCTGTAAAATAATGGCTTCCTAGTGCAAGCTGGGGGTACTCTTTTGACTTTGTTTGTACCGCAACTGTACCAGATGGAGATGCAAAGGTGGCAGAAAAGTGTGAAGCAAACAGTTTACTCACTTCTTCTCCAGAAGTTGCCACCTTCCCGCTCCAATACATCTCAGATGGAATGTCATTAGACTTGGCTTTTTTGGCCTTAACAAATGACCAAAATGCCTTCGGATTCAGTCTGATGTTATATTCTGTGTTATTGACGTATGTGCTGTAGCACTCTTTGATCATGTTTTTAGAACGTTCCTCCAATATACGGTAATCATATTTGTCCCTGGGATTTTTGTATTTCTTAAAACGAACTCTTAGTTTTTCCTTTTCGTTGAGGAGTCTGATCAAGCATTTTGAAAACCATGTAGGAAATTTGTTATTGCGTCTATTGTGTCTAGGGACACATTCATCCACTATTTGATAAAGTTGCGCATAAAACGTGTCTACCATTAAGTCCACGTCCGCCAGATCCGAAAACAAACGCACCCAATCGATGCTCCTCAACCTCTCATTTACGAGTGCATAGTTGGCTTTCCAGAAGTTATATTTAAGAGAACTCTTACTTTTTAATATTGCGGGTGAAATATTCTTAATGGTGATGTCAAGAGGAGGGTGATGAACATCGACCAGCGACATTGGATTTTTACATTCACTGACAGATCCACCGTGGAAGTTACTTAGAATAAGGTCTAAAGTTCTGTTGTAACAGTTCTTAACGGTGTTAATTTGCCTAATGCCATTTGACGACATAAAATCAACCAGTGAGTAGCCTAACCTGTTCGCAAAGTTCCTAGCAGTTGTACACGGTGAGCTGGAGAGAGTATTGTCTGTGCTCCAGTCGATGAACCCGAGATTGAAGTCCCCAGCAATTATTACATCTCCTCCCGTTGATTCAATCACTGCATCCACGTTGTCCAGGATCAAGTTAAGTGGGGCATGATGCACAGGTGGTGGCAAATAGGCCGCACAGATGTATAGGTTGCCCTTTCCGCTATCGGTTTTGAGCTTGACCCACAGATCTTCAGCATCTGATTCCCATTTAGTAACGCGTGTTGAGTCTATCGCCCTAGAAACAGCGATCAGTACACCTCCGCCTTTTTTGCTCCCAAGAGGAGTAGAAGCTCTGTCTCTACGATAAATGATGTATCGGGAGTCGAATAATTCGCCATCATTTACGCTGTCATCAAGCCATGTCTCTGTTCCAATGATCACATCATAGTTATTAAGTTGTGCGGCTAGCCTAAGATTATGCAATTTAGTCTTAAGACCTCTGAAGTTCTGATAATAGATGGTGAATTCTCACAGCAAGATCTCGGTCTTTGGGCGTCTTTGATCCCTTTATAGTAAAGAGATAGCCTCCAGGCTTTTTATTTGCTTAGCTTGTTGTCCATCCTCCTTCCTAATCAAGATTTTGCCATCTCGAACCCAAACATACTTGTATCCTTTTTCTTTCGCGACTTTTCTAGCAGCCGCATGAATTTTTTTGTTTAGGGGTGACAGGTGCTCCGATACGAAGACAGGCTTAACTAAGTTGCCGTATCCAAGGTGTTGCGAGTTAAGTTTTTTGTCGGGGTGCGCTTTGTTATAATTCATTACTGAGGTTAGAATGGTATCCCTCAGCAGCATGCTACGCAGCTTGACAACTACAGCTCTGGGGTTTTTGCTTTCTGGGTCCAGTTTCCTTACCCGTACTACAGACAGGATGTCGTCTTCTTTGACGGAACAAGATACTACATTTCCAATTTGCTGAACAGTCTTAACCAGATTTTCTGCTTTGCTTTCCGGTATGCCGTTGATTTCTAAATTCTGTTGACGTGCATGCTGTTCAATCAGGTTTACTCTTGATGAGAGTTCAGAGACTGTGTGCCTGAGGGAATCGTTCTCCTTGTGAAGAATTTTATTGCCGTTCCTGCAGGTCTCAAGTTCGGCTTTCATCCGATCAAACTCTTCACTTATAAAGTCAACTGACTGCTTAAGTTCATGGAACAATGATTTTATATCACCCAGTTCATTAGTGAAACTTTTTTTGATGTTGGCTGATATTTCCAATGACAGGACACTCCGTATTTCTTGACGAATACAGTCGATCAGTTCACTTTTTGAGCATTGAAATTCTGGATCAGGTGAGCCATCAATCCGTGGACGTTTCGGTCTAACACCTACATATGATAATTCAGGTGTACTGGCAGCAGGTATGTTAGATTCAGAGGATGCCTGAGTTATGTTACTCCCACCGGATTCTTCAGGCGGGGTACACGCTTGCCGTGACATTTTATTTAAAATTAAGTTGCGCACTTTTCTCAGTCACAAAACACGTTATCTGGATCGTTTTCTTGGTATGCAACACACGGTTAAATTTGGGACAGCAAAAAATAATAATCGATTATTCGTTTAGTCGATTTTTTTGGAATTTATGCCATTCCCAAAAGCCCAGTGTCCAAAACTATGATAAAAAAACACCGCTGCGTTTCCGAACGAGAATATATGTGTCAGAAGTTTTATACGTGTTATGATTGGTTGAATAACTTGGCGTGACTCAGCTGCTGTTTGTTTACATTAATTGTTTGAAAAATTAACTGGCTTTGAAAGTAAAAGCGTGTATTTTTTCTCACAGTATTTACACTTTTACGCGCACAACTAGGTAGTGACAATTCCTGTGTGCATTAGTTAGCTGAAATTCACTATATTCGTAAATAACTGATGTGTCCGTGTCCGTAGGTACTCACTATTTTGTCACAGTACACAAATAAGGGTCCACTGAACTTTGGTTTGTTTTTACACTTATTCTTAGGATGTCACTCCGATACCACTTGTGCACGTTTGTTGGGCTATTATGATAATATAACTTTGTAAGTCCGATGTTATAATGCGTTTCAAATATTTTAATTTGCCGTGTCTTATACACGGCATTGATGATAAATTTGTACGAATAGTTTCAAGTATGTTAAACAAATAGATGGCACATTCAAACTGGTTTTATTAAATTAGGTTAAGCCGTGCTTGCCTAAGTTGGTCTGTGGATGTGTGATCCTTACATACCGAGTTTCCTCCGTGCCGCGGAAAGCACGTTAGGCTGTTGGTCCCGGCTGTCATTTGTAGATCTTTGACTGTCGTGACAGGTAGTCAGTGGCCCAAAGTCTGACAACCAGTCTCACCAAAGGGCATCGTATTACCCAGTACTAACTGGGTTGTGGAGGTCAGATTTTCAGTCGCTCCATGTAAGATACTGGTATTCAGCTGCATCCGGTTAGACTGCATTCATTTAAAAATATCTTAAATTAAAAAAAAAACATATACCTAGTGAGAATCCATGCACTTGTGTGCGTGCATGCACCACCTTTATATGTATGCTAACTGCTATCTATCTAGGTTGTTGAATTGAATTGTGCTGTTGCAATATCCACATGTTCGCTTTTTAGTGGCTGACAGAAATTAAATTTTATATAAAAAAAAAAACGTGTGCGTCTCCGAACGCTCAACAGAAGTGATAACTTAAACTAATCTAAGTTGAACTATTAATATTGAAATTGTTTAAAAATAAACAAAATAGTGGCGTTAGTTCAGATTTTGGCCACACGCCAAAAGATCCTTGTACAGTCAAAAGATCTATTTAACACGTTACTATACGGCCCAGCGCACACCGCACCGCACCGCACCGCTCCGCTGCGCGCTGGAGGCGCAGCGGAGCGCATATGAAGACAACAATTTAATATAAACCTTAACTACCTTGATATACCGAGTACACACGGTGATTCATCTAGCTACACATATTCATTTATTTATTTTTTAACGGTTCATGTATCTACACATTAGATATATAAAACCGGCCAAGTGCGAGTTGAACTCGCGTGGAAAGGGTTCCGTACAATGCCAAAGTCAAATTTTCTGTAAGTGAACGTAATATATTGAGTTTACCATTTTTTTTTATTGATAGAATTTTAAAGGTTTTCCTGGAATTTACAAGCAGTGATTTAAGTATATTTTGTATTTTTTTTTAATTTTATGCTCAATAGTTTCGGAGATCAGGGTGAGGGACAGGTCAATTTTCGTCTTCTTTTATGAATAAAATCAAAACCATTTATTTTACAATAATAAGAAAAATATATTTGCAATCCACATAACGAGCCCTTTCATTTGATATATATGACACAGTAAGGTTTACAAAACGTTTTTTTTTTATTTCATAATTTGTCCCCGGAAAATGACCCTTATTTAGAAAACACACATAACAACATCGTACCAAATTTAATTTGATTTGGTCCAGTAGATTCGAAGCAAATTGGCTGTGACAGACAGATGTACAGACAGACAGATGCACGAGTGATCCTTTATGTTTTTTTCATTTTTTCTACGGAACCCTAAAAAGTAGAAAGGAACAGAAAAGTAAGTACAAAGGTGATGCTTATTTCTAAAGAAATCTCTTACATATAGCATAGCATATCTGCAAAAAGAGAGTACTTACTTGTACCTAGATAAAAAGAGACGTAGATATTATAGTGTGTAAAAGATGAGAAAGTAGAATACATAAAAAACTAGCAATTAAAGAATTTAAATATAACTTAAATAGGTACCTATCTGATACAAATATACAACATACAGTATAACATAGTATATATCCAGTATAACTTGACCTCGCTTTGTACGAGATTTCCCTAATCACTACAAATGAGAGATCAGCTAAATTTGGTTTTGCATGGCTTCATGGGTCGTCACTCGGCGTGCGTACAATAGTGCGTCGGTAGAAAGGGTGTAAAAATACTGTTAACGAAGTCGATAGGCACTTGTTCTCCTCGTCATTTCGATGATATTTTTGCTCTAGACCATATCTGGGAACCTTCTAGATACGGTGATATTGAGGGTCAAAGTTACAATTTTTTCACAAGTTTTGTTCTAAATAAGTACATGTTATTATTGTAAGATTTTAAACACCTCCACGACCCCCGTACTATTCAATCCATCTACCAGCACAATTTTTTGAGTGCGTTACATTGAGTCCTACCCTACCATAAAACGTGGTTTTTCATCCCAAAAAAAAAGTCGTTTCCCAGCGATAATTTTTGCGTAAAGTAACTTAGTTTGGTGTACAGAATGCTTGGTTGACGGCTTCGTAAAGAGTCTGTTTAGACTCTGTAGGTATACCACTCTCAGTAGTCTTCTAATTACTCCGGCTGCAAAGTGAAATCGAAGCATGTTTACTTAATTTTACCTCAGAGGATTTAGTTCACTCAAACTGAGTTAAATCGGGTAAATCACTTTCTGGGCCTACGTAGGTACATTCAATACGAAAGAATAAAAACTTCATTGATTAAAATGATTAATGGAAAACAAAATAATAACCAGTTTTGTTTTTTCATTACGTACGCACTGATACTACTCTGTGCCTACATCTGTCATATACTTGTCATCCATCCTCTCAAATATAAACAGGATAAGCCACAAAAACCCTAGTAAAATACTACAAATTTCAATATCAAAAGTCAGCAAAATTATACGCAGGAGCTAAATTTAATGGTAATGATTTAGGTTTGTCAAGTCCATTTTACTCCCATGCCCGCCAATAAAAAGAATCAACACCCGCCAAAATGCGTTACAAGACAGCTATTAGAGACCTTATCAATCAAAGATCTAGCTCAAGCTCAATGTGGTCTGATTTCGAAACAGTGCAACGACCCTGGTCCTTCGAATTGTGCTCAGTGCGAATGCGAAGAAGACGATAGCGGTCCAGGTTGTTGCTCTGCCGATCGCACAAGCAAAGAAGCGAGTAGATCATGTCCGAGAAGAGAGGTGAAATCACTACTCTGTGAACCAGAGTGCAAAGCACCAGAGCTAGACGCTATGATTAATGATATACGAAGTTACCGAGATTTCTTTCGGAAACTGGCTCTAGACGCAGAGAATATTCTTGAACAAAGAAATTCCCAGCACGATTCGTGTTCCGCCAACGACCCACAGAATGAACGACACGCCCAAAAACAGAATATGCCAAGTGAGACGTGTTGCAAACATACAGTCGTGGAAGATAACCGAATCGAACCAAATAAGCGAGCGAAGCCAATGGTTCAAAAAAGCAACAGCGTTTGTTCAAAAACACAAATGTTTGCTCCTACAAGATGTTCAAGTTTGAAAGGCCAGTCTACGTCTAATTTACACGCAATGCCTTCTACCCCACCGAGGTCACCTTTTAGAAATGTCTCGGTCCCTCTAGCCCAAACAGCTTATAAGGTAAAGGAAGGGCAATTGTCCAAGGGCAATAAAGACAGGAACACGACACCCGAAGGTAAAAATAAAAAAAATATATGTGGGAATTTATTTCAGAAATTAGTAGGAAAGAAAAGAAGTGACTGCAGTTGCGACGAAGAAATGCTTAATCGAACTTTATGGACCTCTCCGAACGAGGAAATGAAGCAATATAAGGACAAAAAACCTGACTGTTTCTGCGACGAAAAGGCAACGAACGAGGAAATTAAGCAGAATAAGGACAAAAAAGCCGACTGTTTCTGCGAAGAAAACGCAACGAACGAGGAAATTAAGCAGAATAAGGACAAAAAAGCCGACTGTTTCTGCGACGAAAAGGCAACGAAAGGAAACAAACCAAGAGACGAGCAAAATAAAGAAAACAGAAGCAGAATAAACTCTGTAGAGGTAACATCTGTAAATCTGGCAAATACTACTTCAAAGGATGAGAATGCTTGTCCATGCTGTTTCCCACCTGCGTACAACCAATATTTTAACTGCACTGGCCAAGTGAGCGGCCACTGCTGCTGTAATAAAAGTGTCTAGTTCAAACAAAAGCAAAGTCTTACCTATTATACATAACACAAGCCTGTTACTGTCCTACTGAAGGGCAAAAGCCTTTCCGTAAATAGGGAAACCGAGAGCCTTAAATCATTGTCCACCACGCTTCTTCAAAACCGATTTGCGATACAGCCTTATATTATTCATTTAATAATCCAATAATACAATGTGTATAATATAAAGTTGTTTGTTTTAATAAAGTATAGGTTCCACGACGTTCTCGTCCCGTTTAGGCACCTCTGATTACAGTAGCAGCAGGCCTATTACGTATCTCGTAATTGGGCTCAGTGTCCATCAATTAACTGTCATAAGGTTAGTTTCGTATTATGTATGACCAGTTGCGATCAAATATGACGTCATTGGTTGTCATCGTGGCTGATAGTCACCGTTACTCATTTTGACAGACGCTTTCGTATCGACCTCTCAAAACCGCGAGGAGCCATACGTCACCACACGCGCATCTCATCAAACCGCGCGCGGCGCCGATATAGCCAGGCTCCATAATTAATTAATTATACTAAGTAAACCCTTTTGAAATGATGTCTTTCTCGACATAATAAAAAAAACAACACTAAAGCCTTATTTAATTTAATTATTTGACAGAATAGTATGATTTTTAAAGTTAACACTTTTGGTGTAACAATAAAAAAGACTGCGTCATTTTTTCCTACTTGATGTTCTTGCTTTATTCTTTTTCGGCGACACTACTTTATCTTTCTTTAGTCCGACCTCAGGGCTTGGGTTTGGTAAACTTTGTATCCTAACTCGGCGCCGATTCCGTGACGAACGAGTCCCGGGACAACTAAGGGCTGTAACATTTAAACAATTTAATCAAATTGTTGTTGCTCGCAAGCGCTTCTGCTGAGATCCTGAGCTTGATTTCCAGATTGGGCTAAGTGTTATTGGGTTTTGTCCATTAGGAATTTCTTAGTCGCCGTCAGCATCGTCAGCTTAAAGCAGTCCACTGCTGAACATAAACCTCTCCAATTGCACACCACTCAGCTCAATTTTCGGCAAATCTAGTTGCTACTGCTGCAACAATTGTCACATTGTTACATAGCATGGGGTACCATCCCACCTTTCCCTTGCCTGATTTTACTATTTCTAAACTTATATTGTCACTTACGGGATATCTTCCGTGATTACTATTTGTTTTGAGCTCCCGATATTTCGACGCTGTTGCAAGCGCCATGATCGCGGGTTGACTGGAGAATGCGGGTGGGTGGAAAATAAAATTGTTAGGAGCAGACAAATCTGTCTGTGTCTACCCTCTTTCTTTGTCTTTTGCTACGCGCACTACTGGAACTCGACACTAAGTCACGACAAAACACACTCACAGTATCACCAGGTTTTGTGGAGTCCTTATTATGATGCCGGCTGCTACTTTTGAGCATACTCAAAACTGGATTCCACGTACTAGACAATTTGAAGCCATCCTCTCGATTGAAAGTTTTATGTAGGTATACGAAAGAAGATATCCCGTAAGTGATAATATAAGTTTAGTTTTAAACCGTAAAAGCCTAAAACAGTGGTTGCTATTTCTGATTTCCGTTCTATCCAGGTAACAGCCTCACGAGGCTTAGTTGGCGGCAGGACAGCGTGTTTAACTGAAAAATAAGAACGACACAACAATCGGGAATTTGCGTTGAAGGTCACCTCAACCGAGACCTGGATTTTACCCAGGATTCAGATTTTTAGAGCTCCCTAGCCAAATGACAAATAACAGAACCCTTATCGAGTCATCCTCTCCGCCTGTCTGTCCGTCCGTGTAGGTATCACAACCATTTTCTTCAGAGACTGTTCGCACTACAAGGACAGTAGAAATTAGATTTTTTTGAAGTGGTGTTTTAAAACCCTCTCGTCTTAGCAAACGCAGCTTTCTAACCTGATTTTGGAATACATGACGGTTTCCGTTCTGGCGAGGTGACAGCGTCACGAAGCTTGGCTCGCGGGAGGCCAGGCGAACAATGATTACGTACGTCACGTTTTACCTTCATCGCCGCGGGTTTTACTGAAAACTCAAATTTTACAAGGCAGAAAGAAAATAGTTTATTTGGCAAATACCACAAGTTTGGTTCTGTACAATAGAATAAAAAATAATAAAAACAACGAAAGAAAAATAAATAGGTAATAGGAATAATAAATGTTTTGATGCGGTCGAAACAAAAAAAGTAAAATAATTTTTATAATTTTTAGCATTCAACAAGTCTTGTGCGTTCACTCGTCATATCCCTGGAAGCTATAAAGCCGGACCTTTTCGAACAAAATATGTTATCATAACAAGATAACCGACCAGTCGGCGGTGGCGCGGCAAAAATTGGCGGGCTCCACCTGCGTGAATTCACGCCGAAATTTGCCGCGAAGTCGTCGCAAAAAAAACATATTCCTCCACATTCGCTATCGTTCAGTTTAGTTCGCGCGCTCGTCGAGAATGGCCGTCGAATGCTTTAGAGAATTGCTATACAAAAATATGAATATGCTTGCTCCAGACTTCTTTTTAGAATCCTTCACCATTTTCCAATATTTCCTATTTTAACTGTATTATCTTTTTTTTTAAATCAGTCATTTCAATTTTCATTATTTCCTTTATAAGCAATCCTTAGGTCATGTACTTTCACGCGCGAGTGAAAGTACATGACTTAAGGGCGCTGGCGTTCACGGGAGGTTCGCGCCTCGCAAACCCTTTTGAAGCGGGCGCAAATACCGACACTGAACGGGGAACAAGGCGCGAAAGGGCGCGAAGCTCGTGAACGGGCGCGAAAGCCATCCACATTCGCGGTTCGCGGCTTTCACCACAGGTGTTCGCGGCGCGAATGTGGAGCCCGCTTTGTTTAGCCGCGCCCCAATGTTGGCAAACCATATTTTCTGTTTATCAAAAACGATAACATGGCGCAGCGGACTCGGCTTTACGTTTCATATATCATCAGCCATTAATAAATTAAATTACTTAAGCCTGTAAAAAAATTTCAGTTGTTGTTTTACCTAAGTTTACTGTCTAAAACTCACTGCAAATCTTTTCCAGCTGCGCTCTCAGGGGTTTCATCACATAGTTCACAGGATCAACTTTACTGTCATTTATAAATCCATGACGAGTCATATCTATTGACGCGGTTTTTCTATAGCAAATCTTTTGAATAAAGTCTCGAGTTTCAGGAGACATGTGCTTGTTTACAAAGACATTGCGTTCTTTTATTTTCATAGAGCTAGAGCGACTGCAACTGCGTAAAACTTTTCCGTTTTCAGAAAACGATTGAATTTTCTGTCTACTCATCATTCGTGATGGGCCTCCCTCAAAGTAGAACGAAGGTCGTGGAAACCCACTGGACAAGAGAAGCACAGGTCGATGTGGCGACGCCTGGTGAGGTCTACGTCAGGCAGCTGAAAAAAATATTTACTGAATCATGACGCTCTGTGATCTAATACAACAGGAGATTTTGAGTTCTTTTGAAGCAATACTTTGAAGCTAGTAATGATGCTCTGTGGTTTGAAAAAATGACAACCGACAACAGAGGATTTATCTAAAGCCGCGTCCCCACTGGTGCCGAGCCGCGTGGCCCAAAGACTACAATGTATATAGGCGTGACCGAGTGGACTTATAATAAATCCACACTCACTCACGAGGCGCGGCCCAAAAAAACTCGCGGCTCATAGTGGGGACACCGCGGTAGTGTAGATTACCAGAAATCACTTTGAATGCCAAAATAAACTTTCCCTTGATTTAAATCTTTGCTTTATTCTGGGCATGTAAGTTAACGAAAATGGATGGTGTAACTATTATTCACAATATCTTTTGCATTGCTTATTCTTCCAAAATACAAAAACATTGTGAAAAAATCTTCCAACTGGCAACTCTTCCACGAGACTGACATGAGAAATTTTATTTTGACATTGACATTTGTCGCTTAACGCTTCTTCTGTTCTGATACTGAGAAGGAATTTTCCGAAGTCATTTTGAAAATAATCGTGAAAAAGTTTTTAATTATTATGTCTGCTTTAAACGAAGTTTTGGAGCCCATTTCTTGGCTGGCTGGACGCTGGTCTACTGAGGAAGGGCGCGGCACGTACCCTAACATCCCTGATTTCCAATATCATGAAGAATTAGAATTTTCTTGCATCGGTACGTAAGTGAAATCGAGATTCGAATAGTTTGTTCTACCTACATGTTTCCAATAACTATAAAAAGTACAAATTGAGTCGATATAATAATATTAGGTACTAAGGACTGTTTTTAGCTAAAGTCTTGCTTACAACCAATGATATTATAATAATAATATCATTGAATTGCATTGGAAAAATTGTTATGTAAACAAAACTTCGCATATTTTATTTGCACAAATGCCGCATATTATATTATTTATTTTTGGAATAGTAAGTTGGGAAACAAAATAGGTACCTACATAGTTACTTAGTAATATAATCTGGAACTATTTGTCTTCTAATGCTATCACTTAGACGCACTGTAAGCAAAAAATAGTTTACTGCCCAGGAAGCATGGACTGGGTACCTTCACAGATTAACCTAAAGTTATCTTAAAAAAATACGATTGATCATGTTATTATGAAATTGCCCAGATCCACTTTCACCAAAGGTCAACAATGAAGATATCATTGTCTGCCTAGCCTTTTCACAAGTCTCAACTATGTTGGGGTAGACTTCCAGTCTAAACGGATGCAGCTGAATACCAGTATTTTGCATGGCTTGACTGCCTGTCTGACCTCCACAACCTAGTTACTGAATACTAATTCATGTCATGTACTAACATGATCAAGCATATTGTTTTATTGCTAAATACCCATAGCTAGGCGTCGAAGTATTACCACAGCAGTGAGCTGCAAACTAGACTATTATCTTGGGACTTAGGGTACAATTTCCAGAGAGGAAATACTCGTTGGTTTAGGTCGTAAGCTTGGTGGCTGAGCAAGAGGTCCTGGGTTCGATACCTAGGTCAAACAAACTCATTATTAGGTTTGACTAAGAATTTCTCAGTAGCAGCCAAGTCAAGAACTGTGCGGTTGATGGCAATATGCGGTCGCATTACATGGGATTTAAACAGAAATGGCAAATGTGGGAATACTCATGACAACTTACCAAACTATACAAAGCCAGTATATGCAAATGTCTCGTTGTACATGAAATCTATACAAAGCGAGGCCATGTTATATTGGAAATGTATAGCTTGATATGTCGTTGTGAGTGTATGAATAGGCACACCTCCGACTAACGTATTAAAGATTACAAGGCTTGATGTTATTAAATAGATAGGTGATTTCAGACATGGTATGTTAGTACTTGTTGCCATTTTCAATTTAATACCACTGCAGTCAAAATCTAGCTAAATAAAATAATCTCCTGTCTTATGTTCAAAGGAAGAACTACAACACATTTTATATCTACAATTCCAGGTCAACCGATGTTCAACTTCATATCAAAATCGAAGCATCCTGAGAAGCAGACACCGATGCACCAAGAACGTGGCTTCTTACGCATCAAGCCGGGCTCCAACCAGCTGGCGTTTACGGTCAGCCACAACTTTGGCCTCACGTCCCTTGAGGAAGGAACTTGTGACGTTGAAAACAAGCAGTTGACGCTTGAAACTGTAAGCTTAGCTCGGATTTCATTTGCAAAGCCTCCGTATGTGAAAAAAATTAAGCGGAACATCAAATTGTTAGCACCGGACACTTTAGAAGTGGTGTTGTTCATGGAAACGGATAATACTCCGATGACTGAGCATTTGAAAGCGGTCTATAAGAAAGTTGATGGCTAATTTTATTATTGTTACTACATATTTAGGCTTGTTTGCACCAAAAATCCATTCAAATTAAGCTGATAGTTTGCAATTTTGAAAGTCTAAGTTAAAGTCTCAGCACTTCAAGTTACCTCAAACTGTCAAATAGCTCCAAATGATTTTAAACCATAAAATGTTGACGGTTAAGTTCAAAATCGAATGAGGCAAGGGGTTTAAATTTAATGGCCGGCCTATTACATCCGCCATTTTTTTTCCGGCCATGCATAAAACCTAATTATATTAATCGATAGCTGGTATCAATACAAACCAGCCGTGCAAGTACGTAGGAATCGATTCGATAAATCTGACAGTCATTCTCGACAAAATGAGTTTATAACTAAGATAAAAACTCATTTAAACGTGACACTTTAGAACATTTTGTCTAGTACAAAACTGCAGTGCAAGTACGTAGGAATCGATTCGATAAATCTGACAGTTATTCTCGACAAAATGAGTTTTTATCTTAGTTATAAACTCATTTTGTCGAGAATGACTGTCAGATTTATCGAATCGATTCCTACGTACTTGCACTGCAGTTTTGTACTAGACAAAATGTTCTAAAGTGTCACGTTTCCGTGATATGAGCTATCAAAGTTAAATTCGATTCAGTGATGGCATATAATCATATCTTCAGCACAACTTTGATAGCTTATACAAAAATCTTCCAAGCCCTTTGACAGTTTGTATCAACTTGGATGTGCTGGCGATTGTACATAAAGACTGTTCCCCAGGAGGCTTGCCCTTCACCACCAACACTTCCCACTGTCTTAGCTTTGGAGAAGAAGTGGAACAAACTCCGCAGCAACACATCAGTTTACCCAAAAACCCCCTTAATTGGCCGCGCCTAAAAAACTACTTAAACGGTCACGTGGGGTGCGTGGCACCCTGATCATATAAATCAAATCATCATCTGCCTAGCCTTTTCCAAACTATGTTGGGGTCGGCTTCCAGTCTTAACCGGATGCATCTGAATATCAGTATTTTACATGGAGTGACTGCCAATCTGATCTCCACAACCCAGATAATACTGGGTAATATAATCATATAAATCAAATACGAAATCCAAACAAAACCACGATTATGCTCGTGGTCGTCAAGGACAGTGTTTTATGAAGCTCAGGGGAACTTCAGTGCTTAAAATTCACAATTTTAAAAGTTCTAAACCTTTACGTACGGTCGAACAAGCTATTTGGTTTACAGTTTAACCCACAAATGACATTGTAAAATGTAAACCAAATAGCTTGTTCGTACATATGTGCTGGTGTGTGTAGCACCCCACGCGACCAATTAAAGTTTAAAAAAATTCGAGTCTACACAATATGGAATTGATTGTTGTTTACAACAACATTCTGTCTTTGTTGTCATTAAACATTGTTTTTTGTTTATCCAAATTGTTTGCGTTGCTTTCAAATCACAGAAATGTTTAGCGATTTTTGGTGCATACATGCTGTACAATGTCTTAGCTAGTCTTTGGACAATTCTGGTGCATTTAAGTATCTACCCTCTCTTTGACACCTATTTGCAAACCTTTTTAGAACTATGCTAGGGTCAGCTCCCAGTCTTACCAGGTGCAGCTGTATACTAGTATAAACATAGACCGACTGTCTATCTGTCTTCCTACTCTTCCTAGTGACTGGGGTAACACCATATCTGTTGGTAAGACTGGTGATTCGCACTTTACCTGTACCACCCAAGAAATTGAAGATTTAGCCTCGTTGCTTAGTTTGGCACTAGATGGCGGTGTGTGTAATGTCCAGCGATATTTATATAAAGGTTTTAACTTAATGGAACTGGGCAGGCTATGTCTGTTGTTTGCACAACTGTGGGCCTTAATATCGCAAGACGAGCCTTGGGTCAGCTATAGTCTGCGCCAGATAAGTAGAAAGTAAAGGTCATTAACCCGCATACATTTATTGAAATACATAATTCCGAAAACAGTAGGTAATAATAACATAAACTTGTCCCGAAACTACCTTTATATCCTTGACTTTTTCTAGTAATAAAAAACGATTGATAATGTATTGTCGGGGTACCTACGCAGAGAAATTAAGGAAAGAGCAATGACCTTTAATTCCTACTTATCTGGCGCAGACTATAGACGGGTTCGCGGCAGACCGAGGAGAAGATGGCGGAACGCCTAGGATGGCTTCCTCGTGGATTGGCGAGAGAAGCGCCACCGTGGGAAGTGGAAGGAATGGGGGAAGCCTTGGCCCAAGAGTGGGACTATAGATAAAACTAATTTATTATTTTAACCTCCATCATTACCGGTTAGTCGATGGAACAAGGCTACCTAAGTAGCTTTGTTCCATCGACTGTAGGGTACAGGCCTCCTTCTTTTGCGCCATTATTTCATGGTCTGCGCGACTCGCAACCTGCATAGCTATTCACAACGCTTCGATTCGATTTCGATTCGGCAAGTCGTATGTCTTGTCTTTTTTTGGCATTACGAAAGCGAGCGAGATAGACGTACGACTTTCCGAATCGAAATCGAATCGAAGCGTTGTGAATACGGCAGCTGGTCTGGTCTTACCCTCGATCTTCTGACTGTCATCCATGCATTGAGCTGTTACAGTTACATCATCACTATTCTCTGGCCATAATCTCAATTTATTTGGGGTTGAAGCATGTCTTCGACATTTAATTCTATGTGCTATTTTTACCCGTCTTGAGCCATAAGGAGGGTAATGTATTTTATTCTTTGTTTAAGCGTAGGTAACGTAGTGAGATTCTTTTAATGCTTTTTTTTCGAGAATAAAAAGTGACACCTAAATTAATACTTAAATAAAATCACGATTTTCAAAATTCTGTTTAGCGACAAGAATTAAATTTCCATCATCTGTCTAGCTTTTTTCCAATTTTGTTGGGGTCAGCTTCCAGTCTAACCAGTATTTTACATAGAGCGACTGCCTAGCTGGCTATCTGACCTCCACAACCCAGTTAGTACTGGGTATACGATACCCCTTCTTTTGTTATAGTTGGTGCCAGTTAAGATGAGAATAGCGGTCATTGACCCACCTTCATTTATTAAAGTTCTTAACTTTGAAAACCAAAAATAAGCTTGTTCGAGTCTAGAATCGTCATCTATCTTGTTCTTCAACATTTTTTGTAATGAAAAACGGTTTACGAAGAGATATTAGGGAAAGGGCAATGACCGCTATTCTCATCTTAACTGGCACCAACTATAGATTGGTTGTCACTTTCCTTTCACTGACTATCGAACGTAACCACTGTCAAAGATCTATAAACGACAGCTGGGACCAACGGCTTAACGTCCTTACCCAGGCACATAAGAAAGTCGGCATGTGTGGTGGTCACCCATCCATGGACCATCCTAGCCAAGCGCGGCTTAGCCTGAAGATCGACCCACACGGCTATATTTAGCCTATAGCTCTTTTATAGTTGGTGCCAGTTAAGATGAGAATAGCGGTCATTGACCCACCTACATGTATTAAAGTTCTTAGCTTTAAAAACCAAAAATAAGCCTGTTCAAGTCAAGAATTAAACTAGTGTTGAAATTCAAATAATGCAAAAAAAAGCAGGTATTAATTTAGGTGGTGCTATATACATAGTGCTAGGTACCTAGTAGAAACGGAGATTTCTTATATATGTAATTGTTTAGTTCCTATTTATTTAACTTTATCTCTATAGGCCTAAAAGACACATTTTGTGATACGCACCAAAATTATATTATTATACTCATTTTGAAGCTAAGACTGACCACAGATTCTATATTTGAATAGCTAACAGATAAAGCTCTGGTTACACTGAGACGAATCCCGATGGGATTCGGGACGCGAGAAACGACGTTGCTGATTATTCTAAGGAAGTCTCGCGCCTCGTCGGTCTAGTGGCCGCAACTCTGCAAGCGTGACTACTGAGCATGTCCTTGGTTCAATTACCAGGTCGGGTATAATGTTTATTGGGTATTTCCATCAGGAATTTCTCAGTACCAGCCAGTCTGGATTTATGCCCGGTTGATAGCAACAGCCTCGCAGTCGCCCCCTATTACAACTGGCGAAATGTCGGTTTACTATTGTGTACAGGTCTACTTAACCCTTCGGGGAATTATAGGCGCGACTATATGCACAAGTTTTCAAAACTATATACAAGCTAGTTGACACAATCGACAGCAGTCTATGTCGTCCCGCATACCGCCCGGGTTTAACCAGAGCTTAAAAAAAATATTTTGGCCTATCTTCTTGTTACATAACTTTTTGGTTTACCATTTTTGACCAACCGCAAAGAACGGTTCGGAACTATCTCGAATGCATTTGTAACTTTTAGAAACATTTTTTGTCTGTAATAAAGTATTTCTTCTGAATTTTGCCATTTTATTGCCCATTGCACCCACAAGACCTCCTACCGCCTGCCCTGTGCCCCAAACTTGCAGACAAAGAGACCGCTGCGCTGCCACCGATGACGACTAATGGACGAAATTTTGGGCCAACAACTGTCGTGCCAGAGATATTGGAGAAGGGAAAACAAATCGAGACAAGTCAAAACTGTCTTAACCTTTTAAAAACCATTGTCACATACGTGACAAGCAAGCGCGTGCCCTGTACGCCAACGACATAAATGTGTCAAAAAATGCGGTGCACTAAAACACGACTAATTAAATAGTTGCGTTTAGTAAACAAATAGTTTTGGGATCCCTATCCTTTTTAAGAGATTTGCGGTGAAATTTTGGCTTGGTTTGGAGGGCACGCGCGTGCGTTTATGCTCTGCAGTGGCGTAGCTAGTCCTAGTAGGGCCCTGTATCATTTTGGGGCGCTTTGAACCTGAGTGCGGCGGAGCACAAAAAAAAGGAGAAAATCACAAATTATTCTTGCAAAACTAAGAAAATATCACCCTGACTTGTCTCGATTTAGCTGTCATTCATTTTACTAAGCGAATGTGTGAGCGAGCATTTGATACAAAAAAATGTGTAACTGATCATGATTATGAACATGAATAGGTTATGACATAAGAAGAGCTAAAATAGAAAATTGCAGTATTGGGTTCATTTTTTCATTCATTCGTTTTCATAAAAAAATTGGTGCTTTCTGGACGACTAGCGACTGGTGAAGCCTTCATCAAAGAGTGAGCGAAGTGAGATTGAGATCGAAAAATTGGAGCTTTCTGAACCGCGTTACGTTATATTTTCGTTTTATCTTTTAGCAAGAATATTTGAGGTTGGGAGGTTTTGTGATTTTTTTCCTCATGGGGCCCTTGTTACTCGGGGGCCCCATATTATTGATACGGCGGTAGCTACGCCCCTGGCTCTGGCGTTCAAAAGGTTCATATAGGCTTGTAAATAATAATAATACAAAATAGTTGTTTATTGAATCATTTATTTAAAATACCCTTATCACTAATGATTTTCCTATAACGTGATAACAGAAGCCATCGACACAACGTGTTGACAAATACAAAACAACAAAATTAAACTTAAAAATATAGCTGTACAAGGATCTTTTGACGCGCGGCCGAAATAGGAACTATTGCCGCCACCATCTTGTATTTGCAATACATTTTACAAAATGATAGCACATTTGTTTTGACAACGCCCTTTGAGCGCAAAAACATCCTTGTAGAATCATAGTAAATATTTTAATAGTTACGACTACAGTAGGTATAGTCAGGTCACCTATTCGAAGGATAGGTTCACATAATTTTACTAAATAAAACTTAAAATCATTTTTACTTTTAAAGCCTGAAATGTGTAAAATAATTGACTGATCACAGTCGTAGTCGTGGAATCGGCTTACTTTTGAACGCCATTGTCACATATATGTGACTAGCGCGTGCCCTGTACACCGTACGACACAAATATCTGACAAAATGGTAGGTGAAATTGTACTTGGCGTGGAGGGCACGCGCGTGTTCATAAGGTTAATGTCCATGCTACAAAAGCGAAAAAGACGTCCTTCGCATCGTACCATGCGAATCGTCACCAAATCGGACTATTCGCTTTTATGGGGTGGACCTGACTTTCTGAACGACTTGAGCAGATACAGTGTGTAACAGAAATATCGTAATAACGGGGTAGCTAGCTGGTGATTCACCTGGACCTTCCACGAGGAAAATGGTGTTTTTTGGACTTCCAAAGTATCAAGAGTAGATACAATATTTTTTTTCGACAACCCTTTTCCTTGGAGAAAATTGACCAGTTTGATACCCTGAAACAGTGTGGTTACGACATCATCTTATCATAATCTTCTCTTACACACAATAGTACTTGCTGGCGCCATGCTACTTGCTGGCGCTATGCTACTTGATGGCGCCATGCTACTTGATGGCGCTACGCTACTTTATGGCGCCATGCTACTTGATGGCGCCATGCTACTTGATGGCGCTAAGTTACTTGATGGCGCCATGCTACTTGATGGCGCTATGCTACTTGATGGCGCCATGCTACTTGATGGCGCTATGCTACTTGATGGCGCCATGCTACTTGATGGTGCCTGGTCAAGATGTTTACCCTACCGACCTAATATTCCAGCCAAAAATGACGGTCAAAATAATATGAGAAAAACTCTGTGGAATCAAAATAGACATTCATAATCGAACTCCAATTTTAGAGACTTTTATTAATGAGATTAACAATTTTAATTTAACATGGTCCTAAATATCTTTTTAAATTAATATTGCTTCCACACTTGGCTAAAAGCAGAAAATGAAAAAAAAATAAGATTCAAATTTAGTTTAGAATATTGTTTTCAAGGCCAAACATATATACATGTTTTAATATTGAAACATACTCTTAGTTATGTCATCCATCTCAAATCATACATTTGAGTTTTTTTTTTGTTCCCCAACTCTATTATTAGAGTATTGCTCTCTCTTTCTTACAGGTCGCGCGAGAAAAGTGTAGCGATACTTTGTAGTCAAAATACGTGTGCCTAAATTAAGTTGGTGCGCAAACAAATCCGCACCATCATAAAAGTTACTACTTATGTATATTTTATTTCTATTTAAAAACAGTTTATAACAAAGATTTAATTCGTTAGATGTCCTTTATCGCAGTACAGCGAAAAAGCATTCACATTGAGAAGAGTGAGCTTATACATCCGGCATGGAATGACAGTAATCCATCCAAAGGTTCTTGCAAAGATCGGTTTTAGCGATAAGACCGCCCATTGTCACCTAATGTGATTTTTTTTTCTTTAAAGAATAAATTCTATTCGTTCATAGGTCATATTAGGATACCTCTCGTATGCCGTAATTACAGACACAATTAAAAAGCCATTGCTCTGTTCCCTTTCGGGAACAGCTGGGAACATACCGGATACCATAAGGACGCCATAGGTTGATATCGCCATAGACGCCATCTACAATGAACATAAACGAGTCTCCATTTTAAGGAAGTGGGTTAACAAAACGTCTGCACCTTTTAATGCGGTAAGGCGATCTAACGATCCAAATCTTTAGTTTAAATGGTGTGCATTAAAATATTTGCGATTTAAATGAGATGACAATTTTTATTTAGTTCTATATTGCTTTCATTTACACATATGGAAGACCTTTCAATCTATACAAGCCAAAATTAATACCAAAATTATTACTTGCCAACCATGTTTTAACTTTCACGCCTTTATAATGGGACATTCACATTTTACTACAATACCAAGTTAATTAGACAACTGTAGGTTAAATCGTGGCTAAGTGATAACAGTCGTACGGCTCGATCTTCAGGTTAAACCGCGCTTGCCGAGGTCACTCCGTGGATGGGTGACCATTCATTATTTTCGAGTCTAATCCGTACCGTTATAGGTACTCAGTGGGCTGGAAGTCTGACAACCAGTCTTACAAATGGGATTCGTATTACCCGGTGCTAACTGGGTTCTCGAGGTGAGATAGGCAGTCGCTCCATGTACAATACTGGTATTAAGCTGCATCTAGTTGACCCCAACATAGTTGGGAAAAGGCAAGGCAGATTATGAAGGTATATCCAATGCAATATGGTACCAATTCTGGAATTTTGATATTTTTGACTCATCCCTCGACAAAAGTTGACATAATTATTGTTAGACATTTTCCATATGGGGTAGGGTTACTTATTTCCTACCCAAAATCCAATTCAGTTGTCTAATTCTCTTGGTCAAAGTTATTAGTACTATTTTAACAATATTGCAGTAACATTAAAGACAAAAACAGACTGGTCACACCCGATACAGAAGTGGCCTTCTAAGGCGTCGGGTGTTACAAGCAAGCTAGCCTATTGTTAGACATTTTCCATATGGGGTACGGTTACTTATTTCCTACCCAAAATCCAATTCAGTTGTCTAATTCTCCTGGTCAAAGTTATTAGTACTATTTTAACAATATTGCAGTAACATTAAAGACAAAAACAGACTGGTCACACCCGATACAGAAGTGGCCTTCTAAGGCGTCGGGTGTTACAAGCAAGCTAGCCTATGTTCTCGTAAAAATACATAGATATAAAAAATCTAATGTTATTAGCGCAAGTAAAGGTTCGTTTTAGTAATATGCTAAATAAGTATTTACTCCTTACAATGGGACACTACCCATACTCAATGACAGGCATTTTCAACATTCAGCTTACCGCATAAAGTTAATATTACTTAGGTATCACATAAGGAGCCTACACACCAAAACGGCCAGACATGTCAACTAAAGGCAAGTCCATTGCTTGCAAAACGAAAGGCCGAAGGGGCTGAAAAGTTCTGGAGTGGCGACCGTGAACCGGAAGACGTTGCGTTGGAAGGCCTCCCACTACGTGGACCGATAACCTGGTGAAGGTTGCGGGGATCCGTTGGATGCGAGTCGAACGGGACCGGGACATGTGGCAACACAGTTGGGGGGAGGGTCTTTCGGCTGAAATGAAGATATCAACTAAACGCGTACGAAAGTTGCCTACATGCCTTTAATTTTGATGTGTAGGCTCCAGAACGCGTAAGAAAGTTGCCCACATGCCTTTAATTTTGGTATGTATAGGCTCTAGAACGCGTACGAAAGTTGCCCACATGCCTTTAATTTTGATGTGTAGGCTCCAGAACGCATACGAAAGTTGCCCACATGCCTTTAATTTTGGTGTGTAGGTTCCAGAACGCGTACGAAAGTTGCCCACATGCCTTTTATTTTGGTGTGTAGGTTCCAGAACGTATACGAAAGTTGCCCACATGCCTTTGGGTTTTCTGTGTAGGCTCCATTCACAGATATAAAGATTTAAGTGGTGAAAACGGTCATTGTTACCCCACTGTATGGAGTAGGATACAAGACTGTTAATATTTATCAACTATAGTTGCTGCCAGTTAAGATCTCAATAGCGGTCATTGACCCACCAACATTTATTAAAGTTCTTAACTTTGAAAACCAAAAATAAGCCTGTTCGAGTCTGGAATCGTCATCTATCGCGATCTTCAACATTTTTTCTAATGAAAAACGATACATGGTTCATTTGTTTTGGTTCGTACAAATAGTTATGGAAAGGGCAATGACCGCTATTGCGATTTCAACTGGCAGCAAGTACAGGCTCTGATTCTATGTTTACTATTCTTAGTAAACTATGAAGGCAATTATTTCCATGTTAATTTTTGCGAGTATCATTTAAAAAATTATATCTCGTATCACTCATATTTATTGCTAAATTTTACATTTAGTAAAAGGTCGTTTTTTTTTTTTTTAAATAACACACGCAAAGATTTCTTTACAATATAAAAAGTTTAGTGCATTCTTTTGTAATTTGATAATAACTACCAAAAAGGTTGCTACATAAAAAAAATATTACTTTTAATTTGATTGACATTTTTAAGTTATAATACATTGAGTGTTTTTGTTAAGTCATTATGGGAGGAACGTCATCAAGCGCCGTCCAGCGATTTACGCTGGATGAACACTGCACAAGATTATCTTTGGAATTTTTGTGTAATGTTAATGCATCGCAAACCGCTTTAGACAGCGCTTTCGTCACGAGGATACCCTTAATACACTGTAAAATACAAGTCTCGCCTAGTTTTTGAAAGGTAGAAAAGAAGGTATGTTACATCTACCAACCAGGACTGGGCCCACATGGTGGATAACGGTCCACTCCCTGAAAATGAGTATGCCACCATTCCAATCTGACACTATATGTGTCCCAGCAGTGGAGACATTAGCAGCCAAAACCAACATGAAATTTTTTTCCTAGCTTTCAAAAATCGGGGGCCAATGTACTTTAGCTCATAAAATACCCATACATAACTACTACATATAATATTATCAATGTGTTTAAAATTGTTGAAACGTCTAACTAATCGTATCGTTTGGTAAACCTAAGATCGCGAATATTTATAAGACTTTTTTTTTTTTCAAGTATTTGAAGTGTAAAAATTAACAATATGGGTGAAGAATTGTAAATAGAAACTATGATACAAGGTTTAGGGAGTTAGAAAGACTATAGATTAAAAAGACAACATAACGCTTGTATACTTCAAAGGTGCAGGCAGAATAGTATAGAACACCCGGATTTCGTCATTTATGTCATAATTTCAATTTAGTATGGAGTTAGCATACTAACTATGTAGTCAATCAAATCTGGCGAAACGTGGATGTGAATACTAAACAGCTCTGCCTACCCTTTACTAGAAGAGAAAGTGCGATGTTATGAGAACATTTTCACTACAATATTTAAGAAGAAAATAGTAGTTTAGAGAATTCCTGCATTCATTATAAATTTTAGGCAGTTTTGTTATAACCAACGATTTGGAAAGTACACACAGTGTCCAATCAAAGCTATACAAGACCAGTTTATGCGGACCTTTTACTGTATTGGAAATCTATATAAAACGAGGCTATGTTATGAGACATGAGCTTGAGGTGCTGCCATGTGTACTTTACTATGAAAGAATGGGCAATTAGATTTCTTTCACAGTTACTATGCCTTCTGACAGACAGTGCCTTTAAAAATGTACCAACAATATTTCAAATGTGTGTTTAACTGATTTAAAATTTTTCTACAATATTTTGTTTACTTCATGCTTGAAACTGCTTGATTTCTTTGTAATGCACAGAGGATTAATATTTCTTGCCTACGCTATTTGAATGATCAATAAAATGTGGATACAAATTCTTATAATATAATTCTCCTCACCGAATTTCAATGGAAAGACTATCAGCGCTAAAACCATAGAAACATGAGACATCAACACAGAGGTACGGTATTGATGAATATAGATTACAGTCATAGTGGAAAAATATTTGCTCTAGTTATATTTTTCAGGGAAAAAACAGGGAAATATGTTTGTATATGCGAAGTGCTCCTAGACTTTCCTCGTTCTGCTGAAATACTTAGTCTTAGCAGTGCTTGTTGGTATTTTCGGTTACAATTTCGGCAACAATTTCATAGTTACGATATAAATATTATTGTTTGAGCTATAACGTAGCAAAGAAAGGTCATAGCAAAATATGTGCTGACCATAACATACCTATAAATTACTCTAATAACTTGCAAAGATAGAAGATGAACTCCATACCGATTGTTAGCAGACGGGACGACAAATCCCCAAAGCTATCGCTAAGGATCAGTGTCCCCAGCTTTGTCACAATATCAGACGAAGTAGTGCGGTTTCCTTGCAACAATTCCATATTCTTGCAATGCCGGAGCTAAGTCCTCCATGGTCATTACATACTTCTTTTCTTTAGGCCCCTTCTGGTTTTTAGAGGTCTGCGTGATTTGGCTCGAGGTCCGCATCTTGCAGTGTTGGAGGGCATCGTTTGCAATGTCCGACAGGAACTTCTGAGATGCGAGAGCTATGAGGCGGATCAATCTGGAATGTTACAAGTGATATGTGAGTGTTGGCAAAAAGGAATGTTGATTATATCATAACATGCCCACTGCTGGGATTCAGGCCTCCTCTCCATGAGTGGGAATGGGCTGTAATTCACCACAAGAGCCAATTGTGGGTTAAAATAGAAAATGTTTTTATTTACTGCCTCATTGGTCTAGTGGCTCTAACTGTAGTCTGATTCCCAGGTTCTGATGATCCCAGGTTATAGGGTTTTCCATCAGGAGTTCCTCAGTAGCAGCCCAAAAACTGGATTTGTGCCCAATTGATGGGACTTCACATAACTGGAGAAAGTACAGGTGTGTACTTATGCTAATAAATACTCTGAAAATTCTAGTCAAATCAAAAAACTTTATTTCGAACAAGAGTCCATATGGGTTAGTAGCGAGTACTTATGAGCTATGTTAGTACGACATTAAGAGAAAAGATCAATTCAAATTAATTAATTAATACAATTAAACCTAATTTAATATAATCCAATCAATCAAGTAGTCATCAATAGCACTGTTATGAAGGCAGACAAAATATTGGAATAATTTAGTTCTTCTAAGAAGTCCTTGTGTTTAGTTAATTTCTTAAAACAAAGGAACCCATTCACAATGCAAATCAATAGTTATGCCTAATAAGCAATAGAAAAAACTTAATATGACCTTCAAGGAGTAATCCCATTTTCTAACAATGTTATTGATGTTTACCATTTTCCTCTTTTTAAATTAATATTGTTATGTGAAATGTATGAACTTGGATAGAGTCAAAAGCGTAAGGAAGAAGCATGAAGTTCTTATTGTTCTTTTAGTGTTACTAATACCTCTTATAATTAAAACCAATATTATTAGTCTTTTGTCATCTGTCTTTCTGTCAAACTAGTATCTGTGAATAAATTAGTAATATTAAAGAACTTGAAATAGCATCTTTACCTGCTTGTATAAAAGTAAAGTCAGGAATAAAAATCCTCATACAAGGCCTGCTTTTCCAACAAAAGTGATGACAGGTTTGTAAAGAAAATGTAACTTTGCAGGTACAAATTTTTGATTTCATGGATTTGTGTGCTTTCTATAGATTATGAAAAGGATGTTACCAGTTACCTAGGATCCTGGGACTCGAATCCTGACATATTCAAGTAATGTGCAACCACCGAATCTGGTATTGACGGGTTGTAGTTCTCAAGTTGGAGGAGAAAGTCGCTCAGAGCGTGGCCAGCGCCTGTGTCGTCATCCATACTGACCGACGGAGAGCCCATGCGACTCATCTGCATGGCGCTGTCAACAATTAAACCCAAAAATTAAATAAATAAACAAAATCTAAACTTCAGGCACACACATTTTTACTTACTCAGCACAGATAATGCAGAAATTTTTCAACAGATTAATGTCATTGAAAAATGAGGTTGGTCAGCCTGACTGCGTTTTGTGTTTGCGTTAAATTCTCATTTTTATTTTAACAATTTATCATGATTAATAAATTACAATGAGGTTAAAATATAATAAAAATTAATGCAAAACTTTCAAATTAATATTCGAAATAGAAAGGACGAGGCAGAATTGTTTAAAATTGTATGAAATGAAACTACAGTCAGTTGATACACAGCAGTAATTAAACGCAAAAAGTGCACGTCATTCAAGTGTTTCCATACTTTGATGATTTACCCTAATACTGTAATAATTCAAAAAAATTGGGTAAGAATTTGAACTCTCAAAATGTTAAAAACACCCTTTTCAAGTGTTGTAAAGTGCTAATTCACATAAAACACTTATTCATGTTTGTTTTTCCATCACTTCCTAATTTTACTTAGAAACTTACTCCACAAAGTCCCAAATTACACCCCCTAATAATTTTTTATATAATGCATTTGTAATATGTTTACGAAAAATGATTTTTAGCTTGATAATCTTGCAGTTATTGCAAGTATAACATTAAAGAACGACCGATTTATTTTTAGAATTCAGTGGAACATAAGTAAATCGTACTGGCCACTCTGACCTCGTGGTGCTTTCCCGTGCGGTTGGCAACATCTGCCCCTTCCTTCCTTCTTTTACGCCGCTCCTCCGGGCAGAACTGCGAGAGAACGTGATCGATCGAATTTCAAAAAGGCACACACCTACCCCCTGTGCTCCCGAGATCACGAAATTACTCTAAATCTCCTGATTTTATATTCAGGGGTTCGTGTTTCGTGATTTATTCCATTCCGTGTGTGTAGATTCCACCTCGACCCGCGAGGTACCTAATTACCAAGTGAGCACCCACCCAATCAAACAAAATGTCAAACCTCGCTGATCCGGTCGCGTTCGCGAAAGATTTCATCGCTGGCGGTGTCTCCGCCGCAGTCTCCAAGACCGCCGTCGCGCCCATCGAGCGTGTCAAGCTGCTGCTCCAGGTCCAGCATGTCAGCAAGCAGATCACCGCTGACCAGCGCTACAAGGGTATCGTCGATGCCTTCGTCCGCATTCCCAAGGAGCAGGGCGCCCTGTCATTCTGGCGTGGTAACATGGCCAACGTGATCAGGTACTTCCCCACCCAGGCGCTGAACTTCGCCTTCAAGGACAAGTACAAGCAGGTGTTCCTCGGAGGCGTCGACAAGAGGACTCAGTTCTGGCGCTACTTCGCGGGTAACCTGGCGTCCGGTGGTGCCGCCGGCGCTACCTCCCTGTGCTTCGTGTACCCGCTCGACTTCGCGCGTACCCGTCTGGCCGCCGACGTGGGCAAGGCCGACGCGCGAGAGTACAAGGGTCTGTTCGACTGCATCGGCAAGATCTTCAAGTCCGACGGTCTCGGCGGTCTCTACAGAGGATTCGGTGTGTCCGTGCAGGGTATCATCATTTACCGTGCCGCATACTTCGGCTTCTACGACACCGCCCGTGGCATGCTGCCCGACGCCAAGAACACACCGCTCGTTATCAGCTGGGCCATCGCGCAGACTGTCACCACCGTCGCCGGTATCATCTCGTATCCCTTCGACACGGTCCGTAGGCGCATGATGATGCAGTCTGGCCGTGCCAAGGGTGACATGCTGTACAAGGGCACAATCCACTGCTGGACCACCATTGCCAAGACAGAGGGCGGTGGCGCCTTCTTCAAGGGAGCCTTCTCCAACGTCCTCAGAGGAACCGGAGGCGCTTTCGTGCTTGTGTTATACGATGAGATCAAGAAGCTTCTCTAAATCTAATGTAAGAATATTGTTACCATAATTACAATTAATTGTGATTCCAAATCACCTCTGATAGCCACTCCCTTAAATCATGTATTATTAGACGCGGAATTAACCTAGTAACTTATTTTAGTTAAATAAAAGCGTTATACACCAATTCCAACATGTATTTTGTTTTATTAAATGATTAGGTATTACATAATGCTTGGCTACACCTCACTGAAAAGTTACATAATAACATTCATGTAGAAATCTTGTTGTTCTGAAGTTTCTTCTAAATATATTTTGCCTGTGATCATCACTCATTCAGCCAGTGTGTGTTATGTAACAACCTCATTTTGTTCAATGGTTGAGGCCAAGGTTGAATGTGTACCTCTAGCGATGATAATGTTCTAACTATATTAACGAAACTGTTGGAATAGACTTCATTTAGTGAATATTTATTGTGAAAATATTAGATTTTCACTCTTGTTATTTGGTATAATCAATACTTAACGTGTGGCATTGGGAGTGAGACCTTGTTTATGTAAAGTGATCTATGCAGAACGCTGTGAAAAATCATGTTAAAAGCTGTGGAATCCAAAATCATGTGATTGAGAGCTGTTATGTAACGATGCAGTATGAATATGTGCTATGAGTGTGCATGGTGACCTAGTAGGAATTTAATTTTAGTTCACTTTTAAAAAGTGCTATGCAATGTAGTTCAATCCACATGTGTAACATCATTATGTAACATTGTGTTACCGGAGCAGGCCCACGGTAACATCGGTCCTGTCCAACATCTTTCATGCTCCGTGTGAGTTTTTTGGTGTGAAAAACTCATGCTTGAGTTGATATTCTAGAAAATAAATGTTAAATAAATAACCCTTGACTTTTATTGCTATTTTACCTACTAGCCAATTAAAAATCTTTAGAACACATGAATAGAGAAATTAAAAATGAAACACCAACTGCATACATTTTAAATAACATTTCTCAAAAAAAAAAAAAAACTTCATTTAGGTACATTTTCTAAGTTCATAGCCTGAATGGAAAGTCTCCTCCCACTTGAAATATTGTAGCCACCAATAAAAATACTGAAAGATCAGCCTGAATTTGGCCATAACCTAATTCAAATAAAGAGGAAATTCTTATCTAGAATAATTAATGTACTTATAGTTTGTTGGTACACAAATTAATTAGGATAAAATGGGAAGTCCCTATGATAATTCCAGGGGAAATACCTAGTAATTCAAACTTTTATCAATGGACCTCAGGGACAGGCAGGATATTCTCTTCGAGTGGTCATTCACGATAACAGGTGACGTAGTTACGTAGTTTGCTCCACGTCATTTTACAGCTGTTACCGTGTTACGTAAAGCTATCACGAGCTAAAGTAGTGACTGATGTGATGTTAGATAATAAACGTCCCATTGAAGTATGTTCGAACTGCTCACTGACCTGTAGAAGAGCGTCAATGAAAAACTGAGCAGACCTAAAAGCAGTAATTATGGCAGGTAAGAGCTCGGTTAATCAAGAAATAGAACATTCCAAGCGAGTCTAGGAACACAGTACCTATATCGTTGTGATTACGTAATTTTCTACTTATAATTCCACGAACTAAGTTCAAGGATACGGTCATTATCTCGTATCTGTTATAATTTTGGCTATGATAGGCTGAATGGTAGTTCCTTTGCGCGATCAGATTAGTTTATTTGAGGTTTTTCTTTCAAATTAATGTTGCTAGAGCTAGAGCTAAGCGTTAAAATTGATTTTTTTTCGTATTAAAACTGCCTGAAACTTGAAATTACGACTAAACAAAAGGCGTGTCGACTTGGCAATTTTTAGGTTAGGTTTAGGTAGGTAAATATTTTTTCATTCATCTTGATTAAGTTGAAACGGGCAAATGAAGGTTCCTATCGTGTTTTCACAGTCAGTTTTATTGAAGCATTGTTAATTAGTTAGTAAAGAGAGAATGAATTAAGTAGGTAGGTACCTACCTAGCTAAACTTTTAACTTTGTATTCAGGTTCTAACGACCTTCAGTTGTTCAGTATTGAAGTCATAAATCAATACAGTAGCAGAGTTAAATGACAGTATGAAATCCAGACTATAATCGACCTAATCTGCTAGAAGGTCAAGTTCAAATTTCATTGGCTAGTGTTACAAGTACAACTCACAACCGGTAGAAATGAGCGTTACGTTAATTTGCAGACCGGCTAAATGTCGTGTCGTGTGTGCAGACTATTTACTGATAGAACGCGTGTAATGACGTAACACGTGTTCTATTATGTATAACTTCTATAATAGGTTGCTCTAGGCCACGGTGGTGTTGGTTTCATTTTACATTTTGTTAATTCGATGGCCATCTTGGATTTTGGCAAAATAGCGAAGACTTTTTAATCATTTTTAAAAACTCATGTCAATTATTATCAATCATGCAATTTTATACTTTTGGTATTAAAGTGTAGGTATATTTTGAAATCGGTAATCTATCTTATTTAGGTAAGTATGTCGATATCTAATTTTTAATAAATTAGTTATTCAAATTCATATTATTCTTAGCTTAGCAAAAGAATTAGGTACTCTCTCTCTCTTCACGCAAATCACACAAATTTTATTTTAGCCAAAGACAATTTGCTATATTTCACTTGGCAGGCACTGATCGGTCCAAGTATTGATTGAAGTTTTCTTTCTAGGTCAAATCGTAGCTGCGATGCCTATAAATACCTAGACATTATACAGGTCGCCGTTGTTGGTAGGTTAACTAGGTAAGTAGCTGCAGAGCAGTTATCCAACAAAATAAAGCTTCTTTTATTGTAAGGTTGTTACTAGGCAGTATTAGATCCTGTCCAAAGAGTATAATAATAATAAGGGAGATCCTGTCTGTGCCTCCGAATGTCATTCAACGTGTATTCGAGTTCGTGGCCATAGTCAACTTCATTTGTAATAATTATCGTATTTTAATGTAGGTACCTACCAATAGAAGCACAATGAATTGTCCAGAGAATATTGTCTTAGTCGTCACGCCTAGCCATCAAATTGATCGCAATAGTTATCTTCAGACTTTGTTTTTTTTTCATTCTAAAATTTAAGTGCATGAGAGGTCATTGTCAGAGGGCATTAACCTCGGATTTAACGATGAAACCAGGTACTCTTGTAAGTATTCCACTTTTGGAGATGGGATTGTGTCCACGGAGCCTGGATTTGTGCCCGGTTGGTAGCAATAGGCTCACCCCGTACTAAATGGCGCATTATGGGTGTAGTTACCTACTATTTAGGTACACACCTCTAACTAATCAACCCTTCGGGGTTAACAGGCGTGTATTATGTTACCTAATGTGTAGATGGAACTCAAGTCGCTGAGTCGCACTTTGAAAATCTAACAATGCGTTTCACTTAGGCATGCATTCGTTTACCTAGGCTTACCTACGCGAAAATAAGCAGTAATCTATCCAGGTGCCATCTATGGTACACGAGTAAGTTTTATCTAAAGACTGCGTAATAGGTAGGTAGGTAACTAAAGATAACATGACAAAAACATCAGTAACGTGAACTTACTACTTACAATAACAATGGGGCAAGGCCCAATTTATATTTTTTGTTCACAGCGGCGCTAGTTGTTAAGTGAAAATGTAAAATTCAGTAAAAAAAAAATTGGTTCCTTCTTTATCCGTCTGCTGAGAACAGCGACGCGGCAAAATTATTCTGCCTAATCTAGATAGAACGGTTAGATCATTCTTCACCGTGCGACAAGGCTTGCATCAACTACGCGTCCACGGTGATTTTGAAAGCGCCTTTACTGCGAATGCAATAAGTCTCCTTATTGCAATAAGGACAGTTTACTGTTGTAGGTAGGTATACTCCCGCGATCATTTTTATTTTTTTTAAACCAACTGACATCAGCGCAGATGGGTCATTCCAGTCAAAAAGTATGATAAGCAAATACCAAACTTATTGGTAAAACAGTAAGGCAGATAGTTCGATGAATGAGTTTAGTTTGTAAGGTGTATGTACCTACTACCTACCTGCTTACTACAAAGGTTTAGGATCGATTCAATGTTCTTAGAAGCTTAGAAATATCCGGTGATTTAATAATGTTGATGTGGCTGTTCTGTTTTGAGTAAGTACCTGAAACGGTATATTGCTTATAATGCATTTTGTGGCAGCAAATTTTCGTTAGCAGGACGAGGAACAGCTTACACTGGAATTGTGTAGTTTTTGTCATAGTTTGGACTGGATTCATCTTACTTATAGGGTCCCTCTAAGTAAGTTGAATGAAAGATGAATATCCCTCTAAAATCATAAAAGGTGGTTTGTACAGACGCCAGCACACATTAAGCTACTAACTACAATTTATCTTCTTCAATCTTTAATAGATTTTCAATTTTATCGTTAAATCATTAGGTTCAAGGTTGATTGGGAAAATTTACAGTTTCGGGTACTTATATTGATGTGCTGGCGTCTGTACACCCCCTATTTTATCTGATCTAGGTACCTACTGGCAAATATAGGACCTTAGCCTTTTTTTTATCTTCGGATGGGAAATCATGAAATGAGTCCTCCCGCTCTGGGCGGAGCAGGAGGGAGTGTCAGACTTTTACTGACTAAAACCCATCCATGTTCCTTCATTGCCTTTGTGTTCCGGGCCACGGTATCTCTTTCGAACAGTCCCGCAGCCCCGGCAGATAGGACCTTAGCCTTACGATGAATTTTACTTGAGCCAAGTTAAATCCGCCGCCTCCGCCTGACTGCAACCGCCCTGGTTTACATTTACCGTTTGTAGCGTTAAAATTTGCGGTGTTTGGTTTTGTGACGTCATACCAGATGTTCGAGGCACGGCATGGCGGCAGCTGGACAGAGTCGATCGACGAGTAGAAGTGAACGTCGGACCTTTCTAACTTGTTAATGGTGTCAATTCTTTTGTGCACAAACTAAACTTTATTTAGGCTATTGCTATCTTTTTCTCTCTAATAAAACGGAAAAAGACGGCCGTAATTTAGAGCTGGCAAATTTAGTTGGAACTAATATTTCCATACAAATGAAGGGTGCACGTAAAACATGTCGACTAAAAACACGGTGAAGCGCAAGGCATAACCCAGTCTGACATCTCTAACTTAGTTCATAGCTATAGCCGTCCTTTTCTCGCACTGCCTTTTAGTAAAAGATAGCAATAGCCTAAATTAGTTTGTGCACAACAGAATCGACACCATTGTTATTTTTTGTATCATCTGCCTAGCCTTTTTCCAACTATTTTGGGGTCAGATTCCAGGCAAACTGGATGCAGCTGAATACCAGTGTTTTACATAAAACGACTGCTTATCTGACCTCCACAACTACAACGTCCACAACCCAGTTAGTACTGGGTGATACGATACCTTTTAGTCTGGTTGTCAAACTTTCCATCGTAAGCTACCTATCGAATATGTACATAAAGCAAAATAAGCCATTATAAACAAATAAACAGACCAAGTGCGAGTCGGACTCGCGTATGAAGGATTCCGTACCATCATAGTACATAGTAGTAAAGGGGCGGCCCCCCTAAAACAACACAAACCACCGTTTACAATACCTATGTTTTATAATGTGTTCTGATCGTGAAAGTTTAAAAAAGACAATTAAGTACCTATTTTTTGTTGTTAGAGCGGCAAGAGAAACGTAACAATTTTGTGAAAATTTCAACTGTCTACAATGTAGGCTTCCCTTGATCAGTAATTATGTAGACTCTACATTATTACGGATCAAGAGATACATCCCGGTGACAGACGGACAATGCAGGCTTAGTTATAGGGTCCCGTTGGTTACCCTTCGGGTACGGAACCCTAAAAAAGCGCATCTTGTAAGGCTGATTTTCTCTCATTGCCACATCAACTGCCCCTTTTACTTACGGCAGCAGCTGTTTATCAGACTACGTAGGTTGCACTGAGGGCTTTGAGTACTTTAATTTTACTTTACGATGATTTTAAGTTTATAGGTAGGTACCATAATCCCATTTATTCATTCGTGAACCTAAAAGTGTGGAGGTCACAATCATCTAAAGTAGGTACTTACCAAGGTCTGTTACTTGTTAGCGTAGTTACACAATGTTATTGATGTGTACTACGGCACTGACGTTCTAAATTTAAAGACGACTTGGCGCCAAACGCAGTCACTTGGGCCATAGACTTCCTCATGTTTTTTTATCGCGGCACGTGCAATGTCAGTGCTGACTGTCTGTCGATGATCGAAAAGGTGACGACTTTTTATTTTTGAAACAATTGCAGACTTCCGTTAAATAAGGAAACTACATCACGCCTATGTAATCCCCGAAGGGATGGGCAGAGGTTGAGAGGTGTACCTAATATAATAATATACACACTCGCCGGTTAAGTTTTAAGTCCCATATGTAATAGGGGGCGACCTTATTGCCATCAACCGGGCGTAAGTCCGGACTCCGTGAGGTTCCTGATAAAAACCTTATTATACTTTGCCGATATCTACTTTATATGCTCAGCTGTCTGGTTTACGACCAATCGATGCTGTCTCTAAATATATTGAGGAAAGTTTGTTATTAAATCAGTGTGTGTAAGTATATTCTTGGAATTTTACCAGTGCAAACTCAAAGGTCTGCCTTACAAAAGATGATAATTTTTAACAGGAAAACTTTTATTTACTCGCCGCTGCAATAACTTACCGAGGTGGGTTGAGGCCATTGACACAGTAGACATATTATTATTATAACTATCCAGTATTTGAACTAGGAACAAATGGTCGGACGAACAAAGTAGGTACGCTAGGGAATGGGCAACTACAGTACTTTCACAGTTTTTATGTCTTGTGACTGGGACTGTAGCTACATTTAATTTTCGTCTTTATTTCGACAATTCAAAAGTGCTTGTAACTGGCCTACTTGAAATAAATGCTTTGATTTTGATTTTGAAAAGCTTTGAATATTGTTACCTATACACCTTTATCGTCTGTAAAAAGGCTATGTACCACTGAAGAGCCCTGTTACATTTTTTTGTTGTACAATTTAGTTACTAAAAGGCATATCACGAAAAGTATTCTACTATTATGAAAGTATAGGATATTTGTGAAATGACTTTTTTCATTTCACAAATATCCTATACTTTATAATAAATAATATATTCAATAGAATCTACAAATTAGAGGTCCCAAATCATGAAATCAGGTTTCCGTGAGTTTTTGCCTAAACATGCATCGGGAGAATGATGATTACTAAATAAATAAATAAGTTATCTAAAATTCGTTCTAATATTATTGAAGTAGAGTAAACGAACTATTGGTAACAAGTAATTGGTGTGGATTCTGTTGTGCACAAACTAAACTTAATTTAGGCTAGCTATGAACTAAGTCATGTCAAACTAGTTTATGCCTTGGCCTTCACCGTGTTTTTAGTCGACATGTTTTTACGTGCACCCTTCATTTGTATGGAAATATTAGTTCCAACTAAATTTGATATCAGAGAAAAAGATAGCAATAGCCTAAATTAAGTTTAGTTTGTGCACAACAGAATCGACACCACTGTTAGTTCAAGCAACGAACGGAAAACATAATTTCAAAGAGTAAAACTCGCAATTTCGCGTTTTTTTTATGTAAGTAACAGGACTCTTAACAGTACACCATTTTGAAGCCCCTCACTTAAAAAAACCCGACTACAACTATCGGGCAGCTGTACTGTAGCCCACCAGACATACCATTCGTCTGGTCTGAGGAAGAACCTGAAGAACATTACACCCTGTCCCGTTCCTGCAACTGCTGATTACCTATGTGCCGAATCGAGGAATTGTGGCCACGTTTTTAAGTAGTGCGGGAACTGCAGGATAAGACGATAACTCTAACATCCGTGAGTGATTTCATAAAAAAGGTCTCGTTGTTTTACTGCTTATCTTTACATTGTGTCATTGGCTTTATTTTCCTTGTAATTTGCAGTGTTATTTGATACCTAAATAAATAAATAGGACAAAATCTGAGCCTTTAGGGCTGATGCTCCAGGGTAGCCCGCAAAATTCAAATTTCCTTACGTTTTTTGCAATTTGCAGGCCAGTGCTAGGTTGTATGTTGATTAAAATATTATTCGCTGCTGCAGGTGCAGGAATAACTTTGACCTTGAAAAAGTCATTTTTCTACCTCTATGAACTTGGAGGGTTGTATAGATGATTTTGATTATTATAATTCTCTAACTACATATATACGTCTTATAGCCGCGAATAATATTTTAATCAACATACAACCTAGCACTGGCCTGCAAATTGCAAAAAACGTAAGGAAATTTGAATTTTGCGGGCTACCCTGGAGCATTCACCTTAAGGCGGTTCCCCGAGCAAAATTAGCAACTCTATTTGTGTTGGTTCAAAGTTCTTTTGAAATACTGTTAGAATAAAGTTCTAATCAGCTTGTAGTGTAAGCTGATTAGAACTTTATTCTAACAGTAAAGTGATTGTAACGTCAGTCACTGCAGGCCGACTAGTGCGAAATGAGTGGTTTTTATTCTTTATAAAATCAAATTTACGTCTTTTGAAAAAAATAAAACGACAATTATGTTCATTATTAAATTGTCTATCCATTAGTTTATGTAGCAAATCAAAATAATGGTAACTTTACGAGGAGTAGCATTTTATAAATCATTATTTCTCATTTCTGTGGTTTCATTGTGAGGGGATTTATTAAACATTAAGTTACTTATAAGAAAAAAAGAAACGACAATTTTGGAGTCAAGAATATGTAGTAATTTAATGTATTTTTTATTAGTTGGTATTTCTTTTGGATAAAGAGGAGTAAGCTCCAAAAAACTGCTCGTTCAAAGTCATTTGCTCGGGGAGGCGCCTTAAGAAAAATATTCTATTTAAAATCTTACGAGTCAACAATTAGGTACATCGTCGGGCGATGAGAGACATAACTATATAATAGTTATCGTCATTAATATTCATCCTTCTCTTGCCGTTATCCCAATTTATTTGGAGTCTGCGCAACTTGTCTAATTATCTTCTTCCATTGGTACTTCGCAATCAGTCGTCATACCCGTAGTCACTCTCTTCTCTCTTTCTAGTCATATCATCTTTATCTATACTAATACTAAAAAGAAGAAAGATTTGTATTTTTGTATGTTTGTAATGAATAAACTCAAAAACTACTGGACCCATTCCAACTACATTATCCCTGATTACTATAGGCACTAGTCTTTCATAAAATTCATCCATCGTTTCTTTAAGGTCTTCCCCCATTCTTATTACTCATCCACATAAGAACTCAGAACTTTCCTCACGACATTTTTTCTTATTTCTCAGCATTACATAAATACATTTTTCATCAAACAAGGTACCATGAATGATGTTTAAACACAAGATCGCTGTGGGGGGGGCTGGTGACCTGTAACACACTAGGCTTCTTCGAAAACCTACTTCAGGCACCAGTCTCTTCATAGTCTCTTCCAATGGTGGAATATAAGGAACCTTGTCAAAAACATTGTTAATTTTTATGAACCAATATTGTGAAGAGAGAATAAATAAATTAATTAATTGATGATGGTGATCAAAGCTAAAGAGTTTGTATGTTTAGAGGCGTCAATCTCTGGAATTACCAGTCCAATTTGAAACATTCTTTGTGCTTCTTATGAGCCCACTTCTTGAGGAAGGTTGTAGGCTATTCAACATCACGCTTGGGCCCTTACGAGCCAAGCAAAAACAGAAGCCTCTAGTAAAGCCGCGTGGCACACATAGTATGCGTGCAACCTCGAGGCTGCGCAACGAGAATCCGTTATTCTTTATGGTCATATTTAGCCATATTGAGTACGCCTGACTAGTGCGTAGCTGCCAAGAATCCTGTCTATATAGCTTCAGTGAACAGACATAGCCAGTTATATAGACACTTTTATTGCCCTACGCGGTAACGGGAGCCAAATAACTATTGAAATATGAATATCAAATTATTTTTCTGCGGCGAGTTAGTACCATGTAGGTAGGCACCAATCTAGGCGATTGATGAACGAAAGACTACCAATCAAAACGTGTTAGGTAACCCATTTGTCAGCGTGTTTGACTTGGTAAAGCGCTGCCAAGCGATACACACTTTTTCTTCTTTACCGTGTGGCTAGTGCCAAACCAGTAACCCTGGTCAGAGTTTCGCTGTCGAGAAATATTTCTCAAGCATGCTGGTTTCCTCTTGATGTCTTCCTTCACCACACATACTCCATCTGTCGAAGAATCAGCAAACAAAAACATGAAGTTGGAAAAAAAGAAGCAACATTTTCCGTCGCCTCTTTGAAATCCGGATATTATTATTATTGTACAAAATTTACTTTATGTTGCTCTACATTTCTTTTGTGAAATTAATTTCAGAGACGTAAGTGATTCTCATAATCTTGTCTAGACTCGAACACCGTGTCTCCGGCATCCTTCGGTTACGTAACGCAAACGTGTTACGTAAAGTTAGTGCGGAAGTGCGGACTTCGCCCTTTCTGCCGTAATAAGTACTCGAAGTTTTTATCGTAATCGTAACATTTTTGGTAAATAGGTACAATTTTTATAATGTAACAATGCAACGTGCCGTTATGCTTTCATAACTTCTCTAAAAGAACTGCGAACTTAAACATGTTTTTGCTTATTATATAAATCCATCAAGTCCGACAACCAGCCTTACCAAGGGGTATCGTACATTACCCATTAACGGGTTGGTGGAGTTTAAATAAGCCGTTGTTCCATATCATCATTTCAGCCGCAAGATGTCCACTGCTGGACATAGGCCTCCCCCAAGTCTCGCCACATGACCGGTCCCGTGCGACTCGCATCCAGCGGATTCCCGCAACCTTCATTGGATTGCTTGGATTACTGGCATTGGTCCTCTGCAATACTAAAGGCATCGCATGTGCGTTTCTTACCAGCAAGCTGATAAATGTCGTATGTTCCTGTAATAACATAATTATGATACTCTTCCAATCTGTTCACAGCAATTGAGAGTAGGTAACGTATAATACTCCGTTCTCAGCCCGTTTTGATACCCCGTTTTGATTTGTAAATACACCCTCAGCGAAGCCGAGAGTCAATTGTTTTTCCCATCCTATACATGCATACATTGAATAGTACTTACAAGTCTTGTAAGTACTATTCAATGTATGCATGAGCAAGGCGCAAACTGATGTTTCAAAGCAATCATTTTGGCGCAGTGCTACGTTGTTTGATGTAGCAGAATGCTTGACGGCTTCGTGAACCGCTTACACCCTGTAAAGGATTGTTATTCTTCATCAGTTATGTAACTTTTCTTTACGCCTTTCTCCAAGTTCATCTTCAACTACTCAATATGTCTGGATGCTATTTTCCCGTTCAGTTATAACAACTAAAGGTATCAAACTGCGACCTCTGATTGTGCAGCACTGTTAAAATCATAATTGATCTTTATCGTCAATGCTATACGGTTGCTATCAGCGGTAAATTACCCGAGAAAGGACTCATGTAACAACGACGGCGCCCGCGCCGCGCCGGTACGTTGGCTTATCTTTGACATTGAAGCCACGGAATTTGTACAAAGATTTGATAATTATAACTAGACACCTGTGATAAGGAAGGAGAAACGTGACTTAATGATAGTAATAAGATTGTAGTTAGTAATGCGCGTTAAGGCTGATGCTCCACGGTAGCCCGCGAAATTCAAATTTTCTTACGTTTTTTGCAATTTGCAGGCTAGTGCTAGGTTGTATGATGATTAAAATATTGTTCGCGATTGTAAGACGTTTGTAGTTACAAAATTATAATCATCAAAATCATCAATACAGCCCTCCAAGTTCATAAAGGTCTAGCAATGACTTTGACTTTGAAAAAATCGTTTCTCGACCTTTATGAACTTGGAGGGTTGCATTGATGATTTTGATAATTGAACGTAAGAAAATTTGAGTTTCGCGGGCTTGTTGGAGCATTCACCTTAAACAGGATTTGTAATTATTATTAAAACGAGCATGGGCGTGGTCGCGGTCTAAAGGCAGGCGACATCGCCAGCTAGCGAGCGAGCGAGCGAGCGAGCCCGGCGAGCATCGTTTCAGCTCTTATGTGCTCTTATGTTTCTCAAATGTGCAAAACCGAAGTATGAAAAGAAATGAAACGATACTAGCCCGGCTCGAAAGTTTGTGAGGATAGATGGGTGTTTGTTACTCTTTCACGCAAAAACTACGGCCCAGATTTGGCACACAGACAGTTTATAACCAGGATTAACACGTAGGATACTTTTTATCCCGGTAGAACGATCCCGTAGCACAATTACCGAACACCACACAGGCGTAGCCGCGGGCATATTAAGCTAATTAAAAAAACCTACTCCTCTCTGACTCTGAATCGAAAGAAGTCGCAATAGCAAGAAAGGTCCTTCTTGAAGAGATCTTATTGGTATGTCGGACGCTGAGGCAATTTTGCCCATTCTCCTTTGATACGTAATCCAGTCTGGTGCGGTCGCCTTTAGATTTCGTCGGTCTGTCTGTCTCGGGGGCATCCCACACTATGTTCCAGCATGTGTAGTCTCTATACAAGGTCTTGTCTGCTCCTAAGGTCCACTGCTTCTTCAGTGTGCTAGCTCTGAGGCCTATTACTTATTTATCCTATCTTTTTGATATCCAGTGACTATCAAGCTTCGGTTACACCGAAGTTTGATGACAACCGAGAATGTCATAATATTGGTATTACGTATCGCACTGAGTGGATATCACTTTACGGTGACTAACAGCCCGGGTACGGTGTAACGTCTTTCACGAAAGCCACTTCAAACTCAGTTGTCATCAATTTGTTGTCCACTATTACTACTACTACTTACTTACATAATCGAAATAATCTAAGTATCGATACGAAAGCGTCTGTCAAAATGAGTTACGGTGACTATCAGCCACGATGACAGCCAATGACGTCATATTTGATCGCGACTGGTCATACATAATACGAAACTAACCTTTTGACAGTTAATTGATGGACACTGAGCCCAGTTACTATCATTTCGAGCTGTCAACAGAGATACGTAATAGCCCTACTGAAAGGTATATGTCGATGTCGGTAAAGTTTACTTGCTAGATGTACACGTCTTCCATACTTGGGTGATTAGGTCGGCTACGAGCTCAGCTACCATCTGGCCACCACCACCAGCTGGCCTAAACTATTTTTTTATTAAATAATAGGTTTGCTCTTGACCATGAATGCAACCGATGATTTTATCTAAAACTAGCTCATGCCCGCGGTATCGTCCGCGTGGAGTTCGATAATAGGCGAGATGTCAAAAAAAAAAACTAATTAGTGGGTCAGTTAGGATTATCAGAAAATATTTGACCAGTGTTTTTTCTTTTTTAACGAAGATATGACGCTTTTAAAATTTTCAATACGCCACGCATAGATATAAGTTTTAGCTAGTTCTGACGTCACGAGCCCCCACTCCCGAGTTTTGATGCGTTTTATCTTTGTCAATATTCATTGATTTACAAAAACAAAAAAATACGTGTCCATTAATTCCCAATACTCTAACTGACGGACTAAATAGATTTGCAATTTTTTGATACTGTCGTCACGCCTATTGTCCGACGCGATTATACTACCGAGATAAAAAGTATCCTATATATAAATTAATCCAGGTTATAAGCTACCTTTTTTTTTTTTTTTTTTTTTTTTCGTATGGGAAATCATCAAATGACTTCTCCCGCTCTGCGCGGAGCGGGAGGGAGTGTCAGACTTTTACTGACTAAAACCCATCCATGTTCCTTCATCGCCCTTTGTGTTCCGGGGCCACGGTATCTCTTTCGAACAGTCTCGCAACCCCAGGTTATAAGCTACCTGTAAGCTAAATTTCATCCAAATCCGTTCAGTAGTTTTTGCGGGAAACTAACAAACATCCATCCACCCATCCTCACAAATTTTTGCATTTCTAATATTAGCAGGAAAAAGTAGGACGAAACGAGCATACTTGTAAGTATACTCTGCATGCTCTTGCTTTGAAGGTTGATGGAACATAGACTCTGAAAGAGTGTCACACTTTAGCTTGGCGCAATAAATGTTGAAGATTGAACACAAGGCATAACATATAACTTGTGAAAGTACTGTAGAACGTTGCTCATTCCAAAACGTAGAACTTTAAGGAGAAGAATGTGCAAGAAACTCCATGGACACTCTTTTAAATCAAAACATTGTTACAAAATCTTGGTTACGGCATGACATTCAGGTTGGGATTACACACTAGCGACCCGCCCCGGCTTCGCTAGCTACATTGCACCCGGCAATGTAGCTTAAGCATATAATTTATCTTCTTGAATCACTTTATTGCTGAAAACTGCATTAATATCCGTTGCGTAGTTTAGAAAAAGATCAAAGCGTACAGACAACGGGAACGACTTTGTTTTATACTATGTAAAGATGTGAGAAAGATGTAGAAAGAGAGCGTCAGTGATATAACCATGCGTCGCCTGTCATGCAGACACGGAACTATCTTAAATCATAGATAACTTCTCCACGTAAATCTTAATCCATTTGATGATGGATAGCCCAGATTTCCGTAACATTCAGACTTATCTCGTGTATATAATAGTCGTCGATAAACGGTGAGGACATCGCGCGTCTCCGCTGACACTGACTGCCCGTTATTTTTATCTTAGGGCCGAGTTAAAAATGTGCGCACAGCTGATTGGAGAGTTACTGAGTTTGGTACTTGATAGATAGGTCGTCTGTTTTTTTGCTGTCGTTTTCGAAAAACATGAGCATACCTTTCTAACAGACTCTTCACGAAGCCGTCAACCAAGCATTCTGTACATCAAACTAAGTAACTCTACACAAAAATTATTGCTGGGAAACGACATTTTTATATGGTCAATCACGGTTTTCGGTAGGACTCAAAGCGCTCTCAAACATTGTGCTGAATAGTACGTTTTTATTTTTTTATTTATGACATCTCGCAGTTCAGTCTATAAGGACTGACTACTGCTTAACCGGGCTAATCCTGTGAATGCCTGTGATGCCTTGAATTTAAGGCCTCCAGCCTAGCACAACTATAAACTAAGCGAGCACTAAGGGCACCCCCTGTGGGGTACGAAACTCGGCTTAGGGCGTCGCTAAGGGGGCAGCAAGGGGACAGGCTGGATCTGAGGGCCTGCCGTGCAAGTACGTAGGAATCGATTCGATAAATCTGACAGTCATTCTCGACAAAATGAGTTTATAACAAAGATAAAAACTCATTTTGTCGAGAATAACTGTCAGATTTATCGAATCGATTCCTACGTACTTGCACTGCTGGTTTGATACTACTAGCTCAGCATCGCGGGCTGGCTCGAGCAAGGGTCGGGGGGGGTTGAACGGGGACGTCGCGCCGGACCTCGGCGGCGAGGTCGGAATGTTGCCGGTTTGTATTTGTATTTTCTACGAACGGTACTGGTGTCTTTACTACTTTCCTGTAAGAGGCATAGCAGCATCGTTAAAAGATTATAGCTTAAATAGAATAGTAATTGAAGAGATAGAACGTAGTAATATTAGGTCGCCGAGGTGAATCGATCCGATACTAGGGTCGTGGCCTTTCTGCCCACGAGAAAACTACTTCACGCAGATAAAATAAATTCAAACCCAACGTAGACGTAGGTACTCTGCGCTGTAAATCACTATTTAAAATCTGTGGTTTACTAAACTTGGTAAACTTGGAGAGGATTCAACTGGTTTTATCCTCTTTGGTCAGAGACTCATAAAAGCGAGGTTAGGAAGATCGTTGGGGTAATGAACTGCTATGTTAATAGAATGTAGACTGTCCAGAAAAAGTGAATAATATTTAATGTAGGCTAGACTTATTGACAAGAAATCCTCTATAACTGTATTTATTTTCTGAAGTCACATTTTGTTTAACGGACCCTCGAGGTAGCAATTTAACTTCAGTGCAATAAATTTTGATACGTTTGCTTCTGAAAGTACTATGATAAAATTCTAGAAAAATTAAAAAGAGTCGACCAGAATAACAGGTGCAATGTTCGAATTTCAGTTCAAGCTAGACCTTTTACTTTTGCTTAAACATTTTCCCTTTTAGCAAACATTTACGGGCGAAAATAAAACGTGTAAAAATGAAAAAGAATCGATCGCCAAAAAAAAAACAATTTTAACGAAATGTTCCAATTTCAGCAACCTTAGCTTACCTACTTTTAATTAAACATTTTTACTTTCCGCAAACATATTTATGTACGGGCGAAATTATCTGACGACATTTGTGTAGGTCCCCGATCAAAACGTGTTCGCATACATAGCCAAGGTTATTATACTGATAAAATATAACTGAATACTGATAAAAAGTTAACTAATCATTGTAATAACCGAGTGGAGATATGACCTAGATATCGTTCCGCATTGCGCCAGAATATTTGGCAGACTGTATTAGGAACCAAACCATTGTTTCTTACGTAACCTCTTTACGCACTGACATGACATTTTTAAATAAAAGATGGCGGTGGAAATGCGAGGTCGTTAGCATGTGCGTCATGGTATGTTTTCGGCTTTTGAAAATCGCAAGTTCTTTAATATTGTTATGAACACGAAAGAAGTGCTTAGTATCTGCAGTTGGAAAGTTGCTTTGCCCTATAGAGTGACCGTTTCAGGGCTTCAAGCGGAGATTTTAGATGCTGCTGGGTAACAGTAATCATCAATATCGTCATCAGTCTACACTGCTGGATAAAAGCCTCTTCAGCCGTACTTATACAATGCTTTTCGATCTTCAGCTGCTCTCATCCACGACCTGCTACCAGCCACATTGTAATCGTCGCTCACCTCAATGCGTCCCGCCTTACGATTGCCGATTCGCGGTCTCCACTCTAGAACGGCAGGTTCTGGGGTAGATGACTACCCCAGAACAGAAAACAGGTTTGCTTGAGTAACCGTACCTTAGTCATTTTTAACCGACTTCAAAAAGGAGGAGGTATTCGATTGGTAAATTTATCTATTCACGTAACAATTTATTACGTACCCTACACGCACAGTTACTGGGGAATACCTAAGTGTCTAAATAAAGATAGAAGTCACACGGTGTCATTAGCACTCAGGTCCTTACGTCATACTTTTTGGAAAACTGTCGTAGCGCTGTGGTGAAGGCCATCTTGTGTAAGTCAACACGACTGTCATCACCTGAGACAAAAGTGTCACTATGCAGCGTCGTTACAGCTACAAGTTCACTTAAGGCTTAATTAATATTCAGGCTAAATTCAGCTTAATACATATATCAGCTTATTATCCTATTATTATTATTATACTTAATATGCATATTAGTTTTTAGGCTTACTTATTTATTTTTTTTGTCTTTTAAATTTTCTTTTTTTTGGCTTCCTTACTGAAATATTTTTGGACAGCCCGACTGCCTTGTTGGTCTAGATGTCGCAAGCGACTGCTGAGCATAACGTCCTGGGTCGATTCCCAGGTCGGGCAAAGTGTTATTGGTTTTTCCATCAGGAATTTCTCAGAAGCAGGCACGGAGTGTGGATTAGCGCCCAGTTGATGGCAATCGCCTCCTACTATATGGGACTTGACGAACTGTTGGTGTACTATTAGATACACTTCTGCCTAACTCTTCTGGGATTACAAGCGTGATGTTATGATGTTAGCTAGATGATATAGATATGGGCCTACCGCGGGAGACAGAGACTGCCTCTATCTATGGTTATACCACGTTGGCCATTTCTGCCATCTAGCATTGAATTGGTGAATTTTGTACGTATCTCTCCTGTATCCTGTCCTCTCCTTAAGACTGTATGATAACTCTCCTGTATCAGTGTATCATCTCTCTTATAGTAGAAAGTTTTGGATTTTGGTGTAGCAAAATTGGGTTGGGTTAATTTATGAATGTTCAAGAACCCCATGTCAACGGGGTTTTCGGAATGTTTTCTTGTGTTAGTAGACACTTTATTTAATCTAGAACGTTGAGTATCAGCTGGGCAGTTCAGAGTTCACCATCTCCAGCTAAGAACTTTAATGCATTATCTGCCTATCATGAATATAATGATAGAGAGGATTAGATCGACTAGGTAACGGTTTCTTCGCGATGTTTTCCTTCAACGATTTGAGAGTAGTGGCATAAAGTCAGGCACTGCTATTATGGCACCACTTTGTTGAATGACTTTCAAATCTTCAACACGACATGCCACAATGATAGATGAAGATCTCCGATATACGAACGTGTGTGCAACATTGAATAAGGAGAAAATGTCGTCGTTTAAGAATCTAAAAATAGTCGTACAAGGTGACATGTCAACCAAGGCGAATGTAAACGTTCCTATGTGATAAAGAAAACTCTAGTAGAATAGAAGGTACAGTGCATTATGTAATCGATGTAATTGTTGGTGAGAAAACGATTCATTGACTACATTTACGTATGTAGTACATAGCAATGATGTCGGAACTGAATTGCCAAGTAACCCTATAAAATAATGATTATGAAAAGACATCGGTACGGCAGCACCTCAAACTATTACAAACTGTCAAACATCTTTAATAGATTTTCAATGTTATCGATAAAGCAATGTACAAAAATAAATTTTGAAAAAGTTGTAACTTTGCCTCTCAGGCCTAATAAAAAACAAAGACAGCGCTGCGAACAATAAAGTGATGCCGGTTTCGTAAACATGCGTACCTACATTTCTTGATTAGGCGAGACGACAAAAAAAAAACTAATTAGTTCGTCAGTTAGATTATCCATAAATATTTGATCCGTGGTTTTTCTTTTGTTACGTAAACCAAAATTGACGAAGATACGACGCTTTTCAAATTCTCAATACGTCACGCCTAGGTATTTTTAGCTAGTTCTGACGTCACGAGCCCCCACTCCCGAGTTTTGATGCGTTTTATCTTTGTAAATTTTCATTGATTCACAAAAACAAAAAATACGTGTCTATTAATTTCCAATACTCTAACTGACGGACTAAATAGATTCGCAATTTTTTGATACTGTCGTCATGCCTATTGTAGTTTGATGTAAATTGTCCGTGTGAGCGTGTATACACAGAGCGGAGCTTAGTTTTGCGCTAGCTTCACTTTATTGTTCGCAGCGCTATGTCTTGGTTTTTTATTTGGTCTGAGCTTTGACCCCCAATATCTCCGTAACTAGAAGGATTCCAGGTATGGTCCAGAATAAAAAAATGGTCGCAATGACGGGTAGAACAAGTGGCTTTTGGCTTCGTTAAGTGTTACACCCATTAGCTACAGGTTAACCTATCAAGCGATTGGCTACAAACTGCCCTATACCTCGTCAGAGCTCGACGGTTTTAACGATTATTACTTATATTAAATACTACTTACTTATTTTGAATACCTACGGTTTTCTTGTGTACATAGATCGATAGCTACCTGAAACTGTATTTTTTTTCCAATCAACCTTGAACTCTAGTAGTTTAGCGATAAAGTTAAAAATCTATTATACAAAGACAGAGTGTAGTGATGTGCTGGCGTCTGTATCTGTCTGCACACCTATATGTAGATTTATGTAAAACTAATTTTCGATTACTTATAACAATTTTGAACATTAGGTAAGTAATTGTAACGTTAGGTTGAAATTTTAATGGCTTTGGCTACTTAAGCTCATTGACCCCACAGCGAATGTAACCAGGGGCCCAATTCTGTAACTTTGTGTTAAGCAACACGCCATTGACACTCTATCGACACACTACAGACATTATGTTGCCACTGTTGCAAATTTGGTATTCTGCAAAAACTTCAATGGCGTTTCAGTGGTGTCTCAGTAGTGTGTCGATAGTGTGGCGGTACAATATTTTTTAATGTTTTCTTGATCGATGGCTTCACAATGGCGGTTCAATGGCCAAAACACTTCAAACACGATAGACACAACTTTCAAATACACTTAAAATATTTACAGACTACCGTAACTTTGGCCATCATGATGACATTGACATAAATTATAGTGGAGCAGAATACCAATTATTACAATAGTCTTCTATGGCGTTTCAATGGCACTACAGTGGTAAGTCAATGACCATAGATAATTTTTAGAATACCAAATGTCAATGATTAGCCTATTGAGACACTACTTACACACTACCGACACACTATTAGCAAGTTTGTAATTTTACAGAATTGGGCCCCAGAGTTCTGCCAGCACGCCTGGCGTCCCGTTACGTCACGGAGCTACGTCCTACCGGCCCTACCGCGCGGCTGTATGACACAATATTATTGATTTTCTTGCTTACGTCACTCGTAGGTAATAAATAGGTTAGGTACAGAAGATGGGAGTACAGCTGTTATTAAGGAACCTTCTGGAATTTTTTAATCAAATCTTAGCATGGCATAATCACTCAATAATGTTCCCACTACTGGGATACTCGCCTTCTGTATGAGAGGGAGTGGGCTGCAATCCTACACGCGGGCCCAGTGTGGGTGAAGTTGTCACATATCTTCGAATTTTTGGTTCTAGAACATGATCTTCAGGATCAAAACGTTTTTGCGAAAATCAAACTTCGTATGTTTAAATTAGGCTGAAAATAAAAGCGCATTTTTAACGTCCAAAAATGACATAGGGACCTACGATAGCCCTCCAAAATCAAAATGCTACACCTTTCACCATTTCCTAGCGTTTTATTTAACGTACCTACAGGCAACCATGAAGGTCTACTCAATTTGAAGGTCTTATAAAATCGTTCTGCTGAGGTAAATTAAGACAAACCGTCCATAAAATCATAATTTGTTTAATAATAAATAATACAAAAAAAAGAAATTGCAATGTTTTTTCCATTGTCAGAAATAAAACAATTTTTAAAACATAGGCAGAGGGTCTTGCGGCGGTGGTCAGGAAGGACCGTAGTATACTATCAATATGCATTAATCGACATTTGATTTTGAAAGGGAGAAGTTGCGGAGTAAACTCCCTGCACTCCCTTCTCATGATGAGTAGTAAGTCACCTTTCTCTATAATCTATGGGCCTTCCGTATCTAGTTTCTCTGATACCTGGAACAGGGTCATCTGAACACTTAATGCCGTAACTTGACACTTACAGAGGGCTGGCCACATATGGTGTAATTTACTTATCTCGTAAGAAGCGATTGTACCTACTCACCTCTTGACATATTTTGATGGGACGAAACCTGAAAAAAAAAACGTTGTTTCCGACATTTTGCCAAGTTACGCAACGTAAATGTACGCGTGTGATCTAATCCTGAGAAGGTTTTTAGTTTTTTTCAATAACACTTGTTCGCAAGTAAGTATGTAGTTTATTAAGTATAGAGTTATTTGACCTATTTTCTTTCCAAACAGCTGATTGATCGTCATCTGTATATTTTCCCACGCCCATTGTTTTACACAATAACTGCATAGCGTTCTATAATTTTGTAACAATTCATTCGTTACTTCATTGGGAACATCGTGATTTTATTGCCAATGACCTCCACAATTGCTTCAAGATTATTGATGGCACGTTGCTGAGATAACCAACTCCTAATTTACCTTTTAAAAGGAGCACTGGACATTTTCTGACAATCTGACATCAATAAAGTCTCTCTTTGGTAGGTGGAACACGTATTACCTGATTATCATGTAAAAACAGCAATAATATTGCCCAGTCGTCGTAGTCGCACGAAAATCATTAAATTTGTACTGAAACGCTCTTGCACAGAGGCCACCGCGCAGATCGATCGACGCGGACGGTCGGGCAGCCGGCATAATGGACGATGTGATGTAAGTTCTGTGCCGGATAAACGCTGTTTGAAATGTTTTCCTGACTTTTCCTTCACAAACTAATGCTTCTAATTGAATTCCTTCTTGTTTATCTTCGAAACTGAATTTTGGAAGAGCCAACAAAAATGCCGGAGTCATTCTCCAAATACTACTTCGTAATTCGTAGATGCTATTGACCGGTATGACTCGCGTGAATGAAAAATTATTCAAGTCCAAAAGTACCTAAATGAGTTCGCTTTCGAATTGCGTGCGGTCACTTCAATGAGAATTTAAGTTAATACCTAAGTAGGCCTAAACCGAAGTAGAAAAGGTCGATTCTGAATATATATTAATATTTTTATTCAGGCATGTCAATGTTACGTTATATAAACACTATTATTTGTGGTCCGCGCAGCATGTCTTCTTCTTCCATACCTCTCTATTACTGTCATCCCATCAGACACCTCCTTCCTCCTTCTTTGGTCTTCCTCTACTCTATGTGTGGCAAATAATAAAGTTTTCCATGACTTTTCACAAAAGCAGAAAAAAACCAATAACATGAAATATAATCCACTAGAAAATACCCTTTTTTCTGAGCTACGATACTCATTTTTCACTTAAAGACAATAAATATTCTCCTCGACATAAAATGAAACTTGTCACTCACCGACGCACGTTGAGTTACCAAGCCGGATGACCTTGGCGGTTCCTCTCTCATTACCAAGTATTTTCTCGTTACATAACTGTATCAGCTGGTCTGTATTGGCTTTGGCTGTTGGCTATTGGCGACTGTAACGGCCAATATTGGCCACACTTCAACAGTGTCATTAATAATTAGTTACCTGAGAAGTGTTTGATGAAAGATTTTCACATTTAGACACAGTTTTTAGTTAGATTAAATTCTAAGGGAGGTGGGATCTTCACCTTAATGAAATCTTAATCGTAACTAACATTATAAATACGAGAGTAAGTTTGTTTATTTGTTTGTTACCTTTCACGGCTAAACCACTGAACCGATCATACTGAAATTTTGCATATACATGTCAGGTGTGTACAGAAACGGACATAGGGTACCTTTCTTCCCGAAAAAAAAAACCAGCCAAGAGCGAGTCGGACACCGAGGGTTCAGCACAAACTTTATTGAATGAAAGGAAAATTGCGTTTTACGATTTATGACGTATTAAAAAAATACTACTAACTAGATCTCGTTCAAACAAATTTTCGGTGGAAGTTTACATGGTAACGTACATCATATATTTTTTTTAGTTTTATCATTCTCTTATTTTAGAAGTTACACGGGGGGGGGGACACAGTTTACCACTTTGGAAGTGTCTCTCGCGCAAACTATTCAGTTTAGAAAACAATGATTTAGGAACCTCAATATCATTTTTGAAGACCTATCCATAAATACCCCAAGCGTATGGGTTTTGAAAAAAAAAAGTTGACTTTCAGTTTTAAGTATGGGGAACCCCCAAAATTTATTGTTTTTTTTTTTCTATTTTTGAGTGAAAATCTTAATGCGGTTCACAAAATACATCTACTTACCAAGTTACAACAGCATAGTTCTTATAGTTTCGGAAAAAACTGGCTGTGACATACGGACAGACAGACAGACATGACGAATCCATAAGGGTTCCGTTTTTTGCCATTTGGCTACGGAACCCTAAAAGTATTGTTCCCGAGAAAAACAACAATAACGTTCATCATAAGAAAATTGATGGCGCCACGTGCCTTTCGCATCGCATCATTCAAATCCGCAAGCAAAAGCTGGTCCGGCATAAATTCCTTCTGCCAAATGAAATGCATCCCTAAACGTTTTAGTAATAAACCATTTGCTTCCCAACTTCACCGTTTTACGACCGAAATGGGTATAAAATTATTCTCAAAGACACGCATTCGTGGAAATGCCGTTTCTGCCAAGTCAACCGATCGACCGGTTCTTATTTTAGTCAGCCAGTCAACATGGTGATAGTGGAACTGTCTAGCTAGGGTACACATAATGCCCAGTATAACCTGACCCCGCTTTGTATGACCATCCTGTAATTTGGTTTGGCATAGCTTTATTGGTCGTCGCGCGTACATAACAGTACCTATATGTGTCGCCTTTGGTGGAGGATAAGAACATTACAGAATTAAGCTTAGCAAGCAGAGATGGAAGACCGTGAATAGCAAGCATTGGATTTGGTGCAATTAGGCTAGGAAGTGTGACTGTTAAAAGGGGAGGCCTATACCCAGCAGTGGGTTATTCCGAGCTGATATGATAGGCCAGGTCAGCTAGGTGGAGTGACGCGATGCTCTCGCTCAAGCAGGGCCTATACTACCTCAAATGGCTTAGCATGATCCTCCGTTACGCCTAAAATACTGCAGCATTACTTTTGAAATAAATATATGGTAAAGTTGAACACGATTCCATAAAATTTTCGCGATAGAAAAATATCCCAAAGTTACTTTTAAACTGAACAATAAACCGCTGGCAATCATAAAATACTTCAAATTAGATCATGAAACTTTTTATACTAACTGAACTAACTATAAAGCAGGTCTTATATTATTTATTTTTTAGTCCAATCAATAGATTTTTTGTAAATCGTAAAAAACCACTAATTTCGCACTATTCGGCCCGCAGTGACTGACGTAACAACCATTTTGTAGTGCAAGCTGATTAGAACTTTATTCTTCAGCATTTCAAACGAAGTTTGAACTACCAAATATAGAGTTGCTAATTTGAGGTAGTATAGGCTCTTAAGTACCGGGTTGCGATTTCTCAGCCTCTCTAAAGGGTTTAAAAATCCGAAAGGCACTTGTCCTCCCCTTCATTGCGATCATTATTTTGCTCTAGACCATACCTGGGAACCTTCTAGTTACGGAGATATTAGGGGTCAAAGTTACAACTTGTTTATAAACGTGTTTTCAATGGAAGAACTTTAATTTAAAGTTTAAACACCTCCACGACCCCCGTACTATTCAATCCATCCACCAGCACAATGTTTTGAGTGCGTTACATTGAGTTTTGCCTACCGTAAAACGTGACTTTACATCCCAAAAAAAAAAAGTCGTTTCCCAGCGATAATTTTTGCGTAGGGTTACTTATGTTGATATGCAGAATTTAATGCTTGGTTAACGGCTTCGTGAAGAGTTTGAGGAGACAAATCAGCAAGCGTGGAAGAGACCCAAAGGTTAGATGGCCTGACCATGGACTATAAACCATTAGTGGGTGGCTGGTAAAACCTGGAAAACAGTAGGCATTTTATAATCGAAGGAGATAACATACCACATAGGTCTTACCCATATTTGAATAAAAGTCTAGATTCTATTCTGAATCGTTCTCGAGTTGTCGCTGCAACGACCTCAAGCAAGGCGGAGCAAAGACCTTCGCAGCGCACAAGAGTAACCGAGGATCGAGTTCAGTGTCGTGCTATTGGACGAGGGATCTGAGGAGTTAAGAGGCCTATGTCCAAGTAAACGCTGATGATTGTGAAATCTCCACTCTCTACCCAGCTTTTCCCTTCATTTTCAGCCTACAACAGTACACTGCTAGACATAGGCCTCTTCAATCGCAAGCGACTCAACTCGATTTTCGGTAACTCTTATCCATTTGCTACCGGTCGCTCCATGCTCGCCTGAGGGCGTCCCACTTTACGCTTGCCGATTCGCGTTCTCCACTCAAGAACACGTCTACCCCAACATTCATCGGTTCTACGGCTAATACTCGTACGACCGGCCCATTGCCACTTCAGCTTTCTTATTCTGTGAGCTATGTCTCTATCGGATCACCTCGCTCCGGATGCGAACCCTCAGAGAGACTTTTTCCCTGAACTTACATAACGAAACTCCTTTAATTTTAAATGTCGAGTTTGACCCACCGCCTGACCTTGAGCTACTTATGAACCCAAGCTACGCGTAGAATAGTTGGCGGGCATCCAAATAGACGCACGCGCACCTCGGCGCGTTAGTATTAATACGGGACGGTTTTCGTGTTGCCCTTTCTTATGTAACAGGCGACGTTGTTCTTGACATCTCGAATAGTTTCAAGTGCGCAGACGTTTGCCAGAGAGCGGTGTTCCGTTTGAAAGTCCTTGGAGGAGTTGAGTTTGTTATGTTGGTATGCAATGAAGGTTGTTCCTAATTCAAATTTGGTCTTCTTATTCGTGTTTTTAGTTTTAGTGTAGGTATTTTCTTCGGGAATCGTAACAGTTAAGGAGAAGAACGATTTGGAATGTTGGTAAAAGTCTCCGCTGTGAGAATTCCCCTCTGATTTTCAATGAGATTCCCTGTTTTTATTAGGTAGAACCACAGCGGTTTCAAAGTTAGCAATGTGCTCTAGTTTATTGCTTTTAAAGAAATTCTGATCGACATCTGCGTACTTGCTGGTGGCCATGTTATCCTGAAGCATAGGCTACTTATGCCCTAGGTAGTTATGTACTTCCTTAATATATTTTATTTGTGACAGGTCTACCACACAATTCCCATACCTATAACACTGCAACTCCTGAAAGCCAGAATCAACTGTGGCAACTGCCAGAAAAGCCGAGACAATGAAGCTGGACGAAGTCCCAGAGAAACACAACGAAATTAATCAGAAAAGAATAGCGGAAGAGTAGGAAAAAACATGATTTCCATTTCCCTCTACATCACTTAATGCCTATTTTTTTTTTTTTTTTTTTTTCGGATGGGAAATCATCACATGACTTCTCCCGCTCTAGGCGGAGCAGGAGGGAGTGACAGACTTTTACTGACTAAAACCCATCCATGTTCCTTCATCGCCCTTTGTGTTCCGGGGCCACGGTATCTCTTTCGAACAGTCCCGCAACCCCGGCAGGATCACTTAATGCCTGACTTTTTCAGTTCTAAGTTTCTAACATACACAATCAAATCTATGAATGAAGGCAGGACGTCTATTGTTTGTAATATTAAAGTCCTGCTCACGAAGTTCTATAACTTCGTGAACAGTCTAGGACAACTTCGTCCTCATCATCATCATTTCAGCCGAAAGACGTCCACTGTTGGACATTTGCCTCCCTCAAGTATCGTTTTACGAGTATTTCTTCTTTATCTAAGGCTAACGGACGTCACGCGGTTTTACCCGCGTAGTTCCCGTCCCCAGTACGGGGATAAAATATAGTCTATGTTACTCAGGGTGAATGTAGCTTAGGTACTAATGGTGAAGGAATTTTTGAAATCGGCGCAGTAGTTTTTGAGTTTTTTCATTTCAAACATACAAATCTTTCCTCTTTATAATATTAGTGTAGATAAGTGTAGCTGTAGAAAAACATTGCCTCAGTCTATGAATGTCTCCTGTATCGTAGGGGCGTATACACACCTTTAAACTTACTTAACAAACACCCAGACTTGGAACAACGGTTGCATATTAGAAAATCAAAACTTTTCTGAGCAAATTTCAAAAGAACAACGTGCAAATCAACAAAGTTTAAAATAACGATGGTCATTTGATCAAAAGTTCAGCTGACCAAAGTCTGGAATATCAATGTTTATATTATTTATTACACTATTGACCAAATCGTTTAAAGGTCAAAATGGATTACCTACTGGATAAATTAATACAAATAATATAGGCGTTATACTAATGCGGGTAGAACTTAGATAATAAAATTATATTGGCGTCATACTAATGCGGGTAGAACTTAGATAATACATTTTTTAATTGAATGCATGTTACAAACTGTTTGAAGCGTTTTCGTTTTCACTCGTGTTCGATTAATTAACCTACTAAAAACAATCTCTTTTTTTATATTAATGCAAGTCGTTTCTGGCGTCACAGTTTTCATTTGTTCCCAACGAGTAACACCCTCAAATGTCACACTGTTACTCGATGGGATTTTTTTCTGAAAAAATTCCCAACCGGTCACACTACCAGTCACACTGTTACTCGATGGGAATTTCTTCAGAACAAAATCCCAACCAGTCACACTGTTACTCGATGGGAACACACTGTTACAGAACTTAATGAAAATAAGAATTAAATCGGTTTTTTAAATTTTTATTAAAATCAACAAAATAACAACATTGGTAAATACACGTTACACGTTAACATTCGTCATATTGCTAGTAATTCTCATTTTAATGTTTTAGTCATAGTAACAATATCTAAACACAATCGGCCTTATATAATATAACAGAGTAAATCATCACATTTTACAATAATTAACAGTCCTTATTTCTAATATTAATTTGAACTTTAAAGAAGAATTTTCTAAATATAATCAACCTTATGTTTGTACCTATATGTATGTATCACAGTAAATCACCACATTTTACAATAAGTATCAGTTCTTAATTCTAGTGTCGTAAAATCTCCAAAGCATGGCCAACTGAAATAAGACCTTGTGTTAATTCCAGCTGCACTTCCTGAATAAACTCGTCTCTTGATATAGATTTCTTACCCCGTTTTCTTTTTGACGGTTTGCCTTGTTGTTTCAGAACATTTCTGACAGTATTCTGAGAAGAATCTAACCTACCCATTTTGTTTAAAGAAGAAATTAACCTAACTTTTGATCAGTCGTTCATTTGATGTCACATACATTAAGATTCTAAAATTTTTCTAAATAAAACATTTGGTCATTTAAATTTTGTTATTTCGTTTATTAATGTTCTTAGGAAATTTGCTCGAGAAAGTTTTGATTTTTTAATATGCAACCGGAACAACTACCTGTAGGCCATACAAATATTTGTTCCGTGCAGGAAATGCACCCGTGACACGCAGCGCAGCACCCAAACGCTCAGCCACTGCGCCAACCGTGTTATTTAGTTACCTATCCAAGTACATTACTTTACATTATATAATCTAAGTGCACGTGTATCGATATAATAACAAGAATAATAAATTGTTCACGTGACACTGAAGATTTTCATTGTAGTAAGTAGATAGCAAATATGATAAGGCCACGAGTCGCAGTTGACAAATTTTCACTGTCATTATTGACTTCAATCAAACCAAACTCATAGCATACAAGGTGTAAATGGAGATGGACCTATCACGAAGCCGTTAACCAAGGATTCTTTACATCAAACTAATTTACTCTGCGCAAAAAATATTGCTGGGAAACGACTTTTTTTTAGGTGAAAAATCTCGGTTTGTGGTAGGACTCTATGTAACGCACTCAAAACAGTGTACTAATGGATGCATTGAATAGTGCGATTATTGAGGTGCGACTGCTGAGCATGAGGGGTTCGATTCCCAGGTCAACAACAACAGCCCATAACGTCCACTGCTGGACATAAGCCTCTCCCATGATGGGAGGAATTTGCCGTAATCTCCACGCTTGGCAGGCGGATTGGAGATCGCAGTGATGAAAGACTAACAGAAAACGCTGCTGCCCATTCTCTGGTCTACGGAGGTGCAAGGTGTTCTGCCTCAGACATTAGTCGCCTTATACGACACCCGTGAGTGTAATGGGTTGGTTCTATTCCACTCTGCCGGATACCACACAGCTCCCCCTCCCGCCCCCTATTACCCGCCCCCTATTACATGGGACTTAAACATAACTGGTGAAATGTGGTGAGTGTACTATTAAATACAAATTAGTCAAAACCCTCGGGGATTACAGTTCTGATGTTGTTATAATCTACTGAACTGCTTACCCCGAGGAATAGGTACAGGCGTGAAGTTGTTTTCCTTGTTAATGGTACGTTGGCAACAGAATATGAGCCTTGTAATGAATGGTAGCGGTCAGTCATAATCATTGGACGTAAGTAACAGGATCTTTGGTATGTGGTGAGATTGACGGTTAAGGTGCCAGTCTGGCCGCCACTGGCGAACAAGATTCTCATTAAACACTATTGACCGTTGTGAACCCAGGTTAATATTAGTAGAAAGGTTGTTTGATATAAGAGCACACATAAAGCTACCCGAAACTGTCAAAAGGGTATCAATTTTTTGGCCGGATTAACTTCCGCTTCATACAAAAATCTTCCAAGCCCAATCAATCTTGAATATAATGTTTTAGTATGAGAAGAGACGTGAGCGGTGTACAGCGAGCGAAGGGCGGTCCTCTGCTAGTGTGTATGAACATAAATTAGGACGGTGTTGTCAGCCCCATAGCTGTACAACAATCATTTGGCGCATGAACATAATATTTGGAACTAACACCATCATTTTATTTTTTTCCATGGAGTAATTAAAGTAACTTCGTTTTTTCAGTAAACTAAACACAATGGAAACACGATCAAATGTTTACCAACAACGCCCTTTTGACAACGATAATTGAGCGTCAAAATATTCTTACCTTGTATGACAGTGTCTTTAGATATTAGGTATGTACTGTTTAGATCTAAGTTCTAATTAGACCAAAACTAACGATCATCAGGTGTACTACGGTCCACTACGCGTAATTACCCTAGTGACGTCCGTGTGGGACCTAGATTTACGATCTACTTACTTTAAAATGTCAGAAGTCTTTGAACTGTACGTGCAATGCCGCTGCGCTATATAATATCAAAACAAAATAAAAAGTCTAATGCTAATTTAGCTCGATTCAGTCAGTGGTCTGTGCTAATATTTAAGCTTTGGATTAGGAGAATGATTGTGGTCTTTGTTTGGAAAAAAGTTTGGGAGTAGGTTACCCATTTTGAGACAAGTATCTTAAAACCATCCTACTTCCTGCAGAAACCTTTTTTTTCTATATCTGCAACTGCACACACAACCTTCTTAACACTTCTTCTGCTAGTGTACCTGCAAAAACTTATGAATCAAAATTCTTCTCTAAGCAATAGACTTGACATTATCTGCTCAGAGTGAGCGTACATAATATTCCTGTCGAATCAAAGCACTATATGCCTATTAAAATAGATCTGATGAGTGTTAGACAATTAAAATACATTGGCTATGGCTACCTTTAACAGTGTGCACTCGAAGCTTGAGCTCTACGAATTCTCTCTACTATCCTAAAAAAAGAGATTGAAATCCCACAAACTTATGTAAAATTATGTAGTTACGTTAGCAGACGTCTATTTTTGAAACGCACGTGATTTGAAATAGTCTCTTTGTAGTAAGACCGTTGCCCAGTCGCCTTGTGACGAAAAAAAAAACATCAGTGTGTCAAATATTTATCTTCACAGTACTTATTAAGTCTATGTCCTAACGTCGTCAACGAAACTGTCAAAATTAGTCCTTTTTACATTTAGTTCCTTAATTTTCCGTACCAAAATATGTTATTATAGGTAAACGCAGATTTAGCAGCACCGCAGTCACCGCATTCCAATTCTTCGTATAAAGTTCTATGCAATCTGTGTCTGTGTGCGAGATTGCATTGAAAAATTCGAATGCGGCGACTGCGATGCGGCTAAGTCTGCGTTCACCTTAATTTAGACCGGAATGTGCACGGTGGAGTTTCCCTAAACGATCTATGGGCGGTCAAGGGCGCTTCTCCTTAAATACTCCATCCGTGGCTATTCTTGGGAAATGGGTCTTTGGTAGAAAACTGACTCATATTTTGGTATTCCCCTTGCGAGAGTAGGTACCTGTTATGATTATTTTGAAGTTATTTCATTAAATGTAGGTGGGTATACAATGTTCCCCCTAGATATATGGCTCATTTACACAGAACAGCTAAATCGATTAATAGCAGTTTTTGTAGTAAAGAAATCTAAGTTTAATTGCAAGAACTTTATTGCAAAAAACGTTTTATATATTTTCATTAGATAATTCAATTGTTTCGGGTAAATTGGCCTCTAATTTGGATGATATTTTAATTGTTTATATATTAAGTAAGCCAATCATCCTTTGACCTAAGGCTGCACTGTGCAGTAAACTTGGGGTAAATAAGTAAAAAAAAAACGAAAAAACTGAAATAAATTTATTTATCTACAATAAAATTACAGGGTTGTATACACACATAATTATTATTACAGAATTATACAGTATTCATTGGAATGATAGCAAATCTTCAGTTGATCGACCCATAGATTATTAGACCCAAAGACAAACGTTCAACTTTTATTTCACAAAAGAGTTTAATACTGGCTAAATTATTTTTGAGTATGAAGTTTTCAATGATGCTTTCTTTACTTCGCTTATTTTATTAATACGATAGAATTGATAAAGGTTTAGATAAATAGTTAAAAGTTTATTACATTATAATTCGACACAAAACACTTTCAACACTTAAGCTAAGGGATGATGGATGTTCTCTGCGAACTTAAGGGGCGGGTGTAGGGGCGGGGTTTGGCTGGATTTTGTTGCCCTGTAACAAACAGAAAATTAATATACACGATTGTAATTTCTAGTTGGTCTAGAAGTTTCAAGTGCCACTCCAGAACATGGGGTCCTGGGGTCCAATGCACAGATTAAACAGTGCTACGGTGTTGCGCAATTAGGAAAATCTCAGTTGCAGTAGTCAAATGTGTGGATTTATGACCGGCTTATGGCAATAAGCTCGTCCCCTACTATAAAGTATAAAAGGTTTACTTATAAAATATGTATGTTACATGCAACACATAATTATATGACACTCATTTGCGTATCTACCGGGTGGAAATGACACGTGAAAACGGTTACCACATATGCAGTACATCATTCTAGAAGATAAAATAAATAATTAAATAACAATGTTTCAGGTCCATAACCATAAATATAACAAAAATATCGAAAAACCTCAAATTGCATTAAGTATCGAATTCCGTCAAATTCTACATCACTGAATAACAAGAATTTATCTAAAATATTCACGTCCAAATTTATCATATTGTTAGCAAGTAACATAATTATTGTAAATACATCCACAAATATACGACACCCGAACGATTAACATCGACCCAAATATCAAGATCTTTCAGCGCGGCGCTAGTTACGAAGGAAAACTGTCACCGAAACGTCAAATTCAGTACACTTTAGTTCCATATTTCGCCGCCGTCAAGTTGAAACGGGAAGTCTAACACGTGACGGTATTTAAATGTGATGTATGTCAGACACACACAATATGATTTCTGACCCTGGCCTTACAGATACGGGGCGATAGCAAGAAATAGTTCTCGTTTTGCTAATATAGAAGATGCGTAAAATGGCGTTTTATGATATTTGTGTGAGAATACAGCGAGATTCTACTGTATTCTACATGGAGTATTGTATTGTAGTATTTCACATGGAGCGACTGCCTATCTGACCTACAAAAATGACAGCCGGGACAAACGACTTAACGTGCTTATCGAGGCACGTAGGAAACGGTCACCCGTCCATTGACCAAACTAGGCAAGCACGGCTTAACCTGAAGATCGACCCGAGCGGCTGTTTTTATTTAGCCACGAACTCCAAATGTCTTATTAACCAACGATGAAATATTTATGCTGTTAGAACTTCCCGGTCGATCTCGTTTACAACGAGCGTTTACTACGATTTCACTAGATGCAGCTGTACACCAGTATTTTACATGGAGCGACTGCCTGACTAAACGAGATATAAAGTACAATTTCTTGCCCTTATTCCAATTCATTTGTGGTCGGCGCAGCATGTCTTCTTCCATACTTCTCTATCACTCGTCATCTCATCAGACGCCTCCTTTATAGCCATATCATCCTACACGCAGTCCATCCATCGTTTCTTTGGTCTCCCTATACTCATATACACATCCACATTCATGCTCAGAATTTTCCTCCCGACATCTTCCTCATCCCTCCGCATCACATGCCCATACCACGACAAACGATTACTAAACAAGTCACAACACCGGCGCCACTTTCATATAAAGTACAATAATTATAGAGACATCAGGGAAATGCACGAGTAATGAGTAAATAATAGGTCGTTAAGATAAGACAGTGCAATTATTGCAATGAGCATTGACACATTGAACACACACCCATTATAATGCTATCTGATTGAGCCGGATCTACGCGTCTAAGGCCCAGCGCACACCGCTGGAGTCGCAGCGGAGCGCATTTGAAGACAACAATTTAATTTAAACCTTAACTACCTTGATATACGGTCGCGCGCATGCTCTTGTAGTAGCTTGAGGGCGCTCCGAGTACCGCGTACGAATGTGTTCTTATATTGACCGTATATTAAGGTAGTTACGGTTTATATTAAATTGTTGTCTTCAAATGCGCTCCGCTGCGCCTCCAGCGGTGTGCACTGGGACTATGTGTTAGGGGGCAAAGACTAGATATATATTCTGCCTCATTAGTTAGTGAATGTAAGAGTGATATTTCCGGCCCATTACATGCATGACTGGTAACTTTACTGAAAGAGAGAGCATAGGTGGGGCAGAACTACGAGTACATATCGATTGATCGATGATAAATAGAGAATATGCATGAAATACAAAACTCTTTTTATTTGTATTGGTCCATAAAAACATTGTGGTAAGTACACTTGTTTAAGTTGCTAATACATCACTTATTTTACAATTTACTGTTTTATGTAGCATATTTTTGGTGAAACGGAACGCACTCTCAAAACGCGTCGTCCTCGATAACGCCGGTAGTGATGTCAAAGTCTATGTTGTGTCAAAAAAATACTTTTATTTGAAAAGTGCTTAAATTTTCACTAAGATTTAATTATAATATTGCTATTGCAATCTTTACTTGACTAGAGCACATACAATCACTAAAATTTACAAAAAATTAGATGTAAACAAGGCAGATTGTGGTAAATGACGTCACATCATGGCCGCGACAGCTACGGACGTTTGAACTGTCATAGAAAATTGCAAGAGTTTATATTGTTTTTAAGCGACAAGCAGTAGTTGAACTTTTAATACTTTTCTTGGTTTGATAGTACTGTATTTTATTGATTTAAGTGAAGAAAAAATTACGTGCAAATTCCCTAATACGCAAATCATTTCACTTTTTATCCCGATACCCGGTAGTATGATCCCGTATGACAATTATCAAACATCACGCGGGAGAAGCCGCGGGCATAAGCTTGTGATAAATAAATGACAAAGAGAGAACAGTTTAAAATGACTCATTTATTAGACTACTTGATTTTGGTAACAATCAATTGATAACTTTGTCATAATTGTAGGGCGCGTGTTGGCAAAGATTGCTCTCATGCGGAAGAGATGCAGGGCTTTATAAATATAAACGTGCACGCAATATGTTATTGATAAGAATTATTGGCAACAATACTTAAAAATTATGAAAAATTATGTATTAGTTGATACGGAATATACAGCGCCATCTATTAGTAAACAGTGTAAATATAAGTTAATTTTTAGTTTCATAATCAGCCTATAATGTTCCCACTGCTGGGACACAGGCATCTTCTCTATGAGAGGGAATGGGCTATAAGCCACCACGCGGGCCCAATGCGGATTGGTAGATGTCACATGTCTTCGAATTTTCGGTTCTAGGACATGCCGGTTTCCTCACAATGTTTTCCTTCACCGTTTTGAGAGCAGTGGTGATTAAATAAATTACACATAGGAATGCTACTATCTGGGTTCGAACCCACGACTTACTGCTCGTAAGTCGGGGCCACCACCACTGGGCCACTACTACGCTCAGTCAGTCAGTGTACAGGTACAGGCATGAACGATAATTCTTGCAAGGAGTAACACTTTACGTAGGATAATTTTCGACGTTCAAAAACTACATTTCATCACGCCTATTATCCCAGAAGCATTAGGCAGAGGTGTACCTAATACTTAAACATAACTGCCTATTGCCATCAACCGGGCACAAATCACGACTCCGTGGCTGCTACTGAGAAAATTCTGATGGAAAAACCCAATAAATATTTGCTCGACTCGGGAATCAACCCCAGAACCTCACGCTCAGCAGTTGAGATTTCGACCACTAGACCAACGAGGGAGTCCAAAAACTAATATGTAATATGTCAGTCAGTGAATTGGAAAAGGCAAGTAGAATCTAATCATGCCTTTTTTACAACCACTTGAACAGAGGTAGCAAAACATTGTTCAACATTGAGCATTTAGCTCAATAGGGATGATGCATAATTTTTTTTATATTTCGATACGGAATGGTAAATTACTATAAAAATAATGACAAAAAGTGAAAACAAGACATAAATCGGCAAAACAACACAAAAGTTATAAACTTTTGTTTCTATCTCTTTCTAGGTAAACGGAATTTAGTATGGATTTTGTACGTCGCGTCGATGAAGCGAATGACGTCATTCGCTGTATCGGATCTCTGTCTAATCAGCAGTTTCAAATGCTTATAACTTAATATTTTTTATAGATATTAAAAAAATAATTTCACTTTGCTATTCCTGATGTTAAGAGGGCCCTTCCCGGCGCGTCTATCGTCAACGCGAGCATGGTCGAAAAGCTTGTTGTTTCATCCAGAGCCATCGCGGCGATATTTTTTCAACTGTCCTGTCTTACCTAGCCCCGACCCCGCACTACTCGTCACCCGCGCACCTCATGCCGACTAACGCGAGGATATTGAACGAAAAATAGTGTTCGAAAATTTATAAAACTTGTTCCAGGAAATACGTGTTTTTGAATAAGTCTTACAAGTTTGTGAAATAAATATTTGTTATTTAAAATCTCCACTATATTTGCAAGGCTTCTATCAGGCTATTTTCTTTAGATTTACAATTTACGAGTACATTATGAACGGCCAAAGTTGAGGTAAAATTTGAGAAAAACAGCAATTTTTGGTGGCTTATACTGAATTTGTTCCTAGAAATTTTTATTTTTTGCTTCGATAGAAGCCTAGATAGTGCACAAGATACCTCTCAGTTAAAAAAAATTAAAGATATATGTGTAACAACTTCATAATCACGCACGAGCGTTTGTCAAAATTCTCGCGAAAAGTATGGCGGGTTGGCCGCTCTTAATACGCTTTGTTTAGAGTTATAAAAAAAATTCATTTTGTAATAATACAATTAGACCCTGAACGCACAAGGTCGTAAAATGTACAAATTCCTTGCGGAAAATTTTCTAGTAATGCAAAATAATAATACAATATTCTTGCTTGACAGAGCTGTGTCAGATAGTACACCGACAGTTCACCAGTTATGTTTTAAGTACCATGTAATAGAGGGCGAGCCTATAAACATCAACCGGGTACAAATCCAGACTCAGTGCCTGCAACTGAGAAATGCCTGATGGAAAAACCCAATAACATCGAACCCCGGACCTCATCGTCGGCAGTCGCATTTGGGACCACTAAACCAACAAGGCAGTCATGAAATAAATTTGAAAAATAATTTATAAATACTCTACTCACCCAAGTACGGGACATCCAGATGAGTGTTTCGTTGTTCAGTCTGGGTCCGATCAGCGGGTTCATTTGCGCCATGTACGCGCACAGCCAGCTGAAAAGCACAAATGGGGAATGAAAAATGGTGCATAACTTCAAGAAGTACACCTAGTGATTGGAGCCTAAATATTGTTTAATAGGAATGACTAAAAAAAAAACACTAAAGAAATATGATTCTGTTTAGTCCGTCAGATATATTATCGAAAATTAATGGATACGTGTTTTGTGTTTTATCCAATTTGACGACCATGGCGCAGCAGTAGTGAGGCTGCCTTACGTTCTTGGGGTCCCGGGTTCAAATCCCGGTAGGAGCAAATGTTTGTGTGATGAGCATGGATATTTGTTTCCGGGTCATGGATGTTAATATGTATAATAAGTATGTATTTACAAACAAAAAGTATCTATGTAGTATATAATATCAACTATCTGGTGTCCACGACACAAGCCTCGTTGCTTAGTGTGGCACTAGATGGCGCTGTGTGTAATGTCCAGCGGTATTTATTTATTATTCAAATTAATAAAAATTGATTACGATAAAACACGTCAAAGATCATGTGTTTAGTGGGTTATGAGAGTGGCTTACTTTCGTATTTATAATATTAGTAAGCATTTGCAAAAAACAAACTTTTTACTATTATAGTACGGTGTCTTTGATTCATCAATTAAACGCCGAATTTCTTGACATGAACTTTAATTTAATGATCGGAGTATACATATTTTTTACACCGGTACAATGATTGGTTTTCGTGTCGTCCTTTTGAAAAGAGCAAACAAAGGTCACAGAGATCGTCTCGCTAAGCAACTAAAACTATATTTTTCCTAACAAACTAGCGCCATCTCGTGGCGACTAGTGAATCTATTACAGGCGACATCTGGGTATCATCGCTTGAACTATTTAGAACATACGGACATGAAACAGTTTTCTTGAAACTAAGATAATGAATGCCCCAAGTCCAAAATAGTAAGTAGTGATGATAACAGTCAGATAGTCATATGGTATGCCTTTTAGAAGACGGCATGATGGCTAGGACCAAACAACCAGTAGTACATATAAGCCCTGTGATCAGGATATGAGATCTCTATCATAACACGTAGCAGAATAGGCAAGACGACAAAAAAAAAACTAATCAGTCCGTCAGTTAGATTATCAAAAAATATTTAACCCGTGTTTTTTCTTTTGTTACGTAAACCAAAATTGACGAAGATATGACTTTTTAAAATTCTCAATACATCACGCCTAGGTATAATTTTTACCTAGTTCTGACGTCACGAGACCCCACTCCCGAGTTTTGATGCGTTTTATCTTTGTCAATATTCATTGATAAAAAAACAAAAAATACGCGTCCATTAATTTCCAATTAACTGAAGGACTAAATAGATAATGCAATTTTTTGATACTGGCATCATGCCTATAGAGAGAGAGAGCAGCGGTGGCCCAGTGGTGGCGGCCCCAACTTACGAACAGTAAGTCGTGGGTTCGAACCCTCACAGGCGCATTACTTTGTGTAATTTATTTCATCACCACTGCTCTCAAAACGGTGAAGGAAAACATCGTGAGGAAACCGGCATGTCCTAGAACCAAAAATTCGAAGACATGTGACATCTACCCCGGGCCCGTGTGGTGGATTATAGCCCTTACGCAAAATACGCGCTTTGACGTGGAGTTGCGGACACCAGCCCGTTATACAATATACACTAAACATGCCTATAGAATGTGGTTTTAAGTTTAATTAAAATCATGTAAATTTTATATTTTCTGATATACCAGATGACACAAGAAAAAACAAGATGAAGGATTCAAGAAACTTAAGACATGATGTAATTAAAATGAACAAAAATGATGTTCTAAAAAGTTTTTAATTATCTCATGCATAACAAGATTAAAACTTCTTTGGTGTATATGAACTGGAAGACATGGTGAGAAGGCCTTTGTCAGTATGATGCAGTTTAAAAGATTAAACCAAAACAATTGTTTGTTATTCCTGAGGTAAAATTTCGTGCAACGTTTATTATATCGAGTTTTATAGGGACAATTGAAAACACCCATATAACGTAGAACAAATAATGTTTTTCGCTTTTTAAAACGGATTAAAATACATTTATTGGTGTACTACAATCGCAGATAAATTCTGGGGCAACCCAAATCACGAGGGCAGTCACTGAAGGCAGTCAAGTGACCACAACTATGTCCATGACTCATTTATGCCTCAAAAACCTTGAAAAAATACTAAATACTTACAATAACCAGCATGTGGCGGCAGTGAGCATCAAAACCACCTGGATAATCCTGGAATAGACCAACAAAATACAGGTTTTAGTCATGGAATCAACAAAAAGTTTTTGTAGTAGGAAGGCGTAATAACTTACCCTCTGTTTGGTCCTTTAGGGGCGAAGAAGGGGCAAACAATGCCCACAATACCCCACAGCACGGTGAATACGGTAATAGGAACGAAGGAGGCACCCATTTTAAGATTTAATTTAGATGGAATTCTAAATTATAAAATCTCAAACAAACATCAGCTGCGTAAAAATGGTGGACACGTTGATTAGGTTGGTAGCACTGACGTCGATAGTCATATGACATTACGACGTTTCGTTCTACTTACTTGTAGACGTTTTCTTGTAAAGCAGCATGTTAAAATTATGTGTGAAGGTTTTAAAAATAAGAAACAAATGTTTACGGATGCTATATCAGTGAAATTATGAATTGTATAATTTGATTGTAATTATTATTTCCTTTATTTATTATCCTTACATTAATTTGAAATTATTATTATGTCAACCATAGAAAAAAGATAGAGCATTGCAAGGTAAAATGAAAAACGTAATTAGTTAGATGTTGCAATATAGAAAATTATCAGTGGCGTCGGATTACACCTAAACACACAAGTTGGCAACATAGAAATCAGCCCTTTTAACCGACTTCTAAAAAAGGAGGAGGTTATGTATACATTCTTCTTCGCAATCAAATGCCTTCGAAAGGTAACAGAAGATTCCTATGGCATCTTGTGCCTCTTCTTCCATATTTATTACTATACTCTTTAGCCTCTTCCAGCGCAGTAAACATGTGTTTTAATATGTAATGTGACACCGGCGGCGTCAGTCGTACAACGCAAAGAGTATAATAATAATATGGGAGGTACAACGTCTATTGGTGAAACCATACTGTTGCTCGTAAGATTTTATCGGTGTTAGAATGGTTTAGCATTTGATTGAGAATTTTCTTTCTATATACCTTGCTGAAAAGCAGCAACACAGATACGTGCCTATAGCCCCATTATTAAGTAAGCAAGTTCATAAAGGTGTAGGAAACAAAAAAAAAGTAGAAAAAATCATTTCTACACCTTGAACTTGGAGGGTTGTATTGATGATTATAATTCTGTAATTACATACGTCTTACAGCCGCAAATAATATTGTAATCAACATTAACCCTAGTACTGCCGTACGTACGGCCTGCAAATTGCAAAAAACGTAAGAAAATTTAAATTTCGCGGCCTACCCTTCATTGTTAATTTTTTATTTCTATTTGTTTCACTGTTGATAATTTTCCAAACCGTCTTTATTTTGTTATCGGCTGATTTAATCTTGTTGATAATGAACAGGGATTTGGCTACCTTGCAAGTGTTTTTAAGTTTCTTTAGAAAGTTTTTTGTTTGTATTTACAAACAATCATAGACCAAGACGAATAAATAAGCCGACTTATTTTCAAGTTTCAACCATAGAGTAATTTTTTTCACTATTACATTATTTTTCTAGGAATCAAAATTTTTATTACTTAAGTTTTTATTTTAGAAACACAAAAATGCGACCAGCAAAACGTACAAAAAGCCACAAAAAGCCATCAAGACACAAACGAATAAGTAGGAAGAGATATAAAAATTCAGCAAGCAGATGTTGCTGTTGGAACGTCGACTTGTCGGGACTGTATATTGACGACATGAATGAAGCCATTCGCACAAGAGTTAGTATTTTAATGTCTCTGTGGCAGCCAATTCTTATAACACGCCGTTTTACATTATGGCGCGCCGGATTGAAAAAACGCCGCCGTTATGTTTTACGGCGTCCTCACTTTCAGCCGGATTGTGGTGGCGATACGTTCGACAAAGCGGCGTCCAACGTTTAGCCGTATTGTCAGCAATTCCGATATTTCAAATAACCTACTAAAATTGTCCTAAAAGTCTTGTTAGCTGGCATGAGGAGCTAGGCCGAAGGCCGGCGGAGCTACGACGACATTGTGACAGAAAGTGGGTTTGTAATGTAAAATGCGAGCGAGCGCGCGTCATGGGAGTCGTAGCAGGTTCTAAATTTGCTTATATCTCGAAAACGGTGCCTCCTATCGCATAAATAATAAAAAACATCCCCCAACTCCTTCACCACCACACACACCGTTATCGATTGCGACGCCATGTTTCTTGTTATGATCATGCAGCGCTACTTGCGGCGACAAATGAAATTGAAACTTTCAAAGCGGCGTATCGACGATGCGCCGTTTGTATAACGGCGGCACGTTACTACGCTACGCCGCTATGACGAACGCGAAGGGCTCATTCAATGCGGCGTACTTTATTTCAGCCGAATTGTAATCCAGCCAGCGTTTTTCAATCCGGCGCGCGATTATGTAAAACGGCGTGTTATACGAATTGGCTGCGACATCTCCACCTGAAACTACTCTGCTCTGACCGAATAGACACCATTACTACCCAATTTACTGTAGGTATCCTTTCCATTCTTTGACAGGTTATAATCAATCAATCAATAATATATAAGAGGATGAAATATTTAAAAGTGCTCAAACAATAAATAAGTCGTGCAGAACACATAAGTATAATAAAGCTAGCACCAACGCCTTGTAAAATATTTCTACCAGACTTTTAGTATTGAAACTTGAAATGAAATGCAGCGGGAACCTAATATGCGCTAGCCTATAAAAACCAACGCAGTCAGCAGAGTAGCAAAATAAACAAGCGCTTTTTTACCGACTTCTAAAAATACCAATGTAATACGAAGGAATGAGTAAAATGTCGTCAGGATAGTTTCGAGTATGAATGTGGATGAGAATAAGAGTAGAAACCTAAGAAACGATGGTTAAACTGCGAAGGGAACTGAAAATGGCAAGAAAAGTGGTGTCTGATGAGATGACGAGTAGGTAATAGAGAAGTATGGAAGAAGACCCTTTAATAAAATAGCAGATTCTCAAAAAATTAGATTAGCTAAATATTATATTCTCAAAATAGCGGAAGTACAAGTACATCAAGTATTTTGTGTGTACATAAATAAATAAATAAATACAATCAAGCACTCAATACAATTGTTAGTCCGGTTGACCGAACTAACAATCAAGCACTCAATACAATTGTTAGTCCGGTTGACCGAACTAGTGGTACTTTTCAGTATATAACAGTAGTTCGGTTGCAGGTTACTAGCAACAGTTTGGTTTGTAATATTAAGATTAAAATTGCCCACTCGGACTAGTAGTTTCCTCAAAGTTAGGGGTTCGTATACCCGCGCTCGCTTCGCTTGCATATTAAATAACACTCTTTGACTTCTGTCCCAAAGTGCCGGGCCTCCGCCGGCCTCCTTCGATGGCCTACGGCCCGGTGCCCATGCCACCCATAAAGGATTATTTGTAATTGTTTTCTTTCGCACTTCGTCTTCAAGGACCCACCAAGCAGACCCACCGGTGGGTCTCCGAATACTGATGTGTCTTCCAAGACCTACTAATGGGTCCTCTGAGATTTTATTGTTATTATAGTGCTTGATTGTACTTCGCTATTTTGAGAATATAATACTTAGCGAATCAAATATTTTGAGGAATCTGCTATTTTGAAAATCTAATATTATGCGAATAAGGGGTACTTTTTTGGGCGGGACAATGAAACATCACCGCCCCACCCTTGCTCGTGCCTTTAGTGATGTTCATTTAATTGAAATCCGTAGTTTGTAAGCCCTGGCTCCGGCCTTAAAGTAATTTTTGGCCACCACAGGATAGTCCGGTTAAGCAGTTTGACAACCTTGACGAGTTGTCTGCGAGAGGAATTTTCTAAAAAAAAAAAAGGTTACAGTTTCACAACCTTAGGAGTTGTATCTGCGAGTGGTCATAACTGCCTTAAAACGCAAATCATACGACGCTTTCAAAACTCTTTTATTCTTTCATTCTGAAGAAATCTCGGCGGGCAGAGGGAAAGCTAACTTGGAAACTCGTGCCGAAAGACTCCTGTGAAGTTTACAAGGATCGCAAAAAACGTTCACCGACTGATAAAAGGTCAGAATTGAGAACTGAAGAAATATCAAATGAAATTGAAACCGCCATGGAAGAAGATAAAACGGATACTAAGAAAAAGCTCCGCAAAAAGTCCACGAAGAAAATGATTCAGGCCAAAAAGCCACAGTCGAAAAGCACGCGCAAGAAAAGGTTGGAGTGCTACACACTCTTTCGGGTTGGCACATACGATTCGCCAGTATTATGTTGAATAAGATAGCAGAGCCTAAGCAATCCGATTTGTGCTCATCGGCAAATATCGTTGAACATCGTGGGCACCACCCTAGCGCTCGCTTGTGTTTCCCATCAAATGTTATTTTCTTGCCGCCTAATCGATTTTGCCACCTGTCTGTACCGACCCGAGTGAGTACCTATAATAGCACTCGTTTGATTAGGGGTGGGTGTCATATAAAATGAAAAGGTTTGGCCTATCTCTTTATATGCCCTTACGTCAAAAACCCGCCTTCAGTAGGCGGGTTTTTGACCTGGGAGATGCAATTCACAAAAAAAAGCCTCTTTAGTCTTTTGGTCGCATTCGAAATTATTCCTATTGAACTCCATTCTGCAACGTTTGATTACCGTACCCGCGGCGGCGCCTCCGATCGGTATAAAGCTCATAATCATAGCTCACTTAAACGACTCCGCTCCCACCCGGCAAAAAGAAAATAATTCAAATAAAGGCTTTATGTATTGCTCTTTAGATAAACTTTACATTAGCAACCGAGCAGTCTGACGGCGGTAACCTCGCTGACAGCGAGCTGTCTGCATGCTAATTTATGTTGCCAATGTAAAGTATATCTAAAGACAAAAAAAAACCCATATTTGAATCATATTCTTTTTGCCGGGTGGGAGTCGAAGTGAGCTATTAGTTTTAGCTTGTAAAAATGAAGGGGGGTGATGCTGCGATCTGCTCCTCCTTGGCGGGTAGCCCTAACTCAATATTTTTAATAAAGTACGCTGTCTAGCGTTAATAAACAAGGACATTTCCATTTGCAGATCCAACTCACATTATAGGTCGACGTACTCGAGCTGCTCATCTCAATCGACTTGCTATTCTAATAAATCACATTTGGATAAAGGATTCTATTAAATTAATTGTTTCCATAAAATGTTTTATTTTTTACAAACGTGTTGCTCCGACCCAAGTAACATAGGACAAACTGCAAGCACGTATCCAAACTTTTGGTTCGGGGGGCGAGATCGTATTAAATCATTTCGAGATTTCTGGAGATTTCAACGTTAGTAATGAAAGAGCTAGCAATACCCTACCATATATTTTCCTTATCACTCCTATATTGTGGGTAACTCGATTGCGAGAGCTTCAACGGGTTTTTGTTAACAAACATGTCTCAGGTAAAAAAACGGCCAGGTTTTTTTCACCTGACATTTTGTGCTTTAACACAAATCACATTTGAAATGTAAAAAGTTACATTGTATCCGTTTTTTAAGTTTTAATACGTTTTGTAATAGTATTAACGCAATAAAGTTTAAAAAAGTAGTTTCATGAAAATCTTCTTTTCTTCAATTAATTTTAAACTAGTTTGACATCTCTAACTTAGTTCATAGCTATAGCCATCCTTTTCTCGCACTGCCTTTTAGTAAAAGATAGCAATAGCCTAGATTAAGTTTAGTTTGTGCACAACAGAATCGACACCAATGTGCTGATAGATGCATAGAATAAAAGTAAAGTTATAACATTAAAACTTATAATAAAAAAAATAGCTTTTGAAAATTTACAACTTTGAGGTTCCCAGGTAGGTTCGTGAACAAAAATAAATATCACAATGACGGAGAAAACAAGTGCCTTTCGGCTTCTCTAAGGGTCTTGTTTTATGTAAAATGAGAAAGAGAACTTCAGTAAAGCGCCACCAACTTATTCGTTCACCTGAGGCAAAGAGTATAGATATACTAAGTCTATGGTAATAAATATGGAACCTGAGGGCATCGCTAATGGTGATTTTGGTATTGCCATTTTAGAAACTCACCAAGAAAAAAGGGAAGTGAAACATAAGGCAGTCTTTAAAGTCCGTCTTTAAATATCATAAATAATAATAATAATAATATTAAAATACGAGTATAGCTATCGATTTTAGTAATTAAATAAATAAAACAAAAAGTTCGGAATTAATTCATAATGAACAAACATTCAAGCATCAAACATTTCAACTACCTAGTGTATGTACGAAAAGTAAAATAATAGGAGTACGAAACTGAATGAGTATCAGTTATCAATCATACAAGTCTAACTAGCATGGTGATAATTTTTAACTAACCCATACTGACTATATGGCTTAGTTAAAATTACAATACATACCTACCTACTAAAATATTAAATAAATATTGTGTTTTTTTTTTTTTAATAGATAAATGAATAAATAAAACAAAAACTGCTGGATTCAATTTTATATTTTGTAGAAATACTTTACCATGGTCTCTGAAATCTGGCCGCACTAAAGGAATTCCTGTCGTAATCGATGTTCTCGAGCCATCTGCTGATCGCTTTTATTCATCTTATGAGTCACTCGAATCGGATTCACTGTCACTCTGTAATTTATTTAATAGTGGGTGATTTAATTTTCCAAATGCGACATCACTGACTTGTCACAGCCGCAACGCGTATTGGCAGACAGCAAAGAGTATATTAATACACACATCAACACGGTCTAGGGATATTTCATACTCAATTAAATAACTCGAAAAGTACTGGCCGCATTGGAATCTTTTAAACACCGATTTGTTTGTAATTTATCTCAGACTAATTCCAAACTCAAATTTTTGAAAATTCTTTTGTTTCGGTGGCATAAAAATGTCTTGATGTATAGGAGAGGGAATTTTCATTTGTGCGAAATTTAGAAAACAATACGAATTACGTTTAGTTAAGTACAGTTTTTTTTTCATTTTTAAACGAAAGATAAAGTTAAAATTGAGGTATTGTAGCCATGCAACGCCGACATTTGACGAGGGCGGAGATGTTACGAGCTGTGGGAATGCTGGAAGCTGGATCTGTTCAGCGTAATGTTGCTGAGGCCATAGGGACCCATCAAAATGTAATTTCAAGATTGTGGACACGCTATCGTGCCACAGGTGAAGTAGCGGAGAGGCACCGGGGGCCAAGTCGCATCACTACCCCCAGACAAGACCGATTTTTGCAAATTACTGCGCGAGCACAACCAAATGCAACGGCGACTCAATTGGTCCAAAGGCTGCGAGTGGAACACCAAGTGCTTGTGAGTGACCAAACTGTAAGAAGGCGACTGCATGAAAGCAATCTACGCTCTCGTAGACCACTCCGGGTCCCACCTTTACGGAGAGGCAATCGTGGACGACGATTAGAATGGGTTCGGAACCACGTGGACTGGGGCCGTGACCAATGGTCCAATGTGCTGTTCACGGATGAATCCAGGTTCGGCTTCCATCCAGATTCACGAAGGACGCGTGTTTGGCGAGTTCCTGGACGATGGAGCCGTCTCCAGAACCCTCAGGAAGTTCACCCATACCAAGGAGGAACAATTATGATTTGGGCAGGAATTCGTCTTGGAGGACGGACGGATCTCGTTTGGGTGCGGGGCAATATGACGGCAGAACGATACGTCCAACAGGTGCTGGGGCCCGTAATCTTGCCCCACAGAACACAAATGGGGCAAGATTTCCTGCTCATGCACGACAATGCCCGGGCACACACGGCGAGAACGGTAGCAGCTTGGTTACATACACATAATGTTAGGGCCTTAGACTGGCCTGCTCAATCGCCAGATCTAAATCCCATTGGGCATGCGTGGGATATGCTGCAAAGAAGAGCTCTGAAGGAAGTTCCTGAAAATCTGGCTACAGAAGATCAACTTTTTGCGCACCTCAGAAGGACATGGGACAATATTCCGCAGCAAGACATTGACAACCTTGTTCTGAGCATGCCGAATCGTTGCCGATGTGTTATGAACATCATGGGCGCTTTCTCAGACTACTAACTTCAAGTTTATAAACACAAATTAAATGATTTTTCTATTTTTTTCAGTTTTTACTCACAAATTAAAAGTTCATTCATATACGGTTTCCGTCTATGCTTCATTTTTTTTCCATAAAATCCTGAAATTTTAATCTATACCTTAACCATTATTAAAAAATGGTAGAATATTAAATAACGTATCTTTTAAATATATACATGTCATATAAATAATTAACACATTGATAGTAATTCGCTTTTTAAAAATATCCCTAGACCGTGTTGATGTGTGTATATATGCAGACACTGAAAGCGGCATGTTCTTTAAATGACGGCTGTAGTTCCAATGGGGATTGCAACTGGAACTCATGGCGCTAGCATCGCTTGTACCAAACATCGTCATTGGTTGAAAATCTGTCAATATTATTTTATACTTCAAAATAGTTTGACCTCATTGGTCAGATTGGGTCTAAGCTATGGACGCGCCATCTACAACCAGCTTTGACCAGCCTTCCCCATTTTGTCCGGGTGTACCGCTAAGTTGGTGGACAAAAAAAGTAAATTAATCAGTTTGATAAGAAACCGATTCATCCAAAACCAATCTGGCCTGACATCTAAGCTAGAAGAAGAAAAAGGATTCTCATTATTGTCTATGATGCTCTGTGATTGTCAACATGGCATGTTTTGGGTAAGGTAACAAAATTGTAATTTGTACATATCAACTTTCTTAGTTGGTTCTCATAAAAGCTATGGAGTGATTTATTGACAAATTCAAATTCGACATGGTACGGCATCGGATAATCTAAAAAAAAATGTAATGTGAACTAATATCAAAATTCTTCGTTCTCAATAAACTATTCTCTAATGACACGGAATGCTCCTTAAAGGTTGCCTCTGCGTAGACTTTGCCGTCGAAGGTATTCGATTGGCTATCTTGTCCTTGTATTTATCTCTATTGATGGTCACAGCTGTCAGTGTGGTCTGGATCTGGTAAGTAAATGTAAATGATTTGCTGTACATTTGTAAGCTCCTGTCCTTTTACCATCTGGGTAAGCAGAAACTACAGAATATCATGAGCTCGAGGTACCCGAAACTGTGACATTTTCCCAATCAACCTTGAACCTGTCATAAAGTTGGAAACCACAGACAGTAGTAGCTTGTACAGTTCTTTTAGTTATTTCACCTTTGATTTTATAAGAAACTAGTGATCTTTACCATGCAAGTAGTGATACGAGTGACAAATTCACAGGAGTCTATAAAATGGTTTCAATACGGTTGCTGTTGTAAAATAACTGTAAGGAACTTTTGGCGCGCGGACAAAATCGTTGTAGGATTGTATAATAACCAGTCCCACTATCGAAGATTAGTTAAATTACGAATAGAGCTAGTAGTTAGGAACGAGTTGGCGAGCAACGAGTTCGGTAACGTTCGATTCAGTTTTGTCACTAATCCCTAATGAAGCGCGCGACGGCAATTACTTGCTGATACAATATTATGCAAGTTTCTAGAGTAAAAAAAGTAGAAAGCCATCCGCTTACTCGTCGACGTAGGGACTCCTTGGGACAAGCTGTACCCGGCCACTCGGACAGCTGGTGCCTATCACTGTTTCTTTCAGCCCTCAAATGTCGCTGACAGAGCAGCGAGGATGGTTAACATTTGTAAAGTGTATTGAAAAACAATATGGCGGAGTTAGTTTAGATTTATGCCACGCACCAAAAGATTATTTTTGTACAGCTGTAGATACATAGTTTTGCTTCATCCAGTCTCAAATGCACACATTCATAATAATAACGTATGTAAATAATTATTTTCAGTAGGAGGCAAAGATCGTCAATAATGGAAATTGAATGGCACGCACCCATACCATTCCTGGAGGACAAATCTCTAGAGTCGACCATGAATGATTTTGACGAAAACGCGTTTCGACAGCCCGTCGATGACCTTGGTAAAGGAATCCTCGATCAACGAAGAAGCGAAGAAGTTGAAGCTGATGAGTCACCAAAGATTATTAATATCTCTCAGCAACTGGCGTCTCTCGAATGCACAGCGGATGGCAAGCTAACGGCACCACAAAACAAATTTGAACTCAGTGCCTTCCCCGAACAGAGTAAACTATTCGGCTATGATTTCACTGCCCCATCAATTGGTGACAATTCTGGTCGAATTGATGTAAATTTTTCAGCAATACAACAGGTTTGGATAGATGATTTAGATGGAATTGAAAAAGATTTGGAAAGAGGTTCGAGTAACATGAGACAGAACATGTCTGACCACATTAAGGTGGAACTGAATATGACGCATACACGTGTTAAAAATGACGAAGACATGTCCATAACAGACACTGTGCACAGCTCGCTTCAGGACGTGTCTAAAAATGTGCCCACAGACATGAAAGTAAGCTTGAACAAAGATTTGGTTGCGGACAAAGAGAACATCGCAAGCAATCCTTTTGCCCCTTGTGAGTCTGGTGAAGAACCAAAGCAAGTAGTAGTTTTTGACGTCAAAGGGTCAACTTTACTGCCAGATAAACTTGAAGAAGATAAGGCTTATAGACAAACTCTATTGTCTAATTCTTCCGCAGAAAATCCGCAGAGTTTTGTTTTGGATGTAAATGATGATTTACCAAAATCAGTCGATGGTATGCTCAACTCTAAACGCAAAAATTCTGGCTTCAGCGTTTCGAGAATAAGAAGAAAAAAAAACAAAAGGGATGAAAATGAAATATCTGATACTGTACCAGTGCATAAAGTAGTTATCACACCTAAATATGAAAAAGCAAGTAAAAGAGAAACTATAGTGTTCAATGATAGCGCTTGCAACATGTGCATTACTCAAGCTTTACCGGTCAACATAATGCTACCAGACAAGCTAACACAACAAAAATGTCGGACTAATAAATATGAAAATGATTCGGGGAATTTTTCAGACACGCAAACATTTCCTATAAATGTAATTCTGCCGAATAACAAAACAAGCCCTGAAAGACAACAAACGGTTTTACAAGAAGACCTCGGAAATCCCGAACCACGACGAACTATTGTATACGAAGACAATACAGACAATATTTCTGTGACGCAAGCGTTACCATCAAATATATTACCAGAAAAAGTTCAATTGGATGACAACAACGATAATAATGAAGCTGAAAATATTATTATTACTCAATCATTTTCAAATAATATCGTTGCCATCGATTGTAAAACTTCCAGACACAGAACGATTGTCTATGAAAATGGTACCGGAAATATCTCCATAACGCAGGTCAAACAACAACTTAAGCCCGGTTATGGCGAAGAAAATCCTATCGTTTATCTTAGCACATCTAGTAAACCTAGATCCAAAAAAAGGACAACAAATGATAACGACAAATCTGATAAAATAAAAGCGAAAAAATCAAAAAATGAAAAAAAATCTATTGTCTATGATGAGGACCCAGCTAGCATTACTATGGCTCTAGCCATAAATGCAAATAATTACCTTCTCGCGGAACTAGATTCTGCAGTAGAAATTAAAAAACCTGAAGAGATTACACAAGTAAAGGAGAAAGTAATTGTCAATGATGACATAATAGAGGGAGCAAGTAATAAAATTAAAAGCATTGCATGTGTTCAGGTCGATACAGTCGAAAGCGATATATCTATGATTGGAGCTAAATCCACTAACATAATCGGAGAATCAACTAATGAAAGAACTATTGCATATGATGACGTTGACTTTAAAAGTCTAGTTATATCGACAAACTTTTACCTTCTCGACAAACTAGATTCAGCAGCAGATATTACAACACCAATAATCAATTACCAAGTTGACTGTGATGTGTTTGAACAAGATAATCTTAAACCAACTGAAGATGCCTTGCAAGATAACCGTAAGTCTACTGTGTTTGTTGCTAACAAGTTTGATTCTGAACCATCAATGATCATGGGAATAGCAACGGTTCCGAGCTTACTACAAACAGAAAAAAGAAGGACAGTGATATACAATAACTATAAGTGCAACATTTCAAAGAAGCATCCAACTTCAGCTGCATCAATGAGTGATGAGACTGAATCGTTAAATACAACGAAAACTAAAGTATCAAATCTGACAAAGCAAAATCTAGCAGCCAATCCTCAATCAGATATCATAGTGCTGCAAGCTATTACAACCAATAGCGAGCAACTAACAACGAGCATAAGCGAACAAATTAATTTGATGGACCCCTCATACCGTGTTCCAACGAAGTTTCAAAAGGCTAATAACTGGACATTGGCGAGACCAAAAACCCAAAAAGTCCAAAGTTTACCCGTAATACCCGTAAGTGCAATAGTCATACCTGTACATCCTAGAGGTATAGAGAAACTACTGGTCAAATTAATTACTTCTACAACAGATCAAACGACAGAAACAGTATTCGAGGGTGACGACGATTCCATAACAAAAGAATCACTGTCCAACATATCTTACCAAAGCCTCCAAACAGGTACATATGATAAAAGCTTAATGGCTATTTTAGAATCAGATCCGTCTTCTCCTGTTATCCCGCAAGATGCAGGTGATAGCACTTCCACCGAGAGTTTGTTTTATATTATGAAAGACAGCGAATTCGTTACACAGACAGACAGAAATATGAACAATAAAGCAAACCCTAACGACGAAGAAGAACAGGTCGTTCACCTTCAAAGGCAACTATCAGAATTAAAAATACTTGTACAAAACTCCACCTTTCCAAGCAGGTCATTCGAAATTGACAAAGGAAACGAACATGTCAACATTGAACAGCAAAGTGACAATTCTAGTAGACTTAGTGATACCCAAGATTTGCTTGATTTGATATCCAATTTTACTGGTAGCGTAGCGAGTGAGTATAACGTCCAACCGGTTACCATCAAAGTCGAAGATCAGCGCGAGACCATAGAGCATAAGCGAGTAAGTGTAGCACTTAACGGACAATCCAAAATCTTTGGTAGAGAAGATTTTTTGAGGAACATTTTAAGCCAGAGCAGCCTTACTTGTGAAGAGAAATTTTCCCCATTAAAGAAAACAGCTTTCACCAGCCATACTTGCGAAGAGGAATTTTCCCCACTAAAGAAAACAGCTGTCGCCAGTCTTACTTGCGAAGAGAAATTTTCCCCACTAAAGAAAACAGCTTTCGCCAGCCTTACTTGTGAAGAGAAGTTTTCCCCATTAAAGAAAACAGCTTTCGGCGAAACTTCATACATGTATGAATCCAAAGAAAAAGTAATTCCTACATGCTTCAAAGACGTTTCAGATGGAATTAAAGAACTTATGCTAGATCTAGTAAACCCCGTGAGCAATGAAAATATTCAGATTAGATTGATCGATAGGGATGAAATACAGAATACTTCTACGCACAGCGCGCAGATACAGGCCGATTTAGCCACATCCAGTCATAATGCGGCGATGCTAATTTTCGACCACCTCAATCCATTGAACAATGTTCTGCTTGCCCCCACTTATTCAAAGAACGGGCAAAACCTGAGTCAAACAGACAAGACGCGTTGTGGTTCTGGGACACTCTTGAAAAAAATCTCTAAAGGTAATAATTATGAGGCGGAAACTTTCACCACCACGCAGTTCACCATGATGCCTCAACCGAGTTCTATGCAAGACGATATGTATGTCTACCGAAAAGACGATCGATTCAGCAATAAACATGACCAATTTAGCTCTCAATCTACAATAAGCGGGAGTATTTCATTAGACCAATCACCAGACGCAATTTCTAGGCATATAAGGAACGAAAAAGTAAACTCTATTATGCAAATAAGAAAAAACGAAGAATTGTTTGGGGCAAGTTTGTCACTCGAATTAGTCGAAGACGCGTCACAGGATGCGAATAGAGCATTGACATCGGACAGCAACAAACAAAAAAACGTAAAGCTTAAATTCTTGATATCGCCCCATGTTAACATACAGGGAGAAGCAGAAAAGATTGTTAAAGCTGCAACATTATCAGGAATATCCATACGACAACGATTCAACAGTTGTTCAAATTCGCGTGTAAATGTAACAAACAGCAAGACGTGGATTGATTGTAGTCCTTCAGCGGACAAGCATGAACAGTATTCTCCCTCCGAGGAAATGACTCCGAAACCGATTACAAAAAATTCGAAAAGCTCTAAACCACATAAAGTGAGTGCAGTGTTATCTTCGCCGGATGACCCCACCAAGTCGTTAAGAACTGAAAAGATGTTTTTCATTTTTGTTGATCAGTCATTTCGGCCTGCAGATCCAGTTTTCGACCGCCTTACTTCTGTGAACAATATTTTGCATTCCCAAACAGATATAACGGACGCTCATAAGAATGACCCGAATAAAACGCACCAGACGCTTTTTGGTTCTTCAAGTAGTTTCAATAGAATGTTTAAAGGTGATTATGCGGTCAAAGAAGCTTTGACCACCATGCAGAACACCATGGTGCCTGGACAACACACTGACAACACACTGACGACACAACTGCAGTTGAAAACTCTATACTCATTGGTCAATGATGAGTCAGAAAGTGAGAATAGGGTATTGACATCGGACAACGCGCATTCAAACCACAGGATCAACTCCTCGAGATCGGTTCTAGTTGACTCGGAGGGTCAAGCAGTAGGGCGACGCCAATATTACAGAATAAAATCACGCGATAATAGTGTGGAAAATGGCAAGAAGCAGATTCGTATTCCTTCTACGGACAAGCACAAAAAAGAGAAAGATGTTACAGAAACTAATAACAGCGATGTTCAATCATCGACAATCTGCGAAAAGGAGTCGCCAGGAACTAAAGAGACTTCTATATTTTCTGTTCACAAGTCATGTACATCTGTGGTCCTAGATTTCGACCTGTTGAATCCTTTAAACAATATTCTACTTGCCCCAACTTATTATTCGGAAGCACATAAGTATAACCCGAGACATACGGACGAGACACTTTGTGGTTCTGGGAGTCTTATCAATAAAATCTCTAAAGGCAATGATAATGAGGTGGAAACTGTGACGACCACACTGTATGCCAGAACGCCTGAACCGAAAAAAAAAAAGAAACATTTATTTGCGTAATTATGGTACAGAGGGATCATAAAGATAAGTATAAGAATCTCTTCCATTCATTTCGGCGTGCAAAGGAGATTACCCAACTTTGATCTAAATTCTGCCAGGAACCTAGCGCAGGTACTGGGAGTACCTGCGTACCTGTTCCTGGTATGTATGTCTTTAAACGAAATATTTTTAGTTCTGGGGTTCCTAATTTTTTTACCTATTTATTTTGATGATATTATTTTTACACGACTGCCAAGAAAGTGTTATTTTTATCGCGCGTATCTTGTAAACAGTATGTTTCTTTTTTGTTATGGTAAAAAAAAAAAAAAACTCGACTGCGTATACTAATATTTTAACTAATAACTTTAGAACAAAAACTGAAAAGACCAAAAAACAAGTTCAGTCCAGCAGACCGATTACGTATCTTTCTGATATCCAGTGACTATCAAGCTTCGGTTGTACACCGAACTTTGATGACAACCGAGAATGTCATAATATTGGTATTACGTATCGCACTGAGTGGATATCACTTAAAGGTGACTAACAGCCCGGGCACGGTGTAACGTCTTTCACGAAAGCCACTTCTAACTCAGTTGTCAATTGTCATCAATTTGTTGTCCACTATGCTTACATAATCGAAACTATATAAGTATCGATACGAAAGCGTCTGTCAAAATGAGTTACGGTGACTATCCGCCACGATGACAACCAATGACGTCATATTTGATCGCGACTGGTCATACATAATACGAAACTAACCTTTTGACAGTTAATTGATGGACACTGAGCCCAGTTACTATCATTTCGAGCTGTCAACAGAGATACGTAATAGCCCTACTGAAGTGTAGAAAGCAATATAATTACCTACTACTACTATTATATAACTAGACTAAAATAATTCCATCCAATATGGGACCCGGCTATTTTTTTAAATTTTTTAGTTACGATCACGTATAATAAGACTGATAATTTCGCTATTTTTGTTACGTTTCTTACAAATTCCGTAAATGGTCTAATTCTATTCTCTCAAAAAACGTCTCACTTCTAAGCCATGTCTAGAAGTTGTTTTAAGAGTCATCGCGAATCGCCTCCCACGCAGATTTGTCGATTTTCAGCTTCCCAAACAAGCCGGATTCCGAAAATGCTTTAGTAGTTCGGCACTTATCTTATGGTGTGTCATATCAGCCGAATACGGTGGCAGTTGGGCACATTGCTCGCAGAACGGGTGGCCGATGGGGCCAAAGAGTTCTCGAGTGACGATGAAATACAAAAAAATATGCTCACCAGTGAAAAAAAATGCAATAGAAAAAGGATTAATTATTTACTTTTACTATAGTATGTATGTATTTTTTTTTTTATAATACTTTTTATAAAACATACTTTCTGCTGTTAACTGTAAATATAACAAGCCATGGCTTTACAAAGAAACATACAAGATACGCGAGAAAACCATACCCTTCTTAGGCAGGCGGGTAAAAATATGCACAAGCGCACTACAGTAAACGTTAGCAATATGGAATAGTCAAAAAAAAAATACTAAGTACTTATAATATTCTAACCACCATCATATTTTATTTTGACAATATTTATTTATTTATTTACTTTAGCCGAAATGCGGCTACACCTAGTTTTAGCCAGCTACAACTAGGTGCAGCCGGCTACATGCGGTTAAACTTAGATGTATCCTCTTATCTTCGGTTAGAACTAGGTTTAGCCTTCATCATAGCGGCTAGAACTAGGTGCAGCCACACACCGGTGGTTAAACTTTCGTATTACACCCGTAGACTTCCCCAGACAAGCCATGTCAGTCCGAAACAAAATTATATTATTTTTATATTTAAAACTGAGTCAAAAAGTTATAGGATTTGTTTTAACATAAAAATATGAGAGAAGATTACAAAGAGTTGGTTGATTTTTTCATAGTTAAGAAGTAAATATATTTTTTATGTTTAAATTTTTTATCTTGGCTTGAAGCCATTGTTGTTGTTGCGCATGTAGCCGGCTGCACCTAGTTGTACCCGGCTAAAACTAGGTGTTGTCGCACTTCTGCAATTATCCGTAACAGATACACAATGTAAATAAGTGAGAATGCTGTGCATAAGAGCAAACGTGAAAAAAATATATGTATTGAGTATTCAACAAGCTTGTTTCATTCCAAAATATTTAACAAAAAAAACTATACATTGTATGTGTACATTTTCCATGCTTGTACATTGATTGCAACTCATGTGGCGTTTTTATTTTCAAACTACTACTATTCGGTTAAATACATACAACAATCTATAATTATGGAAAAAGTATGTAAAAGCAACCAAATGAAAATGAAGGATACTAGTATTTAAAATAGGTTAGTTATGGAACAAGAAATCTAGATGGCACTACTAGTGACAATGCGTAGAATTAGTTTGATGTACAACCGGATACACCCGGTTGTACATCAAACTAATTCTACTTCTAATTGTACATGTACAGAATGCTTGGTTGACGGCTTCGTGATGAGGTTGTTTACACCCTTTAAAGTTCTAACTCGACTCGACTGTCTGCACTGACTGACTTGACAGTCAAGTTAATGCAAACAGACGAGTTGCTTCACGTTTTATATGTATTTTACTCTTGGTGTGGGTCTATCTGACAGGCTCCAACGAGATTTATCAACAGGTGATAGCTTTTTTGTGCCTAAAGAAAATAAATAAGATATATATTTTGTTGCAGAGGAGCTCGTTGCTGTATAATAGCAGCCGCTCGGGTCGATCTTTAGGTTAACCCGTGCTTGCCTAGGTTGGTCTGGATGGGTGACCACCTTTACATACCGAGTTTCCCCCGCGCCTCGGAAAGCACGGTCCCGGCTGTCATTTGTAGATCTTTGACAGTCGTTACAGGTACTACCTTGATATACGGTCAATATAAGAATGAATTCGCACGCGGTACTCGGAGCGCACTCAAGCTACTACAAGAGCATGCGCGCGACCGTATATCAAGGTCGTTAAGGTTTATATTGGTGTCGATTCTGTTGTGCACAAACTAAACTTAATTTAGGCTATTGCTATCTTTTTCTCTCTAATAAAACGAGAAAGAGACGGACGTAATTTAGAGCTGTCAAATTTAGTTGGAACTAATATTTCCGTACAAATGAAGGGTGCACGTAAAAACATGTCGACTAAAAACACGGTGAAGCGCAAGGCTTAGACTAGTTTGACATCTCTAACTTATTTTATAGCTATAGCCGTCTTTTTCTCGCACTGCCTTTTAGTAAAAGATAGCAATAGCCTAAATTAAGTTTAGTGTGTGCACAACAGAATCGACACCATTAAATTGTTGTCTTCAAATGTGCTCCGCTGCGCCTCCAGCGGCGTGCGCTGGGTGGGCCTTACGTCGTAGTTTTACAAACGTAATACCAAAATAATTTGTAAATCAAACATAATTTCATAGGGTAGTGTGTACCTATTTATTTCGATTGGATTACAGAATATCTATGTTTAAAAATATATATTTTGAAAGGACAGAATATAAAGACGAGATATGAGAAATTTAAAATTTCCAAGTATAGAAAACTTATTTTTTTCACAACTCTTGTTTAGATCAGTGTCCATTCAAAATACATTTGGGAATCTGTATTCCAATCGGATTAAAGACACACTACCATATGAATACCTGTTAGGGACCTAACTACCCACACAGCACATGATATCTACTAGATGTTAAATAATAATCTACCTAGATCTTAGATATCAAAGACATGCAATTAATATCTAGTAGATATCTACACCTGGTTTTGAAATCGTCTCAATAAAAAGATATGATTTCATATCTAGCAGATATCTATAGCTGGTCTTACGATTGCCTCTTAGAAATAGTATTGTAATGTATCTATGTATTTTTTTTTAATATTTTTTAGGAAAATCTATGAAAAAAAAAAACGACATTTGAAAAATTCCCTCGATAAAAAATTAATAGATACCTGAAAAATATCTATTATTTCGCACACGTACTTATCTGTGCCTCGCTACTCCATACCTACTACCTCGTGTACCTACGTTGCACGTTGTGCCTCTAAATAGAAAGCAACGAGATCATTATTTTTATGAAGAATAAAACGATTCTAATTTATCCTATGAATTTCGCGCTATGCTACCTTGGACGTTTACGTTTCGTTTCATTTTTTACATTTTACAAGCAAATCATAGTTTGTCTGTGCTGATCATCGCGTTGTCTGTCAATCGACAGTATCGACACTATAAAATAAAGAAGGTGGTAATTTTAATGATTGTGTTGTGGCAGGCTTTGAGCAATACGGCCTCTGATATATCAAGCGTTTTCATGCATTTCCTTTCAACATGAACTCGAACGAAACGTGGCGTGGCGGTAAAGGAACGTAGAGTGTTGACACGCTAGAGTATAATAAAGTGTTCTGTGCGGAAAGAAGCCTGTGAAATGAAAGAAGGAAGGAAGGAAGCCTCTCCGTCTTGACTTGAACTTGATTGAAGATTATTTTCTTTCAATGGGCCAACGGCAACGGCGCCGGCGGCGTGCCCTGTGTTTAAATTTTTATTGTTGTTTGTTAGTGTAACAAGTGTTTTGAATGTGTTATGTTGTGTTCGAAGCCACCTATTTAGATTTTTTATCACCGAACATCACTATTAACAACCAAGAGTGTTCGTCGCCACATTCGTCGAGCAATATGATGACTAGCCACCAACATTTTTAGGAACACTACAGGTTAGGAACCCAGATTGTTCATCTAGGTACTCAAAACATAACCTTAAAAGCACAAAATCAGGACCTTCAGCCTCACCCCTCAGGAGTGGTTTGTATGCTGACATTATAATATTTACAGCATTCATGTGAGGCAGCTTTTTGTCCCATGTCTCCTAATAAAAGTTTGAATGTAGATGTTTAATAACATTATTATTTTTTTCAGACCATCTGATGTTACGGAGAGATGTTTTGGACATTAAGTTTAAACTAAATTTAATGGAATCATTTGATGACCTGAAAGATAAAATACTAAATAGTGTCCTTAGTACTGGAGTAACTGAACAAGACGCTGAAGAATTTGAGGAGATAATCTCCATTACTAATAAATTCCCAATGTCTGAAGAAGATTTGGAGACAGTAGAAATTATTTTGGAAAATGCTAAGATCAAGAATAATTTGGTAAGACATTAAGTTATTGCTTATAAAGCCACTGTCTGGCACCCCAACATGCCCACCAACCCCTTCGCGTTATGATCCTTCATGCGCTACTCGCTAGCCAAAATTATAACTTGGTGTTAACACCAACTTATAATTTTGTCTAGTGAGTAGCCGTCAAATCAGAGCATGCACTGCTGGAATAGTTAACTATTCCAGCAGTGCATGCTTTGATATGACGGTATACCTACTATATTATACAGTAGCCACAGAATGTGACATTTAATATAATAGGTATCATGTAATTGAAGGAATATTATATTTCTACATTACTTTTGTTACTTTCCTAACAGTTATTTGAAGAAATGTGGTGGAAACAATGTAAAGGCAGCTACTTTTACTCTAATGAGAATGATGATTTCAGATGACACGGATCCAAATTCTCATGGGTTGGAGCTTAAAAAAAAAGTTTTTTCCTCCTTGAGGGTTTTTGAGGCTATGTCAGGTACAGTACAATTATATACTAAACCCTATTTTTTTTTGTGAACATACCTGTAGGTATGACGATTTTATACTGACTGTGATTGACTGTGGTTTATTTTAATTTTAGATGCAATCTGGGCTTGCTTCGTAGAATCAACTGTACAAGAAATTTCCACACATGTGAAAACATGGCTGCGGAATGCTCCCATTATTCTGCTAAAACAGAAAAAGAATAATGGCCTACCTATGTAAATTTACTCCAGTTCTTTAAATTTTAAAGTCTGATACATGGTATGTATCAGACTAGTCTGACCATCAATCTAAACTTTGAGAAAAAAACGTTAATTACAACTATTTAGGGATATAGTGTGTGGACAATATAATATATTTTCCAATTTTTTTGTAATACTCGTACTTATCTCTTATTTATAACACATTTGCTCGTAAAGGGTCTCTTATTTCACCCATTTCAATATCGTAATGTATCTCATTACGTACTTGTGCAGTAATGTAAAACTCACGGTTTATCAAGATGTTCCATCTAAAACAAACGGTACTTATTTAAATCTTAGCAAAGAGTTTTTATGTCAGAGAAGTGGTCAACATTTTATGAATAAAATTAACTTTGGGAGATGAAATATAATAAATAAACATTTATTTCTTTAATTTAATTAATATTGTTAATAAATTACAACCATTTATCTGTAACAAACACATAAAAATATTAATTTACTTTATTAGTAATACTGGCTGTTTTTTGTGTATTTGCCTTAATTAAAAGCGCTGATGCGCGCGCATTTCTAATTTGTGAACAAGTAAAAGATTTATTCGTTTAGGAAAGTCCGAGTTTTATTTATTTCCTCGCAAATATGTTATGAAACGTATGACATACGTGCGCTTTGATAATTACAGCCTCTGGTTTTTTGTAGCCCTCGCCTACGGCTCGGGCAAGCAATATCGCATCGGCTGTAATTTTCAACTTACCGCACTTATATCATAATGTACTATTACCTATTTATCTATTTATTATTTAAATTTTACAATTTCCTAATTTTTGTTTACATTTTCTTCAGTTTGATTGAAATAGAATGTATCTTATAATTTCCACTTTTATGCCCGTGCCAGGCCTTTGTAAACAAGCCCTCCACACACCTCAACATCGGTCTCCACCGGCGGTTTACAACAGCGTTACAACTGCACGCACTGTTGTAAAAGACCGATGTGGAGGTGTATGGAAGGCTTGTTTACAACAGTCTGGCCCACGCTTTAATCACCTAGAAGACGTCTAGAAGGTATTCCACACACTTTCTAATAGACGTATAGCAGATAATCTACAAGATGTCTTCCAGACGCTTAGAATCGCCTAGCAGATATCTAGAAGATATTAGGATATGTTCATATAGAGGTTTAGCAGATAATCTAGAAGATATCTTCCATATGTTACTAGCAGACATCTAGAAAACATGTCTAGTAGATACGTAGTAGATATACATTTCCAATGTCTAGAAGATATTTAGGAGGCGGACATACAGTCATCTACAAGATGTCTATTATACTACTTGTAAATATTACAAGATATCTCGTAGATGTTTGCACAAATATTTAATAGATGTTTTTTAGATATTCTGTAGACATTATGTGCTGTGTGGGTAAGGACTGAACTCAAAAACAGTGGACTGTAATTTTAAATAGTATAATCCAAAATAGGTAAGTATCTACAATAATACTGTTGGTAAAACTAAGGAATGTGCGCGCGCGTCGTCTTCAGAGATCGGTAGCGAAGTGGGCTGGTGGCCCGCGTCCCGCACGTCGCACGCCGCACCTCTCGCCGCCGCCCGCCGTCGCCCGCCGTCATCCGACAGCAGCCGAAGATTGCCGAGTGGTCGGCGGCGCCCGAACAATACCTATGTTTGATTTACAAATTATTTTGGTATTACGTTTTGAACTACGCATTTTGAACTACGCCTCTTAGAATGTTTATTAATAACATGAATGTTTATTAATAACACGGCCTAATTCGTCTACGAAACAGCCTCTAAAGAAACAGCGATGGAAAGATACAGGAAACTTAAAGTTCGTCAACTACCATAACCGCTATAATAGGGAATACCGTTTGAATCAACGCTGCACGCTCGGTCGATCTTTGTCTGTTAGTAGAATAGCAATTTCAGTAAGAAGTATTTAATCAAGCTGTAGTCGAAAACCTACCTACCTACCTACTTGTTAGCTTTCAACGCCAATAAAAAAAAATACATACCTACACACGAACATAAAACCTCCTCCTTTTTAGAAGTCGGTTAAAAAGTCAGACGCCATTCTGCTAGAAAAAGAACCCATATTATTATCATTGACATGTTTGGACACGGTAGTAAAATTGAGAAGTAAAATGTTATGAAAATTCTTAGTTTTAACAGAAGCAATGTAGTGTTATTTGCAATGTTTTCTAAATGTCTCCCTCAGTGAGTGTAGATTACGCCGTCGTACTTATTTGGCTAGCGATTTGTTCCTTGTACACAACGCTGTTGACGGTCACTGCACTCAGTGTCGTTTGGATCCTGTAAGATATTTAATTTTCTATACACTCATACTTAGCTTCTATCTTTCCCTATGTAAAAACTATAGAACATTGTATGTGCTAAATCTAATCAATACAGTAATGCCTCTTAAGACACGCGGCCACAATTGGAACTAGCGCCAAAAGATCTTTGTAGCACTGTACAATCATGAATTCAAGACGCGATTTCATTACGTGATTTCACAAAAAAATACCCAATGCATTTGGTATTTTTTTGTGAAATTTGTTTGAAAAGTTCTGGCGGCGGCGTTTGATTGATTTGCGGCCGTAACAATTGTTTATATTTACAGAGTTACTTGCAATCATTCTCTAAAGATTGCAATAAAATTAAGAAATTAATTTCGCGGGCTACTCTTACTAAATCGAGATAAGAGTTCCATAGCGGTGTAGACAATCGGAGTTTCTATTTGTCTACCTCTTTTCTTTGTTAAAATCTATACAAATAAATAAATTTGTCATGCAGCCGAAGTGCGGGCCGTTTTGCAAGGCACGCGAACTTAAATGACATCATCCGCCGTCGATCTCTTGTCACCGTCGGCGTTCCAGCTTTATTAGAACCCAATGGCTTGGCATGCGATGATGGCAAGAGACCGGACGGCATGGCTTTGTTTCCATGGAAGATAGGTAGGCCTATAATTAGGTGTGGGAGTTGCGTGGGACGCAACATGTGACGATACTCTTAGGCCTTTCCATCAGGGCTGCCAGATGTACGATTTTAATCGTGCTCCTACGATTTTTTGGCATTTTTACTCATGTACGATCGCTAGACCAAGATCGTACGGAAAATGTACGATTTTTGTACACCTGGCCACATTTCATTGACTGTATTGAACCTACCAATGCTGCTTCCAGAAATTACTGTACCTATCTACATTACAGCCACTTTTGATACTTCCTCCAAGAATAGTAAAACCCGACGACATTCAAATGATGCAGGCAATAGATGACGAATGGCGCAGTTTTCCCAACATTTTAGATAAAATTGATTTAACTATCAATACCGACGAGTTGTGGGGCGTCTCATACAACAATTTGAAAATTGTAAAACACTGGCTCAATTTACTTTAAATTTGTTATGTTAGATTGTGAAAGAGCATTCAGCAAAGTAAATTTAATCAAAACAAAACTTAGAAACAGTTATCCCGTATTATAAAAATGCTCTGTTAAAATTAAAGAAAAAATAGATGAAAAAAAACCTAAAATAAATAAATAAAAATAACATCATTTTACTGAACGCATACGAAAGCACCTAAGTATTTACTTTTCATACCTACATAAAACAAAGAAATTAAATTATTATATGTCTGTCGCTCTGTTTATCTGTCTGTTTGTTCCGGCGTTCCGGCTAATCTCCGAAACGGCTGGACCGTTTTTGACGGGACTATTTACTGCCGCATAGCTGATGTTATAAGGACTAACTTAGAAAGGATTGTGGGTAAATGTGGTCCAAGCGTCGCCAAGGATGAATCATATACCAAACTATAGGATATCCTTTAATTTCAATGATTCAAAACAAAAATATGCTATAATTTTTCGAAATCCCTCGGACAGATGTTGATGCCATTCTGCATGTTGTTTGAACAGTACATTGTACGGATTGTACCCCTTCATTTGGCATATGATTCATCTTTGGCGAAGCTTGGACCAACTCCCATACATTTTTGCCCACTGTCTTTTCAGATAAACAGGGTCCCGTGCAAAAAAAAAAATACCTGCTTTACTTTGAAATAGGGACGGAAACTGTGGAACTAATGGCCCTAGCATAGCTGGTTCCCAACATCGTCATTATATTTCAAAATAGGTTAACCTCATTGGTCAGATTGAGACCAGCTATGGTGGCGCCTTCTTAAATTATCTTTGCCTGTGTCTCCTCATTGTTAACAAAATCCAATTCAACGTGGCAATGCCGCCAGTGTCTTGGGCACATTACCCGCTGACAGCGTTTAGTAGTAGTTTTTCGATGCCCTTTTTAATAGTTTGTTGTAATATTTAGCGAGTTTGTAACAAGTCATAATACCTAACCTATTAATTATAATATATTATAATTTCACGCGGGCCAAGGTTGCAGGATAGTCTTTTAGATTATCAGACAACATGTTACAATGATATGTTAGATCAATCATTTTATAAGAACGTACAATTAAAACGTAGAGCAACACTACAAAAATAACTACCACATTTAATTACAACATAACAACAAATAAAAAAAAATAAGATAGACTAAAAAGCCTTGTAGTCCAAAGCCTTAAAAACCAAAAAAGACGTCATAATAAAATTTCAAACCTGTCAAAGTCAAATTTTGAACGCACGCAGCCGTTGTGTTTTGGAATCGTATTGTTTGAAAATATAAACATTAGTTTAATAGGAATCGCTATCTGTGTGAAGTGATGAGTTAAGTGCGGTGTTTAATTAGCCGTAGGTAACGAACTTATTGATAAAATGGATGATACGCAACAGAGCCGGGCGTCAGAAGCTGCGGCTGCTGCTACGTAAGTTTCTTGTTTTTCAACTTTATTGTTATGAGAGGATGCCTAAGCCTCTTTTAATAAACATCAGTTTCGTAAGACACTGCTCAGTGTACATGTGATGTTCATAGGGATAAATAGAGAATTCTAGAGTTGTCACAACTTCAGTTTTGTTTAAAACAACTATTGCTTTTTGCATTACTAATGTTGATAAGACATAAGTCTTATAGTAGTGTACAGTGCTTGTGGCACATCTAAATTATGTTTATGGGGCGGCAACCTGTAAGAAATTGTTACACTAACCTTAGATAATGGTAGATAATTACTCGAAATATTTACAGTGTAAACAATTGTTGGTTGGCCATTAAAGGAAAAATAAAATAAAAATTACATTTTGTATAAAACAGAATAAAAGAGAATGGAATAAAGAATTTAATTGTTTAACTTTTCTCAATGATATTCGGCTGATGCTCCAGGGGGTGGCCCGCGAAATTCAATTTTTCTTACGTTTTTTGCAATTTGCAGGCCAGTGCTAGGTTGTATGTTGTTTAAAATATTGTTAGCGATTTTAAGACGTGTGTAATTACAGAATTATAATCATCAAAATCATCAATTATCAGAGCTCCGTCAGACGTCTTGCCTGGGACAGGATACTAATTTATAATATATCAACAGACCTGTAATCTAAGCAGGGTTAGGCAGAGGTGTACATAATAGTACAGCCACAATTTTCCAGTAATGTTTAAGCCCCCTGTTATGAGGGGTGAGCCTATTGCTATTGCACTCCGTGGCTGTGTGCTGCAATTATCTGTACCTCACATGATTTATTATTTATGAAGTCTTTGAATACACTTACAACATTTAATGTTATAAGTGCCTTAGGTGGCCTCCCCACAGCATGTTTAGACTGACACTGACTCTGCCTGGAGCATAGAAGGTCAGCCCGCGTAGCATGACCACTGTAGACACAAAAGAGAATCGACAAATCTTTTGTTCATCTGTCATTGTGTTGATTCAATGACAGATGAACAAAAGATTTGTCGATTAATTGGGTAGTCACTGGTCACCCATCCACTGACCAACCTAAGCTAATGTTTAACCTGAAGGTCGACCTGAGCGACTGTTATTATTGAGCCACGAGCTGCTCACAAATTATGCTTGTATGTGCAAAGTGTAAAGTAACCGCTGGTGGCTTGGACCCTGTTTCCAGTTATCGGTGGGCTACAAGTTTTTAAATGTTTTTTAAAATTAATATTTAAAAAGTAATTAGATTTCACACTTACAATCGCACTAGACTGCGAAAAGTGGAAGGAGGGAAGGGAGGCCTGCCAGGGCAGCGGGACTGTTAGAAAGAGATACTGTGGCCTCAGAACACAAAGGGCGAAGAAGGAACATGGATGGGTTTTAGTTAGTAAAAGTCTGACACTCCCTCCTGCTCCGCCCAGAGCGGGAGGAGTCATTTGATGATGTCCCATCCGAAAAAAAACAAGGGAAGGGAGGCCTTTGCTCTGCAGTGGGACAATATAGGCTTTGACAGTAACACAAACTGTTTCAGATCTGTCACTCCACAACTCCAGGTCCAGTTGAAAACCAGTATTAGTCACTGGACCTATTTGGTGCAGCCTTTTCATTTTCATTTTGTGTGCACTTGTGGCAGGCATATTTACTTTTCTTTAAGTTTGTTTGTCTTCACAATTTCTTTGGTTGGTTCCTTCAATGAACGGTGAAGGCCAACATCATCTTGCTAGCTTTTTTTCAACTATGTTAGGGTTTTTTCAACTATGTTAGCCCTGGATAGAAACAACTGGAAGTCATGGAGTGAGGACTTTTCCCAGCAGGGGATGATGCAGCGTATCAGTATCAGTTATGGCTGGCTTCCAGTCTAACCAGAAGCAGCTGAATACCAGTATGTTTCATGAAACAACTGTTTATACAAGGTGTAAACAACCTCATCACGAAGCCATCAACCAAGCATTCTGTACATCAAACTAAGTAACTTTACGCAAAAATGATCGCTAGGAAACAACTTTTTTTTTGGGGTGAAAAGTTATGTTTTGTGGTAGAACTCAATGTAACGCACTCAAAACATTATGCTGATGGATGGTTTTTTGGGGGTAAGAAGAACAGGGTGTAAAGCTCTTCATCCCCCATAGAAAAGGGAGGATCCTCCGACCAGACGGGTGTTATGTCTGGTGGGCTACTGCCCAACAGTTGTTGTCGGGTTCTTGTAAATACAATAGAGTAGTACAATCCAGCACGCGGGCCCAGTGCGGTTTGGTAGATGTCACATGTCTTCGAATTTTTGGTATTCACGATTATGAGGGCAGAGATAATTAATCGAAGTTCACAATTGCAATGTTGCTTAGTTCACAATTTACTTTTTTAATGCCAAATACACTAAATTTCATGCTCTTTCGTTTTCGCGTATCGAAATACCGTTATTTCATCTCTTTCTACCAAAAACGTGGGTCACAGTTGTATTAAATGAGTTCGTTTAATGTTCCATGAATGTGGTATTATACTAATGGTCTTTATTTTTGTAAAACCAATCAAGATAATTATACTTTAACTGATTTTAAGTTTCTCAACTGCAGGAAATTTCAAAACAAACGTATTATATACATTTGCAATATCTGCTCATACTTTTTAGCAGTGCTACAAGAGTGTATTATGTGTTGGTAGTACAAAAGGATCAAGAAAGTTTGATGCACAAGTGTGCTAAGTACTTTTACTGGAATTGGCAATTACTTGGCAATTTTTTAAGTGCACAAATACATTAAACCGTTTTGAGATTTAGTCCGAACTGTACAAGTGTATTAAGTACTTTTACTTGAAGGGGTTGGTGATAGGGTCTGCTAGAATCAAGCCGAAACCCTACGATGTTATTATTATGAAACACGGGGAATTCTATGATTTGAAGGGATTCGAAAAAACTTTGAATTCCAATACAAATAAAAATACAAAACATGAGCCAGTACAGTGGCTGAAAATTAAGTGGCTGCAGAAAGAATCCCCCACTTCATTTTTTTACAAATACGATTTGACCGATCCAGATTTCAAAGAAATAGACATATGTATAAGCAAACTAAAGAAACCTCTGAAAGTAGCATATAAATCACTGATTGCAGTGTCACAAACTAAAAAGAAAGATCTGATGACACTTTTAAATGATGGGGTTATACCACCAGAATATGAGCACTATTACAAAGATATTCCATCCACTTCTGCGGGTATTGTTAACAATAATTGTGATGACACTGAATCGTCTGATGATGATCCAGATGAAGAGTCCATTGTTGAAGAAATTTAAGTTTTGATTCAATTTTTAATTACCAATTAATAAAAATGAATAATTGTTACCTGAAACTGAAGACTGACTTTATTAATTTTCTTATAAAAAATCTTATTTTAATGATTCAGAAACTAATTGTTTTGTGAAATAGCTAAAGGTTGGCCTATAATTGGGCTTCAGTTCTTTTAATTTTTTTGTTGTGATTTTGGTATTTATTTTATTTGATTGTGGATAAAAACTGTTTGTGTTTTATAATAAAAATAAGCATTATGAATATGGATCACTGGTTTATTATTTTGTCTATTTAATGCAATATCCATAACTATTATTATCCTTCTTCTTGGACCTTGAACCAGCCTGGTAAAGCTGTTAAATATTTTTGAGTTTTTCACTTAATGCCAGTATGCTGGCATTAAGTGAAAAACTCAATCAATCAATCTTAGTGCACAGATGTATTAAATGGGGGGTTTTATTTTTATTTGGCCATTTTGAAAAGGTAACGTTTAAACTAATATTACAATATTGAGATATGATGGAGTAAAAGGACTAGTCTTATGAATAGATGCATATTTTTTTGTTATTTTACTTGGATTTTTTACTGTTCTCGTCTAAACTTTAAAAAACTTTAAAGATTTCTCCTCAAAAATGTAAATTTCGTAGTTAGTGCAATTGTGAATTAGTGCATCGATTTGATTTGATTTGAATGTTACTGTTTCACTTCGACAGATTATAATCGGCCGAAAAATAATGCGTCATGTTGTAAGCAGTATGTTCAGTTGACAATATTTCGTCAGTTTACAATCTCGCCAGACAGATTACAATCTAACGGAATTTACAATTTGACGCTGACATAATATAGGTACCATTGTAATAATAAAAAGTACTGAGTTCTATTCATCACCTTCTCGCCCTTATCCCATGTTACTTGGGGTCGGCGCAACACGTTTTTTTCTTCCATTCTCCTCTGTCAACCACGCACGCTATCATTTAAGTACTACTTTTGCCCGGTTCCTATAAACAAGAAACGAGTCGTTTTGCTTACGGATAGTAGTATTTTCAACGAGACGTATGCCAAAACCATTCCTATACCTAAGTTACCGGTAGATCAGTACCTACGGATGGGAGGGTTTCGATTAACGAACCGTAAGCCAAATGCAGATGTGGTATTAATCACGTATTATTATTAAATAATGAAAATAATAATAAGTACCTACTTAGTTGATGTGCCTTGTTATTAATAAATAATAATAATGTTTACAGTAGGAAGCGCAGATCTTCAATATTGAAAAGTCAACGGCCTGCTCGCACACCCTTCTCGGAACTTGAGTTTAATGTGGCCACCCCCACTGACACCGCTAAAAGTCGACGAGTCAGTTTCTCACGAAGGACAGGTGTTGCGTAAGTTTTGAATCAAAATTTTTCTAAAATATTTTAAGAGAGGACCTTTCCCCTTTTTTCTATTAATTTATTGTTGTTTTTAATAAATAAGAACTCTTCTATAATGCATAGAGAGTGGGAACTTAGAGCAGGTTTCTTTTTTTTGACAAAATTATTAACTTTATAAATCTTCCAAACTTCCAACGCAACGTCTTCCGCGAACCGGAAAACGTTGCGCTGGAAGGCCTCCCACTAGGTGGACCGATGACCTGGTGAAGGTTGCGGGAATCCGCTGGATGCGAGTCGCACGGGATTGGTCAATGTGGCGACACTTGGGGGAGGCCTATGTCCAGCAGTGGACGTCTTTCGACTGAAATGATGAATTATAAAATCTGTTGTATCAAGTCCAAAGTTGTACTGTTACATCGACGCAAGACACAAGCTTCTCGAATGATCAAGCAAGCTGATTTATACTATTTAGAAAAAAAAAACAGTCACTGGTTTTTTACCATTATATTCTCATTTTATCCTCAGCGAATTTGTAACGAATGAAGCAACGACTACGTGGAAAAACTTCTATGAGGAACATAACAAATCTCTAGAATCGTCCAGTAATGATTCCGAAGCAAACGCGTCCCGGCAACCCGTCGGCCATCTTGGTAAAAGAATCTTCGACCAACAGTTTGAAGAAGTAGAGGCTGTCGACTTTATCAGTGGACTCGCTAACGGGTCACTTAACAACGTTAATTTCTCTCAGCAACTGGCGTCTCTCGAATGCACAGCGGACGGCAAGCTAACGGCACCACAAAACAAATTCGAACTCAGTGCCTTCACCGAACAGAGTAAACTATTCGGCAATGATTTCACTGCCCCATCAATTGGTGACAATTCTGGTCGAATTGATGTAAATTTTTCAGCAATACAACAAGTTGAAAAAGATGATTTAGATGAAATTGAAAAAGATTTGGAAAGAGCATCGAGTAACATGGGCTGTCACGGCCCATTTAGTAATGGGCAGAACATGTCTGAGTACATTGAGGTAGATCTGAATATGACGCATGTTGTCAAAAATGATGAGGACATGTCCATAACGGACACCGTACACAGTCCGGTTCAGGACGTGTCTAAAAGTGCGTCCAAAGACAAGAAAGCTAGCTTGAACAACGATTGGGTTGCAGATAAAGAGAACATCGCAATAAATCCTTACGCTGCCCCTTGTGAGACCAATTTCGCCGTCAATGAAGAACCCGATCAAGTATTAGTTTTTGACGGCAAACGGTTAACTTTACAGCTTGATATACCAGAAAAAGAAAAGAATTACAGACAAACTCTTTTGCCTAATTCTTCAGCAGAAACTCCTCAGAGGAAGACTATCGTTCTGAATGTTAATGATGATTTACCGAACTTTATCGATGATAATAATATGCTCAACTCTAAATACGAAAATTCTGGCTTCACCAGTTTTCATGAAATCAAAGCGGATGAAGATGAAATATCTGAGACCATGCCAGTGCGTATAGAAGATATCAAATCTAATAAAAGGAAGACAATTCACGATTATTCAGGAAATATATCTATGACACAGGCTTTACCCACAAATATAATCTGTCATGCGGCAGTAATAAGTCAAGATGTCAACTCCACCAAGAGAAGAACTATCGTGTTTAACGAAAGTACAAGTAACATTTCAATGACTGAAACAATACCAGTAAAACTATTGAGCAGTAGCGCGGCATTACCTGAACGACGTCGTACTATAGTTTATGAGGACGATACGGCGAACATTTCCATCACACAGGCAGTACCTTCCAACATTCTCGTTAACGAAAATACAGAGTTCACCAAAAAACATAAAACCATAGTATTTGATAGTGACGAAGACAATATATCCATGACACAAGCTTTGTCATCGAATATCTTAGATGAAAAAGCAAGTAAAAGAAAAACTATAGTGTTCGACGATAGCGATTGCAACGTGTCCTTTACTCAAGCTTTGCCGGTCAACATAATGCTACCAGACGAGCAAACACAAGAAAAACGTCGAACCATAATATATGAAAATGAAACAGGGAATATCTCGGTCACAGAGGCACTTCCTACAAACGTAATTCTGCCTAAAATCGAATTGGATCCCGAAAGACGACGAACGGTTTTATACGAAGACGATACCGCTAATGTTTCTGTTACGCAAGCGTTACCGTCAAATATTATAATGGAAAAATATCAATTAGATGACAACAACAAAAATAATGAAGCTGATCATATTCTTACTACGCAGTCTTTATCTACTAATATTACTACCAACGACTGTGAAACTTCTAGACAAAGACCGATTGTATTTGCAAATGATACAGGAAACATCTCGATAACGCAGGCCATTCCGGGTCAACTTATACTCGGATATAGCGAAGAAAATCCTATCAATAATAACGACGAAGGCGATATATCTATGAGTGAAGCTATATCCGCTAACATAGTAGAGAAAGCAGCAAATGAAAGAAATACTATTATCTATGATGAGGACGAAGCTAACATCTCTATGACTCTAGCTATATCTGCAAACGATTACCTTCTCTACAAACTAAACTCAGCAGCAAATATTAAAATACCCGAAGATATTGAAGAGGTAACTAAAGTAAATGATTATGATGTGTTTGAACAAGATTATATTAAACCAACTGAAGACGCCTTGCAAGATAATCGTAAGTCTAGCGTATACGACGGAAACAACTTGATCTCTGAAATGGCAATGATCACTGAAATACCAACGCTTCAGAGCTTACTAGAAACAGAAAAGAGCAGAACATTAATATTTGACAACGATAACTGCGATATTTCAAAGACGAAACCAATTCCACCTGAATTCATAACAGTCGAGACTGAAATGGTAAATAAAACGGAAACCAAACTAGATGAGATGGCGCAAAATCAGGTAGCACATCCTCAATTAAATATCATCGTAATGCAAACTTCATTAACCAATAACAAGCAACCAATAAACGTCAAAACGGCACACGACTCGAAAGTGGAATTACCAATTAAGTTGAGTAATGTTGAAAAAGTACAAGTCAACTTAAAGGCTTCGACAGATTCAACAGATGAAAATATAGACAAAGTCATTAGAAAGTCATTAGAAGCCATTAAGGCTCCGACAGATTCAACAGATCAACATATAGACAAAGTCCTAGTGGGTGGCGACGATACTACAAAACAGACAGGTGATAAAGATAAAAAGGCATCACTGCTCATCGTATCTGAACCTTACTACGACAGTGATACAGACGATAAAAGCTTAATGGCAAATTTAGAATCAAATTCTTCTTCTGGTGACATACTGATGGGTGCGGCTGACAACAACTCTACTACGACTGTTGGGAGTATGTTTAATATTACGAAAGACTGCGACGCCGTTATACAGACAGACAGTGGCAATGGGGCACAGACAGCTAAACCCAAATACAAAGAAGATGAACTGGAACAGGTCGGACATCTCGAAAAGAAGCTGGAAGAATTACAATCAGATGTGCCGCAAAATTCTAACCTTTCAAATGATTATGTCAGACGACTAAGTCAAATTTCTAATAAAGCTAATGATACCCAAAATTTACTTGATTTGATATCCAATTTGACTGATAACAAAGATAGTGAGGATGACGTCAAACCGGTTACCGTTGCGGTCAGCGATCAGGGCGAGACCACAGAGCATAAACGACTCAGTGTGGCACCTAGTAGACATTCCATAGCCTTGAGTAGAGAGGATTTATTGAGTAACATCTCAATGGCGCAAGCAGCGTTACAGAAATCCAGACTAGCGCTAGATTCCAGTGACGTTACGGACGAAGATACAAGAGACGGTTCCATAGATATGTCTAAGAACTCAGAGCATTCAAGAGACGATTCGATGGATACGTCTATGAGCTTAGAGCATATACGAGACGCTTCGCTAGTTATGTCTAAGAACTCAGGCCAAACAAGAGACGCTTTGCTAGATAACATGTCTAGGAACTCAGGCCGAACAAGCTATGAAGTCGTTAAAAAATTAAAGTTTGACGATGAATCGACTAGCGAGGCCAGCCTTAAAGACGAAAAGAAAATTTCTCCGCTGAAGAAAACAGTGTTCGGTGAAACTTCATACATGAAAGAAACCAAAGGAAAAGTAATTCCTACGTACTTGAAAGACGTTTCAGACGGAATTAAAGAACTTATGCTAGATTTGGTAAAGCCCGTAAGCGACATTTTGCCGTTTCGAAACGAAATGCCTGATAGAGGTTTATTAGAGAACGCGTCTACGCACAGCACTCAGGTGCAGGCAAATTTAACCACATCCAGTCAGATTGACTTAGAATACGATTTGATTTCCGTGGCTGGAGTTGATTTAGATAGAATTAGTTCATCCAATAGCGCAACTGTTGAACATCCTGGAAAATCCAAATCTCGAGTTTATCGAAATCAGGTCAAGTTTGCTTTCTTGAAAGAAACAGAAAAGCCAGAAGAGCGATGGCATGAGCACTCGCACTCGTACTCGCACTCAGATGCTCCCATTAAACAGTCACCTCCGTCTGAGGTTCTAGTTTTCGACCATCACAATCCTTTGAACAATGTTCTGCTTGCCCCAACTAATTTAACTGACGTACATAAGTATAACCCGAGACAAACGGACAAGACGCTTTGTGGGTCTAAGTCTAGTCGCTTTAACAATATGTCTAAAGGTCATAATTATGAGGTGGAAACTGTGGCCACCCCGCAGTTCACACTGATGCCTGGACAGAGCGTAAAGCAACAGAATATTTATGTGTACCACGGCGACCATTTCAGCCAAAATGACGTTCAATCATTACATGCATCTACAACAAGCGATGGAACTTCCTTGGACCAATCAGTTGACACATCAGTAGGATCAATTTCAAAGCAATTAAAGGACGATGAAGTAAACACTCTGATTGCTATGAGAGCAAACAAAGAATTGCTTCAAGCAAGTTCGTCACTCACATTAGTTGATGACCTTCCAGAATGTGAGAACTTAAGTAAATTGACATCGAAAAAAGAGCATTCGAGAACAAGTGGACAAACATCAGAGATTCATAATATGACTGCATTATCAGGAATCTCTTTGAGAGACAATTTCGAAACTTCGAATTTGTGTGTAAATACCACAAAAGGCAAGAAGCGGTTTTATAGTCCTACGAACAAGTACAAATATTACTCGCCCTCCAAGGAAGTAACTCCGAAACCGATTATGAAAATGCAGAAAATTTCTAGAAGCCCTAAACCACCAAGAGAACTTATAAAACTGTCTCCGAGAAATACACTTAATACACAAATTAACAACCAAAACATTCACCAGTCTAAGAACCGCGAAAAGAAGTCACCAAAAACTAACAATACAAAATCAGGACAACCAACTATAACAGTGCAACAACTAATAACTGATTACAAAAATTTTGAAACTGAATTGGAACACAATATTGGTTTAGAAAAGAAGTTGGATGATTTCAATTTAAACCCAAAATCTGAAAGTATGTCGTCAGCTTTCTCACATTCTGAGGCTTCTTTTACGAGTAGTAAGGACTTGAAGTCAATGAAGGACGACAACAGTACGGGTACAGGTACAGGTACAGTGCAACAACTAGTAACTGATTACCAAAATTTTAAAACTGAATTGGAACACAATATTGATTCAGTAAAGAAGTTGGATAATTTAAATTCAAACTCAAAATCTGAAAGTACTTCTTCACAATCTGAAGCTTCTTTTACGAGTAGTAAGAAGAACTTGAAGTCAATGAAGGACGACAACAGAACCGGTACCGGATCACAGTCACCCCATCAGGCCCCTGTGCAAGACACACCCTGGCAGATGGGCTGGCATCCCGAACTGATGGGCACAACCAGCTCAAATCTAAGTGAAATTGATTCTGGTGTCAATGTAGTCGCCAAAATTGATATGTTACCTTTCATGGGGTGAGTGAAAACTTTACTATATTTAATACTCTTGTGAGGACTTTGGTTTGAATCCCAAGTCAGAAGGGTTTGGGTTGCTACACGTGTTTGAGATAGCCATAGGCCCAGCGCACACCGCTGGAGGCGCAGCGCAGCGCATTTGAAGACAACAATTTAATATAAACCTTAACTACCTTGATATACGGTCGCACGAATGCTCTTGTAGTAGCTTGAGGGCGCCCCGAGTACCGCGTACGAATTTATTCTTATATTGACCGTATATCAAGGTAGTTAAGGTTTATATTAAATTGTTGTATTCAAATGCGCTGCGCTGCGCCTCCAGCGGTGTGCGCTGGGCCATATTCGATGTGGCGGGTTTTTTTTTTAATAAAGCTGTCTCGTTCATTCGGCATCTACTATAGCTGAAGCCAACCCAACCAAGCCTTTCACCCGATCGTTTACACACACATTAATTTTGCCTGTCGACTGTGCGGCTCTGAGTCTGAGTGTATCTGCAATAGGATCTCCCCCTTTTACATAATGCATGACTTATAGGCGAAAATTGCACTATACACACCTCCCCGGTTTTTGGGGGTGGGATTTTTACCTCACTAATCCCATCCCGGTGCACACCAGCCCGATATACAATAAATAGCATACATCCCCGGCCCTATAGTCCCCTGCGGTGAGCAGACATAGTGAGAGCACCCGCTACCGCATCAATAAATAAATATTAAACATTACAGGAGCTACGAATGCGAATGGGACTCAAAATCAGTAGCAGACACGTGGTCGTTCCGTCTGCAACACGGTCGCTTGAGACTGACAACACGACTAGCGCACAGACATGACAACGCGACCAGGACGCGAGTTCGGGGAGACACTCCCGTGCAGGATATAACGGTGGAGACTGTGCAGCATGGTATGTACCATTGTCTTTTTAACCGACTGTCCCAGAAGAAAAGTGGTGTTTGTTTCTTCAAACCGCCAACATTTACGAGTACTATGCTATACAACAGCAGATGCAATTTCGGTCACATCATATACCGGAATACAGAGTTTTACAAGTCACGGCAAATCGACTTTTAGAAAAAGTTTGGTTTTATAGAATGTTGTCTCTGTCACGAATCATTGTCACATGTTAATGTTTTAATAGCAGGTCAGTATCCGACTGAAACATTATGCCAATTGAGTTTTTGTTCAACAAAAACACCAGCGGTTTTCAATAGAAAAGCGCTTTGGAATGGGCAACTCCTGTACTTTAAGTTATTTATACCTTGTGACTGAGACTGTAGCTACATTTTATTGTTGTCTTTGTTTCGACAGTTCGAAAGTGCCTGTAACTGTCCTACTTGAAATAAATGCTTTGATTTTGAAACTTTCTGTCACTTCATTGACAGAATGCGTTATGATTGATTTTTATACGAGCTAAAAAGCCAATTTCATATCGTGGCTGTGAACCTTTTGAACGCCAGATCATAAATGCACGCGCGTGCCCTCCACGCCAAACCACAATCTCGTCCACCATTTTGTCACATATTTGTGTCTTTGGCGTACAGTGTGCTTTATACTTGCGCTTGCTTGTCACGTATATGCGACAATGGCGTTCACAAGGTTAAGAAAATGCCACAACGCGTTGTGGTATTTTTTTTGTTCAATTAAGGTTTTCACCATTTGAGCATTACATAATAGTTATCTTTTTTTTTTCATCTCAGATCACAAGAATCCTGTGGCCACGCTGTGCGTCCGCTTCGCATGTGAGACCATGCGCTACATGGTGGCGCAAGCGTTACGTACACCATGTTACGCGAAGGATATCCCGCAGTTGTTGCGACGTTGCGCCGCTGTTACGCGCGTTGCATTACGCTGGGGCCGGGCGATGCACGACGCCAAGTTGCAATTAGCTTATGCAATGGACAATGATGGAAATATTTCATTGAAGGTATGTGTGTTAAGAGGGCCCTTCCCGGCCTGCCTATCGTCAACGCGAGCATGGTCGAAAAGTTTGTTGCTTCATCCAGAGCCACAGCGGCGATATTCTTTCAACTCCCCTGTCATACCTAGCCCCGACCCCGCACTACTCGTCTCCCGCGCACCTCATACCGCCTAACGCGAGGACATTGAACGCAAAATAGTGTTCGAAAATTTATAAAACTTGTTCCAGGAAATACGTGTTTTTGAATAAGTCTTAGAAGTTTGTGAAAAAAATATTTTTCATTTAAAACCTCCACTCAATTTGCAAGGCTTTTACAATTTATGACTACGCTATGAACGGCCAAAGTTGAGGTAAAATTTGTGATATACAGCAATTTTAGGAGGCTTATACTGAATTTGTTTCTACAAATTTTTTTTTTTTGCTTCGATAGAAGCCTAGATATAGTGCACAAGATACCTATCAGTGCAAAAAAATTAAAGATATATGTGTAACAACGGCATAATCACGAGCGTCTGTCAAAATTCTCGCGAAAAGTATGGCGGGTTGGCCGCTCTTAAGGCGCGTTGGTTGCTGGTGGAGTAAAACTAACCGAGTGGCGTCCAAGGACTTGAAAGAGAAGTGGTGGTTGTCCGGCGGCGAGATGGGCTGACGACATTGTTGCCATCGCGGGAATATCCTGGATGAGACAGGCAGAAGAACGTGGAGCTTGGCACAGTCTAACCGGATGCAGCTGTATACTAGTATTTTGCGTAGAGCTACTTCATATCTGACCTCCACAATCCAATAGGGAATATGCACGTAATTTTTTCTTCACTTAAATCAATAAAATACAGTACTATCAACTCGAGAAAAGTATTAAAAGTTAAGTTCAACGACTGCTTGTCGCATAAAAATAATATTAAACTCCTGCAATTTTCTATGACAGTTCAAACGTCCGTAGCTGTCGCGGCCATGATGTGACGTCATTACCCACAATCTGCCTTGTTTACATCAAATTTTTTAGCCTTAATAAAATTATTATACTAATTGTATGTGCTTTACTCAAGTAAAAATTGCAATAACAATATTATAATAAAATTTTAGTGAAATTTGACACAATGAACTTTGACCTCAATACCGGCGTTATCGAGGACGATGCGTTTTGAGAGTGCGTTCCGTTTCACCAAAAACATGCTACATAAAACAGTAAATTGTAAAATAAGTGATGTATTAGCAACTGAACATTGTTTTTATCGGCTAATACAAGGCATTTTTAATAAATAAAAAGAGTTTTGTATTTCATGCATATAACAATAAATTGTAAAATAAGTGATGTATTAGAAACTTAAACAAGTGTACCACAATGTTTGTAGGCACCAATACAAGGCATTTTTAATAAATAAAAAGAATTTTGTATTTCATGCATATCCCCTATTACTGAGTAACGCGATCTCTCAACTAAGCACCTCATGGCAAGACTGACTGTCGGATTTTTTGGCAAAATGATAGCCGGGACGAACAGCTTAACGAGCTATCCGAGGCGCGGAGATGTCTCGTTTGTAAGCGACTTCTAAAAAAGGAGGTTATGTATTCCACCAGAACCTTTTTTTTTTTCATATAGTTAATCTTTTATTTTTCATTATCATCATCATCTGCCTAGCCTTTTCCAACTATGTTGGGGTCGGCTTCCAGTCTAACCGGATGCAGCTGAATACCTGTATTTTACATGGAGCGACTGCCTATGTGACCGCCACAGCCCAGTTAATACTGGGTAATACGATACCCCTTGGTTAGACTGGTTGCGACTTTATGGGCCACTGACTACCTGTAACGACTGTCAAAGATCTACAAATGACAGCCGGGACCAACAGCTTAACGTGATTTCCGATGCACCGGACTATATGTGTTTAACAGTCTATGTATGTATGTTTGTTTATATGTGGCGTTCTAGAGACCAAATGCGTAGGCCGATTTTGATAATTCTGACGTCAATCGATTCGTTTTCCTTGCGAGTGTCACTAAAGACATAACAGTAAAAAAAAAAGTTGATGAACTATGTCAAGTGGGGTGTCGTTGAATAGGTATTTTAAAATCATCTTTAGGTTCCTTTTATCATTTTTCATTATAAATAATAGTTTAGGATATATAACGATTTAAAGTTGTTTAACAAAGCAATCATTCTCGCTAATTCTTACTTATTGATATAAGTTTTTATTTCAAGTATTAACGATAAACAAACAAAAAAACAGTGAAAAAGCATGAAAAACAAATATTTTTGGTAATAAAACTAAAAAGTATAAAATAAAAAATAATAATTTAAAGAAAAACAAAAAACCCGACTGACTCACAGTCGGGGCCCATTAAAATTTTACCAATCAAATCTTCCCAAGGGGCCCCGACTGTGAGTCGTTCTGTTCTGCATTAGAATTTATGATTTGTTTTATGTGTGTATCGATTATAAAACTATTTCAATTGTGTAGTTATTTAGTATTACTTAACAGAATTCTAAACTACTGGGCTTGTTTCTTTCTTTTTAGTTTTTATTTAAGTTAATTATTTCACGTATTTTTTTAAATTAGTTTTTACGCAGTCGGGTTTTTTTTGCATTATAAAACTCGCGTTTAGCTCCTGTAGTCCTTTAAGTTATTCTTTTTTTATTTGTTATAAGAAGCTCGCGCGATGGTCCGATATAAAGTTTATTGTCTAATTTTAGATTATATTAAGCGTGTTTTGTAAATGATATTTTGTTCAGGTGGCAAACGTACGACTTCGGTCCGTCTGGGAAGTGACGATGCATATCGAGCTGGTGGTAGACGAGAAGCCCTTGGTGCCGTGGCCGCTCGCGGGCGGCGTGCGCGTGTCGCGCGTGGTGTCGGAGCTGCACGTGGGCGGCGCACACGTGCAGCGCGCGCTGGCCGACATCCCGCGGGACTGGGGACACGCGCCCCGGACTATATGGTGAGATGTGCTCATATTTTCTTGTAAATTAAGTGTAGGTGTAAACCAGAGGTTCTCAAACTTTCTTTTTTGGTAGACCACTTTCAAAATTTTCTAGTTTCGTTGCTGCGGCTCTGCTGCATTTTTATCAAGAAAAGAAAATATTTGCAATATTGTTAATACTTTTTTTAAAGTCTCAATATGACCATTTTGAAAGAAAGAAAGAAAGTATTTTCATATTTTCACCGAATTCTTTTTCGAGTAGCTGTATCTTGCATACATTAATAGATAAAGCCAAGCAAACATTTTTGTTCTTTAGTATCGAAACCAGATAAATTTTCGTGAACCTCCACTTACAACTTGTGAACCCCCATTTTTTTTCACGCCAACGTAGACCCCCGGCGGGTCTCCCGTGGACCCCTAAAGGTTCACCTGAACCTGGACCTGCAGGGCTATTCACAACGCTTCGATTCGATTTTCGATTCGGAAAGTCGTATGTCTATCTCGCTCGATTTCGTAATGTCAAAAAAAGATAGATATACGACTTTCCGAATCGAAAATCGAATCGAAGCGTTGTGAATAAGGGGCCTGGACTCATCACGAAACCGTCAACCATGCATTCTGTACATCAAACTAAGTAATTCCACGCCAAATTATTGAGGGCAAACAATTCTTTTTTGGGGTTGAACGGTAATCCGGAAATCACGGTTTCTTGTGTTGTGTTGTGTTGCGTCATAAAAGTACTTAAAAACTTGTATTTCACAGATTTTTCGAAAATATTGTCAAATGTAAACTTATTTTTGCTGCTGTTGAATTCAGTACTGTGCTTACGCAATACGGAATCCTTTACTGTGCGTGACCCCACACGGATTTGGCCGGTTTATATTTTTCAACTGCGTGAATGTTGCGTGTCAAATACGTTTTAACAATTTGTTTTTTTTTTCACAGGCGAATTTTCAGATACCTCAAACACAAAACGCGAGACGACAAACTCATACTGGCATGATATAAGTTGTAAATACCGCATATGTATTGTTTCTATAGATAACGCGCGTGCCATCTGACTCCTATGTTATAAGGTGTAAATTGCAGTGCTACATTGACGCGAGGTCGTGAAATCCATAACGTCCAAGGCTGAGATATACAATATGTTAAAAGAAAACCCTATCCGATCCGTGAGGGTATTATTAGGTAGCGACATTAGATTCTATTTATACTTTTTGGATAATAACAAGTTAAAAAAGTACCCCAATAAAAAATTAATAAAATGAGAAAACTTACGCTCGTACATGGCAACACAGGGCCACGCTCGTGTTGTGATGTCAGAAATAAATAATTTCATTAACGAACACACTAATGCCGAAGATAGTGTTGTCACGTTTTAAAAGTTTGTTAGATTTTAGGGAAATCGTGATAATTATCCCGGCACACAAATCATGTATTTTAAAAATTCATTGATATGTTTATTTTCTTGAACAATTTTTTTGTTTCATATTTTATTTGGTAATGTCATTGGTATACCTATATGCCCCTTTCGGATCGGACAGGGTTTTAATAATCTATTGTATAGGGCGAAGTAAGACCTAACTTAAGTTCAAGTTAAGTACAGTACCGTTTCACCCAAACTTGGACCTTGTTCGTATGAAGTTAAATTTCCTCTGTAGATTTCAGCTTACGTATCCTCACAGCAAAATACGGCACATATTAAGCGAGTAATTGTTTTCAAATAGAAACTCTCACTACTGTAATTCCCGAAGGATTAGGCCGAGTTGTACCTAATAGTACACCCACGTTTCGCCAGTCATATAATAGGGGCAAGCCTATTACCATCTACCGGGCACCGGGTACCGGGCGACTCCGTGACTGCTACCGCACAAATCAGTTTGCATTTGTTATTAATTACAATAATTTTATTAATAGTGCTACACGGACCGGAGAGCCGTGACCAGCGCCTGCGCATGCTGCTCAGTAGTAGTGCCGAATTGCTAAAAGTTAGTCGCTAAATATGCGCTTTCTAAGTTTGCTTGTCCATTTGAGTAGATCAACAAAATTCTCGCCATTCACGTTTCAGTGGACCATTCTCCATCATCTGTCTAGTCGATCAACTAGTTGGTAAAAGTCCAACTAGTTTGTAAAAGTCCAACTAGTTGTTTGACTAGAGGGAGGAGAAAGGTGGTTCCTTTGTCCACCAGTGAGACACTTGAAAGGCTAACAAAAATAAAACGTGTTTCGGTTTCCAGTCTGCATATCTGCAGTTTTCCCACAGTAATACGATAACCCAGTATTTGGAATTCACTAAGTTGCTTTGCTTAAATGGGCTGGCAACATTTTAATAGATTGATTTTATAATATAAGACTGCACAAATCACTTACATATCGCTAGCTAAATGATAACCTTCAATATTTGTTTCACATAATAATTGTGTGTGGCCGAAATTTTGTTAAATATTTTTTTTTAAATAAATGTCTTTTGTGTCCAATGTATCAAATATTTTTACGAATAGATGTGCTATTTTTCAATATGTTTTACATAATTTTAGAAAATAAAACTTTAATTCTAATAACAACAGATTTGTTTTTCATTTCGCTTATTTTTGACCTTTACACCGCCTTTAAGAAAGGAGCCTCCGCGAGCGACGTACTATCGAGGACACTCCCGCCTGATCACCACTAACCTCATTTTTGCTTGCACTCGCAACATAGAAACGCTCTCTAGCCCCGCCCCGTTGACTTTGTATAGAAATAATGAATGAAAAGATACCGAATCGGCCGAGTGCACTGATGACGCAAACCAAACGAGAGTTATTGTTAGCGCCAAAGTTGACGCTATCCTAATAGGCCCAAACTTTAAGGGGGCGTGGCTCGGCACCTCCGCATGATTTAAGCGAAAAAATTTTAAACTGGTCAGGCGGAAAAGACCACGATAGTACCTATATACTGAGTCACTATACGTCCGGCGCACCCTGGGCAGTCAGCCAGGCTAATCCTTTCACCACGATGGCAATCTAAAGTCTACTTATAACGTCGTCTTATGACGACAGGCCGTGTCAACGGCGCGTTCGTGTTCCACGCGCGCAAGGGCCGATGCCTGCCGGGGCTGCGGGACTGTTCGAAAGAGATACCGTAGCCCCGGAACACAGGGCGATGAAGGAACATGAATGGGTTTTAGTCAGTAAAAGTCTGACACTCCCTTCCGCTCCGCCCAGAGCAAGAGCGGGAGCGAGATTGCCCATCCGTAAAAAAAAGGGGTCAAGACAAATCAAATACTTTCCGATGTCTACCGCAAAACTCACTGCGACATTCTTTGCGTCCAAGAGACCCACCGAACTGAAACTCAAAGGCTGAAACATATACCTAGATGGACTTACGCTTATCGCCGAGATCTGTCACCCGAAGCACGGTAACAAAGTGTTTGTTGCTCCCGGCGTATACTATCCACCAAGTGCTACCGTTTCTTTTTTTTTTTTATTATTATTTCAATATGGGCCTACTCTTGACCTCGATCACGCCTGATGGAAAGCGATGAATGACATCTATGATGGGACGAGTGTGCCCAGAAGATGCCTGTTCACTCTTGCTTTGAAGGCAGGCGGGTTAAAATGTTGGTTAGGAACACAGACGCAGGCAGAGTTCCACACTTTGGCAGTGCGCATAATAAAAGTGGAGGAGAAGCGCTTAACACGACACGTCGGGTTATCAAGTGCGGATGGTACGCCGCAGTACGTCTGCTATATAGTCCGATGGTAAAATGGTGATGGTGGGATTAGGTCGTGGAGCTCCTGCGCACACTCCGAAGTACAGTCTGTAGGAGACCGACAGGCAGGCAACATTACGCCGATGAGCTAGGCTGTGAAGCGAAGCTACCGTAGACAAATAAGTTAGTAAGTATTAGGTATACTTGTCACTTGTTTTCGACTTTGCCTTTGCCTTGTCACACTGGCGATTGCAAGCGAGGCGAGTGCGCAGCGAGCTCAGAGCAAGGATCCTCCCATATTTGTTGTATCTGATTTCATTTTTATTTCCTGCGTCTACGAAGTAACAAAGCTAAAAGCAGTGTTTCCTCGGCAGAATCCATTCAGTTATTGAGTGACTAAGTGCCCTATGTCCTGCAGTAGACGTCTTTCAGCTAAAATGATGATGATTGAGTGTCCAAGACGACGATCGCACGCCGTGAACTCGCTGCACGCCCGCGGTCTCTTCGCGTCGTATTCGGAGCGCGCTCATTGCGAACTCGCGGTAAATTCGTTACGCTCTCGCAGCGAGCTCGTTGCGTACTCGCCTCGCTTTGAACTCGCTTGCAAATTATACTTTATATATATATAACTTATACTTATTTATATTTATACTTTATCAAAAGCATACATTCATAAACTCACGCCTTTTTCCCTAAACAGAAACCACAGAACGCCACCTGCACGCACGCCGGTTGCGCCGAGTACCGCGCACGTCGGTTGCGAGTACCCCGCTCGTGAAGTGTCTAAAGTGTGATATTGTTTGAGACATGTACACCTTTCATATTCTTGCCACGTTTTCTACAAGTTTGTATATACCTAGCAACAGCTGTATATGGTAAAGTAGTAGAAAACTTGTAGGATTCATATACCTACCATTATGTTGTCCATTCATATTAATGTTTGGGTACCTAGGTATATCTTTTGTTGGAGATCCTTTAGTAAACAAATAAAATAAACACTGACTTTGTAAACCGGTTCGCTGGATCAATGTTTAGTTAATAATAGTTTTTAAAAAGTTTGCAGATCCGAATGGGAGTGACAGACGTTTTTTATTCAGCTAGTGCCCGGAGAAAAAACTTTCACTCACGAACATTTTTTATTTAATTAATTATTATGAATGAATTATCTATACGATAGTATTGAACAAAAACAAAAAGAATTTTACTATATATGAACACACTAACTAAGTAGGTACATAATATATAATTCACCAGACGCCAAATTCGCACTTTGGACGTGGAGTTGTGGCCAGTCCTTTTACAATACTTACAATTTATTATACAACCAAAGGCACACGGTTATACAATCATTTTATTTCCTAAGTCAAAGCTGAAGCAGTCGAGTGTTGGGTGCGCCGCTCACCCAGCGGCCCTCGACCTTCCGTCTGGTCGAACGGATCTCAACCACCGGTCGGCTGCTCAGCGCGTTGCCTAGCCCGCTGATTATGTTGTAAGTAAAGTTTGGTCGGATTACCTGAGAGGAATTAAATTATGGATTATAGAAATACTGTGTAATACAACTTTAGTGGAAAAGGTCACCTGATTCCTGAACCCTACCTAGCTCAAAAAGTGTATCACAGGAGACAGGGCCTTCCATTCAGAATGAGACAGCGTATTGACAATGTAGTCGACAGCCCATCAAGTTAGTACAAACTGTCAAATTTCGTCCATGGTAAAGGCAGGACGATTCCTAATGATTAACCATGAATGCTGATAAAGACGAAATAAAATAATTCATGATTTAATCATTGTGATCTAGTTAGTGGTCCGAGGACAACTGCTGAACGTGATGACCTGGGATCGCTTTGTGTCTTAAACGTTTTATTGCGTATACAGTTAAGCAGCCAGAAGTTTCGTGGTCACACATTTTGCAATCAATTCGCCCAACATGGGTTTTACTTTTAACTGGTAGAATCTTAGAGTGGGTACTGTAAACCTATACCTACAACTTGGGAATAACGGACGTGACTTTATGTATGATAAAGCACTCACCCTGCCAAAGACAACGCTTCGCAGATCTAACTGCGGCATCGGCTTGAATGTGATGTTGAAGACCCCGCACATCTCATCGTCTACTGTTACACGCATTGACAGCAAACCTTTGCCAGAATGAAGTGTGAACTTGATATATTATGTAATTCTTAGAGATCTTTGTGTCTATTAAGATAAGATATACTTAGTGATAATGTTACACCCAAGCCAAAGTTACCAACTAGTAGTATGCGTACAAAAAAGTGTAAGCGTAAGAAGTGGACCGTAAACGTAATCCTCCTAGGATTACCATCCACTTCAGAGACGAAGGCTATTATGTCCCAGCAGTGGGCCCATCATGGGTTGATTATTATGGTATTTTTCGAGTTAAAATGGTGATGGCAACTGTGAAACTAATGACGTGACATCAGGTTCCAAACACCGAAATTGGTTGAAAATCTGGTAATGTAATTTTATATTTCAAAATAGCTAGACCTCATTGGTGAGATTGACACCTAGCTATGGTTGCGCCATCTACAATTAGCTTTTAAGAGTCTTCCCCATTACCAGGCATGGAATGTGGGTAGTGATAATTTTCAGCACCGATGGGAACTTCTCGGCCGCTTTGCGCGTAGCATCCGAAGCCGTTGTTGTAGATCACGTCACCTCCACTCCAGTACAAGTGGGGAATTTTCCTGGAGAGTGAAGTAAATATTTATGTGCGTATATGTTGCAGGAGAGCTCTAAAACAAGCTCGTCCGTGGTACAAGAACAAGTAATGCTACCATACTTATTTCTAAAGTCGAAGAGAGAGAGAAGAGTATGCTCTCACAATATCATGAGATATCGCTGCAACAGAGGCGGTATACCTTTATTAGTATTTCAACTGTAAGCAGGGGTCAGTCTGTGACCAAGACTTACCATCAGTAAGGTCATCTATCCGTTTGTCATCGAATACTAAACTACGTAAAAAAAAGCCTAAGTAGCCAGTATAAAATTTAATCAAACAGCCAATTCAAAATCAAACTATTCAGTTCCTCTGCCGTGATGTTGAAGGTACATTCGTTGTATTCTCCCCCCTCGTCTCCTGTGAAAACTGGTTCACAGCTAGGCAGTACTTCTCAGAATGGTAGGTCCTAGAGATCTGTGACAGTAACGGACTGCCATGGGGAGAGTTCAGCCACAGTGATGCACTGCCCGTCTGCCCGACCATAGCAATAAACGCTATCAGCATCCTTGTATTGAGTAGACCACGCTGTATGTGCGGCTGCTTAAGCAACGTTTGCAGGATTAAACCATCAGGTAGACCATTAACAAGTTCAAAGATACTAGAACCTCTTTCGCCGATTAAGTAAGAGGCAGCAGCTGGCACATTACAGCCAGTATTACGCAGCGCTCTGTCAGCCTCCTCGTGAGTAAACCCAAGGTCTTTCAACGTCCCAATGGATTCAGGATTCGGTGGTTCAGCGATGTGATTCCTCCATTCGCGGAATTTGTCCAAGAATCGTTGTAGATGTTCCGCTCGACGGTACATCTCATTCCCTTCAGTTTTATCCGCTCCAGGAGTTTCGTCTACCGCTGTGTAATCTGGAACGTTGAGTCTCGCAGCTATATCTGCAGGAGTAATAACCTGGATGACTGCTGGCTGAAAGCTCCGTGGCTCGTCTAAAGCTGCCGTTAATTGCGCTAGCGTCATTTCGTAGTTCCTACCAGATGCGGCGAGTCGAGCCCCGGCTTCGATCAAAGATATCAAAATCTTCCTTAGTTCATAAGACAATTCGTTGGTAGATAAAAGAGATTGGAGATTCGGCTGTCGTATAGCGCTTGAAGGCGTTGGTAAAGAAGCTGTCGCGGCAGCGATGGTTCCATGTTGTGGTGCTCTGACCGTACCAAGGTCCCATAAAGTCCCAGCTTCTGGCAGACGCCTTTCAACGAGTAGGAGCTCTTCCTGCATCATGACCTGTTCCTGTGACAACGTCAGGAAGTCATGTAGTGTGGTGGTGTCATATACTCGGACGATTTTGTACCGGCTCGAGCCTGTCTCTCCTGTTGGGTAGAAAAAGTCGATGGCACGATTCTTAACTTCCTCAATGAGGGTATCCTCGGAGAAATAGGATGTAAACGTTTGCCCCTCGGGGCTGACGACTTTGATGAAGATCTCGTTAACGCCGGTCAAGCCGGAGTCGGGCACTAACATCTTTCAACAGTTGTTCGTCAAAGTCCAAACTCTCCAGTCCCGAAAGGTCAATGACCCTCATAGAAATCAGGATGAGAAATAATATTATACTGGTAAAAAAAGTTGCGAGGCACCAAATGAGTTTGAGCATAATTTTGGCATTTTGTTTACAATTTTGACAGAATTTTGACACATGACATTTATTTTTACTAAACACGTGTTTTGGAAACGGAGGTGTAAAAAGGTATGACCAAAATAGGTTTTTTTTATCATTTCCAAAGGCCACGTTAGTCAAAATTTGGAGTTATCTACAGGGATCATAAGAGTGTCCTGAAGATGCCCCGCGGCGAGTCACGCAAGCATGGAGAGCACACATGACGAGTTTAGGTTAGGTTAGTTACCTGAAGAAGCAAGTATTAACGTAGCCATGGCCAACGGCGTCTCCATCCACCAGCTCTAGGAACAGGCGGCAAGTTTTGGGACATTTGTCAGTGAACAGTTCCACGCAAATCTCGCCCATCACTGCGCCGTCTTGCAAACCCAGTTTTAGGTACACCCTGCAGATCCCCGATAATACTTCAAAAATGAATAATAGGTTTAGTACTCGTATACATACGTGCTTACTTACCTACCTAGTATTTATATGATTATGGCCTAGTGCAGAAATAATGAGAGATAATCTTATGTATAGGTATCCCTCACACTGAAGTACCTAAGACTAAAATAATACCCGCTTTAAAAGTTGGAGTTACTAGGTAAGTGTACAAAGCATATAACTAGCTCAAATATTTGCACCTTACCTAGGTCGCTTCACATCCGGTTTAGCCTGGAAAGCCAGGTCCTCCATCTCCTCATGAACCACAGGAGGGAACAGCACGAACGTGGCGTTCGCTTGGTCTACGATCTTACGTTTATTTCGGCTCCATTCGCGGTTCAGTTCTGATGTCGTGTGTACGCGCGCACTCTGAATGGTGTCAATAGGGTAGATGACAAATAAATCTGATTTCCAAATAATATTGGACACATATTTTTTCTTTTTTCACGTAAACAAAAAATGAAGACGATACACGTGTCGAAAACACGTGTGACGTCACATTTGAGTTCATTTTTTACTCAAATGTGATGTCACAAGCCCTCACTTCCTTCTTCTTTGACACCTTATAACTTCGTCAATTTTGTTTAATTTGATAAAACAAAAAACACATATCCAATATTTTTCGATAATCTAATTGACGGACTAAACAGAATCACATATGTTTCTTAGTCAGTCATGATCCATATTAAGAATTGAAGGTTTCTTTAAATCTACTGATCAGGTATCATCATCATAACCATGGTTTCTCCTTCCGTTGGGTTGCAAGCCTCTGTGTTCCACCAGCCCAGTCGGTACTGCGTGTTGCGGGTCCGATTCACGGAACAAATACTTGTATAGTCTACGGGTAGTGGTTCCGGGTCCGGCAGTTAGTGTATGTGAGTTTACATGTTTGTAAACGTAACCCGCGACACAGGCGATATTCGTAAAGGGCAACGTATTTGAAAAAAGAAAGTTCCGTGCGTCCAGCTGCCAGAGGTGTCTCCCGCGACTTTGACGATATCGTCAACCCAACTTATTTAGTCCTACTGCTGAGCTAAAGCTAGAGAATCATTGTACTGAAACCTTGCATCATCATCTGCCTAGTTTTCTCCCAACAATTTAGCTGCATTCAGTTAGCCTGGAAGTCGACTTATAGTCAACTATTCGTACATCTCAAACAAGACATTTTTACGTGAAGACGTGCCTGTTTAAAACTCCATAACCCAGTAATTGGGTAACACGATACCATCTGGTAAGACTGCTTAACAGATTATTGAGCTACCTTTTAAGACGCACGTCTTACTGAAACATACTTACTGTGTTTAGTAATCGTTTATACAGCGCTAGATTGTCTCTTTGCACTCTTCTGAGGTAGTCAACTCTAAATTGGTAATACTGCACGATAGGAGCTGGCTTCTTATACCACCAACAGTCCACACGGCCCTGTGAAGTACACAGAACACCATCGTAATCATTCACATCGCAGCAGTGAGAGCCGCTTAATGATGTGAGCGTCGGACTGCCAAGTCATAGGTCTCGAGTTCGAACCTTTATCGTGAGGAAACCAAACCAGCATGCCTGTGAGATATTTCTCGACGCCATGTAAAGCCAAGTCAGAGGCCCATGGGCGGCATAAAAACTCTGACACCAGGTTAGGCACTAACCATACGATAAAGAAAAGGTCATCAGTGTCTGATCAGTTTGATGGGCTTATATGATTGCCTTTAAACTGTAATATCGGCAAACTGCTAGATCAGAATGACACTCAAACCACGCACACACTTACCAATTGTTTAATCGGCCGACTCTGCGAGCGAAAAAGAGAGGACAGGTAACCTCCCCGACCTTTATAAACCAGTTACTGTGCAATATTGTAGCAAATAGAAACATCTCTCACCCCCATAAATTGCGCTCGCTTGATGAGCATCAACAGATGAACGTTCTGCATATACAGAGCGTTAAATCGGTGCCGCCAGTCTTGCAATTTGTTCATGTTTATCTCAGGGTTGTAGCGTGGCGGAGACGAGTCTACCCTCGCTAGGACGTGGGCATACTGAAATGTTTGCAGGTGAAAAGTGCCGTTATTATTCAATGCAGGCTAATTAAATGATCGTTACAGGTATTTAGTGCCCCAAAAGTCTGAAAACCAGTCTTACTAAGGGGTAACGTATTACCCAGTATTAACTAGGTCGTGGAGGTCAGATAGGCAGTCGCTCCATGTAAAATACTGGTATATTAACATAGACTGGAAGCCGCCTCAACATAGTTGGGAAAAGGCTAGGCAGATGATGTCTGATTAAATGATCCAAGAGCCGGTGCTGTTTGCAGAGAGGAGACCTGAGTCCCAAAAGTTAAGCTGTTCTAGAGACCTCTCCTTCATAGTTGTTGTACAATGCTCCTTGATAAAGCACTGAACAAGCGTCGTGACCAACACTCGCATCTCCGAGTGTTGGTCACGACGCTTGTTCAGTGCTTGTGATCATATTCCTGCAATGGGTCAGTATCAATCGTTGTTATCTGCCTAGCTTTTTCACAACTATATTGGGGTAGGCTTCCAGTCTAACCGGATGCAGCATAATACCAGTATTTTACATGGAGCGACTGCCTATCTGACCTACAGAACCTAGTTAGTACTAGGCAATACGATACCCCGTATTAAGACTGGTTGTCAGACTTTCGTGTCACTGACTACCTCTACGACTGTCATAGAACTATAAATGACAGCCGGGACCAACGGAGACACGGCGGAAACTCGGTATGTACTGCATGGTCACCCATCCACAGATTATCATACCTTATGTGCTCGCTTTATTTTTTTTATGTCGTGGTCCGAATCAGCGGCTTCAGGTGGCGGCGAAGTATATTTTCCTTCCTCATGAGGTTTTGCTTTTAGAATAGCGTCCACAAGAGTCATTGTACGTCAAGAATTTAGCTTAAAAATAGTAAAGAAAAATAGTTACAATTGTTTAGGTCAAATCTATGTGGCTTCATTATTTGTCATTGTGATTGTGAGACAAATCAGAAGGGGAAAGTAAGAAACCTTTCGTATCAACACGAAATACTGAAACCTCTGAAATTGTATTGATCTTTATAATCATTGCGATAAGGTTGTTTTTCGGTTGCAGCCACTGACACGTGTAGGCTAGTCCACCATCAATAAATTGCTATTTAGTCCGTCAGTTAGAGTATCGGAAAATAATAGACACGTATTTTTGTTTTTTGTAAATCAATGAATATTGGCAAAGATAAAACGCATCAAAACTCGGGAGTGGGGGCTCGTGACGTTAGAACGCACTAAAAAATTATACCACGGCGTGACGTATTGAGAATTTTAAAAGCGTCGTATCTTCGTCAATTTTGGTTTACGTAACAACGTACAAAATACGGGTCTAATATTTTCTGATAATCTAAATGACGGTGTTTGCGCTGGTAAGGACCTTATAGGGATATATTCAATTTTGACTTTAAACCACAAATAGAAATTGCACAGCGACAGCCAGGATGGATGTAAAGGACTCACCGTAGCTCGTTGAGATGTCCAGAATTATCAATCAATTCGAAGGCCTCCTGTCCACGAATTATAACACTTCACAGCAGAGTTCTTCAGTATTGTTGGCACAGTAAATTGCACATATACGAAATTATATTAATCGTGGGAAAAATATTGATGCGTACGCGACGAAATCCAGCCGGCAACTGTCCTTCCTGGTGAGAAAGGGTGGGGAAAGAAAAGGAATAGGTTTGCACAGTAGTGCGAGGGAGAAGGAACATCGCTGTGCAATCATATCCAATTAAAAGTTCATTTTCTCTTTTTTTTTTTAACGGTTTGGATTCTAGTAACTTGGCCTAAACATCCTCCCGGGTTGACAGGACATAGTCCTTTCAAGAAAATTAATGGAATTTAAGGTAAGACTATAAGCCGCCTTAAACTCTATTTCAAAGTTTCCAAGAATATTATAGGATTTATTTATATTTTCCAGTATGGATAAATTCAAGTTTACTTAATTAATACTTATAAGCTAAAATCATTAATCTTAAATTGAATATCTAATTTTAGTTAATTGAGCGATATTATGGACTGTATATTTTATTTATTGAGATGGTAGAGGAAAAACCTTCACAACTGGTCTACGGTACAACCCAGATCTTGTCCGAACGTCTACTACACGTACAACTCCATCTTTACCGGGAAAAGTTTGTTCTATTATGCCTAAAGGCCAATCTAGTGGGGCGCTATTATCCGACCTTAATAAGACTACAGTTCCCTTTTCTACAGAGCCGTTGGATTTTACCCATTTATTGCGGACTTGTAAAGAGTTAAGGTATTCTACTTTCCACCGTTTCCAAAATGACTGGACTAAGTTGTCCACATTACGTTTCCTTTGGAGCAGAGTAACGCTCTCATTTGTTAAATCTTCTGCCGGAAGAGACTTTAGAGGTGTCATTACAAGGAAGTGAGCAGGCGTCAGAGCCAAAGGCTCAGTAGGGTCACTGCTCAATACTGAAAGGGGCCGCGAGTTGAGCACCGCTTCCACTTGAGCGAGCACTGTTAGCATCTCTTCAAACGTGAGCAGCTGGCTACCTACTACCTTAGTGAGGTGAGTCTTGACACATCTGATATTACCCTCCCATAGCCCTCCAAAATGGGGGGCAGAAGCGGGATTGAATTTCCATGTAATCCGATTTTCACGCAATTCATTAGCGAATTTATCTTTGTATTCTTCCGACTCCAGCAATTGGTATACACTGTCTAAGTAAGATTTAGCGCCAATAAAATTGGTACCTCGATCAGAATACATCACCGCAATAGGGCCACGACGGGATATGAACCGCTTCAGAGCATTCATGAAGACTTCAGTACTTAAGTCGGAAGCCAACTCAATATGCACTGCCTTCGTAACCAGGCAAATAAATAGGCATATATAAGCTTTCTGACTATGTACACCTCTACGTCGATACGGAACGATATGTAAAGGACCTGCATAGTCCACCCCTGTGTGACAGAAGGCCTTTGCTTCCTGCACTCGGCAAGCTGGCAAATCAGCCATAATGGGAAACTCATTCCGAGGGTTTACCTTAAAACAGATGTTACATTTTTGTATACGTTTACGCACTATATTGCGAGCCGACAAAATCCAATATTTTTGCCTCAGTAGGGACATTAATAATTGGGGCCCCGTATGAAGATACTTTTGATGATAATGATCAATTAGAAGGTCAACGATGTGATCCTTTCTAGGAAGTAATATAGGGTGCTGACTGTCGTAACTCAAATCTGCATTACTCAATCTACCACCAACTCTAAGTAAATCATCTTTTACAAAGGCCTTTAGCTTTAGGAAAGCTGGGGGTAGATTACCTCCAGACTGAGCTAATTTAAGCTCATTTGGGAAGTGGATCTGCTGTAGATCTCTAATGACTGCTTCTTCAGCTTGCTCTAAATGGGATACTTCAAACTTTCTTACCCCAGACGGACTAATTAGATTTTTTCAGTACACAAGCCTATTGTAACTAAGTGAAAAAATGCTTTATTAATTGTTACGTTTTGGAAATGAAATAACACAGTTATTTTCGTAAAAAAGTTTATTAAAATCTTTAAAATAAAATACTGCACAAACACGTGATATCACAATATACATAGCGTCGACATTTTGTGCCTACTTCCATAATACTGAAGGAATTAGCCAAAGCAATACAGGGTGTTAATTTGAACGAGGACATGCTAACACGGACACCTTACTCAAGGTGAAACCTAACAGAAATACATAAATGTTCCTTACATGGTCTAGAATTATTAATAAATGCAGCTAAAACGCGTTTTCAGGAGTCGTCAGACAGTAATGACCTTGAAACGTATGAACCGATTTTTATAAAATATGAAAATAATAATATTATAATAATATTTTTTGAAATATGTCTAACAACCACCGCTAGGAAACCTGCTTTCAAATAAAAAAACTGCATCCAAATCGTGTCACCCGTTTAAGAGCTACGGTGCCAAAGACAGACACACACAGAGAAGTCAAACGTATATCACCCCTTTTTGCGTTGGGGGGTAAAAATAGCCTATTTTCATGAGTACTATGTTCCTCGTTTACCCTAACACCTTGCATAAAACCATAAAAATATAAAATCACTGGAATGCGACTAGCTAGGTTGAGGTCAGTCCCCTAAATACAGATAGAATTGGGGAAAAATATAATGACCACCAAAAATAACTTTGTGACCACTAACATCTATCACCTAAAATATCAATTGATCACCAAATTTAGTAAATTGAGCACCAAATTTTAATGAGGTGGTTAATGACAAACTGGTTTAGGTGCCTAGGCCGACTTGGGGCACCCCGATTATTTGTTTTTTTTTATAGACCATTCAGAAGTAGGTCCGTCGACCGGGTCTCCCTCGACTCGGATGCAAGAGCATAACATCACCTCACACCCCCACACCAACCCACACACAACCAACCACATAACTTTAAGTCAATCGTGGTACGAGTTCCAACCCACCATCTACAGACCTGCATGAAGGAGGAGTTTTGGCCGAAGGGTGTCGTATATCGACGTTTCCGAGGGCGGTTACGCGACACCACGCAGCGACACACGACGCCGACAACGTTGCGTGTATAGTTTTAGTCTCGTATAGTTAAAAATATGTAATAAGTAGTATATTATTATTGTTAATTATTATTTTGTGTATTTTACCTATGGTCCTTAGTTGCCTGATAATAAAATGATTATTATTATTATTGTAACAGTTCAATTTCTGGTGGTCTGGTTTATGGTTCTAATTTCACGATAAAATGGGGATTCATTTTGGTGATCATTTACTAATTTTAGCAATCAAAAGTGGTTTTGTTTGCCGTTACATTTTGCTAAATCTGGTGGTTCGTTAATTGTATGCCGATAGAATTGCTGCCATTTGCAATATTTAACTCAAACGATATCGGATGCATCCCTAGTTAATTCTTTCTAAAACGTATATTCTCTTAGAAAATAATTTCATCATGATGATTCATAATAAAAAATAATAGGAAATTAGTAAAGTAATCACAATTTTGAGAGCCATCAAGTTTTAAAATAATAATACCTACCTACACCTATTTTTTCTCCGCAATTGCGTTTTTTTTCTTGTTTTATTTATATTTCGTGTCATAAATTATCAAAAAAGAGATATACTGCATAATATTAATAAATAATTTAACGGTTATTATGTTTACATTAGTATAAAAATACCCATTCATTTCTACTTCTTCCCAAACATGTCTCAAACGCCTTGAGCAAAATAAAATATTTTAATAGTTGCGCTAACATGAGATCGATAAACACATAGGGTATAAATAATATGAGGGCAGCCTGCGAAATTCTAATTTTTCTCAAAAATAAATCTAAGAAAATTTTAATTTTGAAGACTACCCTGGCGCTTCCTTTAATATCATAATATTATGTAGCATAATCAGCCTATAATGTTCCCACTGCTGGGACACAGGCCTCCTCTCTATGAAAGGGAATGGGCTACAATTCACGCCGCGGGCCCAGTGCGGGTTGGTAGACGTCACATGTTTTCGAATTTTTGGTTCTAGGACATTCCAGAATAAGTATATTTTTATCTACATGTGCAGCAGCCGGACATGTAGATTAAAATATATTAACATATCTTTCTAATTGTTTTAAATTTCCCTTTAAAAACTACAAATTCATTTCTCACTCTAGTGTTTCAAGTACCACACATTGCACCGTGCAATAGGGAAATTTAAATGAAGAAAAAAATACGTGCATAACGTAATTTTTTCTTCATTTAAAATTTAAATCAATACAATACAGTGTTATCAACCCAAGAAAATTATTAGTACTGCTTGTCGGTTAAAAATAATATTAAGCTCCTACAAAATTCTACGACAGTTCAAACGTCCGTGACTGTCGCGGCCATGATGTGACGTCGTTTACCACAATCTGCCTTGTTTACATCTAACTATTTTGCCCTTAATATAATAATTTTACTAATTGTAGATGCTTTAATCAAGTAAAAATTGCAATAACAATATTATAATAAAATTTTAGTGAAATTTGACACAATGAACTTTGACCTCAATACCGGCGTTATCGAGGACGATGCGTTTTGAGAGTGCGTTCCGTTTCACCAAAAACATGCTACATAAAACAGTAAATTGTAAAATAAGTGATGTATTAGCAACTTAACATTGTTTTTATCGGCTAATACAAGGCATTTTTAATAAATAAAAAGAGTTTTGTATTTCATGCATATTCCCTATACACGACCGATTAGCATTATGCTAATATACCTATATATAATAACTGAATTCCACTCAACTGACTAAAAGCGAATTTTCCTTGCGAAAAATCGTTAAAAGTCAAGACCATTTCTTCAAGAAATCTAATTATTATTAGCAAAACCTAGCTACAACAAGGTACAAATTCAAATTCGGGCTGTTACTGAAATTTGTGATGAAAAACCCAATTTTAACACTTCGTCTGAAATGTACCTATACTGTAATCCTACCTCCCTACCTACCCTTTAAACAGAACAAGCGTGATGTACATTCGTCTCCTCATCATCTACTGCCGTTGTCTGAGCGCTGTACGAAATAGTTGAAATAACTCACAAATCTGTATCTATGTATTATACAGGGTATAAACAACCTCATCACAAAACCGTCAACCAAGCATTCTGTACATCAAACTAAGTAACTTTACGCAAAAAATTATTGCTGGGAAACTACATTTTTTTGGGGTGAAAAATCTTGTTTTGTGGTAGAACTCAATGTAACGCACTCAAAACATTGTGCTGATGGATGGATTGAATAGTACGGAGGTCGTGGAGGTGTTTAAAGTAAATTATCGCAATGACGGGGAGAACAAGTGCCTTTCGGCTTCGTTGAGAGGTTTATTACACCCTTTATAAACTATATGGTGTCCACGACACAAGCCTCGTTGTTTAGTGGCACTAGATGGCGGTGTGTGTAATGTCCGGCGATACTTATTATTATTATTTGCGTATGCCATCAATGTTAAAGTCTACACCAGGGTGTAGAGTCCAGAAACCTTGCGTACCCTTCAGACCCTACTGGCGCTGCCTGAGCGCGGTATGCGGTCGCGGCACGGCAGAGGTGTGCGGGCGGGCGAGGCGCGTGGCCGGACGACTGCTCACGTTGCCGTACGACAGGTAGCGCTCCGACAGGTCGGGGGGCTCCATCTGTGAGGGGACGAGGAGCTATGAGTAAAGGGAATAGAATAGGCATGAAGACAGTATCAAAAAATTGCAAATCTATTTAGTCCGTCAGTTAGAGTAAAGGAAAATAATGGACACGTATTTTTTGTTTTTGTAAACAATGAATATTGACAAAGATGAAACGCATCAACACTCGGGAGTGGGGGCTCGTGACGTCAGAACTAGCTAAAAATTATACCAAAGCGTGACGTATTGAGAATTTTAAAAGCGTCATATCTTCGTCAATTTTGGTTTACGTAACAAAATAAAAAACACGGGTCAAATATTTTTTGATAATCTTACTGACGGACTAATTAGATTTTTTTTTGTCGTCTCGCCTATAGTCATTGATTTGCTCAGAATGTAGGTATTTACAATAATGTTAGAGAATCCTTGTACGGTCGAGCGACCTATTTGGTTTACAATTTTTTGGGGTAAAATATAAACCGAATATTGGCTGACAGTACATTCTACCATTTTGGCATGCAAGCATTGATGTAGTTCATCATCAAACACACAAAAATTGATACACAACTAGAACGTATCAGCTAGAAAATCCGATACGGAATAATAACATTTATTTAATAAAAAAAAACCGTTAGTTTCGTGACGTATTGAGAATTTTAAAAGCGTCGTATCTTCGTCAATTTCGGTTTACGTAACAAAATAAAAAATACGTGTCAAATATTTTTTGATAATCTAACTGACGGACTAATTAGATTTTTTCAGGACACAAGGCTGTTGAGCGATACAGGTTTTTATTTCGTTTATTTTATCTGTATATGTGTATTACTATCAATCTAGGTATATCAATTCTCGTTAACAAGAAGTTAGTTTTTTTTTAGACATTATTTTGTACCCTATCACTATGTTTTCCTATTGAACCCAAAGGTTGACTGGAAGAGAATGCCTTTTGCATTAAGTCCACTTATGTACTACTATTGTTCATGAAGTTTAAATAAATAAATAAATTATACGTATGTTGAGTTATGTCTTCGTACAATACATACATGTTTGGTGTGAGAGTGCTGCGCCACGTTGTGATGGGGCGCGCTCATGTTGTTGCCGGTGTACGCGACGCACTTCACTTGCCACTCGCCTAGCTGCTCGTTCCAGTGCACGTACTGTTCTATTAGTGCCTGTTAGTAATGCGAACTGAGTTATTAACTTGTTACTGTCAAAATAAACACGAAAAATATGGCAGACAAACAAACAGAAAAAGCTTTATCTTTAATATACAGGGTTAGTTTTCAATGATCAGCCAAATTTTAAAATTAAGAATAGAATAGAATAGAATACTCTTTATTATGTACAACATTAAAATTACAGATACAAAATAAAGTAAAACATACAAGGGGTGACACAATGGGCGGTCTTATCGCTATCTATAAGCGATCTTTTAAAGACAACCTTTGGATGGATTTAAGGGTAAAAGGAGAGACAATACTGCAGGTAGCCTGTGGTGTACCATTTACATATATACAATAAATACATACATACATACATAAAACATACTACACTTATATAAATATTTACATTTAAGATCTAGATATCAAACCAAAAGTACACTTTAAATATTATTGTCGAAAAAAATTAAATTAAAAAAATAGCATTCATTTGAAAATGTCCTAAAAATTTCCTAAATCATGAACCTAGTGGGAATCAATGCACTTGTGTGCGTGCATGCACCGCCAAAAGTATGTGTGCTAACTGCTAGGTTGTTGAACTGAATTGTGCTGTTGCAATATCCACATGTTCGCTTTTTAGTGGTAGACAAAATGAAATTATATTTAAAAAAATGTTGTTTTTTTGTTTATTCTATCGAAAATATTATCGATTCTAAACCAACTCTGAAAATTTGACCGGTCATTGAAAACTAACCCTGTATATTAACAAGCATTGATCACAAGCCAAGTTCATTGCGTGTTGGCCATTACATACCACTTAAGGTCCAGATCATAGAAGTTCAAAGACTTTCTTTGAAAAAATCATATTGATAACAGTCAAAAGAAAGTATTTATCCTTCTTCTTCCTAACGTGTCGATGACAATTTAAATAGGCATGACGACAGTATCAAAAAATAGCAAATCTATTTAGTCCGTCAGTTAGAGTATTGAAAAATAATGGACACGTATTTTTTGTTTTTGTAAATCAATGAATATTGACAAAGATACAACGCATCAAAACTTGGGAGTGGGGGCTCGTGACGTCCGAACTAGGTAAAAATTATACCAAGGCGTGACGTATTGAGAATTTTAAAAGCGTCATATTTTCGTCAATTTTGGTTTACGTAACAAAAGAAAAAATACGTTCAATATTTTTAGGAAATCTATCTGACGGACTTCGTTTTTTTGTCGTCTCGCCTATTGAGTCAGCCCAAAATTTGGCGACGAGTTTGGCACTTTCAGAAAGCGTCCATCAGCTCCTGTGATGTGCTAACAACAGGAGAGCCAGGACACGATATCAAGTGTCCCATTGTTTGTGGGGAAACACCAAATTTACACTCCAGGTCTGAGTCATCTAGGAATCTCCTGAACAGGTCTTTCTTGCTGCGACCAACCTAAGTCCGGAGTCCGTTTAATTGTCCTGACGATAAATACCGATTTACGATAATCGATCTTGTGAACTTCCACCATCCACAAGATCCATATCAGTACCGGCAGACGATAGACTAACCGCGAACTTGTTCTCATATTTGAGCAGTATGCACCATTTTTGTCTCGATGGATAGGTACCCTTACGACATACACTGCAATAAATACGTAATGGTGTGGCGATTTTGGTACACTTATTTTTCGTTTTGACATTTCTATACAAGGTTTATACCTCGCTAAGATGTATAGGGTATTGAAAGGAGGTCGAATTAAATAGCATAAAAACAAATAAAATATGTAAACGAAGTTAAAAAAAATGCTTGCATATACTCGTACGAATATACTACACACTTAGTCCAGAAATTATTTTGTACAACTTTTTGTCTTTTTTGTACAAAAACTGTTGTTTCCATCAAGTTCAAAATGATTTTCCTAGAAAGTCTTTATAAAGTTCTACTTTTCAGATTTTTTTCATATTTTCTAAACTTATGGTTCAAAAGTTAGAGGGGGGGGGGGACACATTGTTTTTTACTTTTGGAGCGATTATTTCCGAAATTATTGACATTATCAAAAAATGATTTTAGGAAACCCCTATTTATTCATTTTTAAATACCTTTCCAACTTTTTTTTATAATTTCAACCCTAACGTGTGATATATATCACACGTTAGGGTTGAAATTATAAAAAAAATCACTTCCCACTTTACATATAGGGGGGCTACCCTAATAAAACATTTTTTTTCCAATTTTTATTTTACCACTTTGTCGGCGTGATTGATATACATATTGGTACCAAATTTCAGCTTTCTAGTGCTAACGGGCACAGAGATTAAGCGAGGACGGACAGACGGACGGACAGACATGGCGAAACTATAAGGGTTCCTAGTTGACTACGGAACCCTAAAAACAAATAAACTTATAATCGTTTAACATTAGATGGATAGCATAATATACATTGAGAACTAAAGGGAGACTGATCAACTAAAAAGAACCTGTAAATGGTTGTATTAAAGTTGGTTTTGCTATTACCTGATACTCCTTCGGTATATAGGAGTCCAGCACGAGATCCGCCAGCTGTATCTCCCGCTTGAGCGCGCGCACGCTGTCGAGGATGCCCTCCATCTCGCGCTGCTGTTCCCGCTGCTGGTCCGCCAGCTCCGCCTTCGCAGAGTTCAGCAGCTGCACCGCCCGCTTCAGCTTGCGGGTCTTGGCTGCGTTCTCTTCTTGGAGACTGGAGTAGCGCTCTTCCAGGTCGAGACGTTCGGCCTGGAGATGGGTTCTTAGTATTACTATGTGCGATTTTCTAAATCATGACTGATTCAATCTACTGCTATACGTGGTGGAAATGAAACATACGGGAAAACGGTTACCACATATTCAGTACGTACATCATTTTGAGCCCCCGACAATAAAAAAAAAGAGAGCCGTCGTGAGACGCCTGGCAGATGTGAAACATCAGAAATTATTTTGTACAAGCAATATGCTTTAAATAACATAAAATAAAATAATAAAAACAAAGTTACTCGATTCACAAAAAGAAAATCGTTATGCTGGAATCGAACTCAAAGCCACGAAATTGTAACCCAGCGCTCTGTGCCCCGAGCTTGTTGTCAACCGTCGCGAATATGTTGATCTTAATGATGCATCAACAGGTGGCCTACCATGACGTCTTAAAGCAGGATCGTTTCAATCTTGTTCCAGTGTGGGTAAGAGACGGAGCTATAAAGGACGTCTAGCGCCATCTCTTTCCCACACTGGAACAAGATTGTAACGATCCTGCTTTAAGACGTCATGGTAGGCCACCAGGTCGGTAATGTTCGGGATAGTTCGGGCCGGGCTCGCTCGCCACGAATGTTTCATTTGTTTTTTTTTTATGTTTAAAGATGTTTCACATTACCAACAAAAGTGCACCTACGCGGTCAAAATGTATGGAACAGCTGATTTTTTTTTTGAAGCAATGAGGAGAATGTCGTGAGGAAAGTTCTAAGTATGAATGTGGATGAGTATAACAGTAGAGGAAGACCAAAGAAACAAAAGATGGACTGTGTGAAGGGTGATATGGGTAGAAAGGAGGTGTCTGCTGAGATGACGAGTAATAGAGAAGTGTGGAAGAAGAAGACATGTTGCGCCGACACCAAATTAATGAGGGCTACCATTTTTGAGCTCACCAGATGGCGCTACTGTAGCGTAAGGTCCTGTCAATGATTCTATTTAATACTTTAAAGCATCAATAACTTCATAAAAAAGTTTATTTTATTACGTATAACAACATAGTGTAAGCTTTAGATACATATTTACAATATTCTTCCTAAAATTAGCAAGCATGAAACATTAAAAATCATTCTACCTCCAAGTACTAACAAATCAGATCCTAAGTTGCTACTTAAAATGACAAGTCATAATTAATCAGGAATGGCTCAGTCTAGAACACAATCGTAAGTATTAATATAAATACGTGATAATAAAGTACGCAACGCGCGAACATTGTATGACATCTGACATTTTGGAAGACCTTAGTCTACACAAGCGCCTCTAGCGGCAAATTCACACGCGATAGCCCCCATTGGGATAAGGCCATGAGAATGATGACTTTGCCCCGTTAGTGACTACGTACCTCTTTCTTCTGCAGGTCTTCCTGCAGCCTCAGCTCATTGAGTCTCCTCAGCTCCAGCTCCCTGGCCGCCTGTTCCAGCAGTTTGCGTTGGGCATCAGCCTTGTCCAGAAGGTTCTCTCCACCGACAAGGACCTTGGATTCCAGGCGTTGGAGCTTGTCTTTCAGCTCCTCCTGTTGTTTTCTAAAATAATGGAGAAGAATTAAAATTCCTCGAGTTTTCGCACACACACGTTATATTCGAACGAAGCTGAAAGGCACTTGTTCTCCATGTCATTACGATATTTTTTTTGTTCCGGACCATACTTTCTAGTTACGGAGATATTGGTGGTCGACGTTCCAACTTTTTCACCAGTTTTTTTTAAATGTTTTATCTTTACTTTAATTACCTACAAGAAAATATTGTGCTGATGGATGAGTTGTATAGTACGGGGGGTACTATACAACCCATTCATCAGCACAATATTTTGAGTGCGTCACATTGTGCCCTACCGTAAAACGTGATTTTTCATCCCAAAAACAACGTAGCTTCCTAGCAATAATTTTTGCGTAGAGTTATTTAGTTTGATGTACAGAATGCTTGCATGCTTACGTTTTCTCTGGACGAGTTCCTTCACACAGACCTTTACTACAACTTTTGCAATCGTTTTAATACAGGACGAGACATGTTTTTTTTTTTATTACAAAATGCGCCTGCTCTTGACCTCGATCACGCTTGATGGAAAGCGATGAATGAGGTCTATGATAGAACGAGCGTGCCCAGAATATGCCTGTTCACTTTTGAATGAAGACAGACGGGTCAAATGTGGAAGGGAACACAGATGGAGAGTTCCACACTTTGGCTGTGCGCATAATAAACGTGGAGGAGAAGCGAACCAACTGTGGATGGTCCGCCGCAGTACGTCTGCTAGTCCGGTGGTAAAACGATCGATTTATCACACTAAAACCGCTTTTGTAGGAGGAAGACTCACTTGGTCCTCTGCAGCTCCGCTTTCTTCTCCTCGAGGACCTTGCGCGCCAGATGAGCCTTCTCTCGGTTCAGCTTCTCCTGAACAAAAAGGAATTCACTATAGATATTGTTACATAACGCATATTACTCGCACTTATTCAGCTCTATTCAGCTTATCCCCGTAGAAAACAATGATTTCGTATGAGACACGTACGCGTCGTACGCGCTGAACGGATGCGTACGCGTCTCATACAAAATCGTTGTTTTCTACGGGCATAAGTTGAATAGAGCTGAATAAGTGTCAGTAGTCCCTTAATTAATAATAATAAATAAAAATATGTGTACTCTTTGTCATTTTTATAATTGTTGCTTTTTTATACTAAATATTTTGACATTAAATCTATGTAGCATTTTCTGCTAGGGACTTTGTTCTGTGTCAATAAGAATATTATTATTTGTAAAGTTAGTATTTTTAATTAAATAGACGTTCTAAATTCGATGATGGGTGAGGAACGAAGTTACTTACATTATAGTGATTATTGTGTGTACCTGTACTGTGCAAATATATCGACACAAATGTATTTTTGTTATAAAATAAATAATTTGAACTTGAATTGAAATGGGTGCGTGGAGAGACATAACATAACATAACATCAAGGCTGTATTCCCCGAGGGGATAGGCAGAGGTTGACATGTCTAAATTCCATATCATCGAGCTAATTCTAATATGGAGTAAGTCATTATTGTGAAGGATACGGGAAAACCTTTTGATTCCATAAAGTTCCTTGATAACTTGAAAGTCATGTTGCAATGAATTTTTTTGCAAAATATAACACTTTTAGAACGTTTTGACGGTGGAATGATCTAAAAGTGTTATATTATTACTATTAGATCATTCTACGTAAATTGCAAACAAATCGCTGATTGGGCACATTTTGACTAACCTACGTCATATTAAAATTGTGTCGACGATATCTTAAAAGCTCAGAGTCGTATTTGTGCCGAGTTGATTGGCAATAGGCTTGCCTCCGGCATGCATCTACAAGCGACTAATAACATAAGTGCGCGAAATGTGTGCATACAATACGAAACTCTCTGCATACCTCTTTAGGTAACAGAAATGATGTTACGTAATATATTAGCAATCATTTAAAAAAAAAACAGACAAAGTAAGCAATTCATTGGTGTCGATTCTGTTGTGCACAAACTAAACTTAATTTAGGCTATTGCTATCTTTTACTAAAAGGCAGTGCGAGAAAAGGACGGCTATAGCTATGAACTAAGTTAGAGATGTCAAACTAGTTTATACCTTGCGTTTCATCGTGTTTTTAGTCGACATGTTTTTACGTGCACCCTTCATCTGTATGGAAATATTAGTTCCAACTAAATTTGACAGCTCTAAATTACGTCCGTCTCTTTCTCGTTTTATTAGAGAGAAAAAGATAGCAATAGCCTAAATTAAGTTTAGTTTGCGCACAACAGAATCGACACCATTGTCTGCCTTTTTGACTCAAATAGGATGATTCCTGACTAAAAAAAAAGAATGATTCTGTTTAGTCTGTCAGTTAGATTATCGAAAAATATTGGATACGTGTTTTTTGTTTCATCAAATTAATAAAAAATGACAAAGGTAAAACGCCACAAAGATCATGAGTCGGGGCTTGTGACGTCACATTCCGGTAAAAATTGTACTCAAATGTGACGTCACACGAGTTTTCGACGCACTGTATCGTCTTCAATTTTTGTTTACGTGAATCAAGAAAAAATGTGTCCAATATTTTTTGGAAATCTATGCAAAGGACTGATTAGATTTTTTATGTCATCTACCCTATTATTCTTGGCTAGAGAAAAGAGTTCTATTCAAGAAATGAAAACTAAAAAAAGCTTCTCTTACCTTGTCCTCTCTCCGCAGCTTCCGCCTCATCTTCTTCTCGACCGGGTCGAGCGCGTCCGACTCGGGTTCTGTCAGAGTGTCGTCTGACAGTTCCTCCTCTGACGGTTCCTCTTCCTCGTCTTCCTCTTCTACCTCTTCTGTTGTGAGTAACGTTGTTATATCAGGTATCTTATCGACATAAACATCACGTGTCACTATGTTCGTACATGCTAATCCCCGGAACGACCAAACCGATTTCAATGAAATTCTAGAGTTGGTTTAAGCTTGAAATGTAGGATACTTTTGGCATAATCAGCCTACAATGTTCCCACTGCTGGGACGCAGGCCTCTCTATGAGAGGAAATGGGCTATAATCCACCACGCGGGCCCAGTGCGGGTTGGTAGATGTCACACATCTTCTAATTTTTGGTTCAAGGACATGCCGTTTTCCTAACGATGTTTTCCTTCACCGTTTCGAGAGCAGTGGTGATGAAATAAATTACACAAAGTAATGCGCCTGTCTGGGTTCGAACCCACGACGCTAGTAAAAAAAATCTTACCATTAGTGCATTCATCCAATTGTTTCTTGAGCTGATCAATCTCTTGTTGGAACCTGTAAAAATAAAAAATGTGCTTTTATTTGTATAATGTTGTACTAAATTTCATTATGCAACTCATTTAAAAAAAGAAACTTCACTACCACTGCGCCGTAATTAAAAAAATAACTAATAAGTTAATTCGAATTCACGTAGTATCCCGCCATTTTTTTTCGATATTAGTATTGCAATGTGTTTTTCATAAAAATATAATAATACAAGCTTTGTGCATTTTAATAATAGGCATGACGACAGTATCAAAAAAATGCAAATCTATTTAGTCCGTCAGTTAGAGTATTGGAAATTAATGGACACGTATTTTTCGTTTTTGTAAATCAATGAATATTGACAAAGATAAAACGCATCAAAACTCGGGAGTGGGGGCTCGTGACGTCAGAACTAGGTAAAAATTATACCTAGGCGTGACGTATTGAGAATTCTAAAAGCGTCATATCTTCGTGAATTTTGGTTTACGTAACAAAAGAAAAAACACGGGTCAAATATTTTTTGATAATCTAACTGACGGACTAATTAGTTTTTTTTTGTCGTCTCGCCGATTGTACAATCCAAAATGTAAATAATTATATTATTACCTATACACGGTTTGTTTGTATTAAACACTCAGCAATTAAACTTTCCATGAATTTAACATAGACTTCTTACAACACTACAACACCCTATGGTTTCAGAACCTTTTATGGAGGATTCATATCATGGATGTAGATAAAGTCTTGTATGCAACTGTACATAATTAGGTATTAAAACACTCATGTGATACTATTATACAACTGTTGCATAAATAACTATTTTGAAGGCGGTAATTTTTGCCAAGTTCAGGTGTACGAGTAAGCTTACCTCGTGAGCAGCGCGTCTCCTGGCTCACTGTTCACGTGCGTCTTGTTCTCGATGTTCTTGGCGCGGTTGGCGTAGCGCAGCGTACTGATGGTCTCCACGTAGTTGGTGTCTGCTGGACCGATCGTCGCTATCTGTGGACCAATTCTTTCTATATGAACTAGCTGTGTCGTGACTGGTGTCTATGCAAACTGCAATAGCTATGTGGGAATCTAAGAAAGTGTTAGGTACGGTCGAACAAGCTATTTGGTTTACATTTTACAATGTAATTTGCATGTTAAAATGTAAACCAATTATATTGGTCGACCGTACATAGGAAATAGATGTGTGGTCTATTGTCGAGTTTGAAGGTTTACCATGGCGGACAAAAACTTAAAAACCCCAGACATTTAAGTGAAATTAAGTTTTTTCCTAGATAAGGGATCCACAGAACCGGGAAGTGTGGCAAAGAATAGGAAAGGCCTATATCCAGCAATGGGTGATTCCGGGGTGATATGTTAGTGATGATGAAGTTTTTCCTCCGGCCACCCCAGAACTAGATAATGAGAGTATATCACAAGAAAGTGAATGCATTTAATCGTTTACTTTTGCGCCCTGTTTGGGGCGCCCAAATGCCACCTGCACACACTTGGTTTGGGGTCTCGATTCGCCTGACACAAAATTTAACCGGCTTTTAACTGGACACTTATTAAAAACCCCAAGAAGCTCGTGGCTAAATAATACAAATATTACTCAATAGTAGGATTAATTAGGGGATGTGAGTGGACTTGCCGTCTATCTCTCTCCCGCCTAGGACTAAACACTATTGCCGTCTCTCTCTCACCATGACAGTCTTGGAGTTACCGCCGAGCGAGTCCTGCAGCAGTCGGGTTAGCTTCGAGTTCCTGTTGGGGATGTGAGTGGACTTGCCGTCTATCTCTCTCGCACCTACAACTAAACACTATTGCCGTCTCTCTCTCACCATGACAGTCTTGGAGTTACCGCCGAGCGAGTCCTGCAGCAGTCGGGTTAGCTTCGAGTTCCTGTTGGGGATGTGAGTGGACTTGCCGTCTATCTCTCTCGCACCTACAACTAAACACTATTGCCGTCTCTCTCTCACCATGACAGTCTTGGAGTTACCGCCGAGCGAGTCCTGCAGCAGTCGGGTTAGCTTCGAGTTCCTGTTGGGGATGTGAGTGGACTTGCCGTCTATCTCTCTCGCACCTACAACTAAACACTATTGCCGTCTCTCTCTCACCATGACAGTCTTGGAGTTACCGCCGAGCGAGTCCTGCAGCAGTCGGGTTAGCTTCGAGTTCCTGTAGGGGATGTGAGTGGACTTGCCGTCGACCAGCGCTGAGATAACATTGCCCAGCACTGAGAGGGACTGGTTGATCTTGGTTGCTTCTTTCAGGCGGGTGCCTGTGGCTTGTGTCTTGCTTTGCCGTTCTGAACCCTGTTGAAAAGAGATTTGAGGTTAGATTTGTAACGGGGCTGCGGGACTGTTCGAAAGAGATACCGTGGCCCCGGAACACAAAGGGTGATGAAGGAACATGGATGGGTTTTAGTCAGTAAAAGCCTGACACTCCCTCCTGCTCTACCCAGAGCGGGAGGAGTCATTTGATGACTTCCCATCCGAAAAAAAAAAACGCTTGCTACTCACTACGGGGATGGGGAATACCGAGACTATTATTAATAGATGCCAGCACATTAAGCTACCCAAAACTGACAAATTTTCCCAATCAACCTTGAACCTAATACCTTAGAGATAAGGTTGAAAATCTATTAGAGAAAGACAGATTGTAGATTAATGTGCTGGCGTCTGTACCATTCAAATAAGAACCTTACCGCCAAATCCACAAGGTGCAGTTTCCCCATCTTGACGTGCATCTTGTTGTCACTACCTCTCTTGCTGCTCTCCACCGTGATGGAGAATATCGCATGAGATCGAGAGCTCTCGGTGTTCATCGCCGTGGCTCCGATGTGACGGTTCTTATTGCCAACCGCCATTATCTTCTCGAGTTCGTCGGCATTGTGGACGACGTAACCTGGGGAAAGAACAAAATTAAATCTAGGTTTTTATGGGGTAGGCCGTAGATCAGTTAATCTACATTTCGATCAGATATCCGAAAACTCGGTACCAGAAACATGAATTGATTGCATGTTCAGCTTCCTGCTACATAACCAGATAGTGAATAAATAGTTAACGGTATTTTATGTTTTAATATAGAGCCGCCCCGGCTTTGCACGGGTGCAATTTAGTCCCAAATTAAAGGGGACTAGCCTTTTGCCATCAACCGGCCACAAATCCAGACTCCGTTGCTTAGAGATTCCTGATGGCCGACCTGGGAATCGAAACTACGGGTTCCGTGCTTATAGAGTAGTAACGGGCGTTTCATACTCCGAATCAGTTACGGACATAAGATTCGTTAGAGGCCCGAACTAAAAATGAACGACAACTCGATTGGTCGTCTGTCCTTACTCCCGATGTGTTTTCAAAACTCATAAATCCGAAAATATTAGGGAGTAGGTTCATTTCAAAGTATAAAGCTACTTTCGGAAGGGCCCCGTATCTTCGTTGACGGACTTGGACAGTAGCCCCCAGAACCTCGTGTAAAGCCGTCGCGCTTGCTATCACTAGAACGTGGCACGAGGACCTAACATCGAAAAATTCAAGTACATATTACGTCCTTGTTAACATAATCTTCATCACAGAGCGTACCAACCTGTCAAATCCTTGACAAACACGCCGATATCAGGGCGCTCCTTAACCTCGAGGCTCTGGTGAGGGTTGTTCCCCAGGAGGTCGCGAACCTCTTCGTTGTAGATCTCCAAGTACGTCACGCATACTAGGAACCTGAGAAACAAGATATTAGCATAAGCATTATCGGCTTGTAATGTTCCCACTGCCGGGAAAATATGCAAAATTTGAGGTAAGTATATAACTGTGTCTATCGACAGCTCAAACTTTTTTCCATAAGTCTATGGTTGATGACATATTTGCTTCTAAAGCCGTTAAAATGGTATTGGACACGATTTTCCCTCTAATTTCTAAAGAGGAGAAAACTTAAAAAAAAGTCTTTGATATTTAGTTTTAGAGATATGGGACTGTTTCGGCAAACAAAAATTTTTTTTTCATTAACATTTAAACTATGAAAAACCAATTTAGTTTTGCTGTTGACTATAAACTTATTTATGAATGAGCGTTTAAAATATAAACCTGTGTGTGCGAGTCCGACTCGCACTTAGCAAGTTTTCTTTTAAAGTTTTTTGAAGAACTTTGACGACTTATACAAAAAGGAAAGCTAGAATAGAACTATGCAATGGGTGCAATAGCCCCCCCCTGAACCGGACCAAATAACGTAATAAATTGTAGCGTAAAATGGAATCACTCAAATTAAAATATTGTTTAACCCTGCGGAAAAACATTAATCGAAAAGGCTCCTTTTTTACCTCTGGATTGGCACTCCTATTGGATTTTTGCATGATCGACCGATATTTAGACAGAGTCTGAAATAAATTACGAGCAACTTGCTCCGAGGCCTATGCAATTATAGCATGATTATCTGAGGCTATGATGTTAAAAAAATTCGCTCGCTCTTGCAATCTAGTTTTTCTCACTTAACTTTGTCTTTATGAGACCCAACTCCAGTTGCTCAAAACAATTCTAACCTGTTCAAGGTAGGTAAAGTGTTGGAATTTTCGAGCTCGCTTCGCTCGCTCTATAGATGGTGTTCTCTTTCTCTTGAAATTATCTAAAAGCCGACAAATCAAGCCGAGAAACCGAGGGTCTCCTGTATGAAGGGTCTAAACAATTATTGTAACCTGCTCAAGATAGTGTTAAAATTTTTGAGCTCGTTTCGCTCACTCTTGGAGCCTTAGTTATTTTGTAGACCAAAATCAGGCGACCTCCTTGTATCATGGATTTCCATAAAGTAACGCCTGATTCCATTTAGAAAATGTTATCAAAACATCATCACTTTTTTTTAAATAATTATTCGTAAGATAGGTAAAATTAAACAAAAATTGCCCCCCCCCCCAAAGGAAATCCTGTATCCGCGCCTGTGTGTGCAAACATAAAAGAAGCTACAGCTAGCGAAGCGAGCTCGTTTTTTTTTAAACAAATAAATAACATCGATCATAATGAAAAATGGTTGTCTTAACAATCAACATAGCAAACATGCTGTCATCGAACCACCTAACCCGAATTATGCGACTATAATTGTGGCCTGCAATATCTAGGTCACAGCTAGGTCGTCTCGACGACGTGACGACGGCGATCTTCCATCGATCCGGTAAATTATTAAGGAACGTGGGGTGAGGTTTAACTTCGTGCTATTTGGGGTAAGTAAAACTTTTGTTTTTATCCTTTGAAATGGAGAACTTGACGACTGATTTCCCCTTTCTTTATCGTGTGGTTAGTGCCTGAACTGGTGTCAGAGTTTTTATGCGCTTATCTGCTTCTGACTTGGCTTTACATGGCGTCGAGAAATATCTCACAGGCATGCTGGTTTCCTCACGATGTTTTCCTTCACCGAAGCAAGTGATAATAATTATAGGTACAATCCGCAGAAGAAACCGAAAAATCAAAGGTCCGTGTCGTGGGTTCAAACTTGAGACCTATGACTTGGCAGTCCGGCCGGCGGTCACACCACTAGGTTATCACTGCTTAGACTGTAACTTATATCTCCGAAGATGGGAAATGAGAACATTCGTGAAGAGGGAATTTCCTAGAAAGAGTGGCACCACTTCTAGATTTACAGAAAAGCCTAGACTACTAGAAACTACTACTAGATTGTAGCGGCACTACAAAAAGTACTACAGCTACATGGTACAAAAAGTACTACAGCGCCATCTATGATAAAGATGATGAACTAACTGCGAATCACGTCATAATTCCTGCATCGCGCAAGCAGAGTTATCCGCCCTAAGACTATACAGGGTGGAATTTTTGCATGCCACCTGGAGGGAAAGTACTCTTAATACCGGAGATAGCAAATTTTACTCAAAGGAAACATTCCTTTATTTTTAAAAAGAAATTAATCTGTATTCAAAGATGAGAAAATTCGCGTGCCACACTCGAGAATCGAACCGGCTAAATTCCAAAAAAAAAATATCCTGTACTTTTATTGCACCAATCGATAGGGTAAATCATAAAGATCAAATCCCTCTAACAAACATGATACTTTAAATGAAGGGAAGGGAAAATCTTAACTTATAAATTCAATGGGCCAACATAAAGCACTTTTACTCAAAGGTCCATCCAATTACTTATGTTAGAATCTATTAAACAATTATCTTTTGACGACATTTATTGATTAAAAGGACGAAGAACTATTTAGATAGGAAGATTGCAATTTGCACAAACAAACGCGTGCAAATTGCAATCTTCTTTCTTCAATTGTAAAGGTTAATAAAAAATAATAAAATATGAATTTTTCCTTTGAATAAAAGTGATTTATCGTATTGCATTTATCCCATTGAATTTATAACTTTAAATTTCATGGTTTTCCTTTCATTTAATTTATAATGTTTGTTAGAGAGATTGGATCCTTATGATTGACCCTATCGATTGGTGCCATTAAAGTACAGGATGTTAATTTTAAGGAATTTAGTCGGTTGGATTCCCAAGTGTGGCAAGCGAAATTTCAAAATCTTTGAATGGAGATTAATTTATTTAAAAAAATAAAGGAATGTTTCCTTTGAGTAAAATTTGCTATCTCCGGTATTTATAGTACTTTTCTTCCAGTTGGCATGCAAAAATTCCACCCTGTATACAAGAACCCGACAACAACGGTAGGACAGTGGCCGACCAGACATAACACCCGTCTGGTCGGAGGTTCCTCGCTTTTCTACGGGGGATGAAGAGCCCCCCATACGAGTAGTTAATTTACGGAGTGCTAGGTAGTTGCATATGTCTGGAATTCTGGGTTAAGTGGCCAGTTAGAGGCAATGGATTTTTGCACCCTTAAATAGGCCCTACTAATAATAATACCAGCTTTTGAAAAAGAGAAACAAATAAAATATCTTGGCACACGAAGTTGTCGGGATGTGGAATGAATGTGAGCTGGGCTATCATTGTGCCGATTTTCATTACGGCCAATGGCCTGATGGCGAAAAGCCTCGACGAACATCTGTCCCGGCTCTCGCTTGGCGGTTTGTCTCGGGATCGTCTTGCAGCAAACATTTTTGCACTATGTAACATAGTTTGATATACAGAATGCTTGGTTGACGGCGTCGTGAAGGGTCCGTTATCACTAGAGACCGGATTATATGACTCACAAAATCGTTGAAATATGCATGCAAATATACACCATAAATATTCAAAATATGCAATAAAAGTGCAAATATGCAACGTAAAATTGAAATTAGTAGGTACTACAAAATAATGTTTTTAATTTAATTTACTCGTAGGTACTGCATTTTCGACTAGATTTTTTTTTAATGAAAACCCAATTTTGTTCCTAATTATTGCTAGTACGATTGAGCATTCTATTAAATAAAATATTGTTATAGCTTGATACCAATCGTTCTACATCCACTCAGATCAATAGGTACTACACACATCAACACGGTCTAGGGATATTTCATACTCAATTAAATAACTCGAAAAGTACTGGCCGCATTGGAATCTTTTATACACCGATTTGTTTGTAATTTATCTCAGACTAATTCCAAATTCAAATTTTTGAAAATTCTTTTGTTTCGGTGGCATAAAAATGTCTTGATGTATAGGAGAGGGAATTTTCATTTGTGCGAAATTTAGAAAACAATACGAATTACGTTTAGTTACAGTTTTTTTTCATTTTTAAACGAAAGATAAAGTTAAAATTGAGGTATTGTAGCCATGCAACGCCGACATTTGACGAGGGCGGAGATGTTACGAGCTGTGGGAATGCTGGAAGCTGGATCTGTTCAGCGTAATGTTGCTGAGGCCATAGGGACCCATCAAAATGTAATTTCAAGATTGTGGACACGCTATCGTGCCACAGGTGAAGTAGCGGAGAGGCACCGGGGGCCAAGTCGCATCACTACCCCCAGACAAGACCGATTTTTGCAAATTACTGCGCGAGCACAACCAAATGCAACGGCGACTCAATTGGTCCAAAGGCTGCGAGTGGAACACCAAGTGCTTGTGAGTGACCAAACTGTAAGAAGGCGACTGCATGAAAGCAAACTACGCTCTCGTAGACCACTCCGGGTCCCACCTTTACGGAGAGGCAATCGTGGACGACGATTAGAATGGGTTCGGAACCACGTGGACTGGGGCCGTGACCAATGGTCCAATGTGCTGTTCACGGAAGAATCCAGGTTCGGCTTCCATCCAGATTCACGAAGGACGCGTGTTTGGCGAGTTCCTGGACGATGGAGCCGTCTCCAGAACCCTCAGGAAGTTCACCCATACCAAGGAGGAACAAATATGGTTTGGGCAGGAATTCGTCTTGGAGGACGGACGGATCTCGTTTGGGTGCGGGGCAATATGACGGCAGAACGATACGTCCAACAGGTGCTGGGGCCCGTAATCTTGCCCCACAGAACACAAATGGGGCAAGATTTCCTGCTCATGCACGACAATGCCCGGGCACACACGGCGAGAACGGTAGCAGCTTGGTTACATACACATAATGTTAGGGCCTTAGACTGGCCTGCTCAATCGCCAGATCTAAATCCCATTGAGCATGCGTGGGATATGCTGCAAAGAAGAGCTCTGAAGGAAGTTCCTGAAAATCTGGCTACAGAAGATCAACTTTTGGCGCACCTCAGAAGGACATGGGACAATATTCCGCAGCAAGACATTGACAACCTTGTTCTGAGCATGCCGAATCGTTGCCGATGTGTTATGAACATCATGGGCGCTTTCTCAGACTACTAACTTCAAGTTTATAAACACAAATTAAATGATTTTACTATTTTTTTCAGTTTTTACTCACAAATTAAAAGTTCATTCATATACGGTTTCCGTCTATGCTTCATTTTTTTCCATAAAATCCTGAAATTTTAATCTATACCTTAACCATTATAAAAAAATTGTAGAATATTAAATAACGTAGCTTTTAAATATATAGATGTCATATAAATAATTAACACATTGATAGAAATTCGCTTTTTTTAAAATATCCCTAGACCGTGTTGATGTGTGTATTTGAATTTAGGTGTTTTTTTGCGGGCCTCCTTCACATTTGGCATTTTTCCAATTAGGAGCAGATACAATTAAAGAGCAGCGGTGGCCCAGTGGTGGCGGCTCCGACTTACGAACAGTAAGCCGTGGGTTCGAACCCAGACAGGCGCATTACTTTGTGTAATTTATTTCATCACCATCTGCTCTCAAAACGGTGAGGGAAAACATCGTGAGGAAACCGGCATGTCCTAGAACCAAAAAATTCGAAGACATGTGACATCTACCAATCCGCACTGGGCCCGCGTGGTGGATTATAGCCCATTACCTCTCATAGAGAGGAGGCCTGTGTTCCAGCAGTGGGAAGAATTAATAGGCTGATGATGATGATGATGATGACAATTAAAGAAAAGATGCCCAAATATGCAAGATATCCCGATTATAGCTAAAATATGCATTATCTTCAAAAAACACCACTATATGCAAATGCATATGCAAGTATCTGCCCGGTCCGGGTCCGTTATCATCCTATATTGTACTTACTTCTCCTCCTCCTTAGCCTTAGCGATGTGGCTGAAGATATGCGCAAAGGAGTTGGGTATGATGCCCCTCAGCTCCGGTGCCGTGTTACTGCCGGCCATGGTGTACGTCTTTCCGGTGCCGGTCTGTCCGTATGCAAAGATCGTGCCGTTGTAGCCCAGCAGGACTTGCTCCACGATCGGCGACGCGGTCTGGACGTAGATGTCCATCTGAGAGAGAGAGAGAGGTTTCTGGTTAAAATACAGGGATTTTGAGAGGAAAAGAGAGGTTTCTGGTAAAAATACAGAGATTTTAAGAGGAAAAGAGAGGTTTCTGGTAAAAATACATGGGTTTTAAGAGGAAATGAAAGGGCTCTGGTAAAAATACAGGAATTTTGAGAGGAAAAAAAAGGATTCTGTTAAAAATACTGAGATTTTGAGAGAAAAAGAGAGGTTTCTGGTAAAAATACTGGGATTTTGAGAAGAAGAGAGGTTTCTGGTTAAAATACTGGGATTTTGAAAGGAAAAGAGAAGTTTCTGGTTAAAATACAGGGATTTTAAAGTCAAATAGATCGGATGATACTTTTGAATCTTCTTTTGGGACAAGCCCGCCACACTGTTTCCAAACCACTGCAACTTCTGTGCGCCAGAATCAACGGTGGCGACAATCAGACAAGCGCCAAGACAATGTAGCTCCAAGAAGTCGGCTGCCGTGCATTCCGAGGTACGGAAGAAACTTGGTATGGAATGGACCAGCCAACCATCGAGTCCTACAGTAAAAACAAGATTTTTCACCCCAAAAAAAAATGTCGTTTTCCAGCAATAATTTTAACGAAAAGTTACTTATTTTGATGTACAGAATGCTTGGTTGACGGCTTCGTGAAGATTCCATTTGCAGTGACGTGCGGTGGTTCTCCACGGTGGGTAGGGCACGAAATAATGATAGCAAAAAAAAAAATCGCCATTTTGGTTTTTATTTTGACCTCATTTTCATTACCAGCGACTCCAAAAACCACAAAAGCGAGACCCATGAAGAAAAAACCGAAAATTTTCGTCAGCGCCATCTTGGATTTTCATTTTGACCTCATGTTCATTATCACCAACCCCAAAAACCACGAAAACGACACCCATGAAGAAAAATATAATAACAATAATATTTTTAATTATTATAATAATAATACGCGCCACTAACCCCCGGTAATCATTATTTTAATCAACATACAACCTAGCACTGGCCTGCAAATTTCAAAAAACTAAGGAAATTTGAATTTCGCGGGCTAAAGAACATCCACCTTGAATCCTGGTCTTGTGTTGTAGCAGCCAATCACAGCCCAGTTACACTCGCAGGAGTTACCGCCCTAAAATGACCGCAATCTATACATGTGTGCGGTTCATACACACAAAAATATGCACCAATGTGCCGCTGTGTGCGTAAAATTATCAATGGGTTTTAGGCTAGTCGAGTGTTTGCCTGTCCGGCGGAGCTCCAAGTTTCGTAGTTACTTCCAGTATAGTGCTAGTTATGTGACACGGAAGCGACAAATTGCTATAAGCATTCTAACGGGAGATTAAAATTTTTTTTTTATATATTTTGTACATAGTGTGTTATTTTATTACATTTTATTTAATTTTATTTTTACATGGTTAATTAGTTATAATAAATGCCCAGTTGGTAGGGTAGGCTTTGCCTAATTGCCTCATAGGAGCGCACGCCCATGCCATTTTTGCACCTTGTATTTGGAAAAAGTATATTTTTTTTCTATTGTGTTTACTTACTTATACAACCTTCACCTACTCTTTTTTTCTGTTCTCTTTACTAAACACGTCTACCTACCTCCTTCAAGAATACAAGCGCAATATTCTACAAAATTTGAATGACCGCAGTAACTGAAAAAGATGGTGTCCCTATTGACAACACCGCAGCCGTTACAACGCCTAAACCAGGTCACTGGGTCAACAGTTGAGGGGGACCAACGCCCCTCTGGAGAATTTACACTAGGATAGTTGTGTATGGCAGATTGGTACTTATTTTAAATGCACTTAGAGGTAAACGATGTCCAAGACGACGTGCAAGCTGTCAACTATTTTTTTAAATTTACTTTTTGTTTATGTTCCGTTTTGAAATACTCTGAATGTTTGTTATGTTTATTGTTTCTGTTTTCAAATTTTGTATGCACGTCATGTCCCTGCGATGAATAAAGATTTTTTCTTTCTTTTGTTTCTTTCAAGAGTTTGTCCAGGTACAAAAATTTGACCATCACAGCCCAACAGTACTGGCTATGTCTATACTTCTATACTAATATTATTAGAGGAAAGATTTGTATTTTTGTATGTAACGAATAAACTTAAAAACTACTGGACCGATTTGAAAAATTCTTTCAGCAATGGATACCTACATTATCAGCGAGTAAGGTCCAGCACACACCGCTGGAGGCGCAGCGGAGCGCATTTGAAGACAACAATTTAATATAAACCTTAACTACCTTGATATACGGTCAATATAAGAACAAATTCGCAGTCGGTACTCGGAGCGCCCTCAAGCTACTACAAGAGCATGCGCGCGACCGTATATCAAGGTAGTTAAGGTTTAAATTAAATTGTTGTCTTCAAATGCGCTCCGCTGCGCCTCCAGCGGTGGTCGCTATGCCTAACATGGGCTATATTTTATCCCCGTTCTACCACGGGAACGGGAAATACGCGGGTGAAACCGCGTGACGTCCGCTAGTCTAATATTATAATTTAAGACTGATTGTCAGACTTTCGGGCCACTGACTACTGATGAACGGCTTAACGTGTTTTCTGAGGCACGAATGAGTCGCGATAGAATGAATGGTGGGTAACCCATCCATGGACCGATCTCGGCGCCCGGTTATTATTTAGACCCAAAACATATCTTCCTACGCACCAACGGCCAATACACAGTGAAGCATTATGAGGAACAGGGGTGGCTCAGTGGTGGCGGACCCGACTTACGAGCAGTAAGTCGTGGGTACGAATCCAGGCTGGCGCATTACTTTGAGAATCTTTCATCACCACTCCTCTCAAAACGGGAGGAGCTCGTGGCTAAATAATAACAGCCGCTCGGGCCGATCTTTAGGTTAAGCCGTGTTTGCCTAGGTTGGTCTGTGAATGGGTGACCCATTACATACCGAGTTTCCTCCGTGCCTCGGAAAGCACGTTAAGCCGTTGGTCCCGGCTGTCATTTGAAGATCTTTGATAGTCGGTAGGTAGTCAGTGGCCCAAAAAGTCTGACAACCAGTCTTACGAAGGGGTATAGTATTACCTGGTACTAACTGGGTTGTGGTGGTCAGATAGGCAGTCACTCCATGTAAAATACTGGTATTCAGCTGCATCCGGTAAGACTGGAAGCAGATCCCAACATAGTTGGGAAAAGGCTAGGCAGATGATGACTCTCAAAACTCAAAACGTTGAAGGAAAACAACGTGAGAAAAACCGTGTCCTAGAATAAAAAAATCAAAGACATGTGACATCTACTGCGTGGTGGATTATAGCCCTCCCTTTCACAGAGAGGAGGCTTGAGTCCCAGCAGTGGGAACATTATTATGTGCCGCTGAAATTATCTAGCCAAGCGACCCGTTATTATTTAGATCTAAAACGTATTTTACGCACCAACAGCCAGTACACAGTGCAACATTCGTCATATTAACGAAGGCCACCAAAGTAAATATGTATGTTACATGCAGTATGTACACAATTCATTGCCACACTATGTACAAAGATAATGTACTCGAAAACACGGAAATAGCTATCCGATTATAAATTTATTATTCAGTTACACACTTCCTGAGACAGTACAAAAACAAAGCATCATGCTTGTATTCCAAGAAGGGATAGGCAGAGGTGTACCTAATAGAGTACACCCACATTTCGCCAGTTATGTTTAAGTCCCATTTAATAGGGGGCGATTCTATTGCCATCAACCGGGCACAAATCCTGGGGAAACTGTCCAACTGAATGTATATAAAATTTTTTTCAGTCGCAGCCTCAGACCAAATACTCTGCGAACTGAGAAGTGAGGCCGGTTTCGTAAACATGTGTGCATTTACTGAGACGTAGTTTCATTGTAGTTTGATGTAAATGTGTGCGTGTGATCGTGTATGAACAGAGCGAGACGTAGTTTTGAGCTGACCTCACTTTATTGTTTGCAGCGCTATGTCTTGGTTTTTTATTTGGTTTGAGGTCGCAGCTCAAAGTCTGGATTTATGATTGCCCAGATCGACGCATAAAGGTCACATCGACATATAAAGGTGTACGGTAATACTCCTGATTGCCTCGTAAGTTTAGTGGTTGCATGCGGGACTGTTCAGCATGGGGTTCGATTCCCAGGTCGGGCAACGTGTTACAAAGTGTTATTGGGTTTTTCCATCAGGAATTCCTCAGTGTCACTGATTCTGGAATTGTGCCCGGTTGATGACAATATGGACGCCCCTATTACATGGGACTTAAACATACGTAACTGGCGAAACGGGTACACCTCCGCTTACCCTTTGGGGATAACAGACGTGATGTTATCTTATAAAACGAACATTATTACCATTTTTTATTGATTTCCCTACAGTTAATTTTAGATGGTCATAAAAATAGCCATTATTACATCTTTCTAGTTCAAACAAACATTCAACTTATTTCTATCGTAAAACACGCGATGTCCTTGGTAGTAGCAATGGCGACTTTCTGACGAAACGATGACAAAACCGCGACGTTGCCGCTCCGTCGTATTACGTTGTGGCTAACGTAAGCCGCGGGACGGCAACAGCGCTCGATGGCGCTATTTTTCCTTTAATTTTCAGTAAAGGTTTTCGCTCGACGGCGATTTATAAGTTTCGTTTGTTGCGGCAATTTTTAGCGTAAATTGAATATCTTAGTGCAGCATAATTTTGTTATCATATAAGTACAAAATTGAGATATTTTTAACGTCAGTAATTTCTAAGTAGCTGCCCGTAGTCTGGATATGTGCCCGGCTGTTAGCAAGGGGCTCGCCCCCTATTACATAACTAGTGAAATGTGGGTAATTGGGTATGTCTTACTGTTAGAGGACATACAAGCATTTGTACGTGACTAGCTTATGCCCGCGTAGATTCCGGTAATTGCCCCTCGGGATCATACTAACCGCGATAAAAAGTATCCTACGTGTTAATCCAGGTTATAAACTGTGTGCTAAATTTCATCCCAATCCGCTCAGTAGTTTTTAAGTGAAAGTGTAACAAACATACATCCATCCATCCTCACAAACTTTCGCATTAATAATATTAGTAGGATATAGAAAAATTGACAAAGATCAACGTTATTACCTAAAAGTGGTTTTCAAAAGTGCAAAATTGTATAAATTTTATCAGCAAATATAATCGTAAATATGACTAACTCAGACAGTACTTCCCATTGTATGTTATATTTCCGCAACAATTTCGTAATTCATTATTAACTAGCTATTATTCATGACAGTACAGCACAGCGCAAAGGGAAAAGCAAATGGCTGTTACCAACGCCCTTGGCCTATTAATTAGTGATTGTAATTTGTTTTTATTAGCAGACAGGAAGGAGTTTTCTAAAATAGGCTCTTTTATTCTAGTTGTAAGATAAATTAGGATAAGGCCAAGAGAATAGGCATGACGACAGTATCAAAAAATTGCAAATCTATTTAGTCCGTCAGTTAGAGTATTGGAAATTAATGGACACGTATTTTTTGTTTTTGTAAATCAATGAATATTGACAAAGATAAAACGCATCAAAACTCGGGAGTGGGGGCTCGTGACGTCAGAACTAGGTAAAAATTATACCTAGGCGTGACGTATTGAGAATTTTAAAAGCGTCATATCTTCGTCAATTTTGGTTTACGTAACAAAAGAAAAAACACGGGTCAAATATTTTTTGATAATCTAACTGACGGACTAATTCGTTTTTTTTTGTAGTCCTGCCTCTCTTGTCGAGTCTCATGCCCTAATTCCAATTTCTTTGGAGTCGGTGCAGTAGGTAATGTTTTTCTTCCATACTTCGCTATTAGTCGTCATCTAAACGAGTTCCTTTCTAGCCATACCATATTTCACGCATCCCGTCCAAGCCAGTTATATTGCTTCTCAGGGACTATGTCCAGCTTCATTGCCTCGGCACGGTTCTGGCTTTCAGGCGTTGATTCTGGCTTTCAGGAGTTGCAGTGGTTTGGGAATAGTGTGGCGGACTTGACAGTCCATTCATCGTTTCTTTGGTCTTCCTTGACTCTTATATATAGCCTTTCAAATTCATACTAAATCTTAAAATAGCAATGTTATTTTTTATGGAAATTACATGTAGGTATAATTGTATACCGGCAACAACATCATCAAAGTACTACGACCAATGTACCTTGGAAAATTCGAACCTGGATTTAAAGTTGATTCAAAAATATAGCTATTTAAATATACTGCGTTCACTGTATTTTAAAATGTTAAGATTGCTATGTAGATAACAACACAGTACCAATACGTAACTAAGAATAGTTACGTTGATAGCGCAAATGTTCTGCGAAGCCCTTTTTTAATTAAGTTATCGGATGAAAAACGTAGAAACGAAACGATGGACTGTGTGAAGAATGATATGGCACCAAAGAGGTGTCTGATGAGATGACGAGTAATAGAGAAGTATGGAAGAAGAAGACATGATGCGCCGACCACAAATGAATTGGGATAAGGGCAAGAGAGTGATGGTGATGGATGACAAACAAAGGTACAGCACAAGCCTATAAGGTAACGGCATACAATTAACGAACCACCAGATTTAGCCAAATGTAACTACAAAAAAATCACGTTTGATTGCCAAAATTAGTAAATGATTACCAAAATTAATACCCATTTTATCGTGAAATTAGAATCAAAAATTTATTTTTTTAGTTAATGACCACCAGAAATTGAACTGTTATGCTCTTGCATCCGAGTCGAGGGAGACCCGGTCGACGGAGTCCCGCTGCGGGGGGCTCTACTTCTGAATGGTTTAAAAAAATAACCACGAAGAGTATGGCTTCTAGCCTAATTTTTTTCTAGTAACAAAATTTCTCATGCTTGGTATCCGAAACCGCGAAGTGATATGCAATTCCGCAGACCCTCATCAGCTGGTTTAGGCTGCAGTTAAGGGCTATAAATCCCTCAAATGGTTTAGCATGATTCTCCGTTACTCCTAAAATACTGCAGCATTAATTTTGAAATAAATATATGGTTAAGTTGAGGATTGATGCTAAGTCCTATGTGTGACGAAAACACGATAGAAAAAAATTACAAAGTTACCTCCAAATCGAACAATAAACCGCTGGTATTCAAAAAGTACTTGGAATTAGAGCATGAAACTTTGCATACTAACTGAACTAACTATAAAGCAGGTCTTGTGTTTTATTTTTTTAGTCCAATCAATAGATTTTTTGTAAATCGACCCGAAACCACTTATTTCGCACTATTCGGTCGCAGTGACTGACGTAACAACCGCTTTGTAGTGCAAGCTGATTAGAACTTTGTTCTAACAGCATTTCAAACGAAGTTTGAACCACCACAAATAGAGTTGCTAATTTTAGGGTTAGAAGGGCCTTAAATTGGATCCAGATTCCCATCTCGCACTCGTAGCCACCTAAGCTAGACCCGCTTTCTCATTAAAGGTCTATCAGCATAATCACAATCGCATAGGACGCTACAGTACTCCGCTACGCAAAAACGAAAACGTCGTTTCCAAAAATGTATGTACATTGTTTTTGGAAACTATATCAGTGCCGTTGAAACTACGCTTAATCTAAATAGCAATCAATAAACACTGCGCACTGCACTGCTGTGTTGCGTTTTGTATCTGTAATTTTAATGGTGTACATAATAAAGAGTATTCTATTCTATTCTATTCACTTAACCAGAAATATCATTTTAGACAAATAAGACCGTTTCCTGTTCTGCTAAACCAGTATGGCTAGCTAGATTCTTCTGCGAACTATGAAATAAGAAACAATGTGGAGTAGCTAGTAAATCTGTACTGAAACAAAGAAAAACGTATTCCATCCGGATGAATCGACGACCTAAATAGAGATCTGGGCCACGCTGTGAGGGGACGGCGGGGATCGCATGTACTGCCGCCACTTGGGGAGCGTTTGTCCTGAGCGATGGACTGCGATTTGACAATGTGGTGATTATAAACATAACGCCTGTTATTCCCGAATGATATAGGCAGAGGAGTACCAAATAGTACACCCACATTTCGACAGTCATGTTTAAGTCCCATGTAGTAATAGGGGGCGAGTTTATTGCCATCAACCGGGCTTAAATCTAGACTCCGTGGCTGCTACTGAAAAATTCCTGAAGGGAAAAACCCAATAACACTTTGCCCGACCCGGGAATCGAACTAAGGACCTCATACTCAGCAGTCGCTTTTGCGATCACTAAACCAAAGAGGCAGTCTACCGGTGGTGTTGTAATTATCTTTTCAGTACTCATACTCGGAAAGTAGGTCTAAAGTTGCCTAAGGAGCGGGTTGAAAGTAATACTTTTCAGCCCTAGGGAGAATCGTTTTCAACTGACAGCTGACAAATTATAAAAATAAAAAAAAAACATTTTTCTATTGAACCATGTTCCAACTTTCTATACAGCCACGATGTAAAATTCAAATAACATACAATTAAGTATTAATTAGAGAATATTTATTTTTTAAATAACTTTATTATAATTAAGTTTCAACTATTTCTTTAAAATAACATAGATTTGGGCAAAAATTTACCATTTTTTCGATGATGAAAATGAAAAATAGGTAATGGCTGAATAGCTGGCCGATCACAGAAAAAAAACCAAAATAGGCGGGAAAACGGGTCTTCCGTGGTCCGATCTTCATTTGTTGATTGAATGTTTTTATTTTTATTTTCCTTGTATTCGTAATGAAAAGCACAGTGTTTATTACCTCGGGTTAAAGACTTATTTAGTCCCTCGAACTATTAGCGCCCTCGCTTCGCTCGAAACTATGGTTTTGTTTTTCTTTGTATCATGTTTCGTAAGCTAAGTAATCTCTTAAATGTAGGGTTTATGTATTTCATGTCTATAGCCACTTATTTTATTTAAAAAAAAAAACTTATTTTTGTGAATGCTGGTTAACCTGTAATAGGCGAGACGACAAAAAAAAACTAAAAAGTCCGTCAGTTAGATTATCAGAAAATATTTGACCCGTGTTTTTTCTTTTGTTACGTAAATCAAAATTGACGAAGATATGACGCTTTTAAAATTCTCAATACGTCACGCCTAGGTATAATTTTTAGCTAGTTCTGACGTTACGAGCTCCCACTCCCGAGTTTTGATGCGTTTTATCTTTGTCAATATTCATTGATTTACAAAAACAAAAAATACGTGTTCATTAATTTCCAATACTCTAACTGACGGACTAAATAGATTTGCAATTTATTGATACTGTCGTCATGCCTATTGGCGACTGTGTAAGTCCAAGACTGTAAAACCTATGTATACCTAAATGCTGTATACAGAAACTGTTGGTGAACCTTAATAAATAAATAAAAAACTACTGAAGGGACTTGGATGAAATTGGCACAGAGATAGTTTATAACCTGGATTAACACGTAGAGTACTTTTTGTCCCGGTAGCAATCCCGTGGGACAATTACCGAAGTCCACGCAGGGGTATCCGCGTGCTATTAGCTAAAATATAGACTTATAAATGCTTACGCCATTACTGCCAATATACTCAGTAAAAATGGCAAATTTTGTTGTGTTCTTTGTCAGTGAGTGCACAAACAACACAAAAGCACACCCAATTTTCCAACTAAATTAAGTCCCATGTAACAAGGGGCAAGCTTTTACTCGTGATTCTTCGGAAAATTGTAACTTATGTATACTGAAAATACGAATATATTCCGCTCCCAACAAACTATGGAGGTAAGAAGTCAGAAGGGGTCAGCGCAGCATGTCTTCTTCTTCCATACTTCTCTATTTATCCAAGGTTCTTAGATACCAAAACCCACCGCCCAGTGAACACTCCTACCCATTATAAAAGTAATCATTTATCCATCTACAGCTCCAAACTATGTCATATCAGGTCGCGGCCTTACACCCCGTACCCTCCACCCCCAGGGGGTGTGCGCGGGGCGCGGGGTTGCAGTGAATCCACTTGGGCATTCAGGTTATTAGGTCATTCCGGTGTGGCGCATTTTAGCTGTAGTCGTAGATAGTGTGTAATGTTATTTGTAACGCAGATAAAACTGCATTACTGAAATCTTTGTTGTTGGCTCCAAGCCTATATTTTAAATTATGAGGTTTTTAGGACTAGATTAAACAACGATGGCAACATTGCATTTAGAATGCTCGATTCCAATTTTAAATCAAGACTTTTCATGATTCTCCTGCCCTTATTCCAATTCATTTGTGGTCGTCGCAGCATGTCTTCTTCTTCCATACTTCTCTATCACTCGTCATCTCAGCAGTCACCTCCTTTCTAGCCATATCATCCTTCACACAGTCCATCCGTTGTTTCTTTGGTCTTCTTCTACTCTTATACCCATCCACATTCATACTCAAAACTACCCTCGCTACATTTTCCTCATTTCTCAATAAAAAATCAAGACTTATATGTAAATTAAAACCCCACAAGCTAAATAGTAATTAAGTCTTTAACTTTGTACTTTTCGCGAAATTGAATTGCAACTACTTCGTTACCAAACAACAAATTAACATCATCAATGACAAAAATCCAGAGATAAAACTGACACATCTCATTGCTCTTTCTCAAGTTTTTTTTTTTTATTGTTATAAAATAGGTCTACTCTAGACCTCAATCTTGAAGACCTGATGACAGAGATGAGGTCGACGATAGAACGAGCTAACCCAAAAATAGCCTATGTGACCTCATTTAAATGACAACGATGAAGTATAAAACCCTGAAATAAATCATTGTGAGTTTACTCCATGGCCCAAACAAAAGCTAGCCGTTGAACTTTCAACCTTCGGCTCAGCGCCGAAAGTTGAAAAGGGCATTAATTGTCATTACATAGGTATGCAAAATGAACCAGCTTCGCAATACTAACAGACTTACAAATTAGATCTTAACCCTGGACTAGTTTCCACAGCTCAAGGATTAGACTTGACAAGCAAAGTGGAGGTTGTCCAAAATTTGCTTGCAAGACTCCATCTTGTTGCCTAGCGCTTCTTAGGCCTGCCTCTTTGACGCATGTAGATTTGGACTCGTTCCTGACTGATAGGCCAGAGAAGGCAAATCACCGAGGGAGTTAGAAAGGAATGGGGGAATTCCTTTGCCCAGCAGTGAAACAGAATAGGCTATCATTTTATCATCCTCCTGCCCTTACTCGTATTCCAACTTATTTGGGGTCTTTTCTTCTATATTTCTCTATCACTCGTCATCTCAGCAGTCACCTCCTTTCTAGCCATGTCATCCTTCACACAGTCCATCCATCGTTTCTTTGGTCTTCCCCTAATCTTATAGCCATCTACATTCATACTCAACATTTTCCTCACTAGGTACATTTTCGTCATTTCTCCGCATCACATGTCCATACGACGATAACCAATTACTACACAAGATTTCAGTCACCGACGGCGCCACTTGTCGCGAAAGATGCGATTATCCAAACGAAATGTGAGTAATTCGAATGATTTTTATTGCTGGTATCATCTGCTTGTCGATGAATATGAAAAAAATGTCAGTTGAGAGGGTAGGGTAGATTTTAGAGAGAGAATAAAAACAAAGAGGTTATGTAGAACACAAGAGGATCGTGGGTGAGTGTGTGAGTGAACGGCACGCGGAGGGCGAGCGGAGGAAATTACAAGAAGAGGTAACCAAAAGAGTGAGCTGGCCCCTCTGGTGAGTTGCACAAAGTTGATAAGAGTTAACTGGGGGTGTATATCGAGAAATTACGTAAGAGTGATAGGTATTCGGAGGTAGAGGCAGGCTGTGAGGGGAGGTATGGAGGCCTGTGGGACCCCCCAGGGAGGGGTCCCTCTTAAAAGACCCTTAGTCTCGAATGTGTGTATATATATATGAACGATGATGGTGACTAGCCTTTCCGCGATGAACATACCACTTGCGTGGCTCTCGGGCAGGTTAGTGGCACCAGAATCATATCATAAAGAAAAAATGTGAACTTCTCGATATACTCCCCTGAGTCAATTTGTCGTGTAAGTATCAGCACCTGAGGTTCTAGAACCTGATGAGGCAAACGTCACGACACCACTTTCATACTTCCTCTTATGTACTCATTCCTTATCCATTCTTGTTACACAACACATCCCCCTAAAACAGAACAGGCTAAACCAAAAATAAACTATTCAGGTAGAACTCGAGATCCAAGGCGAGTATTTTGCGTACGAATGGATCTAAGACTTAGGTGACCCAGCCTTGGCTTTACTAACAAAGATCTTCAGACCCTGGACTAGTTTTCAGCACAAGGGTGTCTCAGGGTTGCTTGTTTACTTCAGCACATTAAGACGTAGTAACTGAAAATCGATAAGATGACCTGATAACCTACTTTCAGAAACAATTTGTTCACAATTATGTTGTTTTCGTTACGAATTTCGTGGATGGCAATGGTGGAAGAGACCCGTTATTATCCGCTGAAAATGTGTAAGTGAATAGCTGATACACGCAAGCTAATGGTATTTCATAATAATTAATAGAAATCCGTAATAATGGGTGTTAAATACACCTAATGAAGCCGAAAGGCGCTTATTCTCCCCGTCATTGCGACCATTTTTTGTTCTAGACCATACCTGGAAACCTTCTAGTTACGGATATACTGAGGGTCAAAGTTCCAACTTTCTCAGATGTTTTTGATGTTATAACTTTAAATACCCACACGACCCCCGTCCTATTAAAATACTGTATCCATCAGCAATATGCTTTGAGAGCGTTACGTTGAGTCCTACCGCAAAACGTGATTGTTCACCACAAAAAAGTCGTTTCTCTTGAAGATAAAAAAATTTTTCCTTATAGAGGTCCCAGGCTAATGTTATCTTTTGTTATTTTGTACTTTTGTACATAGGTCTGGTCTGAACTCTGAACCCAATCTTTAAATCGCCTCCAAATCCATGGGCTTATCCCTTATTACATGGCGCGGACCTATTATAAACTGGTGAAACACGGGTGTAATCCATGTAGGCACAAGGTTTGAGAAAAGGTCTACTATTACTTTTGGGTACATTTTTTATGTAACTTCGCATGACCAACTGTGTATTAATCAATATACAGAGGGTTATTGTGGTTACGATATCTGTGGCTTAAAAAATAACATGCGAGGCAGTCTTTGGGGCCTGCCGATAGAAGTGAAAATTATGTAACTTGTGAATCGTATCGTCGAGCTGCATTTTAAATTTGTGTGTTCAATTTCTAGCACTGCTACGGGTTATGCCCCGCGCACGCCTATGTGGTGCTACGCCGTAGCGGATCGGCTACGAGTGCTACGAAAAGCGTACGTGACGGTCACGCGAGTTCCATGTTTTTTGTTCACCCAAAAAGTGCTCAATGCGCTTAAAGAAGTTTTATTCTTTTTTATCCATTCGCATTACACACCACACATCCCCCTTAGCATTCTCATTCATCCTATCTTTCAAACAAACCTCAGAAGCCTTCAGATCATAATCTGCCTAGCCTTTTCCCAACTATGTTGGGGTCGGCTTCCAGTCTAACCGGATGCAGCTGAATACCAGTATTTTATATGGAGCGACTGCCTTTCTGATTTCCACAACCCAGTTAGTACTGTTTAATATGGTAACCTCTTGGTAAGACTGGTTGTCAGACTTTCAGGCCACTGACTACCTCTACTACTGTCAAAGATCTACAAATAACAGCCGAGTCCAACGGCTTAACGTTTCCAAGGCACGGAGGAAACTCTGTATGTAATGATGGTCACCCATCCACAGACCGACGCTGGCCGTTATTATTTAGCCACGAGCTCCTCATTCATCCTATCTTTCAAACAGTATTACAGACAAACTGCAGAAGCCCTTACAATACTTATAAAATCGATTTGATACCCGCCGCAACTAATCATGTCTCCGCAGCTCGTCAATTATTCAGAGACAACTGCAGTGGCCGACATAGTTTCCTTTGTTCGGCACTAGGCATCGAAGGTTCTAGTGCACAGCGCAATATTGCTCGAAGAAACAATTACGACTTGGAATTATTTAGTAGCTGCGCCAATATTGTTGTGTGTACGATGAATGAATGAATGATACATTTATTTGCAAGAATATAGGTAGTTAACATAATAAGTTCTTAATATCTATTGGTTTCACTATATTCGGCATTTCGGCCATACAAATATTGAGATTTTACATCTTGGAATACTAATAGCATGCAGTAAGATTGCGATTGTTAGCTGGTATGCTGTTCTTCGTTTTCTTGTCGAATCGATGGCTCTAATTTTGTCCGACCAGCACTGCAAGTACGTAGCAATCGATAACGATCGAATCGATACGATTCGATAAATCCGACTTTTCGATTGGTTAAAAACTCATTTTATCGAGAATAACTGTCAGATTTATCGAATCATATCGAATCGAGTGCTACGTACTTGCACTGCAGTAGTATGTAGCATCATGTAGGTAATAGGGGACGACCCTATTGCCATTGACTTGAATAAAAATAAAAATAGGAGTGACCTAATTTTTTTGTCCACCATTGTATGTCAAACAATCCCCTGAATTAAATTCAACTGAAAACTAGTTCCTTCACAGACATATTCAATGTTTTAGGAAGGATAAATTCGATCGCAAGTTGGCCAAGCAAAGCAATAAGATTCAACAGAACAAGAGACCAGCATTGACTGGTATTGTTACTATTAAACCAACAAGATGGTACGCTCCACTGGCTTCATCTGTAGTCACCCTTGCAGTCTTATAAAACTAGATCACTCATACAAAGAGGTTTACTGTTTTTAAAGGGTTCTATACCATAGATTTAAAAGTCTATAGAGTTGTGAATAAAGAAACAATGTAGCATAAATCAGCTGCCATTCTTCCGGCGATACGAAGGGGGCCATACAAAGAGTGATATATAAAAGGCTGTTTTATTTTGTCGAATTCAAATTGGTACCTATGGCTGTAATTGTGACTATTGAATTTATTATAGTGTTACCGGTAAGTATAGCACAGTTTGGGTATGGAGTACATATGTGGCACTCATCTGCCTAGCCTTTTCCCAACTATGTTGGGGTCGGTTTCCAGTCCAACCGGATGCATCTGAATACCAGTATTTTACATGGAGCGACTGCCTATCTGACCTCCACAACCCAGTTAGTACTGGGTAATACGAAGTATGTTTAGGCACCACACGAAAAGAAGAAGAGTGAGTAGGTATATCTTAAGTTAAAATTTCAGATGGAAGAGTGTACCACAGTAACACAATAGGCGAGACGACAAAAAAAAAACTAGTCCGTCAGTTAGATTATCAGAAAATATTTGACCCGTGTTTTTTCTTTTGTTACATAAATCAAAATTGACGAAGATATGACGCTTTTAAAATTCTCAATACGTCACGCCTAGCTATAATTTTTAGCTAGTTCTGACGTCACGAGCCCCCACTCCCGAGTTTTGATGCGTTTTATCTTTGTTAATATTCATTGATTTACAAAAACAAAAAATACGTGTCCATTAATTTCCAATACTCTAACTGACGGACTAAATAGTTTTGCAATTTTTTGATACTGTCGTCATGCCTATTAGTAGGTACACTACAATAGAATCCTCTACTTTAACGAGCAATATTTGTAAACACGTTGGTGATTAAAAATATTGGGAGCATGGTTTTAAAATCGATCCAGCTAGTCACATAATATATCGAAAAATTCATTCTCTATTTTCACTAGCAGAACTCGGTCGCCCAGGTACTTTATCAATTAGAGATGTACATAGAATTATTCCCAAACATAACATCATCACGCCTGTAATCCCCAAAGGATAAGGCAGAGGACCAGGCACGGTGGCTGCTACTGAGAAATTCCTGATGCAAAAACCTTATAACACTATGCCCGACCCGGGAATCGAAACCAGGACTGCGTGCTCAGCAGTCACGTTTCCGACCACTGGACCAACAAGGCAGTATCCCCAAACAAGTATAAGTAAATAGTCTTCCTACGCTTACTCCCAACTCCAGTCGCGTGGCTGTTACAAATACTATATCGACAGTACACACAGCGTACCTACGCGGTCTAGTGTACTAGTATCGATTGATGTGTTCTCGGTACTGCCGCAGACAGGTGACTTTTTTATTCACTTCCCAAAGGTAAGGTATAATAGGTGAACGGAGTAGAAGAATAAGAATAATAATAAGAATAATTTATTTAAAAAGTATTACAAAAATGTACATTTAGGTGCAGTAGTGTTATTTCTGAAACATATAATTAGTGCATAAAAGTAAACTATAACTAAAATATATTTAACAATTGCAAGAAACGATAATGTGGAATTCAAATGTTTGTTAGCGACCTGACCAGAAGCAAATGGCATAGCTAGATTAAAAAAAAAAAAAAAAAAAAAAACAAAAAATAACGAAATTTAAATCATACGCGTATTGCGTAAGATTTGAAATTCGATATTTTTCATTTTTTTTTTATTTCTCTTTGTTCTAATATGAAAAGTTTGCTTGAAATTTGTAGCGTTTTTTGATGATAGATCAATTGTTTTCTAAGCTTTGGAAATAAGAAAAAAATCTAGGTATACCATAAGCTTCTACTCCGTTCACCTAATATACCCATTTTTTTTGGAAAGTGATAAAAAGTCATCCAGTATAGGTAAAGGTACGCCTAGAATGTTCATGTCAATACTGCGTACTAGCAAAACCCAAATAATGGGTGTAAAAATACCCATTAGGGAAAAATGGCCGAAAGGCACTTGGTCTCCCCGTCATTGCGATAATTTTTTGTTCTGGACCTCAACCCCTTCGTAACTAAAAAGTTACGGAGATATTGGGGGTCAAATCCTACCATTTTCACAAGGTTTTATTAAAGCTTGTTGTAACTTTATTTTGAACACCTCCATGACCCCTGTAATGCAATGCAATGCATCCATCACACCAAAACGAAAGTCATTTCGCAGTAATAATTTTTGCGTTGAGTTGGTTTGGTCACAGTTTGGTGTACAGAATCCTTGGTTGACGGCTTCGTGAAGGATCCGTTTACACCTTGTATATCAGATGCAGGTTTAACTATGTAGGCAACTATGAAAAAAAAGGGACTATACCCTTTTAGTTAGTTATTTTACCTGACATAAACCTTATAACGACATAAATATGGCTCAATATTCTGCAACATCAAAGGTAAATAAAAATAACCATAGGACTGACTTCAGCCAGTATTTTTCAGAGAAAAAAAAGTCCTATTTCCCATCCTACCTCCACAATAAAACCAAGAAAAACCCATCTGTATCCTTAAAAATCTCCATCCAATAAACTAATTGAATATACTCTAAGCCATTTCTAGGCGTGGCAAGGGCGCTTGGTCTATATGGGGCAATGGGGCCGCGCGCATGCGTAGTAGACGCTGCGCTATCGACCGGCTGCAAGGCACGCCACGAAGTAAAGTGGACTATATGACTGTGAGTGTATGTTGGTCCTTCGGGGCCGGATTCCTACCTACCTACTGCGTCTGGACATGGCTGTAATTTCGTTCTATTTTCTGCCCTTTAAGAGTGGAGGCTACGGAAAATTGGTCACGTTTTTGTAAATGCGTGAGTTTTGTCGAGCGATTTTCTTTGTTAAAGCGCTGTTTGGGAACTCTTCATTGATGATAAATTACGTTTTGTAATCATTTAAAAAAATTTAAAATGGAGTTTTAACACGTTTTGATGAAGTGAGTATTGGGTGATTCGTTATGGCGCTGTTAAAAATTAAGTACGTGTCAACTGATGGTACAGACAAGTATACATCAAGCTACCCGAAACTGTCAAATTTTCCCAATCAACCTTGAACCTAACGCTTTAGCGATAAAGTTGAAATCAACCTATAGAAATTTGACAAATGTAGTAGATTGATGTGCTGGCGTCTGTACAAGACGTGACATATTTTAGAACAGTTTGATGTCACGTACTTAGTGCGTCAAAATATGATAAGGTGTTTGTCAGTACCTTTACGAAGGCAGCAAGTCAGTTCTTTGTTCCAAAGGAAATGAATGTCTGTTTCTTGCCATGTGGTCAAGTATAATATTTTTAATAAAGAAGAAGAATAGCATTATACCCAATAATGATGTACTAATCAGACTTATTTATTCAAATTAGGCTGATAATCAGCACTTTTTGAACGTCAAAATTAATAAAAATGGGTTGTGGAGGTCAGATAGGCAGTCGCTCCATGTAACATACTGGTAATCAGCTAGACTGGAAGTCGATCCCAGCCCCCAGCACTGTTGTGAAAAGGCTAGGCAGATTATGATGAAGAAGTAAAATATTGTTTTTGACAAACCTAACAAATTGACCCCCGACTACTGAACTTTATTATACTTTATTCGTAAATTGTTGATCTAATCTTTTACTCTGGACGCTCTTAGTGTGCACGTCTTTCTACATCGTTCTCACATATATGTATAATCACAAAATTAAAGATGTAACCAAGATTTTGTAACAATATTTTGATTTTAAAAGAGTGTCCATGGAGTTTCTTGCCCGTTCTTCTCCATAGAGATCTACGCTAGGGAATGGGCAACTACAGTACTTTCTCAAGTTATTATGCCTTGTGACTGGGACTGTAGCTTTGATTTTCTTTTTTGTATTTTTGACATTCAAGTGCCGTAATGGTCTAATTGAAATAAATGCTTTGAGTTTGAGTTTGAAACATCACTCAAAATTTAAGGGCTGCTTAACATTTGAGCAGGTTCTAAACTTTAAATTTCGTATGGCCAATCGTCACTTTTGAGTATCTGTTAAATATAAGTGCTTCTTAAATTTTGAGTGACGTTTCAGTATTCGGGGGTTAGCGCTATTAACGTGAAAAATTAAAATAAAATTCTGAGGGTTTATCGAGAACCTCCTTTTTTGGAAGTTAGTAAAAAAAAACGTCAGAAATAACCTCTTCCAACCACACACATCCGTTCCCATATAATATGCCTACAAATGATTATCAACATTACAATGTCAAACGGGGTCTGTAATACTAATACACTAAACGCACCAGTCAGCAGGTGTCGTGTTTCGTTCAACCTCGAGTTTCGCTCGATATGCAGTGTATGATATGAACTGTCATGTTAAGTATTTTGTTTCTATGCATTTATTATACAGGCTGGAACGGGCACTGATGCTAAAATGGTTACTACATATTCAATACATCATTCTAAACCTGAATCCATTTTATAATTTTTCGCTGGTTTAAAAAAAAAACCGGTGTTTCCTACAAAATTGCAATACCTACACGGTCAAAACGTATGATATTTAGTGAGAAGAGATTTTAAGAAAAAAAAATTGAAATTCTGCATCTGTTATTAAAAAAAAAACATTTGTTCCATACATTTTGAACGTGTAGGTGTTACTAGTAGCAAACAGCACACTTTTTAGTACTTTCTTTGTACATATAACGTATACTACTTTGTTTTGGGTAAAAATAGATATTATTAAAGACAAACAGGCGAATCGATTTTCAGTATGTGTTTTGGGGTTGTTAATAGGCATGACGACAGTATCAAAAAATTGCAAATCTATTTAGTCCGTCAGTTAGAGTATTGGAAATTAATGGACACGTATTTTTTGTTTTTGTGAATCAATGAAAATTGACAAAGATAAAACGCATCAAAACTCGGGAGTCCGGCTCGTGACGTCCAGAACTAGCTAAAAATTATACCTAGGCGTGACGTATTGAGAATTTTAAAAGCGTCATATCTTCGTCAATTTTGGTTTACGTAACAAAAGAAAAAACACGGGTCAAATATTTTTTAATAATCTAACTGACGGACTAATTAGTTTTTTTTGTCGTCTCGCCTATTGTATGTGGACCTAGGGACCAAAAAAAACAAAATTGGTGCAGGAGTTATAGGACCAGATAATTTGGCCGTTATACAAGGTGTTAATATTGAGATAAAATATTTTTGAAAGGGGTTAGAAATAAAGCAAAATGATAATAATTTGGACATCTTTACAATGTATGTAAATGCAGTTGTACGCGGTCTTGTTATAAAAATTTGCTTAGTATCCCGTCTCTGAATGGCGTTTCACCCCTGTGAATATTAAGAGTATTTTTATGTATTCATCTTGTATAAATTCATTCGAATCTGGTCAAACTAGAAGCTGCCTCAATATATTTGAGACGGAGAAGACTACAAGTTCTGCCTAATACAATTATTATCACTTGCTTCGGTGCAGGAAAACATCGTGAGGAAACCAGCACATGCCTTTTTTTTTTTCGGATGGGATATCATCAAATGAGTATCCGCTCTGGGCGGAGCAGGAGGGAGTGGCAGACTTTTACTTTTACTGACTAAAACCCATCCATGTTCCTTCATCGCCCTTTGTGTTCCGGGGTCACGGTATCTCTTTCGAACAGTCCCGCAACCCCGGAGCCAACCAGCACATGCCTGATAGATATTTCTTGATGGCATGTAAAGCCAAGTCAGGAGCCAAAACTCAGAGTTTTGGCTCCTGACTTGGCTTGGCTGGTGTCTGGGCACTAACCACACGATAAACAAAGAAGAGAATATAGGTAATAATTAAAATATTTAACACGCAGCACTTCCATACAGCACTGAATTCACTAAAAAAAGACGGAAAGATATAAGTTTTACAAAACACGCTTTCACAGCCAAGTTTTATATGTGCCTCGGACCGCTACTCTATAACAGGCTAAATGAAAAAGTAAGCATCTACTCTTTAAATCACAATAACTGCAAGAAAATCCAAGGAAGCTGTTCAAACATGTCCTATGAAGATACAGAGAAGTTATTACTTGTGCTAAAGTAAATATTGACCATATTATTGTTATTTTTTAAATTAGCTTAGTTAAAATAGTATAATTTTATATACCTTTTTACATTGGTACCAATAATATTAATATGATTTATGATTATTTAATCAATTAATGTTACCTCAAAGCGCCTGAAACACAGGATTACCTAGTTCAGGCTCAAAGCATGGGTGAACTTGACATAATTAAAAAAAAACTGTAAACGTTTTCCTTATATATTTTTGAATAAAATTTTATTATTTGACTATTTCCACAGCACTGATGGCTATCGTTAGTCATGCTGTTTTCTGCATAATGAAACCTACGTTACTTGCTATTCTTTGTATTCAACCTAGTACGCAAGCTATGCAAAACCAAATGCTGATCTCTCATTGTACGAGAAGCGCATACAAAGCGAGGTAAGGTTATACTGGTTATGTATAGCTTGGTATGTCGCCGTGTGTATATGAATCAACTATTTTATTACTGAAAGTGACAAAGGACCAAATAAATCTCGAGTTATAAGACACGCGAAATGGCGAATCTTGTCCAAAAGGTAAGAAAGTTTTATAGAAATTTTAGTTACGGTCCTAAAATTTCACTGTTATCTGTATATATAAATATTCATCCAGTAATTAAGTTAGTCTAGAAACGATGGATGGACTGTGTGAAGGATGATATGGCTAGTGTGGAAGAAGACATGTTGCGCCGACTCCAAATAAATTGAGATAAATAATCAGCTGCATCACCCACTGCAATCTACAATAGAAAAGTGCATCCCACAGGTTCTGTTGAGCATCAATAGTGTTGATCCATCCATCCGAAAGGCATACAAAGGCATAAAATACAGGAACAGCTAAAAACAGAACGACACACAAAGGAAATGTGACCTAATTACAAGTAATCAAAAAGCTTTGTTTTCTATACAATGGCAGGTTGTAAATTACTACAAAAATGTGCTGTTTTTTACAACTGACAACATCTGTATCTGAATCCAAACAGTTTACATAATCAATTTGAAAGAATACAAAGAAAATTCCACACATTTTTCTAACAATATCCAGGTCTTCATTCAGCCGATACCATCATCTCCCTGATGCACTACATTATGTTTTCTTAATGTCTTATAATACAGCCAGCGCGATATGATCAGACAAAGTCTACGCGCGACGTACTACAAGATGCATTAAGAATCTTACGTCACAGTCACTCTGATATATTCCAGAACTGTAAGGAACGAACGTTATAAGATCATTCGGGTTACGTTTTCAATCTATTTTAGTTTTCGTTTACTCGGATGTTGTGAGTCAAATGAAAATTTGCGTGAAGGAAAAACGCAATGTTGTCGAAAGAGTAACCTGAATTTTGTTTTCTTCTTTGTTGATGTGGATTCTTTTGTCTTCTATCTGCCATATTTCTAAGTGAAAACTTACAAAACCTAATAATAATTATCATTCATGAAAGCGCTTCAAAGCCGTCGCATGGTGGTGAAATATTGAAAATCAATGATTGGGAAGTAGGTCAGCTCATAAAAAACTAGGCCACGCGGCACGTGCGGCATAATATTCCACAAAGAGGCTACTATAAAAGATTCTTTCAATAATGACCTAGTTACAGACACTTTTGAATACACTTTTTGTTACACAAAACACCAGAATACATATAGAATAAAGAAACTACACAATCTCCTAAGAACATTTCGCGTTACAACACTTTAAAACTTAAACGCAATATATTCCCACAGAAACGTCTCCAAAAAACACAGAGGTTCTAACAAAAGAAGTCTTCTTCATGTACAGGCTGCTGAATCTTCTTTTACGATGTTTTAACACAGATCTAACCCACCATTCGACAAGACTGAGGCGATAGGCAGCGCCAATCAAGCCGAACGACGGACTAGACCCATGAATTGGCAAAAATCTTCTTCTCTTGCTGTTATTATTACAAAAATACACTATAGAAAACACAGGTTAATCCTATAATATACGGCACGAGATTATTCTATGTCTTTTCGACGGAAGCGCTCCCTACGAGCGCGCGGTCCGACTAGGGTTAAGAGCGCAATAGGACTGGTAACAGGTTGCAAGTTGATCGGAGCCACTCGGATTTTTATGTGGCGCTCGGCTCGGGTCGTGCCCTAGTTTCGCGGCACCCGCCCCTTGGCGCTTCACCACCCCGTTGCATGAGATATATTATTCACGTTATAGAATACTACTACGTTGTTGTATACGGTTAAAATTGCAATTGGTGGCTTTAGCGACGGATTTTCTGAAGAATTAGTACACAGAAGGCTACATACAAAATTATTTATCCACGTAAGTTTTCAGGCGTTGGAAAATTCAACTCTCACAAAGTTACTTATGATGTTCAATTCGGTAGTTTTATTGCCAAAAGCATTTTTGTGCAGACAACCGCAGAACAGACAAATAGCTATGATATTCCATTTTATTATTATGATTTGATTATTTTTTGTAAGGATCGTAGCTGGTGGCGTTCTGTGGTCTCTGATCCTAATAGGGAAAAAGGTAAAAATGTCCTATTACGTTTTAAGGCGACTGAATTCAGCCCTTACAAAATTACTTACGCTGTTAAAATCGACAGCTTTATCATAAAAAAAAAACAAACGACCCCCGGAATGTTTAGAGAAATACAAATGGAAGAATTCCCTACCGTTTCAGTTTTCCTGAGAAAATCGTTTAGCGAACAGCTGTTTAGCAGAGCACTTAAAGAGTAGTACTAATTGTAGTAATAATTAACTAGCCTTGAGAATTAATTAATCCGACAATGACGACATTGTTGGCTTGTTTTACTACCGTACAAAATTCTAGTACACTTCCCTGCCAGATAATTTTACATAAAATCTGTTTCAGAATTTGACTGGTAGATCAGATCGGTTTCTGTATAGCAAAAGAGGTCCTAGATTACCTTGGTTGTGCAGTCTGAAAGTCGGGAAAGTCGCAAAATATTTTGCTGTATCATATACCACATTGAATAGGTCCACTTTTGCGTCGTTACGGGACGATTTTTTTTTATTTTTTTTGTGGTTTTTTTTTTACACAATTCACAAAAATCATTGTTAATTTAATTATTTTTTGTTATGTCCTGTAAAAAATTACTTTTTTGAATAGTCGTCTTTGATGAAACCAAGAATGTGTTCAGGGTTGCATACAGTAAATTATTGAACATGAATTGTATGTTAGTAATTATAAATACTGAAGGTTAGGGTAACATCAACAGGAGAACAGTTTTAAAAGGTTTTGTGGTGTTTTTTATAATAGTCAATGTCACGACAGTACTTCATCAAAACAGCAAAACATTTGACAGATAAATGCGACGTTGCCAACTTTCAAACGGAGAAAAACGATATCCAATAAAATAAAAGCGTGAAGAATCTTCCAAAGAGTGGAAGACTCCGATATCCTTCCACGGCTAGCAACAAAGTAAAAGTTACCCATCGACAGAAATAAGGATGACGTCAATATAACTGCCTAAGTTTGTTACTGACAGGATAAGGGAAAATTCTTTCCATTGCTGCTCTCAAAACGGTGAAGGAAAACATCGTGAGGAAACCGGCATGTCCAAGAACCGAAATTTCGAAGACATGTGTCATTTACCAACCCGCACTGGGCCCGCGTGGTAGATTATAGCCCTCTCATAGAGAGGATAACTGTGTCCCAGCAGTGGGAACATTATAGGCTGATTATGCAGCTGCTAATGTTTGTTACTGGCTGACATAATAAGGGAAAATTTTTTCTACTACAAGTGTACCACCTCAGTATAGCTATTCACAACGCTTCGATTCGATTTTGGATTCGGAAAGTCGTATGTCTATCTTTTTTTGACATTACGAAATCGAGCGAGATAGACATACGACTTTCCGAATCCAAAATCGAATCGAAGCGTTGTGAATAAAGGGCCAGGTTTATCTACTTTACTCGTTTACTATTCAATGCACAATGTTTTGAGTGCTTTACATTGAGTTTTATCGTAAAACGTGTTTTTTTTTTCACCCCAATAGTTTTTCTTAGGGTTACTTAGTTTTGATGTTTCCAATGTTACTTAAAACTATGTTCTGTGTCAGCCGTGTGGTATCCGGCAGAGTAGAATAGAACCAACCCATTACACTCACGGGTGTCGTATAAGGCGACTAATGTCTGAGGCAGAACACCTTGCGCCTCCGTAGACCTGAGAATGGGCAGCAGCGTTTTCTGTTAGTCTTTCATCACTGCGATCTCCAATCCGCCTGCCAAGCGTGGAGATTACGGCAAATTCCTCCCATCATGGGAGAGGCTTATATCCAGCAGTGGACGTTATGGGCTGTTATAGTATAGTATGTCCTGTACTACACAAGGTAGACAGTATTTAACCAGAAATCTAGCTCAAATGCCTTATATAATTTGCTATCACTATTGATAACAAGTAAAATACTACACAGTACCTATTACCCGTGGCAACAGTGACGGGTGACAACGTTCATCGTACTATCGTCCGGGGTGCGGGGTGGATGGAAAGAGGGGGGGGGGGGGGGCAACAAATCGATCAATCAACCGACTTCGTCTAATATTTAAAGTAGTTATACTGCAGTCTGTAATGACGGTTGTTTTATTATATAGGAATATGTCAATCGAGAAGCTCGTGGCTAAATAATAGCAGCCATTCGGGTCGATCTTTAGGTTAAGCCGTGCTTGCCTAGGTTGGTCCGTGGATGGGTGACTACCCATTACATACCAAGTTTCCTCCGAGTCTCGGAAAGCACGTTAAGCGTGATCTTACGTTAATTCAAGAAATACATTTTAAGGCGGACCGAGAAAATATACTAAATTCTGAACGGGTTCAACCTACATCCTAGGTTTAATATTGACACAAACAGAAACCATAGGTAAGAAAGTAAGGCTGCTCCAATAATTTCGAAGGTGGGTCAAACTTTTAATTTCGTATCAACCGGCAGACCATCTGGGAAATGACGCTTGCCTATCATCATCATCAGCCATAATGTTCCCACTGCTGGGACACGGCCTATAATCCAGCACGCGGACCCAGTGCGGATTGGTAGATGTCACATGTCTTTGAATTTTTGGTTCTAGGACTAACCGGTTTCCTCACGATGTTGGCGACGCTTGCCTAGATATTAAATCTATAATAAATTCAAGTCTGAAAATACATGTCTTAACTCCCAGTGAAGTTGGAAATACTTTTCACAGAATATTGTATTTTATCAAACGTAGATTACGTTATAGGCTACAAAGTTTGGTACCAATTTCTAGAATTTGTAAGCTCCTCAACTCTACTCTCGAGTTGTGAAGATACCCTGTTTCAGTAAAAACTGGAGAACTTCACGGATGTGTGATATGGTTTGAAATCCTGAAATTCATACTCAAAAGACTAACGTCAACTGACAGCTGATGGCGGGCCAAATAAAATGTGTTGACGGTACGCGGGACTAGAGTTGAGCAGCCTTGAGCTAAAGCAAAAAACGTGATGGTGCTAAAATACACCGTATGCACACCGCCATATGGTCAGAACTTGCTACTCCGTTCCTAAAACATACCTGACTAGTATTGCTGTCGAAGACCGCATCATACGCGTACACCCTGGGAGGCTCGGCAGCAGTCACGTTGTTCTTCGTCACGGCCACGGTCTTGTTCTGCCCGTCGACGGACACGCAGCTGTAAGACCCGTCCAGCTTCTCGCGCTGGTCCATCGGGCGGACACGGACGACCACGCGGACATTCTCGACCGTTGGAGCTTGTATCTCCGCGTCCTGAGGGATAAGGAAAATTGATATTTAGAAAAAAAAAAAGCATAGATAGTTTGCTTGGTTAATGGGCTGAATAAGGGATCAATCATTTGGGGTTGGCACAGCATGTCTTCCTCTTCCATACTGCTCTATTACTCGTCATCTTATCAGACACCTCCTTTCTTGCCATATCATCCTTTACGACACAGTCCATAGATCGTTTCTTTGGGACAACCTACGAAAAATCGGCCTAAAATTGGAACTATCCTCAGAGAATGCAGGCGTGACGTTATATGTTAAAAATGTTCATAGCAGAGAGCTCCTGCTAAAGGTGAACGAGCAAATGACCTCGCCGCCTAACGCTGAAGTATTTCACACTATTCAAGTATCAATGAATGGTTTTAGAACTCGAAGAAAACAATTGCAAAGCAGTTCAATGTTTTTTTTTGTAGATTTGAACTATTTGAACTCTTTGAACTTGGTACGTATCAGGGCAGTTACAGTGTAGGGTAAATTGCACTTCGCTAACGCATGGCGTTTATCGAGAGACTGTAGAAGCAGTGTTGGTAGACCAACAGCCAAATGGGAGGAGGACATGCAGATGACGAGGGTGAGACCCGGTTGAGACCCGAGCAGACGTGGGAAGAAAGAGAGGAGGCCTATACTAGCCAGTGGGTGGAACAATCTGCCAATGACAGCGAAGGCGTCCTCACTGCAAGGGTATCCTTTCTTATAGGATGGATGACGAATAGGCGAGACGACAAAAAAAAATTAATTAGTCCGTCAGTTAGATTTTCAAAAAATATTTGACCCGTGTTTTTTCTTTTGTTACGTAAACCAAAATTGACGAAGTAATGACGCTTTTAAAATTCTCATTACGTCACGCCTAGGTATAATTTTTACCTAGTTCTACGTCACGAGCCCCCACTTCCGAGTTTTGATGCGTTTTATCTTTGTCAATGTTCATTGATTTACAAAAACAAAAATACGTGTCCATTAATTTCCAATACTCTAACTGACGGACTAAATAGATTTGCAATTTTTTAATACTGTATGTCGTCATGCCCATTGAGGTCTGACAGTGTACTGCAAATTCGGCAAGTATTTCGACTCTAAGGACCAAAAAACTAAGTAAGATTAGCAACTGGAGAAGTGTCTGAATTCAGTTTTTGTATCAAATCTAATTATTTCAATTAGTAACTGAAAAAGTTCATAATTTGATGATCTTGAGAGCATTATGCACACAAATATTCTAGTTGTATTATTTTTTGCTTAGAAAAGCATGTAGGTGTACTTGTACTAGATATTTGTCTTTGATTGTAATTGTGCAATTATTCTAAGTGAGATCATCACTGACGTCGATAGACGGAAGCCATCCAAGGCTGGAACTTTGCATAGATAGCAAAATCAATTAAACAAATTAACAAAAATAAGACAAAGAAAGAGCAAACCAAGAGTAAATCAAATCAAATATTTATTTATTGCGAACAACGAGGGCCATATGGGTTAGTAAAAGAGTACATTAGAACTATGTTAGCTGTAATTAGGTAATACCACCAGGTAGGTAAATGATCAAAGGACCAAAAATTATGTAACAGGTGTTACGATTAAATAGAGGACCAACAAAATTGGATAATACTTGACCAGTCAGGAAAGAACAGTCAAGTCAAAAGGTCTTAAACAAAACAAAATATATAATTAAATAACTAGAAACAATCAATTTTGAAAACGGTAAAATAAAAATTTATACTGTTGTCATGCCTATTGATGCTAAGACAGCTAGACTTAAATATGAATTACAATATTTCTCTATAAAGTATCTATTTAATAAAAGAACAATACAATTAAAGTCAACTCAAAATACAATGTCACCCTTGGAATAGTGACTTTATGCCCACTTCACTTTGTTGTTTTTCTTAACATATTTTTTGAAATAAAATTTATCAAAATCTTTCTGCCCTTGTCTCATGTTACTTGTGGTCGGCGCAACACGTTTGTTTCTTCCATTCTCCTCTGTCAACCGTCACGCTATCATTTACACCTTTTTCCTTCATATCATTCCTCACACAATCCATTCATCCTTTCCTTGATCTTCCTCTCCCTCGCCATCAATCAACATATTCGTCACTCTTTTAGTCATAGGCGTTAGAATAAATCTTCCCCTTAATTTTAAGGGGGGAAATAAAATACATAATGATTCATAATTACATTCAAGTCAGCAATTACAGTACTAGGTGTCGTTTGAAGCAGAGATTAGAGATATCCTTTGGATTAGACAAGTGTTCCTATCTCTATTTTGAACTTGTAGTTCACATGTTCTGGGACAGTTTTATAGATCATCACAAAATCTGGAATTGGGTAAGTAAAAGTAAATAACTTTTTAAGTTACCCAATACGAGATTTTGCATTTAAGTACCATTTAGAATCTTGAGAGCATTTTACACTACTGGGACTGAAATATCTCAGAAGGGGTGCTGCATAATCCTCCATGATAAGAGCATAGAGCGGTGTGTTAGCCAGTAGCCAGGGTTGTGCAAGCCAATTAGGCAGTTGTTTCATGTAAAATACTGGTATTTAGCTGCGTCAGGTCAGACTGGGAGTTAACCCTGACACAGTTGAAAAAGGCTTGGCAAATGATGAAATGGGAGGCCCATGTCCACAGTACTACCCGACGATTGTGCTCGACAAAACTTTTGACTGATTCATTGTAAACTATGTAGGGTTATAGGGAGGCTATGTTCAAGGGAAACCTATGCTTTAATGTCTTCTTTATAATGATGATTATTTAAACTCTTGCAAATTCAGGAATAATCTATAACCCCAGTTGATTCAAGTGCAACCTAAGATGGCTTAAGTCTGTGGTGATTGGCGTGCTATCGAGGACGCGTTTGCTCCGCTTTGGTAGAAAGGAAGAGAAAGAATGAGCGCTAAGTACCAGCAGAAAAAATATAATTCTTGGGATTACAGAAATTTTAGAGATTGAGATTTTTAATTTTTGTTTTTGTTTCGTGAATAAATTTTATTATTTCATGCCTGACGATTTAAAGTAGTAGCAAGTAGGTACATAAAAAGTTAACGCGGGCATATAAAAATATCGAATCGACAAAACGCGTGCGGAAACCAAGCACGTTCCTTAGCGTCAAAACGTAGTACCTAAAAAAAATGGAGTTTTCTTTACAGAAAATTCAAACTGCCATTAAATTAATGTAACCAAGCAGATGGCAGAATACATTACGAAACGGCTAATGCGTAATTTCGTAGGTACCTAGACACACCACTCGGAGTTGAAATGACCCTGACACGAATTAAAATATGACTCACCATCATAAACTAGCACGATTGAACTAAAATAAGAATAGATGAAACTAATTTAGGAAAAGGAAAAAGGTAAAATAAGCAAAAACCATATAAAATATTCAAAATCTTTGAGATATTGGAGTTCCAATAGGAATCCATAGCAAATTCCGGAAATCACATGATAATGTGGTACTTACGGGCATTTTTCTGGAACGCAGGCGCCGCTATCAGGAATACATGTAGTTTGTTACGTTGAAAAGGGACAAGCTACGTCTTTGTTTGTCGATTAATACAAAAATCAATAGTGACGACCTACTTTTTCCGTTTCAATTTCTTTGGCGAACGTACGAATTACGAAATGGAAATGACATGACGTTTTCTTCTAATATTGCCAGTAGCAACGGTGGAATAAACTACCACAGTAAAAATCAATTATGGACTTCCGGTTTAGGTGGTGTTCTTTTTTCTACAGAAAAATACCATTTTGCAGTAATAAAGCAATGATGTAACGATTGCTACACTCTTACTTGCTGAGGCAAAATAATTAAAATATGTGGAACGGAAATCCAGCGTCAACATGATACTCAAATGGCCGTTTCGTTAAGATGATGATGATGATGCCATCTACTCTAGTCGGTTTTGGCCACAGCGACTGCATTCGATGGCTTTCTAGTGTGGTTGTAGAGAGCTTTGGTGTGCTACTCTTTCATGTGCTCTCAAGTGGCTAGCAATCAATCAATCTAGTTCTAGCCGTTTCGATCTAACTAGATTTAGACACTCTTCTTCAACGCTCAGACCAAAGAGTATAGTAATATATGGCTCAGACCAAACTTCAACGTTACTGCTAGGCTCACTTTTGATTGGTGAAAAAGCGAGATTAAAAGAAAGAAAGATGTAATGAAGATCTAAGAGTTTACCTATAGCTATAAAAAGCTAATCATTAAAATCATCAATACAACCCTCTCATTTCAATGACTTTTCATGAACTAGTCATTGGATGGGGTGAATTTCGCGGATTTACATTACTTCACATTTAAATAAATAGAGCACTATTAATTCGTGGGTGTATTCCATGGAATAGAAGGTTTTAACATAAAATTAAAACCAGCGAGTGAACTTGCCTATCTGGATTTTCAAAACTGATCGAGATCGTTTTTTAATTATATTCAGTATTGTTTTCAATATTTAATTGTATTTTTCTTTGTCAACAAGCCTCTAAATGACCTGTTTTAAAAATATTGGTGGTAAGGTAAATTAATATTCTACTACAACCGTTTTGTTGGTGGCAAGGTGGCAATATTGAGATTTCTTGAAGTGAAAGTATATTTTTTGTTTAGTTATAGCATGCGGCAAATATTTTAGCTAAAATATTACTATCCTTTTTCTATAATTTGCTATTTTGATTATTTATGTGTAGAGAAGAATCATCGACAAACTGAATAATGTTTTGTTAATTTATAACTAGCAACATTTAAACTATCTAAAAAGAATTAAATTAAAGAACTGGCCACCCACAAACAACAAGGAACGTCAAACACTGCTGATGTTTATTTTTACTAAAAAAATAACAATAATTTTAATTTCTTCATGGCTTATTTGATCATGAATGTAACATAAAATAAATCAGATGATAAATGACAAGTGTTCTAACCAAAAATGTCGACGGAATTGGAAGAAAACGGGATCCATATTGAGTCTGTTGACGTCAGTGAAAAAGTGAAAGAAACTCAAGAAAATGGATCAATGGTTGAGACCATTGAAACTATTTGCGATTCCGGGCTGGACACGTTAGATTCGTGTTCTGCTGCGTTCCCTGCATCTGATTCCGAAGTATCCCCTATTAAAAATATAATAAACGATGATTTCGGTAAAGGATCATCGACAGAAAGTCTTTCAAATGGAAGTAGTCTTTCCAGTCCAGGGTCTGACGACGGCGTTACTGATAATATAAATTTTGTCTTCCCGCAAAAATCAGACATCGACATAGCCAAAGAATTGATCATAGATTGTACAGAAAGTATGAAAGTAAGTGATGCACAAGAAAAAATTGAGGGAAATGTTGAAATTACGGATTATAAACAGTCAGACTATAATAATATTAATAGGCCCCTCACTACCTCGACCGTAAGCTTGAACGAACATAAGTTATCTGAAAACAACGTCATGTGTAAATCACCATTCAGCAAGAGTGCTGAAAATATTTCAAACATATCATACATCAAACCAAATGACAATTCTAGTTTAAATTCTAGTGATAAAGAATTGAATGCTGATAAGATTCTCTCAGAATTCGCCAGCCAGAAATCTAAAGCTAATGCCGTGCAGAAAATACCAGAAAACATAGCACATATTGATCCGAAATACACAAGAATACCAAAAGAATTGCTATCTCAAGACATAGGTAGTATAGTCAAAAATGTTCATGGTATATTCTCATCTGTAAGCGGTAGTTTAAAAAGTGCTTACACGCACAGGACAGCCTACACTCAAAAACCTGTAAAAAATACCAAAAACCTGCCTAACGGTAAACTTATGAATGATATATTTGAGGATGAGAATATCGACCAAAAACCTGAAATCGCTGATAAATTAGAAACAATTGTCCAACTAGAAATTATTCCAAATTCAAACATAGAGGAAACGGTACCAAAATTACCAGAGACAGAAAGTTCTGAGCCATTTGATGCTACCAAAAAAGACGTATTACGCTTTCAAATAGAGACACTCGAAAGGGTACTGGCTGAACAGAGAAAGGAAAATGTGTCTTTGAGAGAGAGAGTCAAACAACAGTGTGATGAGTTGCAGCAAAAAGATCAGACTTTCAAAGAGTTGGAGGTTAAATTGGATATGGTGGGTAAAGTTTTATATTTAACTTTCTATTTTAACTTTTGCATCCACTTCACAGTAAAAAGATGCTCATTTCTTCTCTTTGTCTGGATTAACTATAAATATAAAAGCTATTATGCCTAACATATGATGGATGGGGCATTAAGACTCTTTTTGACTACCCGAATGGCGCAGCGGTAGTGAGGCTGCCTTACGTTCTTAGGGTCCCGGGTTCGAATCCCGGTCAGAGCAAATGTTTGTGTGATGAGCATGGGCATTTGTTTCCGAGTCATGGATGTTTATATGTATTGTATTGTATTGTATAGCGGGCTGGTGTCCGCAACTCCACGTCAAAGCGCGTATTTTGCGTACGGGTGGGAACTTTATTCGATCCACCCTAACTCCCCGAGAAAGGCCAGCAGCGCCTTGGTGTTGCTGACAATCTCGCGGAGAGTACCTGGGTTACCGAAGTACTTTGCCCTGTATGTTGCAACCACTGGGCAGTGCAGAAGCACGTGGGCTGCTGTCTCGTCTTCCTCCATGCAGGCACGGCACAGGGGGCTGTCCGTGACTCCTATGACAAAGAGGTGTTTATTAAAAGAGCCGTGTCCAGTAATGGTGGCTGTAACTGTGCGCAGCTGCGATTTGGTCAACCGAAGCACGCGTTTGGTGAGGCGGCGGTCGATAGTAGGAAGTGCTTCCTTAGCCTGCCTGCACTCGCCATGGTCTAGCCATAGCTTGTGGTGTTGTACACTAGTTCGGTTCCTTACCAGTGTGCGTAGGTATCCGAAAGGGAGTGGTACGATAGGTTCGGGTCCCACCGCTGCCATGCTCGATCCCCTTCTAGCGAGTTCGTCCGCCGCATCATTGCCACGGGAATCGCTGTGTCCCTTAATCCACTGAATGGTTATATTGTTGAGATTACCAACCTGGTTCAGGCGTTGATGACACTCGTGTATTAACCCAGAGTTGACTGTGTGGTTGTTTAGTGCTAGCAGTACAGCCATGCTGTCTGAGAGTATACGAATTGAGTGGTCCACAACCTTCCTGGCCAAGATAGCAGATGCCGCCAGGGAAATGCCCATGCATTCTGCCTGAAATACCGTGTTGTGGGCCCCCAGAGGTTTGGCTATGTGGATGTTGAGATCCTCCGAGAAGACTCCAGCACCTGTGCCAGTACCTGTTTTAGATCCATCCGTGAAGATCCGTAGTTCCGCGGGGTTTAATCCCTCGCAGCGGTGATCCTCGTGGAGCTGGATTTTGTACTTCTTATCGAATACGAATAGTTTTGGTATCCGATCGTTTATTGCTTTCGCCAGGGGGAACTCGTTGTGGAATCCCTCCAGTACCGCGGTGTGCTGTGTTTCTTTTTTACCCCAAAGTTGAAGTGTATTAAGGCGTACAGCCGTCATCGTCGCTTCCTGCTGTATGAACAGATGAAGCGGTGGGAGCCCCAGCATGGCTTCGAGAGCTGCGGTCGGGGTAGTCCTCATGCAGCCTGTGATCGCCATGCAGGCTAGCCGTTGCATGCGTTGCAGTTTGATGGAGGCTGTAGTTAGTTTGGTGCGGGGCCACCAGACCACTGCCCCGTAAGTGATCATAGGTCGGATTACCGCGCAGTATAACCAAAGTATAATTTTAGGGGATAGGCCCCACTTCTTACCTATCATCCTCCTGCATTGCCAAAAGGTGATGCAGGCCCTGTTAATTTTATTATCTAAGTGACTACTCCAATTTAACTTACTGTCCAGGATGACTCCCAGATATTTGACCTCGTCGGCTAACTGGAGTTCTGTATCGAAAAGTTTGGGTAGGCGATAAGGGCCTAGTGTTCGTTTATGGGTAAACATGACTAGTTCAGTTTTCGTGGGGTTCACTGAGAGATCGAACTCTCTGCACCACCGCTCAACGATGCGTAGTGCTTGTTGAGTGAGGTTGCAGATTGTCCCCGTCACTTTCCCTGAAATGAGGATAGCTAGGTCGTCGGCATACCCTATTGTGTAGAAATGGTTCGCGTTGAGTTTTGTGATGAGATCATTTATCACCAGATTCCAGAGGAGCGGGGATAGTACTCCACCTTGGGGGCAGCCTCTGGCTATCAAGGCAATCTGCTGTTCTCCTTCAAGTCGAACCACTCGTTTGCTTAACATATTGGTGATCCAGTCTGTCAGTACCTGTTCTACTCCGTGACGGGAGAGCGCGGTGTTGATGCTGGAGAAGTTAGTTTTATCGAAGGCTCCTTCGATGTCTATGAAGGTGCCCAGGCAGATGCCCTTTTGGTGAATCTCCTCTTCTATCCGGCCGACCACTAGATGGAGGGCGGATTCAGTGGACTTGCCCGAGCTGTAAGCGTGTTGGTTAGTGTGGAGTGGGATAGATTTCAAAACGCCGTCCCTCAGCTCTCTCTCGCAAATTCTCTCCAAAGTTTTAAGGAGAAAGGAGGTCAGGCTGATTGGTCGGTGGTGTTTGGCGTTGGTATAATCACTCTTACCTGGCTTAGGAATGAATATGACTTTCACTTCCCTCCATCCTTTTGGAACGTATCTGAAGGCCAGGCACGCTCTCATTATGGGTACCAGTCTGTTAGCGACAGAGGTCCCACCCCATTGTAGTAGGGCAGGAAAGACCCCGTCCGGACCGGCCGCCTTAAAAGGATGGAAGCACCGGATCGCCCATTGGAGTTTTTCCAGCGTGATGACTTTGTGTGCATAGCGCCAGTCGTTTTCTGACGGTGTTTGTATTACCTCTGTCCAGTCGATAGCCTGTGTGAAAGCGCAGCCTGGGAAGTGAGTTTCAATAAGGACGCGCGTCGCCTCTTCTGGTGAGGTGGTAAGTGTGTTGTCGGGTCTACGGAGAACAGTAGCCCCAGTCGGGTTCTGCTGTGCCAATATTTTCCTTACCCTGTTTGCTTGTTGGCAGGATTCGATGTTGCCACAGTATTTGCGCCATCCAGTGGAGCTCCTGAATCTGATGCATTTTTTATAGGATTTTTTGGCCGCGTAGTACGTGTCCCAATCCTCATCAGCACAGGTGTTCATGGCTCTGTTTAAGGCTGACCTTACCTTCCCGCGCTTACGTTCCAGTTCCGCTCCCCACCACGGTTGTTTCCCTGGCGTTGTGGGCGGAGTGGTCTCCGGGCAGGATGAATGGTAGCTGTCTAGCATTGATTTCGTGAGATGACTTACACGCTCGTCGATCTGCTGCGTGTCCTCGTAGGTCATTCCGTAGTTTGTTGACGCAAGTTTGGTTTCGAGGATGCGTGTATAAGCAGCACGGTCAGTGTTTCGCGGGTTTCGCCGTGGCAGTGTTGGTGTTACACAGACCTGAATGTCGAAGCGGATCCACCTGTGGTCCGAGCAGGAGGCCTCCTTGGAGACCTGCCAGCCGGTGGTGATGGCCGCAGCACCCTCCGATGCCAGAGTGAGGTCTATGATTGTTTGGCTACGTCTGTTTACGAAGGTTGGTTCGGAGCCTGTATTTAGTAGGGTTAGGTTGGTTGTAAATAAGTAATCTACTAGCGCCTTACCCCTTGCATTTTGTGTGTCCATGCCCCACAGAGGGTGATGAGCGTTCGCATCGGCGCCTATGACAACCTCCAGCCCAGTGCTCTCGCAGTAAGTCACGAGGCGGGCGAGGTCATGCGGCGGCGGCTCTTCTGCCTCGGGCATGTATGCGGAGGCGAAGACCACAGTTGCTACTGTTTCCCCCCGCTGTATCAGTAGCCTAGCTGCAGAGACATCCCTGCAACAGAAATCTGTTAGTGGCTGTGTTTTTATGTTTCGTGTCACATAGATGCACGATCTGGGTTTATCATGATCTGTGCTAACTAAGAGCTTACCACCAAGATTGGAGAGTCCTTGTATTTGGCCCGCCCTAATCCATGGCTCTTGGATCAAGGCAATGGCCGTATGTTGTGCCTCCAGCCACTTCCGCAGTTGAGCCGTCGCGGTCTGACTGTGGTGGAGGTTGGCCTGCAGGACCTTACAGGTCGACGAAGGGGACGCCATCGCTGGACGTTCCTTCCTCGTCACCTGCCAGCCGCAGCCCGGCAAACAGGTCGCCCGCGTCGAAACCGTCCCCCTCCAGGTCAGAGGCCGAGGACAGGATGATGTCCTCGAGCTCCTCCCCCGAGGGGACGGCGCCCACGCTAGCGACAGTAGGGGCGGCTGGCGCTGCTACTGCAGGCTCAACCGCGGGTGTTTCCGCGGTGTTTGTTGGGGGGAGAGTTGCCTCCTCCACCTGTGTCCCAGCGCTGGCTTCGGCGGCCGGATATCCCTGAGGGACGTCGACAAATTTGCCGTTCGGACCCTGGAACTTAACGTACACCGTCCCTACACCAAATGAGAGACGGCGTTCGGCTTCCATCAGGGTCGGAATTTGGTCCTCAGGGACCCCGACCATCACGTACCACGCTTCGGCCTGTTTGTTGGCGCCCAGCAACACCCACTCCTTGATGCCAACCCAAGAGTTCTGGTAGCACAGAGCACGCCCGATGTCGGACGGCTCTGCGAAGATCCCCTGCTCATCAGGAATGAAGATGCCGCATCTTACCCGGCGCATGAGGTCCGCCTGCCTCCTGACCACTAGCGAGGTGCTAGTGGGGGGAGGCAACTCAGAGATCAGTTTCCTCAGCCATACTAAGGTGTGGTCGTTCCCGCACCACAGTCTGAGGACCCCGCTGCTGAACACCGGCCTCGCTTTGAAGGTCGGTGCAGGTGAGTCCTGTATGGGAGAAGAGGCCTCGACGAGTATCTTCTTCTGGATAGCCGCGAGAACCTGGTGTGACACCTCCTTGCTGATGTGCCCCGTACGGCCGCAGGTAACTGCGACATCAAGGTCGGAGCTCACAGCTTGGGCGTAGCTACGCTTTGCGTCCCGTTTGGATTTATCAAGACGCGGCCGCTTGCGCTCTCCTCGAGGTGTTAACGTCTCGTTGAGTGCTCGCTTGGCCGCGGCCTTATCCATCCGAACGGGTTGCGGTGTCGTCGTCGTGGCTGGTCCACTCGCGCCGCTGGCTGTCGGTTGACTGGGTCCCGGTCGGCTGGTGCCGGCCTCGGCCTGCGACCGCTTGCCTGCGGAGAAGTTGACATTGCCATGGGTCGGTTTAACCCGGCCCGTGGCGTTAGCCTGTGTAGGTTGAGGGGACTTACCCGTCCTCTGTGTCTGCCGCTGCCTCATGGACGGCCTGTTCTTCCTTCTCGGTTTACCCGTCGAAGGGGCCGGGGCAGCCTGCACTGAAGATTCAGCGCAGTGGCGTTGTTTGCCGGAATCCTCCTTCCTGCCTTTACGCCAGCTCCTCTGCACCTGCCAGGCGAGCGCGAACGCGTCACCTGTGGTGCTGGTCTCCGTGCGTTGGCCAGTGACGGCCACCGAGGGGGGAGCAGTAGGCGGAGGAAGATGTATGAGGGGAGCCCGGCCAGAGGAATTAACCGTCGTGGCGGGCTCCACGCCTGAAAATGAGGGAGGAGCGGTACTGGTCCCGAGCAGCGCCGTACTCCTCCGTTTATTACGGGACCTGGTTTTGGTCCTGGCAGCGGTTCTCGCCACTGCCGGACCTGTACCCGCACTGGAGCTCGCTACGTTAGTAGCGGAGCATCCGGGGGCTAGAGAGGTGCTGCAAGCACCCCTCTTAGGAGAATCCTTGGCTTTTGCCTCCTCTCCGGTGTGTGTTTGTGCAGTATGTGCGTGTGAATGTGTGTGGGGTTTGTGAGTTTGTGTGGTTGTTGTGTGTGTTTGTGGTGTGTGTGTGTGTGTGGTGTCGTATGGTCTTTTAGTATCCATAGTAAAGTGTAAAGAATTCATCTCTCCGGCTTCCCACCCTCCATGGAGCCCGCACCTGGGAACGTCTCGCTACAAACTAGCTCAACCGTTAGGATTACCTTCGAGATATAGGGGCGTGAGGCTGGTTTACAGTGCGACATCGGGCGCTTGATCGGGTTGATGACTAATCAAACCTTCACTTACGCCTTCAGCATGACCTTCACCAACCGCTTCGGCCATCCGAGGACGACCTCCGCGGACCTCCCACCCCTCGCCGTGGCCCTCTAACGGGACACTGTGGCCATTTCCCTACCCTTGGCTATTGGGTAGGGCCACCGTTTCGCTTGAAATCCAGACCAAAGAGGGCGTGTTGCCTCACGGACGCATTACCACCAGCGCCGATCGGCTCAACCCTCCAGGACTCCTTCATCCCCGCTTGCGGCGCTCAACTGCGCAGGTCCTAGCGCAGGTGACCAGATTTACCTACTCGACGCCAGCTGGGTTTAGTGGCGACCGAGCCCACGCCCACTCGGTCACGGAGGGTCGTGGTTAGGTTAAAATGCGCCTGGTGATTTTCGTTGCGTCTATTTCTTAGGGAAATAGACCAAAAGCAGGGCGGCAACCACGTGAAGGAGAACGCACCAGACTTGCCTTGAGGATCTACACGACTGTAGCGCTCCCCCTCAAGACCCCGCCACCTTACCGCCTCTGAGGGAGGCAGTAAGGTAGGCCTGCATCTATACTACCAAGCAAAGCGCAAGCAAAGCATGTCGTTGTGCAACCGCAAAAGCATAAATACAAGCCCTCCCCATGTTTATATGTATATTAAGTATGTATTTACAAACAAAAAGTATCTGTGTAGTATATCAACTATCTGGTGTCCACGACACAAGCCTCGTTGCTTAGTGTGGCACTGGATGGCGCTGTGTGTCATGTCCAGCGATATTTATTTATTATTATTTATTTATTTATTTTACATTTGATTCAGCATGTAAAAACTGAAATCACAAATACATAAAATAAAAAAAGTAAGGTCTCAGCTATGCTATCAAAAACAATAAAAGCGTCAACAAAATCATTTATTTTAGAATTATCTTATTCAAATCTACCATAAAACATAGTTGTTTGAAATGTTCATGTTATCAACAGCAAGGAGTCTAATGCTATCTCTTAGTTACGTAATATTTATTTATTTATTTGGTACACCAACAGCAATACATACTAAGAATTAATGTGAAACAATGAAAATAACATAAAAGTGCTGGTATGTATGCCTATTATAGGTATACGCAGCATTCACCATAAGACAACAACATAATTATAATTTTGCAAATCTTAATAATAAAATTTGAATACAATATAAAATAAAATAAAATGAAACTTACATAGTACTAAATGAAGTGATTTAATTATGATATACATTATGCATTATGAGTGTATTATGTAAAGATTTACAATTTTGTTAAATGGTTGCGCAGTTGCAAATATATTGATTTGACAGAAATTTGTTATTTAAAGGTAAATTAGTGCTCTCCCGTACCTCAGAAACTGATCTTCTAAACTTGTTAAGGGAAACACCGAATAAATCGGTTTCCAGTGATGTGTGGGAGCTGTTATAGTTTCTACATATTCTGAGTAAAGGAGCATTGAGACCTAGGTTTGATTTGCGAAACGGGATATGAAACAGTCTGGTGATGGTATATCTGGGAGGTTTTGAAAGGACTGAATACGAAATTCGCTCAACTAAATCACTGCATTTTATGATTCCGTTGACAATTTTGTATAGAAAAATAAGATCGCGCGAACGGCGACGGTCTCGTAGCGTCTTTATGTTGAAAAAATGTAGGCGTTGCTCGCATCACACTAATAATACCTAAAGGGTTATGCAGCGGTGTAGAGTATAGTACACATGGCGAGACATCAAACTTTACAGCAGAAACCACAGAACGCCACCTGCTACACTTACAAGCTTATATTCCTTTACAAGCTATACATATACACTTTTTTCTTTTTTGAATTTCACTGGCAGATAGCTGATGTTATAAGGATTAACTTAAGTTACTTTTATTTAAGATAAAGTATTAGGGTTCCGTGCAAAACAAATTAAACCCATGAAATTGTTAACAAAATCTGATTCAAATAGTAATATTTTAGACGGGAAGTAATATTTTATGCGGACGAAGGTCGTGGGAAACAGGATTTTTTGTTAAAAAAAATGGTTTTTCAGAATATCCTTCACTATACTTTCTTCTTATGCCAATCTCTTTGCACAAACCTTAATCCTCAGATGGGCAAGCGCGTAGACCATGCAGAAAAAGAGAAGGACGCAGCGGTGATGCGGTATGCTAGCGTGGAATGTGCTGCTATAGAGGCCAAGCGGGCAGCTGAGAACGCAGCCAAGACTGAGAAAGCTGCCCACGTTGAGGTGGAACTCTTGAATAGCAAGTTGAGGTCAGCACATGCGGAGAAACAGAGGATCTGTCAGATGTATGATGATAAGGTAAGCGAAATTATAGTTTCAATAATTGACAACCCAAATGGATCAGCGGTAGTGGCCTTACGTTCTTAGGGTCCCGTTTTCGAATTCCGGTACAAATGTTTGTGTGATGAGCATGGACATTTGTTTCCAAGTCATGGATGTTTATATTTATAATAAGTATGTACACACAAAAAAAAGTATGTAGTCTGTTGTCCACGACACAAGCCTCGTTGCTTAGTGTGGCACTAGATGGCGGTGTGTGTAATGTCCAGCGATATTTATTAATTTAATTAAAAGATTTTTTTACTTTTCACCAGTGTAGTATCTTTATAATAAACTTTGTATCAGTTACCGTCATCTCTTCTTTATCGTGTGGTTAGTACCTAACCTGGTGTCAGAGTTGTTTTACTGCCCATGAGTCCCTGACTTGGCTTTACATGCCGTCGAGAAATATCTCTCAGGCATGCTGGTTTCCTCACGATGTTTTCCTTCACCGAAGCAAGTGATAATTATACAATACACACATTAATCCAAAAAATCAAAGTTGCGTGTCCGTGGAAACCGCCATGTCCTAGAACCAACAATTCGAAGACATGTGTTCTCTACCAACCCGCACTGGGCCCGCGTGGTGGATTATAGCTCATTCCCTCTCACAGAGAGGAGGCCTGTGTCCCAACAGTGGGAACATTATAAGCTTATGCTCTGCGCCCTGAAACTTTGCCAATAGCGCTGTTTTGAACGTGTTCAAAGTGGGTTTTGTATCTCACTCTTATATTCTACAAGTAAAATAATGATTTTAAAATGTCTATCAGTTCTATTTTTGTTTCAACAGTGTCACGAACTAATGAACAGCGAGCGCGAACTGGCGAAGTTTCGTGAAGATATGCGCGAACTAGACGGACGACTTAAATGGACACAGAGTAAACTACGGGTCGAAATGGACGCATATAAGGTAACGGTTAAAAACAAACACAACAACACAAAACAAAGACAAACGAGCCACAAACAAATCGGACAAAGATAATCTCATATCGTGGACCTATTGCTGAAAGGTTGCTCGGCTGAGCCCGAATAGGCTAGTTTCCACCATCAATAAATTGCAAATCTATTTAGTCCGTCAGTAGAGTATTGGAAAACGCGGCGTGACGTATTGAGAATTTCAAAAGCGTCATATCTTCGTCAATTTTGGTTTACGTAACAAAAGAAAAAATACGTGTCAAATATTTTTTGATAATTTAACTGACGGACTAATTAGTTTTTTTCAAGACACAAGCCTATTGTGCCGAGCCAACCCGAATATGACCCAGCTATGGTATATGCCGATCGGCACGAGCAGAATCATCTTCATCATCATTATGCCTAGCCTTTTTCCCAAACCATGTTGTGGTCGGCTTCCAGTGTAAACGGATGCACCTGAATATCAGTATTTTACATGGAGTAACTGCCTATTTCACCTCCACAACCCGAATTTGTGTAGTAATTGATTCGGCTCGGCTTTGCTGTTTTACATACAAGGTGGAAAACAGCTGGTTCCTACAAAACTGCAATACCTACACGGTCAAAATGTATGGAACACATACTAAATACGTGGTAAGTGTTTTCAACCCGTATACGCCGCCGAATCTGATGTGCCGAATTGAACAAGTTTTATGTTTGTTACTCCTGCAGTCTTAGCCAAGTTGACAATCTACAATCGTTAACGCTAGTAGAAAACTAATTAAACATATGGGAATGACACCATCTCTACGTTAAATCACGTGATCAACACAAACGAATAGAAAATTCGTAGACAAGTTTACATCGATCAAAATGATAGAATAGAATGTTATCGTTTCTACAATGTTGATAGCTAAACTCTTTGGTAGGAACGCTCACCATAGACTAAAGTGTAGGTTTTCTACAGACATTAGAGAACGAGCGATCGACTCAGTCGTGTCAACTTGGCTACCAATTTAGCGCTTTCTACAATCGCTTACGCCGAGGTGTTTACGATTGTAGAAAGAGAATTGAAAAGTACGAAACGTTTGTAACTTGGCTAGGTATACGACACCCGTGAGTGTAATGGGTTGGTTCTATTCTACCCTGCCGGATACCACACGGCTGATATACGGCCATTTCATGTTAACAAAAGGATTATATTATTTTTTGCAGACAGTTCGTGCGTGTGCTTTGTAATAAAGTATCTGGTATTCTATTTCATGCATAAAATTACCACGAATTTTGCTCCAGTTGTTTGAAATTATCTCATTATTTAAATTAAGTTCAGAATGCGTACTTTCAGAAGGTCCTAACATGATATAACATCACGCCTGTAATCCTCGAAGGGATAGGGAGAGGTGAACCTTATTTATGTTAAATCCCATGTAATAGGGGGCGACTCTGTTGCCATCAACAGGGCACCGTGGCCGCTACTGAGAAATCCTGAAGGATAAATAAAAAAAAAAATTGCTCGAACCGGGAATCGAACCCAGAACCTTATGCTCGGCAGTCTCGATTGCGACCATTAAACCATCGAGGTAGTCTAAACGGAAGGTCATAAGTTGTAAAAGATAATAACCCGATACGTTTAACCTTTGCAACGTCCTTGCGCACTTTTGTGAATTAATATTTAAAGGAAGTTAAATGTTATCGCCTAATAAATAGAGTACAGACTCGCTTTTTAGAGTATTTTTGTATAATGGGGTAGCTATGCATTGGTTTCGGTTCCCTAACCAATCGTAGAAAGTGTCTCTCTGGGTAGTCAGCTGGTCCCAACGCAACTTTATTCACAATAGCTGACCTGTAGGGCTATTACGTGTCTCTGTTTACAGCTCTAATCGATAATAACTGGGCTCAGTGTCCATCAATTAACTGTCAAAAGGTTAGTTTCGTATTATAATAATAATATAATATATATATATCATTTAATTCAGGTAACAAAAGACCCATATCATATATACCTTACGTACTAACATACATATTTATATAAACCACAATTAAACTATTGAACACGAAGAGACGGCGTCATGTTGCGCTGCGTGGTGTCGCGTAGCCTTCCGCGGATTATGTATGACCTGTCGCGATCAAATATGACGTCATTGGTTGTCATCGTGGCTGATAGTTACCGTAACTTATTTTGACAGACGCTTTCGTATCGATACTTATATTATTTCGATTATGTAAGCATAGTGGACAACAAATTATGACAACTGAGTTTGAAGTGGCTTTCGTGAAAGACGTTACACCGTACCCGGGCTGTTAGTCACCGTAAAGTGATATCCACTCTGTGCGATACGTAATACCAATATTATGACATTCTCGGTTGTCATCAAAGTTGGGTGTACAAACGTAATAAGCCTACTGATCTGTTATGCTGACGATAAAACATACAACTATGATATTCGAGGGTACTGACTGAAAAGAAATGATGCGGTGGAATGATGAAAATGTTGAGTATGAATGTAGATGGCTATAAGATTAGGGGAAGACCAAAGAAACGATGGATGGACTGTGTGAAGGATGATATGGATAGAAAGGAGGTGACTGATGAGATGACGAGTAATAGAGAAGTGTGGAAGAAGAAGACATGCTGCGACGAACACAAATAAATTGGGATATGGGAGGAGAATTATGACGACTAGAAAGAAAACGAAATACATAATTTTCGGAAAAACAAACGCTAGAAAACATTTTGACAACTGCGAATGAAGCTAAGGAATATATGCAAGATATACAAAACTCTTTTTATTAATTAAAAATGCCTTGTATTGGCGCATAAAAACATTGCTCATCCTGTTTGTCGCACTCACGACGTGCTAGCTGTCAACTTCTTTCTTTTTTTCTTGTTTCTGTTCCGTTCTGTTATATGTTAAACGTCTTATATGCTTTGTACCTGTGTTTTGCACGTCATGTGCCTGCGGCAAATAAATATATTTTTTTCTTTCTTCTTTCTTTACTGCTAACAAGCTAATATGCATATATAAGCATAAACTACACTTGTTTAAGTTTCTAAAACATCACTTATTTTACAATTTATTCTTTTATGTAGCGTGTTTTTTGGTGAAACGGAACGCACTCTCAAAACGCGTCGTGCTCGATAACGCCGGTAGTGACGTCAAAGTCTATGTGTCAAAAAACACTTTCATTTGAAAAGTAGGTAAAGTTGCACTAAGATTTTGTTATATTATCGTTATCGCAATTTTTGCTTAAATAAAGGATATACAATTAGTAAAATTACTTTATTAAGGCGCCTCCCCGAGCAAATGACCTTGAACGAGCAGTTTTTTGGAGCCTACTCCTCTTTATCCAAAAGAAATACCAACTAATAAAAAATACATTAAATTACTACATATTCTTGACTCCAAAATTGTCGTTTCTTTTTTTTTTAAGTAGCTTAATGTTTAATAAATCCCCTCACAACGAAACCACAGAAATGAGAAATAATGATTAATAAAATGCTACTCCTCGTAAAGTAACCATTATTTTGATTTGCTACTTATACTAATGGATAGACAATTTAATAATGAACATAATTGTCGTTTTATTTTTTCCAAAAGACGTAAATTTGATTTTATAAAGAATAAAAACCACTCATTTCGCACTATTCGGCCTGCAGTGACTGACGTTACAATCACTCTGTAGTGCAAGCTGATTAGAACTTTATTCTAACAGTATTTCAAACGAAGTTTGAACCACCACAAATAGAGTTGCTAATTTTACTCGGGGAACCGCCTTGAGGGGACTACAGGATTCACTGCAATAAACAAAACCAGAAAAATATATGATATTCTTCAGGATATATGCTAGTATGATAGTGTTTTGAAAACATATTACACTCAATAAAAAAAATCACGAACTTATCTCTAAAAATTTCTTTTAACGAGTAAAAACCATACTAAAATACATGCGATCATTCTGATTTTTTGGCAAATACTTCTACAAGCAACATAAGTATTAGCGTTTTATTAGTAGTGTTTTATTTTTTTAGTCCAGTCAATAGATTTTTTGTAAGTCGCAAAAAAACACTCATTTCGCACTATTCGGCCGCAGTGACTGACGTATCAACCGCTTTGTAGTGCAAGCTGATTAGAAATTTATTCAAACGAAGTTTGAACCATCACAAATAGAGTTGCTAATTTAGGTCCTGTGGTCGTTTCATCATCAGCCTATAATGTTCCCACTGCTGGGACACGGCCTCCTCTACATGAGAGGGAACAGTAGTCGCTTAAAGGCCAAAAAATAGATGTAAACAATAAAACACGGCAGATTGAGGTAAATGACGTCACATCATGGCCGCGACAGTCACGGACGTTTGAACTGTCATAGAAAATTGCACGAGTTTAATATTATTTTAGAGCGACAAGCAGTAGTGGAACTGATTTATGTGAAGAAAAAGTTACATGCAAAAGAACCTTTAACATTTTCGTGATATTCTTTGGCAGGATTCTTCGGAACGCGCCGAGAAGCTAACACAGCAGGTGACTGAGTTGGAAGCCGCTAAAGAAGCCGCCACTGCTAACGCTACCGACTCCGCAAGGGCCAAACAATTAGGTAAGTCGAATATTTATCTGCCTTGGAGCTCGGATGTTATGCTCACTCAAATGTCTCGCTGATGGTGGCGCATGTGTCTTATCATTTAGTTCCCTTTAAAATGGTTGCGTTCAATGGTGCTGATACATGCGTCATGTTCGTGAACGGGCGCTGTCAGTAGGGACTAGTCATCTCTTAGTTTGTTTTCGAATTGTTGATTATTTATTTTTATATTTTACGCTCTTAACTTCAACGTCTTTCTAACCACCGAATACTGAAACGTCACTCAAAATTTAAGGACTGCTTAACATTTGAGCAGCTCCTAAACTTTAAATTTCGTATGGCCAAATATCACTTTTGAGTCTCTGTTAAATAAAAGAGCTACTTAAATTTTGAGTGACGTTTCAGTATTCGGGGGTATATCATTCTTACGAATATCTATAATCTCAACATGAATGAAGTAACCAAGATTTACACATACTGGGCCCGATTTGAAACATCTCCTTTGACATATTGTAGCAGCTTCATGTTCTAGCGTCTGTACCTATATTCGATTTGGCCGCCCGGCTGTGCCGAGACGCCAAACCCACCCCTTATATACAATGAGCAGTAAATATTTACGGAATAGGCTAGTTTCCAGCATCAATGAGTTGCAAATCTATTTAGTCTGTCAGTTAGAGCATTGGAAAATAATGGACACGTATTTTTTTGTTTTTGTAAATCAATGAATGTTGACTAAGATAAAACACATCTTAACTCGGGAGTGGGGGCTCGTGACGTCAGAACTCACTAAAAATTATACCACGGCGTGACGTATTGACAATTTTAAAAGCATCGGATCTTCGTCAATTTTGGTTTACGTAACAACGTACAAAATACGGGACTAATATTTTCTGATAATCTAAGTGACGGACTTATTAGATTTTTTCAGTACACAAGCCTATTATGTTTTTATCAACAGAAGCGGAACTAAAAGAAAGTAGGGCAACTTTAATCTTATGTCGTCACGAACGGGACGAGTTGGAACGACGGCTGTCGACTACCACACAACAGTTGGATACATGCACGCGGGAGAGAGACACCGCTACCGCCGCTCTCGCTCGCTCTACCGCCGAGGTAAGAGTGAGAAGCAAAATACTCTTCTTAGCGTGTCGATGATAATTTAAATTGAGTTAGCCCAAAACTTGGCGACGAGTTTAGCACTTTCAGTAGCGTCCATCGGCTCCTGTAATGTGCTAACAACAGGAGAGCCAGGACACGATGTGCCACCAAGTGTCCCATCGTTTGTGGGGCAACACCACATTTACACTTCAGGTCTGAGTCATCTATTGATACACAATATTAACAATACCTAGAAGGACTTCTACAAAGGCTTCAAGTCTAACCGGATGCAGCTGAATACCAGTATTTTACATGGAGCGACTGCCTATCTGACCTCCACAACCCAGTTAATACTGGGTAATACGATACCCCTTGGTAAGACTGGTTTTCAGACATTTTGGGCCACTCATTACCTGTAACGACTGTCATAGATCTACAAATGACAGCCGGGACCAACAGCTTAACGTGCTCTCCGAGGCACGGAGGAAACTCGGTACGTAATGTGGTCACCCATCCACAGACCAACCTAGGCAAGCGCAGCTTAACCTCAAGATCGACTCGAGAGGCTGTTATTATTTAGCCACGAGCTCTTCAATCTTCGCGTTACCTAGGGACCTAGAGGTTAGGGAATATGCATAAATTTCCTTTTTTTTATTTCGACACGGAATCTTAAAGTACTTTAAAAATAATGACAAAAAGCGAAAACAAGACATAAATCGGCTAAACAACACAAAAGTTATAACCATTTAAACTTTTGTTTCTATCTCTTTCTAGATAAACGGAATTTAGTATGGATTTTGTACGTCGATGCAGCGAATGACGTTATCGCTGTATCGGATCTCTCTGTCTAATCAGCAGTTTCAAACGCTTATGACTTAGTATTTTTTATAGATATTAAAAAAAATAATTTCACTTTGCTATTTCTGATGTTAATACGCTTTGTATATAGTGATAAAAAAAACATGCATATACCCTATTGGTGTAACTGCAAATTAAAGTTTCGCTGATGGTGAAAATTGTTACTTTGATGGCTTATAACGTTAAGGGTCTATTCAAACCTTTTATTAGACATCGATTACCAAAACATCTGTAAAGTTTCGCTGGATAATCTAATTTGACCTGGTGTACTAAGTCTGTGTGATATTTGTCAGGTGGAACATCTGAAGGAGAGTAATCTTCGTTTGGAAGAGGAGGCGGCAGAGTTAGCGGCGTTGCGGGCTAAAGCGGCGCTCGCGGATACACTCAGTGCGCAGTTGCAGAGGTAAATAAAAAATAAAATAAAAAATGAAAAAAAATATATAGCCTTTATTCTACCACAATTGAACAGTTATTTAACAAAACTCAAAAATAATCACAATAATTGATGTATATATTTACGATAATGTTTGAATTTAAGTTTTAAATTAATATCATTATTGAATAAAAATTATAAATAACCATTTTCATGCATAAATCAATATAATTATCGATTAAAAAATATAAATTATCATTTTCGTGCATTATTATAGAATTAATATAATTATTATTTATTTTTCTTTAATTTTTTTTGTGGAAGTCGCCTCTTTGGCGTAGGCCTCCCCCAGCTTCCTCCAGTTGTCTCTGCCCCTAGTCAGTCTTCTCCAATCTGGTCCACATCTTTCCTTAAATTAAAAAGGAAGTTGCAGAGGCATCTATACTAATCTTATAAAGACGTAAAGTTTGCGAGGTTGTAGGAGGTAATCTCTGGATCTACAGAACCGATTTTGAAAATAGAAAGCCACGTTATTTGTGAGTGCCATAGGGTATATTTAAAACGTTCTTGTGGGATAATGTCCGAACAAAACGCGAGCGAAGCCGCGGGCAAAAGCTAGTCTATACTAATTAAAGAGGAAAGATTTGTGTTTTTGTATGTAACGAATAGAAGAAAACATTTAAAATTATGAAAAATAGATGACTCATCGGCATTTAAACCAGGGTCCAGGTCTGCCGGTGGTTCTGCGAAGCAGTAATGCTAGAGAAGGAGGTGGCGGAACGTGAGAGGGAGAGAACCTCACAGCGTCCCGGCCGCCGCGGGAGACGCCCCGGGCGTCGGGGGCCACCACGTGGCCCCCGGCCACCGTAGGCGCGGGCCTGTGGACGGTGGGCTATGGGCTAGCGAGCCGTCCGTCCGTCTCATGACGACAGGCCGTGTCGACAAGCAGGAGTGTTCCACGCGCGCCTCAAAGAGAGTCAGCAAAAGGAAGGGGTCCGCAAGGACCGATGCCTGCCGGGGTTGCGGGACTGTTCGCAAGATACGTGACCCCGGAACACAAAGGGCGATGAAGGAACATGGATGGGTTTTAGTCAGTAAAAGTCTGACACTCCCTCCTGCTCCGCCCAGAGCGGGAGAAGTCATTTGATGATTACCCATCCGAAAAAAAAAAAAAAAGGTCTGCCGGTGGTCAGTGCTCCAGATAAAGGAACCTCCACTTCACTATTTTTTTATTATGAGTCTGTTGTATCCTACAGCAAGGCAAAGGACCCCTTCCATCTTAATTTTTTTAAATAATAATAATTTTTTTTTTTTCTCTCTATTTCTCAATGTCGGTCCAATATTTGAGATAAAAGTCAAAACACGTTATGACATCACCTTCAAGATAGTTTCACTACTAACATAATAAGCGCTACTGACTTACTACTGTACTATTTATATAACAAGTATGTATTTATATATTAAAAAAAATATTCTATGTAGAAAATCAACTACCTGGTGTCCACGACACAAGCCTCGTTGCTTAGTGTGGCACTAGATGGCGCTGTTTGTAATGTCCAGCGTTATTTATTTTTATTTACGTCCATGTATTTTTGATACTGTTAGAGAAACAGAACGCGCGTCACAGGCAGAGGAAGCGTTATCAGTAGAGCGCGCCGTCGCGGAGACGTGCGGCCGTAGAGAGGCCGCCGCGCTCGAACACGCCGCCAAGCTTACGGCCAACCACGTGGCTGTCAGTGCCGCCGCCAGCCGGTATGAGGCGGAGGTGAGAGATCATCATTATTTGTCCTGCAGGCCTAGCCAAGTTACAAACGTTTCGTATCGATTCTCTTTCTACAATCGTAAACGCCTCGGCGTAAGCGATTCTAGAAAGCGCTAAATTGGTAGCCAAGTTGACACGACTGAGTCGATCGCTCGTTCTCTAATGTCTTTAGAAAAAACCTACACTTTAGTCTATGGTGAGCGTTCCTACCAAAGAGTATAGCTATCAACATTGTAGAAACGATAACATTCTATTCTATCATTTTGAACGATGTAAACTTGTCTACGAATTTTCTATTCGTTTGTGTTGATCACGTGATTTAACGTAGAGATGGTGTCATTCCCATATGTTTAATTAGTTTTCTACTAGCGTTAACGATTGTAGATTGTCAACTTGGCTAGGGGTGCTGGTCCCATTCTACTTGTGGTCGTCGCATCACGTTTCCTTCTTCAATTCTCCCCTGTCAGACGTCACGGCATCATTTACTTCTTTCTCTTTTATATCATTCCTCACACAATCCACCAATCTTTTCTTTTACCCTCCTCTCCGTCTCCATTGAACACAACGCATCCCGTAGCTACCCTACCGATGACATTAACTCGTGCCCCCACATTACAGTCGCGAGCACTGGGCGCTGACAACGCGTCGCTGCGGGAGCGGGTAGCCACGCTCGAAGGAGAGTGTACGCGCCTACATGCGGCGCTAGCTGAGGAGACCGATAGGAGGAATAAGGAGAATCGGATGCTGGCTAGAAAGGTATTTTTACTTATTACTCGATTTGCCAAGAAAGGTCTATTTACAATACATTTATTGCAGTGTTTAGTGGGAGCATAAAGCAGCTCCACGCCAAGCCACAATTTCACCTACCATTTTGTCACATTTGCGCCATTTAGCGTACAGGGCACGCGCTTACTTGTCACGTATATGTGTCAATGGCATTCAAAAGGTTAAGCTGTGATAGCCTAGTGGGTGTAACCGACAGACTGTGAAGTCATAGGTCTCAAGTTCGACCCGAAGACACGCAGCTCTGATTTTTCAGATTCATCTGCGTATTGTATAGTTATCACCTGCTTCGGTGAAGGAAACCAGCATGACTGAGAGATATTTCTCGACGGCATGTAAAGTCAAGTCAGAGGTCCATGGACGACAACTCTGACACCAGGTTAGGCACTAACCACACGAGAAAGAAAGAATGCCGTTTATTATAAATGCGTACTCTTACATATTCGGGTGGAGATAGTCGGGACTGGTGGCAAAATTGAATATAATATAGATTTTATGTCGTCGTTGCAGGTAGCAGAGTTAACGGAAGAAGTGTCGGAAGAGAGCAAGAAGCTGGAGTGGGAAAAGGGAGAGAACAGCGTGCTCAAGAAGAAACATACTAGTGCCATCAAGGTATTTAGTAGGTGGTAGGGTAATGAAAACGCGATAATTTAGGCAGACAAAGGGAAAAGCGTTGGTGCGAGCGAAAGGATTCAACGCGGCGGACACATTACTTTTTACTAACTGCGGGTGGACGAAACTTGCATAGAAAAATGTACCAATATTAAAGTATAACTACCCACCAACGTCTTTATAATGATTTATTTGTAAATATTCCAATACATGGCGTTACACAGAGGAGCTCGTGGCTAAATGGCGTGGCGTGGCGCTCGGGTCGATCTTTAGGTTAAGCCGTGCTTGCCTAGGCTGGTCTGTGGATGGGTGACCGCCCATTACATACCGAGTTTCCTCCCTGCCTCGGAAAGCACGTTAAGCCGTTGGTCCCGGCTGTCATTTGTAGATGTTGACAGTCGTTAGGTAGTCAGAGGCCCAAAAAGTCTGACAACCAGTCTTACCAAAGGGTATCGTATTACCCAGTACTAACTGGGTTGTGGAGGTCAGATAGGCAGTCGCTCCATGTAAAATACTGGTATTCAGCTGCATCCGGTTAGACTGGAAGCCGACCCCAACATAGTTGGGAAAAGGCTAGGCAGATGATGATGAGATGGCGTCACACGTACAGAAATAAAGTATCACTTAATTGCTAATTTAATTAATAACAATATTTATATGTGTCGTCTACAGTATTCTTATATTAGCTTTAGCGATTACGAACCTACAGTATACATACATCACTGTCACTACACCACTACATATTATAAAACAAAGTCGCCCGTCGCGTCTGTTTCTATGTATGCTTAGATCTTTAAAATTACGCAACGGATTTTGATGCGATTTTTTTTAATAGATAGAGTGATTCAAGAGTGAGGTTTTAGTATATAATTTGCGGGCGAGCGAAGCCGCGGGCATCAGCTAGTTCTGATATAAGTAGGAAAACTTTGTTATTGCTATCCTGACGGAATTCACACCCGAGCCGCAGGCGAGGTAGTTATGGCGCCGAGAACTGCAGTAACAAATGCCCACGTGTATCAAACGACACACACAACAACACACACACACACAAATATACACAACACACAATACACACGGAATACACTTTCAAAGAAATAAAATAGTAGAATTAAATGTATTTTTGTAATGAATTATTAGGAAACAGGAAAAAAAAATATTGCCTTTTTCGCACTTTGCTTTCGCCAGGTTTAAGAAGAAGCAAAGGTATGAACATGAAGCCGCTAAACAGCCTAATATGAAAAATATATAATTCAAATATGTTTGAGAGCCACATAGAAATTTTTCATCGGTTATTTAAAAACACCACATACGAAAGTGCAATACCTACACAGTCAAAATATATGAAAAATTTGAATGTTGGGGGGCTCAGAATATCGTACTGAATAAGTGGTAACCATTTTCGCGTCGCTGACTCATCCACCCTGTTTACGGTAGATGACTAAAAAAATCTAATCAGTCCGTCAGATAGATTTCCAAAAAGTATTTGACCTGTATTTTTTCTTTTGTTACGTAAACCAAAATTAACGAAGATACGACGCTTTTAAAATTCTGAATACGTCACGCCGTGGTATAATTTTTAGTGCGTTCTGACGTCACGAGCCCTCACTCTCGAGTTTTATGCGTATTATCTTTGTCAATATTCATTGATTTACAAAAACAAAAAATACGTGTCCATTATTTTCCAATACTCTAACTGACGGACTAAATAGATTTGCAATTTATTGATGGTTGAAACTAGCCTATTATTATCGTGATATAGAGAATTTAAATAATTTATATTTTCTTGCAGGAATTGAACCGCGAGCTGCAGCGTGCTATGAAGCGATGCGAGCAGCTTGAAGCGAAGTTACCGCAACAGTTAGCGCCCGCCACGAGAACGGGTGAGTACTACAGCAAATCATTGTGTGTGATTGTCCCTTGCAACACAAGCAAAATTTACATCATCAATAATTTTCCCACTGCTGGGACACGGCCTCCTCTCAATGAGAGGGAATGGGCTATAATCCACCACGCGAGCCCAGTGCGGGTTGGTAGATGTCACATGACTTCGAATTTTTGGTTCTAGGACATGGTTCGAATTGGTTTCCTCACGATGTGTTTCTTTACCGTTTTGAGAGCAATGCTGATGAAATAAATTACACAAAGTAATGCGCCTGTCTGGGTTCGAACCCACGACTTAGTGCTCGTAAGTCAGGGCCGCCACCACTGGGCCACCGCTACAAACTAACAACACAACTCACATGGAAAGATCTTCCCTGTGAGAGAGAGAGAGAGAGAGAGAGAAGTGAGAAAAGCGCTGTGACGTTTTTTAATGTTACAGCACCATGCTGAGATGGGCCTTTTGGCCACGTACAGGACTAATTTAGTTTTTTTATGTTTTTTTTTTATTTTTATGTTTTTTTTTCTGTTTAATTTTATTATTGTACTGATAATTTCACCATTTATTTTTATTTTTATGTGTATTGTCCTGTGCGGGCTAATAAATGGTTTTTATTTCTTTCACATCATTGCTATAATATTTTATTCTGAATGGTACTGATATTTGGGTACCTGGGAACCTTCTAGTTACGGAGATATTGGAGGGCAAAGTTCCAACATTGTCACGAGTTTTTTTTAAATACAATTTTTTAATGTTATAATTTTACTTAAAAATTAACAACCCTCGGGGTACCAATGATCTGTCAAGCGTACTGTACTTTTAATTTAATAATTACTATTGAAACAGGTTCAGTATCATCAATAAGTAGCAGTGAGAGCACTCCTCATGAAGACAGACTTCAGAACGGACACAGTGACGCCTTACCAGACATTCAGGTATGTGTACAAATATCTCATTTAATATTAAAATTAGCCAAAGAAAGTCTTGTCTATATAGGATGTAAACAATCTCATCACGAAGCCGTCAACCAAGCATTCTGTACATCAAACTAAGTAACTTTACGCAAAAATTATTGCTGGGAAACGATTTTTTTTTTGGTTGAAAAATCATGTTTTGTGGTACAACTCAATGTAACGCACTCAAAACATTGTGCTGGTGGATGGATTGAATAGTACGGGGGTCGTGGAGGTGTTTAAAGTAAAAATCTTACAATAAAAACTTGTATTAAAAAAAAAATTGTCAAAAAGTTGGAACTTTGACCCCCAATATCTCCGTAACTAGAAGGTTCCCAGGTATGGTGTAGAGCAAAAAAATGATCGCAATGACGGGGAGAACAAGTGCCTTTCGGCTTCGTTAAGAGGTGTTTTACACCCTTTATTTAAAAATTCTTGGCCAAACATTTTGACGATTGTGGCCTGTCCATTTGTGAATGGGTAACAGCCGGGACCAACGACTTAACTTGCTTTCTGAGAGACGGAGAAAACTCGCTATGTTATGATGGTCACCCATCCATAGACCGACCTAGGCAAGCGTGGCTTAACCTTGAAGATTAACCTGAGTGGCGGGTATTGTTTATCCACCGAGCTCCTCCAAATTGTATAATACCTAAGACTGTTCTTTCAGATATTGTTTTAAAATAACGATTGCTAATTTCTACATTTTTAAATTTTCTAAATTTTCACGCATACCTCAGGAACAAACGAAAACGGTAAGATTACTTATGAAACGTAATAAAAAATGTTTTATTTTAATTTTGCAGATCAAATTTCCAAGTCTTTTTGATAGATTATTTCCAAAGGTTAGAAATGTGGCTATTTTCTTCAATATTTTATTATATAGTATACTGTATTTTGTCCATAAAGTAATGAATAATTGTTGGTGGTTTTTGTTGTTTCATATTCACCCATTGTGTCTGAAGCCTTACTCTATTCTTATACCCATAAATGTTGTCTTCATAAGCCATTGTATCGTATTGTACGTTTATCATGCGTAAACACGAATAGCGTGCAGCGGTATCGTGGATGTTACGATACGCTATTTGTATGTGAACTCCATAATAGGCTTGTCAAATGAAAAAATCTAATTAGTCCGTCAGTTAAATTATCAAAAAATATTTGACCCGTATTTTTTCTTTTATTACGTAAACCCAAAATTGACGAAGATATGACGCTTTTAAAATTCTCAATACGTCACGCCGTGGTATAATTTTTAGCAAGTTCTGACGTCACGAGCCCCCACTCTCGAGTTTTGATGCGTTTTATCTTTGTCAATATTCATTGATTTACAAAAACAAAAAAATGTGTCCATTATTTTCCAATACTCTAACTGACGGACTAAATAGATTTGTAATTTATTGATGGTGAAAACTAGTCTATTACATATTAATGTGATTAAATACTGCTATTTTGAATCGTTCTCGAATGCTCGCAGACAAATGTCTGTAGTTTATTATCTTTTAGTGAGTACAGTCATCTTAAAAACTTTTAAAAGTGTTTTTCTCCAACTGTTCTGATTAAAATTTCATGTTTTTACGAACATACTTTTTTGGAACATATATTTTTATGAATCTCCAAATTTTAATCTTTATTTCTCTCGAAAATTGCTTTTAAATTTAGGAAAGTGTACACATGTTGGTGCACGTGACTCTACATAGAGGCAATAGACTAAAGATATTATAATAATGTACCACCGGGCGTTGGTACAGCGTAATTTCATCATAGACGCTACAGCAACTTGACGTATTTTCGAAACAATCACGCACGTCTATGAGTACGTAACCGAAAATGAAAACTTCTACGTCTATGTTGGACATACAGCTGACGTTTATGTTTTTCACATTCTAGGTCCGCGAACCAGATCGCCAAACTTTAATCGAGCGCATAGTGTCCCTACAACGGGCGGCCGCGCGTCGGTCAGAACGTTGTGAGTTCCTCGAGGAGCACTCGAAACAGCTCACCGCCGAGCTGAGGGCAAAGGCCCGCCTGCTGAGGCACCTGTTGTGCGAGATGCCGGCGGGCGCCGTCGGCTCCAGCCACCGGGATGACAACAAGGTACAGTGGACCGTGTGACAAAACCCGAAATAATGAAATACCAATAAAATTTTCAGCAACAAAAACAATGAGCCGTCGCGGGACGCCTGGCAGATGTGAAATATTGAAATTATTTTGTACAAGTAATATGCTTAAAGGAACAGATTACAACAGGAACTAAATATGGCTTAATTTTTTTTAAACAAAATGACTCAATTCACAAAAAGAAAATCCTAAAATGCTGGAATCGAACTCGAAGTTACGACATTGTGACCCAGCGCTCTGTGCCCCGAGACCAGCTGACTTGTTGTAAATCGTGGCGAATATGTAGATCTTATTTGTTTGTTTTGCCACGCGATTTTAATTAGTTTTTTTTTGGTTTAACCGCGCCTTAAAGGCGTTTCAATTCAAATAATTACAAAAAGAATCGGACAATCTGGACGGCACGGTTGACGCAGTGGCTAAGCGATTTGCTGCGGTGCTGCAGGTTTGATCCTCGCACGGAACAAATAGTTGTATGGCTTATAGGTAGTTGTTCCGTGTCTGACTGTTTGTGTATGTGAATTTAAATGTTTGTAAACGCACCCAACACCCACGATAAAAGACAAATTCCTAACAATAATTATCATCTTTATAGCAAATTATTTAAAAGTAAATATATTCTAAATTATTACAAAAAAATATGCAATTTAGACTTACGATTGTCGCTAAAATGCAGTGTTTACGGAAAATTTTAACTGTTGTTAAACGTAATTTCATTACCTATGCATCTAAAAATGTTTCCTTGTCCATGCTGCTATGTAGAAACGGAAGCTAACCAAGGTAAAATTTATATCATGCATAGAATGTTACCTCATTCCATTCCATTCACAGATCATAGCTCATTCCATAACTGTATCTATACAGGGTGTAAAAGACCTCATCACGAAGCCGTCAACCAAGCATTCTGTACATCAAACTAAGTAACTTTACGCAAAAATTATTGCTGGGAAACGACTTTGTTTTTTGGGATGAAAAATCATGTTTTGTGGTACAACTCAATGTAACGCACTCAAAACATTGATGAATGGATTGAATAGTACGGGGGTCGTGGAGGTGTTTAAAGTAAAAATGATACATTAAAAACTTGTATTAAAAAAAAAACTTGTCAAAAAATTGGAACTTTGACCTCCAATATCTCCGTAACTAGAAGGTTCCCAGGTATGCTGTAGAACAAAAAAATGATCGCAATGACGGGGAGAACAAGTGCCTTTCGGCTTCGTTAAGAGGTGTTTTACACCCTTTTATATTGCTTTAAAGACCTGAATTCTCATGGCTGACTATGGCCCAGCGCACACCGCTGGAGGCGCAGCGCAGCGCATTTGAAGACAACAATTTAATATAAACCTTAACTACCTTGATATACGGTCGCACGAATGCTCTTGTAGTAGCTTGAGGGCGCTCCGAGTACCGCGTGCGAATTCATTCTAATATTGACCGTATATCAATTCAGTTAAGGTTTATATTCAATTGTTGTCTTCAAATGCGCTCCGCTGCGCTTCCAGCGGTGCGGTGTGCGCTGGGCCTACATCTTTATTTATTGACGACCCGAATGGCGCAGCGGTAGTGAAGCTGCCTTACGTCCTTAGGGTCCTGGGTTCGAATCCCGATTGGAGCAAATGTTTGTGTGATGAGCATGGACATTTGTTTCCGACTCATGGATGTTTGTTATGTATAATAAGTATGTATTTACAAACACAAAGTATCTATGTAGTATATCAACTATCTGGCGTCCACGACACAAGCCTCGTTGCTTAGTGTGGCACTAGATGGCGCTGTGTGTTAATGTCCAGCGATATTTATGATTTATTTTACGTCGTATGTTTACAGAAAGAGATAGCCCGGCTAGGCGGAGGCGCCATGGCCGCGGTGTGGGGCGGAGACCCGGGCGGGCTGACGGCCGGGCTGGCGCTGGACATGACGCGGCGCCTGCAGGCCGTGCTGGAGGACACGCTGCTCAAGAACATCACGCTCAAGGTAACACTAGCATATAGGGATACAAACTGGACTTCTTCAACTCTACAATCTGTATATTAGTAGGACTCCTTATAGCAGATCTGTAGGGCTATTACGTATCTCTGTTGACAGCTCAAAATGATAGTAACTGGGCTCTAGGCGTGTGTAACTCTTTACGGAACCGACTCACTGATCCGGATCATTGAAGTGATTCAAAAGATTGGTTCAGTAACAACGTTTCAAACGCATCATTTGGATCTGAAATATTACTTTGCTTTTTCTCATTCCGCGCGACGTGTCGCTCGCGAGGCGACTGAGCAGTGAGCGAGCGAGAGAGGGAGACTGAGACACACTGAGTTTATGAGTTACTTAACTATTATTATAAAAAGTTTTAAGTCAGAAAGAGATACCAAATGAGACGTGTATCACTCATACTCTCACTGATTTCGTTGTCGTTATCCATACTCGTAAAAATAACCACTATGGCGCTTACGTATCAAATACTATACGGTCGTTTTTTGCATAAAATGTTTGCACTAACAAGTTATCGTTTTACGTTGGTATTTTATATCTTTTGAGCTGATGATCCAAATGAGCCAAATGAAACATATCAGTGATTCGGATCATTTCAGTGATTGAGATGCAAATGTTCCAATCTCAAAAATGATATACTTTGCCCAACTCTACTGGGCTTAATGTCCATCAATTAACTGTCAAAAGGTTAGTTTCGTATTATGTATGACCAGTCGCGATCAAATATGACGTCATTGGTTGTCATCGTGGCTGATAGTCACCGTGACTCATTTTGACAGACGCTTTCGTATCGATACTTATATTATTTCGATTATGTAAGCATAGTGGACAACAAATTGATGACAACTGAGTTTGAAGTGGCTTTCGTGAAAGACGTTACACCGTACCCGGGCTGTTAGTCACCGTAAAGTGATATCCACTCAGTGCGATACGTAATGCCAATATTATGACATTCTCGGTTGTCATCATAGTTCTGTGTACAACCGAAGCTTGATAGTTACTGGATATCAGAAAGATACGTAATAGGCCAACTGGGCAGTGAAAGATGAAAGTTTAGTAAGGAGACCTATTAAAGAAATTACGAAATAAAAATAACTGACTGCCTAGTTGTTCTAGCGGTTGGAAGCACTACTGCTGAACACGAGGCCTTGGGTTCGATTCCTTGGTTGGGCAAAGTGTTTCATCCCATTCCTTTCCAACTCTCTCGGTGTTTTGGACAAAGTGTTAGTGGTTTTTTTTTCTTCTATAAGGAATAGAGATGATGACTCGGCTAAAAAAAATATGTTTCTGTTTAGTCCGTCAGTTACATTATCGAAAAATATTAAATACGTGTTTTTTGTTTTATCAAATTAATAAAAATTGACGAAGATAAAACGTGTCAAAGATTGAGTGGGCGCTTGTGTCGTCACATTTGAGTAAAAAATGCACTCAAATGTGACGTCACACGACTTTTCCAAGCACTGTATCGTCTTCATTTTTTGTTTACGTGAAAAAAGAAAAAATACGTGTCCAATATTTTTTGGAAATCTATCTGACGGACTAATTAGTAGTTTTTTTGTCATCTACCCTATTATTCAGTAGCAGCCACGGTTTATGGATTTGTGGCCGGTTGATCCCCAATTAGGGCATGCACATCCGGTTCCTGTTCAGTAGTAATAACTGGGAAAACCCGTTCTCACTACTGAACCGAAACCGGTTCTGCATGCCCTAATTACAATAGGCTCGCCCCCTGTAACATGGGACTTAAAAACATAACTGGCGAAATATAGGTGTACTAAAGGAACTGCTAAATTACATAATATTTCAGGAAAACATGGACACACTGGGCGCCGAAATTTCGCGACTAAAAGAGCAATTGAAAGTCAACGAGTCTAAATGAATTAAATTATTATAAAAATAAAAATTAAGTGAAATCATATGATTCCAATGTTATTATTGTATGGATTAACATTCCAGAATATGCCAATGATAAAAATTAAGGCTTGATTGAATGAATGTATCTTTTTGGTCGCCATTTATAAAAAAAAAAGCATTTCAATATTTCGAAACATTCCCATTTTTCTTCCGTTTATGAAAAACTTTTAGAATCGTATTTTGATCAATAAATAATACAAATTCAAATGTAATTGGCTAGCTAAACTCCAGAGACGTGACAGTATGATAAAAAAAAAAAAATATGACTGTTGTTTATGAATTACAAACATTTTTTAATGGGTTTGCGAAAATCATACAAAATAAAAGAAAATCTTATTCAAACGGAGCTGCCATTCTGGCATCAGTTAATTTAATCACGCTTGATATTGACATAAATTCGTAAAAAACAAAATGGTGCTGGTAAGCTCGACTCAATAACTATTTATATTCTTACCTAATTTATTCGCATCAAAAAATGGCGACCAAAAATCTTATTTCGAAGCTAACACAATCTTATTTATTAATGTAATGTAATTAAAAAAATTAATTACATAAATAATTAATAAAATGTTAAAAATGACGTCATGATTGGTTGTTAAAATAAATTTATTGACGTTTGAATAAAAGGTGGTAACACCGACGCTAAAACTTTTATCATGTCCCAGTACTACATCATTCTAAACCCACATGATTTTTTTTTATCGGTTATTAAAAAAAACAACTGTTCCATACATTTTGAACGTGTAGTTTTGTAGGAAACAATAGGGAACATGCATAAATATTTTTTTTTTTATTTCGATACGGAATGTTAAAGTACTATAAAAATAATGGCAAAAAGCGAAAACAAGACATAAATCGGCCAAACAACACAAAAGTTATAACCATTTAAACTTTTGTTTCTATCTCTTTCTAGATAAACGGAATTTAGTATGTATTTTGCACGTCGATGTAGCGAATGACGTCATTCGTATCGGATCTCTCTGTCTATTCAGCAGTTTCAAATGCTTATAACTTTTATAGATGTTAAAAAAATAATTTCACTTTGTTATTTCTGATGTTAATACGCTTTGTTTAGAGTGATAAAAAAAGATCATGCATATTGTTTTTTTTTTATAATCGACGAAATATTTATACAAGGTGTCGCTTTGCATCCTGGTCAAATTCAAAGAGTATCTATGCTAATGATTCTCGACCCGAATCGATAATTAAATGGGTAGGTTTCTTTTTTTTATTTACAGAAATCGGTAAGTGTAAACCACACGTATTAAAACGCAGCTAGTGTGTAACTGGCTCTATAACCTTCACACACACACAAATAAACGCACACAGAGACATGTCGCGCGATGGGTGATTCTCCTATTACTTTCGTGTTATTCTGAAATACTGTCAAATTTAAACAATTTAAAATGGCAGCTTTATTAATTATTTGACCGGGTATCGTAATTTCAATTGATTATTTATGTATTTTGTGACAATCTTCTGAATTTTGACTAGGATGCAAAACTGCACCTTGTATGTGCGGTTCAGAAAAGAGAATACATCAACACATGTCCTGAAATCGTGGTAACTGTTTTAGTGTCTAGCCGTATATGTCAAATTATAATACACGCGTTTATATGGAATTATAAATCATGATTGCTTTTAAGCAATATTTTGTTGAATGTGTAGAAATACGAAATGAAAGTCTTCCTTTACCAGTAAAAATATAATTTTGGCTTACACAAACATTGCAATAAGGTGTTTATTAGATTGCTTCTAGCTGAAGTAAATTTACTATCAAACGACTATTAAATTAAAATGCGTTATGATTTTTATTAAATCCCAATGATTTACAAAAAGTATACAGGGTGGAAGCGACGCGACGCACAAACGCAAAGATCTGCCGTTCCATTAATTTTAACCATGTGTTGTAGAAAATATATATTTTTTAAATTACCGATTATAAATGGTAAAAAAAAAAAAAAAATGATTAATATGGTATTTTTCTTATTATTAATTTTTTGAACTCTATCACAATGCTGTCCTATTTGACCCAAAGGCCGTGTTCCCACTATGTCGTGACGATTAATATATATCTATGGTTTTTATTCGGCATAACTCGTGGACGACAGTAATCGCGTCGTCTTCTATATGAACACCTCCACTTAAATACACACTTAAAACTACACGATTATGTCGTCACGACAAAATGGGAACGCAGCCTAAGCCAGTCATGGTAGAGAATGCCTTGTGGCATTAAACCCGCATATAACTCCATGTACAAGAGTTGTAACTCTTGTACAACAACAACATCAGCCCATAACGTCCACTGCTGGACATAAGCCTCTCCCATGATGGGAGGAATTTGCCGTAATCTCCACGCTTGGCAGGCGGATTGAAGATCGCAGTGATGAAAGACTAACAGAAAACGCTGCTGCCCATTCTCTGGTCTACGGAGGCGCAAGGTGTTCTGCCTCAGACATTAGTCGCCTTATACGACACCCGTGAGTGTAATGAGTTGGTTTTATTCAACTCTGCCGGATACCACACGGCTAAACTCTTGTACATGGAGTTTAAATAAATAGAAAAAAAAATATATATTGGGGGTTCAGAATGATGTCCGTTTGTGTGTCGATGTACCTCCAACCCTGTATAAGTGTATAAGTTATCTGAACTTATGATTTTTAGAATTTTTTAAATAAATATCCTCGTGACATTTCTAATGTAATTGTAAATATATTTTGTTTATATTCAACCGTACTTTAGTTTAAATGTACTGTATTATATTATTATTAAATTATTTCCATGTAATTATTATTCATTTATCATTTTATCTCTACTATTTTAGTTTTCGATCGGCCGAAAAGATTTATTTTTAATCTGTATATTGAATATTTTGAAGACTGCCTCGTTGGTCTAGGGGTCGCAAGCGTGACTGCTGAGCTAGTGGTCCTGGGTTCGATTCCAGGGTCGGGCAAAGTGTTAGTAGGAATTTCTCAGTAGCAGCCACGGAGTCTGGATCTGTGCCCGGTTGATGGCAATAGATTCGAACACTATTACATGGCTGGGGAAATGTGGGTGTACGATTAGGTTCCACTGGCTAACTCTTTGACGATGTTATGTATGTTGTAATAGGCTAGTTTCCACCATTAATAAATTGCAAATTGATTTAGTCCGTCAGTTAGAGTAAAGGAAAATAATGGACACGTATTTTTTGTTTTTGTAAATCAATGAATATTGACAAAGATAAAACGCATCAAAACTCGGGAGTGGGGGCTCGTGACGTCAGAACGCACTAAAAATTATACCACGGCGTGACGTATTGAGAATTTTAAAAGCGTCGTATTCTTCGTCAATTTTAGGTTTACGTAACAAAAGAAAAAATATGGGTCAAATATTTTTTGATGATCTAACTGACGGACTAATTAGATTTTTTTTTTGTAATCTATCCTTTTGAATGAAAAGAATTAAACTCCATACTTTTCGGTCGATTTCTATTTTCTGTAACCGCCTATATTGTACTGGTCTATTTCGTTTAGTTTTATTTTCTTGTCTATGGTCTATTAATACTTATAGTTCAAATGCTGTGTCATACTGTTCATGAATTTTATTATTGTATGTTTTGGTGGCTCGAGGCGGCTTTGCGAGGTGATCTCTGAAATACACGTTTTTATTAAAAACTAGCTGATGCCCGTGGCTTCGCCCGCGTGGATGTCGGTTATTGCGACCAAAACTAAAGTTCCCAGACGGCTTATTTTTTTCCAACACCAACAAATATCATTATATTTTAGCCGTTGTATACAAAAACTTGACAAATTATATACTAAAACATTCCTCGAGAACCACTCTATCTATCCATTGGTGAACAGCATGAAAATCGATACGCCTTGGTAAGTCTGACTTTGGTTGAAGCATTTTATTAGAAGAATATTGTTTGTTAGACGTATAAAAAAGTATTCATGTCACGCAAAGCTGCTTTGAATCTTATGTAAAATTGATAAAATTGTTGAGACAATGTAATAAAAAAATCTATATGAATTGTAATTATTTTTGTATTTTAAGTATTTTTTTGTGCTATCTCTTAGTGTAAGATTGTTTTCTTTACATTACACTGTGGTTTATAACTGAAGAAAGTAACTGTTGGCATAAACTATATGAAGATATTAGAGATAGAGTTATTTAGATAGATATCCCGTAAATTTGCCGACCGCAAATGTACGGGATTTAATATGATACCTTAAAATTTGTAACCGCCATTAGTCACATATACGTGACAAGCATACGCGTGCCCTGTACACCGAACGACACAAATATGTGACAAAATGGTAGGCGAAATTGTGGCGTGGGGTGTAGGACACGCGCGTGTGTTTATACTCTGGCCGTCAAAATAAAAATTTGGCCGCCAGAGCATAAACGCACGCGCGTGCCTGTTAAGTTACGTTGCGTGCGCGTGCATGTTACATGCTGTATATGTAAATCTATTGCTCCTGGTGGAGGCTATTATAGGTACACCTCTATCTACCCCCTTTCGAAGATACAGGCGTGAAACTCACATTATCAGAGTGTAATGTATAGAAAAGATATCTGTATATTGATATGACTACGATACCTCATTTTGGTGTCTATACTAAAGTAACGAATAGCTCTCGATCAAATATATCATGAGTATAGTATTATAATATTGTTGTACGCGCTTTGTACCTACCGACGATATTTTTTGTAACAGAAAAAGGAAATATTGTATTTCATCTATACACAGAGTGGATACGTTCAACGGGACAGTTAGGGGAACTACCTTAAGGTAAAAGCGTCAGGGTAGCCCGCGAAATTCAAATTTTCTTACGTTTTTTTACAATTTACAGGCCAGTGCTAGGTTGTATGTTGATTAAAATATTGTTCGCGACTGTAAGACGAATGTAGTTACAGAATTATAATCATCAATACAACCCTCCAATTTCATAAAGGTGTAGGAATGACCTTGATCTTGAAAAAGTCGTAGGGCTACCCTGGAGCATCCATTCTAATCGTTGCAACTACACGCAAATGATCTATATTTTTTTGGGAAATGTTGATCATCATTCACAGATTTAAAAAAAATTACAGTGAGCAAGGAAATGGCCATTTTACATAAATCATTTTTTTATGCCATTTGATCCTGTTTCTAATACTGATCAAAAACTTTCCTTACTGCCCCGTTTAACGTATCCACTCTGTATAATTTACGTATATTCAAGACATGTGAAGATTAAAAACTCATTACTGCCCGCTAAAGGTTTCTTATAGAAAACACTACCTTTGGGTGCACTTAAAGGCGAATCAAGTCCTTTTCGAATAGATGGGATGAAAAAGATATTCCCTGTTGTCGGTACGTATACAGCGCGTAGACATTGTCTTGTAAAATAAGAGATTATTATTGTAAAGTTGTTGTGAAGTGGGAATTTTACGCGGCTCTCGACCGTTGTGTTGTATCAAATATATTTTCAGCATTCTACACTTGTTTTATTTAATTCATAACTTTACCTAAAAATCAATAGTACGAGGGCTGCACTAAAAGTATCGGGAATGGAATATTTCTACTGTTCCTGTCATATTAAAATCTTTTTAATTGAAAACTCCTTGGTTTTAAAAATCGAATACCATTTATTTATTTTAAAAAAAGATTCTCGGTCTTGTCACAAGGTTTTGTCAAACTTGTTTAGTCGTTGAGAAAATGGAATTGACTCGAGCAAGAGCGATGATTTATTATGACTTTCGAAGTGGTTTAACACAAAAACAGTGTGTTGACCGGATGATTTCTGCATTCGGTGATGAAGCCCCATCCAAAACCACAATTTATCGCTGGTTTGCTGTATGTCAACGTGGACGTGTCAAGCTCAGTGATGATCCCAGCCAAGGTCGTCCAAAAACTTCAGTCACCCAAGAAAATGTTGATGCTGTGCCTAAGCTGATTGAGGAAGATCGACATGTGATATACCGCGAGATTCAGGCAACTTTAGACATTGGCATGAGTCAAATACAAATAATCTTGCATGAACAATTAGGTGTAAAAAGTTGTTTTCCCGATGGATACCGCATTCGCTCTGTGAAGAGCAAGAAGCGGCTCGCGTTACTTGGTGCGTCAGAACTCTCGAAAGATTCCACGCAGGATCCTCAAATGCTGTATACAACATCGTATCATGGTGACGAATTTTAAAATTTCTATACTTTCCCTAAAATAAAGAATAAATTGCGTGGACAGAGATTTTCATCACCTGAAGAAGCTGTGGACGCCTACAAAACGGCCATTTTGGAGACCCCAACTTCCGAATGGAATGGTTGCTTCAATGATTGGTTCCATCGTATGGAAAAATGTGTCAAATTTCGCGGAGAATACTTCGTAAAGCAATAATTACATTTTTAAATAGTAATGTTGTGTCACTTCCTTGATTCCCGAAATTTTCAGTGCCGCCCTCGTAGGTACATTGTAATACAAGGGGCTAAAATGACCCATTACATACGAGGTAGTTTTACTACCGAGCTTTAGCGAGGTAGTAAATAGGAACCAAGTTATAATGGGATTTTAGCGCCGCGTTACACTGTACTTTTCACTTTGAGTGCGACAACAATAGTCAATTTAGTCAGACAGACGGACGTACAGACGGATAGACAGACAGACTATTGAAACGAATTAAAATAAAGAGGTTATTCTATGAAGTTGAACTTGTTCATGTGGCTGTTGGACAGATAGCCTTAGTCTTCGACGAAGATTTGACTTTATGCTATAAAGCATAGAGTGCCTTTATGTCGCCTACGCACGTCATAAAGGCGAACTTTTAGAGCATGAGAAGTGAAATAGATTATTAACCAAGGGGATAAAGCAGTGTCTTCTGTCGCGGGTGACGATTTAAGTTCGCCCAAGACTAAGACAGCTTTATCACCGAGGAAAATACTCTACTTTTCGTAAGATTTGCGAAAAAATTAACACAATAATAATAGATAAGCATTTATTAACAAATAATGACAATTAAGAGTAAGTACGAAAAATTTTTCGTACTACTTGCTCAAAAAAGTGACATTCTATGCCACAAAAAGCGAACATAACAATAGTCATTTTTAATCTGTTAAAAACAGGGAAAGAAAATTGTACTGAATTTCATTCTTTCAGTATTTTTCTCGGTGATTAAGCTGTCTTAGGCTTGGGTGAACTTAAATCCCTCGCTACACTCAGGACTCGTCCTAAATCCCTCGCTTCGCTCGTGATTTAAGTTTGTAACACCCTCGCTACGCTCGGGAATAAACCTCGAGTCCTTCGTTACGCTCGCGATTTAAATCGTCACCCGCGACAGAAGACACTGCCCCCTTGGTTAATAATCTACTATTATTTCACATAGGCCTAGATGGGTACTTATAAAACGTCGACAAAAGGTTCACAGTTCGGGTTGGTCGTTTCCTTTGGAGAACAGGCAAGAAAGGGCTTGTCCAGAAAGGGCGAATCACGCGCGAGTCGAGGGTTCGCGCGATGCTTGTGGACGCGATGTATTCGTGCCTAGTATCTCAATAGCGCGCGAATGAATTCGCGCGAAACGTTTCGCGACGAATTCGCTTCTTCTGGACAAGGTCTTAATAAGGGGCCAGAAGAAGCGAATTCGTCGCGAAACGTTTCGCGCGAATTCATTCGCGCGCTATTGAGATACTAGGCACGAATACATCGCGTCCACAAGCATCGCGCGAATTCAAAATACGCGCGTAAATCGCGTGCATAACGCCAGACCCTCGACTCGCGCGTGATTCGCCCTTTCTGGACAAGCCCTTAGTCCATGGTTTTAAAAAGTAGTTGTTGGGTTTTTCCATCAGGAATATCTCAGTAGCAGCCATGGAGTCTGGATTCGTGCCCAATACTGGCAAAATGCTCACTCCCTATAACATGGGACTTAAAAACTGGTGAAATGTATGTGTACTATTATATACAATACTGCCCAACCCTTCGGGGAAGTCTGGATTTGTGCTCGGTTGATGGCATTAGGCTCGCTCCTTATTACATGGGACTTAAACATAACTGGCGAAATGTGGGTGTACTAGTACACCTCTGCGTAACTCTTCGTGGATTACAGGATGACAATCATAATAGCGCGCGAGGATTTTACCCCGCGTGGTGGAAACTGATCCTAATGACTCCAAGCAACGCTGATCACCATCTGCCTAGCCTTTTCCCAACTATGTTGGGGTCGACTTCCAGTCTAACCGGATTCAGCTGAATACGTATGTATTTTACATGGAAAGACTGTCTATCTGACCTCCACAACCCAGTTAGTACTGGGTAATACGGTACCCAGAAACGCTAATGTAGGAAAGTAAAAGCCAATTCCATAAGAAAATAACGAACGTATATTTCAACCTTCAAATCACTTATTTCAATCACAGACATATTTACAATAATTATAATCACACAAGCAAGTAATATTACACTTATTTACTTTTCAGCACCATCATTGCCTTTTGGATGTCAAACGCTGAAACCAGGTCCTGGAAAGAAGGAAACTGTTTGTATTAATTTGTTTTTTATTTTTTCAGTTTTCGCTGGTTTCGTATGCGTCTAACCGCAAAACCTTTTAATTGATACCCATATCATGGCAATGCATAAAAAATAACTAGTCCGCCATATTGGATTTAGACTGACGTCACTTAGCTAACCATGCATTGTCATCCAAACTAAACGTGTATGCAAAACTTTAGCTCAATCGGTTGGCGATAATTGTTTTAAAATTCAGTTGCAATATTTGACATTTGACACAAAGTTAAATAAAAGCTTGTGCTTCTTAGCAAATTCTTGTTGTGTTATATACAACAACTGAAAAACCCGACTACTAAAAAAATCACGCTCTAATTAAATTCGGGGTTTACAAGGTAATAACGACTCCTCCTATTGTTGAAGTCGGTTAAAATGTACCCTATGTTACCCGGGCCATAATAACGAATCTATTGACACCTTATTCATCAAAATCGGATGAATAGTTTAGGCGCTACGGAGCAATATACGTAAAAAAACATACATAAACTGCTAAAATCATAACTCTTCCTTTTGGCTTCGCCGTAGTCGGGTAAAAAAAAATATAGTGCTTTGGCTGTACCTGCCACCGCTGCAAGTCAATGGACACGATAAACTGCTTCTCATCAGACAGGTCTGATTGTTCCTTCTGCTTTTGAGTGAGCGGCGTTATGAACGGCAGACCATACTCCTCATCTGTAACATGAATTCATTATTTTTATGTTAAAGGGCAAATATTATGGTTTTTAGGGTTCCGTAGTCAGGACAAGGAACCCTTATAGTTTCGTCATGTCCGTCTGTCTGTCTGTTCGAGGTTTTGCTAAGAGACCGTTAGTACTAAAAAGCTGTAATTTTGTAGGGGTGTGCATATCAATTTTCGTCGTCTACCCCATCGTGTGGAGTATCGTTGAATAGATCTTTTAAAATGACTTAGGGGTTGCTAATACTACTTTTCGATTTAATGCTCCATTTCCGAAATATTAAACCTTAAGGCCCATCGTGTGGGGTATCGTTGAATAGGTCTTTTAAAATGACTTAAGGGTTGCTAATACTACTTTTCGATTTAATGCTCCATTTCCGAAATATTAAACCTTAAGGTGGACGCTCCAGGGTAGCCCGCGAAATTCAAATTTTCTTACGTTTTTTGCAATTTGCAAGCCAGTGTCTATAATAAATAAGCACACGCAGGACAATATTAAGCACCCCATTCGGCACTGTTCTTTTTCAACCGACTTCCAAAAAGAGGAGGTTCTCAAGTAGTTTTTTTTTTGTGTTTGTTACCTCAGAACTTTCGACTGGGTGAACCGATTTTGATAATTCTTTTTTTTATTCAAATCTGGTCCTACCATTTTAATTTGGTGAAGATCTGATGTTGATCTTCGGAGATTTACAATGGAACTCTTCAAAAATAGACGGCAAATATGCAGTGATTGCTGGATGCTTATTGTTTATACAACATGATGACGTAACATCACGCCGGTATGATCTGAAGGGGTACGCCCCGGGCGTCGGGGGACACCACGTGGCCCCCGGCCACCGTAGGCGCGGGCCTGTGGACGGTGGGCTATGGGCTAGCGAGCCGTCCGTCCGTCTCATGACGACAGGCCGTGTCGACAAGCAGGAGTGTTCCACGCGCTCCTCTAAGAGAGTCAGTAAAAGGACGGGATCCGCAAGGGCCGATGCCTGCCGGGGTTGCGGGACTGTTCGAAAGAGATACCGTGGCCCCGGAACAAAAAGGGCGATGAAGGAACATGGATGGGTTTTAGTCAGTAAAAGTCTGACACTCCCTCCTGCTCCGCCCAGAGCGGGAGAAGTCATTTGATGAGATCAAATCCGAAAAAAAAAAAAAAACCGGCTTAGAGCGTGTGAGCCACGCTAAGTGTAGGGTTCCGTAGTTTCCCGTCCGTCACAATAAGTGTTCCCACTTATGAGTTTAAAGGTGGGTATCCATTATGTTTGCGCTCCAGCAGCGCTCCGCGCTCCTGCAACTGCTCCCGGTAGTGGGTACGTGCGCGAACACGGAGCGTGCAACATTGCACGCTCCGCGGCAGGCGCTCCGACTCGTGACGGTTTTAGCGCGAACACAAAGGGGAGCGAAGTGTGTCCAAGGGGAGCGCATGTAGAAGTGCGCGCGACGTATCCATTGGAGCAGTTGCAGGAGCGCGGAGCGCTGCTAGAGCGCGAACATAGTCGTAACCCAACATAAAAAATAACATTAGAACATTTAGAACATTTTAATACCGGACAATAAGTAATCAAACCTCGACGACGATTGGATGTGCATTCATAAAATTACGAATATGTTTGAGTGCAACTTTCTTTACCACGGTAGGTCATGAAAGCACGGAAAATCTTAACATCGACTTTTAAAAAATGATGTCATTACGCAACGCCATCTATCGAACCATTTATGAACTGGTTTTTACCTTAACATTTTGATGGCGTTAAAAAAATGAATTTTAGTTTTGTTCTAAATTGCCTTAGCATGTTCCTGATAGAAGTTTTATGTAGTTATAAGATACCGCCAATGCCAAGGAGACACCAACCGAACAATTCGTTAATACCCGACCCAATGTAATAAGTACCTACAGCGCCATCTCTCGGGGAATTGGGTTTCTAATTAATACATAGACGTGCCAGAAGTTTTCGGTGGTAATTTTGGATTGCGAGAACCGATTTTAATAATTCTTTTTTGTTTGAAAAAAGATACGTTCAGGATAATAAAATATGTAAACGAAGTTAAAAAAAATGCTTGCATATACTCGTACGAATATACTACAAACTTAGTCCAGAAATTATTTTGTACAACTTTTTGTCTTTTTTGTACAAAAACTGTTGTTTCCATCAAGTTCAAAATGATTTTCCTAGAAAGTCCTTATAAAGTTCTACTTTTCAGATTTTTTTCATATTTTCTAAACCTATGGTTCAAAAGTTAGAGGGACACATTGTTTTTTACTTTTGGAGCGATTATTTCCGAAATTATTGACATTATCAAAAAATGATTTTAGGAAACCCCTATTTATTCATTTTTAAATACCTTTCCAACAATATATCACACGTTAGGGTTGAAATTAAAAAAAAAAACACTTCCCACTTTACATATAGGGGGGCTACCCTAATAAAACATTTTTTTTCCAATTTTTTTTTTACCACTTTGTCGGCGTGATTGATATACATATTGGTACCAAATTTCAGCTTTCTAGTGCTAACGGTCACAGAGATTAAGCGAGGACGGACAGACGGACGGACGGACGGACGGACGCACAGACATGGCGAAACTATAAGGGTTCCTAGTTGACTACGGAACCCTAAAAAGGGGTACGCAGATGTGTTACCATGACATGTATTGTTAACAATGTAAAATAAATTCATGGCAAAATATTTGTTTGGGAACAACTAAAAATGGAAAAATAAAAAACTCTTTTGCAAAAAAACCGACTTGTTTGTTTGATTCAGTTTTTTTTTGCCACCGACTTCTGAAGCTAAAGTTATTTTTCTCGTGTTTTTTGAAGTTGGTTTCTTTTTTTTTTTTAAAGTTTATTTCATTCACTCGAAGTGAAACGTTTCTATGCTGGTGGGTCATCAGAATCATGCTCAATTAACCACTCAGGCCAATTTTTTAAATGATGTGCTCGTGACTAAACCATAACAGCCGCTCGGAGCAATCTTATGGTAAAGCCGCACTTGCCTAGGTTGGTCTGTCGATGGGTGACCATCATTACATACCGAGTTTCCTCCGTGCCTCGGAAAGCACGTTAAACTGTTGGTCCCGGTTGTCATTTGTAGATCTTTGACAGTCGTTACAGGTAGTCAGTGGCCCAAAAAGTCTGACAACCAGTCTTATCAAGGGGTATCGTATTACCTAGTACTAGCTGGGTTGTGGAGATCAGATAGGCAGTCGCTCCATGTAAAATACTGGTACTCAGCTGCATCCGGTTAGACTGGAAGCCGACCACAACATAGTTAAGAAAAGGCTAGGCAGATGATGAGTGTCCTTACCCAAAGCGACAGAGATCAATCCATCCCTGACGAGGAACGAGACATGATAGATGTTCTCCACGCTCTTGCTGAAGCTGTCGGGGTCCAGCACGGTGTGGAAGTAGCTCAGCGGCTTCTGGTGCTGCTTGTGCCACTTCACGATGAAACGTTGCACGCGCGTCACCATCGAAGACCCTTCCTCTTGTTTCTCAAGCCTGGAGAAGATTATTATCGTGTGGTTAGTGCCTAACCTGGTGGCAGAGTTTTTATGCCGCCCATAGGCCACTGACTTGGCTTACATGCCGGAGAAATATCTCTCAAGCATGCTGGTTTCCTCACGATGTTTTCCTTCACCGAAGCAAGTGATAAGTATACAATACGCACATTAATCCGAAAAATCTTCTTCTTCTTCGTTGTGCTACCAATTTGTTCCACCAGTGGCACGAGAAGGAATAGGTTAGTTTACACCATCAATAAATTGCAAATCTATTTAGTCCATCAGTTAGAGCATTGGAGAATAATGGACACGTATTTTTTGTTTTTGTAAATCAATGAATATTGACAAAGATACAACGCATCAAAACTCGGGAGTGGGGGCTCGTGACGTCAGAACGCACTAAAAATTATACCACGGCGTGACGTATTGTGAATTTTAAAAGCGTCGTATTCGTCACTTAGCCGTGTGGTATCCGGCAGAGTAGAATAGAACCAACCCATTACACTCACGGGTGTCGTACAAGGCGACTAATGTCTGAGGCAGAACACCTTGCGCCTCCGTAGACCAGAGAATGGGCAGCAGCGTTTTCTGTTAGTCTTTCATCACTGCGATCTCCAATCCGCCTGCCAGGCGTGGAGATTACGGCAAATTCCTCCCATCATGGGAGAGGCTTATGTCCAGCAGTGGACGTTATGGGCTGTTGTAGTAGTAGTAGTATTCGTCACTTTAACGTAACAAAAGAAAAAATACGGGTCAAATATTTTTTGATAATCTAACTGACGGACTGATTAGATTTTTACAGTACACAAGCCTTTTGTCATTCCTCGCTGTACCACTGAATGCAGTCACATACAGTGTAGGTTCTACTTAATTTCCCCTAAGATATCAATCACTCTATAAATAATTGTTGTCTTAAATTTTCCTGTAACTGCAACTATAGCAGTATGTTCTCGTATTATATGTTATTCAAACTCTATGGTACCTGAAATAATTTTTATTATAATAAATAATTATTCATTTATAGTAATTAGTAAACCACGGAATTAGCATCGGTCATTTTTTGGATAAATTAAGAGAACGAGAAATATATCAAACACCATTTTTAAGAGAAGTTATATATGATTTTGTTGTTCTGATTGTTTATCTTTACTTCTATACTATTTATACTAATATTTTAAAGATTCCTCTTTTGATTTTTGTTCGTTTGTTACGATTTAACTGTAAAACTAAACGACCGATTTTAAAAATTTTTTTTTTTTTCGGAGTTTCCCTTTACTTGTGCTGTAAGACCTTGCTTTTAACCAAAATTGACAATTCTTGGTCAACCGGAAGTACCCTATAGGTTTTGGGTCGAAAACCTATATGGTAGTTTCCATTGACCTAGAATCATGAAATTTGACAAAAAGCAAGGTCTTACAGCACATGTAAAGGGAATAGTATATTTCATTAAAAGTGCGGAAAGGCTGTCATTGCAAAGAGTTCCGACAAATGTCTACCCGAGCCGAGGCGCAGCCGAAGGCGAGGGTGCAGTCGGAACAAGTTGCAATGACGGTTCCGCAGGTGTACTGAACGACTATTTTTAATACAGTTGCGAAAAAATGAAGCAATTTAATAAAATAATAAAAACACAATAAACTCAACTAACTAATCATTTTCATTTTGTGCAACAAACAACTAAACTCGCAAAGAAAATTTCTGGAAAATGGCGACAACCGTAGAATATAAGCAGAGTTTTTTTTTCATCACCCATTTTGGTAGGCAAAGGGAACTATCCATACAGCTTAGTCTTCAGTAGTTTTTTTTTATTGATATGAAATGAAAATGAAATTTAATGAGATGAGCTGAAATGAAATGAAACCTAACCTAACTCATTTAATTAAGTCATTAAATCTGATATTGAAATAAATTAGTAGCTTCTTTTTAGAAATATACGTATTTGTATGAATTACAAAAACTCTTTAGTAAAAACTTCACGGTTGGTTTTTCTTTTTAATAGATATTATTTTGACAGTTGGGAAAGAGAACGCACGGGTTCGGGAAAGGTGAAAAAAAAGCACTAGTATGTAATAGCCCACATCCCGAACGCTATACGTCCCTGCAATACACCACTTTTTGAGCAACTGTATTAAAAAAATCTGAAAACCGTAAACATGTAGTTTAATAACAAAAAAAAGCGATTTTACTATTACCAATTTATTATTTGCGGTTGGTGCAAAAGCCGTTTCGATTCCGATGTTATCCTTCACAGTTTTTGTAGTTTGTTGAAATTGATAGGTACCCTGTCTACATAAACTTGAAAAAAAAAAAAACTTTAGTTTCTACTAGCATGATATACTTCAGATCTGATAGCTCAAAACTTCGTCGAAAGCAGCGCAGAGGTCACTTTAACTGCATGTTTTGGGGCACAGAGGGCAGGACTCGAATCAGGTCACATTTGACCCTAACCCTGATATAGTCAGTACTTCAAAATCAAAGCATTTATTTCAAATAGGCCAGTTACTTTTGAACTGTCGAATCAAAGATGAACATTACATGTACCTACAGTCACAAGGCATAAAAACTGTGAAAGTACTGTAGTTGCCCATTCCCTAGCATAGATCTCTATGGAGAAGAACGGGCAAGAAACTCCATGGACACTCTTTTAAGTAAAATTATTGTTACAAAATCTTGGTTACTTCATTCATGTTGAGATGGTATATTATATGAGAACAATGTAGCAAGATGTGCACGTTAAAAGTGTCCATAGTAAAAACAAAAATCAAAATGATTAATTCAACTTACCGGTCAACTTTTTCCGGTTCCTTGAGTTGTGCCTGCTGCTGCCTCTCGACGCGCTTGGGCACGCGCGGCGCGCGCTGCACGACCGGCGTGAACGTGCCGAACACGTGCGCCGTCACCGGGACCTCGCAAGGGAACGGGAACTGCCAACAGTCTGGGTTCTCCGCCTGGAGTCATATCATTTTTTTCTTTTATCATAACATATTATATAAAAAGGTCCTCCGCCGCGTCTGTCTGTCTGTTTGCGGTAAACTCACTACTGCACCGATTTTCATGCTGTGGATGAAAATCGATAGAGTGGTTCTCGAGGAAGGTTTTAGTAGGTGTATAATTTGTACGCGGGCGGCATCAGCTAGTATTATAAATCTCGGAAATATGACACTTTACAACGTTTCGTCTCATAGTAAACTTATTTTAATTGATGCCAGCTATCGATAGATACACGTTTTATGCGTGGCTGATCAAAACAAACATGTGTTGAAGATGCTATCAGTGAATGGACTTAAGTTTGATAGCTCATATCTCGGACACGTGACACTTTACAACATTTTGTCTCATACAAAACTGGTTTGTATAAATTTGTTTTGTATTGATACCAGCAGCTATCAGTTAATACAATACAGGATTACTTTTTTATCACTTTCCAAAAAAATGGGCATAATACGTGAACGGAGTAGAAGCAAATGACATACTTACCTAGCTTTTTTAAAAAAAAAAAAAAAAAAGTTAAGAAAAATCTAAATTCAAATCATATAACATATATAATCGTATAGCGTATGATTTGAAATTCGATAATTTTCATTTTTTTTCAAAATTTTCTTTCTTTGTTCTAATAAGAAAAGTTTACTTAAAATTTGGAGCGTTTTTTGATGATGGATGCTTTGGAAAAAAGAAAAAAAAACTAGGTATGCCATAAGCTTCTACTCCGTTCACCTAAAATACCCATTTTTTTTGGAAAGTGATAAAAAAGTCGTCCGGTACCTATATATAGGTTTTATAAATGGACGGAACTTGAAAAAACAAAATGCCGGACGTTGGGCCAGCCATTAAATTCAAACCCCTTTGTCCCCATTTTTCTCTGTTTAATTTTTTTTTTATTAGCTGTACTGTTAGTTTAACCATTTTAATTTGTGTTCTGTCCTGTGCGGGCTTATAAATGTTTTTTCTTTCTTTCTTTGTCTTTTACTTCATTACAAACATAAGTAATAACTCACAATATGCCTCGCCAGCTCATGCCTGTCGTAAATATTGACGTTACCGCTGACGACCTCAGAGCAACGCACAGTAAGGTCGCTGGCAGTGCGAAGCACCTGCGAGTCCAAGTACTCCTCACCTGAAAGTGTGACATATTATTACTATCAGCCATTTGTGTCCCACTGCAGGGCAATGGCCTCCCTTCCCTCCTTCCACTTATCCCTAAGCAGTGTTGTTATTCACCAATCCTTGTGAAAAGAGTCCAGTTCGTCCCGCCGTCTCCTTCTGGGCTTGCTGCGTTGACGTTTGCTGCTGTTAGGGACCCATAGTGTGGTTACTTTAGCCCAAAGCTCCTCCGGCATGCGACAGATGTGGCCAGCCCAGTTCCATTTGAGCTCTGCAGCCATGTGACCTACATTGGTAGGATCCCACACTGATTATACTCCCATACTAATAATATAGTCCATGATTTTGTATTAAGTTTCATACCTTTATAAATATCTGATAAGACAAGAATATTTTCCTAGTAATTTGTACATCTGGCGTAGTATTTTTTTTTGCACTATGCAATATTTGTTATGAAGTAATGGCAAAAATTAGAACAAAAATAATGTTTAATTACTGATATTTGCCAAAGATTGTGGCATTTTGACGACCCGAATGGCGCAGCGGTACTGAGGCTGCCTTACGTTCTTAGGGTCCTGGGTTCGAATCACGGTAGAAGCAAATGTTTGTGTGATGAGCATGGACATTGATGAGCATGGACATTTGTTTCCGAGTCATGGATGTTTATATGTATAATAAGTATGTATTTACAAACAAAAAGTATCTATGTAGTATATCAACTATCCACGACACAAGCCTCATTGCTTAGTGCAAATGATAAATCATTTGAAACAAAGAGTGGTAGAATATTTGGTGGCATAATTTGTTGCATTTTAACCCTACTATGACATCCTGCAAGAAATACCTACCTGGGTTGTTGACTCGGTCCTCGATTGTTGCTTCTCTATGCATGTCCCGCACCTCCTTCACAGCTTCATGCGTCTTATCCATGCACTCCACATTGTTTATGGCTTCAACTTCTGTAATTAACAAAACCGAAAGAAATCAGAAAGTCTGATAACCAGTTGTACTGAGAGGTTTTGTGTAGCAACCAAGTGGTTGATGTAAATTGCGGTAAGCAGTTGTTCTATGTAAAATACATTCATTTGCATCTGGTTAGACTGGAAGCTGACCCCAACATAGTTGGTTAATGGCTATGCAACAACAATATTGTATTTTGAGGTTGCCCAGATGTGCTTTTCCCAATTTACTTAGGGTTTGCGCAGCATTTCTTATTCTTCTATACTTCTCTATTACTCATTATCTCGTCAGAACCCTTCCTACCTATATCATCCTTCATGAAGTCCATCAACTGTTTCTTTGGTCTTCATGTACTCTTTTAGCCATCAACTTAAAACTTTACTTACGGATGCTTCATTTCTATGCATCACATGCCCAAACCAACACCCACAAAACCAACTACCATAAAAGTTTTCTCTATGCACTCATTTCTTACTTTATTTAATTGCGTAACAGTACACATCCCTCTTAGCATTCTCATCTCACCCTCAGTTTATAGATCAAGTTACTAAACACCTTTGACTTAAATTTTAGTTTTCTGCTTTTTTTTCACTTGCTCCTGACTAAGTTAACATTCAAAACAGGAACTGCATAGACACTCTAGTTTACCTTCGAAAAGCCTTAGGATGATAAAATAAATTATTGCTAACTAACTAACAACTACAGTACTTACCCAGAGTGGACAGCTCATGAATTAAATTTCTATAGCGTAGTTTCCTGACGTAACTTCCCGACATGCTGGTCCTTGATGCCTGCGACAGCGTATTGTTTCTAAAAGACATCTTTGACATCTTCTATAACATATAATCACTAATTATTATAATAATAAAGATTTGTTTTCTTTCTTTGACATTCAGCAACACCGCCCGCTTTTTTTAACTGTCATATCATATCAAATGAGTTCGAATTCGAAAATTCAATAATTTTACCATCTCTCTGTGAAACTCTCGGAAATAACTCGAGTTTATTGCTTTTTTACGTAAGAAAAGTTAAGTAATATATCCAAAAAGAAAAAAAACATGAATTGGTTTTCAATAGCTTCATAATATTTGTTTTTGCTTTAAATAATATTATTTTTTCTCACAAAAGTTTTTAAAATTTTAGTTTCAGAACGTACCCAGGATTCACAAACCGAAACTGCCTGTACGTCAAACGGCCTTGGAATTTTTTGTAATGTTACTATCCGTATATTTGTAATTTTTAGTAGATTTCACCGTTTTAAAACCTACTAGAACTTCTAAGCACAGGGGTTGCCGTTGGTAATTAATTTCATCATCATCATTCTCTTGCCCTTATTCCAAATTATTTTGGGTCAGGGCAGGATGCCTTCTTCTTTAAGACACCTCTTTTCTAGCCATATATCATCCACTTAAAACATCCTTCATACAATCTTCAATCGTGTTTTTGGTCTCCTCTCTCTGGAAAATAATAATAAATTTTTAATAAATAAAAACATTCATTGACTGCTAAAGTAGCCCGATAATAACTGCGTCACACTTTGGCTTTCTGATTTTTAAATATTTTAATGCGATGGTCGTTCGGTTTCGAAAATCAAAAGTCACTGAAGCATGGGCTGTCACGGGCGTAGCAATGAGGGATTTTCTTTTTAGCTCTTCCCTAGTCGCTAGATAGATGGCGCTGAACTTGGTACGTTACTGCAAGGAACAGAACTTAAAAAAATGATTTTAACAAAGCGCGAGAAAACTAGGTTATCTTCGGAAGCTTATGTATTAATTGTTATTGTATTATAGTGTCATACCTTTAAATGTTCTTGAGAAGTTGTACTATCGTATTTTAATAACGCAAATAGGTTTCGAATCGCAAAGTTGCAGTATTTTGCCTGTGAAAATGCAGTACCTAAGTATATATACCTATAGTGACTGTGAAGTGTGAAGAAATAAGTGATTTTGTGATTAAAACGTGTGTGAAAACGGAAAAATAGTGCTTAGTTAGTGAGGTAATTAGATTGTTCAACTATCTACACCAAAAAAACAAGTGGTTTTGTGTTTTTTTTCGTCCAACCACGGCTGGTAAAATTAGTAACCAGATCAAAACAAACAGTGAGTATCTAGTTTGTAATTAGTTTCTTGATATGATGCTAATGAGATTTAATGAGATTGTGGTCTTGTTGGAAAAGAAATATAATCTTGTTTATTTTGATATAAAAAAAATGAAAAAAAGGTAATAGTTTTTGAGCAAATGAATATTTGAATAGCAAAATCCGTTTTTATCACTGTTTTTCAAGTTCTACATTATTTTTTGAGTATCAAATTATAATTGTATATCTTGATTTTTGGTTTAATAGTTTCCATAGCTATTCTGCTATTCACTGTAAATTTTATATAGATATAACTCTTGTAGTTTGCGATCGTCAAGTGTTTTTATATAACGTGTCCTATTACATGTAAATATTTCGCGAACATGCGTGATCGGCGCGGTTTGTTCAATTGACGTAACGCTCTCAGCACTCGTGAGAGGGCAAACGAAAGTGTCAGTCAACGAGCGTATACGTGACGGAATGTTTTTTTTCCAAGCCTTTTGGCTTTGGCACCAAGTAACGTAGTCAGTTCAACGCCATCTAGAAAGTTCTTGGAAACAATTTTTTTTTTAATCCCTCAAAAAAAAACATTCATAGCTGTGTCCGTATCGGTTTTCAATCACCTCAGTTAGGAGTTATATAAATTTGAAACATAATTATGCTTTTACGAATACCATTTTAAAATTTGAATAAAAAAAATGAAAAACACTGACATTCCTCTCATTTTTCACGACTCACGCTCGAGCCAAAATTAAATAGTAGAAAATTGTTCCCTGTTATGGTATCCCTAGCATAATTTTTGTTGTAAGAGTGCGCGCTTTAAAGACAAAACGTTGCATTTCAACGAATTTAGTTAAAACAAAATAAATATTTTTATAATAAAATGTACAATAATCCATAGTTTCATGAATGTAAATAAATTTTTGCCATTATTAGCCAAGTCGTGTCGTTACGGTACACTAGTGACAAAGTTGTTAATCAGTGAGGTTATAAATTACAAACATTTTGTGAATATAAATGGATTCAGCGCCAGCCCAGGAGGTAACTGAACTGCTACGACAATGGGAGGAACAGCATTTAACACCCAACTTCGACCCAATACCAACTTTGACGCGGTACGTTCTTTGTTTTGATAATATTGCGAAAAAAAAATATAATTAGCACATTGATCTTTGGCTTTGGCTTTTGCTGAGACATGTGGCCAGGAAATATCAATTTATTAATAGAATTCATGACCATGTAATATCAAATATGAATGTGGTCATATTCCTCACTTCTTCAGAACTTTAATTACTTACAAACTAATCAGGAAGTGCATATTTTAGTTGAAATTAGCATTTTACGAGACCTATTTCTTGTATCAAATAGGTAGAAACTGAATTAGAGACTTTATTTACTGTATATTTATTATTTGCCGTTCATTTTTAATAAAAAAAGTGATTGTTTATATGATCATGCTTTGTTGACATAATATTTTTTTTTCCATGACTTGGCATTGGCACCAACCATAGGGTTGCAAGAAAAATTCTAAACCATAACGCGTATGAAGGTTGAATTTGCCAAAGAGGTCATGCCCAGTAATTATGAGAGTATTATTCACTTTGGCTCACCTCATACTGAAAAGCAAGTTCAAACATGATTTTACGTTTCACAATTCTTATTAAAAAGTCAAAAATTTCAAAATGTTACGAAATATTATGATTTCTGTAAATTCATTACTTTGAAAGTACTAGTGCTACTAATAGAACCATTTCTATTATTTTTGTAATATTTTTCTCTAATCTGTTAAATTGTACATAACTTAACACCGCCTAGAATCCCCTTTAGGGATAGGTAGAGGTGTATGTAATAGTACAACCACGTTTCGCCAGTTATGTTTAAGTCCCAGGTAAAAGGGGGTGAGCCTATTGCCATCAACTGGTTACAAATCCAGACGCAGTACTAATGGAAATTAAATTCAGGATGGAAAACCCCAATAACACGATGATGATGATAGATAGATAGACCCCAATAACACTGCTTGACCTGGGAATCGTACCCAGGAACCCATGTTCAGCTGTGGCACTTGCAACAACTCAACCAACAAGGCAGTCTGTTTTATTTTGTATTGTTTTAAGGTGAATGCTCCAACCAGCCCGTGAAATTCAAAATTTCTCACGTTTATGCAATTTGCAGGCCAGTGCTGGGGTGTATTTTGAGAAAATTTGAATTCCGCGGGCTGGTTGGAGCATTCACCTTAATGCTGATTGTTTACCTTCCTATTTCGACAAGTAAGGTTTTCAAGAGTACAAGAAATAAATAAATCTTGATAAATTCTTATCATTTAAATCGCAATGATATTCCATGTTCTATCCGTAAACATCATTTTGACAGAAGATAATAATATTTGCAATTCTCTCTTTAGTAACAAAACATCATGCTATTCTCACCAATAGTGCAGGCAGACGTGGAATTGGTGAAATATCAATGTGCTGTAGGTAACAAGCCCCTTTGTATATTTATATTTATTCTGCTATTCGGAGCGGAGACAAATCCAACAAACTTAGAGGTCATTAAAATTGGTCCAGCCGTTCGTTTGAGTTATAAATGGTGTAACTTCTTTATGGGGTTTTGGTTTCCGCACTTAGTCCCTAAAGTGGACAATTGTGCGTGAATGGTGTAACTAACCAGAATTTGTCTATACTAAGTGCAGGATATAAAACCCATCAATCCCATTTTAACTCGGCAAACAAAAACGGTACTACAATCTGGCGTTGCGTAAATATAAGGGAGTGCAATGGATCCATAACTTTAAGCAGCTAACTAGATGTAAAATATCAATTTACAATGTATCAATGTAAGCTAAAAAAAGACAATTAATAGGCATGATGACATTAGCTGACGACAGACAGACATTTTTTGTTTTTGTAAACCAATGAATATTGACAAAGATAAAACGCATCAAAACTCGGGAGTGGGGGCTCGTGACGTCAGAACTAGCTAAAAATTATACCTAGGCGTGACGTATTGAGAATTTTAAAAGCGTCATATCTTCGTCAATTTTGATTTACGTAACAAAAGAAAAAACACGGTTCAAATATTTTCTGATAATCTAACTGACGGATTAATTAGTTTTTTTTGTCGTCTTGCCTAATGTATCAGTTTTTGGCGACTGGTCAAATGTTAAGAGGTTATCAGCTGAATGCAATTAAACCTTCTTTATACAACTCTGGGGCAGCGCTTGTGACTCCAATATCATAATAATACAGCGAATGCAGAACATGATCCTCAGAAACCTATGCAATGTCCCATGGTACATCACCAACGCAGAAATACACCATCATCTGGGGATGAGCATGGTGAAGGAAGAGAGTCATAACACTACAGAGACATACAAAGGGAAGCTGGAAAGACACCCCAACAAATTGGAGGCTAACCTAACAACTAGTGTTCGATTCAATATCAAACAATATGTATTTTGTAAATTATTTAATAATCGATTTTATTTTAGTCAGTTTTAATTGTCTGTGGTAAAATATTTAATTTGTAATTTTCATATTGGCAACATCGCCACTTTTGGTTTTGCTTCTTGACTCTGCACCATTGTAAGATCCACACAGATCCCAGTGATTTAATTAATAAATACGTTTTTGCCTTATTCAGCACAGCATTTTTTATTGTGCAACTAGAAGCTACAAAAAACGGCTAAAGCGGAAAGACATATTGACCATAATATAATCCACTTCTATGGTCTACTGATGAGGAGATGACCTCACTGGAGCACACACTCAAACTGCCACATCCTACATCTCATCTGCTTATAGCATAGCTGATTGCAGATAAACAAAAAAAAAAAAAAAAAACCTTCTAATTACATACGCATTTAATATCTTAAACAAAAAATAATGTTATCAATAAAAGCAAAACTAAAGTACCAAGTACTCGTTTTTGTCTGTGGCTTCACTCGCATTCTGGTCAAAGAAAATATAGGTAGCTTAAATAGCTTATGACAGTCGGGGGATAATGTAGCTTTCCATTTGTGACAATTAATTATGGGAATTGGATCTACAGTTCCTAAAATTACACCCTACAACCAAACTTATAATTATTTTAAATGTTACACTTTACTTCTTATTAGTATAAATATATCGCTGGACATAAACACACAGCGCCATCTAGTGCCACACTAAATTAAAAATCAAAGCATTTATTTCAAGTAGGCCAGTTACAGGCACTTTTGAATTGTCGAAACAAAGATGAAAATTAAATGTAGTTACAGTCCCAGTCACAAGACATAAAAACTGTGAAAGTACTTTTTAAATCAAAATATTGTTACAAAATCTTGGTTACATCTTTTAAATCAAAATATTGTTACAAAATCTTGGTTACATCATTCATGTTGAGATGGTATATTATGTGAGAACAATGTAGCAAGATCTAAGCAACAAGGCTTGTGTCGTGGACACCAGATAGTTGTTATACTACATAGATACTTTTTGTTTGTATACACATACTTATTATACATCTAAATAACCATGACTCGGAAACAAATATCCAAGCTCATCACACAAACTTTTGCTCTAACCGGGATTCGAACCCGGGACCCTACGAACGTAAGGCAGCCTCACTACCGCTGCGCCATTCGGGTCGTCAAATGTCAAAATGTCCAAATATCACGTTTACAGAAAGTATTTTTTGCTTATCTGCAATCAGTAGTACTATAAGCAGATACTTTGTGAGGTTTTACAGAAAGTATGGAAAAGAAATTATGCTTCAGAGAATATCATCATTCTCTTTCCCTAACCCAATTTATTTGTGGTCGGCGCAGCATGTCTTCTTCTTCCATACTTCTCTCTTACTCGTCATCTCAGCAGACACCTCCTTTTTAGCCATATCGTTCTTCACACAGTGCATCCATCGTTTCTTAATACGTGAATAATTAAATGAAAAGTCTACATGTCTATAGCAGATGATTGTATTTACTTCCAGGATATCCGAAATAATAGAAGCGGAGACGGAGAACTTTATGAAGAAGGATCCGGACCCGTTCGATGAGCGTCACCCGTCGCGCACGGACCCCGAGTGCGCGCTGGGGCACGCGCTCAAGGTCATGTTCAAGAAGGACAACTTTATGACTAAGGTAAATACAGTCTTTACTAATGAATACAATCCGGACCCGTTCGATGAGCATCGCCCACTTACCCTACGGATCTGGACCAGTCCGATGAGCATCGCCCACTTACCTTACGAATCTGGACCTGTCCGATGAGCATCGCCCACTTACCTTACGAATCTGGACCTGTCCGATGAGCATCGCCCACTTACCCTATGAATCTGCACCCGTACGATGACCATCGCCCACTTACTCTACGGATCCGGACCCGTCCGATGACCATCGCCCACTTACCTTACGAATCTGGACCTGTCCGATGAGCATCGCCCACTTACCTTACGAATCTGAACCCGTACGATGACCATCGCCCACTTACCCTACGGATCCGGACTCGTTTGATGACCATCGCCCACTTACCCAGCTTACCCTACGGATCCGGACCCGTCCGATGAGCATCGCCCACTTACCCTACGGTTCCGGACTGGTTCGATGAACATCGCCCACTTATCCAACGGATCCGGAACCGTTCGATGAGCATCGCCCACTTATCCAACGGATCCGGAACCGTTCGATGAGCATCGCCCACTTATCCAACGGATCCGGACCAAAAGAAAGATTGCGCTTCACTAAGCTCTTGACACAAAATAGCCGACTTGGTAAGAGTCATGTTAGAAAGAAAATCCAAGTTACCACATCTGCGCCGGTCATACGAGTCTTCGTTGTCTAGTCTCCACTGGTCACTAACACTAAACCGTACTTTTCTTCTGCCTCCAGCTAGTAAACGACTACGTCCGCGACACGTACTACTCCCGCCAGAATATAACAGGCCGCGACGTGCACAAACTGAACGTGGCTGCGTGCCGACTGACGTTGGACCTCATGCCCGGCCTGGAGATGAGCGTCGTGTTCCAGGTGAGTCTGAAATATGGGGCTTTGACCTTTAACGACATCAATACGGTGGAAGCATCGACGCACAAACGGTGTAAAAAACCTCTTAACGAAGCCGAAAAGCACTTGTTCTCTTCGTCATTGCGATCATTTATTTTGTTCTATACCATACCTAGGAACCTTCTAGTTACGGAGATATTGGGGGTCAAAGTTCCAACTTTTGGCAAGTTTTTTTTTAAATACAAGTTTTTAATGCAAGATTTTAACTTTAAACCACGACCCCAGTACTATTCAATCCATCCATCAGCACAATGTTTTGAGTGCGTTACATTGAGTTCTACCACAAAACAAGATATTACACCAAAAAAAAAAAAGTCGTTTCCCAGCATTCCGTATCCCGAGGGTAACCAACGGCACCTTATTACTAACCCTCCGCTGTCCGTCCGTCTCTGTCAGCGGGCTGTATCTCATGATCCGTAATAGGTAGACTTAAGAATGTGAAAAACAACAAAAACAAATAATGTAAAAATAAATACAAATGTAGAAATTAAATACAGTTTGTGTGTAAAATATTCACACATAATACTCCTCCACTAAGTATTCACTAAGAATATTGTAATGGATATAAGTCCCACTTGTTGGAGTGCCCCAAGGCTTTTGGATCCCACTTGTTGGAATGTCCCTTTTAGATCCAACTTCTTGGAATATTCTAACGGTTTTGGGTTCCACTTGTTGGAATGTCTCTTTTATGTCTCACTTGTTGGAACATTCGTAATGGTTTTAGGATCCACTTTTTGGCATTGCGAATGCGATTATGGCGGAGTTGGAAGAAGTTTTGAGTCTGAATGTGGATGGCAAGAGTAGCGAAAGACCAAAGAAACGATGGATGGACTGTGTGAAGGTTGAAACGGCTAGACACCTCCTGTCTGATGAGATGACGAGTAATAGAGAAGACATGTTGCGCCGAGCCCAAATACATTGGGATCACGGCAAGATAATGGCGATGCTTTTCGAAGAACTTTAAATACGAGGTCATCGTAAAGCCCTGCGTATCACTACATATTATAAAACAAAGTCCTCCGCCGCGTCTGTCTGTCTGTCTGTTCGCGATAAACTCAATAACTACTGCACCAATTGTCATGCTGTTTTCACCAATGGATAGAGTGGTTCTCGAGGAAGATTTTAGTATATAATTTGTCAAGTTTTTGTATACATTGGCTAAAATATAATGATATTTGTTGGTGTTGGAAAAAAATAAGCCGTCTGGGAGCTTTAGTTTTGGTCGCGAAATCCTCGCAGACATCAGCTAGCTCAGAATAAATATGTTAATCTTCCTTCGTTTTTTCTCACCAGGACAACGAGGCTCTAATCCATCGGCTCGTGAACTGGGCGACCAACTCCACGGAACCGCTGCAGTGCTACGCGACTGGTCTGCTAGCAGCCGCCATGGAGGTGCAGGAGATCGCCACCAACTTTAGGTGAGAATACACTTTATAATAAAATGTGGAGTAATTTCACCTCGCTTCGACATTCCCATCAATGACATCGAGAGGTGGACTAATCTGCTACCGTCACGACAGTTCGGCTACTTGGTCCTGACAACCAGTGGTGGAATCATGGACCATGAAGAAGCTAGAAGAAAACGTCTTGGAGGAAAAATTTTAGACTCTTTTTCTAAGTTTACTCAATATAAATGATAAATAAACAGTATCATAGTTCAGATTTGCATGGATATTGGCGCAGACGCCAAACAGCTTCTCGATTTTTTTAAAAAGGCTTTTTAAAGCGTTGACGATAAGGTTTATTTTTTATTATACAAAAAGGATACTTTGCCATTCTTCTCGCTTTAAATTAAGGTACAATTTCGAAGCGGCAGCGCAACACCGCCCAATCGCTATGACAGTACGCAGCGAAACGACTGGTTCTATGAAGCATGTACTAGAAATATCTGTAGGCTAATTCACGTAACTAAAGAAGTGCTGTTGCAGTTAAGTTTCGATCAAAACAACGCTTTTCGTATTCTCTACAGCTGTCAGACACGCTCGCGTCAAGTTCGCGTCACGCGAGCGCAATAACGGCATTCTACTGTTGCGCGTCTTTGGTGTGTGCTTCGGAACGCAACATCTGTGCTGGGGTATTACACACATCAAAAGTATCTAGGGATCAACATATATTTTTGCAATAACTTTTCTCCTGATTGATATTAATTAAAATTTTCTTTAAGGATTCATCAAATAAAGTGTTTTCGTTTGTCACAGTAACGATAAACCAAGTCACCTTTGCATTAATAAAGAAATTTGCCATTTTCCTAATAAAGGGATTTTTGACATTTGAACCACTAACATTAAAGTTCGAAAAAAAGACTGAAATAACAGTTTTCTTTAAAATTTTATTGGGTAACTTAAACAATTAATAATCCGTGTTTCTACCGCGAACACTAACAACACAAGAACATCGGTTTGGCATACTCAAAATGAGTTCATCCAAATCACGCTGTGGAATGGCCGCCCATGTTCGTTGCAACAACAAAAAAAGGTCTTCTTGCGACTGGATACCCTCCATATTCGGCAGAGCTCTTCTCTGTAGCATATCCCATGCATGCTCAATCGGGTTCAAGTCTGGCGACTGAGCAGGCCAGGGCAGGACATTGATGTTAGCTGCGGCGAGAGTCTGTCTTACAACTCTTGCGGTGTGCGGTCGTGCATTATCATGCATTAACTGAAATAAGGGACCGATTTGCACTTGTAGAGGAACGATGACGTCTGATACAATCGTCTCAGCATAAATTTGAGCGTTGAGGTTGCCTCTGATCCAAATCAACTCAGTTCTTCCGCCGATCCAAATACCCGCCCATACCATGATGGTTCCACCACTATAAGGATGGACTTCCTGGCAGGATTTTAATCGCTGTTGGCGTCCAGGGGTTCTCCAGTGTCGTATACGTCTTGTATCCGGTCTCATACCAAAACGAGACTCATCAGAAAAGCACACGAAACGCCATTGTTCTTCTGCCCAATTTCTGTGTTCAAGAGCCCATTGATATCGAATCCTACGATTGTGCATTGCTATAGGTGGTACCCGTAGCGGTCTTCGGGAATGAAGGTTCACTTCATGCAAGCGGTTTCTGACTGTTTGGTCGCTAATTAAGTTCCCTGAAGAGTGATGAAGCCTCACGGCTAACATCATGGCGGTTATTGTTGGAGCTCTTCGAGTTAAGATTTGAATGTATCGGTCTTGTCTCCGTGTGGTGCAGCGATACCGTCCTCCATGGCGCTCAGCCACGGTACCAGTGCTTCGGTAACGTGTCCAAAGTCGACTGATAACACTCTGACTTGTATTCAGAGCTAAAGCTACAGTACGTTGCCGGGAACCAGCTTCTATCATTCCCACGGCTCTGAGCATTTCTTCCCTGCTTAAATGACGTCGCCGCTCCATAATAACGTTGGTTTTAATCAGTAGTAGGGAAACAGTAGCACTAATAATGTCTTCAATGCGTTGTATGTTTTTATAGGGAAAATATTGACAGCTTATTTTCATCTTTTACTCGAATTTGATTGAGAGTTCCTGATTCAAATTATGAAATGCACCAAAAAGGATCCATATAAATTTATAAAATCATAAATTTATTACAAAGCCACATCTCAATCTCAAGAAATCCGCATAAAAATGCTTGATCCCTAGACATTTTTGATGTGTGTATTTTAATAACGTCATATTCATTGAAATGTAATCGATTCTATTCGTTAGTGAGTAATAGTTCGCGTCACGCGAGCGCAATAACGGCATTCTACTGTTGCGCGTCTTTGGTGTGTGCTTCGGAACGCAACATCTGTGCTGGGGCATTATTTTAATAACGTCATATTTATTGAAATGTAATCGATTCTATTCGTTAGTGAGTAATAGTTCGCGTCACGCGAGCGCAATAACGGCATTCTACTGTTGCGCGTCTTTGGTGTGTGCTTCGGAACGCAACATCTGTGCTGGGGTATTATTTTAATAACGTCATATTCATTGAAATGTAATCGATTCTATTCGTTAGTGAGTATAGTTCGCGTCACGCGAGCGCAATAACGGCATTCTACTGTTGCGCGTCTTTGGTGTGTGCTTCGGAACGCAACATCTGTGCTGGGGTATTATTTTAATAACGTCATATTCATTGAAATGTAATCGATTCTATTCGTTAGTGAGTAATAGTTCGCGTCACGCGAGCGCAATAACGGCATTCTACTGTTGCGCGTCTTTGGTGTGTGCTTCGGAACGCAACATCTGTGCTGGGGTATTATTTTAATAACGTCATATTCATTGAAATGTAATCGATTCTATTCGTTAGTGAGTAATAGTTCGCGTCACGCGAGCGCAATAACGGCATTCTACTGTTGCGCGTCTTTGGTGTGTGCTTCGGAACGCAACATCTGTGCTGGGGTATTATTTTAATAATTTCATATTCATTGAAATGTAATCGATTCTATTCGTTAGTGAGTAATAGTTCGCGTCACGCGAGCGCAATAACGGCATTCTACTGTTGCGCGTCTTTGGTGTGTGCTTCGGAACGCAACATCTGTGCTGGGGTATTATTTTAATAACGTCATATTTATTGAAATGTAATCGATTCTATTCGTTAGTGAGTAATAGTTCGCGTCACGCGAGCGCAATAACGGCATTCTACTGTTGCGCGTCTTTGGTGTGTGCTTCGGAACGCAACATCTGTGCTGGGGTATTATTTTAATAACGTCATATTTATTGAAATGTAATCGATTCTATTCGTTAGTGAGTAATAGTTCGCGTCACGCGAGCGCAATAACGGCATTCTACTGTTGCGCGTCTTTGGTGTGTGCTTCGGAACGCAACATCTGTGCTGGGGTATTATTTTAATAACGTCATATTCATTGAAATGTAATCGATTCTATTCGTTAGTGAGTAATATTTTTTCTCTCATATAGCCACACCAAAGTAAGTTTGGTAGAGTTTGGTTGACGTACAGTTGACGTGCAGTTCACGCGCAGCTTACGCGCAGTTCAAAGATTACAAGAATATTGTTTATCACTCGAACTTGAACTTAACTGCAACTGCACTACAACTTCATCGGTGCCTCATAAAATTATGTGAATTAGCCCTCTGGTCATATTTCAGGATGTGATTCAGACCATCAAACCAGAAAAAAAATCGGGGCAGTTTTTGGGGACTGCCGATAGAAGTGTAAACAAAAAGTACACAGGTCCCTCCCCAGTCGTAGCACTATGTGGTGCTACGCCGTAGCGCATCGCCTACGAGTGCTACCAAGCGTGACCGCACGTTACGTCAAGTGACGATGAGTTCAATGTTTTTCCTTCACCCCAAAAGTGCTCAACGCGCCTAAAGGTTTCTCTTCAAAAATCAATTGTATCAATCAGTACAAAACTTCAATACCTACTCGACCTAAATGTATTGAAATTTTTTTCACAGCCAACTGACGTCATGACCACAGACAATATGGCGTCCAGCGTTTTCGTCAAATTACGCTCGAAATTTGAAAATACAAAATTTAAATGCACTTTTTTGGCACTTAACGATTGAATAGTGGTTCATTAGCACTAAGGAATCTAATGAGAGGTTTTCTTTTTGAGGTATTAAAAAAAACTTAGTTTCCAAGAACACTATAGATGGCGTTGAACTGACTACGAGAGTTGGTGCCAAAGCCAAAACGCTTGGGAAAAAAAACATTGCGTCACGTCACATACGCTCGTTGACTGACACTTTCGTTTGCTTAACCTTCCGAATATAACCTAGTTTTCTCGCGCTTTGTTAAAATCAGTTTTTTTAGGTTCCGATCCTCGCACTAACGTACTAAGTTCAGCGCCATCTATCCAGCGACTAGGGAAGAGCTAAAAAGAAAATCCCTCATTGAGACACTTTTCAAAAATTTGTGTAATATCCTATTGCACCTTTATGGATCAGTATTCAGTTCCGTTTAAAACTTTTTATTTGTTTCAGGGACTTAAATGCAATGTTAGTACCATTGATGTTAAGGAGGCTACATGTTTTAAGAGAGGACAAAGTAAGTAACATTTCATAACATTTGTTTCTCAAGACTCCTTCATATTAACCACCCTGATAGATCACCCACATGTCGACGGTTATGTTTAAGTTTTATGTAAAAGGGAGTCTATTGCCAGCAACCGGTCACTAATTCGATTTTTTCAGAAATTTCTTATGTTGAAATGTCTCGTTGGTCTAGTGGTTGCAAGTGTGACTGCTGATCATGAGGTCCTGGGTTCGATTCCCAGGTCGGGAAAAGTGTTATTGGGTTTTCCCATCAGGAATAGGCGAGACGACAAAAAAAACTAATTAGTCCTTCAGTTAGATTATCAAAAAATATTTGACCCGTGTTTTTTCATTTGTTACGTAAACCAAAATTGACGAAGATATGACGCTTTTCAAATTCTCAATACGTCACGCCTAGGTATAATTTTTAGCTAGTTCTGACGTCACGAGCCCCCACTCCCGAGTTTTGATGCGTTTTATCTTTGTCAATATTCATTGATTGACAAAAACAAAAAATACGTGTCTATTCATTTCCAATACTCTAACTGACGGACTAAATAGATTTGCAATTTTTTGATACTGTCGTCATGCCTATTTCTCAGAAACAGCCACGGAGTCTGGAATTGTGCCCAGTTGATGTCAATAGGCTCGCCCCTTGTTACATAGGTCTTGAAACTTAACTGACGAAATGTGGGCGTGATGTTACGTTATGTTAAAATCCAATAACACTTTGCCGGACCTGAGAGTCGCGCATGAAAACTCATTCTTAGATATAGCAAAGTTTTTTTTTTTTAATATATTTATTGAATTACAGCAAAACAACCAAAACGCAGTAACTCCACCGAACCAGACGAGGCATTTCGCGCGCTTCGATAAGAAGAGGAATTGTGACATCAAGTGCAACGGACCCAGCAAGGAGAAAAAGGGTAGGTTTTAAAGGCCCAATTTAAATAAAAATAAATAAATATCGCTGGACATTACACACAGCGCCGTCTAGCACCACACTAAGCAACGAGGCTTGTGTCGTGGATACCAGATAGTTGATATACTACATAGATACTTTTTGTTTGTAAATACATACTTATTGTACATAACGGCTGAGTATTCCCATTTAAATTTTTAGAAAGAGTGACATCAGCATTGCTGATGTCACTACTCTCGTTATTATTCTCAGACATTGCAGGATAATGAAAACACCAAACAATAGAATTACACTTTATAATTTGGTACACCGTAACATATGCACTTAATTAATTTAATAATATTACTAAGCACAGCAATTTAAAACTATAAAAACTATTTACTCACAGGATCTCCTGAGTCTTCTACTCTCTACAATTTCCAGCGGCAAAATGGGCCATCAAACACTTTTCAACGATCCAACTAAACTCAAACCAAGAAAACAACATGGCCGATCGCGCCACCGGAACTTGCATAAATATTTAACATTCTAAACCAAACAATAAGTGACGAATGTAATCGCTATTATAATTCGACAAATATTAACTCAAATTATTAGTAATTTTAAAACCTGAAAATCAATTTTAGCTTTCTTATTTTAAATCGGATGTGTTTTTAACAAGCAATATGGACGCCATTTTAGTTTCAAGGCTATTTTAATTAAATGTAATTTCAGTAAGATAAAACCACACCGATTGATGTTTACAAATCATAATATGAATTAACAATATGGTTTAGGTAATAAATCGTTATAAGTAATTCACATTATAATTTGTAGTTTATTAAACTTGGTATAATGACCATCTAAAACATCCTAATTAAAATTACAAAATCAAATGAATTGATAATAATGGTTAGAAAAGCTACTAAGCTATTATTGGAATGTAAAATTGGTTTGATTAACCTGAATTATTTAATTAATAAGTTATAACAAACTATAATTAATTTGACGCGTCGACATACATATAATATCATATATTCATCGATACTTATTCGCACGTTTGCGTTTGGAGATCTTTGACAGTCGTAACAGGTAGTCAGTGGCCTGAAAGTCTGACAACCAGTCTTACCGAGGGGTATCGCATTACCCGGTACTAACTGGGTTGTGGAGGTCAGATAGGCAGTCGCTCCATGTAAAATACTGATATTCAGCTGCATCCGGTTAGACTGGAAGTCGACCCCAACATAGTTGGGAAAAGGCTACGCAGATGATTCGTGCGCACGTTTGCGGAGGCCCGCTAGCTAAGTTAAGTGTTGTACCTAATAGTACATATCAACGTCAGAACAGCGGTGGCCCAGTGGTGGCGGCCCCGACTTACGAACAGTAAGTCATGGGTTCGAACCCAGACAGGCGCATTACTTTGTGTAATTTATTTCATCACCACTGCTCTCGAAACGGTGAAGGAAAACGTCGTTAGGAAAACGGCATGTCCTTGAACCAAAAAATCGAAGACATGTGACATCTACCAATCCGCTCTGGGCCCGCGTGGTGGATTATAGCCCATACGTAAAATACGCGCTTTGACGTGGAGTTGCGGACACCAGCCCGTTATACAATACAATAGTACACCAATATTTCGCCAGTTATGTTTCAGTCCCTTGTAATAGGGGGCGAGTCTTTTGCCAAGAGCCGGGCAAAAATCCAGACTCCAATCCTATCCAGGCTAAGTTATTTTTTACCCTACATAGTATTTTTTTATTATTTGAAATCGTTGCATTTGCGTATTTTTCGAGATTAGCCGACTATTTTCGGTCTAGAAACAATACCTGTGACAAACAATAAATAAATGAATTGAACCAATAAGGTTCTCAAAAAAAAAAAAAACATATTTATCCGAAATTGACAGCTAAACTGCAACTTTTTGAACTTCAAAATTAAATGATAAGAGTCCCCCAAAACGTCCGCCTTTTGCCAACATTGCCAGTTAGGCAATCCCCTAACTAGTTATGGAAATAAACTACACACACTATCTAAATTAGGGGAACACGAAAAGAGTGAATGATGTTTTGAGATTGAATGTACTTATTTTATTTATTGTTTCCGCTTTGTTTGAGTGTGTTTGTTTATTTTATGTATAAATTTACTCACTGTTCGTTCACTAAAACGTTCGTTACGCACTTCTTCCAAAACATTTTGGGTCTGAACAGCCGTTTGACGACGATTTCTTAAAGTTTGCGCCCTTATAAAACGTCGTCTACGGCACTGTTTGCACGATTTCTGCCTTGCCCTCGCCTGCGCATGTAAGATCCAGTCTGTCTGTATCCGTTGCACATTGCGGTTATCCACGGATACTGATACACCCAACGTTCGACTGACTGTACCCGTAAGTTTAAAGAAATGGCACTTTTTTGTGTTCCTCTTATTTTTCCGATGCAGTTAGGCATAGATGAGAGACAAAAAATAACATACACACATCAAAAAAAGTTTGTGATCACTGGCATAAGCTGATATATTTTTTAAATTGTACTTTATCAAGAAAAAATCTTTGTTGTAGGTTTTCTTTTAATAGAAATACGCTGTTTGAAATTAAAAAATATAAATCTATATTTTTAAATAAAGAATCTAAAAAGAAGAAGAAATCATAATATAATGTACCGTAACAAAAAAAAAACATTTTTTAAAGTGATCGCAATCTTTTTTGATGTGTGTATGTATCTTGCCATTCTTCATACATAAGAATTAGTGCCCTGTTGCCATTCTTCCTGTCCCTTGTTGCCATACCGTACTATACTAAAACATTTCCTCCCCTTACAGACCGTCTCAAAGACGATGGGGGAGGGGGTGACATGCTAGTGGACGAGTCACCCCCCCACGCCAGCAAAGACCCCGAAACGCCTGTCAAAAATTATACTAGTAAGTTGTTTTGATTAAAATTAATCTTAAATCTTTGTTGGACGTTTTATTGCAGTGTTAAAGAAGACAAATTGCAGATTTGGGCTGTCAAAATCGGTCCAGCCGTATCGGAGATCATCCGGATCAAATAGAAAGAGATTTTTAGGGTTCCGTTAAAAAATGAAAAATACGGAACCCTTATAGGTCAATCGTGCGTCTGTCGGTCTGTCAGTCCGTCTGCAACAGCCAATTTTCTTAACTAACTAACTAATTGAAGTAATTTCTCTCCCGCCAGGTCCCGCGAACGCCTGCTCCCCGCCCTCAGCGTGGGGCATGATGTCTCCCCCCCCCCGGCCCCCCCCGCTGCAGCAGCACGAGACCTCCTCCAACTCCAGCTGGGCAGAGATGGAGACCTACGTGATAGGTGAGCAGCTATACGCAGACTTGTCCCTCCGACCTCGCCGCCGAGGTCCGTCGCGAACTCGCGACGTCCCCGTTTATTTTAAGACAGCTCAACCTGACAACTGAAGACGAAGTAACAAAATAAAATACCAATCAAATTGAGAACGTCCTCCTTTTGGAAGTCGGTTAAAAATGGAAGAATAATTCAAAATATAATAAAATCATAAGCCAAGACGAAAGTCTATGACCATTGTGTGTTGCCAGTGATTACATACGGGACCGAAACGTGGTCGCTCACAATGGGCCTCATCAGAAGGCTTAAAGTCACCCAAATGGCAATGGAGAGGCCTATGCTCGGAGTTTCTTTGCGTGATCGAATCAGAAATGAAGACATCCGCAAGAGAACCAAGGTTACCGACGTAGCCCGAAGAATTGCCAAACTTAAGTGGCAGTGGGCAGGGCACATTGCTCGCAGAACGGATAGCCGATGGGGCCGAAAAGTTCTGGAGTGGCGACCGCGAACTGGAAGACGTTGCGTTGGAAGACCTCCCACTAGGTGGACCGATGACCTGGGAATCCGCTGGATGCGAGTCGCATGGGACCGGTCAATGTGGTGACACTTGGGGGAGGCCTATGTCCAGCAGTGGACGTCTTTTGGCTGAAATGCTAAGCATAGGCTCGTACCCCACAGGGTGCCCTTAGCGTGTCTTTGCGTAGTTCATAAGTTTTATGCCCCTAGCTAGAGGCCTTACACTCAAGGCACTCATCAGGATAGTCCGGTTAAGCAGACGACAACCTCCTAGGTTGAACTACGAGATGCCATTACCAAAAAAAAAGCAGCCTTGGTCAATAGTTTGTCGTCAACACTGGCCAATATGAATATTGATTAGTTGTTGGTATTAGTGAGCTGACCTGAGTGTTGATAACAAGTAATTTATCTAGGTTCGCGGAATGCGTAAAAAAAAAAAAAAGATTGAAATTTGTATGATGTAGGGGGTAATCTATGAAACTACTGATCCGATTTCAGGAAGCTACATTATCCCCAAGACTCATTGGCTACATATGGAATGTTCCTGTGGTTTCATTTCCGTACATAACGGGAGCGAGCAAAAGCTTGGGAATATTTAAAAATGTAATGGATGTTTATACTACACCTGCTTGGAAAGTACCTTGATACTTTATCAAATTTACGGTAGAAAGTACGTCATTGCATATCGAACAAATATGCGGGGAGAAAACGCATCTGAGCGGGAGAGAAAAGTGTATGAAAATCCATTTCTTACGTGGTTTTTCTTATTTAATTTTGGGTAAGACTATGCGCCGGTAACCTAAATATCAAAAGTTCGCAAAATGACACTGGCCACTAGCTGTGTGTTGGATGGTGTCGGGCTGGCAGTGCGACCCTGCGGCGGCAGGATAAACAATTTGAAAAAAGAACATGTGAAATTCCTCCTACATTGTCGCAAACATCTCAAACAAACATTAATGGAAAAAGTGTTACATTAAGCTTCACTAACTGCAATAATTTCAATATAAATTTCAATTAGTAAAGATTTCGTTTTTTATTTTCCTCGTAGGTGTAGTATAAAGCACTATGTATCACTCGAGAGAAAGTGCGATTCCCGTTCTCGGGTGTTTTAAAGCTTCAAACGACACCCTCGACGGTAATCGGTCACTTTCTCCTCTCGGTGAACAATGTACTATTATAGGAATAAATAAAGGAAAAAATAATGTTATGTGTGTTTGTTTGCAGGAAACATTCAAATCCACCCACCTACGGACGCGACGAAACAAATGCTCATACTTAGATACTTGACGCCCATGGGAGAATACCAGGAAGTGAGTAATCAGTTTTTCATTACTCATTCTCTGAAAGTACGTCTGAAGTTGCCTGAGGAGCGGGTTGAAAGTAATAGTTTTCAGCCCTGGGGAGAATTTGTTTTCAACTGACTGCTGTCAAATTATAAAAAAAACTTGTTCTCTTTTTCAATGATAAAAATGAAAAATAATGGCCGAATAGCTGGCCGGCCACAGAAAAAAAACAATACAGGCGGGAAAGCGGCTTCATTTGTTTTTTTTTTTAGTTGATTCATGTTTTATTTTTTTACTTTCCTTGTATTTGTAATGAAAACCACAGTGTTTACTTCGGGTTAAATACTTATTTAGTCCCACGAACTATTGGCGCCCTCGCTACGTTCGGGCGCCAAACCCCGTCTCGGGACTATATAAGTTACTTTCACCCATAGGGTAACAATGTACTATAATTATTTAATTTTCATCTCAGCCTAAACTTCTTTTTCTCTTGTATTGACTTAAATCAGGAGTTCCCAAACTTATTTTGTCTACTGCCCACTTTGAGAAAAAAATATTTTTAGCGCCCCTATTTTTTCACCTACTTAAAAATACTTTAACTTCAAATTAAATTAATTTTTGTGGGCTATATTAGCGGAGATTAAACATTCATTCTAAACGAGACTTACTATATCCCGCAAGAGTTAACTTGAGACCTGAGCGCAGTAGGTAGTACACAACGGTGTTCAGGTCTCAAGTTAACTCTTACGGGTTACACCTGCCAATGAGAATGATTATTGAAACGTCTATATCTTTTATTCAAAATAAAACAAACATAATCTATTCTTTTAACGATCTCGATCTCTTAATGAATATATTAGTTGATGTTCACAAGTTGTAGTCGAGAGTCGAGAGCTTAGTCCGTTACTAGAGTCCTCCAAGATGAAATTACAAATCGCTGCTAAGCCTCTACACAACGCCCCCATTTTTTTTCTGGGTCTTTACTGCCCCCCTTTAGGCCTGCAGCGCCCACAAGGGGGCGTTATCGCCTACTTTGGGAAAGGCTGATTAAATCATAATAAAAAGTTGTGGCAGTCAGTAAGCGGTACAGATGCACACCAATATTTTGGTCCGGACTCCACATAACTGGCGAAATGTGTGTGTGTACTGTTAGGTACACCTCTCTCTAACCCTTCGGGGATTTCAGGCGTGATGTTATGTTATGTGTCCTCTCTGCTCCGCTCGTCTCCGCTTTGGACCAGGCCTAAAGTGTAGCGACGGCGGATTAAGTCATAAATATGATAGCCGAGAGCAGCGAAGGATGCTAGAATGCTAGAATCCTGAGCGGAGCGAGGGATACAAGTGTTATTTTTTTCCCCTAGTTGTTGCGTGTTTGTTCCAATTTCAAAATGTTTTTATTCACGCAGTGACTAAAAAGAGTTTTTTTCCTGTCCTTAGTTCCTATCGCACGTGTTCGAGCAGAACGCGCTGGGTCTGATCCTGGGCTACCTCAACGTGCGGGAGTCGCGCGACTCGCGGCTCGCCTTCGAGGCGCTCAAGTACCTCGCCGCGCTGCTGTGCCACAAGAAGTTCTCCATCGACTTCATCAACATGGGCGGCTTGCAGGTCAGTATGGGAACAGATAGAAGGATTCGCGCGACTCGCGGCTCGCCTTCGAGGCGATCAAGTACCTCATCAACCTTAAACCTAATACTTTATAAAGTTGAAAATCTATTAAAGATATTTGATAGATTGTAGTATCTTGATGCGCTGGCATCTGTACTTATATGAAAGCTTCCGTAGAACATGACATTATCGCCTGTTGCCGTATTCATAGAATCCAGTCGTTTAACCCTGCACGTCAACTATGCAGCTTGCCTTTGGAATGGGGAAGACCCTTAGATGATATTTGTATATGGCGCGACCATAGCTTGTTGTCAATCTGACCGAAGAGGTCAACCTATTTTGAAATATAAAATGACATTACAGATCCATTAGTTTCACAGTTGCTATCTCCATTGTACCCTAAGCGTTTTAGTGTGAAACTGCAGACCGATTCCGATATTTCAGAGTTGGTCTTGTAGAACCATGATTTCGTACCGCTTCCTCGAACAGAGAGATCTGAATCCCAGCAATGGTAGTATTATTTTTATGTAATTGTAATAAGTGCCATTTTCCTTCATCAGAAATTCCTGGAAGTCCCGCGGCCGTCGGTAGCGGCGACGGGCGTCTCCATCTGTCTGTACTACCTAGCTTACTGTGAAGACGCCATGGAGCGAGTCTGTCTACTGCCCAGAAGGACGCTAGCTGATCTGGTCAAGTAAGCATAATACATATGTACATAAACATTCATACATAAACTCAGGCCTTTCTCCCTGCCACAATCGTTACATATTATATTGCTTTTGTCTCATACACGTTCATACATCTGGTATGTAAGCATAAATGATAAATGATGTTTATTTTGCAAGTAGGCTTTTACAAACACTTTTACACGTCATTTTTTTAAAACTAGATGGGGCCGGTGTTTCGTACCTGATTACTCTGAGAAGAAACAGCCGAAACAAACTCAGAGGTCATAGTCTCTTTTGAAGTCCAGACATAATCTTGCTCAATGAGGCCTATGCAGATTAGTGTCTGAGATGGTCTTTTGAAGAAAGAACCACACAGATTTGAGTGGACCTGTCCAGTCAGTGCAAGCATTTGTCAGTTATCGTGTAGCTCGGCCCTAGTCGTGGGTTCGAACCCTCACAGGCGGTATTACATTTGTGTAATTTATTTCATCACCACTGCTCTCAAAACGGTGAAGGAAAACATCGTGAGGAAACCGGTATGTCCTAGAACCAAAAGAAGAAAGAAGTCATGTGACATCTTCCAATCCGCACTGGGCCCGCGTGGTGGATTATAGCCCATCGCAAAACCAGCCCGTTATACAATATACAATATACCTCCAATATCACAGCAACCAGAACAGTCGTTACAGGTAGTCAGTGGCCCAAATAGTCTGACAACCAGTCTCGCCAAGGGGTATCGTATCACCTACTAACTGGGTTGTAGAGGTCAGATAGGCGGTCGCTCCATGTATTCAGCTGCATCCGGTTAGACTGGAAGCCGCAATATAATGATGACAACATATTGATCACAGCAACCAGAAAGTTCCATGAATGCTCCAGTACAAAAAAATACTGACGGTAACGGTAGTCACACGTGTCTCTCGTGATCGTAAAAAGTGTTTTACTCATTAAAATGTTCTCTGGTATCATCAGAGAGCCAACCTGCCTGTTTTCCGCCTAACAACAATGCGTTATTCGTTTATCCACAGATACGCGCTCTGGCTACTAGAATGTTCGCACGACTCCGGCCGGTGTCACGCGACCATGTTCTTCGGACTGTCCTTCCAGTTCCGCGTCATCCTTGAGGAGTTTGATCATCAAGTAAGTCTCAGTTTACTCTAAATAAAAGTAAATTTACAGATCTTCGTTATTTTATCTGCACAAAACAAACATTGATCAGTTTCTTGTTAGACTGGATAATAGAGAAAACATCGTGAGGAAACCAGCATGCCTGAGAGATATTTCTTGACGGCATGTAAAGCCAAGTCAGAGGCCCATGGACGGCATAAAAACTCTGACACCAGGTTAGGCACTAACCACACGATAAAGAAGAAGATGTCGATGTAGAATTAGGCGTATCTTTCGCTTCGAAGTTGTGAAAATGTCTTGGTGCCAAAGACACATTGTCGCCATATTTTTTTTTTGCATTCTTATTGCGTGCATATACTACTCTGTCAAGAAAGTACCGGGAAAAGATCAATAATACACAAAATGTCTGTTATTCATCCAAATTTATTTTATCACCTTCAAAGTATGCTCCTTTAGAAACGATACACTTGCGCCAACGAATAATCCATTCATCAAAACATTTTTTAAACGCTGCTTCCGGAATTGAGTTCAGTTCTCGCCGCGAATTCTCCTTTATGTCTTCTATCGATTGAAAACGGGTGCCACGAAGTGGTAATTTGAGTTTAGGAAAAAGAAAAAAGTTAGCAGGAGCCATATCTGGTGAATATGGTGGTTGCTGGATGGTATTTGTTGAGTGTTTGGTCAAAAATTCGTTCACAATGATAGCCTTGTGCGAAGGCGCATTGTCGTGGTGCAAAATCCAAGAATTTTCTTTCCACAAATCTGGCCTTTTTCGTCGAATTTGCTCTCTTAAACGCCGCATAACGCTCAAATAATATTCTTTATTTACCGTTAGACCTTCCGGTAAGAATTCAGAGTGCACAACACCGCGATAGTCAAAGAAAACAGTCAACATGACTTTGACTTTTGATCGACTTTGGCGTGTTTTTTTCGGTTTCGGTTCAGTTGGAAGGCGCCACTCCGAAGCTTGTTGACTAGTTTGCATGTCAAACTCGTAAACCCACGTCTCGTCACCAGTAACAATGCGTTTCATGAATGTTGGGTCCGAACTGACTCGTTCTTGCATGTCCTCAGCGACTTTCATGCGATTGAGTTTTTGGAGAAAATTCAGATCTTTTGGGACTAGCCGAGCAGCAACATGTTTCATACCCAAATCATTAGTTAAAATGGTACGGATCGACTCGTGAGATACAGAAAGTTCGGCAGCTATCTCTCTCAGAGTTGAATGGGGATTTTCAGTCACTATTTTCTTCACTTTTGCGATGTTAACTTCAGTTGCAGACGTTGACGGCCTACGAGAGCGAGGCAAATCTTCCATCACATCTCGACCGCTTTTGAACGCTTTGAACCACTCATAAGCACGAGTTTTTGATAAAGTCGATTCACCGTAAGCCTTCTGTAACATTTTCAGTGACTCCGAACACGAAATTCCATTGGCGATGCAAAATTTAAGACAAACTCTTTGTTCGATATTTTTGTCCATTATGAAATTCGCAATACACACTATATATGATATTACTAAAACCAGCACTGTATTTAATATAAATAACAGATGCAACTCAAACTCCGCGCCAAAATGGAAAACAGTTGTGCCAATCTAACAACTACAAAAAAACAAATATTTGAATTTGGAACCATAAACAAATCATCCATTCCCGATACTTTTTTGACTGAATGTAAATCTTTTTCAGGTAGTTTTAAGCTAATTTCGTAACTATCAATGTAGGGGAGACTTACGGCGCACTCTTAGACATATTTCGACTGTATAACCGCTTGCCAAAATCGAAGTTTTGTGCACCCTGAAGAGCTTTTAACACTTATGTAGCAGGCATTTTGAAGTCATTTTTATTATTAAATGACTTGGTTCAGGTAACTTTAATGGATTTTGGACTTTTACCGTTATTTTTTTTTTGTATTTTATATTAATTCTCGTAATTTTCTACGCTAGGACGGTCTCCGCAAGTTGTACAACGTAATATCCACTCTCCCTATCCTGAGCGCGGACGAGGATGAGTCCCGCGTCACTGAAGACGAGACCTGCGCCGCGCGGCAGATAGTACGACACGTGTGCGTCGCTCTGCGCAGGTACTGTGCCTACTTATATTGATATATCGTTCATGCAAAATCGCCATAGTATTCCCAAACCACTGTAACTGTCCTGAAAGTCAGAATCAACAGTGGCGACCACGAGAAAAGCGCCGAGACAATGAAGCTCGACGAAGTCCCAGGGAAACAATAGTTTAATTGACACCATAAAACAATAATTCCAAGACACCAATCTCTAAAAAAAACTTTATTTTGGGCGTGGAAACCCGATTCCCGATTCTCACATATATGTATAATCTCAACATGAATGATGTAACCAAGATTTTGTAACAATATTTTGATTTTAAAAGAGTGTCCATGGAGTTTCTTGCCCGTTCTTCTCCATAGAGATCTACGCTAGGGAATGGGCAACTACAGTACTTTCTCAAGTTATTATGCCTTGTGACTGGGACTGTAGCTTTGATTTTCTTTTTTGTATTTTTGACATTCAAAAGTGCCGTAATGGTCTAATTGAAATAAATGCTTTGAGTTTGAGTTTTGAGTTTGATTTTCAATTAATTGCCAAATTCATTCGATTCGAATCATTGAGTTAACTAAACTGACGTTACAGCGTGCTATTGTCATACAAAATCTATAAGAGAACTGCGTTTTGACAGCTCTTAAAAAGTATGTCAATTGGTGTGTCACTAATTGGTTTAATTGTCTTTGATCCCGCAACGATTCCAACAACTCAGATACTGGTTACGTAGCCACGGCGCAGGAGTCGTACGCGCAGCAGTCTTCGCATTTTATAAACCTTAATTAATATGAAATAGTATGCAATGTCTCGCGCCGAACGACCGGCATTTTAATAACATGCCGTAGAATACGGATTCCAGCAACGCGCGCGGATGACGTCATCACATGCGCGTAAGACGCTTGCGGCGAGTGCTAAACAGAAATATTGTTAAAATAATGCTGCGAAACTGCTGATTAGACAGAGAGATCCGATACAGCGAATGACGTCATTCGTTGCATCGACGTACAAAATCCATACTAAATTCCGTTTATCTAGAAAGAGATAGAAACAAAAGATTAAAAGGTTATAACTTTTGTGTTGTCTGGCCGATTTATGTGTTGTTTTCGCTTTTTGACATTATTTTTATAGTACTTTAACATACCGTATCGAAATAAAAAATTATGCATATTCCCTATTGGTAACCTCTAGGTCCATATGTAACACGAAGATTGAGGAGCTCGTGGCTAAATAATAACAGCCTCTCGAGTCGTTGTCGTTGAGGTTAAGCCGCGCTTGCCAAGGTTGGTCTGTGGATGGGTGACCACCTATTACGTACCGAGTTTACTCCGTGCCTCGGAAAGCACGTTAAGCCGTTGGACCCGGCTGTCATTTGTAGATCTATGACAGTCGTTACAGGTAGTCAGTGGCCCAAAATGTCAAAAAAACAGTCTTACCAAGGGGTATCGTGTTACCCAGTACTAACTGGGTTGTGGAGGTCAGATAGGCAGTCGCTCCATGTGAAATACAGGTACTCAGCTGCATCCGGTTAGACTGCAAGCCGATCCCAACATAGTTGGGACATAGTTGGGCAGATGATGACTTAAGATGGAACGACTGCCTATCTGTCCTCCATAACTGCATTACTATGACGATCCGAATGGCGCACGGTAGTGAGGCTGCCTTACGTTCTTAGGGTCCCGGGTTCGAATCCCGGTTGGAGCAAATGTTTGTGTGATAAGCATGGACATTTTGTTTCCGAGTCATGGATGTTTATATGTATAATAAGTATGTATTTACAAACAAAAAGTATCTATGTAGTATATCAACTATCTGGTGTCCACGACACAAGCCTCGTCGCTTACTGTGACACTGGATGGCGCTGTGTCCAGCGATATTTATTATTTATTTATTACTGGTTACCTTGGTTACCCTTAGGTAAGACGAATATTGACCCGTGTTAATAAGTGGTGTGATAATAGTGTTTGTATCGCAGATACTTGGAGGCTCACCTAAGGTTACGCGCCGCGCAAGTCGCGAGGCAGCAAGGTGACAATGTTCCTGACCCACCGCCTTATAAGGTAAGTACTTAACTTACTGTTGACCTAAGTGACATTAGGATACTCTAAAGCCTGACAGAGGCGCGTTTTTGCGTTTTCGCGTTTCTGCGTCCCAATATAAAATGCGAAATTGCGATATGAGTTCTTAGAACATTTGGTATTGGGACGCAGAAACGCATAAACGCGTGTGGGGGAGGCTTTAACGTGATTTGTTAAACTTATCATGTTCTGAGTGTTCTGGACCCATATCGTCTATGAAGAGTGGGTTCAATGCTGCTAGGGATGGTGCTCGGTCGAATGATGTTCTCGTTGCATTTTTTTTATCATAGTGCTTCCAGTCTTACCGGATGCAGCTGAATACCAGTATGTTGTAGATGTTATCATTGCATTTTTTTATCATAGTTTATTGGGGTCGGCTTCCAGTCTTACCGGATGCAGCTGAATACCAGTATGTTGTAGATGTTATCGTTGCATTTTTTTATCATAGTTTATTGGGGTCGGCTTCCAGTCTTACCGGATGCAGCTGAATACCAGTATGTTGTAGATGTTATCATTGCATTTTTTTATCATAGTTTATTGGGGTCGGCTTCCAGTCTTACCGGATGCAGCTGAATACCAGTATGTTGTAGATGTTATCGTTGCATTTTTTTATCATAGTTTATTGGGGTCGGCTTACAGTCTTACCGGATGCAGCTGAATACCAGTATGTTGTAGATGTTATTGTTGCATTTTTTTATCATAGTTTATTGGGGTCGGCTTACAGTCTTACCGGATGCAGCTGAATACCAGTATGTTGTAGATGTTATCGTTGCATTTTTACGGTTCCATACCCAAAGGGTAAAAACAGGACCCTATTACTAAGACTCGACTGTCTGTCCGTCCGTCTGTCACCAGAGGCCCTACTCTCTAACGTTTCGTCCGTATATTCGGATCTATCCGTCTCTCTCGCGCACGTCTGCAGATGAGTGTGAGTGAGAGAGACGGGTAGGGCCCCAGACACAAACGTGTTTTTTTTTGCCGTTTTGTCTAATGTTGTAAATATTGGAACGGAGCACTTCGTGCGCGAGTCCGACTCGCACTTGACCGGTTTTTTTTTAATTTCGGATCAAAATAAAGATTTGTGTTATGAGTTTAAGATGTGTGTCTGTCTGTGGCATAATAGCTCCCAAACGAGTTGACGAATTTTATTTTTGTGCTTATGTTTCCATCTAGATGATTCTTATTTGTAGTTGGACCCGGTAGATGGCACTGCTGTCAATTTGATTTATTGATAGGACAATGTTTGTTGGGTCAGGTAGTTAAAGCCTTATCACACTAGCAGATTCATCGCGCTGTGTGTCGGTTGGACGCCCGTAACGCCTGTTCCGCTTTGAAGACGCTCGCAACCCGCTAGTGTGATAAAACTCTTATAATGTATATTATTATTCGCAGGCCTCAAAATCAACACCCGAAGAGGTCCAAGAGCAGATAGAACTGCTACAGAGTGTGGCCTGCTCCCGCTGGGCGGCTGTAGACGAGCTACTGGAGCTGGGCGGCGTGGCGCTTCTTCTGCAAGTCACAAGCCTGGCGATGGAGTGGAACTTTAACGGCAGGTAACAGCTAGAACTGCTACAGAGTGTGGCCTGCTCACGCTGGGCGGCTGTAGACGAGCTACTGGAGCTGGGCGGCGTGGCGCTTCTGCTGCAAGTCACCAGCCTGGCGATGGAGTGGAACTTTAACGGCAGGTAACAGCTAGAACTGCTACAGAGTGTGGCCTGCTCACGCTGGGCGGCTGTAGACGAGCTACTGGAGCTGGGCGGCGTGGCGCTTCTTCTGCAAGTCACAAGCCTGGCGATGGAGTGGAACTTTAACGGCAGGTAACAGCTAGAACTGCTACAGAGTGTGGCCTGCTCACGCTGGGCGGCTGTAGACGAGCTACTGGAGCTGGGTGGCGTGGCGCTTCTGATACGTGATGATTTGATACGTGTTTTAAGTTTTATCAAGTTAATAAACATTGACGAAGATAAGACGTGTCAAAGATCATGAGTGGGGAGCCTGACGTTACATTTGAGTAAAAAATGGACTCAAATGTGACGTCACACGAGTTTTCGACGCACTGTATCGGCTTAATTTTTTGTTTACGTGAAAAAAGAATAAATATGTGTCCAATATATTTTTGGAAATCTATCTGACGGACTAATTAGATTTTTTTTGTCATCTACCCTATTTTGTGGTAGGAGTAGAATCCATAAAAGCACAAAGTCACGATATCTGCTGGCCTCTCAATGTGACAAGCAGATAGCGTGGCATCAACCTTACGACCTCTACAATAAAGCTCATTCTCCACAGGTCGCCATTTGACGTAATCTGTGTTTTCCCATCGCCTCCATTGAAAAATATAACTTACCACCACTACAATAAAGCTAATTCTCCCCAGATCAGAGACAGTGCGGTCCGCGTTAGACGTGATCTCCGTATGCTGTGTGGCGCCGCGAGTTCAGCTCTTGTTAACTGAGAAATTAGATTTGAACAACGCTGAGATGACGACTGGAGTCAATATTGTGCTAGGTAAGTTGCATTCATCGGCATCATTAACTGTGGTTATTAGATATCGTTTTAATAGTGGTCGTTTTATTAGAGAGAAAAAGATAGCAATAGCCTACATTAAGTTTAGTTTGTGCACAACAGAATCGACACCAATATTTAAAAATTGTCCTTCGGCACAAGTTAGCAGGTATGCATACGTCCACAGTACACACTAACACTACTTGATGCAACACATTTTGGTAATAAGAAAATAAGTAAGGTCTGGCGGCCCTGGGATCTTGCTCTATTTTAGTCACACGTCCTAAAGGGCCGTGTGACTACTGTGACTACGTCCCTCATCACATGTCTGTATCACGACAGTCTATTCCCTTTCAACTTTACTGGAACTGTAAATTACATTATTTTGTGTTCTAAATTCATATTCGTATATCTGACCGTGGCATGATTTTGGGCCCTATCAGAATACCAGCACTGTGTCTTTTATTTAAATGTCACAGCACCATGTTGACATAGGAGCCTTTTGGCCTCGTACAGGACCAATTGGATTATTTTATATTTTTTCTTGTTGACTTTTTTTGTTTTGATAATTTTGTCTTATTGTTTATTCTATCTTTTTTTTTTCCTGTGTGAGTCTAATAAATACTTTTTCTTTCTTTCATCATCTACAGACTGAATAGGGTAGAAGTAGATGACAAAAACAATCTACATAGTCCGTCAGAAAAAAAAAAAAAATTGGACACGTACTTTGACACGTAAAAAAAAAATGAAGACGATACAGTGCGTTGAAAACTCGTGTGACGTCACATTTGAGTACATTTTTTTACCGGACGTACGTCACACAAGCCCCCACTCATGCATGATCTTTGATGCGTTTTATCTTCGTCAATTTTTATTAATTTGATAAAATAAAAAACACGCATCCAATATTTTTCGATAATCTAACTGACGGACTAAAGAGAATAATATTTTTTTAAGTGAAAACTTATTTAGGCGCGTTGAGCTCTTTTTCAAAAACATTGAACGACCGTCACCTCCACTCACATCTCGCTTCGTAGCACTCGTAGCCGATCCGCTATGACGTAGCACCACATAGACGTGCGCGGGGTACAAACCGTAGCAGTGTTGCGACTGGGGGGGGGGCTGTGTACTTTTGTTATCACTTCTATCGGCAGTCCCCAAAGACTGCCCCGATTTTTTTGATTTTTAGTCGGGGATCATCCCTATTCTCCTATTGCTGGGTATAGGCCTCTCTCTTATTTGCGACTAGCTGTTGCCCGTGACTTTCGTTCGCGTGAAATTATTATAAAAATATTATTACTATTATTCCCTATTTGAATCGGATTTTGTTAACAATTTTAATTTTTTGTTTTTGCACGGAAATCTAATGCGTTTTCTGCAATAAAAGTAGCCTTCGTTACTCGTTATAACATCAGCTGTATGTCAGTAAGACTCCTGTCAAAATCGGTCCAGCCGTTTCGAAGATTAGCCGGAACAAACAGACAGAAAGACAAAAAATAAAATTAAAGTTTTTTGTTATAAGTACCGTATATACCTTTATAAGCATTTGTTAAAAAGCTGTTATTTTTTTAATTAGAAATTGACACTTCAATTTTATTTATTTGTATAGATGTATTTTTTTTTAAATTTTATTTATTTATTTAGGTAACCAACAGCGAATACATACAACTTTACAAAATAAGCTTGTTGTAGTTATTATGGCCAATTATAGGTTTCCCTGTATAACTGGGATTATGTATAACACTTGCGAACGGATTAATGCCAGATATTTTCAAAAATAAAATTACAAAACAATACAAAATAAGTTTCAAGTTAAATTTAGATGACAATTTTGAAAAATTTAAAACAAAAAGGTTGTATAAAAGATAGTACAAGAAGAAGATTGGTTGCTTGTCATTTATCTCCGTTTATAATGTTTACTATTCGTTTTTTGAATGTCGGTTTACTATAGTTAAATAAATCAACTTCCGAGAATTCCGAGTTATAAATTCGAGCAATGCGAGTCAGTACACAGTTCTTAGCAAAATAAGTGGAGTGTCTAGGAACGCGCAACATGGGCGTGTGACGAGTGCGCCGTAGGGGAGTGTTAAAAGTTATCTGTGCGACCAATTCCGGGCAATTAAGGCGTCCATTGAGAGTGTCATAGAGCAAACACATGTCCATCACTTTACGCCTTTCTTCGAGTGTTAGCAGACCATAGGTTCGACAGCTATCTTCGTAAGACATTGGAGGTTTACGGAGGCGATAATTAAGATGGTTAATAAATTTTCTTTGGATTCTTTCTATTTGGTTCTTATAAATTATGTATTGTGGGGACCAGATTTATTAGTTATTTATTAGTTATTTGATTTATTAGTATAGATAAATATTAATATTTAGGTTAAATCGCTACAATTTTTTTACCATTTTTATTAAATAAGTCCCAATCCCGACAAATGTTATAGAGGCGCGCTCTGTTGTGTAGCGGCGGTGTAGTAATAGTAACGCAGATGTGTTGGCAGGCGCGGCGGACGGCGAGATCGTGCCGGAGCCCGAGGTGCAGAAGTATTAGTATAGTATAGATGAGTCCCAGTCCCGACACATGTTATAGAGGCGCGCTCTGTTGTGTAGCGGCGGTGTAGTAATAGTAACGCAGATGTGTTGGCAGGCGCGGCGGACGGCGAGATCGTGCCGGAGCCCGAGGTGCAGAAGTATTAGTATAGTATAGATGAGTCCCAGTCCCGACACATGTTATAGAGGCGCGCTCTGTTGTGTAGCGGCGGTGTAGTAATAGTAACGCAGATGTGTTGGCAGGCGCGGCGGACGGCGAGATCGTGCCGGAGCCCGAGGTGCAGAAGGCGGCACTCAACGTGCTCGTCAACTGCGTCTGCGCGCCCGTGCATCGAGTGAGTACGATACCTTTATATGTTAACGAACCATGTGACTTTCAGATCCCTTAAGGTACACCTCCTTTGGCGACTGAAACGGCAAAGTCGCCCCACTCGCTGTGGCAAAATAGCCCCACTCGCTGTGGCAATGTCGCCCCACTTGTTGTGGCAAAGTCGCCCCACTCGCTGTGGCAAAGTCGCCTCACATGCTGTGGCAAGGTCGTCCGACTTGCCGGGGTTGCGGGACTATTCGAAAGAGATACCGTGGCCCCGGAACACAAAGGGCGATTAAGGAACATGGATGGGTTTAGTCAGTAAAAGTCTTACACTCCCTCCTGTTCCGCCCAGAGTGGGAGAAGTCATTTGATGGTATCCCATCCGAAAAAAAAAAGGTCGCCCGACTTGCTGTGGCAAAGTGGCCCCACTCGCTATGACAAGTCGCCCTACTCGCTGTGCGAAGTCGCCCCTCTCGCTGTGGCAAAATCGCTCTACTCGCTGTGACGACGACGACAACGTCTGCGGTTTGCCGTCACTTTAAATTCAGGCTTTTACTTCAAGATAAACCCTTGATTATTTTCAATGCGTTTCAGACCTTGATGAACTAAACAAAAACTCACAAAGATCGCCTTTGTACAATCTTTTCTTTGTTTTTAATTAAATAAATAATGCTTATTAGTATATAGTTTGTATATAGTGTAATTATTTAAATAATGCTAATTTGTTTGTCTTTTTCCCAGGCTGGCACCTCAACGACGCGGTTCTCTATAACTGGGTCCAGTAAAAAGAAAACCGCGGTCAAGTCGTACGAAGATCTAATACAGAAGGTCTGGGAGAGCGTGCGGACCAACAACGGTATTATGGTGAGTTCAATTGTACTTTGATGTTAGTGTAGTAAGGTTTCTTTTCAATATTAACTAGCTGTGCCCCGCGACCTTCGTCCGCGTGAAAATATTAGGTACTTCAGTATTTGAATCAGATTTTCGAACAATTTCAAGGGTTTTTTTTTCTTTGAACGGAACCCTAATCCTTTTTCTACAATAAAAGTAGCCTATGGTACTCCTTATAACATCTGCCAGTAAAAGTCTTGTCAAAATCGGTCCAGCCGTTCCGGAGATTAGCCGTAACATACAGACAGACGGACAAAAATTAAAAAAATCGAAGCACACCATATTTTAATAAAAGCAGTTATAGCATACGCAAAAAACCAACCAAATCTTATTCCTTTTGAGTATGAAAAGTGACCTATTACCAGGGCGTGAGAGTTGTGTGTGCTCCTGAGGTTACTGGGTTCAACATGTTGCTATCTGGAGTCTAGATTTGAACTCTGTGTATCAAAATGGATACACACCCTGTTAGTTAACCTTTTGAAAGCCAGAGCATAAACGCACGCGCGTGCCCTCAACGCCAAGCCACAATTTCACCGCAAATACCTAAAAAAAGAATAATTGGGATTCCAAAACTATTTAATTGTTTATTTCGTGTTGTGCACTGCATTTAGGCCCGGTTTCCACCAAAAGAGGAGACGAGCGGAGCGGAGAGGAGAAGTGTGAAAACCGACCAATCACATTGGTTGAAATCTACATCACGTTTCTCGTCTCTCCTGTGATTGGTCGAATCTTGCACATCTCCTCTCCGCTCCGCTCGTCTCCGCTTTGGTGGAAACCGGGCCTTATCGTCACATATTTGTGTCGTTGGTGTACAAGACGCGCTGGGTTGTCACGTATATGTGTGGCTTTCAAAAGTTAAAACCTGAGGGCAAAATGTTGGTGTGTCATACGTCTCTGTTTACTCTCCCTTTCATACAACCGTGATGTTATTTTAATCTTATTTTATTTCCCACCAGGTATTACTATCCCTAATGATGGTAAAATCGCCCATAACGGACGCGGATCGCTTGCGTGGCCTCGCGTGCAGAGCGCTCGCTGGGCTAGCGAGATGCCCAACAGTGAGACAGATCATATCCAAGCTCCCACTCTTCACCACCTCCCAGATACAAGGTAATTTAGACGTCTGCGAAGTCTCGCTAGATAATTGTTGTTATCTAAACTAATAATTATAAAGAGGAAAGATTTGTATTTTTGTATGTGTTAACGACACATAATCTGTGGTCGAACGAGGCCGCTCAAGTTGGCAACACGGCCCGGAACCGCTAACTCCACTTCCGCGCGATGGCCGCCGCCCGCGCGGCGCGCCGCCATTATTCATTGCGAAAACAACCCGGCACCGTCAACATCTAGCGATAGCCAATTTTACTGTAATACTTTTACCTCTTGTTTCATTAAATTCATTAAACAAAGTTTAACTTCCATACATCGCATTTTTAATGTGCCTCCTACAATCTGCACAGTATGTAACGAATAAACTTAAAAACTACTGGACCGATTTGAAAAATTCTTTCAGCAATGGATAGCTACATTATCAGCGAGTAACATAGGCTATATTTTATCCCCGTACTCCCACTTGAACGGGAACTACGCGGGTGAAACCGCGTGACGTCCGCTAGTCTTGAAATAAAAGGAACTCCGTTTTATTAGACTGGTTTTTATTACTCGTAATAAACACGTACGCGTACAATCATTACACTGTGTTGCCAACTGTTGCTGTGTACCAACTGTAAAATAATTAATTAATTTATTTATTTAACGGTTTATGTACACACTACATCCAGAAAAGAAGAAAGGAATAGAAAAAAGGTGATGCTTATTTCTAAAGAAATCTCTTTCAGCATACCTGCGAAGGAGAGTAGATAAAAAGAGATGTACACAAAGTGTGTAAAAGATGAGAAAATAGAATACATAAAAACTTAAAGCAAATAAAGAATTTAAATGTAACATTCAATATAAGAATATACTTACATACATACAAGACAAAATATATAACACAAATATAAACTACAAAATAATATATAATAATAAATACCTATTAAGATGGTAGAGGAGTTGCCAACCTAAACAACATAAAAAAACTATTTAAGATTTTGCGCATTTTGAAAGGCATCTTTTTTTTCGACTTTTTTTGAGATTTAACATCTCGTTTTACGGTAAGACTCAATGTAATGCACTCAAAACATTGTGTTGGTGCATTGAATATTACGGGAGTCGTGAAAGGTGTTTAAAGTAATGTTATAACATTAAAAACTAGTATAAAAAAAAATGTGTTAAAGTTGGAACTTTGATCCCCAATATCTCCGTAACTAGAAAGTTCCCAGGTATGGTCTAGAACAAAAAGTAAACGGTTTACGGTTTAAGACATTTATTTCGCTCAAAAAGGATACAATTATTCACTTCTATGAGGAAAAACATAATAATTAAGATACAATAAACGACGATTTCGCTTGATAATAAACTAAAATTAAGTTATAAAAAAAAAAACGGCAAAAGTAAAGAGTTATAGAGTTTACAGTCTTTCGACCGTAGTTTGTCCTCGGTGCTCTTAAAATTAAAATGGTTAGCCTGCCTCGTAATGCGCCAAAATAAAATATTGCAATGCCTTTCGGCTTCGTTAGGGTAAATTTACATCCTTTTAAGTGTGCAGAGGCTGATGTTTTCTTATTAATCTTAACATTTTATTTGCAGTGTTAATGCGCGACCCAATCCTCCAGGAGAAGCGACAGGAACACGTGATGTTCCAGAAGTATGCGCTCGAACTGCTGGAGCGAGTGTCGGGCAAGAGCAAACACATGGGCGCCGAGTTCGAGACCTCGCTAGCTAATATACATAGAGTAAGTAATTTATTTATTATTTATAGTTAATTAAAACGGTAAACACCAATTACAATAATTAACATAGAAACACCTATTACAGTAATTAACAAAACAATGGATTGAATTAATTAATTAAATAATAATTACGAAAACTAATACTAACACGGAACAGTGGACACTCTTGCATACTTTCTCTCACAGAACATCAGACATATTCGCATAACCTTACTCCATTCATCCGCAAACACAATAATAGTAATATCCTCCCGAACAAATTTCTCTATGTGCGAATCATAATCATTTATTTGCAATAATTATTGTTTTTTTTGTACGTTGATGAATTAAATTGTACGTTGTTGTCGATGATATTTGATGTTATTTTTGGAAAATTCTTCAATTATTTCTAAAATACTGAATTTCAAGACATCAAAAGAAGTGAAGTGTTTAAAAAAAATACTGAAAATTCATTGTATATGACTAAATCGGTAACTGGATTGTAGAGGTCAGATCAGTTATTTAAATGCATCCGATTAGACTGGAAGCCGACCCAAACATTTATTTCAAGTATGAGAATCAGGTAAAACACAAGACAGTCCCTTATAACGCAACTTCACCACTTCCAAGTGTGAGTGTATGTGTGTGTGTGTGTGCTGGCGAGAAAGTGACAAGTCCTCGTCCAAGTGACAAGTCCATTGCAAGTGTTTTCGTTCATCAGATCAGACGAGCGAATCACTAATATTTATATTTTGTCCACAGGCAAACGTAGTAGCCCAAACGCGGATAAACTACAACGAACGTCAGTTACTACAGCTGGTAGCCGCGCACTTAGCCGCCAGAGGTCTGACAGCCAGCGCCGCCACGCTACAGCGCGAGGCTAGGCTGCCGCCGCCCGCGCTCCCCGCGCCCCCGCCGCCCCCGCCGCCGCCCGTCTACACCCCCTCCACGCCCACCAGAGTGAGTATAGTCTGTAGACTGACAGCCAGCGCCGCCACGCTACAGCGCGAGGCTAGGCTGCCGCCGCCCGCGCTCCCCGCGCCCCCGCCGCCCCCGCCTCCGCCCGTCTACACCCCCTCCACGCCCACCAGAGTGAGTATAGTCTGTAGACTGACAGCCAGCGCCGCCACGCTACAGCGCGAGGCTAGGCTGCCGCCGCCCGCGCTCCCCGCGCCCCCGCCGCCCCCGCCTCCGCCCGTCTACACCCCCTCCACGCCCACCAGAGTGAGTATAGTCTGTAGACTGACAGCCAGCGCCGCCACGCTACAGCGCGAGGCTAGGCTGCCGCCGCCCGCGCTCCCCGCGCCCCCGCCGCCCCCGCCTCCGCCCGTCTACACCCCCTCCACGCCCACCAGAGTGAGTATAGTCTGTAGACTGACAGCCAGCGCCGCCACGCTACAGCGCGAGGCTAGGCTGCCGCCGCCCGCGCTCCCCGCGCCCCCGCCGCCCCCGCCGCCGCCCGTCTACACCCCCTCCACGCCCACCAGAGTGAGTATAGTCTGTAGACTGACAGCCAGCGCCGCCACGCTACAGCGCGAGGCTAGGCTGCCGCCGCCCGCGCTCCCCGCGCCCCCGCCGCCCCCGCCTCCGCCCGTCTACACCCCCTCCACGCCCACCAGAGTGAGTATAGTCTGTAGACTGACAGCCAGCGCCGCCACGCTACAGCGCGAGGCTAGGCTGCCGCCGCCCGCGCTCCCCGCGCCCCCGCCGCCCCCGCCTCCGCCCGTCTACACCCCCTCCACGCCCACCAGAGTGAGTATAGTCTGTAGACTGACAGCCAGCGCCGCCACGCTACAGCGCGAGGCTAGGCTGCCGCCGCCCGCGCTCCCCGCGCCCCCGCCGCCCCCGCCGCCGCCCGTCTACACCCCCTCCACGCCCACCAGAGTGAGTATAGTCTGTAGACTGACAGCCAGCGCCGCCACGCTACAGCGCGAGGCTAGGCTGCCGCCGCCCGCGCTCCCCGCGCCCCCGCCGCCCCCGCCGCCGCCCGTCTACACCCCCTCCACGCCCACCAGAGTGAGTATAGTCTGTAGACTGACAGCCAGCGCCGCCACGCTACAGCGCGAGGCTAGGCTGCCGCCGCCCGCGCTCCCCGCGCCCCCGCCGCCCCCGCCTCCGCCCGTCTACACCCCCTCCACGCCCACCAGAGTGAGTATAGTCTGTAGACTGACAGCCAGCGCCGCCACGCTACAGCGCGAGGCTAGGCTGCCGCCGCCCGCGCTCCCCGCGCCCCCGCCGCCCCCGCCGCCGCCCGTCTACACCCCCTCCACGCCCACCAGAGTGAGTATAGTCTGTAGACTGACAGCCAGCGCCGCCACGCTACAGCGCGAGGCTAGGCTGCCGCCGCCCGCGCTCCCCGCGCCCCCGCCGCCCCCGCCGCCGCCCGTCTACACCCCCTCCACGCCCACCAGAGTGAGTATAGTCTGTAGACTGACAGCCAGCGCCGCCACGCTACAGCGCGAGGCTAGGCTGCCGCCGCCCGCGCTCCCCGCGCCCCCGCCGCCCCCGCCGCCGCCCGTCTACACCCCCTCCACGCCCACCAGAGTGAGTATAGTCTGTAGACTGACAGCCAGCGCCGCCACGCTACAGCGCGAGGCTAGGCTGCCGCCGCCCGCGCTCCCCGCGCCCCCGCCGCCCCCGCCTCCGCCCGTCTACACCCCCTCCACGCCCACCAGAGTGAGTATAGTCTGTAGACTGACAGCCAGCGCCGCCACGCTACAGCGCGAGGCTAGGCTGCCGCCGCCCGCGCTCCCCGCGCCCCCGCCGCCCCCGCCTCCGCCCGTCTACACCCCCTCCACGCCCACCAGAGTGAGTATAGTCTGTAGACTGACAGCCAGCGCCGCCACGCTACAGCGCGAGGCTAGGCTGCCGCCGCCCGCGCTCCCCGCGCCCCCGCCGCCCCCGCCGCCGCCCGTCTACACCCCCTCCACGCCCACCAGAGTGAGTATAGTCTGTAGACTGACAGCCAGCGCCGCCACGCTACAGCGCGAGGCTAGGCTGCCGCCGCCCGCGCTCCCCGCGCCCCCGCCGCCCCCGCCTCCGCCCGTCTACACCCCCTCCACGCCCACCAGAGTGAGTATAGTCTGTAGACAGACAGCCAGCGCCGCCACGCTACAGCGCGAGGCTAGGCTGCCGCCGCCCGCGCTCCCCGCGCCCCCGCCGCCCCCGCCTCCGCCCGTCTACACCCCCTCCACGCCCACCAGAGTGAGTATAGTCTGTAGACTGACAGCCAGCGCCGCCACGCTACAGCGCGAGGCTAGGCTGCCGCCGCCCGCGCTCCCCGCGCCCCCGCCGCCCCCGCCGCCGCCCGTCTACACCCCCTCCACGCCCACCAGAGTGAGTATAGTCTGTAGACTGACAGCCAGCGCCGCCACGCTACAGCGCGAGGCTAGGCTGCCGCCGCCCGCGCTCCCCGCGCCCCCGCCGCCCCCGCCTCCGCCCGTCTACACCCCCTCCACGCCCACCAGAGTGAGTATAGTCTGTAGACTGACAGCCAGCGCCGCCACGCTACAGCGCGAGGCTAGGCTGCCGCCGCCCGCGCTCCCCGCGCCCCCGCCGCCCCCGCCGCCGCCCGTCTACACCCCCTCCACGCCCACCAGAGTGAGTATAGTCTGTAGACTGACAGCCAGCGCCGCCACGCTACAGCGCGAGGCTAGGCTGCCGCCGCCCGCGCTCCCCGCGCCCCCGCCGCCCCCGCCGCCGCCCGTCTACACCCCCTCCACGCCCACCAGAGTGAGTATAGTCTGTAGACTGACAGCCAGCGCCGCCACGCTACAGCGCGAGGCTAGGCTGCCGCCGCCCGCGCTCCCCGCGCCCCCGCCGCCCCCGCCTCCGCCCGTCTACACCCCCTCCACGCCCACCAGAGTGAGTATAGTCTGTAGACTGACAGCCAGCGCCGCCACGCTACAGCGCGAGGCTAGGCTGCCGCCGCCCGCGCTCCCCGCGCCCCCGCCGCCCCCGCCTCCGCCCGTCTACACCCCCTCCACGCCCACCAGAGTGAGTATAGTCTGTAGACTGACAGCCAGCGCCGCCACGCTACAGCGCGAGGCTAGGCTGCCGCCGCCCGCGCTCCCCGCGCCCCCGCCGCCCCCGCCTCCGCCCGTCTACACCCCCTCCACGCCCACCAGAGTGAGTATAGTCTGTAGACTGACAGCCAGCGCCGCCACGCTACAGCGCGAGGCTAGGCTGCCGCCGCCCGCGCTCCCCGCGCCCCCGCCGCCCCCGCCTCCGCCCGTCTACACCCCCTCCACGCCCACCAGAGTGAGTATAGTCTGTAGACTGACAGCCAGCGCCGCCACGCTACAGCGCGAGGCTAGGCTGCCGCCGCCCGCGCTCCCCGCGCCCCCGCCGCCCCCGCCTCCGCCCGTCTACACCCCCTCCACGCCCACCAGAGTGAGTATAGTCTGTAGACTGACAGCCAGCGCCGCCACGCTACAGCGCGAGGCTAGGCTGCCGCCGCCCGCGCTCCCCGCGCCCCCGCCGCCCCCGCCGCCGCCCGTCTACACCCCCTCCACGCCCACCAGAGTGAGTATAGTCTGTAGACTGACAGCCAGCGCCGCCACGCTACAGCGCGAGGCTAGGCTGCCGCCGCCCGCGCTCCCCGCGCCCCCGCCGCCCCCGCCTCCGCCCGTCTACACCCCCTCCACGCCCACCAGAGTGAGTATAGTCTGTAGACTGACAGCCAGCGCCGCCACGCTACAGCGCGAGGCTAGGCTGCCGCCGCCCGCGCTCCCCGCGCCCCCGCCGCCCCCGCCGCCGCCCGTCTACACCCCCTCCACGCCCACCAGAGTGAGTATAGTCTGTAGACTGACAGCCAGCGCCGCCACGCTACAGCGCGAGGCTAGGCTGCCGCCGCCCGCGCTCCCCGCGCCCCCGCCGCCCCCGCCGCCGCCCGTCTACACCCCCTCCACGCCCACCAGAGTTTGTATAGTCTGTAGACTGACAGCCAGCGCCGCCACGCTACAGCGCGAGGCTAGGCTGCCGCCGCCCGCGCTCCCCGCGCCCCCGCCGCCCCCGCCTCCGCCCGTCTACACCCCCTCCACGCCCACCAGAGTGAGTATAGTCTGTAGACTGACAGCCAGCGCCGCCACGCTACAGCGCGAGGCTAGGCTGCCGCCGCCCGCGCTCCCCGCGCCCCCGCCGCCCCCGCCTCCGCCCGTCTACACCCCCTCCACGCCCACCAGAGTGAGTATAGTCTGTAGACTGACAGCCAGCGCCGCCACGCTACAGCGCGAGGCTAGGCTGCCGCCGCCCGCGCTCCCCGCGCCCCCGCCGCCCCCGCCTCCGCCCGTCTACACCCCCTCCACGCCCACCAGAGTGAGTATAGTCTGTAGACTGACAGCCAGCGCCGCCACGCTACAGCGCGAGGCTAGGCTGCCGCCGCCCGCGCTCCCCGCGCCCCCGCCGCCCCCGCCTCCGCCCGTCTACACCCCCTCCACGCCCACCAGAGTGAGTATAGTCTGTAGACTGACAGCCAGCGCCGCCACGCTACAGCGCGAGGCTAGGCTGCCGCCGCCCGCGCTCCCCGCGCCCCCGCCGCCCCCGCCTCCGCCCGTCTACACCCCCTCCACGCCCACCAGAGTGAGTATAGTCTGTAGACTGACAGCCAGCGCCGCCACGCTACAGCGCGAGGCTAGGCTGCCGCCGCCCGCGCTCCCCGCGCCCCCGCCGCCCCCGCCTCCGCCCGTCTACACCCCCTCCACGCCCACCAGAGTGAGTATAGTCTGTAGACTGACAGCCAGCGCCGCCACGCTACAGCGCGAGGCTAGGCTGCCGCCGCCCGCGCTCCCCGCGCCCCCGCCGCCCCCGCCGCCGCCCGTCTACACCCCCTCCACGCCCACCAGAGTGAGTATAGTCTGTAGACTGACAGCCAGCGCCGCCACGCTACAGCGCGAGGCTAGGCTGCCGCCGCCCGCGCTCCCCGCGCCCCCGCCGCCCCCGCCGCCGCCCGTCTACACCCCCTCCACGCCCACCAGAGTGAGTATAGTCTGTAGACTGACAGCCAGCGCCGCCACGCTACAGCGCGAGGCTAGGCTGCCGCCGCCCGCGCTCCCCGCGCCCCCGCCGCCCCCGCCGCCGCCCGTCTACACCCCCTCCACGCCCACCAGAGTGAGTATAGTCTGTAGACTGACAGCCAGCGCCGCCACGCTACAGCGCGAGGCTAGGCTGCCGCCGCCCGCGCTCCCCGCGCCCCCGCCGCCCCCGCCTCCGCCCGTCTACACCCCCTCCACGCCCACCAGAGTGAGTATAGTCTGTAGACTGACAGCCAGCGCCGCCACGCTACAGCGCGAGGCTAGGCTGCCGCCGCCCGCGCTCCCCGCGCCCCCGCCGCCCCCGCCTCCGCCCGTCTACACCCCCTCCACGCCCACCAGAGTGAGTATAGTCTGTAGACTGACAGCCAGCGCCGCCACGCTACAGCGCGAGGCTAGGCTGCCGCCGCCCGCGCTCCCCGCGCCCCCGCCGCCCCCGCCGCCGCCCGTCTACACCCCCTCCACGCCCACCAGAGTGAGTATAGTCTGTAGACTGACAGCCAGCGCCGCCACGCTACAGCGCGAGGCTAGGCTGCCGCCGCCCGCGCTCCCCGCGCCCCCGCCGCCCCCGCCGCCGCCCGTCTACACCCCCTCCACGCCCACCAGAGTGAGTATAGTCTGTAGACTGACAGCCAGCGCCGCCACGCTACAGCGCGAGGCTAGGCTGCCGCCGCCCGCGCTCCCCGCGCCCCCGCCGCCCCCGCCTCCGCCCGTCTACACCCCCTCCACGCCCACCAGAGTGAGTATAGTCTGTAGACTGACAGCCAGCGCCGCCACGCTACAGCGCGAGGCTAGGCTGCCGCCGCCCGCGCTCCCCGCGCCCCCGCCGCCCCCGCCGCCGCCCGTCTACACCCCCTCCACGCCCACCAGAGTGAGTATAGTCTGTAGACTGACAGCCAGCGCCGCCACGCTACAGCGCGAGGCTAGGCTGCCGCCGCCCGCGCTCCCCGCGCCCCCGCCGCCCCCGCCGCCGCCCGTCTACACCCCCTCCACGCCCACCAGAGTGAGTATAGTCTGTAGACTGACAGCCAGCGCCGCCACGCTACAGCGCGAGGCTAGGCTGCCGCCGCCCGCGCTCCCCGCGCCCCCGCCGCCCCCGCCGCCGCCCGTCTACACCCCCTCCACGCCCACCAGAGTGAGTATAGTCTGTAGACTGACAGCCAGCGCCGCCACGCTACAGCGCGAGGCTAGGCTGCCGCCGCCCGCGCTCCCCGCGCCCCCGCCGCCCCCGCCTCCGCCCGTCTACACCCCCTCCACGCCCACCAGAGTGAGTATAGTCTGTAGACTGACAGCCAGCGCCGCCACGCTACAGCGCGAGGCTAGGCTGCCGCCGCCCGCGCTCCCCGCGCCCCCGCCGCCCCCGCCGCCGCCCGTCTACACCCCCTCCACGCCCACCAGAGTGAGTATAGTCTGTAGACTGACAGCCAGCGCCGCCACGCTACAGCGCGAGGCTAGGCTGCCGCCGCCCGCGCTCCCCGCGCCCCCGCCGCCCCCGCCGCCGCCCGTCTACACCCCCTCCACGCCCACCAGAGTGAGTATAGTCTGTAGACTGACAGCCAGCGCCGCCACGCTACAGCGCGAGGCTAGGCTGCCGCCGCCCGCGCTCCCCGCGCCCCCGCCGCCCCCGCCTCCGCCCGTCTACACCCCCTCCACGCCCACCAGAGTGAGTATAGTCTGTAGACTGACAGCCAGCGCCGCCACGCTACAGCGCGAGGCTAGGCTGCCGCCGCCCGCGCTCCCCGCGCCCCCGCCGCCCCCGCCTCCGCCCGTCTACACCCCCTCCACGCCCACCAGAGTGAGTATAGTCTGTAGACTGACAGCCAGCGCCGCCACGCTACAGCGCGAGGCTAGGCTGCCGCCGCCCGCGCTCCCCGCGCCCCCGCCGCCCCCGCCGCCGCCCGTCTACACCCCCTCCACGCCCACCAGAGTGAGTATAGTCTGTAGACTGACAGCCAGCGCCGCCACGCTACAGCGCGAGGCTAGGCTGCCGCCGCCCGCGCTCCCCGCGCCCCCGCCGCCCCCGCCTCCGCCCGTCTACACCCCCTCCACGCCCACCAGAGTGAGTATAGTCTGTAGACTGACAGCCAGCGCCGCCACGCTACAGCGCGAGGCTAGGCTGCCGCCGCCCGCGCTCCCCGCGCCCCCGCCGCCCCCGCCGCCGCCCGTCTACACCCCCTCCACGCCCACCAGAGTGAGTATAGTCTGTAGACTGACAGCCAGCGCCGCCACGCTACAGCGCGAGGCTAGGCTGCCGCCGCCCGCGCTCCCCGCGCCCCCGCCGCCCCCGCCGCCGCCCGTCTACACCCCCTCCACGCCCACCAGAGTGAGTATAGTCTGTAGACTGACAGCCAGCGCCGCCACGCTACAGCGCGAGGCTAGGCTGCCGCCGCCCGCGCTCCCCGCGCCCCCGCCGCCCCCGCCGCCGCCCGTCTACACCCCCTCCACGCCCACCAGAGTGAGTATAGTCTGTAGACTGACAGCCAGCGCCGCCACGCTACAGCGCGAGGCTAGGCTGCCGCCGCCCGCGCTCCCCGCGCCCCCGCCGCCCCCGCCGCCGCCCGTCTACACCCCCTCCACGCCCACCAGAGTGAGTATAGTCTGTAGACTGACAGCCAGCGCCGCCACGCTACAGCGCGAGGCAAGGCTGCCGCCGCCCGCGCTCTCATCATAATAGCCCTTGAAATTGTTAACAAAATCCGATTGAATTATGGAAGTAATATTTTCTCGCTGACGAAGCGGGCAACAGCTATTTAATAATAAAGTGCTATGTACGTTATACATTGCTCGTTTCCCTCCCAGCCTCGCCTATCCGTGTCCCGCGCGAACAGCAGTGGGACCCTCCACCGCGACAGTGTGGACCTGAACAGCTCACACATCTCCATGCACATCGACGACGCCAGCCCCTTACCGCCCGTTATCAAACTTAGGTGAGCTACAACCATTGAATTTACATTCCTTGCTAACTAGTTGGTTAGCAAGGAATGGTTAATCGCGGAAAATAATCAACTGTGCCATACAAAAACTTAAATACAGGGGGCATTAAAGTTCGCCCGGGTGCTTCCATTGCGAGGATCGACCGGAGGACACCGTGGAGCACGTAGCGGCGATCGGCGGCGACGACCTCTCGCGTCCGGCCCTGGTGCAATCCATGGTCCGGAGTGAGACGGAATGGGACCCCGTCACCTCCTTCTGCGAAGCAGTCATGCTAGAGAAAGAGGGGGCGCAACATGAGAGGGAGAGATCCTCACGTCCCGGCCGCCGCGAGAGACGCCCCGGGCGTGCATCGTAGGCGCGGGCCTGTGGACGGTGGGCTATGGGCTAGCTCGCCGTCCGTCCGTCTCATGACGACAGGCCGTGTCGACAAGCAGGAGTGTTCCACGCGCGCCTCAAAGAGAGTCACCAAAAGGACGGGGTCCGCAAGGGCCGATGCCTGCCGGGGTTGCGGGACTGTTCGCAAGATATGTGACCCCGGAACACAAAGGGCGATGAAGGAACATGGATGGGTTTTAGTCAGTAAAAGTCTGACACTCCCTCCTGCTCCGCCCAGAGCGGGAGGAGTCATTTAATGATTTCCCATCCGAAAAAAAAAGAAAAGGTGCATTAAAGTGTCACCATAATGTATGGGACAGCTGATTATTTTAAACCGACTTCCAAAAGGAGGAGGTTCTATATGTTCGTGTGTATTTTTCGTCGTTATGCGACCGCAAGTGCGACTACTGAGAATAAGGTCCTGGGTTCGATTCCCGGGTCAGCCAAAGTGTTATTGGGTTTTTCCATCAGGAATTTTTCATTGTCTGGATTTGTGCTCGGTTGATGGCCTGTTACTTTGGATTTAAACATAACAGGGTAGTTAACACCGTTTACAACAATTCCAAGACACGAACAGTAAAAAAAAAATATTTTGACCCTGAAAACCCTATTTATTTTCAATTAATTGCAATTGCAAATTCAATAAATAGTTGAGTCATTGAGTTGACTAAACAGTGACGTCACAGTTTGCTATTGCCATACAAAATCTATGAGAGAACCGTGTTTTGACAGCTCTTAAACTGTATGTCAATTGATTGGTGTGTCAACTACACCAAAATATGGGTGTAGCTATTATTAGGTACAGGTGTAATTGTGTAATTCCCGATGAGTTAGACAGAGGTCTGTCTAACCCATCGGGAATTACAGGCGTGAAGATCTGTTATGCTATACAAGGTGTAAATAGACCCTTCACGAAGCCGTCAACCAAGCATTCTGTACATCAAACTAAGTAACTTTACGCAAAAATTATTACTAGGAAACGACTATTTTGGGGTGAAAAATCTCGGTTTACGGTAGGACTCAATGTAACGCACTCAAAACATTGTGCTGATGGATGGATTGAATAGTACGGGGGTCGTGGAGGTGTTTAAAGTAAAAATCGAACATTTATTTAAAAAAAAAAACATGTAAAAAACGTGGAACTTTGACCTCCAATATCTCCGTAAATAGAAGGTTCCCAGGTATGGTATAGAACAAAAAAATGATCACAATGACGGGGATAACAAGTGCCTTTCGGCTTCGTTAAGAGGTTTTTTACACCCTTTATAGTATTACGCCCAACTTTGTCAGCGCTATTTATTGAGCTTGTCTCGCTCGCAAGTCTCGCTATGTGTGTAAGGAGGGGTGCCATGTTGATATCAGACAAAAGATTGAAAAGAGAAATGTTTTCTTTTACACAAGCGATCCGCCCTGGCTTCGTACGGAATTGAATATAGTTGTAAAAAGGTATTTAAAATATTATTAATGTTTTTTTGCATGAGTAGATGGTAAACTGGCTATGATTATTTGATGATATGAACCTTTTGAACGCAATTGTCATGTATATGTGACAAGTAAGCGCGTGCCCTGTGTGTCAACTACAGAAATATGTGACAAAAATGCGGTGCACTATTACAACACGAAATAAATTGAATATGAGTAGTATTTAGTGCAAGGTAAAAAAAAATTCAATGTCATATAGGTAAGCAGTGTTTATTCGAAACTTACAGACGAAAATGTTATAATACTATTGTTTATCGATAAAGTTTATACGTATTTGCGGTGAAATGGGCTAGTTTCCACCATCAATAAATTGCAAATCTATTTAGTCCGTCAGTTAGAGTATTGGAAAATAATGGACACGTATTTTTTGTTTTTGTAAATCAATGAATATTGACAAAGATAAAACGCATCCAAACTCGGGAGTGGGGGCTCGTGACGTCAGAACGCACTAAAAATTATATCACGGCGTGACGTATTGAGAATTTTAAAAGCGTCGTTTCTTCGTCAATTTTGGTTTACTTAACAAAAGACAAAATACGGGTCTAATATTTTCTGATAATCGATATGACGGACTAATTCGATTTTTTCAGTATACAAGCCTATTGTGGCTTAGCGTTGGAGGGCACGCGCGTGCTTTTATGCTCGGGCGTTCAAAAGGTTCAAACTGTTGGCGTCGTGTCTGAGCAATGGGGAAGGCCTATCAAAGCTCATTGTAGATGGCGTGACCATAGCGAGCTCCCAATCTGACCAGTAAGGTTAACCTACTTTGAAATAAGGTGTTACATCGACGCGAAAAATTTAAACTACGTATCAGTTCATCATTCTGAACCATCACATCAAAATGTTTAAACGGTTATAAAAAAAAAATCTGCTGTTGAATAGTGAATAGTAGTCGTTTTCGCGTCGACCCTTGCACTTTGTATAAAATGACATTATCACATTTTCAACCAATGACGATGTTTGGAACTATAGTTGGTGCCAGTTAAGATGAGAATAGCGGTCATTGATCCACCTACATTTATTAAACTTAACTTTGAAAACCAAAAATAAGCCTTTTCATGTCTGGAATCGTCATCTATTGTGATCTTCAACATTTTTTGTAATGAAAAACGATACATGGTTTATTTGTTTAGGTTCATACGAAGAGTTATTAGGGAAAGGGCAATGACCGCTATTCTCATCTTAACTGGCACCAACTATAGCTATGTTAGCGCCTTCAGTTCACGGTTGCCTTCTCCATTGGTTGCAGAGCTTTGGTATCACGGGTCGATTCCCTTATGGTACAAAGATCAGAAGACTGATTGTGCATGTGTTGTTAGATTTGTGTTTTTGTCTATGATACAATATAAATTTCTGTTAGGGGAAGGTTGAATTGAAATATCATTCGCGTTTCTGCCGCTGAATAGCGTTGCCCAATGGCAATGCCAGAATATTTTTATTTATTTACTACTAATTATAAGGAGCTCATGGCTATTGGTCCGTGGATGGGTGACCACCCAGTACATACCGAGTTTCCTCCCTGCCTCGGAAAGCACGTTAAGCCGTTCGTCACGGCTGTTCTTTGTAGATCTTTGACAGTCGTTACAGGTAGTCAGTGGCCCAAAAAGTCTGAAAACCAGTCTTATCAAGGGGCATCGTATTACCCAGTACTAACTGGGTTGTGGAGGTCATATAGGCAGTCGCTCCATGTAACGAACTGGTATTCAGATGCATCAGGTTAGACTGGAAGCCGACCCCAACATAGTTGGGAAAAGGCTCGGCAGATGATGGATGTGAAATAATAAAATATTTGTCCAATATTTTTTGGAAATCTATCTGACGGACTAATAAGTTTTTTTTTTTGTCATCTACCCTATTGGGTGTGGCTCGCTCTTTTACGTAGGATCTCTATATCATTGATAAGTAGAATAAGAATGGCATGAAAGAGATCATACTCGTAGTAGCAACAAAAAGTAGCTTCCAAAATAATCATAACAGTTTTCTATGTGTAGAATAAGAATGGTATGAAAGAGATCATAGTAGCAACAAGAAGTAGCTTCCAAAATAATCATAACAGTTTTCTATGTGTAGAATTAGAATGGTATGAAAGAGATCATAGTAGCAACAAGAAGTAGCTTCCAAAATAATCATAACAGTTTTCTATGTGTAGAATAAGAATGGTATGAAAGAGATCATAGTAGCAACAAGAAGTAGCTTCCAAAATAATCATAACAGTTTTCTATGTGTAGAATTAGAATGGTATGAAAGAGATCATAGTAGCAACAAGAAGTAGCTTCCAAAATAATCATAACAGTTTTCTATGTGTAGAATAAGAATGGTATGAAAGAGATCATAGTAGCAACAAGAAGTAGCTTCCAAAATAATCATAACAGTTTTCTATGTGTAGAATTAGAATGGTATGAAAGAGATCATAGTAGCAACAAGAAGTAGCTTCCAAAATAATCATAACAGTTTTCTATGTGTAGAATAAGAATGGTATGAAAGAGATCATAGTAGCAACAAGAAGTAGCTTCCAAAATAATCATAACAGTTTTCTATGTGTAGAATTAGAATGGTATGAAAGAGATCATAGTAGCAACAAAAAGTAGCCTCTTAAATAGCCTTACCAAGTCAACATACTTGTTGCAGAAAAGTACAAAACCCGCCCCTAGTATCAACCCCCACGTCGGAACACAAGCGCTCCCTGCAGAAGCAGCTGAGCGTGCCAGCCGGCGAGCCCGCCACCAGCCCGCACCGGGTCACGCTGCACACCATCATCACCGAGTACCTCTACAACCAACACTCGCTGTGCAAGAACCCTGTTGCTACCTGTCCACAGTTCAATCTGTTTGAGTAAGTAATCAATAAATATAGCAGGACATTACACACAGCGTCTTCTAGTGCCACACTAAGCAACGAGGCTTGTATCGTGGACACCAGATAGTTGATATACTACATAAGATACTTTGTGTTTGTAAATACATACTTATTATATATATAAACATCCATGACTCGGAAACAAATGTCCATGCTCATCACATAAATATTTGGTCCTGCCGGGATTCGAACCCAGCACCCTAAGAACGTAAGGTAGACTCGCTACCGCTGCGCCATTCAGGTTGTCAGTAGTCTTTCTTCATCTTCTGGTTAGCACCTAACCTGGTGTCAGAGTTGTTATGCCGTCTATGGGCCTCTGATTTGGCTTTACATGCCGTCGAGAAATATCTCTCAGGCATGCTGGTTTCTTCACAATGTATTCCTTCACCGAAGCAAGTGATAATTATACAATACGCACATGAATCCGAAAAATCAGAGGTGCGTGTCTTGGGTTCGAACTCGAGTCCTATGACTTGGTAGTCCGAAGGTCACACTATTGGGATATCACTGTTTATTAAGTTAGTGATCAAAAATGTGACTTTACACCTTTTGGATGGGCATAAATGCTAGATTTTTAGTCTTAATTGCCTTACTTTCTCTCAGGAGTATTCTTAGACTTCTTCATTAACTCCAGGATTAAATATAGCGCCCGTGACTTTATTTCATCACCACTGCTCTCAAAACGGTGAAGGAAAACATCGTGACGAAACCGGCATGTCCTAGAACCAAAAATTTGGAAGACATGTGACATGTAGCAACCCGCACTGGGCCCGCTCCCCCCCAGGCCGCACAAGTGCCCGTCTCCCCGCGTGGGCGGCGGCGCGCTGTACTCGTGCGCGTGCGCCGGCAACGTGACGGCGCGCGTGGCGCGGCGCGAGCTGGGGCTGCCCACGTCGCGCCGCCAGCACGCGCGCCTGGCGCATGCGCACTTCGCGCCCGTGCGCACGCTGCGCCTGCAGGACGACGACGCCTACTTCACGCACACCATCTTCCATGTGAGTTCATTGTTTTTTAATCTAGAATTACCATACTTTTCGTTCTATTATTTTATTTCTTCGTAAGTGAATTGAGAAACGTGGGTATTTGTTACTGCAGTTCTCGGCTCCCATAACAACCTCGCTTGCGGCTCGGGTGTGCATTCTACTTCTAATGCAACAACAAATTTCCCCCACTTATATCAAAATGTACTATTTCACGCGGCCTCAGTTCGCTGAGGGCACATCTACGATTTAAACCATGTTCTTAGTCACATAAACTCTCTACTTGTCAGTTGTTAAAGCTGTCTATTTCACTTTGAGCACTATGAAAGATTTTTAACAATTAATTAATTAAAGGGCTTCCCCCATGCACACTAGCGCCACTTTAGTGAAAAAAATCAGAACTCGTTAAATACACAATTAATATAAAATCTGATTGACAAAATCAATCTTTTGGTCTTCTAAATTATATACGTCTGCTTAATTCATTGAAACATAGCTCGCTGTCGTTACAGATACAAAATGGAAAAAAACAGCCGTCTTTAGCAATTTTTCCAACTGTAACTACAGTGAAGTATATTTTAACGAAATAAATAGACGTCAATAATCTAGAATTGCATTGATTTTGTCAATCAGATTTTATATTAATTGCGTATTTAACGAGTTCTGATTTTTTTACTAAAGTTGCGCTAGTGTGCATGGGGGAGCCCCTTAAAGACATTAGGTAGGAAATTAAATAGGCTAGTTTCCACCATCAATAAATTACAAATCTATTTAGTCCGTCAGTTAGATTACTTATTGGAAATTAATGGACACATGAAAACTCGGGAGTGGGGGTTCGTGACGTCACAACGCACTAAAAATATATTTTTTAGTGCGTTGTGACGTCACGGCGTGACGTATTGAGAATTTTAAAAGCGTCATATCTTCGTCAATTTTGGTTTACGTAACAAAAGAAAAAATACGGGTCAAATACTTTTTGATAATCTAACTGACGGGCTAATTAGATTTTTTCAGTTGACAAGCTTATTTTGCATGGAAGGTGATCATTTTCAACCATTTTGGCACAGCTCGTAAAAACATAAGCTACTAAGTACTCAAATGTAACAATTTGTCCCCTAGCCAACACAACAGCAATTACTAGCAGCGACATCTTCCGGCGACATTCGGATATTCAACCTGTTCAGCGGCGTGGAGGAGAACTCGTACCAAGTGCACGAGTCCTACATCTATCACATGCAGGTAAACATTCATCTTTCACACTGTTTTAACTGTCCCACAGCTGGGCAAAGACCTCCAGTCCTTGTACGTCCGATTCTACGCTTTGTCTTGCCAATTTTCAAGGAAGACATCCAAGTCTTCCCGCCATCTCCTTCGTGGTCTGCCTCGGCCCCGAATCCATGGTTGAAGGCATCACTGACAGTCCCCTGTGCAGAGCATGCATGGAAGCGGAGGAAACGGTGGCGCATGTGCTCCAAGAGTGCACCGTCGTCACCCAGATCCGCGAGGAATCTCTTGAACACCATGTTCTGAGAAGACCGGGAAGATTGATCAGCTTCTGGAGGGTGGTGGGCTGGTTGGAGTAACGGTCGCCATGGCTCACGCAAAATGGTCTACTTTAAGGACTAAGAAAACCCTAATATAGAATGCATCGACCGGTTATACGGTTGAACCTTCTTTACACCTCCAATAGTGGAACATTCTAGGATTGTTCTCGAATTTTCTACACAATTCCACAGTACAACATTCTAGATTCGAACGTAAATGTTGTCGTGAAACCGTCGACAGAACAACAATATGCTTCCCAAGGTTTCTAAGAAGTTACCAATGGGACATGAAGTCTTTGTAAACACTAGAAATGAGATATTTACCATGTCTACAGCGCCAAAATATCTGAAACTCACAACAAACAGCCAACAACGCCAGTTCGAGTGTTAGCAACCATGTCAATTTAAAAACTTACATAAAGTCTTTGTGTGAATAAGTAGGAACGCTATACATATAAATGTGCTTACCCCTTAGGGTAATACAGGCGTGTTATAAAGCTTGTTTTTATTATTCAGGCAAGCAGAGACGGGTGCCTATTACTAGCGTCGGCAACGACACCTTGGAGACCTCTATCGGCTTTATGGAATATGAAAGAGTTTGAATTATTGTAAGTGTATCACTATAAATAATAAAAATACCAGCCTATTACTGTCCCACTGCTGGGCAAAGGCCTCTTCTCAACAGAAGGCACGAGCGTTGATCACCACGCTTCCTCAAGACGGGTTGGTGATTTCAGACTTATATTAATTATAAGTCCAGGTTTCCTCACGATGTTTACCTTCACTGATGTCGTGATGTCCAAGATAAACTTAGAAACTTACATATGAATTGAAAAAGTTACATTAGTACTTGCCCGGATTTGAACCCACAATCTCATGCATTAGAGGCGAGGCCTTAACCTCTGGGCCATCACGACAGACACAGAGTATACCACTTTTTTTTTTGTTTTTTGGTAGATTAGCCTTTAATCTTCACCCTGTTGGGACGTAGCTCTTTGAGAGAAGTGTGGGCCGTAACACAGGACAGTAGGTATTCAGTTAAATCCGCTAAGACTTAAAGCCGATGGTCCCGATCTGGGGCGATGCTGTCATGGAGTTTCATAGAAAGAATCGCAGACGAAAACTTGGGGACCAGTGCTTATGACTGTGTGTTGGTTATTTACTATACGGACCTTGTAGAAACTAGAACAAATTCCCGTGCATTCAAGCGTTTTTGCTCACAACTTAGGACCCATTAATGTTATTATTTATCCGTGGTGCTAGGCAACTGGGCCTATCCCAGTTGTAAACGTCCCTTTGTGCCTATTGGCCTTGTCTCCTGCTGATATGGAGGGAAGTGGAAGTTACGGTTTTTCCTGCTCCTCCGCTATACTTTTCTGATTAATTTCGTTGCGGGATCCAAGACAGTTAATTGTTTCTCCAGGACTTCGTCGAGCTTCATTGTCTAGACGCTTTTCTGGTGGTCGCCACTGTTGATTCTGGCTTTCAGGAGTTAAAAGAAAACTGTGTAAATAATTCTTGCTTTTTCAGATTTCAATTAGACAACGAAGAATACGTAGAATTTTCCAAGACGTCTGACGAAAGAATAATAGGGACCAAAGGCGAAACCGCCACGATCTTCGACACCCGCAATGGCAGAGAGCTGATGACCTTGACCCCAGCGATAAGCAACCAGTACGCGAAGAACAGGGCAACCTTCAACCCGACTGATGAACTGGTGTTATCAGGTATGTCTTTCTTTATCGTGTGGTTAGCACCTAACCTGGTGTCAGAGTTTTTATGCCGTCCATCTGGGTCTCTGACTTGGCTTTACATGCCGTCGAGAAATATCTCTCAGGCATGCTGGTTTCCTCACGATGTTTTCTTTCACCGAAGCAAGTGATAATTACACAATACGCTCATGAATCCGAAAAATCAAAGTTGCGTGTCCTGAGTTCGAATTCGAAATCTATGACTTAGGGTCATGTTCACCAACAGTAAAATAACCGACTGTTTCGTAATCGGCCCGCTAAACGTAAACAGTTGTTTAAACATGACGTGGGAATTTTGGTGTTCACCTAGCTCGGTTAGGTAAACGAGCGTTTTAGAAATGAAAGATCGAATGATTATAATACAGTCAAATAGTTACCCACCCTGGTAACTAACACGTGAAAAACCGTACAAATGCGAAACATCTTAAAATGGTTGCATTTATACCTAAGATGACAGTTCTTTAACCATCAAATTATCTGTTGTTTGAAGTTTTGTTCGTTTGAAACAGTTTTTAAATTAAATACAATGGATAAGAAGCACATTGCTAATTTTACGCATGAAGAAAAAGAAATTGTCAATAATTTAGTGTTAAAGCACCAAGGCGTAATTAAAAACAAACGAACCGAACTCCGTGAAGTAGTGTCGTCTGGTGGAATACAAACGAGGAGTTGGCAAAAGTCTTTCAACGGTTTTAAATTCGTCCAAAACGTCATTCTCTTCCAAAATATAATTCAAAGCAGACTGCTTGTTTAATTGTCACAATAATATCTGGATGTAACCTTAAAATTGGTTATATTTGCAGTTTACTAACGTCAAAATACACCGATTAACTAGTAACCAGGACTTTAAACATCCTCTCCGAGGTGGGTTAGAGGAAACAGTTGATTAGCGTGTTTAATCGGTTGATTTGCTTTGGTGAACATGAAAATGTGTTTTAAACAGCTGTTTTTAGATAATCAGACTTTTATCTTTTCGGTGAACTTGGCCCTTAGCATTTCGACGGTTATACTACTAGGCCTAGGTTACCACTGTTCGGTCAGGTACTAACTGCTATATAAAAGCTATGCTCGCCGCTGATGGGGTACCGTCTATTTATATAACTATCTTTTAGCATTTTGGTTAAAAAATTGCGAACTAACAATTAATATCTCTTGCGGGAAAAACTGACTTTAAAAAATGGTACCGGATCGACTGTCATCTTGTAATGAGTATAATATTATTTTTGTTTGTTTTACAGACGGCGTGTTATGGGACGTGAATACGGGCAAAGAAATCCACAAGTTTGACAAACTCAATCAGACGCATAGCGGAGTGTTCCATCCCAATGGTTTAGAGGTATATGATTTCTATAAAATTGTAGTGTCTGATTGTAAACACTGTTATAAAAAAAAAAAAAAAAAAACATTTAATTCAGATAACATGATCCATACAGTGAAATTAAAAATTAGTATTAAAAAAAGAAATAAATTATCACAAAAACAATGAAATTAAAAAAATAAATTACATCAATTATTAAAATCAATTAAATAATCAGTTAATAAAATAATCAGAATCAAAACAAGATAAATTTAAAATCCATTCCAAATTAAAAAAAGATAAATAAAACATTCAAATTTAAAATACAATAAAATGAAAATTAAAACCTTCAAAATACAATAAGATAAAATTAAAATTAAAGCATTCAAATTATCCGCTTAATAAAAGACACCCATATCGGAGAAGAGATCCTATCTGCAACAGTCTTCAGAATTCCGTTGCAGCTGCCACGCATTCTGCAGATCAGGGAAACAGTTTTCTTGCGAATGACGGCATGAAAGCCATCAGTTCGATACAGCGCGAACATCCCCGATGCACTACAGAAGCGAGGCAGCCCCAACATCATCCTGAAGATGTTGTTATACTGGACGCGCAGGACATCCAGCGATCTTTTGGTGTGCTTGACCCACAGATTTCCCGTATAAAAGCTTTGACAATAGGCTTTAAACAACGTTATTTTTACTTGTTCAGAGCAGCGGGAAAATCTGCGGGCCAGCATGTTACCTCTGACCGCTAAAGCCCTGCGCTCCCTCTCAATGTCCATATCATCATCAAGACCCTCGGTAATTAAGTGCCCCAAGTATTTAAATTTCGTGACACGGTTTATGCACAAGCCATTTAGGGTAATATTATGAGAATACTCAGGGCATCCACCGGCGGCCCTAAAGATCATATATTCGGCAGCAACATTATGGTATGCAATAAGGAATTGAGAATTGAATTGAATTGAATCTTTCGCGGTTTAAAACTAAACTTATTCTGTCACTTCCGGGATATCTTCTGTGATTATTAATTCTGTCTGTTTGTAATTTAAAAAATAATAGCTTTATACTGAATGCATATGAAACGATACGGTATTTAAAACAATTTTTAATTTTGTCTGTTGTCTGTGTTCCGGTTAATCTCTGTACGGGTGGAACGTTTTTGACTAGGTTTTTTTCTTCTTCTCTTCTTCTAGATAGCTGATGTTATAAGGAATAACTTAGGCTACTTTTATTTTAGAAAAAACAATAGGGTTCCGTGCTGAAAATTTAAAACCAATGAAATTATTAACATATAGGAAAGTAATATTTTTATAATATTTTTTTCTTTTACTGACTAAAACCCATCCATGTTCCTTCATCGCCCTTTGTGTTCCGGGGTCACGGTATCACATACCAGTGTCTTTGTTATTAATTTTCCTTTACAATTTTACAGGTAATATCAAATACTGAAGTTTGGGATCTTAGAACGTTCCATCTACTAAGAACAGTACCTACGCTAGATAAATCAGAGGTAAGATATCGTTTACATATTGACTTTTCCGTGTTTTGAATTTATCAGCGTTACACTACATTGTTCAAAAAATCGCCAAGAGAGTCATAGACCTAGATTTTAAGAGAGAGACCTAATGGCTGCGTAATTTACATTATAATGGTTAATTACGTTCGAAAGCCCTGAAATCAAGCCATAAATATTGATGTCACAGTAGGTTTCACACCGGAGAAGCTCGTGGCTTTATAATAACAGACGCTCGGATCAATCTTCAGGTTAAGCCGCGTTTGCCTAGGTTCATCTGTGGATGGGTAACCACACATTACATTCCGAGTTTCCTCCGTGCCTCGGAAAGTACGTAGTTACAGGTAGTCAGTGGCCCGAAACTGACAGCCAGTACTAATTGGGTTGTGGAGGTCAGATAGGCAGTCGCTCCATGTAAAGAACTGGTACTCAGCTGCCTCCGGTTAGACTGGAAGCCGACCCCAATATAGTTGGGAAAAGGCTAGGCAGATGAGTAGGTTTCATACCGATACTAAGTTCCTTACTCACTTGAGCATTCTCCTTTGTTACTTACATTAAGAGCCTATTACAAGCATATACAAGCAGCATATTACAAGTTGAGCGATTATATCGCTGATAAAAATGCTTGGCTCAATGCTGGTCCTGCTCCACAAGGACAGGGGCGCATAAATTGATAGCATTAAAATGTATTGTTGGAGCTGCTGAAGATTGTACAACTATCTTTGCATTGTATAGATTCAATCTCCTTAGTATTATATAAATGCATAGCCCATATTGTGTGAGTACTATGTACTAGAAAGCTATCATTCACTGGAAACCTACGTCTTTTCTTGACTTGAATGTGCCCTGGCGGTTTAGAGTATGTCATGCTCACTCAAATGTCTCGCTGATGGTGGCGCATGTTTTGGATCATTTAGTTCCCTTCAAAATAGTTGAGTTGAATGGTGCTGATCCACGGACGTCATGTCCGTGAACGGGCGCTGTCAGTTGTGACTGGTCATCTCTTACTTACATCGACATCTCTTTGACATCTCTTTTTTTCCTACTCCTCCACTATACTTTTCTGATTAATTTCGTTGCGGGATCCAAGACAGTTAAATTCATTCTCTGGGACTTCGTCGAGCTTCATTGTCTCGGCGCTTTTCTGGTGGTCGCCACTGTTGATTCTGGCTTTCAGGAGTTACAGTGGTTTGGGAACAGTGTGGCGGGCTGGTCATCTCTTAGTTGCCATGGCTTATTTGAATGAATTATTTTAAATTGTATTTTTTTTTGTGTGTTTTTACTGTGGACACTTTTAACGTGCACATCTTGCTACATGGTTCTCACATAATATACCATCTCAACATGAATGATGTAACCAAGATTTTGTAACAATATTCTGATTTAAAAGAGGGTCCATGGAGTTTCTTGCCCGTTCTTCTCCATAGAGATCTACGCTAGGGAATGGGCAACTACAGTACTTTCACAGTTTTTATGTCTTGTGACTGGGACTGTAGCTACATTTAATTTTCATCTTTGTTTCGACAATTCAAAAGTGCCTGTAAAGTGCCTGGCTTATTTGAAATAAATGCTTTGATTTTGATTTTTTATTTTGAGCCTATACTACCTCAAATTAGCAACTCTATGTTTGGTATTCCAAACTTCCTTTGAAATACTGTTAGAATAAAGTTCTAATCAGCTTGCACTACAAAGTGGTTGTTACGTCAGTCACTGCGGGCCGAATAGTGCGAAATTAGTGGTTTTTTGCGATTTACAAAAAAATCTATTGATTGGACTAAAAAAATAAATAATATAAGACCTGCTTTATAGTTAGTTCAGTTAGTATAAAAAGTTTAATGATCTAATTTGAAGTATTTTATGATTGCCAGTGGTTTATTGTTCAGTTTAGAGGTAACTTTGGGACTTTTTTCTATCGAGAAAATTTTATGGAATCGTGCTTTCGCCAAATATAGGACTTAACATTAATCCTCAACTTTACCATATATTTATTTCAAAATTAATGCTGCAGTATTTTAGGCGTAACGGAGGATCATGTTAAGCCATTTGATGTAGTATAGGCCCTTAATTAAAGAGCTTAGACCAAATCAATTTTTATTTTTCCCTTTCCAGGTCCTTGTAACATTTATTTTCTCTCTCAAATCGATTAGCTAGATATAAAACGGAGATAGCTACGTTCCAGGTACTGTTCAACCCGACGTGCACCGCGCTGTACGCCGTCTGTTCGGACCAGGACTCCGAGGAGAGGAACCAGTTCGACACCAGCTTCAAGACGTTGGATCCCTATGATTATTCAAGTATAGGTAAGCCTTGCCTTGCCTTTTCTTGAGTTTAAACTTTGTGTACAGTAGTTATAGTTGGTGCCAGTTAAGATGAGAATAGCGGCCATTGACCCACCTACATTTATTAAACTTCTTAACTTTGAATAACAAAAATAAGCCTGTTCAAGTCTGGAATCGTCATCTATCGTGATCTTCAACATTTTTTGTAAAGAAAAACGGTACATGGTTTATTTGTTTTGATTCGTACGAAGATATATTAGGGAAAGGTCAATGACCGCTATTCTCATCTTAACTGGCACCAACTATAGACAGGGTAGGAAAACCGACGCACGAATGAACATAGAAATTGTTCATCGGGAATAGGGAATATGCATAATTTTTTTTTTTTTATTTCGACACGGAATGTTAAAGTACTATAAAAATAATGACCAAGGCGAAAACAACACATAAATAGGCCAAACAACACAAAAGTTATAACCATTTATACTTTTGTTTCTATATAGAAAGAAAGAAAGAAAAAACATTTATTAGCCCGCACAGGACAAAACACAAATTAAAATGGTTAAAATAACAGTACAGCTAATAAAAAAAATAAAATATTAACAGAAAAATGAGAAGAAAAGAAAAAACATGAAATTAAAGAAAAAAAAAATAAGAGTAATTTTTAGATTTTTTTTTATCACTCTAAACAAAGCGTATTAACATCAGAAATAGCAAAGTGAAATTATTTTTTTAATATCTATAAAAAATACTAAGTTATAAGCATTTGAAACTGCTAATTAGACAGAGATATCCGGATACAGCGAATGACGTCATTCGCTGCATCGACGTACAAAATCCATACTAAGTTCCGTTTATCTAGAAAGAGATACTCGTAGAAACAAAAGTTTAAATGGTTATAACTTTTGTGTTGTTTGGCCGATTTATGTCTGTTTTCGCTTTTTGACATTATTTTTATAGTACTATAAAATTCCGTAACGGAACAAAAAAAAGAAAATTTATGTATATTCCCTATTGGGAAAAAGCTAGACAGAAGTTGTTCGAGATAGCAAAAAATTGCTAAAGCTAAAAACCACCTTATAACAATTAATTAATTGTCAATTTCCAGCGACAATCGACGTAAAACGAAACATCTACGCGCTGGGTGTGTCGAGATATGGTACGCAGATATCTGTAGTGGAGAACATGGGCGAGTTTGAGCAGATGCAGGAGTCCGTCGTCAAGATATACGACGTCGGACGTAAGAGGGACCATGACGATGACGCGGTGAGTGTAATCTACAACGGACCCTTAAAAAAATTGTCTGTGAGTTTGTTCCGGCTAGTGTCCGAAATGGCTAGACGGGACTGACAGATAGCTGATGTTATAAGAGTTACTAAAAATTAAAACCCTTAAAATTGCTTACAAAATTTGATTCAAATAGGGAAGTAATATTTTTATTATAACTTCACGCGGACGAAGATCAACTGCAACAGCTAGTAGTTACATAATATCATACCTGTGATTCCTAAACAGTTAAACAGAGGTGTATCCCTGGACTTAAAATGATTTTACTATGCTTTTATTATTTCTTTCCTTTTTACTGCCCTAACAAATCTGTTAATGTCTGATTGAGCGCATTGTGAACTGTATTAATAATTGTTTAATGTTTTATTATTAATATTTTTTTTATAAATTTGTATGCCCATGAGGCTGATCACAGCATGAACTCACTGTATATTGTAAGGCCTGCAACCTGTGTATCACAAATAAACTGTTTGATCCTAAAGAACACACATTATTTATAATTTTCTGTGACCAATTTTAATTTATTTTGATTTTAATTTTAATTTTAATTTCTCAATTGCCATGACATTGTTAATTTTATTTCATTCTTTATTTTATTTTTCCAATTTTGTTACGTATGTTTGACTTTGATTTTGACTTTAATTTCCCAATTGCTACTACGACATTGTTAATTTTATTTTATTTTTAATTTTATTTCTCCAGTTTTGTGGTTTGATTTTGATTTTAATTTAGATTTTGTTTTTAATGCGACTAATTCTTTGTTAACTTAGTTATACATTTTATTGTGCATGCTGTGGTCTCCTGTAAGTGAAGGAGTACACCTACGAGATACTTTTATCGTCCATAACTCATTTATTGTGTTTGTGTACATCCTTTGTTGGAGATCCTAAATAAATAAATAAATAAATAAAACACCCACATTTCGATTTGTTTAAGTCCTATGTTCTAGTGACGAGGTATGTCTGACAACCAGTCTTACCGTGAGGTATCGTTATTACCCAGTACAAACTGGGTCGTGGAGGTCAGGTAGGCATTTTACATGATGCGACAGCTCCATGTAAAATACTGGTAATCAGCTGCATCCAGTTAGACTGAAATACAGATGCTAGAGTTTAACAATTTGTTCTGAAAATTAAATGAATAAAATGCATTGATTATAGCAGTGGTAGGCTAGTGGTGTGATCGTCTGACTATCAAGTCTTAGGTCTCAAGACACGCACCTCTGATTTTTCAGATTCATGTGCGTATTGTATAATTATCACTTGCTTCGGTGAAGGAAAACATCGTGAGGAAACCAGCATGCCTGAGAGATATTTCTCGACGGCATGTAAAGCCAAGTCAGAGGCCCATGGACGGCAGAACAACTCTGACACCAGTAGGCCTAGCCAAGTTACAAACGTTTCGTTTCGTATTCTCTTTCTGCAATCGTAAACGCCTCGTAAGCGATTGTAGAAAGCGCTAAATTGGTAGCCAAGTTGACACGACTGAGTCGATCGCTCGTTCTCTAATGTCTGTAGAAAAAACCTACACTTTAGTCTATGGTGAGCGTTCCTACCAAAGAGTATAGCGATCAATATTGTAGAAACGATAACATTCTATTCTATCATTTTGGACGATGTAAACATGTCTACGAATTTTCTATTCGTTTGTGTTGATCACGTGATTTAACGTTGAGATGATGATGATGGTCATTCCCATTCATTTGATTAGTTTTCTACTAGCGTTAACGATTGTAGATTGTCAACTTGGCTAAGCCTGCAGGTTAGACACTAACCACACGATAAAGAAGAATGTATTGTTTTATTTAATTTTGTTTATATTTCAGGAGGAAGACGACGACGAAGAGCTAGCGGGAGGCTCGGACAATGGCGACGGGTCTGACTCTGTATCAGATGATAACGACGATTGTAAGTCTACTACACAAGATATATTTTATTTTAGTTACTTTTTTATTTTATTTTGACGATGTGGTATTAATGACCGTTCTCACTTAGCTGTATTTATAGGTATCTGTATCTTCATTAAAAACAATCTTTGAGAGCGTAGAGTTCAAATTCCAGCAGTTCAATAATACCGGATGAAACGGGGTGATCAGATATGCAGGGGTCAATCTACACAAAACTTACAAACGGTTTATAACGTTCAAATCATATAATATGTTACCAACAAAGCATCATCATTGATTGATTCATCTTGATTTAATTGTTTAAAGACCTTGTTAGCAACATACCGTATTAATTAAATATTAAAATCTCTTTCAAAGTACTGCCTCGATTCACCCCTGCTTTTCTGCTCACCCCGAGCGTGAGTGGGAACGGACATAAATGCTCTAGTTTTTTTTTAATTATCTGATGTTAATACCGTACATACTTTTATTAATAAATAAATAACCAAGCTACAATGGCTTAAAAGTCTGACAACCAATCTTACTAAGGGGTATCGTATTACCCAGTACTAACAGGGTTGTGGAGGTCAGATAGGCAGTCGCTCCATGTAAAATACTGGTATTCAGCTGCATCCGGTTAGACTGGAAGCCGCCCTGTTAGGCAGATGATGAAGTGGCTCTGGCTAATATGGCATCGGATATCATTAGCCCAAGGCTAATCAACCCCAGGACGCAAGCCATATTGTGGCCCGCCAACGCATTTGAAGTGCAGTCAACAGTCAACAAAGTGACGGCAGTGTTTTGACCCCAGATTTCAGAATTTCAAACCCGATCGAAGTAATATTTTGCTTGTTAAGAACCCATTCTCAAATAGATAGAAATAACTAAATAAAAAAACTACGCTTCATGGATACAATTTTTCTAAAAATATCTTTACAAACCCGGCACCGATGAATGTGGAGACACTTGGGAGAGGCCTATGTCCAGCAATGGACGTCTTTCGGCTGAAATGATGATGATCTCAAACAATAGGGTAGATGACACCATAAAACAATAATTCCAAGATACCAATCGCTAAAAAAAAAACACTTTATTTTGAGTCTGAAAACCCGATTTATTTTCAATTAATTGTAAAATTCGATTTTTAGTTGCTTTGAAATCAATAAATAGTTGAATCATTGAATAAACAGTGACGTCACAGTTGGCTATTGCCATACAAAATCTATAAGAGAACCGCGTTTTGACAGCTCTTAAAAAGTATCTCAATTGATTGGTGTGTCATCGACCCCATTACGTGACAGTGGCGTATTTTAACTCTTAGTCCAGGCCGTAGCCCCGGGCCGCAAACTGGGAGGGTCAGTCGCCGCTTCTTATTATTGTCTAGTCTGCAACCCCAGTGGCCAGACTCCTTATGGTCAAACAGATAATCTAACATTTTCATTGTCCATGGAGTTTCTTGCCCGTTCTTCTCCATAGAGATCTACGCTTTGGAATGTGCAACTACAGTACTTTCTCAAGTTATTATGCCTTGTGACTGTAGCCTTGCCTTTTTTTGTATTTTTTTTTGACATTCAAAAGTGCCGTAATAGTCTAATTAAATTGATTGTTTTGAGTTTGAGTTTTTCGAGCTCGCTTCGGTCGCTAATGTATTTTACGATCTAGTTGTTCTGGAAAATGTATGCAAAAGTCGACAAAGTCATGACAAATATTATATCACAAAAAACTCTTCAAAGTTTTATTTACTATAGTCTGCGCCAGATAAGTAGAAAATAAAAGTCATTAACCCGCATACATTTATTCAAATACATAATTCCGGAAACAGAAATAAAGACATAACTATGTCCCGAAACTAACTTTATCGTGATCCTTGACTTTTTCTAGTAATAAAAAACGATTCATAATGTATTGTGGGGGTAAATTAAGGAAAGAGCAATGACCTTTAATTTCTACTTATCTGGCGTAGACTATAGAAGATGCAATAAAACCAGTGAGGTCATTTTTGGTTAGACCAAAAAGAAATATGTATGGTATTAACGTCAAATACAAGGTATAATTGAAATCAAGGAAATAAGATAATTCATGCAACTCTGCTGACGTGACGGGTAATCGATATCTTAAATTTTATTACAACAATGATTACAATCACCTCCTTCCAAGACCTTACCTCAGTTACACCTTGTATTTTCTAGTTTTGTTTTTTTTTTTATTTGATTTTACCTATAAACGTTACCTATAGTGGCGTCGTCTCTCTTACGCAACGCAGTGATGAACCTCGACGGCGGCAGCTCGGGCTCCTCCAACGAGGACAACGAAGCGCCGCGACGGCGCCGACAGAGACGCCGACGGGTGAGTCTAGAATGTACTATCGAGGACACTCCCGGGTCTCCAGCGCGTTGACCATCGTAAGCATACGCTGTATAGGTGAAGTGCATTTAGCTGCAGTGCGACTAAATGGGACATTAAAACAATTTATAACTATCCATTGAAGTACTATCGATGACACTCCCGCCTGACCACCACTAAGCTTATTCTAGCTTGCACTCGCAACATAGAAACGCTTTCTAGCCCCGCCCCGTTGACTTTGTATACCTAAACTAAATGACTAGTACTTGTCCATACCATATTCTCTAAAAATGTTCTCCTTTACCTGTTAATATGTTATGTACCTATGTTAAAATCTGTTATTACCTTATCTGTTTACAAATACCTACAAAGTTGTCATACATATTTGAATACAACTACTAACTGCAATCTGCTATTGTCGTTAGTTCTAAATGTACAAACATTAATAACTAACCCACTTATTTACCTACAAACACATCTACAATACTTCACCTACAATTATAACACATCTACAATACAACTACATATATACACAAAATATACAATTGTTTCATTACTCACGGATGTTTTCAAAGCACAACACTCATTAGAAATGAAAAACTGTTCTGTAAATTCTGATCTAGTGGCACTCATTGTCCATGTCCTAACATGCCCTAGTAGTGCTAATAGAATGAATTGCCCAAAACCCAGCAATACACAAAAAAAGCAAATGTTAATAAAAACAACTATAATTCGATAATACACAAAATAATATAAACAACATAGATTCTGTCTCTGTGTCTGACTCATTTATCTGTGATTTAGATAACTGTGTCCCACCCAACCTCAATCAAAATCATTCGCTCAAAATCCTTAACCAAAATATTAGAAGTATCACAAAAAATATGGCAGGGCTACACACTGTTCTAGCCAGAACAAAGGTCGAATGGGACGTAATAACTTTAACGGAATGCTGGCTTCTTAATACTACGTATATTCCAGACCTCCAAGGGTATAACAACTTCCAAACTGATAACAATCTTACACAAAATGAGGGGGTAGTTGTCTATGTCAATAAAAATCTGAACGTGTCCGTGGAAGAACCATCGATTGAAGACGCTAATTGCCTACTAATAAAAATCGATGTCAGCACTATCCTATTGGCTATCTATCGACGGCCGGCCAACAAAGATATTACCAACTTTCTTAACTCACTTGATATGATCCTATTAAGTATCGCAAACTATAAAAACATAATTATCACCGGCGATTTAAACATAAACATCAATGATCAGTGTCTTGACTCAACCAAACATAGCTACCTAAATCTACTTGCTTCACATGGCTTATTACCAGCACACACTCTGCCCACGCGACTTCAAGCTTGCCTTGACCACTTTATTTTAAAAACTACCCTACCTGCGTTAACTTATGTTGCCCACTCTGCACTGACTGATCATGATACTACGTTACTGTTTCTAGTCAAAAAAATGCCTAAAATTTGTGTAAAAAAAACATCTATTCGAACCAATTATGACCTACTAGACGCTGCATTTAACCAAATTGACTTTGAACCGGTTTATCGAACTGAAAACCCTCACATAGCTGCAGAACTGATGATCAGCCTTATAACACAGGTGATTGATTCTAATTAAAAAATAGTTAAAATAGCAAATCGGAAAAAAATCTTAAAACCATGGCTAACACCGGGCCTCCTCCGATGTATTAGGCACAGAGATAACCTACACAAAAAATCTAAAAAGTCACCTGAAAACGAAATTTTAAAAACAACTTTTACTAGATACAGAAACTTCTGCAACAGGATACTGAAAAAGACTAAACAAGAATTTGAAAAAAAAGAAATTAGCGATGCAGGCACTAATACTAAAAAAATCTGGGCAGCCATTAACACAATATCCAATCGTACTAATAGGAAAAACAGCTCATCTCAATTATTAAATACGTCACCTACACCGCTGCAATCTGTTAATCTGGCAAACAAATTTTTTGCAGAAATTGGCAAAAATCTGGCAGAAAAAATAGTCTCTAGCCCAACTCTTGAAACACCACAGGCAATCAACAACAGCTTGACACATTCTATGTCACTATTACCTACGGACGAAAATGAAGTAGCTAATCTTATAATGTCTCTACGTAACGACTGCTCTGCGGGGTGGGATAGAATTTCTACTGGTCTACTAAAAAAGCATGTGGCTATAGTTGTACCGCCACTAACATACATTTGCAATCTCGCTCTCAAACTAGGACAATTTCCCAAACCATTCAAAAAATCCATCATTCATCCTATTTTTAAGAGTGGTGACAGAAACAGTGTTAACAACTATAGACCTATTGCTGTACTCCCTGCTTTATCTAAAATTCTAGAGAAGATCATGAACAAAAGGCTCGTTGATTACTTAGAAAAGTTCAACATATTGTCACACTCACAATATGGCTTTCGGGCTGGTAGATCGACGTCTGATGCTGTTCATGATCTGACTAACTTTGTTGTCACAAACATGGATGGAGGGCAGAAGGTCTTGGGTATCTTTCTGGACCTTGCCAAAGCGTTTGACACTGTTTCTGTACCCTTGCTCATTCACAAGGTGGAAAAAATAGGCGTACGGGGGATTCAACTCAAACTTTTTGAGGACTACCTGAGTGAGCGTACACAGATCGTTAAGGTGGATGATATCGTCAGTGAAGAGCGCACCGTCACCTATGGTGTGCCACAAGGTAGCGTACTTGGGCCGACTCTTTTTCTCATATACATTAACGAGCTGGGTATGCTCACTGTCCCCAATGGTAAAATTGTATCTTTTGCAGATGACACTGCTCTTCTCTTTAGCGCAAATTCATGGCATGAAGTTTACACGCATGCACAGGCAGGTTTTGACGCTGTAATGAGGTGGCTACACAGCAACGTACTTACACTAAACACAGACAAAACAAAGTATATTGCCTTTACCCTAAAGTCGACACACGTATCTCAAACGACACCATTATATTCTATAGTGGCCCACTCTTGCTCAAATCGAAATACTTTAGATTGCACCCGCCTACAAAAAGTAACTAGTCTAAAGTACCTAGGAATTATACTTGATTGCAACCTGAGATTTAATGAACACATCAACACCCTCAGCAATAGACTACGTAAATTAATATTTGTTTTTAAGACCCTCAGAAGTGTAGCTGACGTCAAGCTGATAAAAACGATTTACTTTGCCCTCGCCCAGTCTTTATTAACTTACTGTATAACGTCCTGGGGCGGTGCACCTAAATACACAATATTGCAACTGGAAAGAGCGCAGAGAGCTATTTTGAAGGTATCTTCTTTTCTACCATTTAGATATCCCACATCAATTTTATATAAAGAGGCTAAAGTCCTAACTGTACGTCAGTTGTTTGTTTTACAAACAGCCTTAAAACAGCATGAACTCCTTATCTTTAACTCCTCACTCTTAAATAAAAGACGTTTTGACCCAGTAGATCGCCATGGAAAACGACTAACTACCATGTTCTCGAAACGTTTTTTCTGTTACCTTGGTCGTTTTCTCTATAACAAAATAAATAGGACGCTCCCGATCTATGAACTTGCCAAAACCAAGTGTAAATCGAAAATTACGAGCTGGCTTCTGGAGTTAAGCTATGACGCTACGGAAAAACTTCTAGCTGCCCCGAAATAACTTGCGTGTCGAAGGATACTATCTAGATACATCACAATTCTGTGCATCCAGCTATTAACAATTTTCCGTTTTCCTTACTCACACACACGCCCATCACACACACACACACACCCATCACATACACACACCCATCACTCACACACACATTACATCCTTCACTTCCGCATACACACGTACTAACCCTGATTGTATAATTAGTAATCATAATCACCACTGTTTTGATTTGTGTATTTTTATAATCTTTTGTTTTTTGCTCAATATTACTTACCGTATTAATTTGTGTACGAGTGCATAATTCTGTTCAAATGTACATACTTCCAAAGGGGTGGAGACCTGGTGTCCTGAAATACAGGCTTTCGCCTAGCTTAGGCACCAGTCTCCCACAATATAAAAAAAACGCATGTATTGTTCACGAAACCCAATAATGTACCTATGTATTGTGGCGAGAAATAAATCTTTATCTTATCTTACCGATCGGCCGAGCGCACTGACGACGCACGCCAAACGAGAGTTATTGTTATTTTGCGCGCCAAAGTTGACGCTTTCCTAATAGGCCTAAACTTTAAGGGGGCGTGGCTCGGCGCCTCCACATGATTTAAGCGATTTTTTTTTAACTGACCAGGCGGAAAGGACCACGTCTGTATAGTGAGACGTAGGTGCTAGGAGGGACTTAACACAAACGAAAAGACAAAAAAAAACACAAAAACAAAAAAATACAAACAAAAAGACCGAGAGAATTGAGAAATAGGTAGGTATTTGTAAAATGTATTGCTGTCGCGCTGTGCCCGAACGACCGCGCGTAGAGCGGGAAAGAGACAACAGCAGAAAATACCAATTGTACACAAAAACAAAGTTTCGTAGTCCCCTAACTTCTCCAAAACTTGACCGATTTAACTATATTTTTCATTAAACATTAAAGAAAGGTTTTGGCCGTGTTCCCATGTTCTCCTATATGTGTTCTTTTTTAAAATAATCTAGTCGTTTTCTGGATGCTGATACACAGCGGAAAATCTGGCCAATTTTTTAGGTTCATATCTCTTTTAATAAATAATTTATGAAAAAAAGAAAACATAGGAACATGCCAAAGTGGTCATAGATTTTTTAATAAAATATTGCTCTACCGGCATTATCCAAAGAGGAAACAGGGGACTACGTTTGTATGGAAACGTAGTACAAAACATCTATTGATTGGACTAAAAAATAAAACACTATCATGCATGTTGCTTGTAGAATAGGGTAGATGACACCATAAAACAATAATTTCAAGACACCAATCTCCAAAAAACACTTTATTTTGGGCCTGAAAACCCGATTTATTTTCAATTAATTGCCAAATGATGATGATTTATGATCTCATCCGTCGTGCTCTTGCCACCGCCGGGGTGCCAGCTGTATTAGAACCCACTGGCTTGGCACGCGTCGATGGCAAGAGACCAGATGGTATGACCATAATGCCATGGAAGTTGGGTAGGCCTTTGGTGTGGGACGCAACTTGCGTCGACACCCTTGCGCCATCCCATCTTCCTAGCACAGTGTGCTGCGCTGGGGCGGCTGCTGCAGGTGCTGAAAACCTCAGACGGCGCAAATACAATAATTTAATTGGTAATTATGTGTTTGACCCCCGAATACTGAAACGTCACTCAAAATTTAAGGGCTGCTTAACATTTGAGAAGCTCCTAAACTTTAAATTTCGTATGGCCAAACGTCACTTTTGAGTATCTGTTAAATATAAGTGCTACTTAAATTTTGAGTGACGTTTCAGTATTCGGGGGTGAGCCGTTTGGGGTCGAAAAACTAGGACCACCTAGTATTTCGGGAAATCGCCAAACGGTTGGTCGACTCTTCACGTGACCAGAGGGCGGGCCTATTTTTTGGCCAAAGAATCAGCATTGCCATTGAACGTGGCATTGCTGCCAGCCTTCTGGGCACTTTTCCTGTTGACAGCGATGTGGACGAATTTTTCGACGCCCTGTAACCTTTTTTGATATTTGTAAAATATTTTTATTTCTTTTATAGAGTTAGTGTGTAAATAATGTAAATGTTATTATTCTGTGTTTAATAAAGTCCATTGCCAAATTCGATTTTAAGTTGCTTTGAAATCAATAAATAACTGTGACGTCACTGTTTTTTCAACTCAATGACTCAACATTGAGTTGAAAAAACAGTGACGTCACAGTTGGCTATTGCCGTACAAAATCTATAAGAGAACCGCGTTTTGACAGCTCTTAAACAGTATCTCAATTGATTGGTGTGTCATCTACCCCATTATTTGGCAAAAGATCGGTCGCATGTATTTTTGTATGGTTTTTACTCGTTAAAAGAATTTTTTAGAGACAATTTCGTGATTTTTTTTTATCGAGTAAAATTAGTTGTATTATGTTTCCAAACACTATCATACTAGCATATATATATCCTGAAGAATATCATATGTTTTTCTGGTTTTGTTTATTGCAGTGAAACATATGCTTTTTTGCATTATAAAACTCGCGTTTAGCTCCTGTAGTCCCGTTAATCGTGCATCGGATAAAAACGGTTTTGAAATTTTTAAAACGATATTAAATAGTGTACACAGTATTTAAAGTAGAAGAAGAACTAAGAACCTAACTCACACCATTCGCTTCGTCCACGTCCATACATCTGGTTATACACCCACGCTGGTAAGTTGTAACGTAATGTTTAGGTTCCACAATTATATACTTAGAACCAAAACTAATAAGGCAAGAACGATAACTAGTAATAAACTAATTAAAAAAGGTTCCGCTTAGACTGACAGACAAACAGGCACTGAATTGATCCTAAGGGTTCTGTTTTTTTTCTTTTGATGTACGAATTTAATTTTCCATAATTTTGGGTGGAAACCATACCAATATTTTTGATAACTTTATTTCCCTGTACTATTCCCAATATGGAAACTGTGAAACTAATGGCGCCAGCATAGCTCGTATCACGCGTCGTCATTGGTTGAATATTTGTCAACTTCACTTTATATTTCAAAATAGCGTGACCTCTTTCGTCAGATTGGAACTATGTGGGTTATTTTGAGTGACGATTTGTTAACCTTTGGAACGCTAGAGCATAAACGAACGCACTTGCCCTCCACGCCAAGCCACAATTTTTAATGTGAAACATCTATAGGCGCGTGTAAACAAATAAAAAAAAAATTAAAAAAAAATCGTGGTGAGCGTAGCGATCGAACCCGGCCCGAACAATCCCGAACATTACCAACCTGTTGAAGCAGCATAAGATCTACAAAATTCGCCACGATTTACAACAAGCCAGCTGGCCTCGGGGCACAGTTTAATATTGACTTTTTTTTAAGCATATACTTGTATAAAATAATTTCGATGTTTCACATTGTCATGCGTCCTGCGACGGCTTACTTTTTCTTTACCATATTGTCACATATTTTTGTCGTTTGGCGTACGCGCTTGCTTGTCACGTATGTGAAAATGGCGTTCAAAACGTTAAAAATTCCTGAAAAAAGGTCGCAATGAAATTGGAACTTTATTTTGATGGAGTTTAAATTAATGATGGTTTGTGTCCGTTACAGCCAGCGGAGGGTAACAGCAGCGACAGTGACGGCGACGGTGACCTGGACCTCGGCGACATCATCGAGTTTGAGCTCGACTAGCAATAAACGTGTTGATTAATCAGTTTCACTGACTTTTATTAACTCCTCAAATCATCAACTGCCTAGCCTTTTTCAAATTTCAAATTCAAGTTCATTTATTTTGTGAACATATGAACATGAGTAAAAAATAGGTGGTAAGAATATAAATTCAATTCAAAATTCGGACATTACACACAGCGCCATCTAGTGCCACACTAAGCAACGAGGCTTGTTTCGTGGACACCAGATAGTTGATATACTACATAGATACTTTTTGTTTGTAATTACATACTTATTATACATACACCCTGAAATTTAATTGGTTGTTTTCCCGCGGCAGAACGACTTGCCTTAAGAAGTACTTTCGAAGTAAAGAGTTAAAGTAAATAAATAACGATGTTTCTGTTTTAAAATAATTAAAAAAATATTCATCAACTCGAAAAAGTGAGTAACAATAGTAACTCTAGACGTAACTTGTAGGTACTAGGTACTACTCGTGTCACTACCTACAAAGAAAACCGATGCACAAAATAATGTCAAACCAAAATAAACTCTCGCACGTTGTGATAAGGCATAAAATGGTTGCACGGAACAATACAAAAAATCACCGCGATACCGACAAAGAAAAGACCGATTTAGAAATGTTCAAAGTAAAATTAGCTCTCGCGTGTAGTGATACGGTATAAACTAGCCTGCGCGCAACAATTTCAAACGAAGCCGCCGGCGCCTATTTTACCCGTGCGGCACGCGCGGCTGTGACCCTGACCTACTTAGTTTTCCCGCGAATGTCGTACGCGCATCACGCGCCATCACTGTAAACTGCAATGGATCGACATTACAATTACAGCAATGTGGAGTACGTCGCTATGGTGCAGCTGTATGCTAGGGCTGATTATGACTCCCATGCTGCCCGGCGACATTACGCAGAGCGGCAACACTTGGAGTCGCTCCGTCTTCGCGGGGTTCTGAACCCCCAAGTCCCATCTCCACGGACGATCGTAGCGGCGACACAGCGGCTACTAGATCATGGACAGTTCCATGCACCGGCACATGCACAGGGCAGAGGTCGACCAGCCGTTATTTTGCCAGCGCTCGACGAGGAGATCATCGAGTACTTCGAACGGGATCCGCGTCGAAGTACGCGCCAGGCCGAGGCTAGGTTTGGCGTAAGCCAGTACTACGTCTGGAAACTACTCAACTCTGAAGGACAGCATCCTTATCATTTTCGCGGTGTTCACGCTCTCCACGAAAATGATCCCCAGAACAGAATTGCGTTTTGTCAGTGGTTGATCGCCAACCAAGATAAGAACATTTTGTGGACGGATGAATCAACTTTTACGCGAGTTGGTATTTTCAACCAGCGTAATGAACATTTTTGGGCAATAAATAACCCACACGTTATTCGCGAGTGTGCGCATCAAGTGCGTTTTATGAAAAAGTTCAAGTTCAGATAAAAAAGTATTTATGACGGTCCTAAGCCCGTAAAAGTATGAAGGGAAAATTTGAATAACATGTTGGATAACAGCTGATTGAAAAGCACGTGGGTCAATGGCCTCGCGGCCTTTAATAGTAACACTAGACGTAACATGTATTGTAGGTAATACTGGCGTCGCACGCGCCGCAGCCCTCAAAGGAAAGCGATGCATAAATGGTCAAACCAAAATAAGCTCTCGCACGTGGTGATACGGCATAAAAGTTTGCACGCAAAACAAACAAGCGAGCCACAAGCCGACAAAGCAAAGACCGATTTATTAAATGTTTAAAGTAAAATAAGCTCTCGCGTGTAAATTATACGGCATAATCTAGCCCGCGCGTAACATGATCAAACGGAGCCGCCTTCGAACCTAATCCTTTCGACGGTGACCTAGCACCCCGGTCAACGGCCTGCTGTCGTTCTGCCGTAGATATCGGGAGGTATACTATTGGTTCGTGATCGCTTTCGAGTTTAGTTTTTCACAATGTTAAATATGCCAGTTTTTGTTTCTAATATTTTTTATAACTATGAAACGATTGTATTACATAGACAAAACCATTTCGCTGCGGGAAAACAACCATTTAAATTTCACGGTGTATAAACATCCATGACTCGGAAACAAATGTCTATGCCCATCACACAAACATTTGCTCTTACCGGGATTCGAACCAGGGACCTTAAGAACGTAAGGCAGCGTCACTACCACTGCGCCATTCGGGTCGTCATATTTAAAATTCAGAAACTGTGTTTCGCCGTTAGGCATACAAAATGTTTCTCAAATTACATGTAATTAAATTATATCAAAACAATTAAAATCAATGAATAACCATACAATTTGATTCACTAAATATATATATATATATATATTTTGGAAAAAAAAATATATATATATTATATATATATATTTTTTTTCCATAATCACCAAACAACAATTATTAAATTACATTACACAAAATGTCAGCTATGTCAATATTACAAAAAAATAAACGCATAAAATTTCTGAATTATGTCAATAAAATTATTATGGTTCCATGGTAAATAGGGTTCCCAACTATGTTGGGGTCGGCTTCCAGTCTAACCGGATGCAGCTGAATACCAGTATTTTTAAGCCCAGACCAAAAAAGAGGGGTGTTATAAGTTTAACGTGTCTGTCTGTGTATCTGTCTGTGGTATCGTAGCTCCTAAACGGATGAACCGATTTTCGTTTCGTTTTTTTTGTGTCCTAGATAATTTTATCCCGAGTGTTCTTAGCCATGTTTCATGAAAATCTGTTCAGCCGTTTTAACATCATCAGCTCTTTTCTAGTTGATGAGGGGATCTGACTACCTTCCATATTATTACGAGTATGTCCTATCGATTCGAAACTTGGTACCGTGTTATATAAATGATATTGAAAGTATATGGTAAAGTAACCATGACCTGATCAGCCGTTTGAAGATCATCAGCTCTTTAATAGTTGATGAGGGGATCTGACTACCTTCCATATTATTACGAGTATGTCCTATCGATTCGAAACTTGGTACCGTGTTACTTAAATGATATTGAAAGTATATGGTAAAGTAACCATGACCTGATCAGCCGTTTGAAGATCATCAGCTCTTTAATAGTTGATGAGGGATCTGACTACCTTCCATATGTTCTATCGACTCAAAAATACCTACTTTAAAAAGGACAAAATAAAAGTAAAATTAATTTTTTTTTAAAACCCCCCGACACAAAAAATAAACTCTAAAAACTAACAAATAATATTTTTATCGTCACATATATTATGTAAGTTCAAATATTTTTATTTTCCAAGCGTCGTCGTCGCGTCGGGGGACCGCTAAGTGAGAAAAAAAGGTGTAGTCGCAGAATGCAACAAAAGAATTTACTCCGAAAAAGCCGCAAAATCGACACAACCGTCAACGTCATCTGCCCGTTCGGGTCGCATACCGCACACCGAGCTCGGCATTACGTAGAGTGTAGACTATGCATGAAACATAAGATCGCTCGTACCTAAATTTAATTCGTAATAATTAGCTCTTGTTGGAAAAATACTTTATAAACTTTAGCGGTCCCCCGACGCGACGACGCTTGGAAAATAAAAATATTTGAACTTATATAATATATGTGACGATAAAAATATTATTTGTTAGTTTTTAAAGTTAATTTTTTGTGTCGGGGGGTTTTTTAAATTTCAATTTTTTCTTTTTACATGGAGCGACTGCCTATCTGACCTGCACAACACAGTTAGTACTGGGTAATACGATACCCCTACCTAAAACTGGAAACAAATACAAAGCATTAATTTCAATTAGACCGATTACATGCACTTTTGAATTGGCAAACAACAAGATGAAGCTTCAGTCCAGCGACAAGGCATACATACATAAACTTACGCTTTTTTCGTATAAGGGTAGGCAGAAACCATAGAACGCTACCTGCTGTGATTCATAGGTACTACTTTCCGCTCGTCAATGTGTCACAAGATAACTATGTAAGCCGCCATCTGAACTATCAATACAATAAGTTTACTAACAACACCTTCGAGAATATAAATTTATTGCCAATAGATCTTTGTAGCACTACAATGTACGAGGAAAACACGTGGCTTTAGTTGTGCTATTCGATACTAGATGTCAGTAGTAGTAGATTACCTGCAAAATGAAAATGTGCATTACTTACGCTTAACATCTGTTGTTGAAGAATCCCAATGCATAAAATAATTACATACCTCAGTTAGACGAATACCATCACCCTACCTGACCACTTTGTCACACTGAAGCAGTTTTATTCACGATCTCTGTACAGAGAATTTTGCTGGTTTAGTTATGCTATTAGACAATAGATGGCGCTAGTAGTAGTAGAAAACGAATTTAATGAAAATCATTGCAAAAAAATTGTACGCGATGTTATGTTAGGTACCTACTTATTTACTACTAATTTTCACATTTCTTCCAACCAGCGTTTCTTTGGCCTGCCTCGGTGACGACAGCACCTTTAGACACCCGCTGTGTGTCGATTCAAACCCATTGTCTTGATTCATTCTGAAAATGTGACCCGCCCAGTTCCATTTCAACCTCGAAGACATCACTAACATCGGTGCCTGTGTTGGAGCGTATTATGGCGTTGCGCATTCTGTCGGCGAATTTGATATTAAAAATGCTACAGCTAGCTAGCTGATATGCTACGCTCTCTCTATCCATATTATCCACAAGCGCTTATAATAGGGTAAATGACACGCCAATCAATTGAGATACTTTTTAATGTTTTGAGTGAGTCACATTGAGTCCTACCGTAAACCGAGATTTTTCAACCCAAAATAGTCGTTTCCCAGCAATATTTTTTGCGTAAAGTTACTTAGTTTGATGTACAGCATGCTTGGTTGACGGCTTCGTGAAGAGTTTGTTTACACCTTGTATAGCATAACTTATCATTACACCTGTGATTCCCGAAGGATTAGACAGAGGTGTACCTAATAATAGCTACACCCATATTTTGGTGTAGTTGACACACCAATCAATTGACATACTTTTAAGGAGCTGTCAAAACGCGGTTCTCTCATGGATTTTGTATGGCAATAGCCAACTGTGACGTCACTGTTTTTTCTACTCAATGTTCAACTATTTATTGATATCAAAGCAAATAAAAATCGAATTTGGCAATTAATTGAAAATAAATCGGGTTTTCCGGCCCAAAATAAAGTGTTTTTTTAGAGATTGGTGTCTTGGAATTATTGTTTTATGGTGTCATCTACCCTATTCTATGCGATTGCGAATGCCTTGTAAAATGCATGGTAACACTGGCAAAATTCTCCACCCAATGTGTCCGTTGATGATTTTGTACATAATAACAAAAACATTTTTCAAACATATTGTAAGAAAAAATTATTAGAACATCCATCGATCCATCTGCATCCATTATTCTGCGATGTCAGAAAAAAACCTATATTTGTCCAATTGTCCTTTACCTGATGAATCTAGTCCAGAACTTGATCTAACGTCCATAACATTTGAATAAATAAAACAACAGATAAGTACGAATATTCAATGCACTTTATTTCATATCATAAATAGGTAATATGTTTGGGATATCACAATTTGTTTGTTCATTACTCGCCAAATATTTAGCTATTAACTAGGCGTTACACAATTTTATACAATTGTTTTTAAAATAACTAAAACTAGATTGAAAAGACATTATTTTACAAAATAAAAGGATTAGGTACCGAAATGATTACAAAGATGGTACAGCCTCCAGTGCATCAAATTACTACAAACTATCAAATTTCCTCATTCGATTTTGAACTCAACCGTCAACATTTTATGGTTTTAAAAATCATATAACGAACTTTGACAGTTTGAGGTAACTTGAAGTGCTGGCGACTGTAGCTTACAGTCTTTTCACAGCGAATTATTATTGCTCTAATTTTGCATCATCATTTTAAGCTAATAGCTTGTGAAAATAAGGCTGCTGTTGTATTGCAGCTGTCAAAGGTGAAATAACTGAAAGAACTGGCGAGCTACGTTGTTACCATAGAATGCGAAAAAACGGGCGTTTCTTTTGCCAATGTAGTAACTTACAACAGGCTGACAGTTTGTGGTAGCTACTTGTATTTCGTTTTATTACATTCCGGGTTTTTAAGACTGCCTTGAAGTATTAATATCTGAATATAAGAAAATAAATCGAAGATTAACTTAAAATAATACAAAAAATAAATATTAGTACTGTTATAAATGTTATACATGGAACACTATGGGGATAAATCACGCTGTATTATGCCGATACAGTTTCGAGAAAATGTTTTAGAAGATGAACCGTTTTTTGATCGTTAATTATTTTTTAACTGTGCTTAAAGACCAAAAATCAATCAATCAATCATCAATTGTCTCAATACAGGGTGTAAACAGACCTTTCACGAAGCCGTCAACCAAGCATTCTGTACTTCAAACCCTACCCAAAAAAAAAACATGCTGTGAAATGACTTTTTTGTGGTGAAAAATCGACTTTTCGGTAGGACTCAATGTAACGCACTAAAAACATTGTGCTGATGGATAGATTAATAATACGGGGGTCGTGAAGGTATTTAGAGTAAAAATCTTACATTAAAAACTTGTGAAAAATTGGAAGTTTGACCCCCAATATTTCCGAAACTAGAAGGTTCCCAGGTATGGTCTAGAACAAAAAAATGATCGCAATGACGGGGAAACAATTGTCTTTCGGCTTCGTTAAGCGTCTTTGTACACCCTTTACCTATATCTTAAATGTGGGTTCATTATGTTGTTGTTGTATGTTGTACAGACGCCAGCACATCAAGCTACTACAATCTGACAAATTACTATATAAGATTTTAAACTTTATCGCTAAGGCGAGGTTTAGGTTCAAGGTTGATTAGGAAAATTTGACAGTTTCGGGTTGCTGGATGTGCTGGCGTCTGTACATGGATCTGTTGTCGCGTGGCCATAATCAGAACTAACTAACTATTGTTTTTAAAAACAATTGCCACAAACAAATTAAAAAATGTTACAGGCTAAATAAAAAAAAAATGTTAATGGCTAAATAAATGTTAATGGCTACAGCCACAGGTAGTTCTGAACGTTTTTGATCTACAGTGCTACAGCACTGTAGATCAAAAACGTTCGAATTTCAAAATGATGTTTAGGGAATGGTACCAGTAATAACAGTTATTTTTTTGTTAATTCTTGAACTCGTAGCGTTATCGGCATTTTCAGTACGAATCAACTTACATATTTATTATAAGTAGGTAATATTTACAGTTATAGACTAGTAGACTCCAATAAAATGGCACTTAATTCACGAAGTCTTTTTACACTTTTGTATCGTAACGATTATATTTGAAAAAAGCGTCGTTTTCTACTCTTTCCGGTCAGTGGGTCGTCTTAGAGGCGGACTTTTTTTTAAAGATTCATAAACAAGCAGCAGTTTTTTTTAAACCTTGTTTTATTTATTTTTCCTCTGAGCCTGAGAATTGAGAAAACTGGTCAAATGGTATAAATTCGAAAACCAGTCCTTTTTTACCGCCGAAAAAAAGAGAAGTTTCTTTTACGCGTAGTAGGTACCTACTACATATATGTTTTGCTTTTTATGACCAAGCATAACTTTTATAAGGGAATATTATGTTGATAGTGGTGCCATTACCAAACGTAAATATTCTTCCAAACACAAAAATGCAGGAAAGAGTAGATGAACCATAAAGTAGGTATAATGAGATAAATAAGAACTACTAGCTATTATTGTCTATTCTCTGATATACATCGACGGGAAGTGTCGACTCAATACATAGAATTCGTCACATAACTAACGTCATTATAACAAATAAAATATATAAACTTTTTGACAAGACGTCTAGGTATCGTAATGTTTTTGGAGGGAAAAGGCATAATTTTCATCGGATTATAACTACTTCCATGAAACCACTTATATTAGTGAACCTTAGAATTGATCCTTTTTTTCCATGCAAACCACAAAAGTATTAAAACAAACTTATTCTCTCAACCAGCAATAAATTGCATTGCCAAGAAATATTTAGATTTTTTTGGCTAAGAACTTATGCACGCGTACACAGAAGAACTTACAAGAGTATCATCACAATCGGATTAACAGTTTAGGAACCCATAGAGAACAAACATACAAACAATATTTTTGTTTATACTCGTACAGATGAAAAACTTGGCACTTATGGCGAAATATTACTTTTCCATAATTATTGAATTTACTAGCTCACAATCGAAGCTTTCGTTTAAAATATTTGAGGCCATATTGAATTAAGTTGTTTCGTATTGGTTGAACGCTATCGCGAAGATAATAATGTGCGATGCGTCAGACTGGGCGTAGCCAAAAAGGCGGGAGTGATGGCCGCCACGCCTAAAGAAAAACTAAAAACTTGTTTTTCAGGTTTGGTTTGTATATTTAGTATGCGTAGTGACAGTATTCTTTAAAGTTATTACCTATTTTTTTACAGATCGCAATTTTATTTACCTATAATCAAAATGGGAATGAGAAATACAAATGGATAAAAAATTCCCGCAACCAGCGCGGGAAAAAAAAATAAAAAGCAATTTTTACCTCGAACGAAAAAATAATTGTAATTTATCTTGCCAATCGTTCATAACTTGAAAATTATATTCATAAATATTATATTAGCTTACATTCAATCATATATCTAGTTTATTTTTAATTTATTTACAATATATTACAATTGCCATATTTTATTTATCGTAACGATACACTATACAGTAACGGTTACCGATAACCGCTATTTAACCTAACGGTTTTAACGTTATCCTAAGATTACAATGAGAATTCAATCACTCGTTTTCAACATTCATGAAATAATGAAAAATGCAGTCTTACAAATCAATCAAATTACTAAAAATGATTCAAATGGAGGAAATATCTCATAGAATCAAAATTTTATTTGAAATGGAAATAGAAAAAATGGATTTATTCCAAGAGATCAAATACGTTCTCAATACAAATTAAAATTCCTTAAAAAACTGATATAATACGTTATATGTTGACGTTTTTGAGTCGAAAACATATCAAATACTTTATAGAACTAATATTTTTATTTTATTTATTTACACTCTTTAACTTCAACAGTCTGTCAATGAACAAATTCATTCACCCCTCCGCCGTGATGATGGAACTGTTGCGTATTATCAACAATAACGCTCGTATATCCCCCTTCTTGTACCGCTGGACTGGCCGCCATTTTAGCAAAACTCCCGCCAAAGTTCTCAACAACAGGCCTCCCATTTTGATTCTGATTATGACCGTAAAACGATATTAAATTAGTATAGTTGTACTGGTTAGGTATTTCTGAGCCTTCTATAGAGCTACAGGAGGAAGAACTGGCAGAAAACGGTCTTTGACTTTGTGGGTAGCTAACATAGTTCGGTAAAATTTCATTGGTGTCTGTGTAATTTTCATAGAATATTTCTTGGTAGGATCCGTTTTGCTGGTGGTACTCTTCTTGGGTCTCATAAGGGGGTATCACAGGGAGGTACTCGGGGTACGTGTACCCCCCACTGGAGTCGCTGTACTCGCTTTCGGGGACCTGTATGGGGTTGATTTTGTCTGTGTGTCGAACGTGGGGCATTTGTGGTGACGTGGTGGTGGTGGTGGGGACGTGGGACGGCGTGGGGCAGTCCACGGGGCTCACGTGCTTCGGGGCGCCTTGGCTGATGTTTAGGATTAGGTGTTTCTCTTCGATGTCACTGGAATGGAAAAGTTAGGTTAACTAATGGACATATTGCTTGGTTTCGAACTTTTAATATTTTTTTTTCAAGTACACTTGTTATACGTGCGCAGTTTAGTTTTTGTACATAGATTTGCGTTTCTTGATAGAACACTTCTATTTTTTTTTTAATATAAACGTCCTGTATCGTTGGTGCGTTTACAAACATTTAAACTCGTCGTGTCGTCAAACGTCAAACTCTATATCCGCAATCTTTTTATCTGTCTGTTTTAATAAATAGCTAACTTGAGAGTGACTTTCGTTTTCAGTCGCTTCGTGCAAAACACTATTATTCCGCTGCATCCAGTTAGTCTGGAAATTGACACCAATAAAGTAGAAGCTAGACAAATGATGATTTACCTGAGCACATAATTAACAGAGACAATACAGTGTGGTCTTGAAGACCGCGAGTTGTGTACGATGGTCGCGTAGCTCTGCATCCACACCCAACCGCCACTCTTCGTCAGGAAGCGGTAGTACCGAGATGTGACTTGACCTTTTGTTAATACTGCAATAGAAAAACATAGATTTAGGACTTCCAATGATAAGTTTTTTCTATATTAATTGATGCAGCCGTAGAAATTTGGGTGGCTACTGGCTGCGTGCGGTTGGAGAGACCTATGTCCTGTAGTGGACTGCTAAAGCAGCAGAGGTTCGAAACAGCATGGCCCAGCAACGGCCACGTGTAACAAGGAAGGTGGAGAGGAAGAAGAGGAAGAAGCTTCCTAGTCGGAACCAGTGCGGGACCGCGCTGGCAGGATCCAATATGCTGCGTCTGGCGATACCAACGACGCAGCTCTATGTGTCCCGGCTACATCACACCACGAAGGTTGAGGAGATCGTGGAGTATGTCCGAGCGAAGACCAGCTGGACCTTGAGGGTCGAGAAGTTGGAGGCGCGCCACAACACGAATTTCAAGTCGTTCGTGCTGCGAGTTCCGACTCATCATATTGAGACCTTCCTCAAGGAAGAGTTTTGGCCGAAGGATGTCATGTATCGGCGATCCCGCGGAAGGCTACGCGACACCACGCAGCGCAACATTACGCCGTCTCTTCGTGTTCAATAGTTTAATTAGGTTTTTGTAGTTTATATAAATATGTATGTTAGTCTGTAAGGTACATATGATATGGGTCTTTTGTTACCTGAATTAAATGATATATTATTATTATTATTATTAAAACCTGATGATGGATGGCAAATCGACGGTACGATGAAAATGGCCGGCTGTCGATACCAGCAATGACTAAGAAACTGAGCTGAAATGTGTTATAACGCCTCATTAGACCTGCTTAGAAAGTTCTCAAAACAATACTAAGGATGTATGCTAGTCGTAAACAATGTTCTACTTGGTTTCTATTCTGCGTTAAAACCCCAAAAAATTATTGATTGTGACAATGCCGTATTGAACCAATAAAAATTAACATAGTAACCTGTCAGCGATACGAAAATGAAGAGATCAACGATGCTTTGTTCCAGAAACATTTCTATTGGTATTTCCGTCCCGATTGCCATCACAAAGAGTTATTTTACCACCTACAACTATTAAAATTTGAATACTACCTTCAGTGTTACCCAATTTACCTATAGATAAGACTTTGTTCAAATACTCACGCGTACAATGCGAGTGCCTCATATGCAAGACATCAGTTCCGTGTATGTAGTGGTAAAGCGTCTTCTCTATCAGGTCCTGAGGCTCGTAGCCCGTTAGCGATGCTACCCTGGAAATAACGAAATAACTGTTAATAACGTAACCGTTATACGCCAAAATCCTCCGCCACGTCTGTCTGTGGTCTGCCTGTTCGTGATAATCTCTGATCTCGTCTACAGAGGCATAGGATATCAAAAATCTGATCATTGCTCTTATATCTATATAAGAGCAATGATCAGATTTTTGATTCATTTAAGGATTGGAGATCGTAGCTTGTTTGTAAAGCTTTGCATAACATTGTTGATTGTATTGTTATCTATACGTAGCTATGTTGTCGACAATATAATTCTGCTGAAGTGAAATAACTCTCTGCGCTAAAATTTAGTAATAAAAATCTCTATCAAACCATTTGATTACAAATCAAAACTCACAAAAGACAAAATCACTTCCATAAAAACAGCTCTGCTATCAGATCGACGACGCCTCAATACCTACCCTATACTTGTCTCAGTCCCCTCGATAATTAGTTAACCCTTAACACAGGAGTACCTCCAGGGGTCGGTCCCTTTGGTTTTTTGCAATGCTGATTGCCGGAAGTGATGCGCGATATTTTTTGAGCGTCAACAGTTTTTACGCTTGAAAAACAATATGCTTGCTTGATTAGGGAGAAAAAACGGTGATTGGTTTTTGTTTAGAGAGTGTTTTTTTTTCAGTTAACGGCTGGCAAAAGGAAGCGTAATAAGCAAGCCTTATTCAGGTTTATTGCTTATTGCGGATTGCGCTTTTTTCTGCGACACGCAACAGGACTCCCGACTTAATACATTTTTATCTTTTAGATCATCGTTTTTGCTGTTAGAATGTCACTCTAGCTAGGGCCCTTTGTTTTTTTAGACAAACTATTCAAATCAACGAAAGAAAAATTCTCGACTCACTTCGTTACATTGATCTGTCTACACTCCATCCTTGTTAATGTGCTATCATCTTTATTCACTTTTTGTATCAGACAAAGTGATTAAAAACTGATTTTCCAAACCTTATTTTCTTATCTAATACAATAATTGTTGTCTCGCCCGACAAAGGTTTAAAATCGTGTGTCAATATTACCGGCTTATCAATATTTTTTTAATATTGAAAGACACGACTCTCAAATAAAGTAATCGGTTTCAAAATGTTAATTTTAACCGTTAAAACGATAACGTCTTGTAACATGTAATAATTAACGGTACAACTTGTAAGTTTTATCGTTATGAGATAACCGTTACCAACAAAATCTCCAGTTTAGTAGTTCGGGCCTTTATTTGTCTTGAAACGTTATCATATATGCCACGCCACGTATTGAAGCTTAGTTTTGGTTTGCATGGAGACAAAAAGATATAAGATACTATAGAAGGGTTTTGCGAAGAAACTAATTAATGACAGAAAAAAACCGGCCCGATGCGAGTCGGACTCGCGCATGAAGGGATCCGTACCAATCGTTGTTAAAAATAAAGGGGTGGGGAAGAGATTTGTTGTTATAGCGGCAACAGAAATACACATTCTGTGAAAATTTCAACTGTCTACCTATTACGGATCATGAGATACAGGCCGCTGACAGACAGACGGACGGATTAGCGGGGGCTTAGTAATAGGATCCCATTGATTACCCTTCAAACCTTAAAAATCGCCCCAATTATTCAAAATGGCATAATTAAGTACTTAATTGCCAAGCTAGACTTGTACCTTCACTACACTTGGCTCTTTCAAGCAGATTACGATGTTGCTCGCTTACCCAATCTTGAAAATCAATATATTAAAATGACTTCGTGGAAGACTTTTATGCTTGAACTTTCTGTTAACTGTTGATCTATGCTGTTGATTATCTAATTCCCATGAACCGGTTACTATAGGCTTATTAATATATTATTATTATTAATTATAACCCTATATATTTAACTCTTTTTAAGGCCTACTGCCAAAGTTTTTACACCAGCAGCCTTTGGGATAATCATACCCTAAAAGCAGACAATGCCCTGCGCATTCAATACAACAATGCCTTCAGGGCGCTGTTGAGGCTGCCACCTTACTGTAGTGCGTCAGGTATGTTCGCCGATGCGCACACTGACGATTACTTCGCAATAATGCGGAAGAAAGTTGCCTCAGTAATATCCCGAGTGAGGGGAAGCAGCAACAGCATTCTGAAGGTGTTTGCAGAGAGGCTGGATGGGCCTACAATGGGGAGGTTTACCAAGCTACACGTTGGCAACAAAGCTTGTTAAACCTTCCTGTGGTTGTGATTTTTCTTTTTCTTTATTTTTCCTGCATATTACTAATATAGTCTATAAGGAAGATGTAATACTAACACCCTATGGGCCTTGATGCCTGACAATTTTTTTTTTTTTTATTTTTTTTTTTTTATTATTTATTATATTATAATAATAACAAAAGCAAAATGAGCCTATATGTTTCCACTGCTGGGAGAACATACGGCCTCCTCTGATCTACGAGAGGGAATGGGCTATATAATCCACCACGCGGCCCCAGTGCGGGTTGGTAGATGTCACATGTCTTCAAAGTTCTGGTTCTACGACATGCCGGTTTCCTCACGATGTTTTCTTTCACCGTTTTTGAGAGGAGTGGTGATGAAATAAATTAGGTACACAAAGTAATGTGTCTGCTTGTGTGTGAACGCCCACCTCTGGGCCACTTAATAAATATAAACTCAACTACCCACTACTAAAGAGCGTTTAGTTTTATAGTTAATTGATTATTGTTTTAACAGCGGACATCCGATACTTTGGTGGCAATTAATACACCAGTCCCGAGGGGTGTCAATTATACCCCACTCGGGGAGTCTTTGTTTTAACCCCTCGCGTTTTAAGGGACGTGATTTTTTTTGTCCCGAAAAGTAATCGCGACGCTTTGTTTTTTTTTGGGGACATGTCTGCCCTATGTTTTTTTGAATGGATATCAATTAAATTGTTATGATTTTGTGGATGTTCATTAATTCAATTTTTATTAAATTATAGTAAACTTCTCTTGGTCCTTTTGGCTAGGGCAGTTTTTGTACTGCTGCAGAATTTCCTACATCTTTGTCAGCCCCTTTGGCGAGTACAAGCGTGATGTTATGTTAGTTTAGCTTAATTTTGCAGAACCCCCATATCAAAACTGAAACCCACTGCATTTTCACTTCACAAAAACATAAATCGCTCTTAAAAACAAGGCAATAAAGTCTAATTCCAGTCACCATTACAAAAATCAAACGCACCAAGTAATTTTGCTAACCACTATCTATGCTTCGTAAAATCATCCCTCACCCGTATAATCTCTTAACGTTAAGGTCCATTTTTGCTTGCACTAGACAGTGATTAACGGCAAATGTAAATTGGTGTTTAGTACGTGCTAAAGTGTGCGAAAGCAAGATCACTTCCGCGCAGTCAGCAAAAATTTAAGTTCGTCGTATCGGCGATATTTTAGCACTATGGCTTTCTATATTTGAATTTGCTTACATATACTTTTTTTTTTGTACGGAGACAGTGGCCCGAAAGTCTGACAACCGGTCTTACCAATGGGTATCGTATTACCCAGTACTAACTGGGTTGTGGAGGTCAGATAGACAGTCGCTCTATGTAAAATGCTGGTATTTAGCTGCATCATCTGCAAGTATTTTACTTTTTTATTATTATTATTCTGACATCTAATGATGTTTTTTTATTGCCATTCATTTTTTGTAAATTATTATTACCTAATTTTATTTAATTATTGTGAATGTGAGGACCTTAACGGTCACATTTTTTTTTTCCCACAACTGTCTGGCAGTTTGAGTACTCGTACTATAAGCGACCTACCCAAATGTCCTTCCTTTGGTATTGTTCGTCGTTTCGTTGAGCTCCTTGAGTTATAACTCAAGGAGCTCGACTTATAAGTCGAGCTACACGATAACTGACTGACAAATGCTTGCACTGACTGGACAGGTCCACTCAAATCTGTGTGGTTCTTTCTTCAAAAGACCATCTCAGACACTAATCTGCATAGGCCTCATGTGAATTGAGCAAGATTATGTCTGGACTTCAAAAGAGACCTCTGAGTTTGTTTCGGCTGTTTCTTCTCAGAGTAGTCAGGTACAAAACACCGGCCCCATCCAGTTTTTAAAAAATTACGTGTAAAAGTGTTTGTAAAAACCTACTTGCAAAAATAAACATCATATCATTTCATCCGGTTAGACTGGAAGCCGACGCCAACATAGTTGGGAAAAGGCTAGGCAGATAATGATGTTATTTTGTACTGACTAGTTCAGTGGTTGAAAGCGCATCTACTGAGCACTGGTATGGTACTAAACTGTTCGATACCTGGATCGGATAAAAGGTTATTGGGTTTTCTGTCTGCCTTATTGTTCGGTCTAGTGGTTTGAAGTGTGATTACAAAGCTACGGGTCCTGAGTTCGATACACTTTAAAAGTGATTGCCCCGCCTTTTTTTATGGGAAATCATCAAATGACTTCTCCCGCTCAGGGCGGAGCGGAAGGGACTGTCAGACTTTTACTGACTAAAACCCATCCATGTTCCTTCATTGCCTTTGTGTTCCAGGGCGCGGTACTGCCCCACCTGGTTTTACTATTGAGAACTTACTAGTAGAAAACCCCAATATTTATCACTTTACCCAACCCAGGAATAGATCTCAACTCAAAAAGTAATAACCATTAGAAAAATCAAATTTATAGATAAAGCTCCTAGCATGAATCATGATCCCACCCTGTATATGACTCATCAATCTATCATAGACAATGCTCTATGACCAAAAAAGTCGCCCATAGATAAACCTGTAAGTCGATAGATTTAGCTAAGCTTAGCTCTATGTCCAAATATGTTATCTATGGTGTCATATTGCAACATCTGTGGCCCAGGTGGTTATGTTTTGACATTTAATATCCTTCAAGATATGTCATCCTGGTACCTGGAATGTTTGGTGCATTGATTTGCTTGTGAAGTAATATGTAGTATTAAAACATCACGCCTCTGCTTTACCGAGGGGGATTGACAGAGATGTTTAAGGCGACACTAGCCAAAATAATGTTGCTACCGCCATTACTTATGAAAGTCAACCTTATGTTGCATCTTTTATTGCTTGAAATCTTTTGTGCTGCTGGTGTCGATTCTGTTGTGCACAAACTAAACTTAATTTAGGCTATTGCCATCTTTTACTAAAAGGCAGTGCGAGAAAAGGACGGCTTAGCTATGAACTAAGTTAGAGATGTCAAACTAGTTTATGTCTTGCGCTTCACCGTGTTTTTAGTCGACATGTTTTTACGTGCACCCTTCATTTGTATGGATATTAATTCTAATTAAATTTGACAGCTCTAAATTACGTTCGTCTCTTTCTCGTTTTATTAGAGAGATAGCAATAGCTTATATTAAGTATAGTTTGTGCACAACAGAATCGACACCAATATTCTGTTTTGACGTTTCATATGCTTTATGTCATGTCGTCCTAGTACTTGGAAGGTCGGGTGAATTGATTTGCTCATGAAATACACCTACATTTCGCCAGATAAGTTTATATACATCTCATGAAATAGGGGGCGAGCATATTGCCATCAACTGGGCACAAACCGAGACCCCGTGATTGCCACTGAGAAATTTCTGAAGGAAAAACCCAGATATCTATATCATGCACAAACTTGTATTTAAAATTGCCGATATAGACAAACCAACACTCCCAACACTAAAACTTTTCGCGTTCGCTATTCCCAGATGGGGCAATGGACATGGAAATAAACGCGCAATAATTAATAGTTGAAAATAACCGCGCGAGCGATACAGCCGAACGGGCGGCAATTCATTGCTTCTTAGAAACGGGGCATAACTCTGTAGTGGGCAGAACAATGCAGGGCCTGCGCGTTCTCCAGTGGTGTCGACACGCTGTGGTACACGATACGAAGAATAGCAAGTAAAAAAGAAAAAATAAAACAATTTAGAGTAACGAAATTAACAATAATGTACAAAATTACTCCTCCCCAACGCTGTCAACTGGTGACTTCTCCAAAAGACTTGGCGGTGTTGCCACGTTAAATGGCAACGTTAAGCCTCTGGCCAAGGTAAAAGAAAGCCCTTGGGTAACGGGAAGTGTCTAAGTATGTAATTACAGTTGGTTATATTGAAGTTAAGTCACTGGCCAGGTTTATTGTAGCGCACTTTCCATTTGCGTCATAAAATATTACAATATTACCTCATCTTTAAAAAAAAAAACTTCATCGTGACACTGTCTTAGTATTAAATTGAGCGTGAATCGAAACGAGAGTCGCTTTGACCAAACGACACACAACTCTGAATGGCTTATGAACAAGGCCAAGGGCCTATGTGTTTTCCATAAGTGTCGACATGTGGTTTTACTGTCTCAAACGTTAGCATCTTTCTGAATATGAAAGAGTAACAACTGTATCTTCGAAAGTCATTACAGATAGTCAGAAGTTCGAAAGTCTGACGACCAGTCTTACCAGGGTCATAGTGCTGTTTAGTGACTGGGTTGTGTGCATCAGATAGTACAGACGCCAGCACATCAAGTTACTACAATATGTAGGTTTTTTTTTTTTTTACAGATTTTTAACTTTATCGCTAAAGCATTAGGTTCAAGGTTGATTGGGAAAATTTGACTTATGTACATGAAATAGGCAGTCACTCCATGAAAAATACTGATACGTACCTATTCGGTTGCACATTTAGAGTAAACAATATCGGTGTTCCACAGCTTAACAAATAATTAGTTAACAATCGTAGCTTTAAACTCATGTGTAGATAAGACAGGGTCCATTGTTTTAATAGTAGTTTCAAAAACGAAAAAGAAACAGTGCTTTCGATATACTAACACAATTAGTTGTATAAACTGTTGAAGTTGTTTTAGTTAGATCATAGAAACATGATATTTTGACCAACGAAATTTCTATGAAACACAAAATATTTCCATATTTTTAAGCATTTTCTCTAGGCAATTTTCCTATGCCTAGAGAAAAATAAATCACCCAAGTTTCTCTTCCGTGTCCTAACCATTGGACAAGCGCAGTGACCGCAAGTTCACCATTTATTAGTTCACGCCAATCAGGGTCGCGTAAACCTTGCTCAACAATGCGAGTTAGCGGTTCGGAGAACTGCGCAGGACTCGGGGCTAAGGACTTGACTGATATGATGCATAAAGTTGTAACAAGACATAAGAAAAAATCTACAAACTCAAAAACAAAGCATGTTGCATGCAAGTAGCACAGTTACAGCTACTTTTGAAACAAAGACAACAATGAAATGTATACAGTCGTCACAAGGCATAAAAACTGTGAAAGTACTGTATTGGCCATTCCAAGATTTGACCAATACCTACTTAAGTCAGCGTCACATTGTAAAAACCGTTAGATTGTAATCTGTCTAGCGAGATTGTAAACTGTCGAAATATTGTCAACTGAACATACTGCTTACAATATAACGCATTATTATTCGGTAGATTATAATCTGGGGAAATGAAACCGCAAAATTATGAAATGTATGCGATCAAATAACGAGGCTCCGTTAACTACGCTTTTTAGGCGAATTTAACAAAATACTTACTAACTTACAAAGCACATTATACAGGGTGGGACACCGACGCTTAAATGGTTAGGTACCACATCATTATCCAGTACATCATTCTGAACCCCCTGATATAGAAATGTTTCATAGGTTAATAGAGAACTATGAAAGAAATTCGACTGAATAGCACTAATTCAATATCTCACAAATTATAGACATTTTATTAGTCTGAATTAAACGTAATATTTTATATTTTTATTATAAAACGGCTTTTTAACTATCAATAAGCATCATTCTCTTGCCCTTATCCCAATTCATTTGTGGTCGGCGCAGCATGTCTTCTTCTTCCATACTTCTCTATTACTCGTCATCTCAGCAGTCACCTCCTTTCTATGCCATGTCATCCTTCACAAAGTCCATCCATCGTTTCTTTGTTCTTCCTCTACTCTTATACCCATCCACATTCATACTCAAAACTTTCCTCACAACATTTTCCTAATTCCTCGTTCGCATTACATGGCCTTTCGCCGACAACCGATTACCATTACGATTATTTAGAACTATCCAGTCTTCTATTAATTGCTATGAAATTAGCCAGATAAATAATTTTCAAAAATGCTTGTTTTCTGTACTTTTGTATCTACTAGTGTCGTGCTAATAATATCGACAAAAAATATCGATAACGCCCACGACGCGACGACACGCGACGGGGCTGTGAAATCGTTTCGCGTCGCACCGTTACGGCTCTACGTTGATTTTACTAACTCGCATCAAATTGTTTATTGTAGGTTGAATTGTGTGCTGTTTTATTTGTCGATAGTTTCTGTGTAGAAGTTTTACACCACAATTTTTATGCGGTTTCGATGAGTGAGATTTTCGACGTGGTATGTCGTTTAAATTTTGGGGAACCCTAGGCGACCTATGTTTTAACACTTACATTGCGAATCCCTGATGACATATTAAGTCTCTGAAGGTCTTAGTTGGTCTTGGTTGGTGATTTGTGTGATGATATTGGAAAGAGTAACATTAGGACTTCCAGGTCTGCTGGGGTGATTTGTGGAGAAAGCAGTTGTTTCTGCACACCCCCGCTAGAAGTGACGTGGGGGAACACCGTGTGGTTCCGTGTGGTCAGACAGAGCTCACGGCCGAGGACATCCATTGAGGATTTCCACACGTAAAAAAAAGGCAGGACTTCTTTCGAGGTGCAATATAGGCAAGTCATCGCCGTTTCACGTGCGGTTCATAGACACTAAAGACTCTATTTTGTACCTAAGGAAAGTAAAACAAATCTCCACATACCTGGCATCCAAGAATATCAGCCTCATATCTAGCGAAGCTCTGAACATAAACATATTGGAGTGTAGCTTCAGTTCTGTGACGGCTGACGGCGGCAGCGAGTGTCCCACCGCGATGAGGCCAAGCGGTGCCGAGCCTTCCCCGAACCGTCGCGCTCGTAGGTATCCCGAACAGTGTATAACCTGAAGTTAATGTCATCGGTGAGATGGAGACAGGGATGGAAATCTTATTCAGGTTTTTGTCAAACGAGCAGATGGCCCTTCCGATTCGGTTAGGCAGAGGTACTTATATCTTAAAGTACACTCACATTTCGCCAGTTATGTGTTAAATCCCATGTAATAAGGAGCGCACCTATTGCCAATAACCGGGCACACATCTCCACTCCGTGGCTTCTATTGAGAAATTCCTGATGGAAAAACCCAATAACACTTTGCCCGACCCGGGAATCGGACCTAGGACCTCATCATTCTCACTCAACCAACGAGGCAGTCGAAATTCATCCCATAACGAAATCCCCGATTACCAACCCGTAGTTTTCTAAAACCCCTTCGATTAACACCAAAACTAATAAAACATATTTCACCCCTTACAACCCCATGTCCCCTAGTCAACACTAATACCCCCATAGCGTCGTATGTGAGTACAATTGAGTGTGTTGAACATTGCCCCCTCGCTTTGAATTATGCAACGCGTGCCGGGTATTGTTTTAAGCATTTGTTCTAAATTGAGCGAATTATTCGAATTAACATACAAGAAGTATAGTTTTAAAGGATTTTTGACAGATTTTGTTGACAGTAGTAGAGATTGGGGGAAGGCATTATAGTCCTATAACAGTCAAAGTTATTCGCTTCGATCGATGGAGCTCGTGGGGATGGAGCTCGTGGGGATGGAGCTCGTGGGGATGGAGCTCGTGGGGATGGAGCTCGTGGGGATGGAGCTCGTGGGGATGAAGCTCGTGGGGATGGAGCTCGTGGGGATGGAGCTCGTGGAGATGGAGCTCGTGGGGATGGAGTTCGTGGGGACGGAGCTCGTGGGGATGGAGCTCGTGGGGATGGAGCTCGTGGGGATGGAGCTCGTGGGGATGATGCTCGTGGGGATGGAGCTCGTGGGGATGATGCTCGTGGGGATGGAGCTCGTGGGGATGATGCTCGTGATTAAATAACTAATAGCCACGCTTGCCTAGGTTGGTCCGTGGCTAGATAACCCATTACATACCGAAATTCCTCTGTGCCTCGGAAAGCACGGTAAGCCATTTGTAGATCTTTGACAATTGTTTCAGTTAGTCAGTGGCCCGTAGTCCGACAACCATGTCTTACCAAAACGTATCGCATTACTCGGTACTAACTGAGTTGTGGAGCTCAGATAGGCGGTCGCTCCATGTATGCTGCATCCGGGTTTACTATAAGCCGACCTCAACATAATTAGGAAAAAGCTAGGCAGATGATGACGTAGATGACCAAAGATAACAGTGACCACGTATTTCCATAGACTCTTGGTACCTGCTGTATAAAAAACATGTATTTTAAAAAGAATTTGTCAAAGCACTTACCTTATACCCTGACGTGGTAAGTCCAGCGTTTCTCTTAGCAAGGACACATTTCATTCTGATGAAGAAAGCTCGTTCGCACTCGATATCAACTGTAGGGCCCCACGTGCCTCCCACTGGGTACCTGACGAAGAATTATTATTACTATGAAGTCTGGGAAACTAGACTACAGATAACTGACCCCAGAAAATAATGGGCGTATAATTTGAGGGAAGTGTTGTAATCGGTTGTCGTAGTAGGTACGGGTATGTTAAGCAGGAATAAGGAACATTTCGTAAGGATAGTTTTGAGTCTGAATGTGGATGGGTATAAGAGCAGAGGAAGACCAAATAAACGATGGATGGACTGTGTGAAGGATGATATGGCACGAGAGAAGGTGTCTGATGAGATGACGAGTAAATCGTCATCAGACGTCACAGTCATCGGACGCAACGGATCGTAGTATTCTTTGTATAGAAAGTCACACAAGTGCGTCCACAGATCCGCACCGTACGGATCGCTCGAAACTGTTCAATAATACTAAGATCCGTTTGATGCGATGCGTCCGATGCTTACGATGCGGACATGAGGACGCTTACCTTAATAGAGAAGTTTATAAGACGAAGATATGCTGCGCCGACCCCAAACAAATTGGGATAATCACAAAAGGAATAGAGTATACAGCAGTCAAGGATACTTTTACTCACCCAAGGCTCGGATACTGATGCGGTAGATAAGAGTGCGGATGCTGTAGACTGAGCACCGCCGTCATCTCCTCGTGGTCAGACTGGTGGATGTACTCGTATATTGAGTTGCCTGTCAGTTCTACCTGTGGGATAGACAATAGTTAGTACATAGATAATAGCAGAAGTCTTACTTTTCGAAATCTTCTCGAATCTTTCTTCTGAATCTTTTTCTTTTTTGTCTTACTTTTATGGTCTTTTTGTCTGCGGCCTAGGGTCGAGCACGGTTGCCTAGAAGAAACTGTTTCATTCCAACTCTGAATAGATCCAGATTATAATGATCAGGGAACAGAAAAGCCGTATTGCAGCTTTAAACGCAGAAATGCGACATTCACCAGTTGTTTTGTCATTTGAGTCCCACTAATTACGGGGCCGATCTCTGAACACCGACCTATGAGCTCCGGACTAGCGCTGGATCTGGTAGCAAAATGTAATGACATTGCCCGACTTGGGATACCTGAAAATCGAACCAAGGATATATCCAGGATTAAACAAACTCGCTTTCCACTCTAAGAATAAGTTTTGAAGGAATTCAATTCGAATACAAGTTGCTAATTCATGTTTTCGGGGTGAACAACGTCAGAGCTCGGAGGAGATAGAGAGATTTGGAAGAAAACCGATGGGCTTCCTCCCATCATGGGAGAGGCTTATGTCCAGCAGTGGACGTTATGGGCTGTTGTTGTTGTTGTTGTTGTTGTCGATGGGCTTAGAAGTAGAACACTGAATATCACCATCTGCCTAGCATTTTCCCAACTATGTTAGGGTCAGCTTCCAATACTGCTACAACAACTACAGTACTTTCTCAAGTTATTATGTCTTGTGTCTGGGACTGTAGCTTTGTTTTGTTTTTTTTGTATTTTTGACTTTCAAAAGTGCCATAATGGTCTAATTGAAATAAATGCTTTGAGTTTGAGTTTGAGTTTGAATATGACCGGATGAAGCTGAATACCAGTATTTAACATGGACCGACGGCCTATCTGACCTCCACAACCCAGTTAGTACTGGGTAATACGATACCCATTGGTTAGACTGGTTGTCAAACTTTCGGGCCACTGACCACCTGTAACGACTTTCAAAGATCTACAAATCACAGCTGAAACCAACTTAACGTGCTGTCCATGGTCGTCACCCATCGACAGACCAACCTAGGCAAGCACGGTTTAACTTAAAGATCGACCCGAGCGGCTGCTTCTATTTAGCGATGAGCTTTAGAACACTGATAAATTCTATATGCTACTGATATAAGCTGATATGGACATGGATGATATGGATATGGACCTTAGAGCGATTCAATCAATACTTACTTGACTTAACCCAAGATGCACGGACGCCGTTTCGCTAATATACATGATCTTGCCATCAGGGGCCACTACGAAGATGAACCCGTCCAGGGTCTGCAGCAGGTGGGACCCCAGCTCTCGTATTGAGAGCTCTCTGGGCTGTGGGGGAGGGGGTGCTGCGCCCCATGCGTCGCCGAGACCTAGGGGAAGGAGGAACTATTGTCATGGAGGTATTTGGTGAAGGGTACAGGTAGGGGGCACCCACATTTCAGTTAACAGTAATGTTTAGAGTAACGTGTTGTTATTAGGGCGAGCCTATTGCCATTTGAGGTTTAAGATCATATCATTCTAACAGGGTAGATGACAAAAACTAATTAGTCCGACAGATAGATTTCCAAAAATATTTTTTCCTTTTTCACGTCATCAAAAAATGAAGACGATACAGTGCGTCGAAAACTCATGTGACGTCACATTTGAGTACATGTTTTACTCAAATGTGATGTCAAAAGTGTCATGATCTTTGACACGTTTTATCTTCGTCAATTTTTATTAATTTGATGAAACAGAAAAACACGTATCCAATATTTTTCGATAACCTAACTGACGGACTAAACAGAATCATATTTTTTTAGTCAGTCATCATTTCTATTTACTTAGGTACGGTCGAACAAGCTATTTGGTATACATTTTACAATGTAATTTGTTGGTTAAACTGTAAACCAAATAGCTTGTTCGTCCGTACATGAGAAAATTCGAACTGCTACTGCGGATTTTGTGTTAGGAAATCCTAGAACTAGTTTTCCCGACCAGGGAATCGAACCCAAGCACTCTAAACAGCCACATTTGCGACAATATCTTGAGTTCTTTCCCGAGTCACACTCATGGTAACAGAAACATATTGCTGGGAAACGACTTTTGTGGTGAATAATCACATTTTACAGTAGGGCTCAAAAAAGGCACGTAAAACGTGTATGGTCTAGAACAAGAACGTGATTGCAATGACGGAGAGCACAAGTGCCTTCGTCTTCGAAAAGAGTCGGATTACAGTTTACACCCTCTAAGATGGACTCACCATCAGGAAAAACCTGCCGCATCTTTAGATAACTGGTCGTCAATCTAATAACGGATGCCTTATCCAGCTGTGACGTGATAGCTGACGGTAGAGGGAGCAGCTTGGCCAGCTCAAGGAACTCCGCGTTCTCTTTCTCTCTTCGGGAGCGAGCCGCGTTCTTACTCTTCTCTTTCATGATGGCCGCTGCGTCCAATGGACGGGTGCTGTCTTTTCGACAGGCTAGAACAACAAAAGATGTCTTTACTATTCTGGGAGCTTTTCTGTTTTGGCTTAAATTTGGCCCTTCGAATTGGGAATCCTTACTAACAAAAAAGTTAAGCAAGTCAGAGATGTAGCAAGAATTCTAACTTGCTCGTTAGGATCCTAACCTCGTTAAATTTAAGACGCTCCCAATTATGATTCCTAAAATCTATTAAAGTTGTAATAATCGCTTTATATTTTTTCTGTTAAACCCACGATGGTTTATGTGGTATGTTTAAGTTTTGTAAAATATTTGTAAACATGTTTATTGATTAATAAAATAAAAAAACCACCTTGTGGAAGGTACAAGGGTACCTAAACCAATAAAGATTTACGAAGCCCTTATTCCAGTGCTATTCCCCAAAAAGGAAAACAGATAAACAATCGGTATTTGACGACGTTTTTAGCAGACTTCTTTTTTTGAAAAAATAACTTGAAATAACACCTAGGACCTTTTGTTTAAAAATATTTTAAGGAATTTAGAATACTGAAATCAATTAAAAAGAAAACAAAGTGGAACATATCGTGAAAAACATCCCTGACCTACGCCACGCCAAAATTAACGACGTCATTATACATTCAAAAAATTATCATCTACGCTAACGATATCGCATGCATATTTATAACAAGCAAGGAGGCTGAAGGCACTCCATGACTTTGCTTCAGAAAAATATAACAAACCATGGAGTTTTGGCGGGAAAACAACATCGTGATGAATTATTCAAGTGAATCGTAGACTCGTAGTGCTAATGCTTACAAATGATGCCTGGGATAAGGAGATGGATACAACAATGGAAGAGTATTTTGTATCTGTCATGGTATTTGGAATGTATACTTATTTGGACGATTTTGTATCATTTTCCTGGGTAGTACATACCTTTATCGATTTTCTAGTTAGGTAGAGGTTTTTTTAGACTTGAGTGACCTGGAAATTACTTGACAGTATTGTTTAAACATTTTGTTAGGTCAAGAAGAAGAATACCAGCTCTAATGTCATACTGTTTTTGTGTGAGATTGGGCTTTTAATGAAAATAACCCCATGCAGGAGGGAAAAGTGTTCATAGGCAGAAAATCAGCACGCACCGTAGCTCAAAACCTTGGTATTTTCAGTGATCTTCTTCTCCTTTTGTATAGAATGGTTTTTCATGCAGAAAATAGTGTGAATGTAGTAATTCCATATTTCTCAATACCCATAACCTTAAATTACATGTTCCATTGCATGAGAATTTCTGATTTCTTAGTAGTGTATTATTGGTAAGTGCTAAGCATAGTAATGAGCTTCGACAGCAATAGCGTAATAAACTCAATCACAGTTAGTCGAAATAAACCACTCCCTTCAGTGTTATTGCCTAGACCTGGCTTAGGGTTGCCGACTGGATGTTAAAACAACATCCAGCGAAGAAAGAAAGTAAATGTGTTTAATGGCTGGGACTCGCACAGGACAATAGTATTATAATGGTGGTAAATAAAAAAAAAAAAAAAAAAAAAAACAACAGAAAAAATTGTCCTGTACGGGGCCTCCTAGAGTATTAATTTTATTTATTTTCCTAATTTGCAGCAATTTGCACTAGAAATAAGTAACAGAGATATGTTAGAAATAATAACATAAGTAATTGTGGAATTTTGAAAGATCGCAATATTCCCTTTATGTATATAAATTAATTAGTCAATGGGGCCCCTATTGATTGAGTGCTAAACATAGCCCTCTTTAAAGTTGAGCCCTATCTCCCGATATAGTCTTTGAGAGTAGCTCATTTTGTTTTAATTATTGAAAGTTTTGCAAGTTTTGTTTGCCGTTTTCCAGATAAATTCATAGATTTTTATAATGAGTAAGAAATACAAATGCGCAACATAACAAGTACCTAAAATGGAATGCCACCCCTACTATCGACAAACGACATATGGCCGTCATTTATTCAGTGCCATAAACTAGCGCCCGATCGGATTCCGTACGTTCCATTTACGAATTTTGCGCGCGAATATTTTTGTTTTACGGCTAGTCAATGTGGCGCGCTTGAGTAAATTAAAATGAAATATTTTTAGTGGCTTTATTTTTTCGTTTTATTCACGAAAAATAAATAAATAAAATACCTAAGTAGTACTTATATCCTAAACTGCGTTGACGAAACACAAAAAAAACTTATACCACAAATATTTCTTTTGAATGGTCATTATGAAACTTACATAAACCCGTATCGTATTCTGAGGCGCACTTTGTAAACAATTTTCTTCTCGGGTACTTCATTTTGAAAAACAGAAATAAAACTTAATCCCTAATTATCTTTTTTAAACCCGCAATAATAAAACCATAAAACAAACAAAAAAACACTTGTCTTCGAACACGTAACAGAAAGAAAATAAAATAATAAAACTGCACTTTACGCGAACAGGTTCAAATCGATACTGGCAGCATCCACCTTCTTTCCTATGTCCGTTTCCGAAATAAAAAAAAACAAATGACAGGTACTAACAATAGCGCGGGCAAATACATTGACAATAAAAGACACTGTTGTGTTACGTCATCAAGTGTTATTCTTATGGGGCAGGGCTAGGATAGGGGCGGCCAATAAATGTAAGAAAAGCGGTTTTTATCTAAAAATTATAACTTTATGAATGACAATTTTTTTTTTCTGAATAATTAAATTACTGGGCCAATTTTAATGACGATAAAACTGAAATGAAGTAGGAGGTTCCCTTTGCTACGCGCAATTGTTTTCAAGTATCTTTCAGTAAAGATAAAACAAGGCAAACGCTAGAACTGCAATAATCTGACATTGTAAACTTGTTGATATCCATTTTATGACTGTCCGCTTTTGTATTGTTTCTTCAGTCTTCAAACGAAGTCTTAAGCTGAAGCATGGCGATATTTTCAGTAAGTTTTTATGGTATAATCGTCAATTTTCCTCACATGAATGCTTGTTTTCTCCACCAGGAATCACCAGGATCACCTGAATGATTCCTAAACAAAAGCGAGTATTTTCATCTTTTGCCACTGAAACTAGCGTTAAAAATCCAACAGCGCGTGTTTATTTAGACATTTATTAATATTTCACCTAGCGTTCAAACACGACGTCGTAAAAGGGCATAAATATCTATTACCTACTTAACTGTATCTCTACTATCACGTCACTTTTTTTTTTTGTAATTATAGCCAGCATCTTTTGAAACACTTTGGCAAACGTGTTTCGTCGACCCTAAGCAATTAGAACAAAGGCCGCAAGATGATGATGATTATTTTGGAATAACGTAACGTAACCTAAGGATGTACCCCAATCAAAGACACCGTTGCACCCGTATAGGTTTGACAAGATACGATTGATACGCATTGTGTATTGATAGTCTTGTTGTTAAAGATTATCTGGTTCTAATGCGTTTAGAGGTGGATGCAAGCGAGGTGGATTGAATGTCATTGTGTGCGGGCTATAGATTATCTAGACTCCTCATCTCTGATGAGTGAAAAGTCACTGTTGCTGGTCGGTGTTACTTGTTCATATATTTTTTGGTTAAATAAAAATCTTTTGCTGTCATTTGTAAATCTTTGACAGTCTTTATAGGTACACTTAATACAACATACAGCCAAAAAAAATGTCATTTTTGCCAAGCCAGTCAGACGTCTGAAAATTTGATAACCAGCCTTACTTAGGAGTCTGGGATTTCCCAATTCTTTGTAACATCAATTTGACCGTGGTGGGGCACATTGGTGACCCAGAACAACAACTATTGGGTTATTAGAAACAACTTTTCTGTATTTCATTGCTATTGTTGTATTTTATTTTATTGCATTTTCTAGTAGGCTAATTTAGTAAAACTTTGTCGAGTAAGACTAATTTTTATACCATCACTATCACTACGTATTATAAAACAAAGTCCCCCGCCGCGTCTGTCTGTCCCTATGTTTGCTTAGATCTTTAAAACTACGCAACGGATTTTTTTAATAGATAGAGTGATTCAAGAGGAAGGTATTAGTATATAATTTGTCGAGCGGGCGAAGCCGCGGGCATCAGCTAGGTAATAATAAGTAAGAGTTTTGCTAAGAATTATATAAATAAGTAAGACAACAATTCAACTATACGAGTTTTATAAGAGGGTGTATGTCCGAGACACTTTTTTTTTAATGTCTTCCCGCAGGTCAACCTTTGAGGCTGGCTTCTGCTTAACCGGACTATCCCGTGGGTGCTTTGAGTGGCAGGCCTCCAGCCAGGGGTTGTACAAGATACTCCTTTTGATTATGCTAATAAAGTAAATTTTATCGGTCTCAATAATCAAACTCATGTGCGAAATAACAAACCGAAGTAACACATTATCGCTATTTATTCAAAACGATCGTTAAGACTTCATCATTTAACAAAACAACTCATTATGCGCGCGCACATTTCATATCTCAGTTCAAAAAGATGAAAATCAATAAAATTCTCAATGAATACAATCTGCATATCGGTCGCCATCTTCTTTTTCATTCAGCAAAAGGGCAACGTCGCAATTTGATGCTGGTGCAAAAAAAAAATGACAATTCGTAATTTGAATCTTTGAGTGTCCTCGAGATGTTCTGTTGGAGTTGGCATGGATTCAATTTTTTTGTTTCATATTAAGAGAGAAAAGAAAACGGTTGTATTTGGCCATAAGTTATCAAATTGATCGGTAGGGAATAAAAGATGAAGATTTTTGTGCAATTAATAGCGGTTCCTAGCGTTAAAATTCATCCCCTAAATGGAATTAATAGAGCACGAAAGGTATAAATGTTTGTAATTTTTATTTGTTTATTGGCCTATCTACAATTGTTACACTGTTTATCCTAAATAATACAAGCAATATGATACAAGCATAGTGTACAATATAATGCGATAGACACGCATGCATGAAACAAAATTATTTCAAAAATGAAATTACAATAGTAGTGCAGAAATAACACTTTCAACAACAGTAGGTAGTTTTAGAAACACAGTAAATACAAAGATGACAAGAGAAAAGAGAAAAAAGTAATTATGGTGAGTAGTTTTGATGGACCTCGCGCTTGAAGTGTTGTGGAAAAAATATCTATTGATTCATCGCAATTATTAAGAAGCATGCAAATTCTGGAGATGGGGGAGTTGGATCCTGACACAGTTTTGCGGAATGGGGGACGTAATAGTTTTATAGGGTGACGCGGATATTTGTGGGATAGGTTAAAATTAAACTTACTTAACAACTGGGGGCAGTCTATTTTACTCTGAAGTATTTTAATTTTATTAAGAAAAATTAAATCTTAATTTTGCCCATGAAAATTCAATAAAACGCACGGTTTATTTAATGATAAAAAGCCGAATAATCAGGTTTTCTAATCGAAGCATTTGCAATACCAGATACTTTCAAGAAGCAGCTAATAAAGGTAATTTATTTATTATTTTATGAGTCGCAGTTTCCCACGCTTGACCGTAAAAAAAAACGCGAAGACAATTAAATGTTGTTTATGACTTGTCACTTTTGTCACTTATTGTTTTGAATTTGGAACAGGCCGTGGAACAGGGATGCATGCCGCCAAGACTGTTTTTTTTTTACAACTTCTCTCATTAAATAATTGTCTTTCATTAGCCTTCAGAAAAAGAAAATACTTTAAAAAAAAAATCGTCTTGTTTTAATTAAACTTGTGTGGCAAGTTTTCAGCGAGGAAACGTTCATTAATTTAGGTTTAATATTTTATTTGCAATACTTCCATTACATGGGACTGATGTCTTTGAGGTTCGGATTTGAAACACTGGCGCCATGGGGTCCACCTAGTATTTCGGGACATCGTCAAGCGGTTGGTCGATTCTTCACGTGACCGCAGGCCTATTTTTTGGGCAAAGAATCGGCATTGCCATCCAACGTGGCAGTTCTGCCAGCTTTCTAGGCACTTTCCCCGTTGACAGCGAGGAGGACGAATCTTTTGGTGCCATTTAATTATTTTCTGCTTTTAAAACATGTGCAACGTATTTTTTTTATTATCAACATTAATTTATCTAAAATCTCACCTAAAAATAATGTAATCAATGTCCACCTATAAAAACCCATTATTATGACATTACACTACCCCACCACACTTACTATAACTACACAACAAAACGCAAAGTAACTCGATACGTAAGCTTTCATCGTACTACCACCGCACCGCGCACGTGTGGCTCAGGATCCGGGTACAGCCGCTACGGTGGTCCCGCGTCGCGTAACGTTAGTATGCTATTATTTTTGTTGGAGATTTGTCGTTTGTATGGAGTTTTAGAGAGTAATGGCGGTGGGGACGTTTTTGTGGAAGATTAAAGGTTTTACGGAGAGTTTTGGTAGATTAAGTTGGGAGAATTTATTGTTATATTGGTGGCAGAAATAAAAAAGAAACAAAAAAAGCCTGTCTGATCTCCACAACCCAGTTAGTACCGGGTAATACGATACCCCTTGGTAAGACTGGGCCACTGACAACCTGTAACTACTATCAAAGATCTACAAATGACAATCAAACAAAGAAACCAACAGCTTATTGCAAATTTTGTCGTGAGAATTCAATTTCGATGCATTTATTATTGTTAAAACGACTTCCATGAGCATTAGCGTTTCCGGTATTTTATTGCGATCCAATACAATTTTAACTTGCTCACCATCGTCACGGTAATATTATAATACAGTACTAAAACTTCATACAAACGGACGAAACGCGAGCTATACCTACGCGCCTCGATCTCGGGGTGCGCTCGGGGCGCAGACTGTCACGGCTGTACCGCAGTGTCGAACGGACGGTGTGTTGTTTTTTTAACAATAACCGCGCGATTTTTTCTCTAAAAATCAGTTAATATGACGAGTAGGAAATATTGTGCTGTTTTTGGTTGTATGAATTCGTCAATAACGCATCCAGACATAAGTTTTTTTAAATTACCTGGAAACTCTGAAAGGTAAGACTATAAAATAATTTTACTTACTAGTAGGTAGGTACATAACGTGTGTATTTTTAATGGATAAGTATTTCCTTTTATCTCACGAAAAAAAAAGTGTTTGGATTAATAAATAAAGCGAATAGAGTAACATGTTTTTTAAATTAAATCTACCAATCAAAAAACAACACGCATTTTTATTGAACACTTCCTATTCAATATACTAAGTATTTCATTCATTTCTATAAAAAGGATATTTACAATCACAAAACTAAATAGAAACAGAAAGTAGGCAAATGTAATTAAAATGCTGGAGACGGGCAGCCCTAACGCATGTTTACGTACCGCGCGGCTGTAGGCATTTATTTCTATCATGCGGCCGAGTTACACTACTGCATTATAATATTACCGTGCCATCGTCCAGTGAGAGTAGCGATGGCCCAGTGGTGGCAGCCTTAACTTACGAGCAGTAAGTCGTTGGTTCGAACCCAGGCAGCGCATTACATTACAAACGGTGAAAAAAAACATTGTGAGGAAACGGCATGTCTTATAGAACATGAAATTCAAAGACTTGCGACATCTACCAACCCGCTGGGCCTGGGTCCGCTCGATTTTAGCTCATTCCTTCTCATAGAGAGAAGGCCTGTGTCCCAGCAGTGGGAACATTATAGGATGATTATGCACCATTGTCCGCTAAAGCTTTCTGGCTACAGACATTAGTAGCTTTATTACTAGTTGGGTATATTTTTTTTTTTTCGGATGGAAAATCATCAAATGTTTCCTCCAGCTCTGGGCGGAGCAGGAGGGAGTGTCAGACTTTTACTGACTAAAACCCATCCATGTTCCTTCATCGCCCTTTATGTTCCTGGGCCACGGTATCTCTTTCGAACAGTCCCGCAAACCCGGATTACTAGTAGGGCTGTGTTTTAATTCGCTTGTACTTGCCACGGCGCCACTTTCAGACTTCGTCCTAAGTATTCATTTCTTATTTTATCTATTCGCGTAACACCAAACATCCCCCTTAGCATTCTCATCTCGGTCACATGCAAATGCCTTTCATTCATACCTTCTGTGACAAATTTCACAATAGTGGTTAATAAATCCTGACTACGCAAAAATGACTTTCTTCTATACACAAAAAAGTTACCTCATAGGTATATTATAAGACATCGCAGATGGTGCCAATCATGACTTGGTTGTAATCCTTTAAAATTGGATAACTACTCATCTGTGAAGGATTATAGGATTTTAACCAAAGCTGATTAGAAAAAAAGGGTTTACGTAAGCAAGTTTAGATATATCTCGGGTTCTGCTGGTAGATAAACCAAATAGATCCCTAGAAAGAAGTAACCTGACGAGATTTTGAGGTAAATGTAACTATTTGTTCTAAGTAAAAGCTGAAAACTATTGCGTAATTTAACTCACTCGCTAATTCCGGGATGAATTAATTTGAAGGAATAAATTATCATCATATGCCGAGCCTTTTCCCAACTATGTTGGGGTCGGCTTCCAATCTAATGGGATGCAGCTGAATGCGAGTATTATACGTGAAGCGACTGCTTATCTGACCTCCACAACCCAGTTAGTACTGGGTAATACGATATAACGATACCCTTTGGCACGACTGGTTGTCAGACTTTCAGGCCGCTGACTACCTGTAACGACTGTCAAAGATTTACAAATGACAGCTGGTACCGCGCTTTTCGAGGAAACCTTTATTCGATCGCATATCAGTACCTAGGCACCCACCTATATCACGGATGCTATTTTATCAATGACAGTCATATATGCTTTCTCTAAAGATCGCGTCAATAGAAAGTTTTTGCTTGTTTCTTTCATTAAAGCAAGTGTATAAAATTATGACAAAGATGAATGAGCAACCATTTTTATGGAACCCTAAATGTCCGAAATTTTACTATCAACGCGTGGGAACGAGTAACAAGTCAATAAAAATACGCGCCTAAAGTCAATATCTATGGTTTTGTTTAATTTTTTTTTCACAAGCAAAGGACAGAGCCGATAATGCCATTGTTTCTGGCCGCAAAGGACGCACGTGTCTATGACAGGTTTTACTGTGTTTTGTTGACTTGTTTTTTTTTTGACATAGTAAAGACACCTGCGGTGTCATTCATAAGTTTTCGTGTAGTAATCATTCAGTAATTTGCGTCTGTAACTTTGTCCGTGGGAACTGATTGGTGTAAGGTGTCCCACTTTTGTTTGTCAAGCCAATTGTCTTTAGAAATGAAAAACTGTGCAATTTCATGCGAAATGTTTGGATAGAAAGAAGATTGGAGTGGAGAAACGACGTTTTTTTTTTTAAAGCGTCTGGTGAGGTGATGAAATAAACTCTTGAACTTTTTTATTGTTTACCAGGTGGCAGTGATTAAATAGAAGATGAGATGGGAAGATATATAGATAGATTTCAATTTAGGTAGATTTCAATTTAGATGAGTTGATAAACTAAAAGCGGACTATGTCAAATCCTGAAAAGGTCTCGAGAAAGGCAAAATACATAACAGCACGCCTGTAATCCCCAAAGGGTTAGACAGAAGTGTGCCTAATAGTACACACACATTTCGCCAGGTATGTAATAGGGGGCGAGCTTATTGCCAACAACCGGGCACAAATCCAGACTCAAAACTCTGATGGCAGAACCCAATAACACATAAGCAAAATACAATACAATAATATTTATTTTCTTTCATCAATTTCTGAATGAATCAGAAAATGTTATAATGCTCTTACACCTCTCGTAATTACTATTACCGACGTATAAAACCGTATGAAACAAAGTTTAAAATCTAAGGTTCTGAAACCGTAAACCTCTCCGATGCATGCATACACAACTTCATTCACAACCGCCTTCCTTTCCCACGTTATTCACAAACAGCTAAACAATTGAATTATGTATATTAGACAATAAAACCTCTTTTCTCTTCAGTACAAGGTTTAATTTTACACTTCACTTAAAAAAGGAGTCCTTATAACAAGGATACAAGGTTGCCTTTGCCTTTTAAATGTATTATTCTTGTCTATGCAATAGTTTTGACAATAAAATTCAGAATTAGCGGGAAGCTTTTGTTTTCAGCAGAAAACTCTCAAAAATAAACATTTTATTATCATATTTAATTTAATAGCATTTAGATTTCGTGATTACCTTTAGTAGGTTTTTTTCCGTAATTAACTTAACATTTTCCGACCGCTAATTGTTTTTCATTAAAGAAAATCATTGCGGATTTGACACCGTACGAATTCAGAGCGATCTGAATAACACAATTGAAGAGAAGGTTTTGCCAAAACGCCTTACTTAATAATCTCAAAGGATTTTTTGATCTACATAATAGGAGAGACGACAAAAAAAACTAATCAGTCCGTCAGTTAGATTATCAAAAAATATTTGACCCATATTTTTTCTTTTGTTACGTAAACCAAAATTAACGAAGATATGACGCTTTTAAAATTCTCAATACGTCACGCCTAGGTATAATTTTTAGCTAGTTCTGACATCACGAGCCCCCACTCCCGAGTTTTGATGCGTTTTATCTTTGTCAATATTCATTGATTGACAAAAACAAAAAATACGTGTCCATTAATTTCCAATATTCTAACTGACGGACTAAATAGATTAGCAATTTTTTGATACTGTCGTCATGCCTATTCGTTCCAGATATTTAGTCACCATGTTGACAGTAGCGAAACCATTATAGAGTGTGCCATAGACAAAATTGTATAGTAGACGCAATAGAACCGAAGTAAATCACTTACTCCCCTTTGTTTTAAAACAAAATACAGTCGTCCAAAGGTGAGAAAACAGCGTAAATCACCGGAAGAGGAAATAAATCAACGTGGCTTCCATATTTTTTACTCAAAATGTTGCCAGGATTATAGGATTACTATGAGACTAGTTGTGTGGGGGCTTGTAATCCGTTGCAAACATCTGGAGCAATTCTGTTAATAGCTAGCGATGTTTTAAGGGAAGTTAGAAATTAGAAAAGTGTGTAATTTTGCTACTGGTAATGTAGTTTCTTTCTTTTGTAGCTGCAAACGTAACGCGATCGTAAAATTGCATTTTTATAAGCTAGACATTTTTTTCTACATTAATTGGGTTGGGCGCTAGTTATCAATTTAATTATATTGTGTTATCCAAATTATTTGGTATTGACATTTTAATGACAGTATTACATTAGTGGTATTGTATTGTATTCATATTTTTATTAAATAATGTATTTAATGACTACTTTGACATTTAATTTTATCTAAATAATATTCTTGCTGAATTGTAATGATACCTAATCTTCAATGAATAATGATGATTTAATAAGTACCTACACTTAATTAATAAAATGTTATTTTGAGGAATATAATCACGGTCTATGCACCATCTCTTCCTACCACTTTGTACGCCACAATATGCGGCTAAACATGTTAGAATTTTTCTGTATATTATTATTGCATGCATTTTATCATGTACACCATGTTTAAACAAATAAAATTTTACTTACTTACTTACTTACTATTTGTTCCGATTGTGATATCCGATGTAGGCATAGTAGTAGTCATCGGACATGAACAGTTGTGTCGTAATCGATTGTCATGGAATGGGCATGTGATGCCATGGTCTATTTGAAATAAATAGTTGAGTTTACATATTTTTAAAAATGAACGCATTCTAGACATTTTAAGACCTAAAAATAAAAATGTTTGAAATGGACATTGGTAATTTTTTTTAATAAGACCAAATTACAGTTTAATTTTTAAGAAAATTGGCAAATCAAAGTTTCTTGTGCCAAAAACAATAGCCAATCACCTATAACAAGCACACAACAACAAAGTAGCACATTTCAATGCACAACTGCAACATTGTAACAGTTATTAGCAACAACTAACCGGTTAGTTGCCCGAACGTGCTTCGAGCCGAACTTACCCGAAGTGCGTCGGGTATTTACGTTACCGTCACGTACTGCAACACTCTTGCGCATAGTTGTGCGATGATACGCTTGCTTAGGACTACGTAATTTTGTAATAGGTGGTTCTTAGAAGGAAAACTGGTGTGGGTTAATTTGTTAGCGGTTCGGAAGACTGTAAAGGGGTTTGCACACAGGACTTTCATCAATGAAAATGCACGCGATCAGTATTCAGTACACGTAAACGGCGTTCAAGAGCTGACAGCGTCATCAATCTATAGCAAATTGACAGCACTTAAACACGGTTCAGATGTGCTAATTGCATTTGCCTTTTGACCACCAGAACATAAACGCACGCGCGTGCCCTCCACGCCAAGCCACGCCACAATATCACCTATCATTTTGTCATTAATCGTGTCGTTCGTTTGTCGTACAGGGCACGCGCTTGCTTGTCACGATACGTGACAGTGGCGTTAAAAAGGTAAAAAAAAAAATTGCTGCTTGCTACAAAAGTGCAATACTTGGTCAAAATGTATGAACCATAATTAATTTATATCGTCGTTTCGAATCAATTTTTTTAAGTAATATTTTGTCGTTGCACACGACATAATTCGGGTTGAAGGGAAATCGGTGCACTGGCGGCAATGCATTGCATCACATGCAATGATATTCTAGTAAACAGATATGTTGTGAGCGCGCAATCGTGTAGACTCGAAAACGACCAAATGTGAGCTGCCGCTGCCGCTCGTAACAATTTTTCGGTTGATTTGTAGGTGTATTCTGGTGTATAAGATATCTGATTGCATGTTTGTTTAAAACTCTACTCACTATACACGCTGCACAATAACTAACTCAGTGTGTGCAGCTTCACCCACTATGTTGTTTCCTAATAAAAGTAGCTGAATTATCGCACTGACGTACTTACAAGTTTGACTTTTATGGTTTAGTTCAGCCTTTCCCAAAGTGGGCGATAACGCCCCCTTGTGGCCGCTGCAGGCCTAAAGGGGGGCAGTAAGAGACCCAGAAAAAAAATGGGGGCGTTGTGTAGAGGCTTAGGGGGCGATTTGTAATTTCATCTAGGAGGACTCCTAAACACCGACTGAGCTCTCGGCTCTCGACTACAACTTGTGAACAGCATCAGATTCATCCGTCACATTAGTTTTATATTAGAATCGATTTTGTTTGTTTTATTTAGAATAAAAGATACTCTGTCTGAATACTATAAAGTTGCGTTTCAATAATCATTCTCATTGGCAGGTACCCCTAGCCATGTTGTCAATCTACAATCGTTAACGCTAGTAGAAAACTATTCAAATGAATGGGAATGACATCATCTCAACGTTAAATCACGTGTTCAACACAAACGAATAGAAAATTCGTAGACAAGTTTACATCGTTCAAAATGATAGAATAGAATGTTATCGTTTCTACAATGTTGATCGCTAAACTCTTTGGTAGGAACGCTCACCATAGACTAAAGTGTAGGTTTTTTCTACAGATATTAGAGAACGAGCGATCGACTCAGTCTTGTCAACTTGGCTACCAATTTAGCGCTTTCTACAATCGCTTACGCCGAGGCGTTTACGATTGTAGAAAGAGAATCGATACAAAACGTTTGTAACTTGGCTAGGCCTGCTGAGCGCCATTGTGTACTACCTACTGCGCTCAGGTCTCAAATTAACAAGGTCTCAAGGTAAAAGTCTCGTTTAGAATGAATGTGTAATCTCCGCTAATATAGCTCACAAAAATTAATTTAATTTGAAGTTTGGTTTTAAAGGTGAAAAAATGGGGGCGCTAAAAATAATTTATTCTCAAAGTGGGCAGTAGACAGAATAAGTTTGGGAGCCTCTGGTTTAGTTGGAGAAGTACCGTACGACAGCGCAGTCATAAGTAAACCAGTTAAAGGTGCCTATTTTATTGAAACTCCGTACTACGGTAGGCCACCTCACTGTTCAAGGCGTGCAGCTGTACTGTAACTAATGTAAATTCGCCTAGCGGCTAATGACATTGGTGTCGATTCTGTTGTGCACAAACTAAACTTAATCTAGGCTATTGCTATCTTTTACTAAAAGGCAGTGCGAGAAAAGGACGGCTATAGCTATGAACTAAGTTAGAGATGTCAAACTAGTTTATGCCTTGCGCTTCACCGTGTTTTTAGTCGACATGTTTTTACGTGCACCCTTCATTTGTATGGAAGTATTAGTTCGATTAAATTTGACAGCTCTAAATTACGTCCGTCTCTCGTTTAATTATAGAGAAAAAGATAGCAGTAGCCTAAATTAAGTTTAGTTTGTGCACAACAGAATCGACACCATTATCTGTTATTATGCTTTTTAAACTGCAGTATTTCCACTATCCTGTCACATGACATAATACACTGCCTCGTTGGTCTAATGGTGGCAAGTGCGACTGCTGAGGTTCGATTCCCGGGTCGGCCAAAGTATTGGGTTTATCCATCAGGAATTTCGGAATCACTGAGTTTGGACTCGGGCCCGGTTGATGGCAATAAGCTCGCCCCCTAATACATACTTAAACATATCTGGAGAAATGAGGGTACAAATTAGGTATTAGGTACACCTCTGCCTTTTCCTTCGGGTATTATAGGCGTGATGTTATGTTATGATGTTATAATACATACTACGATCTTTTACAGAACTGTCAGAAAAAAATCCTTTTAAGGTGAATGCTCCAACCAGCCCGCGAAATTTAAATTTTCTTACGTTTTTTGCAATTTGCAGGCCAGTGCTAGAAAAGCTGAAAATTTGAATTTCGCGGGCTGGTTGGAGCATTCACCTTAACTAGATACTTACATAACCGCACGCAACAGATGTTTTTATAGCCCCACGAAACGTCAAATAAAAACATGAATGAATGAACGAGTTGACTTTAAAAAAAACGACTCTCGTAAACATATCATAGACGAGAAAAAAAAGTCTATCGCTCCAAAACTCTGTTACCTCACGCACGAAACCTATCTATAAAGATTTCGGCGACGTGGAACGTGTACAAGAATTCAAATATGGCGGCACTTTTTCTCTTTTTTTTTTTCATTTTATTTGTTGTGTTAGAAACTATATTTGTTTTTATTGCACCGGAATGCATTCTGGAAGTCACGAATTCGCCATTAGACTGATCCCAGGGTGCGTAGATTTTTACGGTGCAAACAAATTGGTGCGTACGTGTCTATTAGGACGTGAAAATATTCGGGCTATGCGTTTTAAATTGAGAACTTGAATGAATGGCTTACGATTGGAGTAAGTAAGATTAATGGATTGCCCTAATCAGGATCGTAATTTTCTACACATAATTAAAAAAAAAAAACAATTTCTGTCGAGTGCATCCGCTACTTTAAAATCAAATGTGTTCGTTTTCGGATTGAAAAGCCCGTCATAGATGATAGAGACGGTGCAATGCGTGTAGGAGAGAACTGTACAGTTATCATTGGAATGGAACTTCGTTTTTCATGATTATTTTTATCTGACATGCATATAATATGCTAGCGTTCTGTGTGAGATTCCAATTAGATAGGCCTGTTGATTCGTGACTTTTATGTTTACAATAACACAGTTTTAATTTGTAGTTATTTTTAGGTCATGCTGAATTCTCATACCTCCTCATACCATACTCGTAGCAAAATCCTTTCATTGTTTTCAGTTTCGTGTTCAACAAAAACAAAATAAATATCTCTTCCTTCCTGAAGAAATTAGTTCTCCACACATCACACGCTCGCTTTTATATTTCGATTCTATAATATTTTACTAAAAAATCTTTAGAAAAATATTGTAATAACAAGTATTCCACAATTCGTTACATTATACTTGATTTCTGAATCAATTTGTAGGACATTTTTCTCAACAACCCTCTTTGAGTTTTTCTTATAATAAATCCGGATTGTGGGACTTGCGTTTTGAGTATGAATGTGGACCAGATGAGCGAAGTCCAAAGAAACGATGGGTGGACTGTGTGAACGATGATATGGCACGAAAGGAGGTGTCTGATGAGATGACGAGTAATAGAAGAAGTATGAAAGAAAAAGACATGCTGCGCTGACCCCAAATGAATTGGAATATGGGCAAGAGAAAACTGGTGATGTAGGAGTTGCGTTTTACACAAGAGGGACTGTTTGTTGACTATCTATATTGTATTTAGCAAGTCCAAATTGGCTAGGGGCTACTAAACCAGCAGGCCTAGCCAAGTTACAAACGTTTCATATCGATTCTCTTTCTACAATCGTAAACGCCTCGGCGTAAGCGACTGTAGAAAGCGCTAAATTGTTAGCCAAATTGACACGACTGAGTCGATCGCTCGTTCTCTAATGTCTGTAGAAAAAACCTACACTTTAGTCTATGGTGAGCGTTCCTACCAAAGAGTGTAGCGATCAACATTGTAGAAACGATAACATTCTATTCTATCATTTTGAACGAATGTAAACATGTCTACGAATTTTCTATTCGTTTGTGTTGATCACGTGATTTAACGTTGAGGTGATGTCATTCCCATACATTTGAATAGTTTTCAACTAGCTTTAACGATTGTAGATTGTCAACTTGGCTAAGCCTGCTGTTAAGAGAATTAGGGAATATGCACGTAATTATTTCTTCACTTAGATCATCAAATACAGTACCTACTATCAACCCAAGCAAAGTATTAAAAGTTAAGTTCAACTACTGCTTGTCGTTTAAAAATAATATTAAACTCCTGAAATTTTCTATGACAGTTCAAACGTCCGTAGCTGTCGCGGCCATGATGTGACGTCATTTACCACAATCTGCCTTGTTTACATCAAATTCTTAATAGAATAATTTGACTGATTGTATGTGCTCTAGTCGAGTAAAAATTGCAATAACATTATTAGAATAAAATCTTAGTGAAACTTTAAGCACTTTTCAAATAAAAGTGTTTTCTTGACACAGATACTTTGACGTCACTATCGGCGTCATCGACAACGACGCGTTAAATTTGAGAGTGCGTTCCGTTTCACCAAAAACATGCTACATAAAACAGTAAAATAAGTGATGTATTAACAACTTCAACAAGTGTACCACAATGTTTTTATGGGCTAATACAAGGCATTTTTAATAAATAAAAAGAGTTTTGTATTTCATGCATATTTCCCTATTACTTTTCAGCAAAAAACTGTCGTCACACCGAATTAGCTGTTGTGAAATATACCTACGCATTTTAAAGTTTCTTGCGTGCTTACCGATGCTTCCTTTGTGCCATTCGGTGACTTATTTTCAATTATTGACCAAGGATAATTGAAATCGAGTGGCGTATTATCTAAAAACCGTTATGACAGTTTTTCGGGGAAAAGCGTTTTATTTTTCAGCGCAGGCTCACCTAAAAGTTTCTCGTTACCGTAGAGCAAGTAGTTTTTCCGGGAGAAGCGTAACGCGACCATCCGTTTTAACTACCAGAGTCTAGGGAAGCTATATATAATAGCTTAACAGTTTACGTCCAATAACCGTAGCGTACAAGTAACAACACAAGGTAGTTAGCCCTCTGCCTACCCATTACAAAAACGCAACCGTCATGCTATCCATTCCATACGCAGTTACCTCATTATACCAAGTTTACAAACATTAAACCATGCAAAGAGATCGTATACCAAAAAAAAAGTAAAAAAACTCATCATTCCCAGAAAGGAGGTTCCACTGGCGGCCATTTTGTTGTGTTTGCATACAAGATGGCTACCGCGCGTTCGATATTCAAACAAACCTTTTATTGTGGACCGGTTTCTCAGTTAATGGACAATTTTGGAGGGCTCCGTAGAGTCGGACATGTGTATTGTGAGTTGACTAGATATGATAATAAATTATTTATTATAGTTAAGTGGTGTTCCTTGTAGCTGTGTTTAAGAAAGCTTGTAATTTTGTGTCGGGTCTTTATCTCGCATTTGAGAACATAGCTGCTCTTTCCCTACTAACCGGTTGAATAAAAAAGTATTTTTTGTTCTAAGGAAAGTATGTTAAGAATCGTATACTGAAGATGTGACTTGTTAGATAAACAGGAAATTATGTACCGTTTGCAAAAATTAACATTAAGTTCTCTTTTGACTGTAATAAGTATGAATATTCCAAATATGACAGCGACAACCTGTCTTACCAAGGGGTATCGTATTATCCAGAACTATCTGGGTTGTGGAGGTCAGCTGCATCTGGTAAGACTGACTTTTGGAACCAGATTTTATTTTATTTGAAGCTGTGTGGTAAATCGTTACCGTGGTAAAGATATGTGATGCGGAGGAGTGAAGAAAACGTGGCTATAAGAGTAGAGGAAGACCAAAGAAACGATAGATGGACTGTGAGAAGAATGATGAGATGACGAGTAATAGAGAAGTATGGAAGAAGAAGACATGCTGCGCCGACCACAATGTATATTTAGATAAGGGTTGGAGAATGATAATTTTATTGTAAAAATAATCTTTTATTTATTTATTTAACACTTCAAGCACAAAGTACAGAGGCGGACTTAATGCCATAGGCATTTTCTACCAGTCAACCTTTAGGTGATGCAGAGACAAGCAGTGGTAGGTTAGGTGGCACTTCTGAAAATGCGAGAATTATTTTATTTAAATTTATGGATATACAAATAATACTTATAATAATACTTATATATCAAACACTATAAATATATATATCTAATACTATAAATATATATTAAACTAAATGTAAAAAGACATTTATTTTATTTTTTTATACTAAAATAAAAAGACAAACAATGAGGTTCGTCACAACACATTACGTTGTGACGAAGCGAGCCATTTATCTAGAATTGAATCAGACCGTTTCTTGTGAAAATTTTGATCTGTTTGCTTCTTTACGGAACCCAAACGCGTCAGTCATCACTGTGATCTCAGTGCTAATTGAGAGAAATGGTTTGTAAACCTTGCCGACCGTGTACCGTCGCCCTATATGTCAAATGCGTAGGCGCATCTGAATTTAAACTTTGGTTTCATAAGTGTAAGGTTACAAATGCAATAGTTTGGTGATTTATTGTTGGTAAATATTGTGATGGAATGTAAATTTTTGCCTTTATAGCAAAATTGTTGTAAAAATCGTGGTAAGCTTTCAACTGGTGTATATCTACTGCTTTAAGTATGTAGATATTTTTTTTTTTACATTTCAGGCCGCTAATGTATAGTTAGTGGTTTGTAAAGACCTTTACTACGTCATAAACAAAACTGGATAAGGTCAACGGTGGCTGCTCACATGTTCGGGACATGATTCGACAAAGCCAAGTAGAAAAATGCCAAACTCGTCGCCAAATTTTGGGCTGATTCAATTTAGATGCGCTAAGAAGGGGTAGCAAAATCGAATAAAGTTATGTTAGAGAAAATGTCTCTAGGCTAACCCGTCTCGAAAATGATTCAGCCATACCAGATGCCTACTATATTCGTGTTGTTATGTGCATGTTCGGGCTGGGCCGAAAGGAGTTTGTCAATTGGCGCGAGAGAAATATTATGTGGAGTAGGTAAAAGTGCTTTGGGTCAGTTTTGTCGTTCAACAAAATCTGCTGAATCTAATGTGCCGACCCGATCAAGTGTATCTTTTACATTTTAACAAGTTTTTTTTTTAAATAATTACTAGTTTTTAAGGTCATACGAGTACCTCTAGAACCCGTGAACTATTAAATGCGTCCATCAAATGTTTGGAGTGCGTTACATAGTGACATTGAGTTTTACCGTCAAACGTGTATTTCATCCCAAAAAAAAAAAACGTTTCCCAGCAATAATTTTTGCATTGAGTTACTTAGTTTGATGTACAGAATGCTTGGTTGACGGCTTTGTAAAGGGTCAATTTACACCCTATATACGTGAAAAGTAAGCGCGTGCCCTGTACGCCAAACGACACAAATATGTGACAAAATGGTAGGTGAAATAGTGACTTGGCGTGTGGGGCACGCGCGTGCGTCTATGCTCTGGCGTTTAAAAGGTTAAGCGCCCTTTTTAAACCCCCTGTTCTGTATGCAGATCGTACACTTTATAAAAAAGCGATAAGTCCAAATATGGCCCACGTGTTGCCAATAGAGAGGTTAACTCAATATTACGATAAGTCGTTTTTTATTAGTTAATCTTATCACTGACCAATCAGGATGCTTCGTCGGTAAGTGGCGCTGAAATCAAGCGCTTACAGAGATATGAAAGTTTATTAACAAATATGTTTTTGATAGATACGTGGACTGGTTTGATTCAAATTGAGTACCTAGCCATTAAACGGGTTTATAACATTATTAGCAAACTATAAATAGACGTTCATCATCTGCCTAGCCTTTTCCACAAACTATATGTTGGGTCGGCTTTCATTACTCTATGGATGCACGCTGCATGACTAGTATTTTACATGGAGCGACTGCCTACCTGACTTCCACAACCTAGTAAGTATACTAGGTAATATGATACCCCTTGGTTAGACTGGTTGTCAAACTTTCGAGCCACTGACTATTACCTGTAACGACTGTCAAAGATCCACCTACAATTGACAGCCGGGACCAATGGCTCACGGGAGTAACTCGGTAAACATAAATAATGATACAGCCTAGCCTTGACACTATACATTTCGGGTAACCAATGTAGTCAGAATATATATACCACCAGATATAGATCGTTACGATGAGAAAAACAACGCAATTCATGACTAAGTCCTTCCAGATACGACAAACGTAAAGCAAATAGGAATACGTAGTACACCTATCTATAGGGCAAAGGTCAATTGGAATCAAAACAATAAGTCCTCACTGGCATTTAAGGCTATCGAATAGAAAACAAAAGTCTGGGACATATTTGAAGAAATAGAAGAATAGAAGGATCATCAAATAAGAATGCTAATAGGGTGAGTACCGTTACACGAATGGATAAAATATGAAATGAGTACATGAGCCGTGTGGTATCCGGCAGAGTAGAATAGAACCAACCCATTATACTCACGGGTGTCGTATAAGGCGACTAATGTCTGAGGCAGAACACCTTGCGCCTCCGTAGACCAGAGAATGGGCAGCAGCGTTTTCTGTTAGTCTTTCATCACTGCGATCTCCAATCCGCCTGCCAAGCGTGGAGATTACGGCAAATTCCTCCCATCATGGGAGAGGCTTATGTCCAGCAGTGGACGTTATGGGCTGTTGTAGTAGTAGTAGTAGTACATGAGAGGAAATCTGAAAGTGGCGTCGTTGACTAAAAAGTTGTGTGGTAGTCAGTGATGCGGAGGAATTATAAAGTGTCGTGAAGAAAGTTTTGAGTATGACTATGGATGGGTATAGCAAGTAGGAGGTAGACCAAATAAACAATGGTGGACTGTGTGAAGGATGATATTGCTAGAAAAGAGGTGTCTGATGAGATGACGAGTAATAGAGAAGTATGGGAGAAGAAGACATGCTGCGCCGACCACAAAAGAACTGGGATAAGGGCCAGAGAACGATGATTGCCATGATATGGACATGATTGTGATGCAGAGAAATGATGATAATGCGGTGAGGAATGTTTTGAGTGTGATTAGAGGTAAAAGTAGGGGAAGACCAAAGAAACGATGGATGGACTGTGATGATATGGCTAGAAAGGAGGCGTCTGATGAGATGACGAGTAATAGAGAAGTATGGAAGAAGAAGACACGATGCGCCGACCACAAATGAGCTGGGACAAGGATGTTGATGATGGTGTGTTGATCAACATCATTCTAACGTAACAGACAGATGTGTTGCTGGGGAGTTTGATTCGCCACTTCTTTTTCTAGCTGAAACGCTAGGAAGTTTTGGGGGACTGTCTCTTGTAACATTCGACGTTCAAAAAGTACTGATTATCAGTCTAATTTGAATAAATGACTTTTGATTTTGATTCTCCTGCCCTAATCACAATTTACTTGGGATCGGCGCAGCGTGTCTTCTTCTTCCATACTTCTCTATCACTCGTCATCTCAGCAGTCACCTCCTCTCTAGCCATACATCCTTCACTCAGTCCATTCATCGTTAATTTGGTCTACCTCTACTATCCTATGATATGGCTCGAAGGGGGTCTCTGACATGGCGCCTCATTTATCAGGTATTAAGTTTGCAAGAACATCACTTTTTCCGATCCATAATCAATTGTTCGAATTTTATGATAATGATATTAAATTCCGTATGAATGGTAATCTTTAAAGACTTATTACGATTGGTTCTTATTCATCACTAGCGGACGTCACGCGGTTTCACCCGCGTAGTTCCCGTTCCCGTGGGAGTACGAGGATAAAATATAGCCTATGTTACTCGCTGATAATGTAGCTGTCCATTGCTGCAAGATTTTTTTAAATCGGTCCAGTAGTTTTTAAATTTATTCGTAACATACAAAAATACAAATCTTTCATCTTTATAATAATATAAAGCTTTATATAGTATAATATAGATTGGTAGATATCTTACGGGAATTAGATTGAAAACTCTGGTTTAAAAGAAGCGAGTAATATTGTTAAAGCAAAAGACAGACGAACTTCATGTGCTGTAAATTACCTTTATTGTAATAGTAACCTGCTTTTAAATCCACATCAGCTTTTATTAAATAAAGCAATGTCTGCATGTTCACTAGCGATACTCCAGTCGTAAACACCTAAGTTTATAAATAAGTTTTAGGTTCATAGTGTATATATTCAAAGCTCACCTGACATTTTTACACAAAACTTAATGAACTTTTTCCAAAATAAAAGCACAATGACGGCACAAACACAACACTTTTCACAATTCAAAAATTCGAACAGAAAACGAACTTTTTTTTAAATAACGGATACGCTCGCGAACTTAACTCTTCGAACAGAGTACCATGTTTGAATGGAGAACATATTTCTTGTATCAAAGACAATTGCATTAACTTCCTTGTTTAATTATTTGTTAAAAATCAATGTCAAAGTTTAGTCGAGTCAGCATTTCAAGTAAAGTTGGCTTGCAAGGCTGCACATGTGTATTGCAATGGCCTCATTTCTTGATTGTGTTTACGTTAAGTGTTAATATTTTACAATAAAATGTTATAATAAATGATGATAATGATGGTGTAACTTTTTAAGCGGCGAAGGTCGCTTTATATGAGTCATAACTGGCTGGTATGAAATAAAAAAGTAATAGTTGTATTCAAACCTTTTTGCTGAGTAGCCAATATTGTAGCTTGGAGGTTGAATCAAAGAAAAGAATGTCGATTAGTTACTGATTAAACTAAACAACTTTTCTAGCTTAAAACAAATGAAAGAATCGATCAAGATTTTTTCCTACACTTAGCATTGCATACATACCAAGTTGATTTCCATTTAAAGTGATGAGTTCATAAATTACTAAATCATTATAATAAAAACATAGATAGAACACGTTTAAAATCTTATCCGTTGTCGTCATTTATTAAGTAAATAAATCGAGTAATGTAAGCTGCTTCTGATGTATGTAAAAAGTATTTAATTCAATATTTAAGGCATGTTAGAAGGCCAAAGACAACTCCAGACATTCTTTCTTTTCATAACCGGATGCCGGAAAAGTGTTGGATTGACATCATTTAAGCACCGACCGAGAAGCTGTCAATAAAGTTTAGAATTGTAGTAGAATAAAAAAATACTGAAATTGCCTTTTGTGAAACCGCTCGCCTTCAGTGTGCGCCTAATTGTCTCAGTAAGTTCACTTTCGATTGACGATCGAAATTAACTTTCCAGAAAAGCGTCACAGGAGCCTTTTCCTTATTTTCTTGAGCCTTTTTCTTCATCAATAAATATAAAGACAAGAACGAAGTTCAAGAGTCAATTCTTTTAAACTCGCCAACTTCATTCCCCACTAAAATAACATCAAATAATTCCTCCCGCCATTTATAATCAAGTAAAATTTCTAAACCGACAAAAGAAATTAAGCTACAGCAATCAACTGCCACAAATAAAAGTAATTTACTATTATAATAAAATAATAATCGTTTACTTACGCGACGGCAATTAAAACATGAAACAAGCCACAAATGAACAAAGGAGGTTCGCGAAGCTAACAGCCCTTACGTGCGGCTGAATAACTCAATGCCTTTGTCCGACGCCGATCGATGACGATAACCTGTCAAATTATGACTAGAGATTTTTATTGGGCGCGAATGTCATTTGCGTCGGTTAAGAATTGTAATTTTTGTGATAATATCTGTAGGTCTAGGTATATGAAAGTGAAATGTTTTTGAACCGAGTTGGAAACGGTTTTATTATTTTGCTTAGTGCAAGCTTATCAGACAAAAGATGATTGTGCTGATCAATTTGATTTGATGATAGATTGACATCAGTTTTATATAAAAACGAGTACATTAGATAAACAATTAAAATGAAATCTTAGGACATTGTGAAATAAATACACCAATCAATATACCATGTTGGGATTCCACAATGGAGCATAGTTTGTCTTGTTCTTATTTCGTCATTATCTTAGAAAAGCATAGGCGGATGCCTATGCTTTTCTTAAGAAAGTTGAGGTCAGCCAGTTTAACCAGCTGTAGCTGAATACCATTATTTTACATGAAGCAACTGCGTATCTGACCTCCACCGCTCAGTTAGTACTGGGTAATACGATACCCCTTCGTAAGACTGGTAGTCAAACTTTCGGGTCACTGACTACTTGTAACGATTGTCAATCGAAACCGAAAATATCGTTTGTAGACATTCTATCGAACATAATTATTATTGCTTTTTTGCCTTTCTTCTGTAATTTGAATGATAGACGCCCTAATTATTAAGTTATTTTGTATATTAATATTGATAGATGGAGAGGGAGAGGAAGGCCAAAGAAAAGATGGATGGATTGTCTGAGGAATGATATGAAAGAGAAAAAAGTAAATGATGCCGCGACGTCTGACACCGGAGAGTGAAAGAAAAACACGTGTTGCGCCGACCTCAAGTAACATGGGACAAAGGCAGAAAAATGTTGATGACGTCCTAATTACTTAATACAAGAACACATATTTAAGTCTATTCTGCTTTTAGGTTCTATTTAGGTCTACAATCTTAGAACTCACCACCTCCACACATAATACTTGAAACATACAATTACATAGTAATTGCAATTTCCATGCCAAACACAATCCGGTTGGGACAAGCCATAAAGCTGTAAACCTGTAAATGCGGAACTGAATTAGAAACACGCAATAACTGCTACTGTACATAACTACACGCTTTTATGATGTATAGGCGTACCCACAGCACACTCACATTCCGTCAGTCTTGTTTTAGTTCTATGATGCAGAAAGGCGCACTATCTCTTACAGGGAGGAGGCCTGTCTGTGGAAACATTAGGAGCTTATAAATAAATAAATATCGCTGGACAATACACACAGCGCCATCTACTGCCACACTAAGCAGCGAGGCTTGTGTCGTGGACACCAGATAGTTGATATACTACGTAGATACTTTTTGTTTGTAAATACATACTTATTATTATACATATAAACATCCATGACTCGGAAACAAATGTCCATGCTCATCACACAAACATTTGCTCCTATACCAGGATTCCAACCCGGGACCCTAAGAACGTAAGGCAGCCTTACTACCGCTGCGCCATTCTGGTCGTGAAAATGTCGATAAGCTCACATCCTATCTGACCTTCCCATCCCGGTTACTGATTGGTACTGTAGAGGTCCTATAATGATAGATTGTCCTGGAGCTTGTTAATACTGGCAGCGTAGATTTTTTTTTTTAATAAAAAGTAAAAAGAGAGTGATGAATTGTCATCAGAACAGATTAGAAAGATCTCTGAAGATAAAAAGATGTAATTATTTATTTAAAGACAAAAAATACAAAGTTTATCCTATAAAATGATTATAATTTCATAGTATAGTGATAAAGAAAACTCCAAAATAAAGGCCACTATATACTACTACACTACTACAACAGCCCATAACGTCCACTGCTGGACATAAGCCTCTCCCATGATGGGAGGAATTTGCCGTAATCTCCACGCTTGGCAGGCGGATTAGAGATCGCAGTGATGAAAGACTAACAGAAAACGCTGCTGCCCATTCTCTGCCTACGGAGGCGCAAGGTGTTCTGCCTCAGACATTAGTCGCCTTATACGACACCCGTGAGTGTAATGGGTTGGTTCTATTCTACTCTACCGGATACCACACGGCTAAATAAAGGCCACAGCCTCACACTATTCAGCCGTCACCATTACCATAATGTCCCCCCCCTGACATCCGCTTACATTGATTTTATTTAAATGTAACAACAGAGTATAATAAATAAAGACTCTCACACAAAGTGGTCGGACATCAGTTCAGTCCGTATCGATTCTTAGGTGCGTGCCGCTGAATGCCTCTGCCGTATTACGACGTGATTCGATGACGATATTATATTTCCCGCCCGTCCGTTTTCGTTGGGGACAGCTGATGATATTAGTTGTACGTGTTTTATATTGTTGGTAAACAAATAAATATGTGTTTAATTTTATTTGTTAGTGATTTATCGTTTATCTGACGAAATTGCAGATTTGGGTCACACTATAAACTTTTTTATTTCATGTTACACACTGATATTATTCCGCTGCATATGGTTAGACTGCAAGCCGACGCGACGTCAACAAAGTTAGGAAAAGACTCGGCAAATGATGAAACAACATCTCACGTCATAACATCACGCCTGTAATCCCCAAAGGGTTTGGCAGAGGTGTACCTAAATGGTACACCTACATTTCGCCAGTTAAGTTTAAGTCCCATGTAATAGGGGGCGTGTTTATTGTCATCAACCGAGCGCGAATCCGTGGCTGCTACTGAAAAATGTCTGATGGAAAAACTCAATAACTTTTTGGCCGACCTGGGAATCGAACGCAGAACTTCATGCTCAGAAGTCACGCTTGTGACCACTATACCAATGAGGCAGTCAACAACATCAAATGCCTTTTCATCGATTACATTGCAAGCTGCAATCATTCATCCAAAAGATTTTAATCCATATTAATGTGTTCAAATTGAGAGTAACGCATTTGAAAGCAAGTCACGTATTGGTATCGCTAATTCCCGATCGCTGTTCCGAATCATTTTTAATGTGAATAGTCTAATCGCGTCATTGTGCAAAGAGGAGTGTTAAAATTCGTCACTTATTTGTTTGACAAGCTGTTTTATGCGTCCCACTCGAGAGGTTTCGCCATCGGCAAAATTTACTGGTGAACTACCATGACATCTCAAAGCAGGATCGTTTTAATCTTGTTCCAGTGCGCGAAAGAGATGTCGCTAGACGTCCTCTATAGCTCCGTCTCTTACTCACACTGGAACAAGATTAAAACGATCCTGCTTTAAGACGTCATGGTAGAGCAGCGGTGGCCCAGTGGTGGCGGCCCCGACTTACGAACAGTAAGTCGTGGGCTCGAACCCTCACAAGCACATTACTTTGTGTAATTTATTTCATCACCACTGCTCTCAAAACGGTGAAGGAAAACATCGTGAGGAAACCGGCATGTCCTAGAACCAAAAATTCGAAGACATGTGACATCTACCAATCAGCACTGGGCCCGCGTGGTGGATATGCAAAATACGCGCTTTGACGTGGAGTTGCGGACACCAGTCCGTTATACAATATACAAGACGTCATGGTAGGCCACCTGTTCCAAGAAGATCTTCCATAACTTTATTTTATCTTTATCGTGTGGTTAGTGCCTAACCTGGTGTCAGAGTTTTTATGCCGTCCATTGGCCTCTGACTTGGTTTTACATGCCGTCGAGAAATATCTATCAGGCATGCTGGTTTCCTCCCGATGTTTTCCTTCACCGAAGCAAGATGATAAATTATACAATACGCACATGAATCCGAAAAGTCAGAGATGCGTGTCTTGGGTTCGAACTTGAGACCTATGACCTGGCTGTCACCAATCGGCTATCACTGCATTCAGTTGTTCAGTCCCCACACGCGAGGTTGTGTGTGCGTTTATATTTTTCCATCTTCTAGTTTTATGGAGCCTGGTGGGCGGCCGTTGTGTCGGTGAATGGTCATGTGAAAATAATTAAGAATGACATATTATTACGGTCTAGACAAAGTGTGTGCATGAATATGTATTGAAAGAAAATCACTTTCTCTGGTACAAGTGAGTGTGATTTATTTTGTTGCGTTTAGGCCTCAAAATCGCTTGATTAGAAAATAACCCTAATTAATATCCATACTTTTCCATCCTTAATCTTATAAATCACAAAACACTCTATAAACCCATACTTTTAAGCACTGATCGGTGTGAGCGTCGCACTACCAAGTCATAGGTCTCTATTCGAACCCAAGACACGCACCTCTGATTTTCAGATGCATGTGTGTATTGTATAATTGTCCCTTGCTTCGGTGAAGGAAAACATCGTGAGGAAACCAGCATGCCTGAGAGATATTTCTCGACGGCATGTAAAGCCAAGTCAGAGGCCCATGGGCGCATAAAAACTCTGACACCAGGTTAGACCCACACGATAAAGAAAAAAGACTGAACAACTTTTGTTCTATGACGTTTGGAAATTCATCAGCTGATCGCGTCAATATGGTACATGAGTACATGACACACTAATCAATAGACATACTTTTTAAAAACTGTCAAAACGCGGTTCTCTCATAGATTTTGTATGGCAATAGCACGCTGTGACGTCACTGTCTGGTCAACTCAATGACTCAACTATTTAATGATTTCAAAGCAACTAAAAATCTAATTTGGTAATTAATTGAAACGTTTTCTTTTTAGAGATTGGTGTCTTGGAATTATTGTTTTATGGTGTCATCAACCCTATTCCTATAGAACGTCCAATTTTATTTTTGCGTATTTCATGCGCTCCTAGAAGAAAAGTTGTTGCAGTTTCATGGTCCGAGACACCTCACAAGAGGTTGGGAGCGTTTAGTCGTTTCAACTTCTAAACAAGTAAAATTATTAGTTTCAAAATTCCGAAATACACTGTGTGTCGAACTGTCGACCTCATTGGTCTCGTGGTCTGAGCATGAGGACCTGGATCCTATTCCCGGATCGAGCAAAGTTTTATTGGGTTTTTCCATCAGGAATTTCTTAGTAGCACCCACGGAGACTGGATTTGTGCCCGGTTGATGGCAATAGACGCCTATAACATAGGGTTTATTTAAACATAACTGGCGAAATGTGGGTCTGTACTTTAGTAACACCTCTGCCTATCTCTATGTTGATTACAAGCATGATTTTATCATTATTTTATCATGCCCATTCACCGATGCCCGCCCACTAGGCCATAGAAAACTAGACTAGTAAAATAACTCATTAGAATTCCCCAAATATTCTGTCATCGTGGGAAAGGGGAAGCCTCAAAGGACCAACTGCTGTTTTCATTGTCCTGGTCACGTACTAAAAGGACCAATTTTTGTCACCAATAAATAAAAGACTTTATGACGTTTAGTGTAGGGTTAAAATTGGTAGAAGTGGTAGGTTGTGTAGTTTGAGAGAATGAAGTTTGAATTTGGAATCTGTTAATAAAAATGTGTGTTTTTAGTGGCTACTTTATTGAGAGGCAAAGGTGGATAGGGGAATGTAAAATATTCAGCAATTGATTTTTACTGAACCTTGAGAGGAGTATTCAACAGTAGAACCAACGGAAAGACAACTTAGTAAGTTCAGGTAATTTTTCGGGAATTCCAGGGTCTCAGAGTCCTAGGAACCTCTAGAAGCTGTCCCTGAACAAAACTACAGTTACTACTTTTTCTTTTTTGGACCTTTTAACATTTTGTAGTTCCATGTAGTTTGTAGTTCCATGTAGTTTGTAGTTCCATGATAGTTTGTAGTTCCATGTAGTTTGTAGTTCCATGTAGTTTGACTATCCAGAGTTTCTCTTGCTCATTCTTCTACATTAGATCTGTTCTTCGGAATGGGCAACTACAGTCCATTCAGGTATTCCGTATTATGCCTGTGGCTGGATTGTAGGTAGCTTACTTTTGGCGATTCAAAAGTGCCTGTCACGGGTCTATCTATATATATATAAAAATGAAACCCGTTTTCCTTGGTCACGGCATCACGCGTGAATGGCTGGATAAATATTTTGTAATGGCTGGATAAATGTTTTTAATTAAATTAGTAAGGTCCTTTTCAGGTATAGCGATACCAGGGAATTATGGATTCATTTTTATATGGAGGATATTATAGATTCCAGTTCAAATTGAATAGGTACTCATACCTAAGATAGGTCAGCTATACAAAATAAAGTAGTGCATCATTGCTACGCTAAGGCGGTACGAAGTTCGCCGGGTCAGCTAGTTTGAAATAAATGCTTTGAGTTTGAGTTTCGTGTGTTCCAGTTTTTACAAAAATTGTGCTTTACAAACGTTCTCAGCAGCCGTCCACTGCCAGACTACTTATTGGAGAACGGAAATTCGGTCTCATTATCGTATGAGTCTAGTCACCGTGCGAAGATCGTTGACCCGCGCGTTTAAATTAAGTACTTACATTAATCTACCCAAAAATACATTTTCCACCAAAAAGATCGCATACTTACTTTATTTCATGTCGGCCGTCCACAGAGTTTACCTTTTCTCATCGCGTCGCGACGGTTTATATTATAAATAGATAGAGTTATCTGTACCGCGCGTCTCCGGAGCGCGGGGCGGGTGGGCGGTCTCAGTACGCTCCGCCTGCTTTAGTATAAATTATTACGTCTCTACTCTACCTACGCTGATACGATACTGTATTACGTAGGGTCACCATTCCAAATTTGAAAGAAGCGTTTTTTTTTAATTGAGGGGCTCGGTGGCTAAATTTCACCAGCCAGGTTCGATTTTCAAAGCCGAAGAAACAACTCCGAGGTGGATGACCATGCACTACATTACATAAAGGTAGTCAGTGGCGCGAAAGTCTGACAACCAGCCTTACCAAGGGGTATCGTGTTTGCCAGTAACTTAGTTGTAGAGGCCAGATAGGCAATCCTTCCATGTGAAATACTTGCCAGCTATACCTAGCCATTTAAAACTAGAATCCGACCCCAATATAGTTGGTTATAAAAAAAAATAGTCCCTTTAAGTCAAAAAGTCGGTACAAATGAAAAGTCCGAGACCAAAGACCAAAAGGCATACATGTCTGGACAAATCCTAACGAATGGTGACCCTAACCACGAGCCCGTGGAGTTTATAGCAAAGTCTATAACGTCGGCAATAGCATAGAGGAGTTGTTGAAGTATTATTATTGGCCTTTTGTCTCTCTCGCTATCAATTGGAAAATTAATTACTTTACGTTGCGAAATTAATGTCGAAGGTCAACATAAATTATTCTTGAGGTGTAAAGAGGTGTGTAATGTCAAAAGAGCTTTGTGCTGTGCCCGTGGGACGGCGGCGTACGCTAGGGATTGATTCAGATGGTATTTTCACTTGCAACGCCTCGGTTCGCTCAAGAAATTGGTCCTGTGATCCGGTTTGTAGGTTCTTATTACGAACTTAATTACTTTTCGTTGTTGAAACGATTTTCTGTTTAAAATTATTTAAGTAGACCATAGTGGTCATTGTTATTAGTCTCCCGGTTTTATCTCAATTTATTTAGGCTCAGTGAAATCACCATTTTGTCTGCTATAAGTACTAAAAAATATATTAAGGCGCTCCTTCATTTGAGCATTCGCTTGTAATGTAACAACCCAAGATTTAATTTTGTACAGAAACAAGGGATTGTTGCATATTGTAATAATTGTCATGGCCGACCTGGAAGTCTTTAAATCGACTCCGGACACAGGTGGGCCGAAGCAAGGAAACCTGTTCAGTTAGATAATCATGGATGACGCTACCCTTTTTTTTTTTCGGATAGGAAATGATCAAATGACTCCTCCAGCTCTGGGCGGAGCAGGAGGGAGTGTCAGACTTTTACTGACTAAAACCCATCCATGTTCCTTCATCGCCCTTTTTGTTCCGGGGTCACGGTATCACTTTACAACAGTCCCGCAACCCCGGCAGGCAGATGCCTCTACCCTGGAGTGTAAATGTGGCGTTGCCCCACAAACAATGGGACACAGTCCCGCAACCCCGGCAGGCAGATGACTCTACCCTGGAGTGTAAATGTGGTGTTGCCCCACAAACGATGAGATACTTGATATCGTGTCCTGGCTGTCCTATTGTTCACACATCACAGGAGCTGATGGACGCTACTGAAAGTGTCAAACTCTTCGCCAAATCTTGGGCTGACTCAAATTGGAATTGTTATCGACATGCTAAGAAGAAAGAAAATATATTTTTCGGCACATGCCATAAGTGCACACAACAAAAAAATAAAATAAAAACAAAAGAGTAAACTTAGAAGAGAGAAATAATGAGATAATATTGTCTCCCGGCTGCGCCAAATAGGCCCAGTTCAGGAAACTGCCGAGCAACTAGTGCCCGTCGCTGGTTTTCAACTGGACCCGACATGGTGAAAAAACATGGTTCATGGTAAAACAGTTTTGTTATTAGTGTTATAAATAAGTGTAATAATTGTGTGTCATGTATGAATAGATACATAGAATAAATTTGTGTGCAAAATAGTAACAAATAATAATACTATATGATTAATAAAAAGTGCAAGACAAAACAAAAACAAAAGGTACTCAAATAAATAAAAAAGAGTTACTCCTCTTCTCACTCGCTGATGTACCTAATGCTCGAATCTAAACTGTAACATTACAGGCAATTGCTCCCGGTGAGGGAGCACCTTTAGTCGTCAGACTAGAATTACGATTAGACCATAAATACATCAATCACTTTCATTCAACATTATACAAGACTTACAAAAAAACCCTTACTCGCACGACCAAAATAAATCGAGTAAACAGATTACTCAAAAAAGTATGTCTTCTATTATTTTTACCACTATTATTATAACATGTTTATCTTTCCGTCGCACGCGCACACCCGAGCATGGATTAAGCAAATCTAAGTATTGTTTAATCTGTTCTTCAACGGATTTGTGGACAGTTCGCCCTCTGTTTTTATTAGCAGTTCCATATTTCAAATGGGATTTATTTTTAAATCTTTGGTAATAGAGGGGACGGCGATCCGGAAATCGGAAGCATTCATAAAGACGAATGAAATTGCAATGCTAGCAGACTTGAAAACCTATTCTTTCGCTATTGTTTACTGATTAATTTCGTTGCAGGATCCAAGACAGTTAAATTTATCCGGTACTACGTCTAGCTGTATTGCCTCATCAAATCCGTTCAGTAGTTTCTGAGTTTATCACGAACAGATAGACAGGCAAACGCAGCGGAGGACTTTGTTTCATAATAATTGTAGTGATAAAGTAGCTAATATTGTTGGTGATTAATTAATAAACGCTTTTATAGATAAACTGGTGAGGGAAGGAATTAAATTATCTTTAATCATGGATGAACAATACATGAATAAAGAGAAAACTTCTATAAAATAAGTAGGATTAAAACTTAATAATAGTATTAATTACCGATAGATAATTATATCTGTAGAAAATCAAAGGTTCAAAATCAACAAGATTCTCAACTAGGCTGGGTTCGGCTTCCAGCCAAACCACGACTGGCTATCTGAACTCCACAACCCATTTTGCTTCCAATCTAACCGGATGCAGCTGAATAATACTATTTTATGAAGCGGCCTATCTGATCCCTAAAACCCAAAAATAAATCACGACCAAAGACTATAGAGGGCCTAGAAAAGGTGACATTCTACTGAATACTGAACGAAGTCAGTTAAAATGAAGCCTATGTTACCCAGGCCTTAATAACGATTCGATTGACACCTCATTCATCAAAATCGGATGAATAGTTTAGGCGCTACGTACCTATAGTAACATACGTTAATACAAACAAACATACATACATAGACTGCTAAAATCATAACGTTCCCTTCTTTTTGGCTTCGCCGTAGTCTGGTAAAACGGCTAAAAGATTTAAAACCTCGTGTGTAAAACAAAATAGTAGTAAGTGACCTCGTTTAAAAATAAGCAACGTTGCATTGTAAGCGTTAGCAAGTAATTACTCAAGTAATGTAAACCGGTGACCTGAATATAAATAGTGGAGTTGACGAATATGATTCGTGTTGTAGTAACTAAATGAATTTGGAATTTTTGAAGTCTTTCTAAACAGTTAAGTAGAAACGAGACCACAGGCGTTTTTGAATAGATTATCTTGGTGATTATTTTACACAGTACGGTAATCCACCAGTAAATTTATGAGTAGACCAACAGTTTTACCAATTTATGAAACAAAAAGGTTGCTATAGAAGTCAGTGGGTACCTTGTTGTGTTGGTCAGCGTCAAGAAGAAAAAGACTCAGGTCGCTGCCACGACCGTATTTTATTTTTGTTTATCGGTGGTACCGCAGAGGTAAGACTGCATGTTTTGGGGCATCGAGGGCAGGATATCAGGTGGAACACAGTCTGTGACACTGCTCGATATATTGACAGTACTTTCATACAAACCTTAAAACTTGGCTTGATCTTATGATCTACTTCTCTTCATGATGTTAGGGCTTCTGAACAGTCTGCTTGCCTCATAGGCTTGCCGTATGGTTGGCCCCGACTGGCCTTGACACTACGATATTGTCAAATGAGATGATATTACTGTTCGTATCAAAAGACCAGTTACAATTAGTAATTCTAAATGGAAAACTAATGACTCGTAGAGATAAGTGGGAAGCCTTAATAAAACCAATAAGGATTCTTGTGACAAATTAAGACCCAATGTAAATAGTAAATTAATAATTTTAATGTCCGTCGCAAAATCAACAAAAAACTGAATTCATCCATGGATAGACCGCAAAAATACTTAATTCGAAAGCTCACTGCAACAGACAGTAAGTAGGCACACACAGTACACCAAATACGGCGAAAATAAATAAATGGGTCTGTGGTGCCAATGTCACTAGGTTACGGGCACAAATTGTATTACGTAAGTTTAAATTAAATATCAGCTGATTGTCATAGACGAAAATATGTAGTGGTAATTATACTACTTAATAAACTAGAAGTACAATGGTGTCGATTCTGTTATGCACAAACTAAACTTAATTTAGGCTATTGCTATCTTTTTCTCTATAATAAAACGAGAAAGAGCGGACGTAATTTAGAGCTGTCAAATTTAGGTGGAACTAATATTTCTATAGAAATGAAGGGTGCACGTAAAAACATGTCGACTAAAAACACGGTGAAGCGCAAGGCATAAAATAGTTTGACATCTCTAACTTAGTTCATAGCTATTAGCCATTATTTTCTTGCATTGTCTTTTGGTAAAAGATAGCAATAGCCTAAATTAAGATTAGTTTGTGCACAACAGAATCGACACCAGTATGTAGTAAACTATAAATTTAGACACACGTAAAATTTATAATAAAATACCCGATAGTTTAAGAACATTACCCCTATCAAAATTTAAGAAAGCTCTCTCCTGTCTATTAATATTCTAAAATGATAATTTAAAAAAATGTTGTTTATGCTTCGTTTTGTCTTTTTAAGGAGAGCAGCGGTGGCCCAGTGGTGGCGGCCCCGAATTACGTTAGGTGTAATAGTCGTAGTTATTACGTTAGTTGTGTGTTGTATTAGTCGTGGGTTCGAACCTAGACAAGCGCATTACTTTGTGTAATTTATTTCATCACCACTGCTTTCAAAACGGTGAAGGAAAACATCGTGAGGAAACCGGTATGTCCTAGAACCAAAAATTCGAAGACATGTGACATCTACCAATCCGCACTGGGCCCGCGTGGTGGATTATAGCCCATTCCTTCTCATTGAGAGGAGGCCGTGTCCCAGCAGTGGGAACATTATAGGCTGATGATGATGATGATGATTGTCTTTATATTGTTTGTTTTATTTAGTTTTTCAAGTTTTTATAACTAAATTTTATTTAAAATTTGTATGCCTTCGCGGCAAAACATAGCGCTCAAAAATTTAACCTAACACCTTTTTGTAAATACCTATGTTTAACAAATAAAGATTTCCGATTCTGACTCTGACGTGTTTTTACTATCTGCAGTTTTATGCCTTTTATTCAGCAGACACTACAGTTTAGCTGCAGCACCACAGTTGAGCTGGTGAAATTACCTAACTAGTCGCTAAATTGTAGGCTAACTTAATTAAGATTTTCATAAACACACTCAGAAATAGTGTATTTGGGAAGAAGTGGTGGAACACATTCTCTAGCAACACATCTGTCTCTAAGATTATAAAAAAGAAATATATAAGAGCAATTCTAATCTTCAAGTATAGATTGTAACCAGGTTTTAACCTGGCAAGAAACATAATACGCGAACCGGAAGACGTTGCGTTGGAAGACCTCCCACTAGGTAGAGCGGACGCTGGATGCGAGACGCACTGGACCGGTCAATGTGGCGATACTTGGAGGAGGCCTATGTCCAGCAGTGGACATCTTTCGGCTGAAATGATGATGATGAAACACAATTACCTACTGTAAGTACCGGTCAAGAGCTGTATCGCCTTCTTTGGCAATTATATTGGTAATTAATTACCAAATAACAAGCAACCACCTAGCACTTGTTGCTAAAATTATTGCTTCCATAAAATAAATTGAGTCATCAGGGGGGTTACCATGACGTCTTAAAGCAGGATTGTTCCAGTGTGGGAAAGTGACTGAGCTATAGATGACGTCTAGCGCCATCTCTTTCTCACTCTGGAATAAGATTAAAACAGTCCTGCTTTAAGACATCATGGTAGGCCACCAGTTTTATTTCATAAAATAAAATGACCATTCCGTTTTTTATTGCAGAATCTCCAGGAACTTCAAATGGAGTGTTTTCAAGTTCAGTGGCTGGTAATGTCTTCAAACCAGTTTTCCATGGATCTCGAGAATTGGAATCTTCATACAAAGAGTTCAAAGTCAAAGTTCTTAGTCAAGGCGAGAATGAGGTAAAACTTAAGAAAGAATCTGATAATATCTAACTTGAAAGTAAAGAAATTGTTCAGTCCTACCGCCCCAAAGGACCAAAAGCTATATCTTAGAGGCAAAGAGGCGGCCCAGCTGTCCGTTCGGTGTAAAAAGGTGGTTTACATCGAAAGGTTTACAAGTAAGTGTTTCCCACAATCGACGTCAGGACATCAGGATGTCCTGTACGATAACCTGAACGCTGAAATACAAACATAAAAAGACACCGGCAACATACAGCCAGTATCAAAAAACACCGCTGTTTACAAATCAATTCTTTCCTTCGAAATTCAAACAACGATGTACTTTCTCTGTCAAACGTTTTAAAACGACAAACATTTTTTTTTAATAGAACCCCTCCATCCTCCTCTTTTGATTGGTCAGGGGTGGCGGCGCGCGCACGCGATTGGTCGACTCGAGGGTGGTGGCGATGTCAGGCAGCCAATCAGAACGCTTCCCGCGAACGTGCCCTATCTTACTTCGGCGCCCTTCAGGATTTAAGGGCCGTAAGGTTGTGTTTGCGCTGCATTTTACGCTGTTTGTCAATTTAATTGATGTTCGTTTTTTAAAATGAGGGCTGGAAGTGGTTTATAGGCTTTTGTGCGGGTCGGGTATCGTGCGGCGGTAATTGTAATGTGGCAATACTACTTACGTTACTATGGCAACGTATGGAAAAGGTCATTGTTATAGGCTGTAGATATTGAACTCTAAATAAAGAGTTGCTGTAAAAATGAAATATGACAAACAACAGAGTTACAGACGTTTTCTTCAAAAAAAAACATCATCACCACCAAAACACAGATGACATCTGTGATGATAATTTAAAATAAGAAGCGTAGACAATCACCGACCGTAGGCGTTAAGGAGTCTGCAGCACCAAAGAAGTTCCTTTTTTAAAAAGCCTTCAATTTGAAAATGTTTTTATTAGTGATTTCATGATACTTTTGGATATAAGAACTAAAAAGTAGACTCACTATACAAACCTACTTGTCAAGTTGTGGGTTACGGGCTGGTCCCTCCTATATAGATGGGAGGCCTGTATCAAAGCAGTGATGCAGTGGGAACGGAAGAGGCGTTAGGCGTGGCGTAGGTGAGTATCTATGTTGCTGACAATCACACAAGGACAACATTAGAATGAGTAAAGCGTCCGTATAAAAGGACCATTTACTTAACACATCAAAATTTTAAAAGTACTTTAACTTACAATACGACATTCTGGTCCTGACCCGCTAATAATTCGACCCGTCACATATTATTAACGGTCGCGTTCAAACAAAGAACAAAAGCTATTCGAATATCGAACGCTCACAAACGAACAAAGCTTTGTTTTTTTCTTTCAGTTCGACATTCGAAACTGTTTTGACGTTCCAGTGTTTCATTTTTTGAAAAATTATTATTATCGCTCTCTGGTTCTTATGAGCGATCAATAAGTATGGTCACCGGTATTCTTGTTTATGGTTCTGAAGTATTACACAGAAACAGCTGCTTATCGTTGCTGGTGAGTTATGATGACTGGCATGACTGTACAACAGTACCTAGTACAGTAGCCATACACGCACAATATTAATTACCTATTATTTATGATGTATGGTACTTAGTACCGCGTACAGTCACGAGAACCAGTGTGAAAATATGTAGGTATACATAACAACTTTTAAAAGTGTTTTTCTCCTACCTACTGTTCTTTTTAAAAATACAGTGGGCAGAAATGTATGGGAGTTGGTCCAAGCGTCGCCAAGGATGAATCATATACCAAATGAAAGGGTACAATGTACTGTTCAAACATGCAGAAGGGAATCAAAATCTGTCAGAGTGATTTCAAGAAATTATAGCTTATTTTTGTCTTGAATTATTGAAATTAAAGGTATACCCTTTAATTTCAATAATTCAAGACATAGATAAGTTATAATTCCTTAACTTTGGTATATGATTCATCCTTGGCGACGCTCGGACCACATTTGCCCACTATCGTTTCATGTTGTTACGAAAACGTTTGATTCAAAAGAGTGTCCATGGAGTTTCTTGCCCGTTCTTCTCCATAGAGATCTACGCTAGGGAATGGGCAACTAAAGTACTTTCTCAAGTTATTATGCCTTGTGACTGGGACTGTAGCTTTGTTTTTTATTTGTAATTTTGACATTCAAAAGTGCCGTAATGGTCTAATTGAAATAAATGCTTTGAGTTTGAGTTTGAAAACAGTATTCTGGAACTCATATTTTTATGAAAAAGACTGTATCTCCAAGTTACAATCGTTATTTCTCGCGAAAATTTCTTTAAAATTTAGGAAACTGAATACATATTGGTATTATTAGGTAGGTACAGCAAAACCATGCCGTTGGAAATTCAACAGTCATTTGATGATTTCCAAACCGAAAATAAAAAAAAAGGTGTCAATTTCATACTAAAACTTTCACTGCTTATAGGCAACCATAACATCACGCCTTTAATCCCCGAAGGCTCAGGCAGAGGTGTATAGTACACCCACATTTCGCCAGTTTCGCCAGAGGAGCTGGTGGCTAAATAATAACAGCTGCTCGGGTCGATCTTTAGGTTAAGCCGTGCTTGCCTAAGTTGGTCTGTGGATGGGTGACCACCCATTATATACCGAGTTTCCTTCGTGCCTCGGAAAGCACGTTAAGCCGTTAGTCCCGGCTGTCATTTGAAGATCTTTGACAGTCGTTAGGTAGTCAGAGGCCCAAAAAGTCTGACAACCAGTCTTACCAAGGGGTATTGTATTACCCGGTACTAACTGGGTTGTGGTGGTCAGATAGGCAGTCGCTCCATGTAAAATACTGGTATTCAGCTGCATCCGGTAAGACTGGAAGCCGACCCCAACATAGTTGGAAAAAGGCTAGGCAGATGATTTGGCCAGTTATGTTTAAGTCCGATGTAATAGGGGGCAAGCCTATTGCCATCAACAGACTCCGTGGCTGCTACTGCGTAAATCCTGATGGAAAAACCGCTTTGCCCGACCTAGGAAACGAACCCAGGACCTCATGCTCCGAAGTCGCACATGCGTCCACTAGACCAACAAGGCAGTCAAAAAAAACATAACACTTCTTTTTTTGGGGCAGTCGCGTAATAAAATAAGGTCGTTGATAATAAGCGTTAAGGAGACTACAGGAGCGAACGCGAGTTTTATAATGCCTGAAAGCATAATTATGATTCACTGCAATAAACAAAATCAGAAAAATATACGATATTCTTCAGGATATATGCTAGTTAGACACTGGTGTCGATTCTGTTGTGCACCAACTAAACATAATTTAGGCTATAGCTATCTTTTTTTCTCTAATAAAACGAGAAAGAGACGGACGTAATTTAGAGCTGTCAAATATAGTTGGAACTAATATTTCTATACAAATGAAGGGTGCACGTAAAAACATGTCCACTAAAAACACGGTGAAGCGCAAGGCATAAACTAGTTTGACATCTCGTAACTTAGTTCATAGCTATAGCCGTCCTTTTCTCGCACTGCCTTTTAGTAAAAGATAGCAATAGCATAAAATAAGTAAAGTTTGTGCACAACAGAATCGACACCAGTGCATTGAAAACATAATACAACTAATTTTACTCTAAAAAGAAATCACCAACTTATCTCTAAAAAGGAGACAGTTTTTTATAGACCCTCTTCGATGTTGCATAAATATTATTCATATTACACCAAAAAAAAGTAACCATTTTATTATAGTAATAAACGAAAGATTACATAGAAACGAAACCAGAATCTTAAAATCATAATAACCAAGTTATTTATGATATTTTTTTGCGGGTCAAATCATTCCTGTTGTGGTCAATGTCATTTGACAGAAAATACTTACGTAAATAGGGGCGTTTTTTCCGTTTACAAAAAAAAAGTACGGTATCCATTGGTAATAATATCTGCTTTAATTATAATAGAAATAGAATATAATTTAAAAATAAATAATATTAAACTATGAGCTTTTTAATGCTATTTTTAAAGGTTTCTGCTAAAACCTTTTAAGATTTCAAGGCAATGTGAGAATACAATTACTTTCAGAGACTGCTACAGACGTGCAGCAACTTGTATGTGTGTGGATTCATTTTTGAATTTCTCATCATTCCGGTTAGACATGGCTTAGCTAATATTACCACAGTAATCTAGAGATTATAAGAAAGAAATCAAAAAAGCTTTTGACACCGTCTCTGTCCCTATCCTAGTGAACAAATTACAAAAAGCCGGAATTAGAGGTACTGCACTCGACCTGCTCAGGGATTACCTTTCTAACAGAAAACAAAAAGTCAAAATAGGACAGTACACTAGCGACAATGCAGATGTAACATACGGCGTACCACAGGGTAGTGTTTTGGGTCCTACCCTGTTTTTAATATACATCAATGATCTGTGCAATATAAAATTAACAAACGCCAGGGTATTTGCATACGCCGATGATACTGCTATTGTATTTGCTGGTGATTCTTGGCAAGATGTTAAACTGAGTGCAGAGGTAGGGATTGCCCATGTAGCTGAATGGCTGAAAAACAATCTACTAACATTAAACACCACCAAGACTAACTACATATGTTTTAGTGTTAGTAACCGGACACAGCCCAATGATGACCTAAATTTGAGGGTACACACATGCGGAGATCTAAACAGGATAAGCTGTAATTGTGCATGTCTAAATAGAGTCTCTAAGACGAAATACTTGGGCGTGATGGTTGACCAGTTTCTGTCCTGGTATCCTCACCTTGAGCAGGTGATTGCCAGGGTCAGAAAGCTTACTTGGATCTTCAAAACATTAAGACACGTGGCTCCTACTAAAATGTTTAGGAGTGATAAGCGACCTAGAAATCTCCTCAATGAGATCTATTTTGCTCTAGCACAGTCCGTCCTTCTATATTGTATCCCCATTTGGGGTGGCGCAGCTAAAACTAGATTTTTGGACGTGGAACGTGCACAACGAGCACTTATAAAGGTTATGTATTTTAAAAATAAAAGACACTCTACTAAAAACCTATATGAAATCAGCAATTTACTCTCAGTCAGAAAACTGTATGTAACCCAAACGGTTCTAAAAAAACATAAAACCCTCCCTTATCATATGAATAAAACAAACAAAAGGAGAAAGGACATCATTGCAGTAGTTCCCCCATGTAAAACCAAATTTAGTAGTAGACAATTTCACCATCTTTCAGCTCAAATATACAATAGGATTAATAAAAACATATATATACATAATAAAAATAATCACGACTGTAAAAAAGTTATAACAAACTGGACAAAGTCTCTTAGTTATGAGGATACGGAAGCTCTTCTGGTTTATCATGAGTAATACAACACACCATAATGATACAAATCTTACTCTACTTCATACACTACACTACTCTACAAATCACCACACCACACTACACTACACTACACCACACCACACTACACCACACTACACACCACACTACACCACACTACACTACACCACACCACACCACACCACACTACACCGCACCACACACTACACCGCCGCACCACACTACACTACACCACACCGCACCACACACCACACCGCACATCTCATCTAACCGCACTACATCTTACACACGCGCCACGTCTAACTATAAAGCACACCACGCTTCACGTGATACATGTTACATAATCAAGATGATAGATTATGAAATAGCAATTTTGCTGTGATGTAACAAATATTTCTAAGATATGGAGGAGCGGAGTCTCCTAACACAGGCATTGTTTGCCTAAAAGGAGGCTCCAAACACAAATCATTGTTTGAAGCATTTTGTTTAAATAAAAAATATTTTTCATTTTCATTTTTCATTTTATACGTTTCATTAATATCTGCTACAATTTATGTGGGTGGCCTGTTTTCCAAACAAAAAAAATTGTCTCCTTTATTTTAACGAGTAAAAACCATACTAAAATACATGCGATCATTCTGATTTTTTGGCAAATTATTCTACAAGCAACTTACTAACATAACATATTTTCATTTTTTTAGTCCAATCCATAGTTTTTTTTTATTTCAATGTTTATTCATTATATTCTTCAAAAACTGGCCGCCCAGTAACTCTCTCGCTCTCATTTATTCAGATACAAATAGACAACGTGCGAGCATTAGCTCCTTCTCGGTGCTTGAAACCGATACACCAATAGAATAGAATAGAATAGAAAGTTTTTATTTCAGACCGTAGTCCATAGGGTTAGTAACAATTTTACTTAAGTTCTAGTGTTAGAAGGTTACAGATACAGATGAAAATGTACAATCACAATTCGGCATGGAGCCGCATCCACCTCCGCATCATCGGGGAATCCCACCGATCTGCGAATACAAATAATGTATTGACCTCGTCCATTATGATTACTAGGTGCCAGACAAGTGACAAGCGCTCAAAGCATTTTGTTTTTTGCAGCAACATTAAATATGATTGACGTAAACGCACACTTATCAGAGCCGAAGAAAACTAAGGAGCCGAAAGCATTGAATTTTAGAATTACTTTTTTACGTGTTTTTTTTTTTCCTTTCTTGCAATATCATCCTCCACACAGTCCATCCATAGTTATTTTGTTCTTCCTCTACATTTATACCCATCCACATTCATACTCAAAACTTTCCTCAACATTTTCCTCATTTCTCCGCATCACATGCGCCCATCTCGAATCAGCAGTGCAAGTACGTAGCACTCGATTCGATACGATTCGATAAATCTGACAGTTATTCTCGATAAAATGAGTTTTTAAACAATCGAAAAGTCGGATTTATCGAATCGTATCGATTCGATCGTTATCGATTGCTACGTACTTGCAGTGCTGAACTAAATGAATATATTTTTAAAAGTTTCTAGCCTACCTACCTAGTTTTTTATTCACTTTGCCGTCGGAAAGCTGCTGCGGCAGAAAAGCTCCGATACGATTTTACGTTAACTCGTCATGTTTTTAGTTTAGTTTAGTTTATTTATTAATAATTGGCAAGAATTACAGGTCAGATTTGAACAAAATGTAAAATTAAAATTAAAAACACAAATCACTGTATATATGTGTTTGTGATAAAATTAATAAATGGTTAGATAACAAGGTAAAAATTATCAAAAAAATTGTCCTAGATACCGTTTTACCGTTTTTATATAGACATAGACATAAAATCACGCCTGTAATCCCCGAAGGGATAGGCAGAGGTGTACCTAATAGTACACCTACATTTCGCCGGTTATGTTTAAGTGTAAAATAGTGGTATTTAGCTGCACCTGGTTGGACTGGAAGCCGACCCCGATATAGTTGAAAAAAGGCTGGTTAGATAATGTGTTGATGATAACAAAGCAATAATTGCTTTGTATTTTAGTATTTTGTAGAACTAGCGTGAATATTTAAGTAGAATTATTCTACATAAATTCACGCCAGTTCTATTTTAGTTTTGTATCGTTCGACTTCAATGTTCAAATTGGATTCAGATAGTCCATTAATACATTATACTGACTAGACGGTTTCTACACAACACAAGGGCTATTCTATTATAGTTAGAAGTATTCGGAGACTTGTGACAAGTGCTTCCCAAATTCAACTCCAAATTCAATAAAACGGATTGAAGTCGCTTTTACTTCGAATTCTACGCAACCCGTCGGAAACAAGTGAACTATCCAAAGTTCCCTTCCCGTTCTGTTCTATCGCTTTCCAATATGAGAACTGCCTTAAAGTTAAAACCTTTATTTTTTTTTTCGGATGGGAAGTCATCAAATGACTTCTCCCGCTCTGGGCGGAGCAGGAGGGAGTGTCAGACTTTTACTGACTAAAACCCATCCATGTTCCTTCATCGCCCTTTTTGTTCCGGGGCCACGGTATCTCTTTCGAACAGTCCCGCAACCCCGGCAGGAAAGTTAAAACCCTATGTTTTCCTTCAGATGCACTAGTACAAGATGAACTTTATAATTTTGAAGAAAATACATTGTGGTGACAATAACAATAGAGAGAAAGAGGCCTACCTGACTCATTGCGACAATATAGTGTGAGACTAGATACTTGCAATTCGGCAGTGCTATCTTCAAATAAACACATTTTCCTCCTTTTGCTTCTATTTGCGTGAAATTACTGAAAAATTTCAGTGCATTCCTAGAACAAACATGGCGTTCCTCAGGGTAGTATCTTAGGTACATAACTGTTTCGGTATAAAGTATTATTATGACTTAAATGTTAATATAGGTTGGTAAAACAGATAGAAAATTTCTAATAAGGTCATTTGAGCCATTAAAACAGTAACGCTAATGATTTTCGAAGTGTTTCAAATGTTCTTCTTTTATTTTGTGCTGGTTTAGCTATAAGTATTCAAACAAACAATACAAACAGCAACTACAGTGATACTGATAATATAGCTGGTCAGCAAGGTTGCTTTTGCTATCTACGATTGGACCGCCCAGGATGCGTCCGACGAGTGTCGCCATATCTACACTATTGGACGCTGTTGTCATTCTTGGGACGTAGGTAAGTACTTTCTTACAACTGGTTTCTTATAAACCTTTTATATTTTACACCGCCGTACTTTATTGTAGGAAATGTATTATTAAACAGTTATTTTTAATTAATTATACAGATACATATTTGAAAGTAATGCCTTAGGTAGAATAAAAAACTATGTGTATGTTTTGCCGAACAAAAGAAAATCTGAACTTTTATTACTTATAATCTGCCTTTTTTTGCTGTCTATTACAGAGGTTTATGAATTTGTATTTTGTTGGCTGTTCGGCTTCTTGTTAGGTTGCCAGTAAAATTCCAACTTACCATAAAAGTTTAACTTTTTCAGTTGTAGGTTTAGTAAATTACTTACTTATTGTTTACACAAAATATTACCGCAATAACTGTAGACTTTGTTTGGACTATTTTAATAAGAATTTCTAAAATATGCCTATATTATAGTCTCAGAGCAAAGTTTGGTTTTCCATTTTCTGAAGAAAACCCTGTTTTTATTAGGTTGGTGTTCAAAAAGATTGTTTGGTTCTTTAATTAGACTCGCAAATAAGATTTTCATAACAAGATTTACCTTACAGGAATCCAATAAGAGCAGGAAAGCACCAATAATCATTACTAAACATTATTATATCACACAACACATTAATACCAAAACTAAAATACACAAAAACACCGCCATTGTTATTTTTCAAATATCGAACAACCGGAACGTCCACACGTCACTACCATATCCGGGAACTGCACTTTTTTTTCTTACAAAAACATTTTAAACATAAAAGTAGAATTTCAAAATGTCATTTTTGATTAATAATTATGATTTTAATCATAATAAATTAGTTTGGTAAAGTTAAATACGTTATCTCGACGCGATCGTCGCACGTTGACTGACAGGCAATGTCGTGTCCCGCTCCCTCACATCCAGAGGGATAGGGGGCGAGAGGGCGGCGAGAGGGGGGTAATCCCGGCTGAGGTGAGCGATAACAGTATGAAGTATTTTGACACGAATTTTTGTAAAAGGTATTATAGTAGGCTGTATGTGAAAGATGAGAGAGTTGCCTGCGCCTCCCTACAAGCATTATTTATTCGGAAAAATTGCAGGCATATTTTGACATTGTATGTTGAATGCTGTTATTTTTAATGGTTCATAGAGATTATAAAAGGAGGTCATACTATACGCAATATTCGCCCGTAATAGATTTTAGCAGATTTTCCAAAAATATTCTAGTTTATCAGTTCTTACTGGTTGATTAATCATACTTATTAGATTGAACATCAGTTTTGTGAAAGAAAGCATAGAAATGTCACTGTAACTGTACGCAACCTGCAGGTAAAAAGCTGCAGTGCAGGTAACTTACTGAATAAAATAAGCAAAAAAGAACATAGTCTAGCTTAGACGCCTACTACCTACTTAGCCCAAAAAGTCATTCTATTAAAAGATTGTATCGATAAAAGCTCATTTTCCGTAAAAACAACATTATATTTTCCATAAAAAGCTGCGTTTGTCATAACTCAGACGAAATCATTACGCCACCAGCGACCACAGACTAAACAAAACGAGCGTACGCGGGAAACAGGTTTTCTTTTTTTTCAACTCGTTTGCATTTGACGTTTGCCACTTCCCGCCTCCGAGAATCGTGAGCGCTGATTGGTCGGCGTCTGCCCAACCAGCGCGTAGTAAGTCTGTTCTATTATATGAATGTCCGGTGATTTTTTAATTTGAATTGGCTTAATTTTTTTTTGGCTGAATGCTGTCTTTTGTTGTCTCTTATTTATGGGCTGTGCAACGATTAATTTTGACGTTTTCACAAATGCTTATAATCGGGAGATATTTTGCTGCACTTTTACAATCCGCATACGGTATCGACGAATTTTATTTCATCCCTTTACTAACGTAAATAGACCCCATATTTAATTAAATACCTTTCAGTCGCTCCACGTAAATTTTTTGTAATGCTGCTTCGGGTTAGTCTGGAAGCCGATCAATAACAAATTAATAATAAATAAATTAATCAATAATAAATTAATATCTCACCATAGTATGGCAAAAGGCGGCAAATCGGCTGTACAATAAATAAAAAAGTCAGGGAGTGTACAAGCATACCAACATTTAAAAAAGGCCTGAGGAATTACATATTAGACGCATTAGTTTAGCTTTTTGTATTAGACATAAGTTTAGTGTGAACTGTTTTGTATCTTTATTTAGTTTAAGTACATACTTTCCATTTTTTTTAAAACTAGTGTTCAATTTCTTGGATAGTTTGAACGTGTCGTAATGTAAACTACAACCAATTGTTAATTTAGTTAAGTTTCTTTTTAAGTGAACTGTAATTTGTTCTTTGAGAAATAAATGTCTTTAAACCGAAAAGGCGAGGCCAATGGTGACGATAATAAACCCCATAAAGAAACGATCACCTATTTATTTAAAAAAATGGAAGTCCGTGACGTCTGAATTTTTTAAGCAAAGAACACCTATCTATGAATTATTCTCAGTCCACCTGATATAAATTGGAAAGTGGTAACAGCCGTCTTTGACACCTGCAAGTCCTGCACCATGAATGGCGACGCAACGATACGTTAATGCCAAAACTCTTCTTGCTTGAACTTCATACCATGGATCATTCTTGCAATGTGGCGACACTTGGAAGAGGCCTATGTCCAGCAGTGGACGTCTTTCGGCTGAAATGGTGATGATATTTTACATTTCGACATTTTCCTATGGGCGTTGGCAGTATATAGAACGCCAACTGCTACGATCCATTCCTATGTATTCCTTATGGTTCTCCAAGCTATCCCTAATGGGTGTAAAAATACCCTTCTAAATTTTTGACCGCCGAAGCACTCACGCGCGTGCCCTACACTTCTAACCACAATTTCACCTACATTTGGCGCACAGGACACGCCCTTGCTTGTCACGTATATGTGACTATGGCGGTCAACAAGTTGACGAGGCAGCAAAGCACAAAACGAAATTGTTCACACCTTAAAAACGTCGAGTATCAGCAATCATTTTTGCGTAGAGTAACTTACTTTGTGTTTACATAATCCGGTACTTGAAGGGTCCGTTTAGACCTTGTATAAGTCCAAATTTTTGATAAATTGTACAGACCTCTAGCACATTATGACCTCATTATTTGACTGAAACTCCTATCATTACAGTTCATGCGGAATGAAACTTAGATAATATTATAACAATGGTAACTCGTGTTGATAATTACGCGCGCGTCGTTAGTCGCCGCCATTTTGTTACAAATTGGACTAATTTGACAGCTCCCCCACTCTCCCCCTTCGCCGGGGTAGCGGACCCCCCAACAACAAACAAGTTGTTGGGAGACGGAGAGATAAAAGTCAGTTTGTTTTAAAGTTTAAACGGCTTTACGTACGTAAAGTTTGGCTTAATGATAGTCACAAACTGATTTAAAGCAATGCAAGGAGGTTGGCTGTAAGGAAACCCAATTCTTGGTTAAGCTCGCCTTTGAATAAGACTGCCACGTTTGTCTTGTGCTGAATGCGGGGTCCTAGGTTCGATTTCCGGGTCGGGTTAGTGTAATAACAAAAGCGAGAAAGGAATTTCTCGGTAGCAGCCACGGATTTGTGCCCAGTTGATGGCAAAAGGCTGACCCTCTATTAGATGGAACTTAAACATTTCTGGCGAAATGTGGGTGTACTGTTTGGAATACATTTCTGCCTAGCCCTTCGAGTATTAGGTACAGGCGTGATGTTATGTTACTTTTTGGGTACAATAAAGAATAAGTACCATAAAAATACAGATTCCGTTCCACAACTTAATCAGATCTAAATTAGGTAGTACAAGCTTAAACCTTTCAGCCAGTTTTTGTTATTTAAAAGCTTATTAAAAACATTATTTACTAAATATATCAAATAAAGTTTAAAAACCATAAATGGCTTGATCATTCTTTTGCTACGCTGCGTAGCGTAAGTAGCCCAACGCTACGCGACGTAGCAAGTCTGAATAAAGCGTAGCGCTACGAATAAATCGTAGGCGTAGTCAGAGTCTACGAATTGTTCGTAGTAGGTACTACGCCTCGGACTCTCGGACTAACTGCTAGTTCCTTCACAAAGAACCCCTACTCCTAACATGCACCTACAATTCGTAGCAAGTAGCTACGTCGTAGACAATACTAGGCTACGACGAATATTTAACATACGGCTATGAGAGATGACAATTTAGACCCTGGAGCTCGTGGCTAAATAATAACAGTCGCTTGGATCGATCTTCAGGTTAACCCGCGCTTGCCTAGGTTGGTCCGTGGATGGGTGACCACATTACAAATCGAGTTTCTTCCGTGCCTTGGAAAGCACGTTAAGCCGTTTGGTCTCGGCTGTAATTTTTTGATCTTTGACAGTCGTTAAAGGTAGTCAGTGGCCCGAAAGTCTGACAACCCGTTTTACCAAGGGGTATCGTATTACCCAGTACTAACTGGGTTGTGGAGGTCAGATAGGCAGTCGCTCCATGTAAAATACTGGTATATTCAGCTGCTTCCGGCTAGATTGGAAGCCGACTCCAACATGTTGGGAAAAGGCTAGGCAGATGATGATAAAGTGTCCCACTACAGGGCCAAAGACCGCGAAGTAGTGTTAGAAGCATAACAAAAATTTGATTCAAATAGGGAAAGTACTTAATATTTTTATAATAGTTTTAAACAAAAAATGGAACCGCAAAATAGTCATTTAAATCTGTCAAAAGCCACCTCAAAAAATCAATGGTAAACAACTTTTCTGAACCATTGACTATGCAGTACTAATGATCAGTTAAACTAAAATATAAAACAATGCACATAAAGATCGGGGCACACGATCCTTGTTAGTGACACGTGGCGCCCCCTGTGATGTCACCCGTGTGAACGCTGCGTCATCAGTCGTGGAGTGACTTGGAGTGACGGAGTTTTTTTTTGTGTAGTTGGCAGCATTTATTGAGAACGCTAAGATGTTTTCTGAAAGTAAAAATACAAATAATTTAAACTAAAATAAAATTATTATATATTTACCCATACTTTAGTATTTTAGTGTGAAAATTAGGTTAGTATTGGTGTCGATTCTGTTGTGCACAAACTTAACTTAATTTAGGCTATTGCTATCGTTTTACTAAAAGGCAGTGCGAGAAAAGTACGGCTATAACTATGAACTAAGTTAGAGATGTCAAACTAGTTTGTGGTGTACGAGAAAGAGACGGATGTAATTTAGAGCTGTCAAATTTAGTTGGAACTAATATTTCTATACAAATGAAGGGTGCACGTAAAAACATGTCGACTAAAAACACGGTGAAGCGCAAGGCATAAACTAGTTTGACATCTCTAACTTAGTTCATAGCTATAGCCGTCCTTTTCTCGCACTGCCTTTTAGTAAAAGATAGCAATAGCCTAAATTAAGTTTAGTTTGTGCACAACAGAATCGACACCTATGCCTTGCGCTTCACCGTGTTTTTAGTCGACATGTTTTTACGTTATTACTTTTAAAAACTGCACAGAAAAAGAAATAGAAAGAAGAATCAAACCTACCTGGAATAAATACTGGACTCTAAAAGAAATATTCAAGAGTAAGATACCAACCAAAATAAAAACAAAAACCATGGAAACATGCCTACTTCCCACACTCACTTATGCCTGTCAAACATGGCCCCTGACGAAACAAAACTTAGAAAAAATCAAAGTGTGCCAAAGAGGAATAGAAAGGAGCTAAATGAACCACAGACCAAGTAAAGAACACAACAATTAGAAGTAAAACCAAGGCAAAGGACGTGGCTATAAAGGTACTTGGATTGAAATGGAAATGGGCTGGACATTTCCAAAGAGTACCAGATGAAAGGTGGACGAAAATCACCACCAACTGGTAGCCACTGAACAAAAAGCGCAGACAAGGTCGACCACAAATGAAATGGAGCGACGATATTATATTACTAGAGACAGAATAACATGGCAACGAATGGAGGAGGCTTTCACCGCTATTGCTAGCTGTCCTTGTACATAATAATTAAATAACGAATTCAAACTCAAACTCAAAGCATTTATTTCAATTAGACCACTAGGGCACTTTTGAATGTCAAAATTACAAATAAAAAACAAAGCTACAGTCCCAGTCACAAGGCATAATAACTTGAGAAAGTACTGTAGTTGCCCATTCCCTAGCGTAGATCTCTATGGAGAAGAACGGGCAAGAAACTCCATGGACACTCTTTTGAATCAAAATAATGTTACAAAATCTTGGTTACATCATTCATGTTGAGATGGTATATTATGTGAGAACAATGTAGCAAGAAGTGCACGTTAAAAGTGTCCACAGTAAAAACAAAACCAAAAAAATACAATTCAAAAAAGAAAATAATTCATTCAAATAAGCCATGGCAACTAAGAGATGACCAGTCACAACTGACAGCGCCCGTTCACGAACATGACGCGTGTATCGGCGCCATTCAATTCAACCATATTGAAGGGAACCAGATGACCCGACAAACCCGCCACCATCAGCGAGACATTTGAGTGAGCATGACATACTCTCAACGGCACATAGAAATCGAATCGAAAGAGTCAAATTTGTAACACTAACCATTAGTTAAGTCAACAAAATTGTAGAAGGAAAATAAAGCTCTTTTTATCGTTTTTTTATGTTTTTACGTGCACCTTTCATTCGTATGGAAATATTAGTTCAATTAAATTTAACAGCTCAATTACGTCCGTCTCTTTCTCCTTTTATAAGAGAGAAAAAGAATAGCAATAGCCTAAATTAAGTTTAGTTTGTGAACAACAGAATCGACACCATTGTTAGTTGTTACAATTTATTCAGACCTATGACTGTCCCATAACTAGTGTCTCTGGAAGAGGTAGCCCGGTCTGGCCATGGAAAAAACCACAACAACACGCAGAGGTACACTTTGCCCGGCCTAGGAATCGAACCTAGGACTTTATGCTCAGTAGAAGCGCTTGTAGATTTAGACCAACAAGGAAGTGTTAGAATATGACATACCTAAGTACAAAAGAAAATAATAAAGTCACACATACTACCATTAAACAAATATTTAAACACTCCCTTCACACCGCCTCTGGCGATCTTCACAGGCGGTTACCAACTCAGCGGTGGGTCGCAGGCGCCATCTATTGCTAACAATATGGAACCCGCTCGCTATTATAAAAACCCCGGGGGTGACATACGGTCGGGATAATTGAAGCGTGTGATATGTGAATTGAAGACACAAGCTTCTAAATTTGATATTTTAATGAGGATTTTATTGGTAGAGACGGTAGGGTTTCTGTAAGTAATGGATGCTCACCCATCCAAGGACCGACCTAGGTAAGCGCGGCTTAACCTTCAAGATCGACCCGTGCGGCTGTTATTATTTAGCCACAAGCTCCTCGTAAAATTTAAATACCATTACTGTAACTGTAATAACCAATTAATGTTATATTGGTCATTTCAAGTTCAAAAAATATGTTTGGTATTCGTTGGAACTAAAAATCATTTTCCAAAACCCGACTAGTCCTCTCTTCGCCTGTGGACTTGGTCTCTTCACATTCCTGAGCCGACCTCGTCACTAAACGTACTATTTAGTTAACACAACTGGCTAAATATAGGTGCTCTAGACACTTCTGCTTTCCTTTACGGGAAATACTAGCGTTATGTTACAAACATACGAGCTCGTTTTCGAGATGCAACTGCCATCTTGTATCGAATAGATGAACTAATTATAACGCCATCTATAAACGAATAGATAAATCACAATTTCTATTCGTTTCACTAAGTTGCCGCTAGATGGCGTAGTCTTTAAAATTTGAGATGAACTAATTTATATAAAAAATAAAAGCCGTCAAATCTTATAAAATATACAATTTATTCTTAGAAATTAATCTTACAATGTAACTAATATTATTAACGGATAGGTTAGAAAGCTAGTTTCTTCATGAGCAAGTACATGTGCTGATCAACTTCAAAACCGTGTAAGTTGTTCGCGTCTCCTTGTAAACGCATGAGTAGGCCTCCGAAAGAAACGTAGGCTGCTAACCGCGATGCAGGCTCCATGGCTGCTTCGTCGCCTTCTATCCTGAGGAAGTACAGAAAGAAATTGAATTAATTTATGTTTCATTTTCTGCTCCACAACAGTATTGCTGACACAACTGTATTTTAAAATTTTGTTGGCACAAAAAGCAGCTACTTTAAAGATCATATTGAGTGGATGTTTTTGGCCAACAGTACAATAGTGTATTATTACATATTTTGCAATGCAGCTTTGTATCTTGTTAGCTATTTATCAGTATTGATTAGTAATAATTAAATATTGGAATTTATCTTTTTACTATTGTATATTATAGTGCTTGGTTACTAGTCGCAACAAAATGGAGATCTGGCAATAAGTAGGACATGAAGGGAAAACGCTTGCATATACTTTACTAAACTTGGATGATTCTTTCCAAAATCCAAAATATGAGTCATTCATATTGTTTTCATAACGTAATAAGGCTAAGTCTTTGACGAAATAACTAATTTTTTAATAATATAGTTAGAGCTTTTTATTAATAAGATTGCGAACTCCTGACTAAAGGACAAAATATTTACAGCGTCTTCCACGCACCCTTAAAAATAACCAAATTCTCTGAGCACTGCTGTAGTCAAATGATATTTTTAATAAATCTTTGTTGTTAAAACTAACCTGTAAACTTTGCCAGACATGACATACTCAAAACTGTCGGCGCGGTTTCCCTCCGTTTCTAGAGGGTTCCATTCCCCACCATCAGGATAACCATTCTCTCTGAGAGTTGTAGCAAGCACTAATCTGAACTTATCACCCAGTTCCATTGGATAAATCCAGGAATTAATGTCCAAAATAAGGTCCATCTTAAATGATTCTGATTCGCAATGTAAACGGCTACAACGATCGAATTTCTTGCCTTCAGGGTCTATGTCTTTTACATTGAATATGTCCTCAAATAACACGCCTGCCATTTTTCTATTCAACTAAATTAATACTTAAAAACTGGAATATTAAAATAATAACATGCTTTGTATCAAAGCTTGTCTTGACTTGTAAAAATGACAGGTGTTTTGTACATGTTGGTAAAACGAAATCGTTTGTTTGTGGTTTTTTTGTGTGCATTTTTTCGGATAGTCGCGTGGACAATTAATAAACAAGTTTCCAATAGCATTATATTTTTGTTTGTTTTAATATTTTTAACCAGCAAAAAAGCAAATAAAAAGTTTAAAAAGTTATGGTTGAACCTTTCGTGGGTGTTCATGCAATTAAGATCTTGAAGTGTGTATTATGCTGGCTATTTACTTAAAATTATATTAGAAAAGGCCAATTTATTCACTATAAGAAATAAGTGACGAACTCTATTTGAGTTTGTCACTTAGTTCTGCTCTCAAGAAAATAAAAGTCGATGTATCCAAATAAATTATGAATCTATCAGTTGGCAGCTCCACCTGATTTTTTTCCGAACTCCAGCGCCCTCTGCTGAATTCAATACCAAAATATTAACTAAAACCTCGCGAGCTTCCTTGATTGTGGGAAGCTGAAGCTAGAAGCTAACCTAAAATTAAATATTGCACGTGCAACTCTTTGTTTGTGCGTTTTACAGTAAAATTTACAAACAATAGTATCGGTTGGCACGCGGGGCTGACCCAATTATCGTGTTCAACGAGTACAGTGCGTAATCACGAAAGAAACAAGTCACTAATCGAAAATGACGGAGGTTCTTCAACCCGGCGCAGAAGTGTTTTCGGAAAAGAAAAAGAAGAAAGTCAAGGAACAAGTGTCCCTAGGCACATATCAGAAGCTTGGAGACTTTAAAATTGAACCTACAGAAGCAGTAACCAAGTTGGATACAGCATATTGGCCATTGTTATTGAAAAATTTCGATCGACTCAATGTGCGCACTAACCACTACACGCCGCTACCATTTGGTCACTCGCCACTGAAGCGTCCGATTGCCGAATACGTGAAAGCTGGTTTCATTAATGTTGACAAACCAAGCAACCCGAGTTCGCACGAGGTGGTTTCGTGGATAAAACGCATCTTAAAAGTCGAGAAAACTGGACATTCGGGCACATTGGATCCTAAAGTGACAGGTTGTTTGATCGTATGCATTGACCGCGCGACGAGACTCGTGAAATCCCAGCAGAATGCCGGTAAGGAGTACGTCGCAGTCTTCAGTTTACATTCGGCCGTCGAAAATGTGCAGAAGGTTACCCAAGGACTTGAGAAGTTGCGCGGGGCGCTGTTCCAACGTCCGCCTCTCATTTCTGCTGTCAAACGTCAGCTTCGTGTCAGATCAGTGTATGACAGCAAACTCCTCGATTTCGACAAGGAACGCAACATTGGCGTGTTCTGGGTCAGCTGTGAAGCTGGTTCCTACATCCGTACCATGTGCGTACACTTAGGATTAATGCTTGGTGTCGGTGGACAGATGATTGAGCTTAGGAGAGTCCGCTCTGGCATTCAGGGAGAACAGGAAGGCATGGTCACAATGCACGACATCTTAGACGCGCAATGGGCATTCGAAAACCATAAGGATGAGACTTACCTGCGACGAGTAATCAAACCTCTGGAAGGTTTACTAATAGCTCACAAGAGAATATTCATCAAAGATAGTGCAGTCAACGCTGTATGCTATGGAGCTAAAGTTCTACTACCTGGTATCTTGAGGTACGAAGATGGTATAGAAATAGATCAGGAAATAGTCATAGTCACGACAAAAGGTGAAGCGGTTGCGCTAGCAATTGCCCTAATGACGACTTCAACCATGGCGTCCTGTGATCACGGAGTAGCAGCCAAGCTGAAGAGGGTAATCATGGAGAGGGACACATATCCAAGAAAATGGGGCTTAGGACCGAAAGCATCGCACAAGAAACAGCTGATCACACAAGGAAAACTGGACAAGTTTGGCAAACCGAATGAGAATACACCAGCTGATTGGTTGAACAATTATGTAGATCATAAGCAGAATGAGAATGGAAATGCAGCTGACGATGAAGTTGGTAGGAAGAGAACAGCTAGCACGGCAAATGCAGATGATCCCAATAACTCTGTTGAAGCCAAGTCAGAAAAGAAGAAAAAGAAGAAGAAGCGAGACAGTGAAGTGCCTGAGCCTGTGTAAGTACAATTTTTTATTTACAATAAAAACTTTTCTAGGAAAAAACTAAAGCAAGAAGTACAAGCTTTGCAAATCGTTGTACTTGCCTATTCATGTGTAAGTTACCGATTAGGTGTGTTCGTGAATTAAATCTCTATTTTTAACGCGGTTCGATGCAAAAAATTTGCGCGTGACGCTGTCGAGTGGTTATTTAATGATAATACAACATCTGTCGGCCACATTGTTAAGCATTTATTCCAAAGTAGGTTAATGTTGTGACACCAATTGTTGGCATATCCCAGTAATAGTTGACACAAAACATTTGTATTATTTATTCTTATCAATGTAGTATCTTTACGTGTGGCAGACTTAAAGTAGAACAGATGATTTTAATAACTTAAGAGGACTAGGGGAAGCACCAGGGTAGCCTGCAAAATTCAAGATTTCCTATGTATTTAGCAATTTTGATTAAAATATGATTTGCAACTGTAGGTGGTTAAATGAACTTCAAGGGTTGTATGTTGTATTGCTGATTTTAATGATTATAACTCTGTAAAACCATATTTGTTATGGTTGCGAATCACATTTTAATCAACAAACAACCAATGAGAGTATAGTGTCTCATGTGGCATTTAATAATTAGTTTTTTTTTTTATCTTGAAAACGATTTACCATTACACTGTTTCTCAATTCTTATTTGTGACTTATTTTCATTTGTTTTTTTTCCTTTCCTGCAGATTGGAGGACGGCTCTGGTGACGCCACCATGGAAGCTGAAACAACAACAGAGGCCGATTCATCAATACGGAAGGAGAAGAAGAAAAAGAAAAAGAAGGACCGAGACCAGGAAAGGGCAGACGAGTAATAAAAACCTGTACCATAATCTAGAATATAAGTTAAGAATTTTAAATAAATAAGGTAAACTAAATTGAATTATATTTTGTTCGAATCAATGATGTTGAGAACGAGTTTCGCGCGTTTTTTTCTTGTCTATGGTTTGTCGAGTGACGTTTCGTGTTTTGCGAAAAATAAAGGAACTTTTTTTAAGCAAATCAGTGAAACGGTTCTATGTTAGTTGCTATGTAATTTAGTTGCAGAAGTAAATATATACTATACAGATTAGGTTTATTTGAGTAACATGAATATGTTTATGCCAGTGACATGTTTTTTATACTACACTTTCTGTTATTGTCTCGATGTTCTAGCAATAGTTAATAAATACTTAGCATAAAAGTTCTGTTTTAAAAAAAATAATTTGTTTTAAATTTTTCTATTGTATCTTCTTCCATAATCCATTAAAATAACATAAACTTTTACAACTTATGCTCCATATTTTAAGAGTAGAAACCATAATAAATGTCCCCATAGTCATATACAACTAAATAGGTCACGCTAGATTAATAAAATTATGTCTATGGTCTTGAATAAAAGGGAAGTTATGCATATTTTTATATCTTTAAATACGGGTTTTTTCATATTCAGCCATTTAGAAGTAGCTCCTGTCCTGAATTTGCTCCTGTTTATTCATAATTATTCTTGTGCCGTTTCTGACTTGGATGTGGCGCCAAAAGTATCTTCGTAGTTTTTTCAGCCAGGTGCTGTTCAATATACTTACATAAACTATTTTTCTTACTTACGATGCATGTATGATGTAGATATGTTTTTCTGAAAATATTTGCCTTAAAGTTATAATACATAATCACATTAATAAATGTACAAATATATTTGCCCTAATGATAATATTAGTCTGCAAATACAAGGATTAAAAACATCTCGTCGAGGATTCCCTACCTTAAATAAAAACAAAAAACGAGCAAAGTTGCTTAGTAAAGGTGAATATTTTATATTTTCAAAGAGGTAGTAGGTAGTACATTTTCTAAGTTAAAAAAAAAAGTTGGTGGTAACATTTTGACCTTCAGCTGGTTTAGTCACAGTACGATAATTTTCTATAGATTAGAGGCCAGCTTTTACTGGTTTTGTTACCATTGACTTGGGGGGGGAAACAAGACGAAAATCATACGAGTTTTATTTGGAACGAAATAAGGGTAATAATAATACGATTTATTTTGTACATCGATTTGCTTGAGCCGGTTCGAAAATGTCCAAAGTCATTGCGTGAAATAAATTAATATTAATTAGCGTTACTGCCCATCAAAGCCTTGAGAAGAAGGCTGTTTTATTATTATCTCTAGGTAAGCAATGGACTTTTAACCTGCTAAGTACATAGGTACCACTTGTCTATGGATTAGACAGGAAGTTTTCTGGCTGCAAATTACCTTTTTGAAAAAATGTTTTGCTGCCAGTTACCTTGCTGAAAATTCCCATGTTTCAAGTAATTCAAGTTTGGAACAAGCAAACCTACGAGTAGATTCCGGTCTTCGTACCTATCGTGTAGGCATCTAAGTAGATCGTATAGCTTATTATGTTACTTATTAGATATAAGTGCTAAATGTTTATATTATGGATAGTTCATAGTTATTTTAAAGATAGGTATGTGTGATGATTATCAACATTAAATCTATGCACTAATTACTGATGTTGTTATTTTAAACAAGACTGACAAGACTCATCGCCATCCTCTGCCTAGCCTCATAACCTATATTGGGGTCGGCTTCCAGTCTAACAGGATGCAGCTGAATACCAGTATTTTACATGGAGCGACTGTCTATCTCAATCAATCAATCAATCAACTTTATTTCTCACCACAATATACATAAATTATTTTTTAACACCCTTGCTCGTAAAGCTGATGTAATTCCACCGGTTTTAAATATGTAAAGCGGGTCATAAAAAACGCGTGTGTTACCAAAGCAAATAGTTAAGTTATAGTCCATACAAATTCCATAACAGTATTATTTGCCATTTCAAAATTTTCAAATATGGAACTGATCGCCGCCGCACGACTCCAGCTAGTGAGCAGCGCGCTGTTGCTATTCAAATTTCGAACTACGTCAGTAGGCAGCGCTAGCGCGCTGTTAAAATGGCGGGAAAGCAACAATGTGCATTCACAGATTGAGTTTATTTAAAATAAAAATAAAAACAGTTTTTCGGTAATTTAAAAACTTGGCTGCATGCACTAGCGTCTTTGCCAACATTTTCACGCAGCCACGGCAGAAAATAATCCTCGCGCCATTTTTCTCAAATTTTCTTTTCTTTGTACTTGTATTGTGAATATCTTTTTTTTTCTGTTTCCTCGCAAATGTGTTAAAAAACGTCGTACGATATACGTGCGTATTGGTTATAACATGCTCGGCTCAATTACGCCCTCGCCTTCGGCTCGGGCTGAAATTCCGCCTCGCATGTTATAACCATCTTAACGCACTAATATCGTAATGTACTATTACATTGGTCAGATTCGACAATGATACACAATTCAGGTAGGTATATATTGTGGGAGACTGGTGCCTAAGCTAAGCTCGTGGCCTGTGTTTCAGGACACCAGGATCCCACCCCTTTACATTTTCATTTCATAAATTATGTACTATATAGGCGCGCTGACAGAATGTAAGGAATCATACGACATTTTATAGTTTATATATTACGCTTAGAAATCTAGGATAAGTATGCAAGACGAATGTTAGTAGATGTGTCGTATGGGTGATTGTGTGGGTGTGTGAGAGTGCTTGATTGTGTGTTTAGGTCACCATAACCCAGTTAGTACTGGGTAGTTCGGTACACCGACTACGTCGACGACCGAACCGTCGTGTAACGACTCGCAAGATCTACAAATGGCAGCCGGGCGGGACCAAGTGCTTTCCGAGGCACGGAGAAAGCCCGGGAAAGTACAACCTGGACAAAAACTCGTATGTCCTATCCCGGGTGACGGCTAAAAGCCGAGAGTCAAGACATAAACAGATAACAGCTCATCATCATCAGCCTATTAATGTTCCCACTGTTGGGACGCAGGCCTCCTCTCTATGAGAGGGAATGGGCTATAATCCACCACGCGGGGCCAGTGCGGATTGGTAGATGTCACATGTCTTCGAATTTTTGGTTCTAGGACATGCCGGTTTCCTCACAATGTTTTCCTTCACCGTTTTGAGAGCAGTGGTGATGAAATAAATCACACAAAGTAATGCGCCTGTCTGGGTTCGAACCCACGACTTACTGTTCGTAAGTCGGGGCCGCCACCACTGGGCCACCGCCGCTCTCAAAAAAGATAACAGCTAGACTGAGGTAATTTGGCATTTTTATTAAGTGTTTTAAATGTGAAGTATATACCTAAGGTGACTCGTACCTATTAGTGACTGATACTTAAACACGTGATTTTACTCATGCTAACAAACAACTTTTACTTTTTACAATGGTATCAAACCTGAAATCGCAAAAAAATCTGCTGTTCAGTAATATAGGTGTGTTTCAAGCGAACATAAATTACTGAACAGCAGATTTTTGTTTCGCGATTTCAGAATTGGTCACTTATTTTATTTTATTTTATTTAAGTATCTGGAAGAACCAAGAATTACACATTATATATTACAAAAAATAGAATAAGTACAAGGAGTTAAACAAATGTGCAACCAACAACGTTCTCCACAGATACACAAAATAAAAATACAATGTTGATGAAGTAAAAGTCGAAAACCCTTAGTAAAAGTTGTTATCATGAGCACAGATTACTGAATAGTTACTGTCATGAGTAGGTACAATCACGTGTTTAGGTATCGGTCACTAATAACACGGTAATATTATAATACAGTACTCTTATCTAACTTCATACAAACGGACGAAACACGAGCTATACCTACGCGCCTCGATCTCGGGGTGCGCTCGGGGCGCAAACAGTCACAGCCAGGTTATTAGTGTTCTGTGGTCACGGCTGTACCGCAGTGTCGAACGGACTATGGAACGGACGGTGTGTTGTTTTTTTAACAATAATCGCGCGTTTTTTTCTCTAAAAATCAGTTAAATATGACGAGTAGGAAATATTGTGCTGTTTTTGGTTGTATGAATTCGTCAATAACGCATCCAGACATAAGTTTTTTTAAATTACCTACCTGGAAACTCTGAAAGTTATGACTATAAAATAATTTTACTTACTAGTAGGTAGGTACTTATTGTGTGTCTTTTTAATGGCTTTATTTATGAATCCAAACACCTTTTTTTTCGTGACATAAAAGGAAATACTTATGTATTTCCTTTTATGTCACGAAAAAAAAGGTGTTTGGATTCATAAATAAAGCGAATAGAGTATCATGTTTTTTCAATTAAATCTACCAATCAAAAAAACAACACGCAAATAAAGCCATTAAAAAGACACACAATAAGTACCTACTTATTGTGTGTCTTTTTAATGGCTTTATTTATGAATCCAAACACCTTTTTTTTCGTGACATAAAAGGAAATACTTATGTATTTCCTTTTATGTCACGAAAAAAAAGGTGTTTGGATTCATAAATAAAGCGAATAGAGTATCATGTTTTTTCAATTAAATCTACCAATCAAAAAAACAACACGCATTTTTATTGAACACTTCCTATTCAATATACAAAGTATTTCATTTATTGATATAAAAAGGATATTTACAATCACAAAACTAAATAGAAACAGAAAGTAGGCAAATGTAATTAAAATGCTGGAGACGGGCAGCCCTAACGCATGTTTACGTACCGCGCGGCTGTAGGCATTTATTTCTATCATGCGGCCGAATTACACTACTGTATTATAATATTACCGTGCTGATAACCCGTCACCATAGAAGGGCATGAAGGTGATGGTTATTATAGTTGGTGCCAGTTATGATGAAAATAGCGGTCATTGACCCACCTACATTAAACTTCTTAACTTTGAAAACCAAAAATAAGCTTGTTCAAGTCTGGAATCGTCATCTATCGTGATCTTCAACATTTTATTGAAAAAAGATACATATTGGTTTATTTGTTTTGGTTCGTACGAAGAGATTGTATCATAGAGTAAAGTAATATAACGGGTATAGAGAGCCCCCTCGCAGAATTTTTTGAAGACCACTAATGTCAATTGATCGGATAAATAGCGCCATCTATTATCGCCATCCACAAACTTGTGATATAAATAGCTATACGTACCTACCTATACATTAGTGCCTACTGCTTACACTTTAAGGTGGAAGCGCCAGGATAGCCCGCGAAATTCAAATTTTCTTACGTTTTTTGCAGTTTGCAGGTCAGTTTCAGGTTGCATGTTGATGAAAAATGAGCCGCATACAACCTGACACCGACCTGCAAATTGCTAAAAACGTAATAAAATTTGAATTTCACGAGCTACCCTGGCACTTCCACCCCTAATAGTCTACTTGTTTTCAAGTTGACAAAGTTTTACTTAATTTATTTTTTCTCTTTAAAATATCAAAATCATAGTAAAACTTTTTCAAATTAAAAACAAGCAAATTAGTAAGGACGCATCAATTACAAAAGGTACGTAGTGGATACATAAAAAAAAAAACTTTTCTTTTAGTTGACAAAATTACTTATTTATTTGTCTTGTGTTTATTTTTATAAGCTTGCGCTGCTGCTTTAATTTCGTCCTCACCATGGTATGTGATTTTGCCAGAAAAAATCCGGTTAATTGAACGACACCAACTATAAATAAGCACATTAATAATTGTGTTTTCAAAACAATTTTTTAATTTTTTTTTATGTGTTTCGCAACTAAATGGAATATCAACAAATATGTCAGTGAACATTTTTATTCTATTTTTTAAGTTTTTTTTTGGAACATCTTTTTTTAGAATGTCTGTCACTAAATTTTGAATTTGGACAAAACATTTTTCCATATCTTTTGATGGGTATATTAAAGAATTTTTACCTTTTTTATATTCTTTGGCCCTTATATATTCATTTGATTTGCTTTCAGGATCGCCATACATATCTTTTTTACAAATTTTGCAGCTTTTTGATACATTTTTAATGCATTTCCCCAGAACCCACCCACACACATAATTGCCCTGACCAGCATCATTAACATTTGTATTTAAATTGATGAAAGGCACCACAATTTCGTCTTCTATGCTTTCAGAAAATTGTGATGTCTCCTCATCAATGGGATTGGGAATATCAGAAGTTGAAGCAATATTTTCTCTTACAAAAAAATCCAGATTCTGCAAGCAGCTATCATCGTCTTTTTCGCAGTTTGCATGCAGAGAATGGGGCGAGTTAAAATTATTTATTAAGAGAGACTTAAAGGCCCCTTCAAATGCAACCGTGTCTGGTGCCGTATTCCTCGCCCCATAACTTCTGATATTCCCAAAGAAATTCTCTAGTGGGTCCTGGTTGAAATTACGTGTTAGCATAGCATCAAATGAATATGATTGGGACAATATCCATAATTGTTGCATTCCTTCAATTGTACGTATGAAGTTTTTTATAGAAGGTATAGCTTTCGTTTCAATTACACGGATTTTGTTATTTTTGTCCTTAATTTTCTTAATAAATGTTACAGTTTTTAAAACTTTTATGGCATTCTTCCACAAATCATGGTGTGAACTACATCGTCGTACACATGCTTTATATATTTTGCCATCAGGCACATGAAATGTATTCGAATTTAATGAAACAAAAAGATTGTCCATTAGTGTAGTAAATTTTACCAAATTTTGGCATTCTCTTGGAATGTCTCCTCTTGCCACGAGATGTCCTGCAGTTGCTGCTATGGTGTGACTGAAAATTTGGGCTGCTGATTTTACTTTCATTTTTCTTATTTTATCGACATAGATGTGCTCATCTGTGACTCTCAGCAGGCATTTCACCTCTCCATACGATTTATCAGCTTCATAAGTTTGCTTATAGTAGTCCCATTTAACAGTCTTTTCGCACTTCTCCTCAAAATCATAATATTTTAAATCTTTTGTGAGTAAATTGTTGCGGACTCCTTTTAATAAATGTGGAACATCAAATAGAGGGATTACTTTTGTTTTCCCTATTTCAATGATCTCGGTCTTCCATTCCTTTCCTTCTCTTAAATATTTTCTTTTTGTATCTTCTACCAACTCATTTATCACACTCACATTGACTGTGCTTTGATCACAGACAGTGCATAAGACCTTTAATCCTGCACTATGTACATACTTTAAGATTTTTTGCAACATTTCTTTCAATTGAGCCTTATTTCTTTCTTAATCCCTTCACCATGAACACCAATACATGATCTGCAATTTTTTTGCCATCCAATGTGAACCCCCTAAGCTGGTCTTTTGCAGCGTTATAATGAATTTGAGGGGAAATCGACATTTCGTCGAAAATTAAAGTGCATAGCCGGTCTTCTGGACATAACTCCTTGACGGTATTTTTAATTTTTATATGGATGCATTTATTCAGCCCTGGCTCCACTTCTATTTTCGTCAAAAGTCTTTTAAGAGATTTAGTGGATGGCAATGTCAAATATTTAGCCAAAAGAGGGTAGCTTCTTGGACTCTTCTTATATAAAGAAAGTGAGAGCACTTTGTCTTCTAGGGTGAATCTGCGACCTGAAGGCTTCTTGCTTGTCTGGGTGTACTGCATTTTTGTAAAAATTTTTGCTGCCATTGTCATTTTGTTCATCAGTTTTGTAAATAAAAGATCTGTAGACATTTTTTCAGCACTGGCGATTCTGGATTGAAGTGTTTTGTTTTTCTTTTGTGCTCTGATCAAGTTTGCTTGCAAAATTTTAATTTTTCTTCTTGTTGTTCTTAGTTGGTTCAACCAAAATGACGGCACCTCCTGCTGCTGATTATCTGTAAAAAAAAAACATGAGTGATGTTACGCGCGAATGGATAAAATAAAATATTAGTACGGAGGAAGAGGAAGTCTGAAGTGACGCTGGTGACTGAAAAGTTGTGTGGTAATCAGTTGTGTTGTGGTATGGGCAAGTAATAAGGAATAAAGAAAATTCTGAGTATGAACATTCATGGGTGGAGACATGGTGGATGGGTATAGAGTAGAGAACGACCATAGAAATGATGGATGGACTGTATAAAGAAGGATATGGCAAGAAAAGAGGTGTCTGATGAGATGGCGTGTAATAGAGAAGTATGGAAGAAGACATGCTGCGTCGACCCCAAATTAGTTGGGCTAAGGGCAAGAATGATTATGATGACGGGCTGGGTTAAGAGTGCACTGTCTCCTAATCTCTTAACAATCTAAAAAAAACTTACTTTTGTTTTTATTTATTGCCTTCTTCTGCAGTCGGCAATAATTGTGTTCTGAATTTATAATTCTGGAGTTATCTGTAATGTGAGAGAAATATTGATTTTGTTAGTGTGCTGTTTTTACCCACATTATGAATGCAATAAATAATTAGAATTAATATCAAGTACCTGTCAGTGTCGGTTTTAATGTAGCAGGGCTGCTTTCTTCATTCACAGGTTCAGGTACAAGTAAAACTTTCTCTGAAGTACCAACTTCATCAGACTTGCCTGAAAATAAAAATTTTTTTCAAGTGTAATGTTGAGCACAGGTACATAGGAAGATCGGGTCATAAATCACCACGCAGTGGTCAGCTCGAGATTTTATAGTTGTTTAGCGTGCACGATCCACACTATTCGCAGCGACACCAAGCTCTTCAATGTTGTTGCTTTATTTATCATTGAAGTTGTAGGTAACAAACTAGAATGGAAATCGCCAAAAACTGTACTAAACTCAATTTAACTATAACATTTACAGTAAAATATTTAGTTAGGCCCTAATTAAATAATTATATAGTTGTAAACTTACTTTGCTTTTGTTTAATTGCCGTCTTCGGTAGTGGGCAATAAATGTGTCGTGAAGTTATAAATCCAGCACGGTTATCTGTAATATGAGCGAAATATTCATGAGGAATATTACAATTTGCTAATGTATTGTCTTATGATTTAATTTAATTTGAATTCCCTTAGTTCCCAGAAATGCGTGGTATTTTTAGTCTTACTTTATTTATGAACTAACAATATGCAATAAATAATTGGAATTAATATTATAATGAAATGAAATGATTAAATGATGTTTATTTTTGCAAGTAGGTTCTTACAAACACTTTTACACATCATTTTTTTAAAACTAGTTGGGGCCGGTGTTTCGTACCTGACTACTCTGAGCAGAAACAGGCGAAACAAACTCAGAGGTCATAGTCTCTTTTGAAGTCCAGATATAATCTTGTTCAATTCAGATGAGGACTATGCAGATTAGTGTCCGAGATGGTCTTTTGAAGAAAAAACCACACAGATTTGAGTGGACCTGTCCAGTCAGTGCAAGCATTTGTCAGTTATCGTGTAGCTCGACTTATACAATACCAAAGAAAGGACATTTGGTTAGGTCGCTTATAGTACTCAAACTGCCAGTAATACCTGTATAGTACATGCAAGTAAGTACCTGTCAGTGTCGGTTTTAATGTAGCAGGGCTGCTTTTTTCATTGACAGGTTCAGGTGTAAGTAAAACTTTGTCTGAAATACCAACTTCATCAGACTTGCCTGAAAAATAAGAGAATAATAATATTATTTATTTAAAAAAAATGATAATGTTAAAGAACTTTTAATTCAAAGTGGGACAAAAATATATGAATGTTTTATTTTTCCACCTTGCAGAAAATAAAATTACTGATACTTAACCTTATGAATAAAACAATTTTAGCAATTTAGTGCAGCCTACATACTAATCAACTTAGGGTATAATATGAAACAAGGATAATGCTATTTGTACTTGTTAAAAAACATAGGCAAAATGAATTCCCATCATTTTGGCCCTGTTTTTGCCTAATGTAGAATTTCAGTTAAATATGCAATATTAGCTGATAAATCTAATTTCAACTCAAGCCTAGTAATAAGTTATAATGGCCTTATTTTAAAATTATGTAAATCTTACCAGGAAGATGAAGTGATGGCACAGCTAGAAAATTCAATCGGTTGTTACGGTTTCTATCCATGTCTGTAAAGTGGATATCACAGATAACTTTCTTCCTATACAGTTCATAATCAGCTGGACTATCTAACTTTCCACCAGCTATATGAACCCAAGCCTTGAATCGGTCAGGATTCTTTTCTGGATGTGGAAATTGATGGTAAGAATTCTCTGAAAATAAAAAAGATCACTATTTTTATCTTGAAATGTTCAAAGATCTAAAACCATTTTTTCCTGAATAATAATGAGTAACAATATGACATCTTATATGATAATGAATATGATACTACTGATACTAAAACAAGAATTTTACTTGTGTGGTAACTACCACTAAAAACCCGACTACTGAATAAAATGTATGCTTAGTTACCCGGGCCATTATAACAAATCGATTGACACCTTACTCATCAAAATCAGATGAATAGTTTAGGTGCTAAGGTGGAACATACGTAAATATAAACAGACATACATATTTTATTGCTAAAATCATAACCCTTCCTTTTAGCTTCGCCGTAGTCGGGGAAAGAAGCTGCCAAGTGCGAATCAGACTCACAGTCGTTTTAATAGTACTCTAATAAATACGGATTACTGCAGTGGTCCATCCATAATGAAAATCTTACCCTGTTTACCTAATAATAAGACAAGCATGTAAATTCACCGGGCACTATGGATATCTATTGAGGCAGGATGGCAGAGTTCTATGTAATGATGATTATACTTACTGTTTGAACATTCCAATGCACACCGTTTAGGCATGGTACAAACAAATCACAAGCGTATATATCGCAAAGAAACAGCACAAACGAAGCGTCCGGGTCGCAAAAATAACGTTTGCACTAGAATGGCGGAGGCACTAAAAGTTCAACTCGCACAATAACTTCGGAAAATGATTACACTTCCCTACGGAGGAGAGGACTCGACTCAACGCGGATCGGCGGATTAATTTCACGAAGAAAGGCACAAATTATGAGACGAAAACTACAAACAAGCGCAAGCGCAGGGAGCAGTCGCCATATTTGTGACGGTAGTCGGATCGTAACTTGACATCAATAATTCACTGTGTTGCTATTGTAATTATTACGCAACTTGTAATCTACACAAATATTTGAAAATAATTATAACAGGTGTTAAATTAATTGATTAGGTAATGAAATCATATTTAATTAATAATATTTTCTTTTACAAATTAAATTAGTATCGATAGTGTCGCCATCTGTGGTGACATAAAGAAACGAACTGTTTTGGATGGCGATAACAGATGTCGCATTTTGAAAAAAATTACCTCAAATCTGTCAATGTATGGAATTGTCCTACCCCTGGATTGTATGTTCTTCCATTTTCCTAGAAACACAGTGTGCGGTAGCATTCCCATTCTGTCTCTCGTTCTAGCAAATGCCGGTTCTACTTAAGCGCCAGAAAAGGATAGCAACATGGAAATTGCGATTCCGTGCTGATAAATAAGATTCAACCCTAAAGTTGCAACGTGCGGAACTCTCTGCCTGCAACTGTGTTCCCACCCACATTTAACCCGCCTGCCTTCAAAGCAAGAGTGAACAGGCATCTTCTGGGCATGCTCGTTCTATCATAGACCTTATCCATCGCTTTCCATCAAGCGTGATTGAGGTCAAGAGCAGGTCAATTTTGTAATAAAAAATAAAGTTCGCGCGGGTGCACGCTCGCTTGTCTGTTCGGTTTTTAAAAGGCCAGGGTGCGTGCAGCAATGTTTCTAAGGATATTTTAACAGCGGGCACCTGCACCGTGCCGAGTACATGCCTGGTTTAGCCTAACATTTGATACCCAAGTCGGGCGAAGTGTTCTTCGGTTTTTTAACAGGAATTTCTCTGAGTAAGCATTTGTGCATGATTGATTGCGCAAAAAGTTTTCTTAACATCACGCCTCTAATTCTCGAAGGGTTAGGCATAGGTGACTAGTGTGCCTAAAAATTGTCATCAACAACTAAAACCTACATGGGACTAAGTAGGTAATTGGTGAAATGGGTTTAGCTATTGAAAAAAGTCACAGGAACAATTAATACTTTGTGGAGAGTTTTACCCATCGATCGCGATGTCGCGAGATCGCGAGAGAGACTGTAGGTAGTCGCTGTAGTAGGTACCGTCTAAGTTGATAAAGTTTATATATGTTTAGTCTAGTTGCGTCGTATCTAATAAATAGATCTTGTGTATTTATCTACAGAGGTATCTCAGTAAACCTGATTTCATTTGGATTATAAAGAAAATACTTGAGCTATGAAATTACAGATGGCGCGGTGTAATGTGTTTGTTTACTGGTAAGCTGGCCGATACCATTATTATGACCTCTAACAATATATGCGATATTTATGTGAACTCGTGAAATATTTATATGATGATTGCAGTGTTGTGATTGTGAGCTGAAATTCTACACTTTCCAACAGCATACAAAATCTCTCTTGATGGTTTTTTGGATTAAATTATTTGATATGGCAACATTGCAACGTCTAATGTCACGTTGACAGAGAGTTTGACAAGTTAATCAAAATCATCAACAAAACGAGTTGTTTCTGTGGTGTTTATTTGGTTTATTTTGTATTTATTAATTAAAAAATAACTTTACATGATGCACTGGTGTCAGATATCAACCGACAGTGAACTGTACAACTACGAATATTTCTTCCACGAAGATGTATGCAGATTATGCTGGAACAAAAATGCAGACATCGAATTGCTGCATAAACTTTCAGAAAATAACACAGAAACCTGTCTAGCGGATATAATAAAAGACCGTTTACAAATAGAACTAGCCGATATTCATCTAAATAAGGTTTGCGTTGACTGTTTCAACGAAATAAAGCGATTTTACTTTTACAAAACGTTTTGCCAAGAAACTGATGGAAAGTTACGAGAAATACTTCAAAAAGGGTTTGAGAAATCTAAAATTAAAGATCTGACATCCGATGAGATAAAACATGAAGAATTAGACGAGGTCTACGATGGTATGGATACTTATTTTGACGATGCTTTAGAGTTTGATGAACCAGAAGAGAAAAAATTTAAAACTAATACAAAAGTCAGGAAAAAGTATTTACACAAACGCTCACCTACTTACTGCAATATTTGCTGCTTAGATCTAGAAACCATAGAGACCCTATCCCACCATAATGCAGAATTACATGGCATAGAAAACGATGGTACACTTTTTAAATGTTTTGGCTGTGAAAAAAGATTTAAAAGTCGAAAAACAAGAATAAGTCATGAAGTTAATTTCTGTAAAGGCTTAAAAGATGGTTACAAGTGTACCATATGTGACCGGTATCTACCAAAGAGGTGCATGTACGAGTATCATATGCGAGACCATAGGCACAACACTTTGACGGAGTTGCCCGAACATATTTTTAAGTGTGGCAAGTGTATAAAACGGTTTAAGACTAAGGAACTGATGAAATTGCACATGACTGAACATGGAAAGGAGAAGAATTTTGTCTGTGATGTTAGTATTATCTGCTTCTATTTGTTTCTAGTTTATACGCAAAAAACGTGGAGCTTGATACAAGCAAAGAGAGACATATACCCAGCAGTAGTTAAATTCGGGCTGTGGAGCATGGTAATGATGATGATGGCATGAGAATGTGTTGTGGCATTAAGTCCGCCTATGTACCACTCTTGTACATGAAGTTTAAATAAATAAATTACTTCGGTAACCCAGGTACTCTCCGCGAGATTGTCAGCAACACCAAGGTGCTGCTGGCCTTTCTCGGGTAGTTAGGGTGGATCGAATAAATTTCCCACCCATACGCAAAATACGCTCTTTGACATGGAGTTACTATACAAATAAATAAATTAGCATATACTGACGAACTGCATACAGAGACCTTATCCTGTCCTTTACCGGGTATAAATCTCCCCAAGTTCTCCCCTGCCTTTTGAATTCAGCATTAAATTAATATCTGTTCATCGGTTCAGGCTTACGACTGTTGGATAAAATCGAATCTAATCATCCACCACCTGGCCACCAGCCGCGCTACTTTTCATAAAAAAAAGTTATCCCCAAATTGTAACAACAACAACAACAACAGCCCATAAAGTCCACTGCTGGACATAAGCCTCTCCCGTGATGGGAGTAAATTGCCGTAATTTCCACGCTTGGCAGGCGGATTGGAGATCGCAGTGATGAAAGACTAGGTATCAGAAAAACGCTGCTGCCCATTCTCTGGTCAAATTGGTCGATCAATCGTCTGGTCAATCGAACTGGTCCAAATTGTAAGCAGGTGGTAAAATAAGCTATAAGCCAAACTGTATAAAAACAATTCTCTTGTCTATTCCCCAGATATGTGGCCGTGTGTTCACCCGTCAGGACTATCTGTACAAACATAAGCTTACGCACACAGGTGTCAAGAGTCATCAGTGTCCACATTGTGAGTTTAGAGCAACACAGCGGTCTTCACTCACCATGCATATCAGGTAATGGTCAATAGTATATTTGCTTTTGTCCTTGGCTTAGTTCGTTCAGCCGTTGAAATGTGAAAATAAACTTACAGTCAGACCCAATTTTATAACATTAAAATGCAGGTATGGGTATAGATCGCAACTGTAAGATATCCACTGCTGGATTCTCAGCGGCCATTACAAACCAAACCAACAAATTTAGTCTCTACAGATAAAGTCGTGTTTGCACTATACCAGTTTTTGTTCATGACTCTTTCAATAGTACTGTTATTCTGAAATCAACTTTATTTGTAATTAAAAGTTGATATTTGTTTAGCAGGTTACTATGAGCAATTTTTTTAGATACTACCAAGTACTATAGTGATGCATTCAATTCTTGTGTTACAGAAAACATACTGGCGAACGACCCTACATCTGTGACATGTGCCCTCAAAGATGTATCTCCAGCTCGAATCTTCGTGCGCATCGCAGGAGACATCTAGGTGTAAAGAAATATGAGGTATGTATTCATAAGTTAACCTGGAAAAAATACTAGTGGCTATTCAATAACACCCGTATGGTCTGATCTTAAAGTTAAGCAACGCTTGCCGAGGTCAATCCGCGGATGGGTGACCATCCATTACCAACTTCCCTCTGTGCCTCGGGAAGCACGTTAAGCTAATAGTTCCGGTTGTCATTTTTAGATCTCTGACAGTCGTTACGGGTCGTTAGAAGCCCGTAAGTCTGACCAAATCACCAGACTTACCCAAGGGTATCGTATTTATTACCCAGTAATAGGGTTGTGGAGGTCAGATGGTTAAATAGGCCATCGCATCCGGTTAGAGTGGAAGCCGACACCCCAACATAGAAAAAGAATAGGCAGATGATGTTCACAGAATCTGAGGATAAATAATACGACCTAGTAATCCATCGATATGTTTATTTTCAGTGTACAATCTGCAGCAAGAAATTTGGCTACAAAATCAGCCTAGAAGAGCACATTTCGTCAACACACGTCCGTTCTGAATCCCACCCTTGTGAGCACTGTGGCGCCACCTACACAAGAGTTCGAGGACTACGTCGCCATCTAGCGGCGAAGCACGGCAAACAGGCGAAAAGCAAAAACATCGAACAAAACTTATTAGTTCAGGTTACGGAGGCAGATGGCGGTAAAATCGACATTTTAAAAGAGGTTGAGTATGAATTGAAGGACGGAGACAATGTTTTATTGCTAAAACATCAAGATGGTGATGTTTACATGGTGTGAATGTATGTATTTATGTTCCTTATTAAGTATAATAAATATTTTTACCTACTTAATATTTTATTTACCGCCAGCTATCGGCGAGTAGCAGTAGTTTAATAGCACATACTACGTTGATATTAAACAACGATTTTTACTTCTACGGCTAATAAATACTATAATGAGACCTGGTACTTCCAGGCTACTTAGAACTAGTTACATGTAGTCAGTCAACCTGCTGTTGTAATAACTCTACCAACCGCTAGATGGCAGTGTTATCTTCGTTGAGAAAGAAAATACCTCAAAGGCAAGGGTCGAAATATTAAACGAGTGACAGGTGCGGATTGCGAAGAAAAGATTTGAACGAAGTAAGAAGCGTCAAAGCAAGCAAAGCGAAGAGTAATAAAGACAGTATCAGAAAATTAAAAAGGAAAGTGTTACAATTAAATACGAAAGACTTAGTTGTATAAAACCTATCACGAAAGAAAATATATTTTATAAACTAGGCATTATGGTTTAAAGACTATACCTTCCCTTTGCGGAAAAAAAAACATAGCCGCGAAAAATTCCAACTTTTGACAGTTTAACTTCAAGCAAATAATAGAGAATAAAAATCGTATCTTGAGTTATTACTTTTACTGTAATCACTTTGGCTAGTTAGTGAGTGTCTGTGAGTGTATAGATACGGGTGTTAGATTTCCAAGTTGGTTACTCTTGTGCCCGGTTGATTGCAACACGATCGTCCATTACATAGGGCTAAAGCGTTTACTAGTGAAAGATATGCGTGTTCTTAAATTATAGTTCTGCCTATTCCTTTGTTGAATAGGCAGAACTTGTTGAATAGGAAGTTTCTTGCCCGTTCTTCTCCATAGAGATCTACGCTAGGGAATGGGCAACTACAGTACTTTCACAGTTTTTATGTCTTGTGACTGGGACTGTAGCTACATTTAATTTTCATCTTTGTTTCGACAATTCAAAAGTGCCTGTAACTGGCTTACTTGAAATAAATGCTTTGATTTTGATTTTGAATACAATGATTTTGAAAGAAACCTACAAAGAAAAAAAATACGCATCGCTTTTTTGCCGCCAAAAGTAATTCTATCTCACGTCCGTCAAAATGTTGTTCTTTGAATTCAAACAGGCAAAGGTATTGAAACCAAACAACCATAAAAGTTGGTTTAGTGTACATTTCAAAATTTATGAGAGGGGTTAATTTGTTTCAGACTTAATAGTGTAAACCTGCAACTGTTCCTGAATGCCGTGTATTGTGTGTGCGGTACCGACAAAGGGTAAGTGATTTTGATAATACCTATTGCTCGTTTTCTGGACAATAAGCGACACTTCTCACTTGTACTGGCTTCAGCACATCAAGCTAGAACAATCTGTCTTTCTTTAATAGATTTTCAACTTTATCACTAATGTATTAGGTTCAAGGTTGATTGGTAAAATTTGACAGTTTCGACTTTTGTTTTGGTAAGTTTTAAGTTTATTGTTTTACATTGTGTGCACTTGTGGCATGTGCCAAATAAACTTATTTCTTTCTGTTCCTTGTTCCTACTGAGTAACATTACTGCTGAGTATAAGCTATCTCCCTTCTGTCCCATTCTTCCCTAGTTCTCAACTCCATCTCCACCAGGTCTTACCCGTGATGTTCTGAATGTCATCCACCCATCTGGCTGTGGGTCTGCTTACACTTCTTCTACCGTCTATCGGTAACGATGACATAAAGATATACTTACTTAGATAACGCAAGTATCACGGTCCGTATTTTTTTGCTACCTACTATGACGTCATCATAAGCACTATTTAGTTACTCTTATTAGACAAAATAGACTACGTTTTTATTCTTTAAATGTCTAGAATTAAGTTCTTGAGTTGTAACGGTTGTTGTTTTAAGGTGAATGCTCCAACCAGCCCGCGAAATTCAAATTTTCTTACGTTTTTTGCAATTTGCAGGCCAGTGCTAGGTTGTATGTTGATTAAAATATTGTTCGCGATTGTAAGACATATGTAGTTACAGAATTATAATCATCAATACAACCCTCCAAGTTCATAAAGGTCGAGAAACGATTTTTTCAAGGTCAAAGTCATTGCTAGACCTTTATGAACTTGAACTGTTGTATTGATGATTTTGATGATTATAATTCTGTAACTACATACGTCTTACAATCGCGAACAATATTTTAAACAACATACAACCTAGCACTGGCCTGCAAATTGCAAAAAACGTAAGAAAATTTGAATTTCGCGGGCTACCCTGGAGCATCAGCCATAAACAAATTAGCTTGCTGCGATAGTAGCCACGTTAAGTATAAAATGCTCAAGTCGGGCACTCGAAGTAGGTGCTCTTGCGTTATCTAGGTATATCTATATCTGCGGGTTATAACCATTCAGTCAGTGCTCTACTCAAGCTGGTATAAATACTTACCGTAAAAAAAACATTCGGCAACAACAGCTGGTGGCCTACCATGACGTCTTAAAGCAGGATCGTTTTAATCTTGTTCCAGTGTGGGTAAGAGACGGAGCTATAGAGGACGTCTAGCACTATCTCTTTCCCACACTGGAATAAAATTAAAACAATCCTGCTATAAGACGTCATGGTAGGCCACCTGAGCGTCATTCACGATTGTCGTAGTAACTTCGTAGATCCTTTTCTACGCCGTAGCAATTTGGCTACGAAACTCTGTAGCGACGCGACAGAGCGCTACAGAGTTGCAATAAGTTGCAATATGTTTATTATTATTATGCTTAGGGGTTTCTTGATGACTTTTTGGTCAGCCTCGTCTTTGGGGCGGAGTTTGTCACCAAACGAATTTCCTTTAAGTAGTGCTAGTCTTTTGGAATGGCACGGTTAAGAGCCGCGCCTCGTAAAGCACGTTATGCTATTGATTTCAGCTGTCATTTGCAAAATTTTAAACCATTCTTACCAAAGGGTTTCGTATTAACCCAGTAAATTGGTTGTAGGTCAGGTAGGCAAATGGAGTCATTGCCAGTGCTCGGAGCAGAGCCCTTCCCGGCCCGTCTATCATCAACGCGAGCATGGTCCAAAAGTTTGTTGTTTCATCCAGAGCCATCGCGCCGATATTTTTTCCACTGCCCTGTCTTACCTAGCCCCGACGCCGCACTACTCGTCACCCGCGCACCTCATACCGCCTAACGCGAGGACATTGAACAAAAAATAGTGTTCGAAAATTTATAAAACTTGTTCCAGGTAATACGTGTTTTTGATAAGTCTTACAAGTTTGTGAAATAAATACTTGTTATTTAGAATCTCCACTACATTTGCAAGGCTTCTATCAGGATATTTTCTTTACTTTTACAATTTATGACTACATTATGAACGGCCAAAGTTGAGGTAAAATTTGTGCAAAAGAGCAATTTTTTGAGGCTTATACTGAATTTGTTCCTACAAATTTTTATTTTTTGCTTCGATAGAAGCCTAGATATAGTGCACAAGATACCTATCAGTTCAAAAAATTTAAAGACATAATTATGTAACAACGACATAATCACGCACGAGCGTTTGTCAAAATTCTCGCGAAAAGTATGGCGGGTTGGCTGCTCTTAAGGCCTGGACTCTACCAAAGCGGAGACGAGCGGAGATGTGCGAAGCGGAGAGGAGATGCGTTAGAGCAGGGGTGTATCCACCGAAGCTGTGCGGAGATGTGCAAAGCGGAGAGGAGACGAAATGTGCGAAGCGGTACGCTGCTGAAGTCTCTTCTCGTCTCCCCTGGCCTATACAATGAGGGCTACCGTTGTTGAGCTCACCAGATGGCGCACTGTAGCGTAAGGTGCTGTCAATAATTCTATTTAATATTTTAAAGTACTTGGTAAGAACTTCATAAAAAAGTTTATTTTATTACGTATAATAACATAGTGTAAGCTCTAGATACATTATTTACAATATTCTTCCTAAAATTAGCAAGCACATTTAAAAAAATCATTCTACCTCCAAGTACTAACAAATAAGATCTTATGTTGCTACTTAAAATCATAATTAATCAGGAATTGCTCAATCTAGAACACAATCGTGAGTATTAGTATAGTATAATAATAAATACGTGATAAAAAAGCACGCAACGTGCGAACACTGTATAATATCTGACATTTCGGAAGACCTTACTCTACACGAGCGCCTCTAGCGGCGAATTCATGTGCGCGATAGCCCCCATTGCGAGACATCTCTTGTCTCTGCTGCTCACACGTTTCAACTAAAGCTAAGCGGAGACGAGAAGTGTAAATAACGAAATTCTATTGGTGGTTTACAGCACATCTCCTGTCCTCTCGACGCGTCTCTGCTTTGGTGGAGTCCGACCTTTACACCTTAGAAGGAAATAACACTACAACATTATTTGCAAGATATTTTTTATTTAATTCATCATTTACAATAATGGGAACAAAAATAAAAGTTCTCTATAATATTATTAAAACGATTGCTCACATTACCAGCATGCATTCATTCTACATAATTACTATTTACATCGTTACATACATTGGTACAGTCCGGGCTATTGGAAAGGATTCTAATAATGTTGTGAGCTCCCCGATTCAGAAAAGTTCCAAAACTATATAATAAATTATCGTATTGTTCGTTAAGGGGCTCCCCCATGCACACTAGCGCCACTTTAGTAAAAAAATCAGAACTCGTTAAATACACAATTAATATAAAATCTGATTGACAAAATCAATGCTTTAGAGTTCTAGATTATTGACGTCTATTTAATTCATTAAAATATACTTCACTGTAGTTACAGTTAGAAAAATTGCTAAAAACGGCCGTTTTTTTCCATTTTGTATCTGTAACGACAGCGAGCTATGTATCAATGAGTTAAGCAGACGTAAATAATTTAGAAGACCAAAAGATTGATTTTGTCAATCAGATTTTTTGGGATAAAACATTGATGGTGACTGTACATTCACTCCCGAGTCCCTCCGAGTCTCAATCAGGGTGGAATATATCGATGCACAAGTGGTTACTACGTTTTCACTACATCATTCCGAAGTTTCTATGTGGCGGCACATAGATATTTAGCACCGGTAATTAAAAAAAAAAACAACTGTTTCCTTCGAAAGTGCCCTACAAGCTCAACATTTATGCAACAGCCAGTGAGCTATTACTACTGCGTATAGAGAAGACAGCGCGAACAAAATCTGTGCGCAGTGCGGGGCGCGCGGGGTGCGGCTAACCCCGTATATATAATGCGGTGGCGAGCAGTCGCTTGCTCGCCACAGCAGCTGCAGCCGCTGCCAGCTGGCTGCAATTCACTCATGAATGCAGAATTGAATTGTGAATTGCAGCTAGCTGACTGCATTTGAACGGAGCACAGATTTTGTTCGCAGAGTCTTCTCTATACATAGTAGTAATAGCTCAATGACAAAAGCTGATTTAAAAAAAAAATACTAATGAAGCATTGCTATTAGACGGGGTGGCAATGATGTACAGACGCCAGCACATCAAGCTACAACAATCTGTCAAATTTCTTTAATAGATTTTCTACTTTATCGCTAAAGCATTAGGTTCAAGGTTGATTGGGAAAGTTTGACAGTTTCGGATAGCTTTACGTGCTTGCGTCTGTCTTTGCGTTGTCGGTGTGACAGAATATGAAAGTAATCGTGTGGTTCCAAATCGGGGGCCGAATGGCCAACTGAATCCTTCTGATTTCAAAATGGGCATGATACTTAATCCAGTGGACCATCTGCGCTAGCGGTTGTGTAAAAGAAGATACCCACATTGCATTTTATGTTTACGAAATTGCTCTGAACTAGACCGGCAGAACCAATAACTTAACATTAAGGTGGAAGCGCCAGGAAATTAAAAATTTCTTGCCTTTTGCAATTTGCAGGTCAGTGTCAGATTGTATGTTGATCAAAATGATTCGCGTCCATAACAAACACGGTTTTACAGAGCTATAATCATTAAAATCATCAATACAATCCTCTAAGTTCATTAAATCCCATTGGTGTCGATTCTGTTGTGCACAAACTAAACTTAATTAAGGCTATTGCTATCTTTTTCTCTCTAATGATTTGAGAAAAAGACAGACGTAATTTAGAGCTGTCAAATTTAGTTGGAACTAATATTTCCGTACAAATGAAGGGTGCACGTTAAAACATGTCGACTAAAAACACGGTGAAGCGCAAGGCATAAACTAGTTTGACATCTCTAACTTAGTTCATAGCTATAGCTGTCCTTTTCTCGCACTGCCTTTTAGTAAAAGATAACAGTAGCCTAAATTAAGTTTAGTGTGTGCACAACAGAATCGACACCATTGAATGTCTATTTAGTAAAAAAGTCAAATTTCAAAAAACGTAAGAAAGGAACTTATCATTGATGGCTCATATCTCGGAAACGTGACACTTTAGAACATTTTGTCTCATACAAAACCTGTTTGTATTGATACCAGCTATCGATTAATATAAGTTTTATGCGAGGGCCCTACTATGAAAAAAAAATATGGCGGAATTTAGGCCGGCCAAGCTTCATACAAAAATCTTCCAAGAATTTCGTGGGTTAACCTGGCGCTTTCACCTTAACTAAACCATTTATTAGTAGGTTGTCATCTACAGGCTCCTTAAGTTTCAATTATATTTTTAAATATTGAAAATATTGCTTGTTCTACTTATTTAACTACAACTAACATTTAAGACATCTAAATGTGAGAATCACAAAATACTTATTTGACTAAACATCAATATTGTCGAATAGAGGAACTTCGCACGCCTTTCTTACAACTAGGACCCGCTAAAAACGTGATAATGTGAAAATGGAAAAACTTGATTATGTTTGGCACAAAATAAAATAAACATCGCTGGACATTAACACACAGCGCCATCTAGTGCCGCACTAAGCAACGGCTTGTGTCGTGGACACCAGATAGTTGATACACTACATAGATACTTTTACAAAATTAGTCTTTCAAAGAAAGTTTTAAATCACACTAATATGGGCGCTATTGCTTGTAAGACTATTTTGCATTCACGGTATGCATAGAATAGGCTATTGACTTAAAAAAAATATAGTAATAATAATAATAATAGTTCTTTTCTTGAATATTTATATTTACATAAAAATAAAGTTTTTAGCGGTAAATAATTTAAATTCATTATTATATTACTTTTTTTGCTTTATTAATTAAACTTTATACATTATAATTGAGATTAGACCGAGCTATTTAGATGGCTTCAGAACTTCAATCTGTCAAACTCCTATACTCTGTTCATTTTAATTATGATGATCCCTATGACACATACAAAAATTCATTTCCTTTTTGACATACATTTGTTTTGACAGAGGTAGTTCTAAAGCCTATTTGTTTTACAAGGCAAGTCTACTCCCGGGTTTACCTGTGATATTACTATAATATCTACAAGTCTGCTATAATCTAGTAAGTTTTATTGCCAAACATTTGGGTGACATAGACAATAACTGTATTTTTTTTTTTTGGTTTTATTTTTTTTTGTGTTTTCTGCCTGTGGCCAACATTGCCTATATCACCCATTGCATAACTTTCATTTAACTCTATATTTTCGAAATTCGGAAGATATTTTTTTTACAATATTTTTTTTTTTTGTTTTTACTTATTTTATGGTTAACTTTTTCATAAACAAATAAATAGAGTCCATTTTGTTTTGTTTAATTACATATTTACAATTTAAAAAACCAATAGTCTTTAGGTAACAGTTTAAAGCCAAGTGAAAATAGACCTTTATGTATGTGTAAGTACGTCTTATATTCTTTTATAAAATCAAAAGATTCTTCTTTTGTCGTCACGAATGACGATGCTAATGATTATCATAATATGTATACAAAATAAATCACCGTGTAGGTACATACTTTGAGAATCAATACACCATGAACACCGATGAATTTTCCATGTATTGGATTTCCGAACATATAGTTTGCCACAATAACGAATATTTTCGCTTGGCTTAACTCAAACTGGTAGACAAAATATATTAAAATGGCAGTGATTAAGGAATATGAAAGGTCCGGATTGAGAAATAAATAAATACTGGTCTCTGAGAGTTTAAAAGGTGAAATGCTGAATTCGCTGCGTCGACGACTCGACGTTGAGTAAAATTTATTATTTTTCGGCGGAAAAAGTACCATTTGTGATATTTTAAAAAGTACCTCAATATCAAATAAAGAATAAAAATATAAAGTCTTTTTAAATACACAAAATATTAAAACTCTTATGACCAGCAATATAGACAAAAAGATTTTATATAACTCGTAACCCGTATTCGACAAATATAATAATTTATATGAGAAACGGAACCCATCTATGATAACATTTAAAAACACATTAATTTACTCATACGATCACAGAAATAAATATTATTAAAAACAGCTTCATATACTCAGAAATTCAGCGTTGCCACAATTCTTAACATTTACCCACACTTTGGGAAATTACCCTAAAATTAAACTGGTAACACTGGCAACATTGAACTGTCATCGACAAATAAACTGTAAATTAATTTTCTAAAGGAAAGACCTTGCACGGCCTAGATTTAAATAGCAAAGGTATTGTGCCTTATACATTCTAGTAAGGTAGGTTGTCTCTCAAGAAGGCTTGCTTCGTATAACCTCTTCGGAGACATTTGCCCCACCAGGAGCGTTGCGTGCACATCTTGACTGGCTTGAGGATGAAGCATTTCGTCTGGACGACGTTGAAGAAGAGCTTCCCCACCATGTTAGATACTGATGTGTCTGCTAGCTTGAGGCATGCTCGGAACCTGTGAACATTGAATACATATTTTAGACGGTTGCAGTATGTTTAGATTTTCTAAGGTGGAGACTTTCTGTGGTTTGACAAGGGTACATAATGCTGACAATTCGCGTCTCTCTATAAGGTAGTGCTTTTAGGGATTTGACAAAAAGATCATTAAAAATGTGTTATCTACTAATTCAGATTATCGGGCGTATTGATTAACGTAACCCTCCCCAAAGATTCATTTAACATTTTTTCATTATTAGGCCACCCAGAGGACCTGCATACATGGACATAAATCAGGTCAGTGGTATAGAATTTAGTGTCTATTTCACAAATGTCCTAGAATTTCTAATATCACCTCAACTTTTCTGTTCATAAAGTTATGTTTTTGGCCTGCGTTTATCAATTTCAGAAACAATATCTCAATAGTTAAGAAACTATGGTATAGTTCTAAGATGGGCCTCTATCCTTTTTACGCAGCAATAACCTAAAAACTTAGGATTACTTTGGGATTACTATACAACATGCGCGATCAACAAATCGTCTTGACTAAAAACAAAAGAAGAAAACTTAAACAGTTCAGTAAATGTCATCCACGATCCCACCAGATCGCGAAATGTGAAAGGAAGGAAGGCAGGCCTCTGTCCTGCAGTGGGACAATATAGGCTTATTACAATATAATAATTATTAATGTGATAAATGTCTTCCAATATCAATCTAGGTATTAAAAACTAAACGTAGACTACCAAAACATAAACTATCTATGATAATTTCCTCAACATGTGTCCACATTCGTAAAATCCAAGATGGCGAATGCACTCCCGCCAATTTATGACGCGACCGTCATAAACTGACAGCTTGACAGACACCATTATAATAAGCTGTAAATCTTCATATTAAAGATGGCAGTGTTAAAAGTTAATACTGAGAGTCAGATTCGTGGAGTTTAATGTCAATATTATGGTTAGTAATAACTTTTGATTTATAGTAGAGATAACGGACGGTTTTCCATGTCTATCGATGCGGAAAGATGCATTTTGTAGAGGTATATTTCGAGAATAACGGAACCTCTTCACATTAAGTTGGTAATTGTCAAAGTCTAGGAACTTATGATGGCCATCTTAATCAATCCGAAAGTCTTGCTGCTGCTTGAGATGCAATAATATCAGCTACATTAATCTACTTACAACAACAAGCTTATAAAATTGGTTCATATTTAGACTGTTATTTGTTTGCAAAGCTTTAGAACTCTGTTGAAAAGAAGTTTCTTTAAAAATCAGTTGCGTGTGCACGAAACTACAAAAAATAATATCAATAAAATCTTTATTATAAATACAAGAAATTGGTTACAAAATTGTGTGACTCCTGTGCTAGGTGGTGGTGTATATACCTGTGTTACAAGTCTGTGCCCTCTCCTAGGAAGAGCCTAGGAGGTATTATTACAGAATCTTAGGCAATAAGATTAACATCATGTATTAAAAAGACAATGGTAACAACAAAAAATAAATAGTTAAAAGCCGTTAAAAGAAGCCTGTACTGAGTTCGAGAGTGTGTGCGATACCTACGTGTGAAATCGTTTAAAATGTTGTCAAAGTCAAACAAAATAACAGCTATAGCTGCTATATTTTCCTTACCACAAACAAATCCAAGTCAGAGACAACTATAAAGCCTGCTTACACTTCCCTAAACCTCAATTTGTAACATTTTATCGTGCCATTAACGTCCACACTCGATATTAAAATGAAGACCAGTATTGTGACCACAAGCTTTATTGTCAACTTCGAGTTTAGAACCTCTTTACGCCAATGATGGCTATTTTATTGTGTTCCGTCAGCGAAATGCATTTTATTGCACAGCCGAACGGGAATTAATAGACAATGGGGTTTTATTCCATTGTCGTTTAATTTTGATATCTGTGGGGGATAAAATGATGTTTCAGCTTTGTGTTCGTGTTTGAGGAAGTAACTGAGCGTCGACTTCGTCGACTGTAGTTGCTGCCACAGAGAGCTGAGATATTAGGGCTTTCCTTAATATCTCTTCGTACGAACGAAAACAAATGAACCATGTATCGTTTTTCAAGAAGACTTGAACAGGTTTATTTTAGGATTTCAAAGTTAAAACTTCAATCATGCTGAACTGGCAGCAACTATAGCTATTTGTGTGTGATTTTGACATATTTAACAAAAAATCTATAAATAAATCCAGGCGGCTTAAGGTAAATAAGATAATAAGAAAACTTTGAATAGACGATTTTTAACTTCAATATTTCGCACGCACATAAAAAATGAAATCAAAACCATTTAAATCTCGTAAATCTTCGAATTTGATTCGGCCTAACGAAGGCACATCACTATTCTGAACAAACGGATCAGCAATTTTGGCATAACGACGTCAAAATTTCCAATGCTGCCAACAAAACAAAAAAGGCGGTAACAAATGGCGCGAAACGCCATTACGTCCAGTTCCTAGCTGTCAAACGCACGCGTTCACATACCAGTACGAGGGTACTTATCGGTGCATCCAGTAATATATTCGGATAAAGTACCCGCCTATGCCAAGAACAAGGGATTCTTACGTCTTGCACTGATATTTTCTAAGATTTTTCAGTTTTGGAAATGTTTTTGTTTCATGCCTGTTTTTTTTTTTGTACTGACTGTTTTAATGACAAATTGAGGGTGTTCTATATTAGATTATGTTATGCTTATGTTGTTTTATTTTGGTTTCGCTTGAAATAAGACACAAGATCTTTCATCTTATAGTTCTTGTGCTGCCTGCGAAACATAGCGGTGTAATATAAATTATAAATTTATATAAAAATAATATTAATAAAAAAAAAAGAGAACGATTGCTTGGAAAGACTTGATGCTTTCTCCTGCTGAGGGCAGAGCAGAACAAAAAAAATGTCCTTTATTTGTGTCCTAAAAGAATTACGTAACTATTCAGGCATTTATTTTTCTAAAGAGTTTTTCGTGTGTTTATTTAAAGCGATTAAGGTAAAGGGCCCCACCGTAAGAAGTATTTTTCTAGGCACGTTTTCTTAGGTGTGTAAAAGAACAACATTTTATCTTGACCGGCGGGTACAGGGGATTACTGACGGCTGACAAAGCTGTGGTCGTTATACACTTAACGAAGCTCGGAGGGGTCAAACCTTTTAAGTATAGCCTAGCAGAAAAAAAACATCGTTTTCCAATAGATTTACATTTTACAAGCCGTGTGTCTAATGAAATTTCTCATCGGTTAAAATTACGAGTTTTCATACATTTCTATGTTTTTTTTTTCCAAAATCCTACATTATTTAACGTTAACTAAAGAATTTTCTTATAGTAACAAAAAAAAAAATTAAAACGAATACCATAAACTTTTTAAGAAACTATAACTCAAAAATTTTAAAAATCTAAAATAGCAAAACATACCTGGGGTAAGTATACCCCTTGGACACGAAGAATATATTTTTTTATGACGTCACTTTTTGAACTGCCCAGCCTATGGGCTGTCCTAATTAATCGAATACATAGATTTACGTACGGTGTCTTGTTTTTTTTTTTCAATTTTGATGTTCCTAAGACCTTAACTGGCAAAGTTATAAACCAAAGACCATTCATATTTTTTAAACACGCTTCTATAACAAAATAAAAATAAAAGATGTATAAAATACCCAGTAATACAATTTGCACAGGTACTCAGTTGCCCTGCTGAGCAAATGTTAATATGCAGATTGTATGTAATGTACAGATTACAGAGGGCTGACAAAGCATCGACCATTTGCACTTAACAAGACCTTACGTCTTATGCACTTATGTTGCCACCACAGAGTAAGCTTTAATTCAGAGAATACAACTGGAAATTTAAAGTAAAAAAGATTTAAATGCAGTACTTAATTGTATGATAATAAAAGGGCTAAAGCAATCAAATAATCTTTGATTTGTTATTAATCTTAATTGATTTCTTCTTCAAATAAAAATATTGTTTTGGGTTCCCCACATTTATGGCAACTTGTTAATAAAAAAGTACTGCACCTCGTTTCACTTTAAACCTTATGTCACTAGAGATACCGCACACAATTCGTAATTTTCGTGGATTCTCATCCTCGACACCGTTCGAATTTCGAAGTGATTGATATAAAAAAGGATAATCACTATTGTTAGTAGTGAAAACATCTACTTAATTGACAGGATTTCAACTTACAACATTTACTAAATGTTTGGTTCCTCGTTTCTTCCTAATTGCGATTATAAGGTAAACGTTCGTTTCGGTGTATCAAACAACGGATTAGTGGAAGCCGACACATACGCCACCATTTCTTATTTAACGAGCTTCTTCCCCTCGGCTGGGACGTTTAGTGATCGTTTATGGGGTGAAGATCGTTTACGGCGGCAATCGCCCCAAAGAGTACCTAATATGTAGTTTAGTCGGTTTTAAACGATAGTTGTATTTTTGGAAAATGTTGGTCAGATTTGTGATTGTAAAATACTTGAAAGTTGAATGTCTCATTGGTTCAAAATCTACTCTAGTTGCTATTGATTGTACAATGATTGATTAGACTCCAAGCAATTTATAGACAACAATTGCTTGTTTATGCCTGGAATTTGAAGTCAAGTCAATATCGTTATAACAGACACCAGGGATACCAATAATTTAAATACAATACTTATAAAGTAAATAATAGTATATACAATACATATAATAGTGCACTAAAATCTAAAAGTCATTTAAAGTGCATAAACTAACGCGTAAATGTTAAAGAGCCTCTTTGTCTCTGTACATTCATTACTCTGTGTCCATTCCTCGCGCGAGCTTGTCGTGCTTTCTCTCCCGCTTCATTTGCCAAAGTTCTGGTCAAGCTGCCGGCCACCGCTAGAGATGCGACTGTGTCGGTATTTTTGTCGATACTTATAATGACGACGTTTATCAAAGATTTCATGAAATTAATTTTAGACCGTTTTATAGCTACGTTGCAGCTGATTATCAGACATAAATACAAACAATAAACAAAAGGCTTTGACGGGTCCCAGAGAAAAATAAATCGGTTGATCAATACAATTTGAAATTAAATAAACATTAACAGGCAATTTGCAGAGGCTTATGTCTAGCAAAAATGTCTAATTTATAAAACGGGGGAGGGGCATACGTGTGGGCCCACTACCAGACTAAGACCTGTGAACGAGTAACTTAAGAGCGGCCAACCCGCCATACTTTTCGCGAGAATTTTGACAAGGCTCGTGCGTGATTATGCCGTTGTTACACATTATATCTTTAAATTTTTTGAACGGATAGGTATCTTGTTCACTATATCTAGGCTTCTATCGAAGCAAAAAATAAAAATTTGTAGGAACAAATTCAGTATAAGCCTCCAAAAATTGCTGTTTTGCACAAATTTTACCTCAAGTTTGGCCGTTCATAATGTACCCATAAATTGTAAAAGTAAAGAAAATATCCTGATAAGAAGCCTTGCAAATGTAGTGGAGATTCTAAATAACAGATATTTATTTCACAAACTTGTAAGACTTATTCAAAAATACGTATTTCCTGAAACAAGTTTTATAAATTTTGGAACACTATTTTTCGTTCAATGTCCTCGCTTTAGTCGGTATGAGGTGCGCGGGTGACGAGTAGTACGGGGTCGGGGCTAGGTAAGACAGGGCAGTTGAAAAAATATCGGCGCGATGGCTCTGGATGAAACAATAAGCTTTTCGACCATGCTCGCGTTGACGATAGACGCGCCGGGAAGGGCCCTCTTAACTAATCGATAGCGCACATAATCTTGCGTTGGAAAGATTAAGCGTTATTAAGATAGATAAGATAAGATAAAATTTCCTTATTTGTTTAAACATTGTATACATACAAGAGCATGCAAGATGTTACATTGTTTTAGTCCAGAATGTTTAGCCGTAACGGCGTACAAATATTTCCATAACATTGAGAGAAAAAAATAAATTAACAATAAGAATCGATTTAAAAATTACTTAGAATGCAAAGTTTATAATATAACAACTTTATAAATTGAAAAATATTCTGATGTGATAATGTCAAAATTCCATATTCATATAAATTTTGTATTTGTGTCAAGAAACGATAATATTATTAATTAAGTCAAACAGAAAAAATCAGCAATGCAAATGCTCATGAAGTTCAAAATTGTAACTAAAATGACGCAACAAATTAACTTGAAGAAAAAAGGACATATCTAAACTATCGACACTTTCCCGTCCCTAAACCACCCGTGAGCCATAAGTGGCTTAGTTATACTCCAAGCACCGCCAAATACTGAATCAATGCGGGCAACGTAAGAACAAAAGAAGGATTACGCCTTTCCTTGACCGCCCGAAAAAGAATTAGCGAAAAAAAAAACAAAGACTTGTTAGTCTTTGGTCGTTAGTGTTGCAAGTATTGGTCGGTCAGCGCAAATGATCGGTTTTTTCGCCCGCATAACTAGAATGCTTTGTGGTTGCATTTGTTTTTAACTTTGATCATGAACGAACGTGTTTTTTGCGAACGTTATTTTAAGGTATAGGAATTTGAAAAAGGAATATTGTTCGGCTGTCTGGCTGGTTTGTTGGCGCTAATGTTGAAAATAAGTTGATCTGAATTTTGTTTTAACAACAAAGACTTAGTTTTCAGGGTTCCGTACCTACCTTAAAAGGTAAAAAAGAAACCCTTATAAGATCACTTTCTTGTCCATCTGTTTTTTTCTGGTAAATATCCAATAACATTGCGCGACCGTTGAATCCAACTCAGGACCGGAGCCAAATCAGAGGCCCATGGGTGGCTTATAAACTCTGACACCAGGTTAGGCACTAACCACACGATAAAGAAAGAAGATGCACGGCGAATACACAGAGGGTAGATTTTATTGAGGAATGTGTGTTTTACAATGTTTTAAAGCATTTTAAAACTAGATTCAATACTTTTTCTTATTACTTTGAGCTTTTTCAATCAACTACCATACGGGTTGAAGCCAATCTAAGAAAGTTTTTTGATACCCCTATATCTAGTGCTTAGAACATTAGTAACTTGCGGTTTTAAAGTGTTGTTTCATTATGTCTTAATTTTTAGGGCTGTGTTAAAAAATCGATCTGAACTTATTTTTTTTTTTTTTTTAGGTTCAGACTCAAAAAGAGAAAATGATTAGGTAGTTTTTTAATCTCACTTTTTTGTTTGTCCCAGAGGTTTTTTTTATATAGCTTTGGCTAGAGAGACGTACGGTAGACCGCACGTAAGCGTCAGTGTAACAAAACCCTAAAAAGCTGGCCGTTTCTCTATTGAAACTTCGTACTACGCTAGGCTAGGTGAAGTCAATGTGGAACCACTGTCATGCGACCTAACTGTATTCTAGTTTTAACTTTTTTATACTAATCAGTATTCTAGTCAAACATTAAAGAAAGACACGAAGTATTTATCTTGGATTTTTGTTATAATTTTCCGTATTTACCGTTGTGGTACAATTTGTAGGACACGAAGTCCTACTACTACATTATACAGTCTATTTTGGCGCGCAAAATTTGACAGCTGTCAATGTAGTATAGAGATTATTGTCTATTATCTGGGCTTGTGATCTGTATTCAGTATTCACTGCACGACTAGAAGCACGCCTACATAAGACCTACATTTAGGGAAGTCAGCATGACCTTTTATTTAATTATAACAACCACTGAACAGACATTTGTTGTGTAGTTTCTAGGCTTACCAAAAACGAGAGGCTACCTTAGTTATTTCCAATAATTTACCCAAATTGCTAATTTGTTTGATAACATAAAGCTTCAAAAAGCAGTCGATATCCATAGAGAATTAGAGGGTTCCACAAAGATGAACGCTCGTTTTTGCTAACACTTTCATTGTTCGATTTTCTACTCTAGCTTTAAAAATTTAATAAGTACTGTTTTTTTTTTGAGAATTGCATCTTGCAGGTCAAACTATCCAATAGTGCATATTTATTCAAGTATTTGTGTTACTAACGCCAGACTAATACGGGAAATGGCCATAAAATGATAAAAGGCAAACTCGGCAGAGTCGCAAAAGAGTGTACAGATAAGTAGTACTACGTAGATATTAAAGTTTTCAATCGGAACCACAGACTAACAAAAAACTAAGTTAATACGATTTTCTCAAAATATTCCTTTAAAACCTTCTGCCTACCAGCCCTGATAACAGTTAACTACAAAACGCGGTTACAAATAACAGTATTGTTGTACCGATTACTAAAATACTACGGCTATGGCTGATCACTGTCCACAATACGACTCGATAATAGTAGTGAGAGACCAATCTATGTCAGTTCCAATAGTTTCTAAGTACAGGAGTTTAGAAACCACTATACTATAAGTAACTTTGAATATTTCCTGCAAAAAATTCTAATGTTGATTGAACAAGCTCTCATATACTTTCCTTAAGAAAGGGACTCTATTGTTGATTCTTTCTGATTCTTTAACATCACGCCTGTAAGCCCTAAAGGTTAGGCAGAAGTGTCCCTAGTAGACGAACATTTGACCAGTATTAATGTCTCATTTACTGCAAATTGTATTTTATTCAGCATTTTTTTTTACTATTTATAAACTAAGAATTATATTTATGTCCCGTGTTATAGGGGGGAGGATATTAAAAAACTAAATAACTTTATGTAACACTGCCAGGTTTAGACGACCCGAATGACGCAGCGGTAGTGAGGCTGCCTTACGTTCTTAGGGTCCCGGGTTCGAATCCCGGTTGGAGTAAATATTTGTGTGATGAGCATGGACATTTGTTCCCGAGTCATGGATGTTTATATGTATTATGTATAATAAGTATGTATTTACAAACAAAAGTATCTATGTAGTTTATCAACTATCTGGTGTCCACGACACAAGCCTCGTTGCTTAGTGTGGCACTAGATGGCGCTGTGTGTTAATTTCCAGCGATATTTATTTATTTAAAATAAATAAAATAATAAATAGGAATTTGCGGACGAATTGTTGATTGTTGCAAGTACATTGGGCTCTGCTGTCATCTCATTGAACTAATCTCTTAATCGGTTTTTTTGAGACAATACCAATTTAAAAATAACGACTTTAAAATGATCACATTTATCATAGTGCTGTGTTTATTTTAGGCTCTACGACGTTTCTGAATTCTGACATATCTTTAGATCGGGACGCCACATGAGTAGTGTAGACTGTGAGTGTAGACAAATGACATACCGTTATAGCTATTTAGTTGTAACTTGTGAACTATTTTCAGCACCATTTCACGCACAGTTAGCATACCAAACGCGTAGGCAGTCTGTTTTTAGCTTATTATTTCAAGAGCAAATTATTCTCTATGAATTATTTTGAAATTCGATAGGTAAAACAAATGTGTTCGCTTTCGGATTGTGTGAGGTCATTAGAGTGAGGTTCGAAGTGACCTTTAAAGGAATGGAGGTGAAAATATTCTTGGAATGTGCTGATTAAATTCTATGAGACAGTTGTATCGGGTCCTATTACTGAACTGATTCGACTGTTTCTGAACTGGTCCTATTCGTTTTAACTTAAAATTGTCAATTTCGGACTAATATGACACGTGTAGTCAGTCCTCTGAGCGATGGAACCTCATTCTGATGTTGAGCCCCATGCGGACCACAGAATTGAAATAAAAGATTAGCTCAAAAATCCCAGGAAAAACTACAAAAACTCGATCGTTGTACCTTAAAAAATGCCTAAAACCACCTTTTATAAATACATCCAAATAAATGACGTAACAAATAGATACCCATTGTTGTTGTCCCCGACTAAGAAACCTTTCCAGGCCGATAAACAAGAATATAGTTATCTCACCTAGCCGCCAGAGGACGCCCCTCTCTAATAATTTATGTATTGTCAGCCGGCATATTTAACCTCAGCGCGTATTATTCACACATTATAAATCCTACGGAGCGTGGCGATAACGGAACGCGACCATAAACGCCAAGATGGCGCCGCTGACAGTTTTTTGACAGCGGTTTTGGCGCGAAAAAGTGAGGGTTCTTTTTGGGGATTTTGAATTATGTTTTTTTTTTCGTTATAGATTAGGATTTTTATTTCAGTATATTCAATGTTGCCAGTGTGGCAGTTTTGAAAATAACTTGGATAAAACAAAGCCTACCTGTATGTTCATAAACTAATCACAAACTTAATAAACTGCCTGTTGTTACGATCTAGAAATCACTAACTAGGTATCGTATTCTGCGAGCAGTTAAATAATCTAACATAGTGCACAAAACAAAGTAAAAGTCACTTAAGTTCTATTCTTATCGCACCAGTTACAAATAAATTAACAATGGCTTCCTTTATACAGTAAATAACCACACAGTTCGCAACATTTTCAATTTTAGCACAGACTTAAAATAAACTTGGAACAGGGGAAGCGGACACCTGTTTAGTCTATGCTTTCCGCGCCATTACCCGCCCATTGAGCCGCGCGCGATTTTCGAATTTCGAACGGAGAAAATGGCGCCATCGCGCGTCAACTTGACGTAAACGGTTTGCGTGCAAAAATGTGGAAAAAATCGATAGGGCGCTGATGAAATGTCTTTGTTGTGTTCTCATGCTAATTTAGTATTCTTCATTAAACTTTTTCAATGATATTATTTAACGGGGAGAGGTAGCCAGGTTTTCAAACAAGGATAACAAAGTATTGAACACAAAATGGAAACGCCTGCCAGTAATTTTTCAAAAGTGTTTTTGAGGGTAGGAGTGATTTTAGTAGGAGCAATTTGAAACAGGCTACCGCAGTTTCATTTATAATTTTCTTTCACGAGAGTTTTAATTTACAATGTTCAATGTTCTAATAGTTACGAAAAACTACGTAAAAGAATTGGTAACGGAATCCTAAAACAAAATTTTAGTGTATCAGACAAAAGTAACACGAATGTTATCGATCCAACCGATCTAAGATTCGATTTATCGGATAAAAGGCTGTGTAGGATTTTTTCCTTGGCCCCTGTCCCGAACGTAAAAAACGGTCATTTTGGACAATTGGAGGACCATAAACACCTAGTTAAAAATTGTTCTGATTGTCCTTTTTGTTGCTAGTATCACGTTGAATAAATTATTGGGATGATTTTTAAAAGGTTCTGTATCTATTTGAAGCAGCCTTTTCTTTATAAATGTAATTAGTACGAACTTTGCCTTTTTATTTATAAGGAAAAACAAACAGTAGCACAATAAGAATTCGTAACAATATATCAAAATTTACATTAAAAAAAATATGCTACCCACTATGTTCTCCACAGATTGCAATTTAAAGTGTTTCAAACTAGCTAGTAACAACACAAAATAACACAATACATACAAAACGGTTATTGTCCTGGAACTCGACATTTTAAAATGTGTGATTATATTACATAATTATAAAAGAAAAAATAAATTAAAAAAATAACAAATTTGTACGCGTATTTAACATTACGTTATTAAATATATAATTATACAGTAATTTGCTGGTCCTTTATGGTTGCTTGGATTAGCTTCCTAAATGCATTTTTACTTAGAAAAAGAATGTCGATTGAATAGAACTCACTGTTGTATGTCTCAACTGAATGATCTTATAATTATGTCAGTGATGTCAGACTACTGGTGACAGCTACCCCATTTCGGTCAGGATCGTACCGTTACTCCTTTAAATTAATGCATTAATTCTTATTAGCGAATTAATTGAATGTTGGAGAGCCTTTGTAAGGGCAACATGAAGGTTCCAACAAACAGCTTTCTCATAAATCTTTTTATTTGAAACTTAACGACACAATTTCAGTTTTTAAATTCTCCATAATTGAGTTATAAACCCGCATTTTATCACTCCACGTACAAACAGACAGACATTCGAAGATATTGACCTAGAGATATTTATTTATGACCACCAATTAGAAGGTGCGAGATAAAATCTGAACCTCTTTTGTGGGATAGAGCAAGGTGGAGTGGATTGTCTGTGGTCATGTTTAATCTGTGCGTTTGTGTTTTCGCACCTCTTCGTTTTTTTGTTTAAGCAACACTTTGTTGACAGTAATAGTGGCAAAAAGGATGTGGTTGATCATTATTTAATAGTCAATAATGACAGTCATGCTTGGTGAATTGTAACAAAACATGTCTGTAATAATATCTGAAATGTTAAACAGAGGTGAACCCGTAGCACCTTTAATTACCAACAAGTCGCCATTACAATTTATTTATATAAACAAAATTCGATTCATACATTAAATCTTATTGTAAATTAATCATTTCAGGATTATAAAATAGCTCCTTTTTAATCGAAAATCAGGATTCTTAAAAAAAAAAAGTCGAAATACCTCTACACTATTCCCTGTTCTTTTCTACCGCTCTATCTCACCTCACCACATTCAGGGACTTTATTTTTTATTTCATTATAACGCATCAATTCTGTCCGGTACTAGGATCGAGGCAAGGAAATGGCTCTATTAATGTTCCTTCACCATTTGGGGACATTTAAATAAAAAAAAGGTTGCCGTCACGGAGGTTTGTCATTATGAACGTAAATTAATTTTAATGTTTGGTTTTAGTTTTAATAATGACGTGATATTTTTGTTTAATAACCTTTTTTAAATTTTGGGTAAAAATATTACTTAGAGTTATTACAGACGAGCGGCACAATGCCAACTGCAGCCGTCGCCACCTGTCGACGGCTGCCGTCGACAGGTGGCGACGGCTGCAGTTTATCTGCAGTTGGCAACGTGCCGCTCGTCTGTAAGAACCCTAAACGTGTACGTATTTTTATAAATAAGTAATAATCCACTCCTCCAATACTTCAATCATTAATTTACTATAAAAAATATTAAAATCGCAGCTTAAATTAAATGAACATGGTAAATAACCAAATATACAAAAACAAAATTTCAATTCCAAAATACTCTAAATATACAAAAACAAAATTTCAATTCCAAAATACTCTAAATATACAAAAACAAAATTCTTCATCAGTGCAAAATCATGCACAATAAAAAAATAAAATAAATAATACCAGTCTATTACTGTCCCATTGCTGGGCAAAGGCCTCTTCTCTTTTTATTTACATATAATATTTTAAAACTTAGTGTTTGTTGGTTTTATAAAAATAGACGTAGATTTGTGTGTTAAAAAAGAAACTAACAATACTATATTTTAATACAGAATACCGATTAAGTAAAGCATAGAGATGTTAAAGTGATTTTAAATGATTGTAAGTGATGTAGACATTCATCATCCAAAATAACAAAACAAAAACACAAATATGACAGCAAAAAACGCGCCAAAACCACCATAGACGACAATGACAGCTCCAAAAAAAAAACGCACATTCAAAGCAACAATATCGACTGCTACAGCCTACCTTTCATCGCATCGGCAGTGCATGAGCGTGTTCACTCTCCAGTTATAAACTCCGTATTTCTTCTCCATACCGCCGATCCAGAAAGGGCAGCGAAGGTCGTGGACCCTGCAGCAGCGGTCAGTCCTTGTGTGACCGCCGAGTTGAGAGTACCGCGTGGCAGAGAACCCCTTGCCACACCATTTTGTGCCAGGAACGCGAAGTAACTCCATGGTGTCGCGTTTTGTTCTGAGATGGGAGTCGAATTGTTGGTGGGTTGTCGAACGAATGGATACAAAATGGTGGGTCAATTAGATTGTTTCTAACATTCTGGTGTCGGGATTATCCTCTGATTAATAAAAATGAAACTTATTCTGCTGCTTTTTTGCTGGCTTTTGTGATACAGGAACTACAGGAACTCCTAGTACAACAGTCAGGGCAACACTGATGTTTGTGAGTAATCACTTGTCAAAAGATGTTCTTATTTTCATTAACTTAAAGCGTCGCCTTTAGTTAATTCATTCCTAAAGTTTTCAATGCCGTGTTCAGGGTCTGGACTTGAAATTCTAACAGTATATTTAATAATATTTAGAAATTCATTAGTACGTGGCGTAGTGTTAAAAAGCGGGCATTATTCTCCAATCAATTAAAAGAGAACTTAAAATTACCATTACGTTTTAAAAAATAAAAAGACAATATTACATTGTCTTTTTATTTTTTTCAATAGTTTCCAAAGTGTCTCAATGCCAACAATGTCAGTGGGTAAAACAAATAATTGTATTATTAAGTACCGTAGTCAATCTTAATACTACGACCATTAAAAATTGCGATTATAGAAACAATCTATCGACCATTCACCTGTATTATTTGATCAAATCACTGAATCATAAAACAGTAATTTAAAATCGACTAAATACTTTCTATAAATATCTTTAAACCATTCGTTCGATTTCATTCGATTGTCTATGCCCACGACGCCCATCTCTTTTACTTTTTAATTTCGAGCACTGGCAAGTTCGCTGTCAAATGCCAGACCATAATGACCTCTTCCTACTTTTTTAATTACACAACGTCAAAAATAAAATGGACCACCAGCGTGTTTATGATATTCAAAAAATAATCGTAAATATCGTGGGGATAGTCGCTGTAAATCCTTTATAGATCTCGAAGAGCTATAAAGATCTATGGTAACGTATGAATGATCTATAGATCATCACATGTTTTATTGCCTCTCGTAGTGTTAGAGTGAAGTTAATTGCTCGGAATATATGTTTGGTTACGAAATTGTTATAGGGATGTTAACTCGATATGCAATATGACAAAATAGGTTTCAACCTAGTCAAAGGATACAGATGATTTAATTATAATGATAAGATGATGATTAGGGCCTTCGCTTCCGAAAAGTTTCGTATTTTTCAACGATTTTTTAATATGATTGACATTGACACAAGGTATTCGGTAGCTTACGTCAAATCAATACGTTTTGTCATTTCCATATTTGCTATCGAAAATAGAATGTCACGTTGTCTAGGCTCTCTGGAGTTAACACTGCTACTTTACGAAGGACACCAATAAAAGAGGTTCTTTGTCTTGAAAGTCATTTCAATTCATAGCAACTGTAAATTTTATTTCTTTGCCGGGATCTCACAAATGATCAGAAAATTCACATCTTACAATCATACACAACGGCCATCTTAATGTCAGCGGGACACAAACGTCAAAAACTAGTTTGATAAGACATATCCTAAACGAAAACATTAAAATAAATAACGTAATAATCTCAATAAGCCTCATCTAATCTTAATTAGGACGGTAATGGCTCAAAATCTTGGGTTTTTTACTGAAATGGGACATAAACTTTATGATATAGGATCCTTGGACACCAAGGAGTTACTACTAAAAAGTTTAAGAGGGATTATTTCAAAGTTTCAAACTCCATTCCGTTTTTAATTCTGAAGTTTGAATTTCGTCCCAGAAATGTATAAGGAATGCGGCAATGGTTATAAATAATGCTTAATTAAAGTGTAGTTCATTTATCGTGAAGAGCATTCTCTGATGAAGGATGCTACTAATTCTTTACTAATTGACGTAATATGATATTCTTTTATTTCTTCTTTAGTGGCGATAAGTTTTCTGATTATATGCGTACTAATTTAGTTTTATACTCACATGATTTCTTACGAAAGTTGGAAATCGTTAATGAGCTCCTTACGTCTTCACCAAAAATATTTTTTTGGTCAAAATTCTTGAGTTTCAATTCCCAGATTTTCTAAATCAAAGCATTGTGTCAAAGCTACTGTTGAATTTGTATATTTGATAAAATCGTACCCGTTTGACTAACTATGTGTAAAGAAGTGAACATAAAGGATATATTAATTTGAATTGTAAGAGCATCCCTATTTCGACTTGACCAACTTAATTTATAGATCCTTGATCAGGTCCCCAAAAATCTGAGTTCCACATTGCCCTTCAACCACAAAGAAGCATTTATTTACAAGCAAAAACTATGGCAACTTACAGAAAGCACCATCACCAATCACCACACTCGGAAAAACAAAAAACGACCACAACCGTCCCAATAGTGGTTTTTGGAAGGTATAGGCTCGCATTTGCCCACTAACTCACCTGATAGCAAACAATAATGCTGTCCATAAAGTAACCTATCTCCTCGTGTCGAAAAAACTCTTCGATATCAGTTTTATTTTTATTTCTGATGAAATTGACGTTTTTGGAATAGAGGGTCAGGACTAATTTCACTATCAGTAGCATCAGGCCTGGTTAGGCTGCCTATGAGGATCTGTCATTTCAGACGCTTTGCAAATGCGTTGCCATCCCAGATCTGAAACGATTCATACCTGACCAGCGACAGAAATAAGCCTTTTGGTATCACTTTTTCAGGCGAAGTTCGTTTCTAAAGAGTTCTCTTTCCCTTCTTCGCTGTCTTACTGCCGTCGCTAGAAGTTTATCTATGTAGGATCAGGAGGCTTATTCTAAGCGAAGTAATTTATTTCGCCATGCATATATTTGCATCCTATCATCTTAGGACACCTTAGGGTACCGTGAGAAAGCTATGCTAACAGGTACGCTTTGTTCGAATTTAAATCATAGCCGTTGGCATTCGATTGTCCGCCATTTTATGACGGTTCCGCTATGCATTGCAGATGTGTTATTGTGCAAAGTTTAATAGGACCTGCTGTTCTGTGTATATTTTATAACCAGCATTGGCTGGTAGGCTATATTATTCCATCAGATATTATAAGGCATTATTACACAAGTCGTTCGCTTTGTGGTCGAAGTAACTAAGGAACTGTCTTTAGCTGATAGCTACGAAATTTCCCTGAATCTAATCGGTAAAATGTTTCTTTAGGTGTCGACGCCCCTGTTACTACGTCCTTAGAGACTGTTGTTTATACAATAAAGTGCATCCACTCCAAGTGTGTCATATCCCTGTTTCGTGCTATGTATAAAACCTATTTACAAAACCATACCCTTCCAGAATCAAAAACACACCCAACAGCCACTCCCAATGACACACAACAAAAAAAAATACAACAAAAACCTTGTCCTTGAAATTAAAAATAAAAACTAACCTCCTATCACATCTGCAGTGAGATATAGTATACGGCCTATAGTTGAAATAACCGAATCTCCGTTTGAACATTCCGATGTTGACTCGGCAATGGTCGTGCGACCGACAGCATCGGTCTTCAGCTGCGTCGGCGCCTAGTTCCCCATACCTCGCTGCGACATGGCCGGCCCCGCACCATTTGGTCCCCGGCACAATGAAATTCTCCCTGAATGATCTTCGGGACCTGTTTTCGTGTTCATCTTATGTTAGTCTTTTGTAAGCGATACTGCGGTGATCTGTGTGGTCAAATATTTATGTCACATTGATAAAGAGGTAGTGTTAAATGAAAATCTGATGTCGCAAAAATTTTATCGAGTCATTCAAACTAGCCAGTAATGCTCGAAACTACTGGGATAGGCTGGGCTCCTCTTGAATAAGAGTCACCCGTAATCCACACTTGGAATTGCCCAGTACGAGAATATTGTCTGCATGAATTACATCTGTGATTGGAGCAAAAAACTTTACAGACTGTAAGATTTTTTTTGACTTCTACTAAGCTTTGAGTTTTTCTAGCTAATAAGGCATTCCTTTTTGCACTATGCTAAGTTTAAAAGTTTGAGCAAAACTTCCTAGCATCTTTGCAATGTGGACAGTAAAGGTTTTTTATTTGTACACTTGGTACCCTGGACAGTCAAGTCCGATACCATTTGGCTTACTGGCTGATATATTTATTACCGCATGACCTATGCTAGCCGATACGATAGAAGAATAGAAACTTATTGATGAGGGTGATCTGTCCAAAGACTTAGTCTGAACCATATCTATCAAAACTTCACAATTTAGCGACATCAGGTCTTCATTTTAAAGATTTATAAATAAATAGTTTTCTAAATTATGTTTTAGCTTTATCTTCGTATTCGCGTTTGACTGAACAAAAATTACGTTTAAGCCAAAATCAATAGTGTAAAATGAATATTTGACACTTGAAAACATTTTTAGAAAAGAATTAAATAATATAGAACTTAACAATTAATAGCGAGATGTTTGGTCCAATAAGATTGTTAACTTTGAATGAATTGATGACGTTAACGACGAGAATGAAGCACAGACTGATGATTTAATGAATGAAATTGGTCTTATCTGCACAAAATGATCAATTATTTGAAGGTTTATTACAAAAAAATGGAGTAGACAGTTTCAATAAACTGTTTACTGTAACAGAAGATTTGTAAAGAGTCTTAGTGGAGAGTCTGATTTCTAAATCTGTTCAGAAGTTACATTTTGGATGAATACTAACAGTGGGCCAGACCTGTTTTCCATAAACTTTCAGACCAGATCGGTAGTAGATAAGCTATTGAACTTTAAAGTTTAGGTGATATTTAAGACCATTTTAAACAGAAGCCACAGGTTAAAAATGAATGATATCGTAGATGAAGAGCATTCGTTTAAGTAATAAGAGAATGAGGTAAGTAAATGAACGTAGGATTCAATTTAAGGATAATGTCAGAGCAAAAAACAGTAGTCCCTGTTTAAAGATATTGCGAAAATATGGCGTAGTTTTGTCTACGTGTAGAATAAAGTTTAGGTAGGTATATGTGCCAAAATGCTGGAGTCTAAATACCGGTTGAAAAAAGTGAAGAGGTCTTTCCATGGACTGGCAGGTACGTCAGGTTCGAAATTAAAATATTGTAGGTAAAGTATGAAAGTCGAAAGGAGATGAGCGTCGTGCGGATGCTTTGCATTCCATATTTAAATGTCTTGAATCGTTATTTAAAACTTTTTTTTAGTTTGTGGCTTGTGGCGTAAATGTGTAGAAGAGTTCAATTCAAGACATTTTAAACAGATAAACCCTTTTGAAAAGCAATTACTGTTCCCTCAGTAACATGAATTTAATAAATAAAATGAATTTAGCAGACTTTCGTATTCAATGAAAAAATAAAAAAAAAAAAACAAAAAAAACATTGACCATAAATTCGCCCGTAAATTCATTTTATTTTAATAGTAAAATGTTGCTTGGTAAAAATATAACAACTACCTAGCCAGAGAGCTTTCTCCAACTTTGTTTTTATTCTCCATCATATACTGTAGTTCTTCATGCCTTTTCAAGCATTCCATTTTCAATTTATCATAGTCCAACCAGTTTGAAATATCTGGCGGCAATCGGTCGTCATCTTTTAGTATTCTAAAAGTGACGTTTACAAAATGGCGGTAAAACTTTTCGTCTTCTACGTTTTTTGGTTGTTTATTTACTATTCTATATATTTCTTCATCTAATGCTAATTTTAATTCTTTTCTTAATGTTTTTAGGAAGTTTCTTGCTGATTTTCCTTGCGTTACGTATTCACAGTCTTGGATTTCGCCATCTTGTGTGTAAATAACTTGGACAAGATGTCTGCCATCTGTCAGCTGACGGAGTTTTAGGCCGAGTCTGTAACAAAGAGAAAAAAACAATATTAACTTAAAGAAAAAATCGAAAATTTCTGGATCCTAGGAAGAAGTAGCGGCAGCTGTAATGTTGTCTATCAGCTGTACCTTACAGCTGATCTATATAGTAATGATAAATCATATTGATGATTCAAATTCAAACGCAAATATTTTTATTTGTAGAACGTATAAGGTAAACAACAGTACAGATGTCAATATTAATAAAATGTGCGCTATGTCTTGCCGTCAACGGCGTACAAATATTCCAATTAAGTATAATTTCTTACGATTAGTTGGAAAATAAATTATAAAAAAAAAACAGTAAAAATAATAAAACAGTAAAAATTAATAATGAAATTAAATTATAGCAATCCAAAAAATAAAAATGTTCAATTAATTAATTAAAACAATACATTTTACCGGATCACGAAACATTAAAATTAAATAAATGAATAAAACAATTAAGTTAATAACACATAAAATAGAAACAAATAAAATGTCATTAATGATTATAAAATACACCGTAGGGCAGTGGCATCGTATTACAAAGTCAATGCTTGTGGAGGTCAGATACGAATTTGCTGTAAGTTAATTACTGGCATTCTGCATCCAGTAAGATTGGAACCCGACCCTAACGCAGTTAGGAATAGGCTAGGCCGATGATGTATAAATTGCAACGTAGGTGGACGTCACTACCAATCTTTGAGGCACTGTATTCCATATTTTACAAAGAAATATTACTTTTACCAGGAAAAAACAAGGACCTATAAACCTGAGTCCCATTTTGTCGCACTGTAGCTCGATCCACCTCACCTATACCGCGTATGCTTACGATGGTCAACGCGCTCGTGGAGACCAACCCTGGATTGGACTTGTTTGCTGATGAATGGAAAAAGATAATGTTATATGTTTTTGGTTATGTGAGAAGACCGCGTAAAAGGATTTCTTCACTTAATTAATTATTAATGGCGTATGCTGTACTAAATGTAAATATAAATAGATTTAGTTCTAAAATACTCCACAAATCTCTGCACAAGCTCTCCACAATCTTCAAACAGAAGATGCTGAAGAGCTTGCCAGCTTGCTTTTATTTTCCTATCGGAACTAGATCAACATAACTTTTTATTGCACCGACACACCTCTACCATGTTTAATTAACTCGAAACCATAAAACGTTTATTTATTAAGACATTGACACCTGCTTCCATACAATTATCATTAAACTTTCAATGACTAGTACATATTCCCATGTATATCCGCAGAAAATGGTGCTCTTCAACCTTTTTTGCGGTGGTGAAAAGTGTTCAACTGTCATTAGACAATGGTTAGAGTGATACTGATACTGTTGGCCTGTGTCAAGGGCTGGGCAAAGGCCTCTCTCCATAGCTTCCAGTTGTTTCTATCCAGGGCTAATGTGGACCACTGGTCGTTGGGTTCGTCCAGCCCGTCCCGCCATCTTCTACAGGGTCTGCCGCGACCCTTACATAAAGGGTGTAAAAAACCTCTTAACGAAGCCGAAAGGCCTCGTTCTCCTCGTCATTGGGGTCATTTTTTTGTTCTATACAATACCTGGGAACCTTCTAGTTACGGAGATATTGGGGATCAAAGTTCCAACTTTTTTTAAATACAAGTTTTTAATGTTAGATTTTTAACACCTCCACACTTTAAACACCTCCACAACCCCCGTACTATTCAATCCATCCATCAGCACAATGTTTTTTTCTACCACAAAACATGATTTTTCACCCCAAAAAAAAAGTCCCAGCAATAATTTTTGCTTAAAGTTACTTAGTTTGATGTACAGAATGCTTGGTTGACGGCTTCGTGATGAGGTTGTTTACATCCTGTATGTAGATTAGAGTAATACTATCGCTACATTCATTTCGTGTAACTGACTTCGTAGGTCTATAAGTTGCAAATGCAGTTGCTGAAAGTATTGGGGGTGCTAGGATCGATCCCTGGGTCTGGAGAAACATTTATTTTATCAATTGCTACTCTTTCCATCTCACATATGCATGTCATCATAATTCTCTTCCCCTTTTCAAAATTTATTTGCGGTCGGCGCAGCATGTATCTTTGACACTTCTTTTTAAGCCTGAGTAGTCATCTCTTTTTTAGCTTTCTGTCCATCCATTACTTCTTTAGTCTCCACCTACTCCTGTAGCCGTCCATTCCTCACGACATTTACCTCAATTCTCTACATCACAGTCATGTCCATGCCATGAGTGCTTAATTCCATACAACTGCCTGCTAACATCTTATCTACGTCTTTATGAATCATATTTAAATGTCTTTGCCTTTAACTAAACAAGAAATACTTACTTACACATAATTCTTTCTCTGTTACCAATCAGTAAGGCAGTAATTAAAGCTTTTTATTGCTAGTGTTAATGACTCAATACCGACTGTATCGTATGTACTCGTAATTAAAATAGTTTTGTACATTTATCTCTGATTTTAAACAGGTTTTTGTTGGCCATAGAGATAGTTTTTCTATGTTGATTGTAAGGAGATCTTAACATACGATGTTTAGTAGAAATATTCTGCACAGTTAGTTCACTTCAAAAGTTCAAACTTCAGTGAACTGACCGAGTGAGTAAGATGTACACGTAAAACGTCGTGGTTTCACACTCCTTTTAAATTTAACGAATATCACTACTCTTAATCCAATCCGATCCCTAACTTCTAAAATAATGTAATTAAATATATTTGGTAAAACAACAAGACTTTAAACACGTTGTATCTACGTCTAGAATGCACCGATCCATAGACTAAAAACTAGATTATAACGAGTGCAAAGGGGATGCAGAGTGGCTATTAGTCTATGGTCCCTGGGGATGACATACAGGGGACGATGATATAAAATATTGAGACAGATTTAGACGGTATAATTTATAAACCACTATTTGTTGGGGAGTAGAATTATCAATAATCTTTTACAACTTATAATCACCATTTCAGCCGAAAGACGTCCACTGCTGGACATAGGCCTCCCCCAAGTGACGCCACATTGACCGGTCCCGTGCGACTCACATCCAACGGATTCTCGCAACTTTCACCAGGTCATCGGTCCACGGTTCGCCGTCGCCACTCCAGAACTTTTCGGCCCCATCGGCCATCCGTTTTGCGAGAAATGTGCCCTGCCCACTGCCACTTAAGATTGGCAATAGGGAATATGCATGCAACAAAACTCTTTTAACTTGTTAAAAAACCGACTTAAAAAAAAATACAAACAAAAAAACACAAAAAGTGAAAAATAACTTTAGCTTCAGAAGCCGGTGAGAAAAACACCAAATCAATCAAACAAAGGTCAAGCTTCAGAAGTCGGTGACCTTTGATTTAGTGTTTTTGTCACCGACTTCTGAAGTAAAGTTATTTTTCACTTTTTTGTGTGTTTTTTTTTTAAGTCGGTTTTGTTTTTTTGCAAAAATGTTTTTTATTTATTTTTCCATTTTTAGTTGCACCCAAAAAGGTCGCCACGAATTATTTTATATTATTAACAACACATGTCATGGTAATAGTACTTGTACTAATTATTCTGTGGTAATAGGCTTATCACCAATGAATGGAACTTAACATATATTTAATTACAACGGTTGTATTTAATTAAACTAATTACTGTAACGATTAGAAACTAGAACTAAAAGCTTAGCTTATAACATGATATTAAAATATACAAAAATTACAAAGTAAAGGTTCACGCATTCGTATATAAATTCCTCTCACAATACTTCTGACAGGTCAATAAAATCTTTGTCCATCCATCCGCAAACATACCTAACTTTCAAAATCTGGGTATATTGTACACATCTGCGTACATACAGAGCATACACGCCTGATGTTACGTCATGATGTTGTATAAACAATAAACGTCCAAGCGATTGCAGCAATGACGACAGATTTGCCGTCTATTTTTGAAGAGTTCTATTGTATATCTCCGAAGATCAGCATCAGACCTTCACCAAATTTAAATGGGACAACCTCAGGAGTATATTATTTCAAATAAAAAAAGAATTTTGAGAATCGGTCCACAAATGTGGGAGAAATCGGGTCACAAACATAAAAAAAAAAAAAACTACATACATACGAACATATAACCTCCTACTAAAACCCCATAAAAACATCGTGGTACAATTGTTTAAGTTGCTAATACATCACTTATTTTACAATTTACTGTTTTATGTTGCATGTTTTTGGTGAAACGGAACGCACTCTCAAACCCGTCGTCCTCGATAACGCCGGTAATAGTAGTGTAGTGTAGTAGTAGTAGTAGTGACGTCAAAGCCTATGTGTCAAAAAAACACTTTTATTTGAAAAGTGCTTAAAGTTTCACTAAGATTTTATTATAGTATTGTTATTGCAATTTTTACTTGACTAGAGCACATACAATTAGTAAAATTATTCTATTAAGGGCAAAAAATTTGATGTAAAAAAGACAGATTGTGGCGTGATTGTATTTCTGATTCGATCACGCAAAGAAACTAAAATAGCCCCTCCATTGCCCTTTGGGTGACTTTAAGCCTTCTGATAAGGCCCATTGTGAGCGACCACGTTTCGGTCCCGTATCCCGTCCCGTAATCACTGGCAACACACACTGGTCATACTGGTCGGACTTTCGTCTTGAGACACTGCGGTAAGTTGGACGAAAAGATACCGCGCAACTTCCCGAACGCTACCCGGCCGAGTCGGATTCGACGATTTACCTCTTTCTCGAAGTTAGACCTACCTAACTGGACCGTTTGTCCCAGGTACACATAATCGTCTACAGCTTCGAGTGTAGTGTCTCCGATTTTGATAGGAGTGGGTGTTGACCTTGGTTTTGTCCATGTTCATTTTTAGCCCCACTCTTTCGGAAGCTCTACCGAGGTCATCGAGCATTGTACTGAGGTCCTCCATGGCTGAGAAGCCATGACCACTATATCGTCGGCAAACCGAAGGTGAGTGATGTACTCGCCATTGACGTTGATGCCTAGCCCTCTCTAGTCCAGAACCTTAAAGACATCCTCCAGTGCAGCGGTGAACAGTTTCGGAGTTATGACGCCTCCCTGTCTCACACCTCGCTGCAGAAGGCTTCCGAGGCTTGGTCCTGAAATCGGACTGACATGGTGGCGTTTTTGTACAAACACTTCAACACCTCGATGTACCGGTACCCCTGCACCATGCCTGTGGCGTGACTTATAATAAAAAACATTATTTATTTTGATAGTTGATGCAATGCTACGCTAGAATAATCTGGGGAAAACTCTAAGTATTAGAAAAAGTGAACATTATGCGAGTAAAACATAGAAACGGGTGCTTCCCGTTCAGGTCGACCTGCATAGCTATTCACAACGCTTCAATTCGATTTTCGATTCGGTAAGTCGTATGTCTATCTCGCTCGATTTCGTAAAGTCAAAAAAAGATAGACATACGACTTTCCGAATCGAAAATCGAATCGAAGCGTTGTGAATAAGGGGCCTGATCAGGCATAGACGGGCGGCAAGGTTCGGGAAACAAAACTAACTCGAATTGTGATTTGTGCCGTGTTGACTTCAGCTATGGTAGATGGACGTTGACGAATGGAGTTTGCCGATGGTAAACCCGAATGACAACCGAATACCTATGTGGACTCTTTGCAATGGCTTTCTTATTCAACAAATACTGCCGATTCGTAAGTGTGTAGCAGTTAGCACCCCTAAATTGTTAAGTTATTTCAATTCTTTTATGGTTCACTCTTGCGCAAGCGTAACACATTAAGTCAATTCAGTTGACCAGTCCATAGCCAACTGCTTTAGGTAGTTGGTCAAATGTTTACAAGTTTAATGTGAGCTATGAGAAAATATCATAAGGATTGAACCATTTAACTGTTTAGAACGAAACGCATTGAAAAATATTGCCACTTCTTCTCTCATTTTATCATCATATATCCTTTCCACATGAAGAATGGGGCTGCCAAAGTAGCTGCTGAATATCAGTATTTTTCAAGGGATGACTTTTTATCTCATTTTATATCAGTACGAAATTATAAAAATCATTAACCAGAGGGTCTAGAATCTAGACCCTCTGGTTCTTAGACTCTAGATAAATTAACACTCGTAGAAAAGTCAAAAACGTATTGTCGTTGCATTGAAGTGCAAGTTGCAAGTCAAAAAGGATTGACGGAAGCTTTTCGGTATCTTATTTCAATCCAATGTTTGACATAAGGTACCGAAAAGCTTCCGTTAATTCAGTTATAAGCCGTTTTATAAGGGAAAGCGACTGTCATTTGTCTAAGAATGAATGATAAGAGTAACGAATCCTATCCTCAATGAATCCATGTATTTCCTCGTGGTAATTTAAAAGCACCCCATTGATAAAGCTATCACTTTTCACTTCAAACTTACTCCCCAGTGACATGACATTAATGTCGATAGCACAGAAATTGATATTTATTGCAATTTGTGCATCACTGTAGGTACTTGGAGGGCGATCCCGAAACTAATCGCATTATGTAGTTTGCTTTAAATGTGTATTACTTTGTGATTTGGGAATTAGAAAGAAATATTTATTCATGCAGGGTTTGATTGCTGGTCGGGGAATGTGTTGTTGAGATTTTTTATTCGAAAGCTTTCAGTAGCAGCCTAATGCTTGTCAGTCTGGATTTTTGCGCAAAAGAAAATAATGCTTGGTTTGCCCCTTACATGGGACTATCAGGCTTGCTTGGTAGATGTGCTTTATCTATACATACACATCGGTTTCTTCTAGGCAAACGGGTCCACCCTAAGCGGCATCATCATCATCGCGTCACATCTGACATCAGGCGGCCAAACGGAAGCCTATTTGTGAAAAAAATAATTTAGAAAGTAGTTAGATAATTTCCAACCTCAGTGTGAACGAAGCCGCCGGAAAAGCTAGTACTTAGTTTTTAATATATGCAAACAACAGTCATAAACACCAGTGGCGACTCCCGGTTTTCAAAAACCACGGCAGTAGCTAGCAACTTAACATCACACACGGTAACATACAAACTAAAAACTATTTTATTTGTTCCAATACCAACCCTAGTCGATGTCAAACATACAGTTTTTAAACTTAACCCATTTTCACAAGTATATACAATGTTATAGTATATACTACTCGTATAGTTAGTTCTCCCCTCGTGGATCTAATCTGAAATATAAACATCCCTTCACTCAGACAGAGGACTTACAGCCTAAATCTTTTAGCAAACACATTGAGTGAGCTAGCCAGGGAAACTTTAGGTCTCTGGGTCCCCGTTTGCGGTTTTAAATGTTGCAGCCAAGGAGTTTAGTCACAGACTGTACGTTTAGAGGACTTATTCAAATATCGTTTTGATGTAGTTCGATGATTTAATTGAAAAGGACCGAATATATTATTATGTTAGGTTAGTCTTGATTGTAATCTTATAAGATTTTAATTAGGTAGGTGTAATTCAATGATTTCAGGCATTTCTGTCAATACCTAAGAGTAATTAATTTCAATAAATTTCAGTTATGCATGTAATGAAAATGTAATACTCTCCGCATTACATTCTACGATTATAATTTACTTGTGACTTATTATTTTTCGGAATATCTTGTTACCAAAATTTTTAATGTAGGTGACAATTCTAGAAAAAGATGACTCGAATCCGCTGCTATAGGATTTTATAAAAAATGCTAAAATCTGGTATTATCGCTCTTTGACTTTTTCTGACTTGACTTGTGTCACTAATATTACGTGTAAAAAATATTATTTTAACTACGGTGGTAGTTTTATTTCGTTAGGGATACATTACAACCACTACGACAAGTCCATTGCAATTTTATTATAAAGTCATTTCTATAAGGAAATGTACAAATTATACAATAACTATAAATTAGCGATCACTGGTACAGACGCGTTGACATCAATACGCGTGTCTCTGGGGAATAATGCTGACTGTTTTCAAGCGGTACAATCGAGTAGGAAACGTATTGTTCAGGAATTTATCATTAGTTCCTCTTCTCTTGGCGTTATTGTCTTTACGAGAATGGTTGATCTCTTGGTGAAAAGTATAACTATAGAGCAATAAGCAAGAATTCTACCGATCCTGTTCGCTTATTTACGATGCTAGCGTTGAATGAATGAATGAATGAATGAATGAATGAATGAATGATACATTTATTTGAAAGAATATAGGTAGTTAACATAAGTTCTTAATATCTATTGGTTCCACTATATTCGGCATTTCGGCCATACAAATATTGAGATTTTACATCTTGGTATACTAATAGCATGCAGTACACATTTAGTAATTAGCAGTTACATATAAATCATCATCATCATCATCATCAGCCTATAATGTTCCCACTGCTGGGACACGGCCTCCTCTCAATGAGAGGGAATGGGCTATAATTCACCACGCGGGACCAAAAATTCGAAGACATGTGACATCTACATATAAATACTTATCATAATTAAAATTTGAATTTAAAAATCAATTAAAAAAATTTAATTTAATTAGATTCATTAAAAATAATAATTTATACATATTAAAATAGCGATCAATAATAATTATGTCATGTCAATAAAAATAGTATTTGATGAATCAAAAAATAATAATCAATAAAATAGCATTGTCGAATAGAAAATAGCAAGAATATTTCAATATTATTTAAATAATGGCAATAATTACAGATATGTCATAATTATTATAGTAGGTAAGCCAGTTTTACATTTTACACTCAAAATATTCGTTGATGGAATAAAAACATCTCTCACACAGTTATGTAGCTACCTATTAAATTCTAAATCTGTAGCACTTCTAAATTCTTTAGCTAAGTGATTATATATTTTCACTGCCATAGTATAACAATTTTTGTCGCATACTCTTAGTTTATTACGCGTTGACACGTGGAATGGTAATTTAAGTTAGTTCTTCGGTCATACCAGACCAGGGCCTACAAAGCTACAAATTGTAAGCGTCCAGATTTAGTGTCCGACGTCAAAGTATACTTTGAAAGACTGGGCTGCCTGGAGGCACCTATGGACCTAGCCAAGTGCCTAGGTCCTTCGGTGCCTCTTCGACAACTGTCAACAGGTAATCCTGTTGACAGTTGTCGAAGAGGCACCTAGGTCACCTAGGTCAGTCGAATATATTTAAAACTTTTACATCATCGTCAGCGCTGAGAATGTTAATATTTTAGGCCTTCTGATGAGCAGCAAAAATAATAAGGTCATAAAATTACACGAAACTCGGGGACCTGAATAACCTTCTTGAAAATCTCAACAATATTAAAGCACATCGAATCTCACTGCTCTCGCCTGTACGTCGAAAAGTCGCGGCATTACTGCGGTGCGGCCACAAGCGAATCGAATGTGTTAAATGAAGCGTAGTTGGTGTCGAGTGTACATTTGAGGGTCACGCCGGAGCGCGGAGGGAGGGATAGTGCAGTTTTGAAACGATAGATTTATAATTTAATTCTAAGAGTTATTTGTTTAGAGAAAATAGGGATCAAATAGAAGATTCTGGTCGTCTGGTTTATCGTAATTCTTACAGGTGCTATGAAGCTCAAAATTTTGACAGCTAGTCTTACCAAGGGGCATCATTTTGTCCAGTTCTGAGTTGTGGACGTCAGATAGGCAAAACAGTTGCTTTAGGAAAAAGGCTAGGCAGTTGATGATTTGTTTAGAAAAATACTATTTGGCGATGTATGGCTGGATGGTGTCAAATATATTATGTAAACTTCGTCGTAATCAAGCAAATTAAAAATAACATTAAAATTTGTGTAAGTCCCATGTCACAGGGCGCGTCTATTGCCGGGACCGAATGTAAGACACCGTATTGCTATAGATGACAGAAACAAAAAATAACACTTTCTAAAGGGCGTAAAAACCTCTTAACGAAGCCGAAAGGCACTTGTTCTCCCCGTCATTGTGATCATTTTTTTGTTCTACACCATACATGGAACATACAGGAACCTTCTAGTTACGAAGATATTGGGGGTCAAAGTTCCAACTTTTTGACAAGTTATTTTTTAAATACAAGTTTTTAATGTAAGATTTTTACACCTCCACGACCCCCGTATTGTTCAATCCATCCATCATCATCCATGTTTTGAGTGCGTTACATTGAGTTTTACCACAAAATATGATATTTCACCCCAAAAAAAAAGTCGTTTCCCAGCAATCATTTTTGCGTAAAGGTACTTAGTTTGATGTACAGAATGCTTGGTTGACGGCTTCGTGATGAGGTTGTTTACACCCTGTATATAATTAATGTTAATTTAACAGACCCTAATAAAACTTTAACAATCTTATTTAAATCAAACTTACACTCTCGAAATAAAAGAATGCACTAAAATCCTCTTACTTTTATATTGAGAATAGCGACATCTATCGCGCTGGCATCGAGTTAATCTTTATTGCTTCGTCCGACCGCGGCCGCAGACGGATTGTGGCCGGCCGCTCCTAATGTTCTTAGTTCTAACACTTCGCTTGTATGCACTCCTGATACTTTTTGGTCCAATGGATTATGTTCACGGTAAGTGCTTTGACAGGGTGTTGCATTAGATTATTGGATCGGCGATCCTTTATTCATTGCCAATAGTTCTGTTGTGGGTACAGTACTAAACTAACGAATTTATTTTTAACAGCACGTTTTCGTTTAGTAATAGTGTAATAGCATTGTTTAGAATGATACTCGCCGCTGGATCGAAGACGGATCGTCGCCCGCGCTATGTTAACTCTTCGGTCGTATGCAAGCCTAGTACTTTTCGTTCGTTTGGATTACTCCATTGTCGGATTAAGCTTCAATTAGGATCATAACACTGATCATTTGCGATTAGGTAACAGGTGTCGGTAAAACTGTAGGTAAAATAAGTTTAGCGGTGTGCCACAAAACCTCAATTTAGGTACCATCTATTTCATACGGCTGTCAAAGAACGACAGTTGCAGTTTGAATTTACGGACCCGTTCAAGTAAATATAGTCAATTTCCTAAGCAATTTCATTTTTCCTGATTGAAATAGCATAGTCAATGACAGTAATTTTCTTTTGTTTTATTGAGAGAAGCCGTCTATTTCACTTAACATTAATCACAACACTGCTATATTGCCAGTAATTGCTAAAGTCGCCGCCATTGGCCAGGCTTGGGCTAGTTAAGGCGACATTCCGCTGTTCCGTGCCAGCGATCGACTGATAAAGATGCTGTTGCATCGTCAACACTTAGCTTCTAACTTACTATTACTGGTTATTCAGACAATCTAATATTGCCTTTATTGATTTGAGCTACATTGATTCTCAGTAGCAGCTTCGAATTTGTGTTCGATTTATGGTAATAGGTTCGTCCCTAACTAAAACTGGCAAAATGTGCACGTATACCACTGCCTAACTGTTCGAGGAAACAAAGTATGATGTTTATATGTTACGATTTTTTTCTTGTGTCTGTCTCTGTACCTGTATCAAAGAGTTCAATAATATCCTTGACTATTTCAGGACATTCAAATTTAGTAATGGTCGCACTTGCAACTGAAGATAATATTTACAGCAATCCACTGCTGGATCCTCTAACGTAACGTAGAAATGAAATAAAACTTGAGGCTGGAGCAAATAATGAAATATTTTAAATTCTTCAAGACATCCCCAAAAACGTCACTCCACCGAACCTGTGAGAGGTTATAGGAGGCAACGTTTTTCACTTACAGGGATATAGAAGCTGGATGAGAGTAACTGAGGATTAAGTTTGATGTGAATCAAGACGGTAAGGAATCCTGAACCTTTCAGGATTTCTACAAAGCCGATGAACAGACGGCATACTGATCGCCAAAAAATTTAGTGAAACCTACACGTAAAAACAATAAGAATAAATCAAATAGTTGTTACAATTCAACTTGACTAAATGCTTCCACTTATCGCGATCGACTGCTTAGCTTAACATAGAACTCTCCCAAATATGGAGCTCCTGTGTTGTCGCTACCAGCAACCAGTTTCCCGATTTAGAATATTTCGACAACTAACCGAATTGATTACAAATAATTATTGGCGTACTGCCATATTTTACCATGGCAATGATTTGTATTTTGATTCGATGTTTACAATCGACTCGACGAACTAGTGGTACCTCATTCTATTATTAATTGTTAAAGCGAGTTTCAAAATTGGGCAACTTGGTGTGCACGTACACCTGAAAACCAAAATGTAGAAATTGTCGATGATAGTGTATTGCATGAATTTATCAATCAAGTCCTGGAGTGCCTCAAGGATCTATTTTGGGACCGGTACTACGTTATCAATTATCAAGCTCATTAGATATACATTTAGTTTTTGTTACCAATCCTATCCTTCAATAACTAACGCGAAATGATTACGTTATGAAAATGGTTACGTAAGAATGTAAAAAAATATTTGAAACCTATCAATGATGATTCTCAAGATAAAGAATCTCCGGTTGAGTTAACTTTATGTTTATTAATAGATGTTTAACCAAAATCCTTGATCTCACGAGTATTCTAAAAGAAACTGCTTTCATTACTACGAAGAGCAGTTGCAACCAGTATCGAACGTAAAGCAACAAGACATTAAAAAGAAAAAGTACAAAAGGAAATAAATCCATTACTAACTCTATCGGGGGAGCCCATAAGTCGAATCAATTACGATGCTCATTCTTACAAGTTATAACTATAATGATTTATAGCTAATCATTATTGAGAGAATACAAAGTTAAGTTTGCTATCGGGAAAAAGTTTATAACAAGCTTTGATTTTAAAGACAGTAAGCCGGGTGTAGCCTAAAATGTTGTTTGGTGTAAACTTTAGGAATTCAATTTATAAAAATAATTTATTAAAAGTTTGGCGGGGTGCATTCTAAAAATTTGCAAAAATAGCGTAATAATTGAATATAAATACTGTCATCATCTGCCTAGCCTTTTCCCAACTATGTTGGAGTCGGCTACCAGTTTTATCGGATGCGGCTGAATACCAGTATTTTACATGGAGCGACTGCCTATCTGACCTCCACAACCCAGTTAGTACCGGGTAATACGATACCCTTGGGTAAAACTGGTTGTCAGACTTTTTGGGCCTCTGACTACCTAACGACTGTCAAAAATCTACAAATGACAGCCGGGACCAACGGCTTAACGTGCTTTCCGAGGCACGGAGAAAACTCGGTATGTAAGTGGCGGTCACCTATCCACAGACCAACCTAGGCAAGCACGTATAAGTACATATAAAGTACTGTCAAGGAATGAAAATGTTAAGCACTCAATTTTTTCTGGCTACGTTAGTATTGACAACCTGTTGAATCAAAAGACCGTTAAAAAACGTAATATCATCATTTGAATATCTGCCTAGCCTTTTCCAAACTATGTTAAAGTCAATAGCCATACAAATAAAATAAGTTGTGGAGGTCGGAGCGCGGTTCTAAACTATCGATTCTATAGTCTAGTTTAAAATAAAAATGTATCAAAATCGGCTTAGAATAAGTCAGTCTTTAATGATCTAGCTAGTGTCAAAGTAATAAATGGAACGAGTTGAACTATTTTATCAAATGCCCGATAACAGCAACTTGCAATATCTTCATGATTTACCTAGACCATTAAATATATTAAAATGATCTTGTTTGTAAATGAACTAGCCTTAGGCTTAGTTGTAAAATCAACGATTTCGTAACGTTTTCATTACGATTATGACTAAAACACGAGTGGTTAGCTTCGAGTACCTAACGGTTAATTATCTGGGTCTGGAAATTATCAGACAAAAACGAAATTTTTGCCATTGCGGGTAAATCCTGGGCGAGGCTGCTGGCTGGCAGAGGAGCGTGGAGATTGGCACAAACAAAGAGGCCAGCAGTGGGTGAAGTTGGCTTGTGGATGATGGTAGTGAGTTTCTTTCAGAGAGGAGCTCGTGGCTAAATAATAACAGCCGCTGCGGACCAACCTAGGCAAGTGCGGTTTAACCTGAAGATCGACATCTTCAGGTTAAACCGCACTTGCCTGGGTTGGTCCGTGGATTAGATCACCCATTATATATCGAGTAAGGCCCATGCTTAGGAAAGCACGTTAAGCCGTTGGTCCCGGCTGTCATTTGTAGGTCTTTGACAGACGTTACAGGTAGTTAGTGGTTGACGACCCGAATGGCGCAGCGGTAGTGAGGCTGCCTTACGTTCTTAGGGTCCTAGGTTCGAATCCCGGTCGGAGCAAATGTTTGTGTGATGAGCATGGGCATTTGTTTCCGAGTCATGGATGTTTATATGTATAATAAGTATGTATTTACAAACAAAAAGTATCTATGTAGTATATCAACTATCTGGTGTCCACGACACAAGCCTCGTTGCTTAGCTTAGTGTGGACCTAGATGGCGCTGTGTGTAATGTCCAGCGATATTTATTTATTTATTTATTTAGTGATCCGAAAGTCTAACAACCAGTCTTAAAAAGGGGTATCGTTTTACCACGTACTAACTGGGTTGTGGAGGCCAATATACATAGTTGGGAAAAGGCTAGGCAGATGAGTATCCACCAACGCGCACGGAGCCCAAATGGTGGAATTTCCTCTCACGGAGTGAAGGCCTGTATTCCAGTATTTCCAGGAGTGCCAACACTACAAACTGATTTGTATATTATAGGCTGATTATGTCACAGCTCACAGAAGGTGAAAGCGTGGGAGGTATTTGAGTCCTACATGAGTCAATAAGCCAAGTTAATAACTTTAGGTTTAGTAAACTTTGTTTAAGGAGGCCAAAACTATACCAATGCTATGTATTTTCGCATCGACTGAAATAATTAGGAAGGGGGTTTTTATAAACAAACTCATTGGCTTTTTAATTATACTATTTATAATGATTTTATGCAAGTTTTTAAGTTTTTGTAAGAGTAGGGGAACGAAACGAATGGATGGACTGTGTGAAGGATGATATGGGTAGAAAGGAGGTGACTGCTGAGATGACGAGTGATAGAGAAGTATGGAAGAAGCAGACATGTTGCGCCGACCACAAATGAATTGGGATAAGGGTAGGAGATTTTATGATGAATATATCAAGCTCCAATTAAAGAAAAAAACAGTGATCTTGAACATCATGGAAGATCGTTGTATGGAAGATAAAGAATTGCTGCACTGAACCCAAGCAAATGAAATGATGATGGTAGGATGATTGCAAAACAGATGATGTTCAAGCAGCAGAAAATATCATCATCTGCCTATCCATTTACCACGTACATGTTGTTGTTGCGGTCGGTTTACAGTCTAACTGGATGCAGCTGAATACGAAACCAGTATTTTGTACCCTTCAACTATTAGCGAAGTAGACACAATAGTTAAACAATAGCGTCACGACCGAATCGGTCGGCTCCACAGACGAAGATTTATTGAGTGTTTGAATAACTGACCTCCTCAACTCAGGTACTCGGTAATTTTTAGTTTTTGGCGTCTTCATTTATTTTTGTCGAGGTTTTTGAGCGAATTTCCTGTCCTCATTTAAACGTATCAGTTCATGACTAATTATGACCTTATTATAAATCACTCCGGAAAGCAAACTTGTAGCTTTCTCATTTTACAATTTAATGCTTTCCGCTTAATACCAGAGAGCAAAACGCGAAGTTTATAGTTTGTAACTTACTGAAACAATAGCCTTCTCAATAGCTAGTACCAAATCAAAATCGGTTCATTGGTTTCCAGGATTGTAGGACACATAATATATATACGTGCGTATTGACAGCTATTTAGCAGCATTTTGAAGAATTGTGTCAAGTTTTATTTTTTGAGAGCGATAAGCCTAATTTTACAGGTAGTTGAATAGAAAGAGGAGACTTTCCTCTGCAGTAGTAAAATGCAAGTAAAAATTTAATAAATTGATAAATATTAACTATGTTAAAGATTTTTTCCCAATTTATTTGGAGTCACAGCTTATCTTCTTCTTCCATTCTTCTCTATGTCGTCGTCATCTCAGCAGTTACCCCTTTTTTAGCCGTATCAATATTATGTTCTTATCCGAGGCGAGTCAATACTTGTTTGTAACTCGATCCTCGATTCAAGTTTTATCTCACCAGCAAACTATCTTTGTCGGCGTCGATACATCATTAATTCATTTTATTTCAAATTTCGAACACTTGTTCGTTTTTGAGTGATAGCTTTCTTAACAGCCAGCCGTGTTTGAAATCATTTGGAATGTAACTTATCGTATGGAAGGTTTTTTTCTTAAAGATGGCGGATGAGAAAGGTTGTCTGTCAAAAAAGTTATCTTTAGGTATATTTTTTGTTGTTGTTGGAACATGCATGTGAAAATGGAAATATGGGTTTCGATACTACAACTCCTTTACTTGCCATACTTTGTTCTTTATTCCTCCAAGGCTTATTGGCTGCATAAACTGCTTTTTTTCATGTTATTTTTTTAATAGCCTTCTACATTTATACAGGGTGGAATTTTTGCATGCCACCTGGAGGGAAAGTACTCTAAATACTGGAGATAGCAAATTTTACTCAAAGGATAAATTCGCGTGCCACACTCGGGAATCGAACCGGCTAAATTCCAAAAAAAATATGGGTGTTATTTTTTTGGAATTTACCCGGTTCGATTCCCAAGTGTGGCAAGCGAAATTTCAAAATTTCTTTTTAAAAATAAAGGAATGTTGCCTTTGAGTAAGTCCCTCCAGGTGGCATGCAAAAATTCCATCCTGTATATCCTACTGCTGAGCAAAGGCCTCCCCCCATATCCTTCCAGGTACTCTTCTCCTGCGCCACCTCTTTCAAGGTCGACCTCGGCGGAGTCGTCTATCCTCAGGCACCCATTGAATTGAGACCTTTGCCCAGCGGTCGTTATGCATGCGACTCAAGTGACCCGCCCAGTCCCATTTGAATCTGGAAGCTTTTTTGTCTACGTCTGTAATTTCAGTTTTTGAACGCAGTGCAGTGTTCCGTAATTTGTCATGTTCTTTTTACACCCAGAATGTACTCCACTCATGTTTTATTAAATTTAAAAAAGGTATTATATTTTTCTCCGTTCTTGTAACTGGTCTGGACAAGTGGTCCCTTGGGCCCATGGGCCTTTTGTCTAGGCTCTCAGGACGAACACTTTCTCTTTCCAAATTCCCATTCACACCAAAAATTCTATAAATCTTTTTTCAAATGAGGTCCGTTTCGAAATATTCCGGTAGCTGGTCTTATAGTCTATGGTAATTACGTCCGTCACTGCTTCTGTGAAGCGACAGTAGCTGTAGGCTATGATATTTAAGTGGTTAACGGTAGCTTTGTAGGCGTTTGTGAAGCAATGAGTCTGGTTTTAAATTCTTTGGGGGTACGTGGACTTCTTATGACGTCTTCCGAGTAATAGTATCACGGAAGAATGATTGTCTTGATGTCTAGTGGTTACAGGACTACTGAGGGATCCGTAGGTTCGATTCCTGGGTTAGACAGGATTGGCAGGGAGGAATGTCATTCAGGCTTTAATCAGAAATCACGTCTATTTAAAGCCTGAATGATAGATAAGGAGGACTAGTCTGTTAGTTCTCTTTGGATCTGTGACAAAGTCCTGTTGGTTGACAAAGATTCTATCTCATACTGATGTTCAAGAAAGTTGCACCTTCCGAATTATTATGCTCTTCCTAATTGACTCTGTGCTGTTTATTATGATGAGAGAATAAAGTAATTAGTAGTATTCGTTTTCTTCAAAATTCTGTTCCTAATGATTTTCTGTTAATTGATTTGGAACAGAATTAATAACATTAAATATGTAATAACTAAAAATAAGAGTTACACTACGTGAAAAAATGAGAGTAAAACTAGAATGTACTACGGGAAATTCTAGTTTTACGTTTATTTTTTCAACTTCTCTACAATCAACTAAAGATTCCATTTCATCTTTAACATGTCCTACATTTATACCATTTTTTGTACAACCGGAAACATCACCGGTCATCGACAATTTGTTCCCATCATAGTCGGTATCAAAACAATTACTTTTTTTCAAGTTATTTATCGAATGATTCACGAGACACGCGTGAGCAAAAAGCGTGGAGCGTACCGTTGGTTGTGTGGACGCATAAAATGGCGCTTCTGTTCTGAAGTTGAACTTCGAGCTTCATTATTAGATTATTCGTTAAGGTCTAAATGGATGATAATGAATGAAAATGCTATTCATTTAGACCTTAGAAAAATTCCTGAATAAGTGATTTGTTTGTATGTATTGTTTATGTATACAGATAAACAATACATAGCTGATAACTTCGTTGTGCTACTTCTCCTCCTCAGTTAAGGCGCTAGGAACTGATGAATGGTGGGCGTCATGTATAAGCCATAAGTAACGTATATCTGTATTATGTATAACGAAAAAAGTATTAATTAAAGTATAAATTACGAAGTTATTAGCGCAGTGGCGTGTTTAGAAAAAAAATGCGACCTAAAAAATGTAGCAACATTTTAAGCGCCACCAAAAAGTTCAAAGCTCTCTTTAAAGTTTTTGTGAAACGTTTTTTTGCTATCATTCGGAGTCCGGACGATCTTTGATTTTGTTAGTAGCCTGTTGTCATTGTATTTCAATGAATATTTCTGTTTATTCGCATTACATTGCTTGTTTAGTATTAGATTAGGAGCCAAGTCAAGTTTTTGTACTGGCTGTGAACGATGAATATTCTTTTATTGCCTTTAGCTGTTTAAAAGGTGTGTCCCAGTTGACTATGTAATGTGGTATTTTTAGGGATATTAGTCATTCGAATTTGTGATTCAATGAATTCGTTAGATTTAGTTTAAAAAGAAGTCCACGTGCTCGCAATCGCTGTTTATTTTGTACAGTTTCATATTTATGAGCGGTCCACTTTTGACAAAGCGAGCAATATCTCGGCTTAAAAGCTCCATTAAATTAAAAGAAGATAATTTTACTAATGCATTGGGGCATCAGTTTTAATATCAATCTTGCCTTTTTTGGTCTGCACGCATACGACTGCATGGGATGGCAAATCTCAGTTGTCAAAGTTTTGAGCATGTGATGCTGCCTGATACTGCTATAATGGACAGATTAAATGGAATGTAATGCGATTATATGGTACCAAGAGGATCTGACCGTAAAAGTCTTCGTGTTCTCCAAGATTTTGGGGATAGTAAGAGAAGTGACAACTTTTCTTTAAAAGAAACGGATGAAAAACCGGCCAAGTGCGTGTCGGGCCACGCGCAGTGTACGGTTCCGTAGTAGCCCGTTATAAACAAGCAACTACTCCATCTTAGTCACTTTAAAGGATTTATTCTAACGATTTTGTATTTGGTACAAAATTATCCAACACCCAAGTTCAACGACTGTCACTGCTAAACTAATAAAGTTATCTTAACCGCTATTGTTTTTCTTTAAAGTTCATGAAATGCACTATCATTATGATTTTTTACAGATTTTTCAATCCAGCAGTTTAGCTTTCAGAGGGTGGACAAAAATTTGATATTTCGTAAATAAAGTATTTAATCGAAAAATAGTACTAGCAACCCCTAAGTCATTTTAAACGAGATGACGAAAAAAAATACCCTAAAAATATATAATATTATTTTCCAAAATTTTATTTTACCACTTTGTCGGCTTACCTAATTGATATACATCATCATCATCATCATCAACCTATTAATGTTCCCACTGCTGGGACACAGGCCTCCTCTCTATGAGAGAGAATGGGCTCTAATCCACCACGAGGGCCTAGTGCGGATTAGTAGATATCACATGTTTTCGAATTTTTTGGTTCTATGACATGCTGGTTTCCTCACGATGTTTTCCTTCACCGTTTTGAGAGCAGAGGTGATGACATAAATTACACAAAGTAATACGCCTGTCTGGGTTCGAACCCACGACTTAATGTTCGTAAGTCGGGCCACCGCTGCTCAACAACATTGATATATATACCCCTACAAATTTACAGCTTTCTAGTACTAACGGTCTCTTAGCAAAACCTCGGATAAACAGACAGACAGACATGACGAAACTATAAGGGTTCCTTGTCAGGACTACGGAACCCTAAAAAATAGTCACCAGTAGTTAAGCGTTATACGTTGGTTTGTCAGGTTCTAAAATAAACTACTTAGGTATTTCAAAACATGAAACCTAGATTGCATCAGTCTGTACAGACAAACAAATCTTAAAGTATCACTTACAATAATTACTCACAAAACCAGAGACAACATTAGAATCCCAGAGGAGCGCGGGAAAACGTTGGAATCCATTTTGTAAGTTTGACGTTTCAGTAACATGGCGCATGGCGGCGCTCTAATCTTGTTGACGTTGTTTCAAATTTCGAACTCAGCTTACGGTCGAGCTTTGCTTCGGTCAGTGTTCGCTGCCGATTTTATGAGATGGACAAATGCATTGGTCTGTTGTTTAGGGACGAAAATAAGGACTGAAAGTGTACATATGCTTTTTTTTTTACCACGGTTCAGGCATGTGTGTGATCAGATCAGATCACCAGATCTATTTATATGTACGTGAACGAACCGAAAGGAGTATTGTGTTACATTGAATCCTACCTTGAACCGTGATATTTCAACCCCCAAAAAAAGTCGTTTCTCAGATATAATTTGCGTAGAGTTATTTAGTTTGTGGTTCAGAACACTTGATTGGTGGCTTCGTGAAGGGTCTGTCTACACCTTTTTTTTTTTTTTTTTTTCAGCTGGGAAATCATCAAATGACTTCTCCCGCTCGGGGCACTGACACTCCCTCCTGCTCCAGGAGGGAGTGTCAGACTTTTACTGACTAAAACCCATCCATGTTCCTACATCGCCCTTTGTGTTCCGGAGCCACGGTATCTCTTTCGAACAGTCCCGCAACCCCGGGTCTGTTTACACCTTGTATAACGTTCTATGGGACATAAGCAAAAAAACTTTCCTATCATAAATCCTCATTGACAAAATCATTGGACTACAAGCCGAACATAATATAAATTATCATCCAATGAATCTTCCACAAATCTATCCTGGCCTTCTGCAAATTTGTTGGGCTATTTAAGAGCTCAGAGTTCAATTGTTGCGGCACGAGAACGAGTGATAATTGAAATGCGCACGCGACGATGAGCGTGGACTTCTCCAATGTGTGGATATTCGACGACTTAACAAATTTACATGAGCTCGCATTGTCTAAAATCTCCAGTAAATGACAGGTCAGATTAGACTGGTGGTTTGAAACGTTGATGAACCTACAACTTAGGCATAGATCAGAAGGTTAGGAACGATGTAGAAGATAAAAAGTAGCCGCTAATAGAAAAATGGATTTATTGCGTGTGGCGCCCGCACGGTTTTTAAGATTGATTCTAATGGAGATTAGTCGCGTGATTGGACGTGATAGTTTTTTTGCTACTTGTAAGGCAGAAGATGCGAGAAGCACAGTTGGTGGCTGTGGCGACGCTATGGGGAGTCCTGTGTTCATAAGTGAACGTGATTTGCCTGAAATGGTGATAATGAAGATGAAAACATTTCATCTTCAGTGATGGCAAAAGAAAGAACGTAGGAGAAATAGACGTGATAATTAAAAGTATTTGGAAGTAGTCCTATAAGACCGGTAGCTGACTTTGGAAAAGATGGAGATTACTAAGCTATGTGCCTAGTAATTTTGCTATTTTCAGATTGCGAGTATGCCTTGTTCTACATGGTTCTAATGGATTCTAGCACATCATAAAGAACTCCAAGTATGCCATTGCTATTGGCACAACAGTTCGCCTTATCAATGAAAGTTTAAAGTTGTTTTCTGTTTTTTTTTGTAAAATCTTTCTTATTCTTATTGGTCTCTGATCATTATTACTTCTTATTCTTGCTAGTTTAACTAGAACCAGTACTAACTGGGTTGTGGAAGTCAGTTAAGCAGTCGCTGCATGTCAAGTAGGTACTGGTATTCAGCCGAATCCAACATAGTTTGGAAACGTCTAGGCAGATGTTCCTTGTTAGTTTAACCTTCTGCATTATCAGACTCGTGGTATCTTCGTCTTGATAGTCGCGTGTGAGCATGTGCGAGTACATAGCGCGGATACTTTCATCTAATTGCTTGAGGAAAAGTGTGCGGTGTGATTTTTTCCTGTGTATTTAATTATTGTCCGACATTTTCAAGTGTTTACTGTCTCTTCCAAGTGGACCATGGAGCATTTGCGTCTAATATCGTATTCAGAATTGGATACGTACTTAGGGGTAGACGAAAGCCCGTCTGTTCCCACTAGTTCAGTTGACCAGTTCAGTTAACTGAACTAGTGAGCGGAGCCTCTTCCTTCTTTCTTTATTGTGTGGAGTCTAACTTGGTGTCAGAGTTTTTATGCTGCTCATGGGCCTTTGACTGGCTTTACATGCCGTCAAGAAATTTATCCCAGGCATACTGGTTTCTTCATGATGTTTTCAAGCAAGTGCTAATTATACAATACGCACATGAACCCGAAAAATCAGAAGTGCGCGTCTTGGGTTCCGACTTGAGAGAGACCTTTGACTTGGCAGTCCGACGGTTACACCGCTAGGCTATGTCGGTTTCGTTGGAAGGCCTCCCACTAGGTGGACCGATGACCTGGTGAAGGTTGCCGGGATCCGCTGGATGCGAGTCGCACGGGACCGGGTAATGTGGTGACACTTGGGGAAGGCCTATGTCCAGCAGTGGACGTCTTTCTGCTGAAATGATGATGATGCCTCTTTTTTTTTTTTTTCTGATGGGAAATCGTCAAATGACTTCTCCTGCTCTGGGCGGAGCAGGAGGGAGTGTCAGACTTTTACTGACTATAACCCATCCATGTTCCTTCATCGCCCTTTGTGTTCCGGGGCCACGGTACCTCTTTCGAACAGTCCCGCAACCCCGGCAGGCATCGGTCCTTGCGGACCCCTTTCTTTTTGCTGACTCTCTTTGAGGCGCGCGTGGAACACGAACGCGCCGTCGACACGGCCTGTCGTCATGAGACGGACGGATGGCAAGCTAACCCATAGCCCACCGTCCACAGGCCCGGTGGCCTCCGACGCTCGGGGCGTCTCCCGCGGTTGATGATGATGCCTCACGATGTTTTGCACTAACACATTGACAATCATGATCCTTTTCATTTCGCAATTCAACAATATTAATTGCGTTATTAAAAAGCGGCACCGCCAATACATTTGCTTCGAAACCTCCGCCCAAACGCGCGCGTACGAGCGGTGTCGAGTGGGAATCACCTTGGGCGCCACATAGCTTCTCCAAACGACACTTCATGTGCATTGAGCTCGCTGACATAACCCAGTCTGTGTACAATGTAAGTTAGTAGCCAACAAACCTCGGAGTAGATTAGATAAATGCTTGTGCAATCGATTCTCACAATTAGCACTTGATCGGAACGGCGTGAAGCATTGTTTGATTGCTCATAAAGTCTCGTTAAGTTCATGGTCAGGTGAATAATCGAACGCTCGGGTTAAAACACCGTCATCGCTTATGAAATGCTGTTACACCAATTAGGTCCGGGATTCAAAAGGTTCAGTACATTTGCGGTCAAATGACTTTTTGTAAGGGTGACATAAGCTTACTATCTGGGAAAACATTTGTTTGGACATTGCATATATCGTTTTCTTTCCTAAGTGTTCATAAATCATAAAGTTCATAGCAAATTACTTAGCTTTGTCACTATTAATCAGAAATATACGTGTTCCAAGAAACAAATTGTATTATGTAGTAAAATATTGTGCATGTTCTGGGAATGGACTCACGATTTTAACGCACGATCTTTTGAGTCCCACAACGTTTTAGGCCTTTGTCACTTGTGCGAAAAGTTATTAAATTAGGCAAACCTAATTTAGCAGACAATACAGCAACAAAAAAAAGGCCTTTACGCTGGGCTGAGGCTTACACAATTAACTACTAACAACCATGAAAATATTTCGCGACATCAATAATCAATTTATAAAAATGACACGTAAAAAATCTTACACATTTTCGGCTCATTTCGGTCAGTTCGCCCGCCCGCACAGCCTGTCAATCTTTTCAAATTCGGAACGCTATGTGAAGTGACGTTTCCTGCGGCGGTTTTACTTTTTTAATTAGCCCTAGTATGGGCAACGGCACAATTGGAAACTGTCACATTGTCTATGGTTTGAGATGTAACGGACCTTGGATGTGGGCAGTGCGGGTTTTGCTGTTGTGAAATCAATTAATAAGACGATGCATTTTGTGATGGATATGACTTAGGGAACGAAAGAAATACATAACTAAGTAGCACATGGGTAATCTTTTTCAACGATATTATTAAAATTAAAATACTGACCGCTTTACGAAGCTAATCCAAAGAAGCACAACCAACTGAAAGCAGTCTTTATCTTCTTGGACTTTTTGCAAAAGGAAAACATTTTCTCTTTAGTTACTATTAACCTAATATGACTCCACGTTTCGCCTTCTCTGGCCGAGTAATTACATAGTAATTAAACTTATTGTGCCCAAATGCGGTCTATATTTCGCCTAAGGCTTACCAAGATTAGACTTCAAATTTTATCAGAATCTAATACTAGTCTCAAGTCTGTTCTTATTAACAAATCCATAATTAAAATTCATTCAACATTGACCGTGGGTGTTTCCAAGTTCAATAAAATGCAACATCATTACTTTCGCTAAGACTTTCTATTGTTAGGTGTGGGAGTTAAAAAAACTAAATAATTAGTCTATGCCGTACAGTGTTGATTCATTTGATAGGTTGTTATTAGGCTGTTTGTACAATCACGGACTGTAAAGGTTCGCCAACATATAACTTCTAACCCTTTCGCCAGGGTAGCCCGCGAAATTCAAATGTTCTTGCATTTTTTGCAATTTGCAGGTTGTATGTTGATTATGAATAGGCTTGTGTCCTAAAAAACTCTAATTAGTTCGTCAGTTATATTATCAAAAAATATTTGACACGTATTTTTTCTTTTCTTACGTAAACCAAAATTGACGAAGATACGACGCTTTTAAAATTCTCAATACGTCGCGCCGTGCTATTATTTTTAGTGCGTTGTGAACTTGTGACGTCATGAGCCCCCACTCCCGAGTTTTGATGCGTTTTATCTTTGTCAATATTCATTGATTTACAAAAACAAAAAATACGTGTCCATTATTTTCCAATACTCTAACTGACGGAATAAATAGATTTGTAATTTATTGATGGTGGAAACTAGCCTATTGCGTACGTATATATTTAGAGAATTATAATCATTAATAAAACCTTTGCCTACACTTTCGAGGAACACAAGCATGAAGTTATTGGGTGCATTTCAATACTGTAGTCTAAATGGAGCATCAATGTAGGCCAATGGACAGTTCTAACTTTCTGATGAGATTGTTTCTCGTTTTGTAGGTAGGTAGGTAGGTAGGGGCAGGATGTAAGCAGCTATCAAAATGGATGTGGTATTGTCCTATCTTGACTTCTAGTATTAGGGTAGATGACACCATAACACAATAATTCCAAGGCAAAGACACCAATCTCTAAAAAAAACGTTATTTTGGGACTGAAAACCCGATTTGTTTTCAATTAATTGCCAAATTAAATTTGTAGTTGCTTTGAATTCAATTAATAGTTCGAGTCATTGAGATGACCAAATAGTGACGTCACAGCATGCTATTGCCATACAAAATCAATGAGAGAACCGCGTTTTGACAGCTCTTAAAATGTATGTCAATTGATTAGTTTGTCATCTACCCTGTTCAAAGCCAAATACAGCCCATATTGCAAGTGTTTGCAGTGCCAACAATTTACATGTGAAGGTAGTGAGAGGATCTGCAGTGCAAGTACGTAGCACTCGATTCGATACGATTCGATAAATCTGACAGTTATTCTCGATAAAATGAATTTTTAACCAATCGAAAAGTCGGATTTATCGAATCGTATCGATTCGATCGTTATCGATTGGCGAGGCGAACATGGCCAGTTATTGCACAGGACAGAGACACTTTTTAATTTCTAAAAAAAGTTAGGCTTGGCAAGGGAGATCCCTTGCCAAGCCTAACTTTTTTTAGAAATTAAACGTGTTCGTGGGTTCAGTCGCTCGAGCGATCAGAGGTCGATCACATTCTATTCTTTTCTCAACGGCTAAGCTGATTTGCAAAAGTCACTCTTTCAATGAATGTAGCATTACCTTTTTTAGACTCTAGCCATACGCGCATTAGTCGCATTACCCGCCATGCTTTTATTTTTCTTTCTAATAATATTGCGTCAGTCCAAAGCGTGTAACCCGCCTTATCCCATCTCAATTGACACGTATCCCGCTAATGGAAATGGGCTTTATTTTTTTAACTTTTAATTAATAACGTTGTTCTTTAATCTATGGTTGCGTTGATAACGCCCAGTACCGTGTCGAAATAATCGGTATTATATTTAAATCGATACACGACTCGATTAAAATAATAGATAACTTATTATTTAGTTTCGGATCCTCATTTGTTTTGTGGCGGAGAAATTTATTTTCTCTGTAAAGTAATTATTTATTAATATGATTTTGTTTTGTTCCAGTAATAAGGAAGTTTTTATAAAATACCATAGGTGGACCGGACCACCAAGAAGAAATTTGGTAATTCTCAATAAAGAAAAAAGAGCTTTAAATTAGGTAGAAAGGATATAGGCAGAATATGTTTATGCACTTTTTAAGTATTGAAGAGTCTACCATCAACATTCTACCACCCATTCAATATTTCCAATACACAAAACCGAAAAAAAAACAGACGCCATCTTGTCTCATTTTTCCCGCCAACTGTCAACGTTCACAGATAATAAATTATTATGCGCGCAACTAAACGCGCGCGTTTCGTATCTCAAACGACGGCTCGCCGGGCACAGACAATAGCTCTAGATTAGTGATGGCGGGCGAAGGAATCAGATGTCACCTGTCAGAAAATATGGTAATTAATTTTGTAATGAGCCTGTTTTCAAGGTGGTTTTGATGAAGAGGCCGGTTATAAAGATTTTTCAGGAAGTTGTATATTTTAGGTTATAATGTTTTTTCTGGAACGCGTGAGATACTTATTGGTAAGTATTTGACGTCAAATCTATCTTATCTAACACGACAAAAAAGTAAATTAAAAAAAATACTTTTATCAATAAATTATGATTATATATTTAAATAAAATTTGGTTTAAAATACAAGTTTTGCTAGATTTGATTTTACTGAATAAAATAATAGACTTATTGCAAAGACATTCAAATATTTACGATTCTTTTAAATCTCTTTGATTTTTGACTTAATGTCATAATATTCAGCTAGAGTAACAATCAATTTCGCCTTATAGGTAATGAATCTAAAACACAGAATAAAATCATCCTATGTTTTCATATTTAAATCACAGCTCCCAATATAAGCTGTGATTATAGAAACTGATATTATCAGTTATATGTCGATATCTCGAGAATATGTGCAGAAACTCTAGAACCTCTCTAGTGTCCCGTCCCTATGTCGTAACCGGCAAAGAGTCGCGAAGTGAACAGGGAGTTCAGTTGACCGCCTAGGCGCCTTGTGCAAGCCTATGCGCTAGACTAAGGTGGATATACCTACCTCAAACTTGATAGTGTAATTAGTAATATAGTGCTGCATGGTCTTCTTTATCGTGTGCCTAAGCTGGTGTCAGAGTTTTTATGCCGCCCCATGGGTCTATGACTTGGCTCTACATGCTGTCAAGAAATTTATGTTCTCCTGAGTCCGCATAACACTGCTCAGTTTCCCTCACTCGTAATTTTTTCACCGAAGCAAGTGGTAATTCTACAATACGTACATGAAGCCGAAAAATCAGAGGAGTGCTGTATTGACATTGGAATGTCATTTTCGAGAAGAGGCTGTTGGTAAACATTTGTGAAGATATGTGTGTGGAAATTGAATTGAAAAACAAAATATTTTAGAGGTGTTAGGTCCGATTAATAACCGAAACACTATGAAATCCAGATCCACCTTGATACTTTTTATTATAAATAACAATTTTGGCTAGAAATTGGAGTAAGTATGGCAGGACACCTGTTACGAAGGTGGTGTCCTGTAGTTTCTCTACATCCACGAGAAAAAGGTGAGTGTTAATGTGTGTATCTAGCTTGATTTATACATTGGGTCTCATTCTGCTTCACATTCAATCAGGCTGCGCCAAGAAAGGTATACAGTCATATAAAAAGCAGCCAACTTAGGCCCTCAGCATATCCACATTAACCTACCGTGCCCTAAACAGGTGTATTGCACTCACGAAGCTGTGACTCCATTCATTCAGCATCACACAATACTTAGGGCGCAACATTGTAAGCAAGAATCATACTCATCTCACTTACAAACTGTTGGGAAATAATCAAAATCTCTCTCTCTGTGTTTTTTTGTTTTGTTATTAAGACTTTAGGAAGAAAGTTAAGCCACTTTTCCATCTGCCACTAGCATTTGCCCGCGGTTTTTGCCGTTATGTTCGGAAAATAGACATTCGCGGATAATGTAGCTTCCTATTAGTAAAAGAATTTTCCGACCGAAAGTTCCAAAGATAGCAAGTATCCCTTTTTCTGATATTGGTGTAGATTCTGACCAGCACGTTGGTAAATGTACCTTACTTGCTTTAAAACATACAAAATGGTTACCACTGCTCTCAAAACGGTGAAGGAAAACATCGTGTGGAAATCGGCATGTCCCGAAACCAATTACCAATATAGAAGACATTTGTGACATCTACCAACCCGCACTGGGCCAGCGTGGTGGATTACAGTACTGCCCACTTCCTCTCGTAGAGAAAAGGCCTGTGTCCCAGCTGTGAGAGGATTATATGCTGATAACGCTTATACTAAGTACCTTGACAACGAATAGACTAAAGACCACACATGACAGACATGACGTATCATAATGTTTAGTAAGTTTAAAAATAGAAAATGTGAATCGATGCCAGCAATTTTAATTCGCTTATTAATAATTTATGACTGCTGTCTACAGTCAGTGTAGATAATATTTTTGTCATCAGTAGCGTTTAATTAATTAATTTACACCTAAATCGTCATCCTGTAGAACCTATAATCGTTGGGGTAGATGTTTTCTTGAGTGGAGACCGTTAATCGGTAAGTGTAAGGTGGATCGTCCTCTGGATAGATGGAGCCACAATATCCGCAAGATGGCTGGTAGAAGTTGGATTTGAGTTACCGTGATTCGAGCTAAGTAGTGTGTAATTGGAGAGGCTTATGTCCAGCATTAGACTACTGTGATGCTGATGATAGGTATATCATGAATTATGACAACTGAAAGCTCCCTGGTTGACACTGTCTGAAAATCTGACAACAGTCTTCCCAAGGAATATCATTATAGGCATTTGCCCCATTTAAATGTTATTCAGCTGCATCCGATTAGACTGGCATTCAACCCTAGAACAATATATAGGTTAGGAAGATGAGGTTCTCTGATTCAAAAAATGAATGTGGTGTTTTTATGTCAGATCATGTCTTTCATTTAAGAGTTCGTTTTTCTCGGACTTGCAATGACGCATTTCGATCCATTTATTAAAACTATGTATATTGATCGTTTCTATGTGAAATGCGGTCATCGATTTAAAGTAACACCTATTTTCACTAATACTTTAGGCACCACCTAAATTAACGCCTAAAGTCATGTTTTGGATTTTTGACGCTCGGCTCGGCACTGAGAGTTGAAATTTCAACAATGACTGTACCTATAGCATTTACGCATTCGTTTAGCTATCACATATTCGTAGTGAAACGCACTTAAGAAACCTATTTATCAATCTACATGTAAGAGGAACCCATTAGCCTAGTACTCGTATCTACTCATATTTTTATTTAAAAAAAAACATGCCATAGATAAAATCTGTTTGTTTGACCATAGTTATTGATAGTTGCAATTTACGAAGACTTCTGAAAATGAAAATCTGTTCGTATAAATTCAGATTCTGTTTCTATGCCAATAATATTTATGTTATGAATGCTTTTATCTTATTTATTTAGACGCTCTACTTTGCTTATGAATATAGATCAGATTATTACTATTAGAGAAACTAAAAAGTACGCCACAAAATAAGTATAATAATTTATAAAAATAAATTAATAAAAAAAGGAATTAATCAGTTAATTGGTATGCGGCGCTGCGCCGTCGCGTCGCGCGTCGTCCTGGTTTTGTGTCTGCTCAGGTATTAGGCTCCCCAAAAAATCGCGGTTCTTCGACTTTTCGTGTGTGTGTGTTTGTGTGTTTGTGTTTGTGGTGTGTGTACTATTATTCTTTGCAATTTGTCAGCTCTGTCATTGACGTTACCCGATGTAAGCTGTCCCCCTTCCCACTTACTACTTACCACCAAGTGAGCATCTTCCTGCAGGGTCTAACCTTCCGTGGTCCACTTTCAAAGTCCTTGAACCGTCTCAGGACGCAACTGGGAAGATGTAACTCCAACCTCGTTAAGTGGGGCTATCTCAATGTAACAGCAGTCGGGTGAGGTTGTGGAGCTGTGTCGCAAACTATGCTCCACCCTCTTAGCTCAAAACCATGCAGCCAAACTGGCTGCCACCGACGCGGTGGAAGTGGCGAAATTTTTAACTACGCTAGGGAATGGGCAACTGTACTGTTTTTATGTCTTGTGACTGGAACTGTAGCTATATTTATTTTTCATCTTTGTTTCGACTGTTCAAAAGTGCCTGTAACTGGCCTACTTGAAATAAATGCTTCGATTTTGATTTTGGATTTTTGGGCTAGCAAAATAAAAATATGTCGTGCCAGCGATATGAAGAAGCTCTGTCTTTCGTCTAGTTAAATCTAGGGGGCTCCACTTTGGCACTGTGTTTGATAAAACTGAACTGTCAGGTGGATTTCAGGCCTTGAACAACGTTATTTCTAGTCCCAACAAACGTCACCCGTAGATCATAGCTTTAAAACACCAAACAAAAAGAGGTTACCCATTACCTACTACACCTGCCATTACCAACTAGCACAATCATTTTCCCTGACCTATATCGAAAAAAAAAAACAAAAAATCTTTTTTCAAAAGTAATTTATACTTTTTCAAAGTAAACTACAATTACTATTTGTTTGTTCAGCCAGTATTCTTTCAAGTGTTCTCAGTAAACAAATGTTTCTAACGAAGTCTTATTTTTGCGATATACCCAATGACGTAATTTTCTATGAATAAGTGTTATATGTATTAGAATCCGGATTTGCTGTTTTACAAGAATTTTGTCTTGTTTCATAGTTGTAGCGGGAAATAAATGTACGAGGAAAACAATTGTTCTTGTAATTAATGGTTATTTATGACACTGTCCTTGAGTGGCCGGTTATATCCGGTTTCGGGAAGAAGATTTTGTTTATGTTATTGGGTGAAAACAAGCAGAACCTGAGGAACTCCTATAGACGTCTGCTTTAGGCATCGCAAGGACTCAGCAGAAAAAAAATGCGGTAATGCTTCCTCAAACAAGTTTCACACGAAGAGCTGGCCATTTGCAATGCCAGAGTCACCATAGCTGTCCTAGAGATGAGGATGAAAACTCCCCAGTAATAACACCACCGGTAACATTGCCGGTGATGAAACGAAAATTCTTAACGGAGGAATCACACCGGCCGAAAAACTACGAACTGCAATGGCCAATATGGAAAACTTAAAACCGATTGCGGACTCGAGTTGACCGCTGTAGATCCAAACAGGCTGGATGGTGTATTATCGACCCATCTCGAACTTAATGCAAGTGTGGGGCTCCAACGCAGGATATTCCACATATTTTCTCCAGCCCGACCTGCAGAACTAACTGCACCACCAAGACTTGAATGGGGCAAACGACAGAGCTGTTCAGGTCGCACATACTGGTCGGATGAAATCTGGATCGTAGAAAAAGTAGAAGAAGAGGATTGGTTTTGTTAGCACTATCAGACGATTTTTTTCGCAAAGAACTCGTGAACCTTATTACTACTATTACAGGTCACAATGTTGATTGTTACCTTTGAGATCAAAATCCCTTTAAGTTTCATTTTATTCGGGCCAAAAACACATGCTTATTATTACACAAGATACAGACGTAAATATTTACGTTAAAACTACGTGTTTTACTTAACACGTGTACGTGGCTATTAAACATGTAATACGAGTAACGTAATTATTACGTCTTTACATCTGTATCAAATCTTATTATAGATCAAAAGATTTGATGGAAGTTTTATTAGCACGCTGTGTACATATAAATCATAATTTTCCATTAAGTATCCTTTGCTGTAAGATATTAGACATAGGTTTACATCGAATGCGAATTCTATGCATCAATCGACAGTTTACCACCCTTGGCCAACTTTTTGATAATCTACAGGCATTTACTGCCGTTTGCGAACGGCTTTTCATCTTTTAAAAAAATAACCAAGCGACGAATGACTGTTGCCCCTCTTCGTTTGTTCTTTTCCCACAGTTTATGGGCAATATCAAAGTTTGAAAGTTCTGGTAACAAAGTCAGGTTTTGGGCACCTGACTACCCATAACGACTTTCAATATGCACATAAGAAGCACGGGACTGGCAGGTAAATGAAATGCTTTCTGAGACATGAAGTGATGTTCTCTCCGATCGAAGCACTGACCGAAGCAAGTGTAACTTTGTCTCTCTCGATTAATCTAGTAGTCAGTTATTTCATAATTATCATCCATATCCTGAGAATTGACCCACAGATGGGCATAGGCCTTTTTTTGCAACTTCCACGTTCCTGTGCCAGCTTCGTCAATTTTTTCCTTCCGATGGTAACAATGTCGTCAGTCCATCTCACAGCCGGATGACTAACAATTCTTTTTCCAGTCCTTGGACGCCATTCGGTCAGTTATTTGGCTATTTATAAGTGCTTTGGCCCATAAACTATTAGTGACTACGACGATAATGACGAGTTCTTTGGGGGGCGTGGCAGCTTTACTATCGTCTAGCGAAGTGCAAATTGTTTGTCGCGTACTCGTAGTTATAAAAATAGGTGTATATGCCGTGCCAAGAGTTTGAGGTGGCGTGATTCTCTGCAGTTAATTTTAAATGGTCCCCGTAGTATGCTCGACAGCCCAACTAATGCATATGGGAAGCGGAACAAATGTCAATGAGGAAAATAGAAAGTGAATCTCTCACTGGCCAAGTTGAAAGCTAAGACAGCTCAAAATGCGAAAGCCTAGAACTGTAATTTTGCTCGTGTTAGCTTCTGATTAATTTGATTAAGAAGTTAAATCGACTGACAAGAAGAAGACAAATATGACACCCCGAAACCCGAAGGGAACTGGCGGAGAACTGGCGGACAGGTGTGTATCTCTAAACAGAACTCAATTCTGCTGACAAATCGTATGTTAACTCAAGATTCATTTTGATAGATATTTAATTAATAGACAATCAACCTGAAAGAAAGAAGAAGAATAATAATTGACCGACCAAAAAGTCTATAAAAAACATAGGTGATGCGCGGCGATGCATTCCAAAGTTGACGTTTAATGCACCGTTCATATTTAAAACTATTTATTTATGTATGTACACACAAAATATTTTACAGGACAATATACTCCTATTATTATTCCTAGATAACATTTAAAGCGGATCCTTTGCCAAGAACCACGCAATAAGGAACCCTAACCAACTGTTTACACTATAAAGCCACACCTGCCAACGGACAAGTTCCGTATATCTGGCACTGACCGACTACTCCGTACCCTAATTATAGAAACTAACGACTAACATCTCTACGTATGTAACTAGAATAATTACCAATTATTTATCCGTGTTGTTTTTTCCTTAAAAGATCATCTCAAGCATTTGAAGGCAAAGTGATATTCGGTCAGCGTTCAAAATGATGGAAATGTCAAAAATGTATTGGGTTGACACAACCACCAAACCCAAAAGACGAAGACGGACAGCACCAACCCTAAATAAACAGTGAAAAGGACTAGAAGATGACGATTTCAGAAGTCGTATTATTATGATGAGATTCAAAATCAAAAATCAAAATCAAAATCAAAGCATTTATTTCAAGTAAGCCAGTTACAGGCACTTTTGAATTGTCGAAACAAAGATGAAAATTAAATGTAGCTACAGTCCCAGTCACAAGACATAAAAACTGTGAAAGTACTGTAGTTGCCCATTCCCTAGCGTAGATCTCTATGGAGAAGAACGGGCAAGAAACTCCATGGACACTCTTTTAAATCAGAATATTGTTACAAAATCTTGGTTACATCATTCATGTTGAGATGGTATATTATGTGAGAACAATGTAGCAAGATGTGCACGTTAAAAGTGTCCACAGCAAAAACACACAAACAAAAAAAAATACAATTCAAAATAATTCATTCAAATAAGCCATGGCAACTAAGAGATGACCAGTCACAACTGACAGCGCCCGTTCACGGACATGACGCATGGATCAGCACCATTCAACTCAACCATTTTGAAGGGAACTAAATGATCCGACACATGCGCCACCATCAGCGAGACATTTGAGTGAGCATGACATACTCATGAGCATGATTGATATTACTACCAATGAGCCAACAATAGTAAAGTATTAAACTTGACACAATAACGCCGACAGTAAACCATATGATTTTACCTGTGTGACTGATAGGATAGCAATATGATAGTGTAGTCCAGTGTAACCGCAAACCTCAGGTTACCTTGCTTCATAGATTAGCTGATTACAATATCAAATCAGACGATATTGGTAAACGAATAACATTGTACCTATGGAAATAAAGTCATATACATGATGTATATCGTTGACAATTTTAATGTCGCTCTATTACATCAGATTTAAACATAAGTGGCGACATAATATTGATTGATACTTATAGGGAATATCACAATGTTCTTTTAAATCCCTTTATTGTTCAGAACAGCCAAAACTAAATGATGACCACGGTTGTTAAAGATGTGGACACTGATAGTCAGAATGGTCCACCGAATGGAGGTCACTCAGCCCGCTATGGACAGATATGAGCAGAGTTTTTTGTAAGATAAGATTTGTCATGATAATTACGCAAAGAACTGGAGGAACTGTAGATAGCATGATCAAGTGGTAGTAGCAGGCGATGTCTATCGAAGAACGTATCGATGTTGGAACGGAGATTCTTTGATAAGACTCCACAAATCATCAAACGTAATTAAGGAAGCCCCCAACCTGATAGACTAGCGTTCTTAAATAGGTAGCTAGGATCATCCAAATGCGGAAGACGAAGAGCCGATTGCTGTTAGGAGAGGCCTATGTCCAGCCGAAAACTGCGATAAGTAAAGTTGATCGAAGGCCAAAACAAATGATGACCTTAAAAAAACAGCCAAGACGGACTCGGTGCAGAAGTAGGCTTGGAAGAAGCAGTTGTTGCAGTACAAGTAAATTAGAAGAGACTTATCTCCAGAAGTGAACTTTATTGATTGGCAAAACAAAATGATGAGTCTTAAAGGCGGCCAAGATACACGAGATGCGGAAGACAGACAATAAAGAGATTTAGTGCAACTTGAGAGGCCAATTTTCTAACTTAAGAAAGATGTATAAGTCTTGGAGTGGAATGCGATAAGCAGAGTAGATTGGCTGCCAAAACAAATGATGACCCAAAAGATGCGGAAAGCTAACTTAAGTGTTTCAGAGCAATTTAAGAAAGAGGTTTAGTCGAAGTGGACTGCTATAATCAGAGTGAATTGATTGCCAAAACAAATTAAAGCGCAGACCACACACTGCAAATCCAATACCACAAGATTTATATTTTCAGTCTAAATAGTTTTACTGGGCCTGAATTAGAGCTAGCAAATGCCGATGTATTAAACAACATTCCTGTCTAAACTCAAATAAATTGTCTTGACTGAGTACGAGCAAAGTGTACTGGTTTAATTTTAGACGCAATTTGAGCAAAAAACATTGCGGTAGGGGCTAGAATAGAATCAATGGAAATAAAGATATTAATATTAGTAGTTTTGACGATTGACGTGTGGTTAGATAAAACGTTAATTCGGAGTTTGACACAACATGTAAAAAGCCATAACACTTGGCCCGACAGATTTTCGCGATTTGTAGACCAACGAGGTGGGTCGGCTTCTAGTCTAACCAGATGCAGCTGTATACCATTATTTTACATGGACTGCTCATCTGATCAAACAAATTGGCTTTTCTCAAGGAAGAGTTTTGGCCGAAGAGTGTACTCTACCGACGTTTTCGCGGCTGGCTACGTGACATCGCGCAGCGTAACACGACGCCGCCACTTCGTGTGTCATAGTTCATAGTTTATAAATAAGTTATATTTTGTATCTATTAGTATATTTTTATGTTGTAATGTAACTTTGTGTATTTTATCTATGGGCCTTAAGATGCCTGATAATAAAATGATTGATTGATTTACTATCAAGCCAAAGTGATATTGAATTTTTCATACGGAAATCTTCAATATCAACTCGGCTATGCCTTGAGTTGTCGGCCGGCAAGAGAATTGACAGTAAAAGTCTTATGAATCAGGCTAGTTCCTAGGTCGGAGGCCTCGTGAAGGTTTCGACAACGAAAATCTTTAATTAGCACCGCCCTTCTCTTTGTATAATTATTTGACTAATTCGTAAACATTATAAGTGGGTAAATTTTATCGTGTTGATAGTGCATTGTATGTATTTACCCAACGTCTACGCAGCGCTTACTTGTTTGTAGTTTTGTACGCAGCGTCATTTGTAGATCTTTGACAGTCGTTACAGGTAGTCAGTGGCAAAGTCTGATAACTAGCCTCACCACGGGTAATCATATTACCTAGTACCAACTGGTTGTGGACACTAGTGGAGATCAGATATAGTCGCTCCATGTAAAATACTGGTATTCAGGTGCATCCGAATAGACTGGAAGCCAACCCCAATATAATTAGGCAAACGCTAGCAGATGTCTGTGTTATGAAAACGTTAAATAGTTGCAAACCGTGCTCTATTTAAACTTACTCAGTGTAACAAGATAATGCTTAAATCTAAATCTAGGTTTTAGCTGAAAAATTCGGCCTTCAGAGCGCAGTACAAAGATTGTCATCTGTGTGTGCGCTCTATTTTAATTCAGTAGGTAATCGGGACATTTTTGCTTTGCAAATAATTTAGTGTCATTCGTCATTATAATTTATTTTGTGTGAGTTTTTAATTTAAGTTTACAGGCTCATTTTAAGAAGCGCAAGATTTTGCTGTTTTAATATGAAAATCAGCTGTTCCGAATATTAAAAAAAAAAAAAAAAAATTAAATCTTTTTATTTACAAAAAAACACTACATTAACTTTGGTTAAACACACATCGCTTAATCTTAATTTTGAAAGATTATGTGCGAGTGAGGCGTCTCGCTTGTTTACATTAAAATATGTTGTTATAAACAATCTTCATAATATTATTTATTTAATTGTGAAAACGGTTAGCCGTGTGGTATCCGGCAGAGTAGAATAGAACCAACCCATTACACTCACGGGTGTCGTATAAGGCGACTAATGTCTGAGGCAGAACACCTTGCGCCTCCGTAGACCGGAGAATGGGCAGCAGCGTTTTCTGTTAGTCTTTCATCACTGCGATCTCCAATCCGCACACAAGCGTGGAGATTACGGCAAATTCCTCCCATCATGGGAGAGGCTTATGTCCAGCAGTGGACGTTATGGGCTGTTGTAGTAGTTGTAGTAATTGTGAAAGATCTGGAGGCACTTTGTATTGATTCACTGTAAGGTAATATTTTATTAGTCGTTTTACTTGCAAAGTTTTCTTTGATAAAAATTTTATAGTTAGTTGCTTAGGGAGTCATTCAACAAGTTAGGGAACAAGTACCTCCAGGTTCTTCTTCCATATTCATAGTTACATTTCGGCTATTATATAATGGTAGGTATTCTAAACATCTTAAATTGTTGGGTGCTTTGACCGTGTAGGTTACATTATAAATACTGATGCAAATTTCAACAGTTCAATTTAAAAGCGACTGTTATTCTGCTAGTTAGGTACGCACTTAAACTGCTGAAAACCACAATTTTCCCGACTAACAATATTGTTATGATTGACAATATCATTAAACGTCATTGAATTTTCTTTTGCGTCTACATTCAAGATGAGAATAGATCAATGAGGTGAAAGTTGACGCTTAGAAATGCTGATAAAGACAAAACGTTGATAATTATTAGCTGTTCCACTGATTACGATTAAAAGGACTGTAAACAGTACGCTAGTTGTGTCCTTGAGATAGATCATGACTGTGATTTTGTTGTGTAACTTGTAGATTACAAATAGAAGATTAATCAAAATGCTATGTTACTCGGTTGTCTGTTTTCATGAACCTAACGAAACCTAAGATTTATTGCACTGCTGCAATTGCAACTCTTTCGGCACTTGCGGTTTCGAAAATGTGCGCTTTTATATTTTTAAGCTTTTTGATCGTATAGTGTGTTCTTCTGTCTCTATATTAGGACGGTGAAAATATTTTTTTAGTTCTTACTTTTCGTCATAGATGTCGCTAGCGTTATTTTTTTCAATTTGATTATGTTCGCTAAACTAGTAATTATGTTGGTTTTCTCTTTAGCAACTTGATGTCTGGATTTATGATTTTGGGACTTATTTAATGTGTTCTATTGCAGTCTATACAAGGTGTAAACAGACCCTTCACGACGCCGTCAACCAAGCATTCTGTACATCAAACTAAATAGGTAACTCTAAGCAAAACATTGCTGGGAAATAACTTTTTTTATGGGTTGATAAATATCTCAGTCGGTAGTATCAATGTTACGCACTTGTATTGTATAGCGGGCTGGTGTCCGCAACTCCCCGTCAAAGCGCGTATTTTGCGTACGGATGTTACGCACTTAAAACACTGTGTTGATGCATGCATTGAGTTGTACCTGTACAACTTGAACTGTTCAACTTGACTTTGAATATACCTTCATGACCCCTGGGTCATGAAGGTATATTCAAAGTAAACTTATAACATTAAGAACTTGTATTTTTTTAACCTACTGAAAAAGATGGAACTTTCACCTCCAATATCTACGTAACTAGAAGCTTCTCAGATCCAGGACAAAATTACAATGAGAAGTGTCTTTCGGTTTCGTAAAGAGTCTTTTTACGCTTATTATGTCTTTAAACCCCTTGATGAAGTACAGACCAGACGTGATGTTACATAAGGTTATGATATTTCCAGGGTCACCAATTTCTACTAGGTGTTACTATTACTACGAAACGATTCGCTCGTGTAGTTTTAATGACCTATTCTTGACTTTTATAGGTTTCAGTTTTCAACACGTCATCGAGTAGTAAGACTTAGTACTTCTATGTATATTGTGTTGCTAAGGTATCACGCGGTGAATAAAATAAACAGGATAAAACGCTTGAAAACACGAGAACTTTAGCGAAACTTCTAGAATCTGAAACGCGCTTGTATAACATCGTTATTCCACAACACGCTCGTAATCACAATCAATTTCAATTTCGTCAAATTATTAAATTAGAAGTTGATTAAAGTATTGAGTCTCACGGGACTGGTCAATGTGGCGACACTTGGGAGAGGCCTATGTCCAGCAGTGGACGTCTTGCGGCTGAAATGATGATGACATTTATTATTAATAATGAAGAAATTTTAAAAAAAGGAAAACAACACACCACTAAGTGCACATTAGTATAAAGAAAGAAGAAAGAAAAGAAAGAAAACAACTGAATGTATGACGTATATTATATTGTATGTTTGTAATTTAGTTTATAAAATTAACTAATTTTAGTAATGTTATTGCACATTCATAAGCGAGTCCTCTTCTGCAAATCTCGCTATCAAAATTAGGTTTGCTGTAAGAAAACCCAGTTCTGGGTTAAGCTCGCCTTTGTACATAAGCTATATAATTGCAATTTTTATGTATATTTGATTTTTTGTGTGCAATAAAGAATAAAGATTAAGAATAAGAAAAAACATTTATTAGCCCGCACAGGACAAAACACAAATTAAAATGGTTAAATTAACAGTACAGCATCTCATTAACATCACATGGTTTATCCTCGCAGAGTTAGACAGAACTGTACCACCTATAACACCCACATTTCGACAAAAGAAAGTAGATATCCCAATATCTACTTTCTTTAGTAGTAGATATTGGGTTCTTAGCTCTTAGTTCTTAGCTATGAATCTTTAAAATTAAATCGTATTAAGGGTGAAATTAAAACTTAACGAAGCCGAAAGCCACTTTCTCCCCGTCATTGCGATCATTTTTTTTGTTCTACACCATACCTGAGAACCTTCTAGTTACGGAGATAATGGGGTTCAAAGTTCCAACTTTTTGACAAAGTTTTTTTAAATACAAGTTTTTAATGAAAGAAGAACTTTAAACACCTCCCCAACCTCCGTACTATTCAATCCATTCGTCAACTCAATATTTTGAGTGCGTTACATTGAGTTCTACCTCAAAACATGTTTTTTTACCTCCAAAAAAAAAGTAGTTTCCCAGCAATAATTTTTAGCGTCGTTACATAGTTTGGTGCACAGAATGCTCGGTTGACGGCTTCGTGATGAGGTTGTTTCCACCCTGTATGAAGGTCATTTTCCTGTCCTATCTTATCCCGTGTTATTTGGCATGTCTTCCTCTTCTATACTCCTCTATTACCTGTCCTGTCATCTCATCAGTCTCCTACTTTATAGCCATACCATCATTCTCACAGTTCATCCATAGTTTCATTGGCCTTCCTCTACTTTTACAGCCAAAACGACGTACAAAAGTTTTACGACGTAGAAAACTTTTGTACTTCATTTTGACTTTCCCATACCAGGATGATTTATCACCACACAACTTCTAACTATATCTTCCTGCCCTTCTCTCATCCTACTTGGGGTCGGTGCAACACGTTTCGTTCTTCCACTCTCCCCTGTCTGACGTCACGGCATCATTTACTCCTCTCTCTTTCATATCTATATTTTGATTTTGATTTTAATTTTAATTTTAAGTTAATTTTATTTTGAACCTGTTTTTAATTTCTTTGTTTTTTTTTTCTCAATTAATATTTTAATTATTCTTTGTTTGTATAAGTTTCTACTGTCAATAATTTATAAATATGTTATGTTAAACCGTTTTTTGTGCATGTGGTGTTAACCTGTAATTAATTGTTGCACTTGTAAATGTTAGTCTAGTCACTAAGTCAGAAATGTACATAGTGTAAACAATTGTTGGTTAACCTAAATAAATATAATTCCTCACACAACACATCCATCTTTTCTTTGACCTTCCTGTCCCTCTCTATCCATTGACATCCATGTCCATCACTCTTTTAGTCACATGCGTTTCTTAAGTAACTTCTAGCACATATGTATGTTTAAAATAAATATGTAGGTATAAGGTATCACTGAACATATCCGCATCGCAATTAAGTAAGAGTTGTAGATAAGCTATCTGAACCCGACTATGACTTATTTACTCATAATATTTATAATTTTCAATAAAAACAATAACAAACATTTGACCTAGCTTTTTTTACAATGTTGGTCAGTAGTGTGTATCAATTAAATTGTTCGAAATAATTGAAACTTAATTGCATATCATCATAATCATCCTATAATGTTCCCACTGCTGGGACACGGTCTCCTCTCATGATGAGAAGGAATGGGCTATAATCCACCACGCGGGCCCAGTGCGGATTGTTAGACGTCACATGTCTTCGAATTTTTTGGTTCTAGGACATGCCGGTTTCCTCACGATGTTATCCTTCACCATTTTGAGAGCCGTGTTGGTGATGAAATAAATTAGACAAAGTAATGCGCCTGTCTGGGTTCGAGCCCACAACTAGTGCTCGTAAGTCGGGGCCGCCACCACTGGGCCACGCTACCGCTGCTTTTTTAATTGCATATTGCACTCTTAAAAACAATCGCTTTTAATTTTAAAACACAATAAGATCTAAATACCTTTTTCATCACAGCTTCATTCTCCTGCCCTGATGACAATTTTTTGTGGTCGGCGCAGCATGGCTTTTTCTTCCATTCTTCTCTATTACTCGTCATCTCATCAAAGGCCTCGTTTCTAGCCATATCATCACAGTTCATCCATCGTTTCTTTGGTCTTTCCCTACTTTTACCTACGAGTATATTCACCCACATTCACACTCAAAACATTCCTCACCACATTATCGTCATTTCTCTGCATCACAATCATGTCCATATCATGGCAATCATCGTTCTCTTGCCCTTATCCCAGTTCTTTTGTGGTCGGCGCAGCATGTCTTCTTCTTCCATACTTCTCTATTACTCGTCATCTCATCAGACACCTCCTTTCTAGTCATATCATCCTTCACACAGTCCATCCATTGTTTTTTTGGTGTTTCTCTATTCTTATAGCCTTTTGATAGCTGCAGTTAAACCCAACACCTACCTATACAGAGTGAATTTTTCAAGAGGGTATGTGGCCAAATCTGAAACTATGACGAATAGCAAAAAACACTCAAAGGAGTCTCGAGCCGGATTTCGATAAAACCTAGAACTGCGTCATGAAATTTTTGGAAAATCAATTTTTGGGAATCAAACCCGTTGATTTTGAAAAAAAAAACACATGCTGTATTATTACACACCATGCGACATAATGACATACGAAAAATTTAAGGATACTTTTTATCGCGTTTCTGTAATTGAAGATAAAAAAAAGATGTTATCTTTTGCCGACAAATTAATGTTATTATCACTATAATATCGTTAAATTTAAATTTACATGGAAATTCAAGCTAATTTGTAATTTTTCAATAGTAAGCACCCATATGTCATACAAGAACGCCATTTTAGGGTCAACAGTCAGGATAAGGGGACTTCTTCGTAATCTACAAGTTATGTGTCTTGTATGGTATCATACAAATTGGCATCTAGACACAACAGCTTCCTTTAAGCCGTCTGTTCTTTGTATTTTAATCTTATCTCCTAAAGAGATAAAATTAAAAATAATTCTAAATTATTTTTAAAAGTTGGTTCTAATTACGGAACGACTGGTCATTGTAATTTAAAATCCGTTTAAAAATCTGTTCCTGTTCATTAAAATACTACCTAATTTATTGTCAAACGTATGAAAAAACAACGATGCTGCGTCGACTACAAATAAATTGAGCTATGGGCAGGAAATTGATGTTGATGTATGGAAAAAGGAACAAAATTAGTTATTTTTAATTATTCATTAGTTTTAATTTTGTTGTTGTTGTTAATTTTATTGTAAAAAATACTTGATGTTATGACATGATTTTTAATGGATTTTATTTACTATTTTAATTTTTGACGTTAGTTTTTTTTATGGAAATGATAATTTACTTTATTTTTTTTTCTTTGTTATGGTCATGTTAAAATATTTCAATGAATTTGTATGTACCTAGAAGAATGAATTTGAATTTTAATTGTGGTTATGATTTTCTATTTAAAATTAATTGTTATTCAACATTGTGGTTATTTTTTTTTTTTTTATGACGTTTCTTTTGGATTTTATGTATTAATTATGATTTTAATTTTTGATTAAGTTTTTGGTGACTTTTTGAATATTTTTATGGTTTTTACTTTTTTATGTTGAAATTGTTTATATTTTTATTCATTTAATTTGGTTTAGTGATGGTATATTTTTCTATTTATTATAAGTTGAGATGTGTTTTTTTTTCTGTTTGTTTAACCTATTAATGTAACGCATTCAGACACAATTGTTATTGTTATTGAATAAATGAAATGAAATGAATTAATATAATGTGTACAACGTCATAGACACATTTTCCATGCCACTTAAATCCTGCAATTTCCAGTAATCAAAACGCAAAATTAAACAATTCGTGTCGTAAACCACAGCGGCATTGGGCCGCAGAGTCATCGTCTACGGAAGATGACCATGAGGACTTCTATAGGTGACGACAAGCCAGTCGCTACTAGCAGCTCATCATAATCATCACCTTCCTGCCTTTGTCCTATGGTAAAATTTTCAGGTTCGGTTCGAACTTAATGGCGACTCGGAAGTTAGCTGCGAGTGACGGTCTGCGCAGGAATAACGCTTTCAACTTCATGGCGATTCGGAACATCTAATGTAAAGCTGCGTAGACAACAATTTTAGGTATCAACGGGGCGCAGATGACACATCGTTTTGTCTGTATAATGCGCAGACCGTCACTTGCGGCTAACTTCCGAGCCGCCATTAAGTTTGAACGGAACTATATTTGGGGTCGGTGCAACACGTTTTTTCTTTAATTCTACCCTGTTAATCGTCACCAGATCGTCAGACTATCATTTACTCCTCCGTTACTAGCTTGCTTCTTTTCATTTATTTATAAGACATACTTAGATATTTTTTTACAAAATAAATATATTTTATCTAAATCAATCGTCTGACGTCTCGCTACGGTCTGCTATTGCGATTCGGCGACGTTACCTACCGCTGTGATAGCTTTGAAATGTAAAACTACTCTATAAGTAAACAAAACTAAAGACCACTTACCCATCAGCTCCAACATACGTCTCCTTAGCAGTAACACCATTAAAATGCACTCTGTTCTCCTCTTCGCCATCAATAAGAAAATCAGTCATAACAAAATTCACTATTTGTTTGTTCAAATGCCTCCTTAAATATTTAATGTCACTCATTTTATTTTTCTCTGTGCCATTGTTATGTCTATGCCTAAGATGGCTGCCTGCAAAACTTTGAATTTTGAAATTAGAATCCAGTTCTGTAACTTCACTTTCGCGCTCACAGTTTGTGGTGCCCAATAAAAAAAGAATGAGCAAAGGTGTTTTGAACATTCTGCCCCACGATATTAGTTTGGCTATGCTTGACTTTTTCTTCGCTTTTGGCGATTTTAACTCCATTTTCAACCTGGAACAAGAGAAACACCATAGTTATTAATAAAAAAAAACTGGTTTGTAAAACTACAACAATAGCGCTTATTGATGTCCTATTTCTGTAACTCGAATCAAAATCTCGATTTGGAACTGACAGCTTCCATTCTGTTTCCGTTTACATTCATAATCAAGGGCATTTTTTTTTTTCAATGATCTGTAAAATGATTACGGCTGTGCCGTGTTAAGCGCAGGCCACACGGCCAGCTAGCGAGCGAGCGATCGACTCGGGCGAGCATTCATTTCATACTTCGGTTCACTCACACCGCGAAATACCGATAGTGCCGAAACGAAGTATGAAAGAGGAGAAACGATGCTCGCCCGACTGCGGCGGTGTGGAATTCGCAATTTTCAACTGAGCTTTTACAGTTCGTACAAAACACGTCAGGGTGTGGATAGCACTTTACACTCCTTAAAGACACCTTTGGTTGGACTGTCCGAGAAAAAATCATATAATCAAATATCTTGTATCATCTTTCAAACTGCCCAAGTGCATGAAAAATGTAATTGATTTGATGTGTAATTATTCCTACTGTTACCTACATGGATCTGAAACATCTGGTAAAATGTGAGAGTAACGTGGATTGATGATTTTTATGACGCCCTGGTTCTTTTGTAATAAAGCAGAATACATAGTATTTATTTTTATTATCATTTCAAGTCTGTTTATAGCTTGTTAATTACGCAATTCATCAAATAAACTTAGGTATTCATTTATCTGCTTAGTTAGAACAATAATTAAGTAAACAATACCTTTGCCTCCACAAATGAGACTTTGCACCTATATCGATCCAAACAATTTAGAAACAAACAAAAATGGCTGACTTGACAAAACTTTGACACCGTTCAGTGTAACAATAACATGTTTTACGATTCTGCGTAAAATAAAACCATGTGTAACTATACTAAATATAGTAGTACTATGAGATACATGAAGAAATATGATAAGACTGTAAAGTATTCTTAGAAGATATACTGTATCTGGTTACATCAGCATCTTGGTGAGATGATTTATTTTGCTAGGCTTGCCAAAGCTGCAGTTGCATCATCATCTACCTAGCCTTTCCCCAACTATGGTGGGGTCAGCTTCCAGTCTAACCGCATGCAGCTGAATACCAATATTTTACATGGAGCGACTGCCTATCTGACCCCACAACCCATTTAGTACTGGCTAGGACTGTTTGTCAGACTATCGGGCCACTGGTTACTTGTAACGACTGTCACAGATCTACAAATGTGGCATCATTTAGTCTTTTCTCCTTTATAACATCTTTTTCCTTCCTCACACAATCCATCTATCTTGTCTTTGGCATTCCTCCCCCAGAAACACTAGGTCACTGAAAGTATAAAGTGTTTTAAAATATTATATTTGTTAATTGTCCTCAGCAGGGAGACCCGCGATGCTGACGTGAGCTTCCCGGCCGGTGCTGGTGATTCGGTGAGTCTTTATCTCTTAAATCTGACGATCGACTTTCATAACAGTACCAATAAACCTGTTACTGATCTGTTAACCTGCGTCATCCCCCTGCAAGAACCAAGACGCTCCATTTCTTCAGCGTCACACCTCATCGTAATTATTATACATAAGTTATGAATGCATCAATCAAGATAACAGATGTTGTAGCACGGAATTTCTAATGAACACTGTAAACAAACGTAAATAAGTAAATAAAGTCTAGAATATAAATAGACGTGTCGTTAACCTAATTTACCTTAAATAATAAATATCGCTGGACATTACACACAGCGCCATCTAGTGCCACACTAAGCAACGAGGCTTGTGTCGTGGACACCAGATAGTTGATATACTACATAGATACTTTTTGTTTGTAAATACATACTTATTATACATATAAACATCCATGAGTCGGAAACAAATGTCCATGCTATACCTTATATTTTAAAGAAATTTACATTTTAATTTATTACCTCCAGTTACTCCATGATACCTTCGTATTATGTCAGCATTTTTCTACTTATTTTTGGGGTCAAATGGAATATTTTTGAAAATAACTCCCGTCGTCATTTTTCGAAAGACTATCACGATCAGAATTTACGCATACTTTAAATATGCTTAATTAGGTAAGACCTTTCAGGTCACTAGCCGTGTGGTATCCGGCAGAGTAGAATAGAACCAACCTATTACACTCACGGGTGTCGTATAAGGCGACTAATGTCTGAGGCAGAACACCTTGCGCCTCCGTAGACCAGAGAATGGGCAGCAGCGTTTTCTGTTAGTCTTTCATCACTGCCAAGCGTGGAGATTACGGCAAATTCCTCCCATCATGGGAGAGGCTTATGTCCAGCAGTGGACGTTATGGGCTGTTGTAGTAGTAGTGTAGTTTCAGGTCACATATTCATACAGTTTCAGTTCAATGGAATTGTATGAACTGAAAACGTACTTGCGTTTCATAACTAGAATTTTCGGAACCGGATCTTTAGTTCCTCCTACATTCTACCCTTCATACTATGCATAGTCTTATAACACATGCCTTTTCTTTAGACTTCTTGTCAAAATACTCTTTAAAACGATTGTAACATGTTCTTGTAATAGCCAAGTAGGTATTTCTGTGTAGAACGGAGCGATGTCAATTTCCAATCCTTCCAAAATAGCTTTTTAGCTAGCATGTCAGCCTTCTCGTTTCCATGTATACCAATATGAGATGGAATCCATTGCAATCTCAAATTAATGTCACTAAGTCTAATGTTAATATTATAATTACGTGTAATAATTAGTTTGATTAGGCTTAGTACCTATGCAAGGTAAAAGCCTCTTAATAAATAAAGATTAAAAAAAAACCCTCACACTATCCCTTTTTTTTTTCGGATGAGAAATCATCAAATGATCCTCGCGCTCTGGGCGGAGCAGGAGGGAGTGTCAGACTTTTACTGACTAAAACCCATCCATGTTCCTTCTTAGCCCTTTGTGTTCCGGGGTCACGGTATCTCTTTCGAACAGTCCCGCAAACCCGGCAGGCATCGGTCCTTGCGGACCCCTTCCTATTGCTGATTCTCTTTGAGGCGCGCGTGGAACACGAACGCGCCGTCGACACGGGCTGTCGTCATGAGACGGATGGACGGCGAGCTAGCCCATAGCCCACCGTCCACAGGCCCGCGCCTACGGTGGCCGGGGGCCAAGTGGTGGCCACACTACCCCTTAAATAGACAAACTTACAAACAACTGCTTCTTTAAAATATTGGTATAGATTAACATTATCGAGACTTTTTAAACATAATATGGAGTGAAGCTATAGACAGGTAACAAAGTAATATTTTTTTTTTAACTTTCGTGCAAATTACTCAATTGGAGTGCTGTGTTGCCAGAATCAATTGAATGTTTACGTCGGCCACGCGCTCGTGTGCCCTATTTTTTACTACTTCACGATAAGGTCAAAATACAAACGTACATGCATTATTTAAATGGAATGAATATTCATCTTTATGTCATATTATCCTTGGGGAATGCGTGGGTCGGTGTTAATGTGGAGGCATTCCTGTAAAAGCAACATTTGTAAGAACTTTTAAGGATCGTCTTCAACCACCAGGTCCACTGAGGTTGTAAGGGTGCTATTCGCATGGGTGTTTAGTCCATTCCAGACCTTGCTATCCTCCCCTAGCGAGACCATAAGCCGAGACTCGTACACCACGGGGCACTTAGTTTTTTCCGTTTTTATGCCGTTGCTCGAGGCCTTAGACTAAAGGCACCTGCGGTAAATCCCGGTTAAAGTTGACCAGCGAGATTTGTTATTTATTTATATAACAGTTACTGCACTTACAGTTTGCACCAGGTTGCGGGACTGTTCGAAAGAGATACCGTGGCCCCGGAACACAAAGGGCGATGAAGGAACATGGATGGGTTTTAGTCAGTACAAGTCTGACACTCCCTCCTGCTCCGCCCAGAGCGGGAGAAGTCATTTGATGATTTCCCATCCGAAAAAAAAAAAATAGGCGTGCAGCAAGCCAACAGCAAAACATTAAATCAAGAACTTCATGCAATAATTACACAAAGCTTTACTGCTAACATATCAAAATCCAGTTTCTGTGCAATCAGGGCGTTTAGCAGATTCATTGCCTGGGTTGTGGGTGCATATCGAGTAGTTTGGGTACGCTCAGAGAAAGCCGCGAACAGACACGCGAGAAATGCCATCTACAAAAAAAAAACGCAAGAGTGCTATTTGCATTGGGACTCTCAACAAAATGTCTACTAATATGTAGATATTTATGCATGCAACTGTACTCAAACAATTTCGTGATTAGAATTTAGCGTAATGGCTTTAGGGCCTTTTACATTGAGATCTTATGCCGTCATCGACTATTCAAGTTCTATGTGATACTTAAACAACGCCCAAGATTAATGCATTACTTAGGTTTTGTTTGCTATTAAGATTTTTTTTTGGAATAATTTTCAAAAAACAAATAATAAAAAAATAATGTCTTAGGTATGTGCTACTATCTAACGATTAACTATCTATTAACGATTCATAGTAATCCCAAGTGCTTCCAAAGCTTTTCCAATATTTCTCCAGCCTCTTTAGAAACACAGGTTCAATTCGTAATGATTACCACAACACAATCATGGTAATTGCTAGATGGACCAAAAGAGTATAAAATGCCACTGCAAAGAGATTTAAAAGACTTTGAAGAGCGGACATTGGGAATATTTTCATACCAAAATTTTGGTCCACGTATGCTACCTGACAATCGGCAGTATGACAGTAAACAAAATGGCGCCTCCCCGAGCAAAAGCCGTTTTTTGTGCAGGTTTTTGGAGCCAATTCCTCTATAACGAAAATAAATACCAACTAATAAAAAATACATAAAATTTCTACATATTCTTGACTCCAAAATTTGGGACAACTTGGAAAAGGACTATTCAGGTGTATCCATCAGTGAACAGCAATAGACTGAGTTGACAATTGTATTTTTGTTTTGTTTTTAGATGTTGGAAAGTTTTTTATCGATTATCCTATATGCGTTTGAGTTTTTTCAGTAACTGTCATAAGATGATTTAAAACAAACCCGCGTAATATTAAAAAAAAAAAAAAAAAAAACAGGAAAAAAATTCTGTCGGACGACGATCCTGTCATTTTGCGACACCTGGCATTCTGCGAATCTGTCATTCTGCGAATCTGTCATTCTGCGAATCTGTCATTTTGCGACACCTGGCATTATGCGTTTCTGACAATTCGCGAATTTGTCATTTTGCGTTTCTGACGTTCTGCGCCTAAACCATTTCAACCATCCGTTAGTTCAGTGGTTGCATGAGCATGGGGTAATGGGTTACTTAGTTTGATGTACAGAATGCTTGACGTGAAGGGTCTGTTTACGGCTTATTTAGAAATGACATTCCAAAAAACATTTCTTTGCTTCTAATTAGTAAATCGGTCAACTAATTGGAACAGGGCCATCGGCTCCGTATTGTTCGTTCGTTACAAAACGTCCAGCATTTCAATTACGAGTAAATTGCCAAACCAGTCAACTATTGTCTGGTCATAATGACGTTTTATATGCGATCGCCTTTTTAACTATAAAAGAAAAAACATTACCTTCCTTTTGCCACTTTATGTTTAATCTTTACTTGCACCTTAAGGGGCTCCCCCATGCACACTAGCGCCACTTTAGTAAAAAAATCAGAATTCGTTAAATACACAATTAATATAAAATCTGATTGACAAAATCAATCTTTTGGTCTTCTAAATTATTTACGTCTGCTTAACTCATTGAAACATAGCTCGCTGTCGTTACAGATACAAAATGGAAAAAAACGGCCGTTTTTAGCAATTTTTGTAACTAACTACAGTGAAGTATATTTTCATGAATTAAATAGACGTCAATAATCTAGAACTCTAAAGCATTGATTTTGTCAATCAGATTTTATATTAATTGTGTATTTAACGAGTTCTGATTTTTTTACTAAAGTGGCGCTAGTGTGCATGGGGGAGCCCCTTAATAAATTATAGTTCAAAAATACGCCATCTATGAAAATATCTCAACATTTTCATCTCTTGACCATCCCTTCTTTAGATCTCTTCCTCCACAATAATATAACAACTAAAATCTCAAAATTTTCCTATTCCATCCCTCACAAATAACTATCTACATAAAATCCACACACGAGGGTTAATTTTTGCCGAACTCTCTGCCTCTCAGTTAACCCTAACGAGTGGACGGTCGGCACTGACATTCAAATAATACAATCAAGTGCTTTATTGATGAGCATGATTAAATTAAAACAATATGGACGATCTACGCGTGTTAAAATTGGAAAATGAATATAATTTTATAATCTAAAGGTCAGTAAATAAATACGTCGTTTAATTAATACCACTTCAGAATTGGTTGCATTAGAAATCAACATTGTTTGTCAGTATTGGTTCGACTGTTTTCTACCAATTGTAAGAGACTGGTGCCCGAAGGAGGATTTTGAAAAAAGAAAACTGTGTGACAGGTCACCAATTATATCTATTTAAAGTTTTTTTCAAATCAGTAATTTTAACCGTTCATTTCCGAAGATATTAAAAAAAGAATTGACTTGAAAATTGTTCTATACTAATATTTAATCCTCAGGCAGAGGTGGACCAATAATACACCCACATACCGCCAGTTAATTATGTTTAAGCCCCATATCTATACTTCTACACTAATATTACAAAGAGGAAAGATTTGTATTTTTATATTTTTGTATGTCAAAATAAACTTAAAAACTACTGGACCGATTTGAAAAATTCTTTCAGCAATGGATAGCTACATTATCAGCGAGTAACATAGGCTATATTTTATCCCCGTACTCCTACGGGAACGGGAACTAACTTAAATAAATAAACATCGCTGGAGATTACACACAGATGATGAAGTTAAAGTCCTTGAAAAGTATCAACGAACTGGTGTTAATTTAAATGATGTAACTTTTATTAATAACACACACATTTCCTTCAAACTTTTATTACATTAAGTAGCTATTTTTACCGACTTGTCCTCTTAATTTTCAGATAAATACATAATTTATTACCACTAGCCAAATCTTGTTTTGTTTAATTTATTACAAAAAATCTTCGTCACTCTCATTTATGTTACCTATAACTATTGCGATTTAAAGATAAAATGGATGGCAGGAAAATTAATTAAAAACTGTGGCAACTTTTCTTTCCGCGACCATTCAATCACTACGTGTATCATATGATAGTATTTATTTTGTCACACATTAACTAAATCCGCTTTTAATCAAGATATCATTCTAGAGTTCAGAAATCCAGTGAGTTCCACCAGAAAAAGAGTGCAAAGCTACTTGGCGGGCACTACCGTGCTTCTTGATTTAATGATTTAGAACAAGAGTTTATCAAGCAGCCTAACACAATAATATAAGATCTTAAAACGGTATTTACTCGTAGAAGGGTAGAAGATATAATAGGCTAGTTTCGACCCTCAATAAATTGCAAATCTATTTAGTCCGTCAGTTAGAATATTGGAAAATAATGGACACGTATTTTTTGTTTTTGTAAATCAATGAATATTGACAAAGATACAACGCATCAAAACTCGGGAGTGGGGGCTCGTGACGTCAGAACGCAATAAAAATATACCACGGCGTGACGTATTGAGAATTTAAAAAGCGTCGTATCTTCGTAAATTGTGGTTTACGTAACAAAAGAAAAACTACGGGTCAAATATTTTTTGATAATCTAACTGACGGACTAATTAGATTTTTTCAGTTGACAAGCCTATTCCAGATGACGAAAAACAAGAGAAATGCGCAAAATATCTAGAGGAACGTTTTGAGCATCAACGTGGATTAAATCAAATCAAAAGTCGTTTATTCAAATTATGCTGATAATTTATTTATAATCAGCACTTTCTGAACGTCACAGTTTACAAGATACCGTCCTCCAAAACGCCCACCCTTCGCCACTTCCTAGTGTTTCATTTGGGAAGAAGAAGTGGCAGGACAATCTCACCAGGATAATGATGCAACAAGAGTAGGGCAAGACCAAAGAAGACGATGGATATTACTTATGTGTAGAAGATGATATGGCTAGAAAAGAGGATACCTGCTATTGAAATTACGACTAGCAAAGAAGTATGGAAGAAGAGGATACGCTAAATTATGAAAATAAAATCAAGAAACGGTATTTTGAACATTAAAGTGCAATCGCAAGTTTTAAACTGAAAATGAAGCTATAAATAAATCATGTCACCGAATATGGTTATTGTAAAAGGCGAAGGCGAGCGTGGTACACATAATATCATGCACTTTGCCGACCTTTTAGTACTTAAACGAGTGAAGAATTTAAGCATGTTTTTATGAATGAAAATACAAATTGTGAGAGACGTTGGTCATAAAAACAGGGGGTTTAAAATGGCTGCTTTAGCAGAATCATATAATAATAGGAGTTCCGTTGCTAAGCCCCCTCAACTACTGGAGGAAACCTTCATGGTTGTAGGACCTATCTTAAGAAGACTGGTGACATCTACAGACTAACGCGTACTGGGTTCGCGTGGTGGATTAATTAACATATGAACGATCATTTTATATGTAAACTTCACAATCTCTACACCTTTATTTTTTTTTTTGGATGGCAAATCATTAAATGACTCCTACCGCTCTGGCCGGAGCAGGAGGGAGTGCCAGACTTTTACTGACTAAAACCCATCCATGTTCCTTCATCGCCCTTTGTGTTCCGGGGCCACGGTATCTCTTTCGAACAGTCCCGCAGCCCACAAACTCTACACCTTAGTCAAAATATGTATGTGGCTTGACCATTTCAATACATTCACATGGGCGTAAGGTGAAAAATGTATCCACTGTTCTACTTTTCTGCTATACAATAGCTCTTGTAATAACGAAACTGCCAAGCCACATATTTTGACGACGGTGTAGAGTTTGTGAAGTCAGACCTTGTAGAGGTACGGCGTGTAGAGTTAGAAGTTTGGCTCTACATCAGATCTGATAAGTTTTTGACAGTGCGAGTCATATGGTCTACCTAAGCTATTACCCTTAATATCAACAACAACCAATCTTGGCAACATTTTACATGAAAATGTTTTTCGTGGGATTATCATAGACCCAAAACCATGAGTGCAAAGAATATGTTCCAACAGTTGTTGTTCTTTTTTGTATGTTCCGATTTAGATATTCAAGCGGTCAAGGTCGTGCGCCAAGTTGTCAATGATAATTCTGTACATCATTCGTGTCACACACAGCGTCGCTGTCAGTCCCTTCCAACCTGTATTTTTTAATGGGACAAGCCCGCCACACTATTCCCAAACCACTGTAGGTAACTCCTGAAAGTCAGAATCAACAGTGGCGACCACCAGAAAAGCGCCAGGACAATGAAGCTCAACGAAGTCTCAGGGCAAGAATTTTTCTCAAACATGCTTGGAAATTTGAGTATTATTTTGACAACCTTCTTCGAGATAAATCGAAATTGCTGTACTGGCCAGATACATGGGACCAGCGGCCGGAAAAAGTTGTATGAAAATCCATATCTGTCGTGTTTATTTAAAAATGGAACAATCTTTTACTCTGAAACATGGCAACCAAGGAGGTAACTTAACAAAGGTTTTATTTAATTTTCGAAGGTTTATTGAAAAAAAAAACAAATAAACTCTACAACGTGAGAGTTTTAATTTCCTTGCATTATTTGAGAAAAGTACAATACAAGCCTTGGCCACAAAGCATTGATGGACTTACGTATGTGTGCCTCATCTTCGCCTCGGTCCACATTTTTACGTTCGTCCATCAATGCCTCTGTTGCTGGCCGCTGTAGTAATGTAATAGAAGTGTCTAGGATCCCGCAACGAAATTAATTAGAAAAGTATGAAAAACCGTAATTTCCACCCTAAATGTTCTGCAATGACGTTGTTGAATAAACAAATATGAACTCTCATTCAGAATGATCGGTTTCTCCTTAAGGGGCTCCCCCATGGCACACTAGCGCCACTTTAGTAAAAAAATCAGAACTCGTTAAATACACAATTAATATAAAATCTGATTGACAAAATCAATGCTTTAGAGTTCTAGATTATTGCGTCTATTTAAATCATTCATTTGGTCTTCTAAATTATTTACGTCTGCTTAACTCATTGAAACATAGCTCGCTGTCGTTACAGATACAAAATGGAAAAAAAACGGCCGTTTTTAGCAATTTTTCTAACTGTAACTACAGTGAAGTATATTTTAATGAATTAAATAGACGCAATAATCTAGAACTCTAAAGCATTGATTTTGTCAATCAGATTTTATATTAATTGTGTATTTAACGAGTTCTGATTTTTTTACTAAAGTGGCGCTAGTGTGCATGGGGGAGCCCCTTAAACTACTATTACAGCAGCTGTCGCTATAAAACTATTTTATTTTTATCTTAAGTAAATATACTCAATAATAACACTAGAGTATTACATAGTATTTTATTTATCAACAATATCTGTGAGTAATTTTGTTTTTAAATACCTTGTGAAAGACTAATTGAGTGATTGCAGTTATCTGTATTTTTTTTATCAACGCATTTTGCTGTGATTTTGTTTTGTCTGATTCGCTATCATTAGAAATGCCTAGAAAAAAAATGAAACACGTGTAAGTGACGTCATTAAAAAAAAAACCGGCCAAGTGCGAGTCGGACTCGCGCATGATGGGTTTAAGCCCCCTTTAATTTATTATTATTATTTGTTTTTATAGCGGCAACAGAAGTACACATTCTATGAATTTCAACTGTCTTATACCTACCTATTACGGATCATGACTATGAGATACAGCCCGCTGACAGACAGACGGACGGAGGGTCACTGTAGCAGAGGCTTAGTAATACCGTTTGGTTACCCTTCGGGTACGGAACCCTAAAAAGAACAAAAAATTGTTTTCGTATTGCAGCAGAATTGCAAGAAACCAGTCTAATCAAGATTATCAGTATTGTACTATCCTGTTACTAGGTTGTGTGTGAAGGTCAGAAAGCAGTCGCTCCATCCATAGAAAATGGATTCGAATAGATTGGCAACCGACAATATAGTTGAGTAAAGACTCGGATGACTAGTTTCCACCATCAATAAACTGCAAATCTATTTAGTCCGTCAGTTAGAGTATTGGAAAATAATGGACACGTATTTTTGTTTTTGTAAATCAATGAATATTGACAAAGATAAAAAACGCATCAAAACTCAGGAGTGGGGGCTCGTGACGTCAGAACGCACTAAAAATTATACCAGGCCGTGACGTTTTGAGAATATTAAAAGCGTCGTATCTTCGTCAATTTTGGCTTACTTACGTAACAAATGGAAAAATACGGGTCAAATATTTTTTGATAATCTAACTAACGGACTTATTATTATTTTTTTAGTTGACAAGCCTGATAAGAATTACCTTAACAACCACCATCTTGCTACAACCAAGAAAAGATGACTCTAAAGACGTTTCTGTTAGTATCTCTCTTATTGACCAAAAATGCCTATTTAAGATTTTTGTATGAAAAAATTAAAGTAATGGTGTGCCGCGCAGATCACAACTAAACTGGGATGTAATGTAATCGCTTTAATCCAATTAAAACAGAAGGATAACAACTATTGCCTAGGAACGAGTTCTAGTTTATCTTTATTGGTGTCGATTCTGTTGTGCACAAACTTAAACTTAATTTAGGCTATTGCTATCTCTTACTAAAAGGCAGTGCCAGAAAAGGACGGCTATAGCTATGAACTAAGTTAGAGATGTCAAACTAGTTTATGCCTTGCGCTTCACCGTGTTTTTAGTCGACATGTTTTACGTGCACCCTTCATTTGTATAGAAATATTAGTTCCAACTAAATTTGACAGCTCTAAATTACGTCCGTCTCTTTCTTATTTTATTAGAGAAAAAGATAGCAATAGCCAAATTTTTTCTTTAGAGAGAAAAAAATAGCAATAGATGAAGAGAAAAATAATTAAGTTTAGTTTGTGCACAACAGAATCGACACCATTGTCATTGATTTTAACTTAGTTGGGATTTTCACTGTTGAACATTTCATCATTAACTCAGTAAAAGGAGACTCATATCAAATCCAGAACTTTGTGAATTACTATAATGTCCTTCAGGAAAATATAACCAATTTATGTGCGTGATAATATAATTCTAATCATAATTTGTTATATCATTTGGTTTTGGTGACGCAAATTATCACGCTATATTTTTTGCAAAAATTCTACTTATTTTTAAAGAAACCTACAAATAAGTAGTTTTTTTTTTACTGAAATATGTTTGTTCGTTTTAAATGTTTTTTTTTTTTACTAGATCTTGCGTATTTTTGGCAAAAGGATCATTCTAGAAAATCAATATTAATAAATAAATGAATTAATATTAATAAAGCTGAAGAGTTTGTTTGGTTGAACGCGCTAATCTCAGGAACTACTGGTTCGAACTGTAAAAATCTTTTAGTGTTGGATAGCCCATTTATCGAGAAAGGCTATAACATCACGCTTCGACCAAAAGGAGCGGAGAATTAATGAAAAATGTTGCAAAAAAGGAAAAATACATAGTGTTCTTATAATCATTTCACGTGGACGAAAGTCGCGGTCGACAGCTAGTTTCATATTAAAAAAAAAATTATTATCACGGCAACATATCTTAATCTAATGCTAAGTGTTTGTATCTCAGATATAATTAGCCTATTAGGTAATTACTAGCAATAATGATTTTACAAACAATAATTACATAGGATATTGTTTTTAGTTTACTGTTAAAATAATTTTACTAATTATTTGTGTGAATGTTTCGACGTTAATGACCTTCATCAGCCTATAATGTTCCCACTGCTGGGACATGGCCTCCTCTCTATGAGAGGGAATGGGCTATAATCCAACCACGCGGGCCCAGTGCGGATTAGTAGATGTCACATGTCTTCGAATTTTTTGGTTCTAGGACATGCCGGTTTCCTCACGATGTTTTCCTTCACCGTTTTGAGAGCAGTGGTAATGACATAAATTACACAAAGTAATGCGCCTGTTTGGGTTCGAACCCACGACTTACTGTTCGTAAGTCGGGGCCGCCACCACTGGGCCACCGCTGCTCTTAATAAAAATAAAAAATAAAATTTTTTATTTAAAAAAATATAAGGTAAACGTTTACAGTTTTTCTTAAATCTATGTCAAGTTCACCCATGCTTTGAGCCTGAACTAGGTAATCCTGTGTTTCAGGCGCTTTGAGGTAACATTAATGACCTTACCAGGAAAATTTATTTTGAATGTAAGAAAGTAAACTACTGGACTATTTTTGATGAGGTACTATTTTTTAGCACGGTTTCTGTTAAATTAAGCGTTTTAGTTTTTGAAAAATAAACAGATCTGTTATGCGTGATTTTAAAATAATTTCAAAATTAATCATTTTCAGTAGAAACAGACGAAATGCCGTTTATATTCGTTGCATTCATTAAAATATTGTTAATAAGGCATTGTTCTTAATGTTTAAAAAAAGGTATTTTTTTTTACATTTACCAACTGTTAATTTCGTAATTTTCGCAAAAAAGTACGATTTACATTTCACAATCCAGTACCTTCCGTAATAATTATTAAAAATTACCTCATCATACCAATTAAAATAAAAGCGCCTATTTCTTTACATCTTTCCTTGTAAAATAACCGGTCGGTGCAACATAAGTAACCTCCGCCAATAATATCGAACTCAAAATTCCTGTTTCCGCCGCTCGTATGACTTTTTAATTAAAACAATAAACTCACCTGTCCACTGTTACATAACATCCATTCACGATCACTTTATAAATCCATACGTAAAAAAAAAAACACAAATTAAAAAACACGAAAAAATAATCACTGCCACAACAGAAACGTTTCAAAAACTTATGAAAGTTCTTTCTCAGTTCAAAAAAATTAAACTTTCATTCAGGAATTTGGTATTTTAAATTTCGAAAGTAGTTTAGCGTAATTTTGGCGGGAGCGGCTGTCACCGTAGCATGCGCACTCGTGCCGACCGGCCGGCACTTCGTCCGATACTGGCTGGCTGGCTGAATAGCTACGCGACCGGTGCCAATCTGCCAACGTGGTCGAACCGCGCGATCATACGATATTGTACTGAATCGGAAATTGATACGTCACACTGCATTTAAGTAAGGTGTAAAGGTGCTGTTTTTTAACTTCGGGGCATGAGTCTGCGGATTACTGAGCCCTACGTTGCGTATATTCTGTACTTTTTACGCGATTGGGCCATCTTTGAAGGTGCAATGGCTCTACCAAAAAAGCACTAAAGGTAGTTGACTTTAAAGACAATTTTGAAAAATAACATATCTGGGCAATTCAGGCTTTCAATTATGTGGATTTGCTTTTTAATGATATTCAATACCTGAAAAAAAAATAGGATGATTTTAAGTCAACATGAGAAGCGAGATGCAATGACCACGCAAGTGGCTACGCGAACGCTTGGGGAATGCCTATTGGACATTTTTCAGCTGTTATGATAATGATGAAAATGTTTGTAACACTGCCGAAGTATTACGGAACATAATACGTGTAATACAAAGTCAACAGAATGATTCAGTATTCCTACCTTGTTATCTTAGCGATGATGCGGCCACAATCGTACCACGTTTAATCAATCGTACCATTTATTCACACGAGATTTGAAAACCCACAGGATGATATTGAATCACAGATTAAGTACCTTATTTGCACGTGGAGCAACAAATTGCCTGAACCAGCATGCTTCAGAGATATTTCTCGACGGCATGTAAAGCCAAGTTAGAGGCAGACACCAGGTTAGGGACTAACCACAGTAGAAAGAAAGATGCAACAAACTGCTATGTAATAGTACATTATGATATAAGTGCGGTAAGTTGAAAATTACAGCCGAGGCGATATTGCTAGTCCGAGCCGTAAGCGAGGGCTACAAGAAAGCAGAGGCTGTAATTATCAAAGCGCACGTATGTCATACGACGTTTTATAACTTATTTGCGAGGAAATAAATAAAACTCGGACTTTCTTAAACGAATAAATCTTTAATCACTTGCTAAAGCAGTTATAAAAATTTGAACAATTTGTAAAATAGATTATTACGTTGAGGTGGCATTTTTAATGTTGTCAAGTTATTATTATTATATTTTATTTCCCAAAGTTAATTAAATTCATAAAATGTTGACCACTTTTCTGACATAAAAACTCTTTGCTAAGATTTAAAAAGTATCGTTCGTTTTAGACGGAGCATCTTGATAAACCATGCGTTTTACATTACAATAACGCACAAGTACGTAATGAGATACAATAAGATATTGAAATTGGTGAATTAGGAGACCTTTTACGAGCAAATGTGTTATAAATAAATAATTGATCTAGATTCTAAATCTAGGAATCTACTGCCTCTCTATAAAATATATACCTATCTATATTGAACGAACAGTTCATTGTTATTCTGGTTGTTTATTATTGTAAATTTAATTTAATACTAATATTAGGCTAAGATAAACTACTAATACGCGCTTTGACGTGGAGTTGCGGACACCAGCCCGTTATACAATACAATACAATACAATAAACTACTACTAACATTATATGGATGTAATTCTGAAATAAAATATTTGAATTTGAATTATAACATTTGTTGAACATTGAACCCAGTAGTAGATATTATGTCAACGTATGCAAACACCGTGTGACGTGGATGTGACTGCAATGTCAGTATTTATTTTTTTGTTTAATTTGGCATTTCTTACACCTACTTACAAGTTAAATGACATACATTTGAGCGAAGAACTTTGACCTTAGTTCTGCCGTGCTTCCAAAATGATTTCAATAAAAATGGACGATGATTTCTAATCTTGTATTGCCTCGTTGGTCTACGCGACTGCTAAGCTTGAGTCCCGGGCAAGTGTTATTGGGTTTTTCCATCAGGATTTTCTCAGTAGCAGCCATGGAGTCTGGATTGCTGTTGATGGCAATAGCCTCGCTCCCAATTACGTCATGAGACTTAAAAAACATAACTGGCGAAATATGGGTGTACACCTCAACCTAACCCTTTGGAGATTAACGAAATTACGAATTACGTAAATCTGAATAAAATCGGATTAGTAATCATAACATAACATCACGTCTTATGTTATGTTATGATTACTAATCTGATTTTATTCAGATTTTCGTGAAATTGTTATATTTTTTGTTTGTGTGAATTTACATACCTACCTACCTACATGGGGGTAAATAGAAACCCCCTTCCTTCCTTCTGGTCCTTATGTTTCCTTGGTATTCCTTATGCTCCGTCCACGTTCATTCAGTCATACATTGTCATTATTTCGTTAAAACTAATATGCCAAATATTAGTTTTTTTTTTTTAAGAAATTATGCACCTAAAGTCTTTATAGATTGTATAAACAATATTCTGTATAAAATCCTAAGAATATCTTCGATTAACATAAAACTGGGGCGATTTGCATTCACGTGTCTGATATTTGCCATGCATGCGCACGCGACGGTTGACGTAAGAATGACAAGACATCGTAAGAAGCGTAGTTTGACTGATGATACTTCATAAATTACATTTTGGTATTAAACCTCCTTCGATGACGAATTTATCAAGTTCACTTGGAACCTCACTCAAGTGACTGTAGACAATAATTTGAAAGCGAACTCATTTATTTAAAAAAAAAAAAAACAACGCGGAATTCACAACGAGACACCGTTCGAATTTCAAAGTGATGTTATGTAGCTCGCTCTTCCAACCATGGACTTTAAAAAAAAATTCAACGCACCTGTTGCAAACTGAATCCCTCCGAAGGCTTTAGACCCATATGGCCATCGAAACCATATTAAACCTTGAATACACCTGTTATCTTCGCAAAAAAAATAATAATAAATTCTCACAACCGCAAGCATCGCTGTCATTATCTTAATTTATTTTGAGTTAGCGCCGAATATTTTCTTCTTCCATACAATTCTTTCTATCTGCCGTCGTCTCAGCAGTGATCTCCTTTCTGGGGACATCAAGTTGAAAATATGCTTTCATTGTATCTTTGAAGGGTATCGCTGTGACTTGAACTGGCATGTTTGCTCATCATAGAGTCTGAAGATGGCAGAGCTCTATATGTAGACCTGCCTACTGGTATTTAAACATGGGTAAGGAAACGTACACGGTACTGCACGTACATTTATCCACTTATATTTAAGACGCATGTTTTGCAGACAGGCAGGCAGGTCTTCCTATAGAGCTCTGCCTAAACTTTTTTTATATTTTTTTTTCTGATTGGAAATCATCCGCTCTGGACGGGGTGGAGCGGAAGGGAGTGTCAGACTTTTACTGACTAAAACCCATCCATGTTCCTTCATTGTCCCTTTGTGTTCCAGGGCCGCGGTGTCTCTTTCGAACAGTCCCGCAGCCCCGACAGGCATCGGCCCTTGCGGACCCTTTCTTTCCTTTTGCTGACATCTCTTTGAGGCGCGCGTGGAACACTCCTGCGCCGTCGACCCCGCCTGTCGTCATAAGACGGACGGACGGCGAGCTAGCCCGTAGCTCACCATCCACAGGCCCGCGCCTACGGTGGCCGCGCCCGGTGCGTCTCCCGCTGCGGCTGGGACGTGAGGTTCTCTCCTTCTCTTGTTCTGTCACCTCCTTCGCTAGCATGACTAGCTCTGCCTAACAATTCGGTGATGATTGTATGCTGTCACTTGTGGGGTTCGAAGTTAACTTTACACTGATGATGACATTATATGGTATCTACTGTATCAACACATTCTTTTGACATATGACCTACTTAATGCATCCACTTCTCTTGACACATGGAAATTCTTGACGCACCTATAGTTCATTGGCGATCCTATCTACTGTACCTAGTTAAATTAAAGGCATTTACACATTGGTGCAGGTAGGCGCAGGCTGCAACGCGCCTGAATATGTTTTTCTAACACCATCCACCAAATTTGCCAAATCTTCATAATTAGACGCATTTGTATCTTGGATTAGATAACTAATACATTAAATTAATGCGTTTATCAACTTGATACCTAATTATCAAGTTCAAAATCTAAATACGTGTATCAAATCAACATGATTTGCTAATTTTTTGCCAGGTTCGTTGCAGCTTGGTAAAAGCTAGGCTTGCCTTTGGTCGCAACTCGCCTGATGTAAAGCGATCACGCGGCCTAGGGAACAGCACGCTTGTCCAGAAGATACCGATTCTCTTGAACTTCTTCTCTGTTTCCTGATTATAATAATCAGGAAACAGAGAATCCGGCAGTGAATTCGACAAACTGGCGGTTCGCACAATAAAATTGGGAGCATAGCATTTTTTCGGGTTCGTGGAACTTAAACCATATTAGTGCTTTCCTTGACGGCTACCATATTGCTACCATTGATGGGACTTAAGCTTCCTTCCTCTAAGAGGAATACTCCACGTGGGTCCAATGCAGGTTGATAAATGACAAATACCTATCTTCGAATTATTAGGTGTTCCTCACCTTCACCGTTATAACAGCAGTTCATCATCTGCCTGGCCTTTTCCCAATTATGTTGGACTCGGCTCCCTGGATGCAGCTGCGTACCAGTATTTTACAAGGAGCAACGGCCTATCTGACCTCCACAACCCAGTTAGTGCTAGGTAATACGATACCCCTTGGTAAGATTGGTTGTCAGACTTTCAGGCCACTGACTACCTGTAACGACTGTCAAAGATCTACAAATGACAGCCATAGCAATGACAATATATCATAGCTCGTAACAATGAATACCCAAATGATCTAATTAGCAATTCTTTTCTGTCTAAACTACTAATACCTACGCTACAAAGTCATTGCTATGCAACAAAGCCAGTGTATAACCCCCATTAAATATTTAGCCATTCAGCAGAACAACTGACGACGCGACGTGTAAAATATAAAGTATGGTATGCGCCGGCGCATAAGTAGCGGTGGCGTGGTTTTAGGGTTACGTAACTAAAAGATGAGATGCGGAAACCTATAATGAAGCCTGCTTCATCTTTTTGTTGTAACAGTTACGGTCTGTCTGTTTGAAACGGGGCTGTATCTTTAACCGTTAATAAAATAGAAAGAAAAAAAAGAAAGATAAGATAGCTGCTATCAAGGGATTTAATCATTGAATAAAAAAACAAATCCCAAAGCAGAGGAAGTCAAAAACCCTTTCCTTTCAACAGCCTGGTCTCTTCCAAGGTGCAATAGCGCGACTAGTTTGTTTCCTAACGAAATAACTGGGCGGGCGGTATCAGTAGTAAAAAGAAGTTCGTGGAAAACGCAGAGGATGACACCTTTGCCTTTCAGTGTAGTATTATACAGGCTATAGATAGTTCCTTGGGTCCCTATTTGTCGCCGTTTTTAATTGCTGCCTCACACGCCAATCTTGACGTAGTTTTTTAGTTGAAGTACAGAACCTCTAGTCCACGACTCCGACTCATAATTAACCAGTATTTTTTCTCTTTCTTGTAGTCCGAAGTCCGTATTGTAATGTGCAAAAAATAAACGTCAGCAGGTTGTAATATTACCTATATGGCCGCCGTGTTGTGGTATAGACTTTGAACCTTATTTCAATAAGCTAAGTTGAGGTTTTGAGCCATGAATCATTTTTGATAAGGTGGTATTATCGTAGATAGCTGATTGTGAATGCCGTATCAATTTTTTTTTGCTAGTCTTTCAAGTGTCCCAATCCTGGGTATAGGCCTCTCTTTTTCTCCTTCCAAACTTCCCTATCTTGTGCGATCTCTAGCCATGTTCGTCCCGCAAACAAGATCACATCGTCACACCGCCTTCGCCGCGGTCTACCTCGGCGGCGATTTGCTCCATCAGGTGTTCAGTGAGTGACGATCCGTGCCCACCTGTCCAGGTACTATAGAGGACACTCCCGCCTGATCACACTAAGCTAATTTTTGCTTGCACTTACAACATAGAAACGCTCTCTAGCCCCACCTCGTTGACTTTGTATAGAAATAATGAATACCGATCGGCCGGGTGCACTGACGACGCACACCAAACGAGAGGTATGTTATTTTGCGCGCCAAAGTTGACGCTTTCCTAATAGGCCTAAATTTAAGCGTAATTTTATTTAACTGATCAGGCGAAAAAAGACCACGACTGTACATACATATAGCCAGCCTACTCTCACTTTAACTTGGCTGCAGGCATAGCCAAGTTGACAATCTACAATCGTTAACGCTAGTAGAAAACGAATCAAATGTATGGGAATGACATCATCTCAACGTTAAATCACGTGATGAACACAAACGAATAGAAAATTCGTAGATAAGTTTACATCGTTCAAAATGATAGAATAGAATGTAATCGTTTCTACAATGTTGATCGCTATACTCTTTGGTAGGAACGCTCACCATAGACTAAAGTGTAGGTTTTTGCTACAGACATTACAGAACGAGCGATCGACTCAGTCGTGTCAACTTGGCTACCAATTTAGCGCTTGCTACAATCGCTTACGCCGAGGCGTTTACGATTGTAGAAAGAGAATCGATACGAAACACTATCGATACGTAACTTGGCTAGGCCTGCTGTTTTTCCAACTCGTTGGTTTTACAATTTTAATCTTATTGGTACCTGATGACGTTTGCACACTGAAACCTATAAAAGTCTTGAATAGGCCACAAAAATTGCACGAGCGAATCGTAGTAGTAGTAAATAGTTTTACAGCTGTCGATACAAATAGCATGAGAATTGATTGATGTCTTCCGGCCACTTTAATGTGATCATCTGTCCGCCTGTCGGTTTTGTGGTCTCCACTCCAGCACTTTCTTCTCCATCTTCCATCAAGTCTATAGCAAATATAGCCCGCGCACTTCTACTTTCTTTTTGCTATTGCTTGTGCTCTGTCCGTAAGTCTCGTTCGTCTCCGTATTTCGGTGTTTTTCACCCGGTCGTAGAGGGAGTGAGAAAAGTGTTTAGGAATTACCTACCATTTAAGCTCAACGGTATTTTATATTTTGTTGGGCCAAAATTTTGCTACCTCTACGGGCGTCGTCAGTCGGGGGGTTAGGGGTATGGTGAGATATAGTTAGGAGTGGGTAGTAATCTGTCTCTCATAGTCTCCTCTCTTATACTGTCACTACAAAATACGACCAAAATCTGAGCACTTAACCTCAAGAAAACAATGTCAACCGAAAAGCTCAACAATAATTTAATTTCTTACAAACAAGACTGCCAACAAGAAAACATTACGATACAATAAATAACGGCTCGCTGATGCAAAAAGATCTATATCTGTTTCAGAAAGGCATCAATGGCATTCCAGTTCGGTGCCCGCGCCATATTGTTGCCTTTTTTCGCGCCAACGTCTTTAACTGGCCGTCTACTGTCTATGGTTTGAGGTTCCGTGGTGCTGTGGTGTACTTTTCTTGAATGACGATTTTTATGATTGATCGAATTCTGAAAAATCTTTTGAAAATGAAAAGTCGCGTGTGTGTACCAGATTTTACTAGAAGCAGTTGGAATCTTTTTAATCAAAAGCGGTCAGCCTGAAGAGACTAATATTTCCGTGCAATGATAAAATATAAGACTTGGTTTCAAAATAATAAGTACCTATAGTCTGACAAACCCAAAGTAAATATAACTTTTAATAGGAACCTCAGTTTCCTTATGTGGCTCGATTAGGTATAATTTACGTATTTGTTAGCGGGAATTCTGATGCTTCGGGTAGGTACATGTAATCAATAGACGTCATACAATTTCAAGGTTATTGGTTTCATAGAAATAGGCATTTATTATGTTTTAGAGTTACAAAATAAATGTAACTTCATCATCTGCCATAGCCTCTTCCCAACTTTGTTGGGGTCGGCTTCCAGTCTAACCGGATGCAGCTGAATAACTATATAATAACAACCGCTCGGGTCGATCGTTAGGTTCAGCCGTGCTTGCCTAGGTTGGTCTGATGATGGGTGACCGCCCATTACACACCGAGTTTCCTCCGTGCCTCGGAAAGCACGTTAAGCCGTTGGTCCCGGCTGTCATTTGTAGATCTTTGACAGTCGTTAGGTAGTCAGAGGCCCAAAAAGTCTGACAACCAGTGTTACCAAGGGGTATCGTATTACCCGGTACTAACTGGGTTGTGGAAGTCAGATAGGCAGTCGCTCCATGTAAAATACTGGTATTCAGCTGCATCCGGTAAAACTGGAAGCCGACCCCAACATAGTTGGGAAAAAGCTAGTCAATTGAATGAAAGAAGTAAGTACAAAACCACTGTGCAGATAACTAAAAAGCTTTTAAATCTTGCTCATATTACGTAAATAAAAATAAGTAAATTTTTTTTATGTCTACAGAACCCTCAAACAACTATCAATATTTTCGCACCTCATTCTTTCTCCTTGCAACACCGGTTTATTATTAGAGTATTGACACCTTTCCCACGTGCATGCCATTGTGTGCCGAAAGCCAACGGATGATAGGGGATGATAACCCTAATGTTGGTGAATTATTACTTTAAAATAGGCTACCTGCTATGTGGTGGAGTGTCATACGTTCTGTGCCATTGTGTGTGTGTTTTTTTTATTTCGATCGTTGATTGTTCTTTTTATGGATGACTTTGTAGTGGCCAGTGAGAGCGAGTTTGTCTTGCCAAAAAAAAAGCTTTAGGTAAATTTAACCTAAAGATTCATAGTTTAAAAAACTACCTTGTTTTGTTTTGAATCGAGATTCTTATTCGAGCTAGATTCTTGAATGTGGACCATGAATCAAACGGTTAAAAAATCAATCGATTAGTTTTGTCTTTGAAATTAGCTCAGAATTGGCTTTACATGCAATCAAAAAATATCTCTGAGGCATGCTGGTTTCCTCGCGATGTTTTCCTTCAGCGAAGCAAGTTATAATTATACAAATACGCACATGAATCCGTAAAATCCGAGGTGCGTGTCTTGGGTTCGAACCCAGACCAATGACTTGGCAGTCCGACGATCATTGCGAATTTACGAAGCACCGTTCGAATTTCAAAGTGAATTTTAAAGAATGCACACCAGCTTCCGAATTCATTAGAAAATCAATGAATGGAAAACCGTATTTAATTAAAAACTGTTGCAGACTCAAATCGATTTATGAATGGTCAAGTTTCTGCTCAAAAGCAATTTGCTTCAACAATACATCAGAGGCTCTTTCTCGATGCCGCTTTGGGTTTAGAAAAAAAAAACAGCTCCTTCATCATGTATTGTCAATGATCCTTCAATTTACGGCAAACCATTGATATTATGTGTGGGATGCATTCATTCAAATCGTCTCTACGAGTAGCAAAACTAATGTAGGTGAGGGGCAGGCGCACTCTTTGTTATCAGACCCGTTACCGAAGAACATAAAAAAAATGTCATCTTTCTTCTTATTGGTTTATTCATCCGAACAAAGGTCAGGTACTACTTAATAAAAATCTTAATTTCTTTGAGGGACAAAGCCCAAAAGCAACAGCAAACAATTAACAACGAAGTTTATGTCACCTGAACTATGTCACCAGTGAAATGTTTTCATAAAAGAATGTTACTTGTATGGTGTACATATTATAGAATATTCTATCCTATTCTTCGGAGTGGTTTTTGAAAATCCACCCCCTGTAGAAGTTAAATCATAGATATATTTAATATTTATATTACTATGGGTTAAATAGTTGAAGTTTTTTGTCGAAGTTCGTAATTATTACCAATCGGGCGCATGACTCGTTCCATCCATAAAATTCATCATAATTTGAGTAGACCAATGGGCAGGACAGGTTACGTTGAAAATTAGACCTAGTACCATCACGCAAGGTCCAAATTCATTTGACACTACACTTTTCGTCCAAAACTGACCTGTTCTGACAGCTTAAGTCCATATGCTACTCTCACAGATACCGCCCAGGTAGCCACACTATTGACTGAGACCATTCCTAAGCAAACAGTGCAAGTGGTCGCATTGTCACTGAGACGCCACTACAATCATGTTTGATTAGTTTTTAAAATTGTTGGAAGGCGCCTTTGGAGAGGAATTGTAGAAGGTTGAACTCACACTTAAGGGCCTATACTACCTCAAATGGCTTAGCATGATCCTCCGTTACGAATAAAATACTACAGCATTAATTTTGAAATAAATATATGGTATAGTTGAGGATTAATGTTAAGTCCTATATTTGGCGAAAACACGATTCCAAGAAATTTTCTCGATAGAAAAAAATCCCAAAGTTACCTCTAAACTGAACAATAAACCGCTGGCAATCATAAAATACTTCAAATTAGATCATGAAACTTTTTATACTAACTGAACTAACTATAAAGCAGGTCTTAATTATTATTTAAATCGCAAAAAAACCACTAATTTCGCACTATTCGGCCGCAGTGACTGACACAACAACCACTTTGTAGTGCAAGCTGATTAGAACTTTATTCTAACAATTTTTCAAACGAAGTTTGAACTACCAAATATATAGTTGCTAATTTGAGGTAATACTTATATTATTGATATAGCGTAGGCAAAAACCAGTCGGAAAATGTTAGTTTTAGTTCATAAAATAGCAAACTAAATTTTAAAATTCAATCCAAAGGTTTCTTAATCCAAACCTTTTTTAATCTGTTTCATAACACCATTATAGTAGTCGCCATGTTATTATATTACGTCATACGACTATGTAAACTTAGAAGAGTGAACTGTCAACTTCAAATATCACTGCATTTGTTCACACAGCCAACTGACGTCATGACCACAGAACAGAGCAATATGGCGTCTACTGCGTCCAGCGTTTTCATCAAATTACGCGCGAAATTTAAAAGTGCAAAATTTTATTGCATTTAAGGCACTTAACGATTGAATAAAACTTTTGTGATTTTTTTGTGGTTCATTATCAGTATAGAATCTAATTGAGACACTTTTCAAAAATGGGTGTCCCTATTGGCTGAAGAGACAGTTTTGAAACAAATGAATGCACAAGTGGTCGCATTGTCACTAAGTAAGTACTTAGAGGATAAAACAACAACAACAACAACAGCCCATAACGTCCACTGCTGGATATAAGCCTCTCCCATGATGGGAGGAATTTGCCGTAATCTCCACGCTTGGCAGGCGGATTGGAGATCGCAGTGATGAAAGACTAACCGAAAACGCTGCTGCCCATTCTCAGGTCTTCGGAGGCGCAAGGTTTTTTGCCTCAGACATTAGTCGCCTTATACGACACCCGTGAGTATAATGGGTTGGTTCTATTCTACTCTGCCGGATACCACACGGCTATTAATTATTGAGTAAGTATTATTACCAAGTACCTAAGTACTTAGAGGATACTTGAACTAATTGAATTCCTAATTTATGAACCTAATATTACACAAAGTATTATAAGTACCTACACATTTTTGTAAAACATTTTAAAAGAGTAAGTATGGAGTTTCTTCCCCATTCTTCTCCATACAAACTACCTTAGCGAATGGGAAAAGAAGATGAACTCATTTCCTAAAGTGCCCGCCTTCTAATGGTCTAATTGAAATAAATATTTTCATACAAAAGGAAGAGATGTGAAATACTAATAAACGTAGCGTAAGCTTTAAGGTTCCGTGTCGACCAGTACACTCTTATCCCGGATACTGTGCACGTACCCTTGAAGTGGTTCATCTACTTACTGATAATTTGGTGGTTTTATTTTATATCCTAACTAGTGTTTCTCGTGAACACCACAATAGTGTTTGATAGAATAACTTAAAAGTTCAGGTTACACTTTTTCTGTCATAGGCCCCGTTTGTCCACAACGTGTGTTTATAGAGGCCGCGATTATCCATAAAAATGGGTTCCTCTAGACTAAAGTGATTGCTTTAGACTAGAGTGTAGAGCAATCTTTTTTTTTTTTTCATAAAATCAAGCGCTACTGTACACGTCCCTGTAATTTCCTTATAGGTAAAAAAATATAACTCTCTAAAAATGACCAAAATCTTTGCATCGGAACGACAATGACATTGAAATACCAATTTAGTAATACCATTCTCTAAAGTTCAGAGCTTACTCAAGTGACCGCACGTTTTTTTTTCGGCACTGGCCATAATTCATTCAGCCTATCAGTGTTGCCAACTACAAATATTTATTTATAACTCGTTGGTTGCTACGCGGTCTGGCAGACGACTAAATTGTCAATCAATAACAATGTGTCTATATGTCATGAGCTATTGGGCAATAATTCAAAAGGATGGTAAAGTAATTGGCTAGTTCACTGTTTTCATTGGTGTGAACTTCGTCTTCTGCTTTCATACATAAGTATACAGGGTGTAGACTCTTCACGAAGCCGTTAACCAAGCATTCTGTACATCAAACTAAGTAACCCTACGCAAAAATGATGGCTGGGAAATTACTTTCCTTTTTTAGGGTGAAAAATCACGTTTTACGGTAAAACTCAATGTAACGCACTCAAAACGTTGTGCTGGTGGATGGATTAAGATTAGTGTGGGGATCGTGGATATGTTTAAAGTAAAGTTTTTACATTAAAAACATGCATTTAAAAAAAAAAACTTTTGATAAAGTTGGAACTTTGACCCCCGATATCTCCGTAACTAGAAGGTTCCTAAGTATGGTCTAGACCAAAAAAATGATCGCAATGACGAGGAGAATAAGTGCCTTTCGGCTTCGTTAAGAGTCTTTTTACACCCTTGATAACACACAAGGTGGTAGGACGCTATAAAACGGTTGCCTATCAAGTATTCAGTACATCATTCTGAACCCCTCCACGTAAAAAAATTACATCCGGAATGACAAAAAACAGCTGTTCCATACATTTTAACCGTGTACTTACACTTAGGTATTGCAGTTTTGTAGGAAACAGCTTTTTTTAAACCCGACGAAATATTTCTAAGAGTGTTAATTTCGGTTTTCCAACTCTTCAGTAGCAACCTGGTTTTTCTTATTACGCGTCATCTCAGCAGTCACCTCCTTTCTAGCCACACCATCTTTCACACAGTTCAACCATCGTTTCTTGGTTATTTTTTTTATGTATGGCATCTCGCAGTTCAGTCAGGAGACTGGTTACTGCTTAACCGGGCTAGTCCTGTGGATGCCTTGAATTTAAGGTCTCCAGCCAGGGGCATAACTAAAAACTAAGCGACTACGCACTAAGGACACCCCCTGTGGGGTACGACCCTCGGCTTAGGGCGTCGCTGGGGGCAGCAAGGGTACAGGCTGGATCTAAGTTAAAATGAATTGGGGGCTGGTTTAGTACTACTGGCTCAGCATCGCGGGCTGGCTCAAGCAAGGGTCGGGGGGGGGGTTGAACGGGGACGTCTCGGCGGCGAGGTCGGAATGTTGCCGGTCTGTATTTGTATTTCCTACGAACGGTACTGGTGTCTTTGCTACTTTCTTGTAAGAGGGTGATAGCATCGTCGGGGTGACAAGAGTATGCCTTGGACGGTGGACTGAGCTTTTCTTTGGTCTCATTCTGGATTCGATGCTATAGGTACTGGTACCTACTCGTCAAGAGAATAAGAATTAAAGTTCCTGTTACAATGTCCTATAAAATATATTTTGCCAAAATATGGTTTCTTGTTGAGTTCACACTTCTAGCGATTCTTTCAAGGTATACACGCGTAAAGTTTATCTACCCAACCAAGTTGACATTGATTACTCTAAACGTGATCATTTCGTTACACAAGGAGACGTTTTAAATTGATTTGACATTGAAATCGGCCATCTTGGATATCGTTTTGTGATTATGTTGCATTACAGAGAGTCTTTCAGTCTCAAATTGTTGTGTTTATCCGTAATATACGTATATTTTAATATAATTTTAGGCATGCAAGTCCGACCTGCTGAGTTTTATTTTTATGATTTAGTAAACATGTCTCGGAAAAACAGCTCAATCAAAATCAGTTCTACTAAGTCGTTTAGATCTACAATCCAGAACAAAGCTCATAAAGGTGCAGGAATTACTTTTTCAAGGTCTAAGTCATTCCTGCACCTTAATGCGCTTGGAGGGTTGTATTGATATTTTTTATGATTATAATTCTTTATCTACATACGTGTTACAGTCGCGAGTAATATTTTAATCAACATACAACCTAGCACTGGCCTGCAAATTGCAAAAAACGTACGAAAATTTGAATTTCGCGGGCTACCCTGGAGCATCCACCTTAAGGGGCTCCCCCATGGCACACTAGCGCCACTTTAGTAAAAAAAAACAGAACTCGTTAAATACACAATTAATATAAAATCTGATTGACAAAATCAATGCTTTAGAGTTCTAGATTATTGAGTTTGACGTCTATAAATTCATTAAAATATACTTCACTGTAGTTACAGTTAGAGAAATAACGCTAAAACCGGCCGATTTTTTCCATTTTGTATCTGTAACGACAGCGAGCTATGTTTCAATGAGTTAAGCAGACGTAAATAATTTAGAAGACCAAATCATTGATTTTGTCAATCAGATTTTATATTAATTGTGTATTTAACGAGTTCTGTTTTTTTTACTAAAGTGGCGCTAGTGTGCATGGGGGAGCCCAAAGGATTTACAGTGGGTCCTATATACATGTATGACATGTAAATTCCGATTTGATTCAAAATAGGTTTTTTGAAATACGCCTCAAACAGAAAAGAAAAGTTGTATTATGAGGAAACTTGAAAACTCATTCCTTTGTATACATGACATCCACATTCCAAAAACTCGGTAGATGGCGTTGAACTGACGTTACTAGGTGCCAAAGCCAAAACTTTTGGAAAAAAAAACACTGCGTCATGTCACATACGCTCGTTGACTGACACTTTCGTTTGCTTAAGCTTCCGAATATGACCATAACATCCAAGTGAAATGATGTGACGTTCCGTTCCTTGCAGTAACTTACCAAGTTCAGCGCCAACTATCCAGCGACTAGAGAAGAGTTGAAAAAGAAAATCCCTCATTCATGGTGCCCAAAGTACGTTGGTCGTTGAGCGCAGAACTTTTGTCATCTTCGCCATTTCAAAGCTGTGTTCCTCAATGATATATGAATAAAAGATAATCGGACGCCATTATAGTTATTTATGCAACTGTTGTAGGTATAATGAGGGGTATTAAAACACGAATGTGTGTTTATCACACGAGGCGAAGCCGAGTGTGATAATATATCACATGAGTGTTTTAATACCTAATTATGTACAGTTGCATACAAGACTTTATCTACATCCATGATATGAATCCTCCATAAAAGGTTCTGAAACCATAGGTTGTTGTAGTGTTGTAAGAAGTCTATGTAAATTCTTGGAAAGTTGAATTGCTGAGTATTTAATACAAACAAACCATGTATGGATTGGATTGTACAATTATTAAAATACACAAAGCTTATATCACTCATTTTTGTAAACAACAAAGTGATGCAATAGGTACTAATATCGAACAAAAATGGCGGAATTCGACTTGAATTCGAATTAACAGTTTTTTTTAAATTACGGCGCTCTGGTAGTGAATCGCACGTGCTAGACAATGTTCTTTTTTCAAAACGAGTTGCATAATGAAATTTAGTACAATTTATTATGACACTGGCTGTTTTAATGTTGGCCATAAGGGTTATTCCCAGTTGTCGCCACTGGTGACGCCACCACTGGCGACAAATGGGAATATTTTTCAAAAAAAATCCCAGTTGTCACCAGTGGTGGCGCCACCAGTGGCGACAACTGGGAATGGCCATTCTTCTAGTTCCCAGTTGTCACCAGTGGCGACAGATGGGAAATATAAAGTGATACGCCTCCGGTGGGGGCAATGCTAGAGCTGAATTATAGTGATGGGGTTTCATTATTGTATCACTAACGAAGTTTTAAATAGGTATATTTTATATTTTCTTAAATAAAACTTTTACACGTTACTTGGGAAGATATATATTTTTATAAATCACAATATTTGTATTCATTGAGATTAAAACTGCACAAGTACAGTTTCCAGTACTACAACTATTACAGATCGTATAATTATTTTACTTAAAACTATATTATTAGGTTCTTATCACAGATTAATCAACGTATGGCATTATGTAGTTCTTAGGTTATTTTTATAAAACAGACTTGTATATATTAACCACAATAATTGACGTTTATAATTTTCTAAATCTACAGGTATATTATTATTACTCATTAATTTACTGCGATGTCTATCACAGATTAATCAATGCATTATTTACAATAATTTATACTTCTACTTTTTTATCACAGATCAACATACTATTTACAATAATTGACTTTACTCTTTCGATTTAGCTAGATGTATTTAAATAGGAATTACTTAATATTATACTCTTATACAAATATATTACTGTGGTAAACAGTATTTTTTGATAAATAAAATCCGAGTAGTTTTTAAGAAAACGACTACCTACCCGTATATTAACATAATACTTAATATTCTTCAATCGCCGTCAGTTTTTATAAAATTACCGCCTCAAACATTCTAAACAATGACCCACTGTCATGTTTCCATGTACTAACTCCATTTGGATATCTTGTATGAACTCATCATTGAGTACATATTTCTTCTTCCTTATTTTCTTTTTATTTGTAATCATATTATTAGAAACTCTATAATATGCCGAATCCTTGACCAAGGTTTTTAAAAAATGTATAATGTTAGGTTTTTTTTTTCCAATTGTATGGTTTAATTTATGATGCCATGATTCTAAAGCGTTTGTTGTTCGATGCTGTTCACCGTATACACACCATACTTTAATGAACTCGTCTATCATCCACTGCTTTTCCATATATGCTCTAAATTTTTTAATGTCATCTTCTTGTGTATTCTTGCGAGTAATATATTTCCAGCCATTTAAAATTTCATTCGGCGGCAATAGTGGCAATACGGCGCTTAATGCCACTTCTCTTATCTTGTTTTCATCATTAGATTTAGTTATCCCGAGCTTACGACCCTTCTCCCAAATGGAATGATTAAAATGATAATAGCATCCGGATATAATTACAGACGGAAACACAGTCGTTAAAGCTTTCATTGCAGCTCTTTCATAATCAGTTTTATATTTCTTTGGATCCCAGTCAGGTATTTGGGATTTAATCATGGAAAATAAAATGATGTATGATTCCATCTTCTTGTCACTCATAAGTGCGTAGACAAGCGGCACTATGTTCGTGTGGTTCACAGTACTTCCCAAATCTCCGTGAATGCTATAAAGTTGAATAAAGGGCGAGGGGCAGCTTTTAAAGGTTCCATCGCTATAAAAATCATGTACTTCATTCATAACCTTTTTTGCCTCTTTGGTGCAAAAAGCTATAATACGGTTGTCACCATCAGAATAATCAGCCAATACAAAATTATTAAATTCCGGAGGAATTTGAACATTGATTCCTTGTTTAGATTTAAGGTGTGTTACTCCGGCTGCTGCATTTAATACTTTCAAAGCTCGGTACTTTGCATACTAAGTCCAATCCTGAAGTTTGAAAGGACCCGACCATATCATTGTAACATTGTGGTACCGCTGGGTAATTTTCTTTTGTTAGTTGTTGTTTACAGCCGTAAAGTCGCTCATCTACTTCATTTTTTAAAAAGTCAGGTGTACATGAGTGTGCAGTTTCATGAAGGACATTGTTATCCTAAAATAATAAAAAATATAAGTAATCGTAGCGTACATTAAACAAATAAAATAAAGTGTATTAAAATAATTCATTACAAATTAACGTTCACAATAAGTGACAAACGTGCACAAAATGGCCGCCTGTTTCTCTTTTGTGTTGGCATGAGCGTGCACACAAACGTGTTGGCATGAGCTTTATGTTAAAAGTTTTTTCATATAAATAATAATAATAAATGAAAGCCGAAAACTTACTTTTATCTTTATAATTCCTTTACACTTGTATTTTCGTTTGATGCATTCCCACACAGTTAACCCACTTTTATGTTTCCTTTTTATATGATATTGGAAACCTGCGCGAAGCAGAATAGTCCCGTGACGTCTTTTTATATAAACTAACGAAACTTCACCAGAACTGCACGACGCACTTGACCCTGACATTGTTGGGAATGCACTGGTAAGTGTTACGTCACTGGTCTACGAACCGACAACAGCATAGTGGAGGGGGTTGATCGACAGGATCGGAGCGCGGAAGTTATGGCTGATTGTAAATATATTGCAATTATGTACATATTCATTACTATTTAGTTTGTGATAAGAACCTAATAATATAGTTTTAAGTAAAATAATTATACGATCTGTAATAGTTGTAGTACTGGAAACTGTACTTGTGCAGTTTTAATCTCAATGAATACAAATATTGTGATTTATAAAAATATATATCTTCCCAAGTAACGTGTAAAAGTTTTATTTAAGAAAATATAAAATATACCTATTTAAAACTTCGTTAGTGATACAATAATGAAACCCCATCACTATAATTCAGCTCTAGCATCGCCCCCACCGGAGGCGTATCACTTTATATTTCCCATCTGTCGCCACTGGTGACAACTGGGAACTAGAAGAATGGCCATTCCCAGTTGTCGCCACTGGTGGCGCCACCACTGGTGACAACTGGGATTTTTTTTGAAAAATATTCCCATTTGTCGCCAGTGGTGGCGTCACCAGTGGCGACAACTGGGAATAACCCGGCCATGGGTTAAGCTAACTGTTTCAGATACTTTTATTGAGGATTTATAGCATGGGTGTAGATAAAATAAATAAAAACATTGAATTTTAATCTTAGAGCCCGCTTTATAAAGCGTGTTTGCTTTGTTCAAAAGCAGGTTCAAAATAAGAACAAATCACAATGCACTCCATGCATTGCCCCAGTCACCAGCTATAAACAGTACAGTACCAGCGCTATACAGCATGTTTGCAAAGCATGGCGCTTGCACAGACTACGGTGTTCCTCGTGACTCAGACTTGACTGCCGGTTATATTGCCTTCTTTGATTTGTGAGGGGATATTCTGTAAGTTTGTTTGCTCTGCTAAAGAAGTTTTTGAAACTTTTTTTCGTAGCTACCTCTGCCAATAGATGAGCGATATTACCCTTGTACTAAAAGTTCTTCTCCATATAGAGGTCTAGACTTTGGACTGGACAACTACAGTACTTTCACAGTTATTAAGCCTTTTGGCTGACACTCTAGTTAAATCTTTTGTTTTTGACAATTAAAAATTGTATTTAGGTAACTGGCCTATATATTTCTTGCGATTTTGGAAAGAAAATTAGACCGTAACATTATTATTTACTAGCTTCTGCCAGCAGCCTTGCCCGCGTGATGTTTGATAATAAGGAATATGCATAAATTTTCTTTTTTTATTTCGATACGGAATGTTAAAGTACTATAAAAATAATGACAAAAAGCGAAAACAAGACATAAATCGGCCAAACAACACAAAAGTTATAACCATTTAAACTTTTGTTTCTATCTCTTTCTAGATAAACGGAATTTAGCATGGATTTTGTACGTCGATGCAGCGAATGACGTCATTCGCTGTATCGGATCTCTCTGTCTAATTAGCAGTTTCAAATGCTTACAGCTTAGTATTTTTCATAGATATTAAAAATTAATTTCACTTTGCTGTTTCTGATGTTATACGCTTTGTAGAGTGCTAAAAAAAAACATGCATATACCCTATTATCCCATGGGATCTTACTACCGAGATAAAAAGTATTGTATGTTTTAATCTAGCTTATAAACTATCTGTGTGCAAAATTTTATCCAAATCCGTTCAGCAGTTTTTGTGTGAATGAATAACAAACATCCATACATCCATACTCACAAACTGTCGCATTTATAATATTAAGTAGGATTTATAATATTAATAAGATTGACTACTTACCGCTTTGGGCTAGTAGTCGCAATCGCGACTGCTGAGCATGAGGTCCTGGGTTCGATTCCCGGGTCGGGCAAAGTATTTTTGGGTTTTTCCATTACGAATTTCTCAGAAGCAGGCACGGAGTCTGGATTTGTACCCGGTTGATGGCAATAGGCTCGCCCTTACATGGAACTTGAACATAACTGGCGAAATGTGGGTGTACTATTAGGTACATCTCTACCTAACCCTTCGAGTATTACAGGCGTGATGTTATGTCATTTTATTTCCCAAGCATCCCATTGCAGAATCATCCTCCCAGCACGATCTAGTACTCGACATAAAGGGTGTAAAACACCTCTTAACGAAAACGAAAGGTACTTATTTTCCTCGTCATTGCAATCATTTTTTTGTTCTACACCATACCTGGGAACCTTCTGGTTACGGAGATATTGGGGGTCAAAGTTCCAACTTTTTGACAAGTTTTTTTTTTTTAATATAAGATTTTTACTTTAAACACCTCCACGACCCCCGTACTATTCAATCCATCCATCAGCACAATGTTTTGAGTGCGTTACATTGAGTTCTGCCACAAAACATGATTTTTCACCCCAAAAAAAAAAAAGTAATTTCCCTGCAATAATTTTTGCTTAAAGTTACTTAGTTTGATGTACAGAATGCTTGGTTGACGGCTTCGTGATGAGGTCTTTTACACCCTGTATAAGACAAGCGAGTTTCCATCCATGTATGGCGCAGAGAAAAGTTGTGTGCTGCACGCTTTAGCCTTAGAAGGATAAGCAGTGCTGGTTCGGTAATATCTGATGGCGACGAAATAAGGTCGGGTAAAGATGAGTTTCTAGTGGTGAAATTGGCCTGGAATATTTGGTTAAGTACTAGCTGTTGTCTGCGACACTCGTTCGCGGGCAAAAATATTACTTCCCTGTTTATAAGATGGTTAGAAGTGTACCAATAAAACAATTAATACTTAATATCAAATCAAATATGTATTCGTCCTTAAAACACACTGTTTACCACTGATTTCACAAACTAATTTTATGAACACCTCCCCTAACTTCTTCTAAATCTTTCCACCTTTTCACCGAATTAACAGTTTTTTTTTAATTACGGCGCTCTGGTAGTGAATCGCACGTGCTAGACAATGTTCTTTTTTCAAAACGAGTTGCATAATGAAATTTAGTACAATTTATTATGACACTGGCTGTTTTAATGTTGGCCATAAGCTAACTGTTTCAGATACTTTTATTGAGGATTTATAGCATGGGTGTAGATAAAATAAATAAAAACATTGAATTTTAATCTTAGAGCCCGCTTTATAAAGCGTGTTTGCTTTGTTTCACAAACTAATTTTATGAACACCTTCCCTAACTTCTTCTTCTAAATCTTTCCACCTTTTCACCGGTCGGTATCCTTCCGCGAATAAGAATGCTTCAACATGGCCGACCGCAGTAAAGTAAGTTACGGGTGTAAGTCAAAACACGAACTATTATTCAGGAATAAATGGTATTATATTGTTTATCTACACCCATGCTATAAATCCTCTATAAAAGTATCTGAAACAGTTAGCTTATTGCCAACATTAAAACAGCCAGTGTCATAATAATCATTATAACACCCAAACGGGTGTTATAATGTTGTACTAAATTTCATTATGCAACTCGTTTTAAAAACAGAACATTGTCTAGCACGTCACACGTGCGATTCACTACACAGAGCCGTAATTTAAAAAAAACTTATAGGTTAATTCGAATTCAAGTCGAATCCCGCCATTTTTGTTCGATATTAGTATTGCATTACTTTGTTGTTTACAAAAATGAGTGATATAAGCTTTGTGTATTTTAATAATTGTACAATCCAAAATGTAAATAATTATATTATTACCTATACATGGTTTGTTTGTATTAAATACTCAGCAATTCAACTTTTCATGACTTTACATAGACTTCTTACAACACTACAAGAATCTATGGTTTCAGAACCTCTAGTGGAGGATTCATATCATGGATGTAGATAAAGTCTTGTAAAAAACCCGTGTGATAAACCCACATTCGTGTTTTAATACCCCTCATTATACAACAGTTGCATAAATAACTACACACATCAAAAATGTCTAGGGATCAAGCATTTTTATGCGGATTTCTTGAGATTGAGATGTGGCTTTGTAATAAATTTATGATTTTATAAATTTATATGGATCCTTTTTGGTGCATTTCATAATTTGAATCAGGAACTCTCAATCAAATTCGAGTAAAAGATGAAAATAAGCTGTCAATATTTTCCCTATAAAAACATACAACGCATTGAAGACATTATTAGTGCTACTGTTTCCCTACTACTGATTAAAACCAACGTTATTATGGAGCGGCGACGTCATTTAAGCAGGGAAGAAATGCTCAGAGCCGTGGGAATGATAGAAGCTGGTTCCCGGCAACGTACTGTAGCTTTAGCTCTGAATACAAGTCAGAGTGTTATCAGTCGACTTTGGACACGTTACCGAAGCACTGGTACCGTGGCTGAGCGCCATGGAGGACGGTATCGCTGCACCACACGGAGACAAGACCGATACATTCAAATCTTAACTCGAAGAGCTCCAACAATAACCGCCATGATGTTAGCCGTGAGGCTTCATCACTCTTCAGGGAACTTAATTAGCGACCAAACAGTCAGAAACCGCTTGCATGAAGTGAACCTTCATTCCCGAAGACCGCTACGGGTACCACCTATAGCAATGCACAATCGTAGGATTCGATATCAATGGGCTCTTGAACACAGAAATTGGGCAGAAGAACAATGGCGTTTCGTGTGCTTTTCTGATGAGTCTCGTTTTGGTATGAGACCGGATACAAGACGTATACGACACTGGAGAACCCCTGGACGCCAACAGCGATTAAAATCCTGCCAGGAAGTCCATCCTTATAGTGGTGGAACCATCATGGTATGGGCGGGTATTTGGATCGGCGGAAGAACTGAGTTGATTTGGATCAGAGGCAACCTCAACGCTCAAATTTATGCTGAGACGATTGTATCAGACGTCATCGTTCCTCTACAAGTGCAAATCGGTCCCTTATTTCAGTTAATGCATGATAATGCACGACCGCACACCGCAAGAGTTGTAAGACAGACTCTCGCCGCAGCTAACATCAATGTCCTGCCCTGGCCTGCTCAGTCGCCAGACTTGAACCCGATTGAGCATGCATGGGATATGCTACAGAGAAGAGCTCTGCCGAATATGGAGGGTATCCAGTCGCAAGAAGACCTTTTTTTGTTGTTGCAACGAACATGGGCGGCCATTCCACAGCGTGATTTGGATGAACTCATTTTGAGTATGCCAAACCGATGTTCTTGTGTTGTTAGTGTTCGCGGTAGAAACACGGATTATTAATTGTTTAAGTTACCCAATAAAATTTTAAAGAAAACTGTTATTTCAGTCTTTTTTTCGAACTTTAATGTTAGTGGTTCAAATGTCAAAAATCCCTTTATTAGGAAAATGGCAAATTTCTTTATTAATGCAAAGGTGACTTGGTTTATCGTTACTGTGACAAACGAAAACACTTTATTTGATGAATCCTTAAAGAAAATTTTAATTAATATCAATCAGGAGAAAAGTTATTGCAAAAATATATGTTGATCCCTAGATACTTTTGATGTGTGTATTTTATTATACAGTCAATTTTATACCTTGCAAATTAAATTATTCTAAATATTTTCAGACGAAATAAATTGCAAAAGCTTACATGTTTGAATCGGATTTTGCTAACAATTTGAAGGGATTTAATTTTTAACGGGGATTTTTTTTAGCAGCAGTGGCCCTTTCGAACAGTAAGTCGTGGGTTCTAACCCAGGCAGGCGCATTACTTTGTGTAATTTATTTCATCACCGCTGCTCTTAAAACGGTGAAGGTCAAAACATCGTGAGGAAACCGGCATGTCCTAGAACCAAAAATTCGAAGACATGTGACATCTACCAATCCGCACTGGGCCCGCGTGGTGGATTATAGCCCATTCCCTCTCATAGAGAGGAGGCCGTGTCCCAGCAGTGGGAACATTATAAGCTGATGATGATGAATTTTTCAGCACGGAACCAAAATCCCGTTTTCTTATTACAGCCTTAGTTACTCCTTACGATGCCATCTATCTCCCATTAAAAGTCCCGTCAAAATCGGTCCAGCAGTTTCGGAGATTAGCCGGAACAAACAGACAGACAGACCGACAGAGAAGCAGACAGACCAAAACTTGAAAATAATGTTTATTTGTTTGTTAAATGCATTCAGTAAACAACTGTTATTTTTAAATGACAAACAGACAATTTTATTTATTTGCATATGTAGATAAGTTTTATACAGAAAAATAAAAGCAAAAACACAACACTTAGTCTCGACATGGCAGCTGTAGATTTAGGTCATTTTATATTTAAACGCTCAGCTCTTGACGATTGACTGATGGGCGTTATTCTAAGACATTTAAACGACAGATTGTTTTAGTTAACGTATCAACATTAGCGTAGATTTCGTCAGTAAACTTTTGCCTAAAGTTGTGGACAGCTCACAGTTCAGCATAGATCTCTGAATGTTATAACAAGTCAGAAGGCCAAAAGTCCGAAAGCTTTTCAAGGAGTATTCTGGAGATTATATTATACTGGCAGTCTCTGAGTGGCTCTAATGTAAACTACTGTATTCAGCTGCATTCTGTAAAACTGTAAGCCGACCCCAATGTAGTTGGGAAAAGGAACAGATGATAAAATCGTAGATTTCGTCAGTACGTAAACTTCAGCCAAGTTTATAGCTTAGTTCTGATCTGATATTTCACAGATATTTTGGCAGACATAAAGTCAGATACCCTCTGTCCTGTCCGTTGGTTATTGCGTTAAATAGTATCTGACTAACGGAGGTCAGATATAGGCAGTCGCTCAATTTTAAATACTAGAATTTGTCAAGTACATTTATTGAATTTGGATCCCTTGCTTTCAGACAAAGTATGTTTTGCCCATGAGTCTAGATTTCTGGTACTTATCCCGATTAATGGGAATAGGCCCACACCTGATTATGTGACCATGATCTTAAAATAAGACTAGCAGAAGTTAAGCCTACTAAACCTACTAAATATCTACCTATACTTTCGAGGAATTCAATATTGATGTCACGTTCATTGAAGAATTTCGTCCCCATAGCAACAGCATACCAAGGCATCAGATCAAAAATGCGCAAAGAGAGTAAAAAAACTAAAAACATAACAAACAAGGTTTGAATATTAAACCGAAATAACGTAGCCATGCGCAGCCGGCGAATTCTTTAAACTTGACTTACGTATGCGTGAACGCGGCGCGAATCATAATAATAAATATGCAGAGTTAAAGTGGCGTAAGTTATGTTAAAAAACCTTTGAAACACGACTTCAATGTCTGCTGGTGGCAATATTCACACAAGGCTGGTCCAAACAAAGGCTAAAGTTTGTCAGAAGATGTCAGAATCTGGAGAAGTGCGTAGGAGTTCGTCCAGAGAAGTGACATGCAGCATGGCTGAATTTCGTTTAGAAGAGTGTAGGTGCTGGTATAATTACCTCTAGACACATAAGTGAGACATTTCAGCTTTGTCTATGATGGTAACGCACCTGTGAAACCACTAGATTCGCAGGTTTGGCAGGATGTACAAAACCACATACGCGCTACGCATCACGTAAAATTCTACATCGTAGTGTTATCCCCGAAATAAGGGGCATTAACCTACCAGACACAACCGCCGTCTGATCGGTGGATCCTCCCTTTTCAACAGAGGATAAGGAACTTTACACCTGTTCCTCATACCTTCTAAACTAGTTGGTACTAGTCCTGCCCATCCTGCACAACCACATGCACCTTTCAGGATTTCCATTTCAGCCGAAAGACGTCCACTGCTGGACATAGGCCTCCCCCAAGTGTCGCCACATTGACCGGTCCCGTGCGACTCGCATCCAGCGGATTCCCGCAACCTTCACCAGGTCATCGGTCCACCTAGTGGGACCGATGGATTTAATCGAAGCAAATTTTAGAGCTGTGCAGGTGGCTACATACCTACTGGTCTAACAACATTTGAGTTTCATCAACAAGAAAACCAGAAGAAGTAAGTGCTTATTCATATGGTGGCAGTGATTACTTACCAACAGATGTACTGCTTACTACCGACAGTTATTTCTCTGGACGAGATCCTTCATAAATAGCTCAACTCTCTACTAGTGCACCTAAAATAACCTAACCAATATAGCATTAATCCATAGAAAATTTAGCTCAAATTGTAATCGACAGTTACTGGTCATATCTTGAGTACAAAAGATGGCTAGGTGTCTTCGACAAAATATGCGCTTATGGTATAAGCGACAGCGGTTTTATATCAGCCTGTAGTTCTGGGAGGCATAGATATGTTCTCGTTCAGATGGAGAAATTATGAGAAGTCTGACATAAACTGTATTAAATTAGTGTCCTGATTCATGGGCTTGACGACCCGAATGGCGTAGCGGTGGTGAAGCTGCCTTACGTTCTTAGGGTCCCGGGTTCGAGTCCCGGTTGGAGCACATGTTTGTGTGATGAGCATGGACATTTGTTTCCGAGTCATGGATGTTTATATGTATAATAAGTATGTATTTACAAACAAAAAGTATCTATGTAGTATATATCAACTATCTGGTGTCCACGACACAAGCCTCGTTGCTTACTGTGGCACTAGATGGCGCTGTGTGTTCATGTCCAGCGATATTTATATTTATGGGCCTTTCTAATATACCTTGAAAAATATATTGGACCCTGGGGAAAGCAGGTGGTTTTTTGGTATTCGTTAGGAATACTAATCGTGGTGACAGAACGCTGAAACTATATTTGAAAAGTTTCAAATAGAAGCCATGACGCTTTCAGGTTTCAAAAAAGGACAAAAACTTTTAACGGCATGTTCAGCAACATTGATTTTCATCTCATCGTACGGGGCCTGAACCGAAACGACAACAGATGGATCTACAGAAGACATTGTGGGCTTTCACGAATCTGACAAATTACATTATCCTAACACATTCTAGTTTCTTCTCGACGAAGTGCATTAATTCGCCCTTCTTTTATAACTTGAACTGCGTGCATACGGTGTGAGGTGCCAAAATGTAGAAAAAATGTCCGCAAACACGCCAGGGATGCCACTTTGTTGACTATCATACACATACTTAAATAAGTAGGTCACAGTCATACACTAAGTACTAACACGTATAGAGCTCAGTTAAGAAACCTAGGTAATAGGGTACGAGCCTATTGTTGGAGAGCAGCGGTGGCCCAGTGATGGCGATGGCCGCCCCGAATTTCAATCAGTAAGTCATGGGTTCGAAGCCAGGCAGGCGCATTACTTTGTGTAATTTATTTCATCACCACTGCTCTCAAAACGGTGAAAAAAAACATCGTAAAGAAACCGGCATGTCTTCTTTTTTTTGGTTTTCTAATCAAAATATGTATTTTTAAACATAAATCTTACTTATTTTTATAATAATGAGCATTTTTTTTGGACTGAACTAAGCTACAACTACTAAGTTATAACAATTCAAAAAGTTTATTTTCTATATACATAACAATTAACATAGAATAAAACTTATTGTTTAGCAAAATCCAAACATTTGGCAAAGGTCTAAAATCACAGAATATTATTAACAATTTGACTCTAATGAATTTGCCAATTATGTGCTGATGGAAGAGGAATCTTCTTGCATTTTTTCAAGCTTAAATTTTATTACTGCTACTGCTGTAATTAAATTAGCACCACGCTGGCAGATAGCTTCTACAGTAGCTTTTGTAACAGCTAAAAAATCAGCTAATACGGCTAGAATCAGTAACTCTGCATCATTAAAACGAAGAGGGCCCTTCCCGGCGCGTCTATCGTACGCGAGCATGGTCGGAAAGCTTGTTGTTTCATCATGTGTGTGTGTGTGTTGTGTTTTTTCAACTGCCCTGTCTTACCTAGCCCCGACCCCGCACTACTCGTCACCCGCGCACCTCATACCGACTAACGCGAGGACATTGAACGAAAAATAGTGTTCGAAAATTTATAAAACTTGTTCCAGGAAATACGTGTTTTTGAATAAGTCTTACAAGTTTGTGAAATAAATATTTGTTATTTAAAAACTCCACTACATTTGCAAGGCTTCTATCAGGCTATTTTCTTTAGTTTTACAATTTATGAGTACATTATAAACGGCCAAAGTTGAGGTAAATTTTTTTTTTTTTGTAAAACAGCAATTTTTGTAGGCTTATACTGAATTTGTTCCTACAAATTTTTATTTTTTGCTTCGATAGAAGCCTAGATATAGTGCACAAGATACCTATCAGTTCAAAAAAATTAAAGATTATATGTGTAACAACTTCATAATCACGCACGAGCGTTTGTCAAAATTCTCGCGAAAAGTATGGCGGGTTGGCCGCTCTTAAGATCTATTAAAATCTTCGATACAGCGTCTTTTATTTTTTTGAAAGTCTTAGAACCAAAAATCCGAAAACATTTATGACATCTACCAAGCCGCACTGGGTCCGCGTGCTGGATTATAGTCCATTCCCTCTCATAGAGAGATATTCTACTTTCAGAAACTTATTTATTTACTATTATCTGACATTTTGACATTATAGTTTTGATTTGGTGAGCAGAAATTATGAAAATAGTCAAATTAATTCGGTTTCTGATATTTGTCACCCCTAGTACTCTCAATGCAGGGATGTCATCAATTGTGCATCCTGCGCCTGACAACCGACTGCGCGGAGAGAAGTGGTGTGTTCCAACTTCAATGGATGTCTTTCTGCCCAAATCTTTGTAAGAAAACCGAATAGAATCAAAAACACCTTGATCCTATTATTTTTCGATCAGCACATTAAAAACAAATGCGTTTGTTTAAGTAACCACTGGCAGCGGATTCATACACAACCCAAATCAATATGACATGAGATCTCGCTTGTTACCCCGAAAGGTAAGACAGAGGTGTATGTACCTCTGCCGGGGCTGCGGGACTGTTCAAAAGAGACACCGTGGCCCCGGAACACAAAGGGCGATGAAGGAACATGGATGGGTTTTAGTACAAGTCTGACACTCCCTTCCGCTCTGCCCAGGGCGGGAGGAGTCATTTGATGACTTCCATTCGAAAAAAAAAGGTGTAGGTACCTACCTACCTACTAAGACATACGAGTACATTATTTTAAGGCCCATGTATCAGGGGGCCAGCATAAGGCCTGGACTCCATTGACGCGGAGACGAGACAAGAGTAGAGGAGATGTGTTGTTCCAAACCACCAATGATTTTTTGTTATTTACACTTCTCATCTCCGCTTAACTTTAGTGGAGACGGTTGAGCAGAGAGGAGATTCGAGATGTCTCGTATTTGTTTAGGCCGGCTTCCACACTCGGCAGCAACGCGCAGCGAAGACGAGAAGAGACGTAAGCGGCGTGCGGTGAGCAGTGTGCGGCGTTCGCTAAATTGGACGTGAGTAGCCTGTGACCTGTTCACACAAATCTTTACTCCGGTCTAGGTAGTACGGATCTCCGCACGGCGTCGATGGATACACCTTAGCTCCTAAGCACGTTCTCTCCTCTCCGCTTTGCACATCTCCGCACGTCACCGCTTTGGTGGAGTCCGGACCTAATTCAATCAACAAAGCACAAATCTAGACTTCGGGCTGCTCATCATCTGCCTAGCCTTTTCCCAAGTTTTATTGGGGTCGGCTTACAGTCTAACCGGATGCAGCTGAATACCAGTATTATACATAGAGCAACTGCCTATCTGACCTCCACAACCCAGTTAGTACTGGGTAATACGATACCCCTTGGTAAGACTGGTTGTCAGACTTTTTGGGCCATTGACTACCTGCAACGACTGTCAAAGATCATAAATGACAGCCAGGACCAACTGCTTAACGTGCTTTCCGGGGCACGGAGGAAACTTGTTATGTTATGGGCGGTCACCCATCCACAGACCAACCTAGGCAAGCACGGCTTAACCTAAAGATCGACCCGAGCGGCTGTTATTATTTAGCCACGAGCTCCTCCGGGCTCCTTCGGGCTGCTAATGATGCAAAAACCCAATAACACTTTATCCGAGCTCTCGAGCCCAAGATGTCATGCCTCGTTAGTTTATTGGTCGTAAGCGCTACTGAGCTGAGTGTAGAGTATGCACTACTCAAAAAGTACGCACTAAAGTTCTTCATTCACAAAAGGCTTATAGTTAGCCAGCGCCACCTATCAACGAATAGTAAAACCTCTGGTGGCCTACCATGACGTCTTAAAGTAGGACCGTTTTAATCTTGTTCCAGTGTGGGAAAGAGATGGCGCTAGACGGCCTCTATAGCTCCGTCTCTTACTCACACTGGAACAAAATTAGAACGATCCTGCTTTATGACGTCATAGTAGGCCACCTGTTCTATTGAATAAAAGGTTATTAAACAAAATGTTACATCCTGCGCTGAAATTGATGTATTGCTTTTGTTTTCAATGCTATGTTTTCTGAAAGGATTTTTTATCCTTTTAAACTGAGACATTCTGTTTGTACGTTTAACAAAGCGCCATCTATGATCGAATAGCAAATGTTAACATAAAATCAAGTCTGTATTCCTCGAAGGAATAAGCAGAGGTGTTTCTAGCGATTAATATGCCAGCATAATGGGTATTTTAGTGGTAATAGATTACTTACACAATCTACTGATGGCCGACATCTAATTGCTAGAACAGTATATAATGATCACTGGTTCTTAGTGGATTTGAATGTAATATTCAGATTCACCTACCTGCACTGTGTCTGCGGGGGCGGATTTTATTACTAGGATATAAATTATTATCCAAATCCGTATGGCTGTTAATGTGTGCCTGTTACATTTTCACCCGTATGGCGTGAAAATGTAACTGGCACACTAGGGACTTGGGTTACCAGATGACTGGAAATTTCCTGACATGTCCGAAATTTTAGCTGTCTGTCAGGGAAGAAGGGAAAATTGGGAATTGTCAGGAATTTTAAGAAATGAGAAAAATAAATAAAATAAATTATATTACCAAATCAAAATAAAATAAATCATTATTATTATAAAATCAAATTATGAACTACTAATAATCAAAGAACGAAATCTAATAATTATCAGGCAAATAATTGATTAATCATTCATCTGATCGTCGTACTTTTCATTGCTGGATATAGCTTTCAGCAGGTGCTGGTCTTTTATAACAATTTAATCGCCCATGAAAAAGTATACTTTTTGCCGAAATGTCAGGAAATTTATTGCTGAGGCAGGGATTTTGCCAGGAAAACTTATTTTTGGATCTGGTAACCCTAGGCACACAGGAGTCGCCAGTAATTAACCACTTGCTATCTTCGTTCAGTTTAGGCGTTGACGATGAAGTAATAAAACACTTATCGCGGGTAAAAAACTATTTTAATCTACCTACAATAACTTAACATAAACTTAATATTAATGTCTCTTCTTCTTATTCCCTTTTTCGTTGTAAGTCTTCTTCCCCGAAAACTTTCTAATGACGGACTTGATCAAGAACTTCAAGAGCGCATAGAGCGCAGCGAGCACTGCGAGCAGAGCGAGCACTAGGTCGAGCATCCAGCGCTCGTACCAGCTGTACTTCAGAGATAGAGAGCGGAGGTGATATGCTCCTGCAAAAATAAGTAAAGTATTAGTGTACCTACTTAGTAGTCGCGATGGCCTAGACTCCTAGACGTTAAGGCTTCGGCCCTTATGCACGAGGTTGTGGCTTCTAATCTGGGCAAGTACTACTACGATATAGCCCCGTATCGTAACAATTGACGCGCAACACGTGTCGCTCAACATGTTCGGCAGCGTTGCACAACATCGCGCGATATTACCAGCTGGCGCGCAACATGACAAAACAATGCAAGAGTTGACTTTCAACACGTTGAGCAGCATGTGAGCCAAATGTTGCAGTGGATACGAGGCTATAGCCATATCGGTCCCGGCTGTCATACGTAGATACGTAGATGTCCAAGAGTCAACTCTGACACCCAGTCTTATCAAGGTAGCGTGCTCCTCAGTAACTGGGTTACGGAGGTCAGATATGCAGTCATCATCATCAGCCTATAATGTTCCCACTGCTAGGACACGGCCTCCTCTCAATGAGAGGGAATGGGCTATAATCCACCACGCGGGCCCAGTGCGGGTTGGTAGATGTCACTTGTCTTCGAATTTTTGGTTCTAGGACATGCCGGTTTCCTCACGATGTTTTCCTTTACCGTTTTGATAGCAGTGGTGATGAAATTAATTACACAAAGTAATGCGCCTGTCTGGGTTCGAACCCACGACTTACTGTTCGTAAGTCGGGGCAGCCACCACTGCAGATATGCAGTCGCTGCATGTAAAATACTGATGATCAGTTAGACTGGAAGCCGATTTAGGAAAAAGGCTAGGCAGATAAAAAAGAAGCTAAGAATAAAATAAAGAATACCTTTGGTCTCTATCGCGAGTGTAACGTAATGGTTGATCAGATGCTGCGGCGTCGATGGACGAGCCTGGAACAAATGAGAGAGGTGCTTCGCTTGCTTCGAGTATCTGCAACAAAAACAATTTACAAAAAAAATTGTAACCATCTTCCATGGCAAAAGAATAAGGGTTTGTTCGTTAGTGACGAGAACAAGACAAATGATGTCCAGGCGTGCCGTACTTCGCTCTAACTGCAGGTTAAGCCAAAGTCTTCAAAGTAGTCAACAGCAAAACCGTTTTAACCGGCGCCGTATGTTCCGCAGATGTGGCGCGACCCTTACACGGAATTTATTTCAATAGCATCATTTTAAACATACCATTACATTTTTTTTTTTTAAACTACTAAATCATTAGTACTTACTTATCATTACTGAGCAGTTCCTTCAAAGCCACTCCAAGTTCTGGCACCATATCATTCGAGAAAGGCACTGTGAGTGCATATCCAGCCCTCTTTGCTCGGTCAGCATTGCTGGGCTGGTCTCCAAAGACTGGCACAGCTAGTAATGGGACTCCAGCCCGAACAGCTTCTAACGAGCTCAACTGACCACCATGGGTGATGAAGACTTTGACGTTCTTGTGCGCTGCAGACAAAAAATAACACAATTCATAATATTTTTACCTCACCTTTGGTTTATGTTTTATCTATATTGCCCAACATACTTCTACCTGTCTTGGACGTGGAGGTACAACCACTGGTCTGATATGCGATAAAATAACTAAACCTGGCTTATACCTTAAAATGACTAACATACAGGTCTCGTCAATGACCAAAACGGTCCTTGGCAAGATCAACATGGGCTTGTCTACGACTAACTTAGGTCAAGTCAAAGACCACATAGGCCTTATCCAAAGCTCAGGTATTACAATACTAGGTATGCTTACCGAGTATGCTAGGCTGTGGCATCCACGGCCGCACATGCACGTTGGGTGGTAGACCGGTGATCGGCTCCTCAAACTTCCACAGCACGGTGTAGGGCAGCGAGGAGAACAGCTTCAATAGCGCAGCGCGTGTGGATGGATTTATCGACGCCGAGCGTACTACTGAGCCCATGCTGAAGTATATCACACCCTGTGGGGAGCCGTCCAGGAGGTCTTGCAGGTCCTACGACAAACAGAGAAGATTATAGGATTAAATTTCACATGATCAGTCCTCTTTTGACGAAATTCCCTTTTTTGTTGGCACAAGACCGATCCTTAATTTAATAACCGATGATGAAATACTCTCTAACAACTCTTGAATAACTAGATCGCAAGAACGACTGTTAGGCGCTCGTAGACTAATGACTGCTGGGTCTTGAGATCTACTACGGTCGTCATCACGTTTTCTACGTCAGGCAATCCTAGCAGTTCGGAGACTAGATGTGTTTTCTCAATTACATGGGACAAATATGGTTGTTATTAACGGACCATTGCTTTTTTGGGACGCACTGACGGGTGGCAGAAGAAAGGGGGAAGCCTATACCCAACAGTGGGTGATTCCAGGCTGAAAGGATAATAAAGGGACCTTTATCACCCTTCGGAGAACACAGACTTAGAGTTCCCTTCCAAATTCAAGCTCTTTAACCAAGACACTTACCTTGGGCAGTGGCGGAATAGTCTCATCCATATGGTACCCCGCAATGTTGACGACATTGGGAGGGGTACTGAACGCTGGAGTCAGGGACTCGTGAGAATTGACGAACATGATAGACACGTTGTGGAACGCATCGTCGAATGGAGGCAGTGTGATGCCTCGCGCGGCTGCTAGAGGTGCAAATGTTTTCTCGTAGAGGCTGATCGTTTTTGGTCGGTCTATCCTGGAAGAAATTTAACATACTACCATATCTTCTTATTTTAACTAAGGATGCACCTTGTAGTCTTTTCGGTATGAGTTCGCTTTCACAAAGATATTTGGATGGCTGGAGTCCCTACTTTTGGAAAAGACTGCTAAGTTGACGACTAATTATAGAGAAGTATAGAAGAAGCAGACATGCTGCGCCGACTTCAAATCAATTGGAATAGAAGCAGGAGAATGGTGGTGAAACTAAGATGATGATTTCAAAACATCAGGTATTTACTCACCACTCAGCGAAAGTTAACATCACATAAATCGAGAAGTTAATGGCTCTCTTCATAAACGGCATCGGCGTTTCCGAAGGATTGAACATCAGTGGAATGGTGGCTACGGACCGGACCTCATCAATTTGAGCCTCGAGTGATGGAAACATCGGTATGGCGACCAACACTATCCAGGGAGCCTGCTGCACTGCCGCGACACTGAAAAGATAATAATGGAAGTCCATCATTAACTGCTTATTTGTCAGAACGTGTTCTCATTACGATGAAAAAATATACTCTACCAGCGTTTTTGCGGGGTGTTAAGACCCAGAGTGGGCACACATAAGTATGTTCTCACAGAGAACAACCTTGTATCCCAGCAGTGGGAAGTTTATAGGCTGATTAAGATAGTGAGCATATGATTATGTCAGAGCTCAGGGATCAAAGATAGCGCAGTGTTAGCACAGCTGGAGTTTGGAGTACTCATAGGTCTATTAAAGATTGCCACAGTGAACAATTCTGCGTTAATCGCATGAAGTAAATTCTTTGCAACTGTTTATCTGATCTACACAACTACTAAGTCGAACTCATTCGCGAAAGTCTGACATCCAAATATCCAATCTTACCAAAGAGTATCGTATTACCCAATATTAACAGAGTTGCGGAGGTCAGGCAGGGTGTCGCTCCATGTAAATTACTGGTCTTCAACTGCATCCGGTTAGGCTAGGCAGATGAATGATGAACTTACCCAGCAAGAGTATCACAGAAGAACGACTCGGTGACCACAGCGTCGAACTGCTGCTTGACCAAAGCTTCTTTAACGGATGGAGTGTTCAGCATTTCTATAGTTAAGTTTTTTGAAAACTCCTTGACGAAGGCCACTCCAGCATTGGTGTTTTTACTGTCTGTCATGTCCACTCCTAGAAAATGTATAAAATATTGTTAGGTAACAACATAACATCACGCCTGTAATCTCCGAAGGGCTAGGCAGAGGTGTACCTGATAGTACACCCACATTTCGCCAGTTATGTTTAAGTCCCATGTAATAGGGGCGAGTGGCTCGTGGCTAAAGAGGAGCTCGTGGCTTAACAATAACAGCCGCTCGGGTCGATCTTTAGGTTAAGCCGTGTTTGCCTAGGTTGGTCTGTGGATGGGTGACCACTCATTACATACCAAGTTTTCTTCCGTGTCTCGGAAAGCACGTTAAGCCGTTGGTCCCGGCTGTCATTTGAAGATCTTTGACAGTCGTTACAGGTAGTCAGTGGCCCAAAAAGTCCGACAACCAGTCTTACCAAGAGGCATCGTATTACTCAGTACTAACTTGGTTGTGGAGGTCAGATAGGCAGTCGCTCCATGTAAAATATTGGTATTCAGCTGCATCCGGTTAGACTGGAAGCCGACCCCAACATAGTTGGGAAAAGGCGAGGCAAATTATGTAATAGGGGGCGAGTCTATTGCCATCAACCGGGCACAAACCAGACTCCGTGGCTGCTACTGAGAAATTCCTGATGAAAAAACGCGATAACAATTTGCTGACCCGGGAATCAATCCCAGGCCCTTATGCATATCAGTCGCGATTACGATCACTAGACCAACGAGGCTGGAATATTGTTAGGTGTGACGTATTTTTTTCCCATCTGGCACTATAGGCTACCTCTAAGCATTGACTCAACGACTGGCATTTCACTACACGCATTTCTTTCAGTTAAAGGACGCTTGTCAAAAATTGTTGGGTACTTGGAAAGTATTGTATATGAATGAATACAATACTTCTTCTATCGTGATGGCATGGCCTATAATGAGATGAGAAAGATTCCGTCTTGGTTTTGGTCACCACGGAAAGGTTTTCTGTAGGCCTATTACGTATCTTCCTAATATCCAGTGACTATCAAACTTCGGTTGTACACCAAACTTTGATGACAACCGAGAATGTCATAATATTGGTATTACGTATCGCACTAAGTGGATATCACTCTACGGTGACTAACAGCCCGCTTACGGTGTAACGTCTTTCACGAAAGCCACTTCAAACTCAGTTGTCATCAATTTGTTGTCCATTAAGCTTACATAATTGAAATAATCTAAGTATCGATACGAAAGCGTCTGTCAAAATGAGTTACGATGACTATCAGCCACGATGACAACCAATGACGTCATAATTGATCGCGACTGGTCATACATTATACGAAACTAACCTTTTGACAGCTAATTGATGGACACTGAGTCCAGTTACTATTATTTCGAGCTGTCAACAGAGATACGTAAGCCGTAGCAGTAGCAGCAGTACGTAGCCCTACTGGTCTTTATAAAACCCAGTATAGTAACATAGGTGCCTAAGATTGACACAGGCAATGTTTTTTCGAAGCCTTTTCTGTCTCACGTCTGTGTTAGGCCTCCTTATATGCATCGCGAGTCCATTTGTCCTCCTTAAGGCCTAGTTTTGGTCCTTCAGTTAGTTCTTACCATATTGAAATTCTCATGATTACCTGAGACAAACTTCTGGACAGAGCTGATGTCGAGGATATGTAACGTCTTCGGGGGATTTTTGACTTTGTCGGGATACGGCGTCGCCCATGTCACCTGAAAAAATGAGAATAACAATTTAAACATAATGTTTGACTGCCTAATTGCTAACATGCTCTTTTTTGAAGTCGGTTAAAAATTAACGACCGTTCATCCTATTAGACCAGACCATTGTGCGTTGAGCGGTCGTTCGTTTTTAACCGTGGATTACTTTCAAAGCCTAATTACTTACTTTAACTATAGTTTCGAGCTGTTTGGGGTTGAAACTCTAGGACCGTGGGGTCCATGTGCTTACATTACAGCCTTGTCTAGGAAATTTCAAAACGCTTAGTTGACACTTCCCGTGACTCAAGGGTTGGCTTTTAGCTTGCGGGCCTGTGGGCGGTGGGTGGGCCTGTGGACGGTGGGCTATGGGCTAGCTCGCCGTCCGTCCGTCTCATGACGACAGGCCGTGTCGACGAAGCGTTCGTGTTCCACGCACGCCTCAAAGAGAGTCAGCAAAAAGGAAGGGGTCCGCAAGGACCGATGCCTGCCGGGGTTGCGGGACTGTTCGAAAGAGATACCGTGGCCCCGGAACACAAAGGGCGATGAAGGAACATGGATGGGTTTTAGTCAGTAAAAGTCTGACACTCCCTCCTGCTCCGCCCAGAGCGAGAGAAGTCATTTGATGATTTCGCATCCGAAAAAAAAAAAAAAAAAGTGGTTGGCTTTTAGCTTGGCCAGAGGCTAAACGTGACCATAGTACATAACAATGCCACCTGCAGTCTCTTGATTTACCATTACCAGTTGAAAGCGTTGATTTTTTTCATTTAATTTCTATAATTTCAGTCAGAATGTAACTTTATCTCGACTTACCTCATGTCCTCCCTTCAGGAGAGCATCGACGATTCCTTTCCCCAGCGTGTTGTGACTATGCGACGGTGCTGGTACGAGAACCAGGATGTGGTACCCATATGAGCTGGTTATAGTTGCTAACAGCAGTAGCAGGATGAGCTTCATTGTGGTCTGTAAAGAAGACTTATTATCATCATGGCGGTACGGTTGTCGCAGTGGCTGCTGCGCTACGTGTCGTGGTTTCGGTTCCCTCACGGAACAAATATTACTATGGCCTACAGGTAGTTGTTCCGGCTGTTTGTGTATGTGAGTTTAAATGTTTGTAAACGCATCCACGATACGCTGAGGCTGAGGCGTTTACGATTGCAGAAAGAGAATCGATACGAAACGTTTGTAACTTGGCTAGGCCTGTCGATTAGACAGAGAGATCCGATACAGCGAATGACGTCATTCGCTGCATCGACCGACGTACAATCAGTCTCGCTCGGAACGTCAACGAGTGCGCGCGCGTCACAATCGTGTCTACCTAATTTGTTTACGTGCATACTGCATAGCATACCTGCCTACGCGTGTAAAATTATTTCCTATAACATTTTTACTATTTGTGTGTAATATGAATGCAAATGGAGTGCGCTTTCAGTGTCAAGCATGTTATGGAACATTCCATAAAGGTTGCACAAAAGTACTTCTCGCAGATATTCGAGCAAACATCAGTAGAACCTACTGTAACAATTGTAAAATGGATTCCAGAACCGATGATGAAGAACAAGACGAGATAAAAAAAGGATTTCGAGAAAATTCTGAAGGATATCCAGAGAAAGATCAGTGGAATACCTACCTTAAAAAGTCAACTCGAATCCATAAGTACCAGTATGAGCATGCTTTCGGATAAATATGATACACTTATCGTGGAACACGAGCAATCTAAGCAAAAAATAACACGAGCTGAAAAAGAACGTCACAAACATAAATAATAAGATTATTTATCTAGAAAAATGTAACTCTGCATTGGAACAGAAGGTTCAGAAATATGATCAGGCCTCGCGCAAACTCTGCGGTAATTCAGCATAAAATATCTGATAATTACATGATATCGGTCGCGGTGGAATAGAGACGCACTCCGGTAGCTGTGGATGGTGGCGGCTGGCGCGGCTCTCGCTTGCACCTCCACGCGTGTGCATGCTTGTCCTGCATATAACGTAGCTGTGAAGTTACGTTAGGCTAGCCTAACGTAACTTCACAGCTACGTTATATGCTTGACAATCGTGCGGTTCGTGACAAGCTATTATCAGTTAATTTTGAAGAATTATTGCTTTTTACATGCCCCATAAAATTGTACGATGCATTTAGAAATATATTTCAACAGATCTATAACTAGTTGTTGTGTATTTATAAGTCAAACTAACTCAAACAGGGATAACACCCCTTGGATAACTAAAGAATTAAAAAATATGATCTTAGAGAGGGATGGACTGTTTATTATTTGGAGTAATGACCCTAAAAATATGCTAAAACGTTTAAATTACACGAAATTTAGGAATAGATGCCAAAGAGTAATTTTTAAAAATAAAAATTATTACGATAGGAAATGTATATTGGACTGTAATAATAATATTAAAAAACTATGGGACAGAATAAATTATTGATTATTGATGAAGAATATGGGAATTAACGAACCTATGAAAAATATATGTAATAATTTTGCCCGTACATTTGCCGAAGAAATAGAAAAAACTAAACATATTTGTAGTATTAAGTTGTTACGTAGAATCACCTACGTTGGACAAACGGACAGAAGTATGAGGTGGCAGCCCGTAGATAGATGAGGTGGCAGCCCGTAGATAGTAACTATGTTAAACGAATAATAACTCAAATGGATAAAAATAAGTCACCGGGTAGCGATCTTGTGCGAATGTCCGATATTAAAATGTTGGTAGATACCGTTAGCCCCGTGATCTCAAATCTAGTCAACTTGTGTGTGCCATAGTGCGACCATTATATAAAAAAGGGCGAACAAAAAATACAGTAATTATAGGCCTGTATCAATTTTATCCAGTGTAGACAAGACTATCAAAGCTTGTACCTCAATTATTGAGACCGTATTTAGCCTCGATATTTAATTTGTGCGTGGATCAAGGGGTCTTCCCGGATCTAATGAAAATCAGTAAGGTAATACCGCTTTTTAAATCCGGGGACAGTAAGGACACCAATAACTATAGCGCCGTATCCGTGTTGTCGGTTTTCAGCAAGGTGTTTGAAAAGATAATGCTCAATCAAATGCTTAACCATATTAACACCAATAAAATATTACACGAGCAACAGTATGGTTTCACTAACTGACGCCGGTGTCACTTTATTAAAACACATATTTACTGCGTGGGAAGAGGCACAAGATGCCATAGCCATATCTTCTGTGACCTTTCGAAGGCATTTGATTGCGTAAATCACGAAACCCTGATCTTGAAACTTGAGCATTAAGGTTTAGGTAAACTTGCGCTCAGTTTAGTAAAATCGTATATGAATGATAGACAGCGGCCGGTACAAATAAATGGTGTCAACTCAATGGGTTTAAAAGTAAAAATGGGTGTACCACAAGGTTCGATATTGGGTCCCTTCCTCTTTTTAGTGTATATTAATGACCTACCCCATTTATTTAACAACCATCCGCATATGGTGAAATGTTTGGTGAAATGGTGGTTGAAATGTTTATATATGTCCTTAGTTGCCTCAATACCGAGTTATTCTCTTGATTGTTATGTTTTGACCTTTAAAAGTAATATACAGAAACTAGAATCAATTCAAATTAGATTTTTAAAATTATTAGTAAACAAGAAAACTAAAAACAGTTGTAAAGGAGACTATAATATGTTATTCAAAACAAAATATGCGAAGTTCTACCAGTTAGCCTTAAACATAAATACCTATTATTAGTTAATAACCATGGCAGTCGGGATAGTGACTCACTAGTTTCTAACAAGTATACTACCAGGTCGATGACAGCAGGTAAATATGATGTACCTAGAGTTAGTAATTACTATGGCGACAGAACTTAAAAAAAACGCGTTCCCTATTTATTAAACACTTTGCCTGCTGACATCAGACAAGAAGATAATAATGTAATATTTGCGCGTATACTTAAAAAATAGTTATTAGATTCTATGTAAGTGTACATGTTAAGTATATATAGGTAATAGATGTATCTGATATTAAGTTTAATAAGAGAGACTCAACGATCTCACAGTTAATCTGCGTAAGCAGTTTTGTGGGGCAATGTAATTAGTGTTAAGGAATTTTCTAAGAGAATAAAATAAATAAATCAATCAATCAATCAAATCATTATCCATACTAAATTCCGTTTATCTAGAAAGAGATAGAAACAAAAGTTTAAATGGTTATAACTTTTGTGTTGTTTGGCCGATTTATGTCTTGTTTTCGCTTTTTGACATTATTTTATAGTACTTTAACATTTCGTATCGAAATAAAAACAAAATAATTTAATTAGTCTAGTCTAATTAGTCCGTCAGATAGATAATCAAAAAATATTTGACCCGTGTTTTTTCTTTTGTTACGTAAACCAAAATTGACGAAGATATGACGCTTTTAAAATTATCAATACGTCACGCCTAGGTATAATATTTACTTAGTTCTGACGTCACGAGCCCCCACTCCCGAATTTTGATGCGTTTTATCTTTGTCAATATTCATTGATTTACAAAAACAAAAAATACGTGTCCATTAATTTCCAATACTGTAACTGACGGACTAAATAGATTTGCAATTTTTTGATACTGTCATGCCTATTATTCCCTATTGATTTAGAATCTGCGCGGCGCAGCATGTATTTAGTCTTCTTCCAAACTTCTGTATTAATTTATTGTAATCTCAAGATTAACCGCCCCTTTCTGACCATATCATCCTTCACACAGTCCATCCATCGTTTCTTTTGTCTTCCCCTACTTTTACCTATATTCATCCACATTCACACTCAAACCATTCCTCACCACATTATCGTCATTTCTCTGCATCACAATCATGTCCATATCATGGCAATCATCGTTCTCTGGCCCTTATCCCAGTTCTTTTGTGGTCGGCACAGCATGTCTGCTTCTTCCATACTTCTCTATTACTTGTCATCTCATCAGACGCCTCCTTTCTAGTCATATCATCACAGTCCATCCATCGTTTCTTTGGTCTTCCCCTACTTTTACCTATATTCACCCACATTCACACTAAAAACATTCCTCACCACATTATCGTCATTTCTCTGCATCACAATCATGTCCATATCATTGCAATCATCGTTCTCTGGCCCTTAACCAGTTCTTTTGTGGTCGGCACAGCATGTCTGCTTCTTCCATACTTCTCTATTACTCGTCATCTCATTAGACACCTCCTTTCTTGCCATATCATCCACACAGTCCATCCCATCCTTTTTTTGGTCTTCCTCTACTCAAAACTTCCCTCCGAAATCCTCATTCCTCCCTCCGCATCACATGTCCATATGATGACAGTCTGTACTGGAAATGTACGTACACATTTATTAGGTACTAGCAAAATACTTTAGTTAAAGAATTCCATTTCTTTAGCGGCTTTATTTAATGTGCAAGCTGTCATTAAAGTATTCCTGCTCCATCTTCACATTCAAAGGCCTTTGTTAATACAGATAATAATATGATAACAAAATGTCATTACGAAAGTACACATACTAAAGTTAATTATTTTAAACGAATAGCCACACCAATCAATTGAGATACTTTTTAAATCTGCCAAAACGCGGTTCTCATAGATTTTATATGGCAATAGCCAACTGTGACGTCACTGTTAATTCAACTCAATGACTCAACTATTTATTGATTTCAAAGCAACTAAAAATTGAATTGGGCAATTAATCGAAAATAAATATGGTTTTCAAGCCCAAAATAAAGTGTTTTTTTTAGAGGTGTCTGGGAATTATTTTTTATGGTGTCATCTACCCTATTAGCTAATTATTTTTGCCTTTTAATTAATTAGGAAATTATGTAAGTGCCTATATTGCCTAATCATGGCTTTAAAACGAGTAAGATGGTGACATTTTTATTTCTATGTCAATCATCATTTGCTTAGCCTTTTCCCAACTATGTTGGTTTTGAATAGGTAAGTAACAGTATTTTACATAGAGCGACTGCCTATTTGACCCCCACAATCCAGTAAGTACCTATTGGGTAATACGATACCCCTTGGTAAGGCTGTTGTCAGACTTTCGGGCCACTGACTACCTGTAATGACTGTCAAAGATCTATAAATGACAGCGGGAACCAACGGCTTAACGTGCTTAACGTGGACGGACCATCCATGGACCAACCTAGGCAAACGCGGCTTAACCTTAAGATCGACCCCCAGCGGCTGTTATTTTTTAGCCACGAGCTCATCATTATTAAAATTTTTCTCAAATAACTCGTTAGTTATTTTCGGCATTTTTTTCCATACCAAATAAATATTATTTTTGTTGTTGGCTTATCGTTGTTTTATCTACCGGCTCGTGGCATGCGATAAATGCGTCCAGAATAAATATAATTCATGTCAAACGGGTCGACCCTATTGATGCCGATGATGCAACATGGCAACACTATTCTAAAAATAAACTTGTTTGTTAGTCAATCAGCTACACGCGTATTTATTTTCCTTTACACTGAGACACATAATATTAAAAACAAACAAAAGTGTATCTTAACAGAGTTACTTAAGGTACTTTATTTAGAATGCTTCTACGACTTCTCTAGACCACAGATTAGATAATTATAGGCTAGATAGAAGATGTCTAGCTGCGACTTCGCCCGCGCGTAAAAGAGATTCCATGACACTCGATATAAAAATCTAAAGATAGTGTTCCTAGCTTTCCATGAGTAGAAAATTTTATTTGCATCTGAGTGACCTCCTACATTCAAGCTTTATGTATAGGTAGGTACCTATTAATATTTTATAGAGGTAAATTTTGTTTGTAAGTTTTTACGAGTAAGTATAGGGTTATCTTCGGACTGACTGATCCGATTCTGAAAATTATTGCACTAACGAGAAGCTACATTATCCCAGAGTGTTTCAGGCTACATTTAAAACGTTCCTGTGGTTTAATTTTTGTACATAACGGGAGCGAAACAAAAGCCAGTCCCTATTATTATTAGATCTCTCACATATTTTGTTCCACCTACACTACGATTTTGTCAAAAAAAAAAAACAAAATACACTTACTTTTTATTTCACATTTAGAACAACACACAAAAAGTTTTTATCACACTATAAAACAACGAAACGAAACTTTTTTAATACTAAATTTGTTGCGCACCGTTGTTTACTGACCGCACGTTACTACGCTGTGCGGGATCAACCTTGACTGCGAGTAAATAGTTTGGAATCCACGTTCCTCTATGATTAAGTCTATGGCATTGACAATGGTATCTACTACAATGTTATAACATCAGGTGTAGCATCGTTAGGGCCGGGTTCAATGTTCAATTAGGTGTTTCCGCGTGTCTAGCTAGGCAGTTTTGAAGACGTATACATACAGTAAAATTGTGAAATACGAAAATTAACTTAAGCTATATTTCGTTAATTAATTTGTTCTGTGGCTGTACGACGTATACATTTACGTTAAGTACCTACGTTACGTTTACACCGACCGCACGCTCGTGCTAGGGCTTAATGCTTGTTACGAATTGAATTACATTTAGGTACGTACTTTTAGTACCTGCACTATTCTTGATTGAATACTATTTAGCATTACACTTACTTTATTGCATTATACTTAATTTTACAATACGGTACGTAACTTTGATCTAACGTTGAGATTAACACCACGCCCGTAAATATAGTCAGAGGCAGGTCTCTACAGTTTATTCCCATCATAAGTCGCCAGTTATGTTTAAGTTTCTTATATTAGGAGACAAGCCTATAATTATAATACCAACCGGGCACGAATCAAGACTCCAAGGTCATCATCTGCCTAGCCTTTTCGCAATTGTGTTGGAGTCGGCTGCCAGTCAAACCGGATGCAGCTAAATACCAGTATTTTTAATGAAACGGCTGCCTATCTGACCTCCACAAGCACAACCCAGTACCCAGGTCCTCTACAAATGAAAGCCGGGACCAACGACGGCTTAACGTGCTTTTTGCAGCGGTCTAACTCAACGGAGACAAAATAGATGGAAATAATATCAATCTCAATAGGAGAGGAGGTCGAGGGGCGCTCGACCGCAAGACTAACGAAGGCCATCTTTATTATTTAAATTTTAAATCAATATTCATAGATGTTCTCATCTAACTCAAATGGTGCAATGACCTTTCAAGGCCGGATCTATTAATCTCGGCAATGGTCAGTTGATGTAATAGAGCCTACTATCTAATAGAGTCTATTATCCAATATCAATGAAATTTACAGAACAGACAGGCGACAAAAACGAAAAAAGTTATGAGATCAGGCGTTACTTTGCCAAAATCCAAGACTAATCCATGTTTAAAATTAAGGAGCATAATTTTGGGGCAACTAGTCAACGTCTCTTGATGATCTTAATTTTAAGATGTTTATCATGCTAATTTTCGCACTGTCTGCATGTGCATTTTTTGCGGACGGGGGGGGTGGTGATGCATCCTACTTCCAATCCTGGACCTAATTGCGGAACCAAAATTAAATACAGTAAAAATACATGTTTACCAAAATAAATTAGAATACGACCAGCAAGACGATCATTAAATAAAACAAAAATAATTTAATAAAATATATTTACTATCACTTAAAACTAACCTGGTTTCTTCGTTTTTTTCCTAACTATGTTAGGGTTAAAGCTTCCAGTATTACCGGATGCAGCTGAATACTATTATTTAAATCTAATATCACTCGTCAGCTCGTCTAATTCGTCTTCTTTTTACCCTGCCTCTCGTTCTTCCCAAAAACTTTTCCGGCGACGGTCTTGATCAAGAACTTCAAGAGTACAAAGAGCGTAGCAAGCACTACGAGCAGAGCGAGCACGAGGTCGAGCATCCAGCGCTCGTACCAGCTGTACTTCAGAGATAGAGAGCGGAGGTGGTATGCTCCTGTAAAAATAAAATACACAAATGTATGTAAGAAAACCTCTGTATTGCCGGATTTTTCGCAGTTTCCAAGTCTCACTAATGCTACGTCAAAATAAAGTATGATTACCTTTGGTCTCAATTGCCAGCGTAATGTAGTGGTTGATCAAGTCCTTAGGTGTCACAGGACGAGACTGGAACAAGTGGGAGAGGAATTTCGCTTGCTTCGAGTATCTGCAACAAAAATGCTATTACTATTAGGAGACCTATTACTAACTCTATAATGATGTAGGAAGGTTGAAGAATGATGCTGCGGGACTGTTCGAAAGAGATACCGTGGCCCCGGAACACAAAGGGCGATGAAGGAACATGGGTGGGTTTTAGTCAGTAAAAGTCTGACACTCCCTCCTACTCCGCCCAGAGCGGGAGAAGTCATTAGAAGATGCTTTAGTTAAAGTCGCTGTTAAATTCGAAATACAACCTATTTCTGTCAGCATAGGTGCAGGACAAGGGATTCTTCTGTAGGGGTTCCGTATGGGGCAATATTCGGAACTACTGATCCGATTCCGAAAATTCTGCCACTAACAGGAACTTACAATATTCCCGAATGTACATTAAAAATGTTTTCGTGGGTTAATTTCCGTACATAACAGAAGCAAAGACGCAAAAGCTGGTCTCATACAAAGAAGGCATTGATCACCATGCTTGCTCAAAGCTAATTAGTGTCGGACTTAGGTTTATTGACTCCATTTTGTTATGTCGAGTCCAAAAGCCAGCATTTGTCTAATCCCTCTGATTTCCTGACGATGTTTCCGTTCTCGTAGATCAGTGGAATAGCTAATATATTTTGTTTAAACGAGTAGGACTGTAACTATTTTTTTCTGCTTTGCATAAAACCACAAAAAGACCACCAAATGCACTAATTGAGAAAAAAAAACAGTTCATACTGATATCAACACTGCACTTACTTATCATTACTGAGGAGTTCCTTCAAAGCTACTCCAAATTCTGGTACCATATCAGGCGAAAAGTCCACTTTTAGCGCGTATCCATACGACTTGGCACGATTCGCGTTGCTGGGCTGGTCTCCAAACACTGGCACTGCTAGTAATGGGACTCCAGCCCTGATAGCTTCCAAACTACTTAGCTGTCCACCGTGGGTTATGAATACTTTGACGTTCTTGTGAGCTGTAAGCAAATACAAAAGTATTATATTAGGTGTCTTTTTAAACCCTGCTTGCTTGATTTAAGTTTATTTTAACCAATGCTTTTGGCTTGGCTTTACCAAAACCATCGCGGTCCTTGTCAATAACCAAAAAAGGCTTCGGCAAAACTAATATTAAATAAATGTTCAAGACGTGCATAGGTGTTGATACAAATGAATAAGCCCATTAAAAGCAGACATAAGCCTGTCTAAATGCCAAAGTAGACCTTGTCAAAGATCAGTATCATCCGACCGATCAGCCTTGTGAAAGACCAACATGTACTTGTACCTCATCAAAGACCAACATACAGAGGCATTGTCAAAGACATCATATTATCGAATGCCCAAAGTCAAGAAATCATTCCCTGCTTACCGAGAATGCTGGGCTGTGGCATCCACTGCCGCACATGAACGTTGGGCGGTAGACCGGTGAGCGGCTCCTCAAACTTCCACAGCACGGTGTAGGGCAACGACGAGAACAATTGCAGCAGAGCGGCGCGCGTGTGCGGCTTAAAAGCCGATGACTTCAGCACTGAGCCCATGCTGAAGTATATCACACCCTGGGGTGATCCGTCCAGGAGCTCTTGCAGATCCTGAAATAGGAAGTAGAGACCTTATCTGGTAAATAGACTAAGGGGTAATTAAGATTTTCGTTTAAGAAATACTCAGCAGAAGTATTAGCAGGATGTTTGTCCTGTTTCAATGCAATAGGCATCTGAATACGGGAGCAGTATGCACCATAGTAATCGCTTTGGAAAATAGTACACGAGACTTTAAACATAACTGGTGAAATGTGAATTGTACAATTAGGTGTACCCTTAAGCGATGACAGGCGTCTTCTAAAAAACCTCTAAACTTTCCCCTTCCTCCTTCCAAATCAAAAATCTCTTTTACACCTACCTTCGGCAGAGGTGGAATAGTCTCATCCATATGGTACCCGGCGACGTTGACAACATTAGGAGGGGTACTGAATGCTGGAGTCAGGGACTCGTGAGAGTTCACAAACATGATAGACACATTGTAGAAGGCGTCATCGAAGCGTGGCAGGGTTAGGCCTCGCGCAGCCGCTATAGGTCCGAACGTCTTCTCGTAAACACTGACTGTGTTTGATTGGTCCAACCTGGAAGAATTTAGATCAGTTAGATAGGAAACGGGCACCACCACTCGGGACTAGTGTGGGTTGGTAGATGACATTAGTTAACACATTTTTAAAGAAACCATTTCTTTTTCTTACGGTGTCGATTGCAACCTACATTGTGTTGACCCAGAACTGAGTCACAAGTTCACAACTTTGGCGTATGGGCCGACACTGAAGGGCGTAAGAAAAGGGTTTTTTAGCAAACGAAGAGTTTCTGGAAGTCCAGAGACTAATCAAATCTCTGGTCATTTATTTTGCCACCGAGCAATGAGTTCTAGTTTCAAGAATCGAAAAGGGTATCGGTGTAATTATATGACGAGACAATCAAGCTGTCTCTGGGATAGCATCGCATTTGCATTGCATCTGGTATTACAGGGGTTTAAAACCAACGATCACTATTTAAAATTATGTAAACCGTCGGCTAATTTTTTTCTAAAGGTTGGCTTTAGTTCAAAAACCGAGGATATGTGTAGCTTACCAGCCAGAAACAGTCATCGCAGCATAAATAACGGCGTTCAGGACTCGGTTGCCGAACGGCATGGGTACTGGCGATGGATTGAACATCAGAGGAATTGTGGCTACTGATCGAACGTCGTCAACTTGAGCTTCAAGTTGGGGGAACATCTGGGTGGCGGCTAGCACGATCCAGGGGGCTTGTTGCACTGCCGCGGCACTGAAAAGATAGTAAAACATGTTTGTAAATGAATAATGAGAAATAAATTATGATTTGTCATGATATGATAGGCCTCATGCACAGTCTAGTGATCAAAACGTAGGAATCGTCACTTACTCATATTGCGTCTTTCGCCACGCGAGGAAGCATAGCAATCTTGCTACATCGGTAGCTTCTTTTATGCAAATCTTCTGATTTGGCCTCGTACTAACGAAGCAGTTCAATAAAGCTTGTGTACGCTACACAAGCTTTATTGAACTGCTCCGCATCCCGGGGCTACTTTTGAGGATTCTGGCCTTATGACCGGTTGATGGCAAGAGCCTCGCTTTCTATAACGTGTTACGTCTTCTTCCTCGTGTCCGTGCTAGAATGACAGTACTTTATATTTTGGCCTTGAACTTCGCCACTTCCACAGCGTCGTCGGTGGCAACGCAGAGGTACACGTGGGACTTAAAAATTAGTTGCAAAATGAGTGCTGTGCGTTTCGACCGCGCGGCCACGGATTTTTTTTTTTTAAACTATGCCAAGGTTTTGTAAAAATTTGTAAAAGTTGATTCACAAAACCATAAATTTGTCAAAGTTATGGTTTAAAAGTTATAAGGGTTTGAACGTGGCCGCGCCATCGAAACGCGGAGAACCGCGCGGCCACGGAGATCTTTAAAACTAAGCGTTGCAGAGACCTGAAATTTAGGTAATTATAACAGATTGAATTTATAAAAATATAGAAAAAAATCCTAGGTTTATATTTTAGGAGCTGTAAGACTAAAACCCCGGCCGCGGCATTGAAACGGTGAAAAATACGTTATCGCCGATATCTCGCTGAAGAAGCATCGCAGAGGTCTGAAGTTTTTTGTAAAACCTAGATTTGAATTTGTCAAAACTTGTAAAAATACACAAAAAAATCCTAGGTTTATATTTCAGGAGCTGTAGTACGATATTGCTTAGAAATAAGTTGTGATTATTTATCGAAGAAAGTAAGTATTAGCTTGATTTGTATTTTGTAAACAAAACCTAATTAAGTAGAACTAACGATAGTAGGCAAAAAAGTTTTTTTTTAATAATATACAACCTGTAAAAACGTTTAGAATGTGTTGATAGGGTGACCATAACTTATTGTTTACAGAAAACTTTCCACCGGAGGATCCAAGGATCCTAAATTAAATAAAAAAGAAGAGTCGTATGTTTATTTCTCATAAACATAATTATGTCTTTGTATTTGGCCGCGCGGTTCTCCGCGTTTCGATGGCGCGTCCACGTTCAAACCCTTATAACTTTTTAACCATAACTTTGACAAATTTATGGTTTTGGGATGATTCCCAAAACCATAAATTTGTCAAAGTTTGTCTTTTACAAATTTTTACAAAATCTTGGCACAGTATTAAAAAAAAAAAAGCCGTGGCCGCGCGGTCGAAACGCATACAAATGAGTTACAAAAAAAAAACCCTTCACTTACCCAGCCAGAAAATCACAGAAGAACGTCTCAGTGACCACAGCATCGAACTGCTGCGTGATCAAAGCCTCATTGACTGATGGAGTGTTGATCATTTCTAATATAACTTGCTCTGCGAATTTCTTGACGAATGTTAGTCCAGCTGCGAGGTATTTGGGATCTGTCATGTCGATTCCTGGAAATAAGCATAGTACCTACATTTTTAGAAGTGACGAGTTTCATGTTGATGCTGGTACGCATATTTTGATGACTGGCTCGTTCGCCGAACATAACATCACGCCTGTAATTCCCAAAGGGTTAGGTAGAGGTGTACCTATAATAGTACCAACACCCACATTTCGCCAGTTAGATATTTATAGGGCCTATACTACCTCAAATGGATTAGCATTATCCTCCGTTACGCCTAAAATACTGCAGCATTAATTTTGAAATAAATATATGGTAAAGTTGAGGATTGATGTTAAGTCCTATATTTGGCGAAAACACGATTTCATAAAATTTTCTCGATAGAAAAGAATCCCAAAGCTACCTCTAAATTGATCAATAAACCGCTGGCAATCATAAAATACTTCAAATTGGATCATGAAACTTTTTATACTAACTGAACTATAAAGCAGGTCTTATATTATTCTTTTTTTTAGTCTAATCAATAGATTTTTTGTAAATCGCAAAAATCCACTAATTTCGCACTATTCGGCCCGCAGTGACTGACGTAACAACCACTTTGTAGTGCAAGCTAATTAGAACTTTATTCTTCAGCATTTCAAACGAAGTTTGAACTACCAAATATTGAGTTGCTAATTTGAGGTAGTATAGGCTCTTAAGTCCCATGTAATACGGGGCGAGAATATGCCACCAACCGGGCACAAATCTAAACTCCGTGCTTGGTACTGAGAATTTCCTGACGCAAAAAACCCAATAACACTTTGCACGACCTGGGTATCGAACCGGTAATTTGAATTTGTAATACTTAGTTTTGAGAACGTTATTGTCAGGATAGGCCTTGCGGCTTACTCTGACGTCAATACACATACCTGCAGCTAATTTTTGGACTGTACTAACGTCAAGAATATGCAACGTCTTCGGAGGATTCTTGACTTTATCTGGGAACGGTGTTGCCCATGTTACCTGCAAAATGAAAAGAATTTAATATCAACGTCTGACTGACTCATTGGTTCATCTTGTATAGCCCCGAGGGTCTAAACAAAATGACGAATGTCACTTTAGTGTTATTATAACGAAGGTGGAAAAATAAAAAATGAATTGAATTGACCAAAACCCCAGTTAAGCCTGTTGGAAGTCGTTGTTTAAGGCTGGGGTATCTGCTAAATTAGCAACTATAATTGTGGTAGTTCAAACTTCGTTTGAAGTACTGTTAGAATAAAGTTCTAATCAGCTTGCACTACAAAGTGGTTGTTACGTCAGTCACTCACTGCGGGCCGAATAGTGCGAAATGAGTGGTTTTTATTTAATTGTAGCTTATTAAATCAAATGCCAATTGTACACTTAGTGGAAAAAAAGTAAAATTAAATTTAAATACAATCATAATATTTAGGTTTAATTAAATAAATGGATCTTACCTCGTGTCCTCCTTTAAGAAGAGCATCGACAATTCCCTTCCCGAGGGTGTTGTGGCTGTGAGATGGTGTGGGGATCAGCACGAGGATGTGGTACCCATATGAGCTGGTGATAGTTGCTAACAGCAGTAGCAAGTTGAGCTTCATTTTGTTCTGTAATGAAGAGAAGATTTTAAATACCGCTTTTATTACTTTGGCGGCACGGTTGGCGCAGTGGCTAAGCAACTGACTGCTGCGCTGAATGTGTGTTTTTTTTATTTTATTTTTTTATTATAAGGCTTCTCAACAATGAGTACACTGTTACATTATAATTTGTACATTGCAAACTAAGGTCTAAGCGCCTCATCACTTACAGAAAAGCACAGCATGCACTACATTATGCGCAGACAAATATATAATTAAATCAAGAAATACAAGCAAATTGCAAGCACGGCAGGCTGTGCAGGCGCTGCTGCTGCGGCTGCTGAGATCCTCAAACGGCGCAAATACTGTAACCTTATTGGTAACTACAGCTTTGAGCCGTTTGGGGTCGAGACGCTCGGGTCATGGGGTCCGAGTGCGCGTCTCCTTTTTAAGGAAATCTCTTACCGACTGGTCGACACTTCGCGTGACCAGAGGGCTGGCTTTTTCTTTGGTCAAAGAATTAGCATTGCCATTCAATGTGGCAATGCTGCCAGTCTTCTGGGTACGTTTCCGAGTGACAGCGATGCGGAGGAGTACTTTGACGCTTATTGACGTCGTTGTATATATGGAGGTTCTTACTTTTAGTTTTTATTTTTGTAATTATATATAGCCACAAACGTGTAATACAAACAATAAAACAAAGACACAGCGGTTAAAAAAAAAAAAAAAACTTAATTACTTAAATTAAAATAAATAACATAAGTAGATTAAATTAAATTTGAGTAGAATTAATTAAATTAGAATTGTTTAAATTAGAGTAAATTAAATTAGAATTGATTAAATTATTTTTATATAGATTACATTTTTTGTATAAGATTAGGATTAGGTAAATATTTGACTAGAGTAGAGATCCATTAAATGGCGGGCGACCTTTTTTAGAGCACGTAACGAAGAGTTAAATAGATCAATGTCCCCTTCGTGCTCTTTGTATGCAGCATACATCCTTGATAGTGGGCAGAATTGCCTCTACACGTTTGCGTATATGTATGTATGACCTACAAGTACACACATCAACACGGTCTAGGGATATTTTTAGAAAAGCGAATTACTATCAATGTGTTAATTATTTATATGACATGTATATATTTAAAAGATACGTTATTTAATATTCTACCATTTTTTTTATAATGGTTAAGGTATAGATTAAAATTTCAGGATTTTATGGAAAAAAAATGAAGCATAGACGGAAACCGTATATGAATGAACTTTTAATTTGTGAGTAAAAACTGAAAAAAATAGAAAAATCATTTAATTTGTGTTTATAAACTTGAAGTTAGTAGTCTGAGAAAGCGCCCATGATGTTCATAACACATCGGCAACGATTCGGCATGCTCAGAACAAGGTTGTCAATGTCTTGCTGCGGAATATTGTCCCATGTCCTTCTGAGGTGCGCAAAAAGTTGATCTTCTGTAGCCAGATTTTCAGGAACTTCCTTCAGAGCTCTTCTTTGCAGCATATCCCACGCATGCTCAATGGGATTTAGATCTGGCGATTGAGCAGGCCAGTCTAAGGCCCTAATATTATGTGTATGTAACCAAGCTGCTACCGTTCTCGCCGTGTGTGCCCGGGCATTGTCGTGCATGAGCAGGAAATCTTGCCCCATTTGTGTTCTGTGGGGCAAGATTACGGGCCCCAGCACCTGTTGGACGTATCGTTCTGCCGTCATATTGCCCCGCACCCAAACGAGATCCGTCCGTCCTCCGAGACGAATTCCTGCCCAAACCATAATTGTTCCTCCTTGGTATGGGTGAACTTCCTGAGGGTTCTGGAGACGGCTCCATCGTCCAGGAACTCGCCAAACACGCGTCCTTCGTGAATCTGGATGGAAGCCGAACCTGGATTCATCCGTGAACAGCACATTGGACCATTGGTCACGGCCCCAGTCCACGTGGTTCCGAACCCATTCTAATCGTCGTCCACGATTGCCTCTCCGTAAAGGTGGGACCCGGAGTGGTCTACGAGAGCGTAGATTGCTTTCAAGCAGTCGCCTTCTTACAGTTTGGTCACTCACAAGCACTTGGTGTTCCACTCGCAGCCTTTGGACCAATTGAGTCGCCGTTGCATTTGGTTGTGCTCGCGCAGTAATTTGCAAAAATCGGTCTTGTCTGGGGGTAGTGATGCGACTTGGCCCCCAGTGCCTCTCCGCTACTTCACCTGTGGCACGATAGCGTGTCCACAATCTTGAAATTACATTTTGATGGGTCCCTATGGCCTCAGCAACATTACGCTGAACAGATCCAGCTTCCAGCATTCCCACAGCTCGTAACATCTCCGCCCTCGTCAAATGTCGGCGTTGCATGGCTACAATACCTCAATTTTAACTTTATCTTTCGTTTAAAAATGAAAAAAAACTGTAACTAAACGTAATTCGTATTGTTTTCTAAATTTCGCACAAATGAAAATTCCCTCTCCTATACATCAAGACATTTTTATGCCACCGAAACAAAAGAATTTTCAAAAATTTGAATTTGGAATTAGTCTGAGATAAATTACAAACAAATCGGTGAATAAAAGATTCCAATGCGGCCAGTACTTTTCGAGTTATTTAATTGAGTATGAAATATCCCTAGACCGTGTTGATGTGTGTAGTTGTCCGGGTCTGGCACCTAGGATACAGGAGAAGTTCTTAGTCAAACACTGCTTTCAGCTTTCACGGTTTATAACTAAACTAAAGCCTGAATTCCTGCTACGCTGATGTCGGTCGCGCGTACGAGTATACATTGCGTTTTATAGCACCATACATACTGCGACGCCGCGCCGCTTTTTGACGCAGACCGACAGCCGTATTTTGTTTTCGCTGGCGCGTGGCGTCACGACCGACCATCAGCGTAACAGAAATTCTGGCCTTATACTTTTTGTTATTCCTACTGTAGGGCATCGTAATTTTTTTTTAAATTATGAAAGAAAAATAATTTAACATGTATTGATGAAAGTACAGATCAGCACCATCTGCCAAGGCCTTTCCCAAGTATGTTAGAGTCACCCTCCTTCTAGTTTTTTCTTCTCAGTTCTTCCTGTCTCAAGTGCTAAGAATATATTTACACGTGTGGGAACGAGGTGACCATCAATATAATATACAAGCTCTTGCTTTTATCACAATAACGCGATAAGTAATCTATACCTAGTAGAGATTTCAACATTTATTTTAATATTAATGAAACAGCCATCCTTATCACTCTGATACTAAATATGATAACAGTTAGCTACACGAGCAGACAATGATATCCATTATAAACATTTTAAGGTATAACGTATAAAGGATTCTGCCCACAGCACCGTAGCATGTTGTACCATGACCGTGCTATGAATGTCGTATAAAAAAATACTGACTGGGAGGATCGCGCCATCTAGCGCTAAATAAAGACATTAAACATAAGACCTCAAAGGAATAAAAACATTACAAGATTTGTAGTACCCACTTGTACTAACTATTATGGACAAAGATGTAGGAAATGCTTAGTCCCAACCATTTTGAATGACATACCAGTCGATTTAGAAAGTAACTGTACCACAAAAATGTCCTTCAAAAATAAAATTGAGAAGTTTCTTTTTAACACTTTTTGTCAAAGCCTCATAAATGGAGATGCATAAACTGTCATAAGTACTAGCTTTTGTTAGCGGCTCGCCAGTGTGAATTGAGATGCCACTGCGCGGTTGAGGATGTTATTTGTTTGTTTAGAGTAAATATTACTAACATAGTTTATAAGTTTTCATTGTTACTAACAAATATAGGTATACCTATCTAAGTTAAAAGTTTATTGTTAAGATACTAACAATACTAACCTAATTCATAAGCATTATTGTTACTAAAATACTAACAAAACTATGGACTTTAGTCTAAAATAAAGTTTAATAAATTTTATTTATTTATTAGCATTTTAAATTCTTGTGGCATTTCAATTTAAATTCACTACTGGTCAGCCTTTTTGTGCTATTGTAAAATATTAGTGTTTAGTTTTAGTTAACGTAGTTTATTAGTTCGTTATATTGATGGAAAATTACCTAGAGTAGTGGTAACATTAAAGCAGAATGTTTTATATGGGAGCTACATCTGCCAACAAACTGCTTTACAGTTTGGCAGAAGTAACATTTTATGTATTAATACGATGTCACCACGAATAAACGCTTTTTCATTTCATTTTCATTTTTTTTCATAAATAAATAAATCATTTATTTCAGGTCCGAGACCCCTAAAAAACAAAAATAGAAACCAAATATAAACACATAAATTATTGAAATATCATAATTAAGTACATTAAAATTACATTAAAAACATTATTGAATTAAACTAGATTAAATTCCATTACCATTTCCCTCTCATTGAGAGGAGGACGTGTCTCAGCAGTGGGAACATTATAGGCTGATGATGATGAAATCATTAAAAGATTCAAAGGACCAGACCCAGAGCGATCATCTCATCTGCCTAGCCTTTTCCCAACTACGTTGAGGTCAGCTTCCAGTCTAACCAGATGCAGCTGAATACCAGTATTTTACATGGACCGACTGCCTATCTGACCTCCACAACCCAGTTAGTACTGGGTAATACGATACCCCTTGGTAAGACTAGTTGTCAGACTTTTTGGGCCACTGACTACCTGTAACGACTGTCAAAGATCTACAAATGGCAGCCGGGACCAACATCTTAACGTGCTTTCCGAGGCACGGAGGAAACTCGGTATGTAAGGGTGGTCACCCATCCACAGACCAACCTAGGCAAGCACGGCTTAACCTTAAGATCGACCCAAGCGGCTGTTATTATTTAGCCACGAGCTCCTCTAGAGCGATATATTATGTAATTGTATATCTCATCATCATCATAATCAGCCTATTAATGTTCCCACTGCTGGGACACAGGCCTCCTCTCTATGAGAGGGAATGGGCTCTAATCCACCACGAGGGGCCAGTGCGAGTTGGTAGATGTCACATGTCTTCGAACTTGTTGGTTTTGGGTAAATCAAAATCAAAGCATTTATTTCAAGTAGGCCAGTTACAGGCACTTTTGAATTGTCGAAACAAAGATGAAAATTAAATGTAGCTACAGTCCCAGTCACAAGACATGAAAAACTGTGAAAGTACTGTAGTTGCCCATTCCCTAGCGTAGATCTCTATGGAGAAGAACGGGCAAGAAACTCCATGGACACTCTTTTAAATCAAAATATTGTTACAAAATCTTGGTTACATCATTCATGTTGAGATGGTATATTATGTGAGAACAATGTAGCAAGATGTGCACGTTAAAAGTAAAAACAAAAAATACAATTCAAAAATAAACATTCAAATAAGCCATGGCAACTAAGAGATGACCAGTCACAACTGATAGCGCCCGTTCACGAACATGACGCATGGATCAGCACCATTCAACTCAACCATTTTGAAGGGTTTTTTGGTTACTTTAATTTATTTTTTTCTTAATTTATTTCATCACCACTGCTCTCAAAACGGTGAAGGAAAACATTGTGAGGAAACCGGTATGTCCTAGAATTGTATATCTATACTAATATTATTAAGAAGGCAAATTTGTTTGTTAGTTTTTATGTAAGGGGTAATCTCCGAAACAATTCAATTCTAAAAATTATTTCACCGAAAGAAAGCTCCATTTTTCATTGATGCATATATAGGATATAAATTATACTTTAGTCATGCTTAATAGCCGAACTATCACAATTTTCGCGGGCGAAGTGCTAGTAAACAATATTATATTAATTTAAGAGGGCCCTTCCCGGCGCGTCTATCGTCAACGCGAGCATGGTCGAAAAGCTTGTTGTTTCATCCAGAGCCATCGCGCCGATATTTTTTCAACTGCCCTGTGTTACCTAGCCCCGACCCCGTACTACTCGTCACCCGCGCACCTCATACCGACTAACGCGAGGACATTGAACGAAAAATAGTGTTCGAAAATTTATAAAACTTGTTCCAGGAAATACGTGTTTTTGAATAAGTCTAACAAATTCGTGAAATAAATATTTGTTATTTACTTTTACAATTTATGGGTACATTATGAACGGCCAAACTTGAGGTAAAATTTGTGCAAAGCAGCAATTTTTGGAGGCTTATACTGAATTTGTTTCTACAATTTTTTATTTTTTGCTTCGATAGAAGCCTAGATATAGTGAACAAGATACCTATCAGTTCAAAAAATTTAAAGATATATGTGTAACAACGGCATAATCACGCACGAGCGTTGTCAAAATTCTCGCGAAAAGTATGGCGGGTTGGCCGCTCTTAATCGCACTGTAGATATTTAGATATGGTGACATAGCAACTATAATAGTTGTACCGAGTCTACATTGACGCCATTAGCGTGTTGATACGGTTGCTTTCAAGGCCAACTAATACTAACGTTCTATTTACATAGTAAATATAGAATAGTCCGCTAAATAGGCTGGTACCGTATCGTCGTATCGACAATATTTGTGGGTATTAGTTTACTATTGGGTTACAACCACTGTCAACATAACATAGGTAACATCACGCCTGTAATAGGCGAGATGACAAAAGAAATCTAACTAGTCCGTCAGTTAGATTATCAAAAAACATTTGACACGTGTTTTTTCTTTTGTTACCTAAACCAAAATTGACGAAGATATGACGCTTTTAAAATTCTCAATACGTCACGCCTAGGTATAATATTTACTTAGTTCTACCGTCACGAGCCCCCACTCCCGAGTTTTGATGCGTTTTATCTTTGACAATATTCATTGATTTACAAAAACAAAAAATACGTGTCTAATAATTTCCAATACTCTAACTGACGGACTACTTAAATAGATTTGCAATTTTTTGATACTGTCGTCATGCCTATTCCCGAACAGTTAGGCAAAGGTGTACCTAATAGTACCTACCTAAGTGCCTACCTAAGTTTCGTAATAGGGACCGAGCCTATTGCCATCAACCGTGCTGAAATGCAGACTGCGTGGCTGCTACTGAGGTTGAGGACTGCTCACACACAACTTATTCAATGGAAACCGAAGTTTTAAAAAACTTGTCATTTGAGTGATGTTCCAAGTGAACGGATTGTTTAGTTACGTAACGTTAGTTTTGTAACGTTTTTTACAAAGAAAATATTGTTATTTGGTCGACAGCGTCCGATATGCGTCCAGTTCCAGCATAAAGATAGTTAAAATGTCAATTGAAAAGATCCTGTATTCCTGTTATTGAAGATGATGTCCGTCAGAAGCACTAAAGAATAGCGCGCGTACTAGGGCCTCAGCCCTGGCACGCGCGGTGTGAATGTAACGTAAAATACCTATGTTGATTTTTGAATAAAAAAATAAATTATTTTAGAGCATGCTGGTTAATTTTTTTGTGACAATAACAATTATCTTTACCCATAGATATGCATAAATTCAAGTAAATGCTAATATTATGTCAATTTTAAAATCTTAAAAAAAACATGGTTGTTTATAGAACAGTCACAACTTGATTACTATCTGCGTATTTATTTTCTTGTATACTGATACATCTAATATCTAAAACAAACAAAAATGTTACAACTTGCTCATGAATTTAAACGTATTAGAACCTACCTTACTTGATTTTTTAACCACATACCTCTAGAACTAGGAACTCACATTTTTTTATTGAATCTTTAAAACGATTTTTAAAAAAACGAGGTTATTTTTTACCTTACGTAAGTACTTGATTTTTTAACCACATAGTTTTATCTAGTTTTTTGTCAAAACAAACAAAATAAAAATACTCACGTTTTTTATTAAATCTTTAGACCGATTTCCAATAAACCGAGATTATTGTCCACAAACATGTAAAACAGTACACTGCAAAGAGTTTTTAATTCACCGAAACGTAATAATTTATTTATTTTTTCGTATTTGTTTACGCGCGGATTTTTATCTACACACGTCTCTGCTATGTGTTAGAGGAACCTTGACTGACGGTAGCTTTAATCCTCACTGATTATATACTTGTATGACTTATTGACATCATTCACAGCTATTACATCAGTTTTCTAACACTATAGCAAGCTATCGGGCGTTACTGTTTGATGATTTTGACGTATTATCATCATTCTATAACTCGGACTGAAATTGTGGTGAAATTGATGAAATCTTTAATCTGATATGAGCCACAATTCCTTGATTGTTTTTGTGGTTTCATTAAGGCTAAATGCTCCAGGGTAGCCCGCGAAATTCAATTTTTCTTACGTTTTTTGCAATTTGCAGGCCAGTGCTAGGTTGTATGATGATTAAATATTGTTCGCGATTGTGAGACGTATCATCAAAATCATCAATACAACCCTCCAAGTTCATAAAGGTCTAGCAATGATTTTGACCTTGAACAAATTATTTTTCGCCCTTTATGAACTTGGAGGGTTGTATTGGTGATTTTGATGATTATAATTCTGTAACTACATACGTCTTACAATCGCGAACACTATTTTAATCAACAAACAACCTAGCACTGGCCTGCAAATTGCAAAAAACGTAAGAAAATTTGAATTTCGCGGGCTGGTTGGAGCATTCACCTTAAGACTTTTGTTGTGCGTCTGTTCGGACTCCATTTTCCCAGGGATGTGTGGAATATTAAGATCTGCGGTATCTTGGACGGGAAGAGCTCGTTGCTAGATAATAACAGTCGAACGGGTCGATCTTTTTCCCAACTATCTTGGAGTCGGCTTCCAGTCTAATCCAATACCAGTATTTTACATGGAGCGATTGCCTATCTGACCTCCACATCCCAATTAGTACTGGGTAATACGAAACCCCTTGGTAAGACTAGCTGTCAATCTGTCGGCCTGTTACGACTGTCAAATATCAGCATAACGTTAATTTGTAGTGAAAACATTACATTATGAAATACATTTATTTGCAACAGCAAACTTACATTCCCAGCTGAAGCATCAGCACCCCTAGCCAAGTTGATAATCTACAATCGTTAACGCTAGTAGAAAACCATTCAAATGAATGGGAATGACATCATCTCAACGTTAAATCACGTGATCAACACAAACGAATAGAAAATTCGTAGACAAGTTTATATCGTTCAAATTCAAAATGATAGAATAGAATGTTATCGTTTCTGCAATGTTGATCTCTAAACTCTTTGGTAGGAACGCTCACCATAGACTAAAGTGTAGGTTTTTTCTACAGATATTAGAGAACGAGCAATCGACTCAGTCGTGTCAACTTAGCTACCAAATTAGTGCTTTTTACAATCGCTTACGCCGAGGCGTTTACGATTGTAGAAAGAGAATCGATACAAAACGTTTGTAACTTGGCTAGGCCTGCAGTACCTGTCATGAGTTTTTTTTTAAACTACAAGCTAAGTTTGTCTTTTAATCTAGAATTTAAAATTCTGGCAGCCGGCACAGCATGGCTTCTAGCCGGAACTCACGGATCGCGAGTCATTCTCGCACTAGTCAATTTGCTACTAGGTTATCTAAAGCTGGCTGCACGTGACTTCACTCGAATCCTTACGCCTTAGTAGGAATTCATGCACCCGAACATTCTTAGAAATCAAGAGGATGCTTATTCTGTATGCCTTCCATTCGGATTATTTTCAGTCGCTTATACATTGATAGAGTTCGCTCGCAGGTTTTCCAGCGTACTTGTCGTCGGAAATTATCGCACAGGATCGTAAGCACTATCGGGGCAAAACGTATCCTTTGTTCAGGTCATGGTATACCATGGTTTGCCTTTCTTCGCCTTTCGTCCAGCAGTTAAATCGCGAAAACATAAGGATCGGAGTACTAGTAGTATCCCTATCGGACTAAATTGTTTCTGCAGTAAAAATCTCATTAACTGACTACAAAGCCTACACCTGGGGCACCTGGCTTTGTAGTTGGTTTAGAAATTTCCAGATGGGCAATGCTTTTTTGTAGGCTTACCATAGGCAGTTTATCACCATCATCAGCTTACACCAACCCACTGGCGGACATAAGCTTTGTCAATCGCACGCCACACAACTCGATTCTTAGCAACTCAAATTTAGTTGCTACCACTCTGCGAAGGTCGTGGCACCACCACACGTCAACACACCCCAACGCTCACCTACGGCTAATATGGGTGGCCTGTTGCCACTTCAGCTTACTTAATCTGTGAGCTATGTCGACAACTCTGCTTCTCTGTCGGATCACCTCGTTCCGGATGCGATCCCTTAGACTTAGAGAGACCATGCCTGTTCCATGGTATAGTCAGTTGCCGGAGGACCTTTGAGAAGCTGCAGCTTTACTCGTTTCGCACTAGGGCTTCTGTCATTAAGTGGGGTGGACGACTTGGACGACTTCAGGAAACTGATACGGACTATGACAGTGAGGGCACTGATGGACTTGTGGACTATAATATTTCCTTCGTCAAATGCCTGCCCTGCTGAGATTACCCGCCATGCAGGTTTTAAAATATTTATACCTTAAGACGAGCAAATTGCTAACTGAAGCATCACACCCAGGATCCAGTTCTCAGCAGAGGCACGTGAGACCACAACACCAACGAAGCGGTCACTTCCACCCACTATATCTGCTAGATACTCGTTAGTTTAAATCAATATTAATTTATGTTCTTATCTACAACCGGTTCTTTTTATCTAGCTAACCATATCGTCACTTGTTTTATTTTAACTGAGCGGCAGTTAACCTTCTTTGCGGATAACTGAAAAGTACAGGCTACAAAAAAGAGTTAAGTAAGCAGGCAGCCAGCTATACCTACTATACTTAGGTACTAATTTTCGTATTCACATTCACATTTTATAGGCTAGCACGTACATTAAATTAAATTAATTTTACACTTACTTAAATGTTTAATAAAAAAAAAATAAAAAAAAAAATGTTTTCTTTTGCTTTTGAAGTAATGTTAATAACTTCGGATATTATGGTAGAAAGCAGATAGATGTATTGAAGGTCTACTTATATAAGTAGTTGAAAATGAAAATGGTTGCCTCGGAAAAAGTATATACTTTTTCCGAGGCAAACATTTAAAAGTAGCAAAGAGCGGGCTATTTGGGGACTGCCTTGTGTAATCGGGAATGTAGCAGGAGACTGTTTATAAAATAAAAGACGAGAATGTAGTAAATCATTAAATATATTTACAAATAACTTAAATCTAAAATAACAACATTAAACCTTCTTCTTCTTCTGGTTCTCGTTGGTACTCTTCTTCCCCGAGAATTTTCTAATAACGGTCTTAATCAAGAACGTCAAGAGCGCAATGAGCGCAGCGAGCACTGCGAGCAGAACGAGCACGAGGTCGAGCATCCAGCGCTCGTACCAACTGTACTTCAGAGATAGAGAGCGGAGGTGGTATGCTCCTGTAAATAGAAATTTTATGTTAGTGCTTTGAAAAAGCCTGAATAAACTCATTTTTAAGTCTGCATGTATGTAAGCCCTAATATTCACACCTGTAAGTTTATATAACCCACGCCAAGAAAATGACCTCTTTAATCAGTAAATGACGCCAAATCTTCGAAAACCATGTTTCGGGAAAACTGTTTTAGTACAGTTCAAACATTTTTCTACTTCTATTTTCTATTAGAATCTTTTCAATTGCTACATTGAAAACAAAATTACTAGTTCACGAAGTTATATGCCACATACATAATAAACATAGGTGCTAAACTAATAACACCTTCTATCAGTTTAAATCTAAAAACAAACGAAAAAAGTATCTATGTAGTATATCAACTATCTGGTGTCCACGACACAAGCCTCGTTGCTTAGTGTGGCACTAGATGTCCAGCGATATTTATTATTTATATCTTAAGCAAGAAGGAAATTGGAGTCAAAATGTATGTATGTCAAAAATATGAAGTTTACCTTTGGTCTCTATCGCGAGCGTAACATAATGGTTGATCAGATGCTTTGGCGATGATGGACGAGACTGGAACAAATGGGAGAGGTACTTTGCCTGCTTCGAGTATCTAGAACAAAATATACATTTATTACAGGCTCATAAAGTACTGATCCACTGTTGTACAAAAATGAAGGGGATGATAGCTATCATCCCCTGCGACCCCCGGCCATGCTAGGAGTTCTATACTTTAGTACGTCTATTGGAGACTGGAAGACAATGACAAGCGGGCGTTGTGTCTGGAGGACTACTGTCCAACGGCAGTTCTTGGGTTTTTTGTTTGGAGATCACTCGGGTAATATTAATATCGCGATGCATGATCGCCAACCCGCCTGCCAAGCGTGGCGATTATGGCAAACGCCCCCCTTTGGGGGAGGCCTATGTCCAGCAGTGGACGTCTTTCTGCTGAAATGATGATGATGATGCAGGATTTGTGTGAGGCCATACAGATATTTATTCATAAAACGTCTTGACAAACTAAAGGCTCATACATAATGAAAAACTCTTCCTACATCACTTTCGCACACTGCAGGTGCTTTATAAATTGTATTCTCTTTAAATTACAAACATCAAGAACTTACTTATCGTTACTTAGCAATTCCTTCAAAGCTACTTCAAGTTCCGGGACCATATCTTCGGCGAACGTAACTTTAAGAGCATATCCTCGTGCCACGGCTCGGCCAGCGTTGGCTGGCTGGTCTCCGAACACTGGCACTGCTAGCAGGGGGACTCCAGCACGAACAGCTTCCAAAGAGCTTAGTTGACCACCGTGTGTGATGAATACTTTGACATTTTTGTGAGCTGCAGACAAAACAAAAGATAGATTAGACTTTGTTATTTGATGAATGCGAAAAGCGACTAACAACAGGTGCGTTTAACTAAGCAGATGTGAGTGGTAACCTGGCAACATCGAGAGAGGGATCCAAACAGCAAACGACGTGCCTGTTTCAGGTGCATGAACGTGGATGAAACAAAAACATGATGTAGAGGATGTATGAATCGTGCTGCTTACCGAGTATGCTAGGCTGTGGCATCCAGGTCCGCACGTGCACGTTGGGCGGTAGACCGGTGAGCGGCTCTTCGAATTTCCACAGCACGGTGTAGGGCAGCGAAGAGAACAGCTTCAACAGCGCAGCGCGTGTGTGCGGCTTCAAGTCCGCTGATTTCAGCACCGAACCCATGCTGAAGTATATCACACCCTGAGGCGAACCGTCCAGGAGATCTTGCAAGTCCTGTGAGAATTGAAAACGATATTAAATTGAACCTCTCAGTAGTCTGCTAGCCTGGATGTGTGCCCGGTTGATGGAAATAGGCATGCCCCCTATAACATGGAACCTAACCGCACGAAAGCCCACAAACAGTTGGTCCAGCGTTTGATCTCCCTCCAGCCGCATTGCTGTCTTCAGTGAGAGAGTGAAGAGCACACTATGTGTTCGCTCATACACTTGTGTGTAGTGTTGTGTCTGAAATACTACCGTAAAATCCGCAATGGTTTGCCTTCATTAAACCAAATGTAACCATTTTTTTTGAAAGATAAACGAAAAAAAACATCTTTAATAAATCGCGCGTCCAGGGCTTGTCTCCACTGAAATGGCTGCCATGGACAAAAAACGGTCATTAGGTCTACATTCTTCACAAAAAGTTACTAACAGATTTAAGCTCTTTCACGAAATCTTACCTTGGGCAGTGGTGGAATTTCATCATCCATATGGTATCCAGCTATGTTGACAACATTAGGAGGTGAGCTGAACACCGGTGTCAGGGACTCGTGGGAGTTCACGAACATTATGGAGACGTTGTGGAAGGCATCTTCGAATGGGGGCAGAGTGAAGCCGCGGGCTGCTGCCAGGGGAGCGAATAGTTTCTCATAGGTGGCGATTTTTGAGGGTCGGTCCAACCTAGAAAAAATAAAACCTCTTGAGTAAAATCAGTATTCTGTACACGCCGGTCGAGGAAGATTTGATGTCTGGCATTCAAGACCGCAAAATCAAAAGGCATTTATTCAGTTAGAAAATTAGCGCTTTTCGAACGTCAAAATTAAATAAAACCACACCCTTCGCCACTTCCTTAAAAGTTAGTTAAATATATTTTAGTTATAGTTTACTTATATGCACTAATTATATGTTTCAGAAATAACACTACTGCACCTAAATGTACATTTTTGTAATACTTTTTAAATAAATTATTCTTATTCTAATTCTATTCTTATTCTTAGGTGGAGAGAAGAAGTGGGGGAACCCCACATTGCTAAGAACATCTCTTTGTTAGGTTGGAAGAACTTGACTTATGCAAAGTAATTAACATTACAAAACAAAGGAAGACCCTCGGGTATTTTTGCAGGAAGACTATAAGCATTCGAAAACGAAGAGCATCTACTACTTACCAGCCAAAAACAGCCATTGCAAAATAAATGAAAGTGTTCACAGCTCGCTTGGCGAACGGCATAGGGATCTCCGAAGGATTGAACATCAGAGGTATGGTGGCTACGGACCGGACCTCGTCAATTTGAGCCTCGAGTTCGGGGAACATCTGAGTGGAGACAAACGCGATCCAGGGGACTTGCTGCACTGCCGCGATTCTGAAAATATACAAAATAATTGATTGTATACAGTTATCATGGTCCCATCACCCAGTGGTCATGGCGCCATTTTCAAGCTGTCGGTCTTAGGTTCAATCTATTAGGTTTAATCTATTTGAACACCACTTCTTTCAAAACGGTAAAGGAAAACATCATAAAGAGACCGGTCAAATGCGACATATTCCAATCCGCAATGGGCCGACCTGGTGGATTGTGTCTTAGCAGTAGGAACATTATAGCCTGATTATCCTTCATTGTCATCATTGTCCTGCCCTTATAGCTCAATTTATTTGAGGTTGGCGCAGCATGTCTTTTTTTTCCATACTTCTGTATTACAGCTCTATGATTATACTAAATAATATCGTCAAAGTCGCGGAAGACACCTGGATGAGGGACTAACCGAATCGTGAAGTGTGGATGGTGCAGGGAAATAGTTTGGGTTTAGGTAGCAGGTGTTCTTTCGGGTTGATGATTTCATCAGAACAGCTGCCGTCCGGATACGAGCTGCAGTAGCCAATCTGGAGATCTCTTATCCAATTGCGAGCCCATAGGTTGGCCGCTGTAGACATAATCTGGCCAAAGGGGTATCCTCGATTCATCCCAAATAGATTGTTAGTGTGGAGCCCCTCTGCAGAAGATCCGCAGATCATGATTTAATCGAAGCAAATGTTAGAGCTGTGAGCTGTGTTGGGCTTCATACTGGTCCAACATAATTTGAGTTTCATCGACACGTGAAGAAGAATAAGATAAGGTTATATTAGACTTACCCAGCTAGAGGATCAGAGAAGAACTGCTCAGTAACCACAGCGTCAAACTGTTGCTTTATCAGAGCCTTTTTGACAGCGGGAGTGGTGAACACTTCGACAGTAATGTTGTTCGCCATCTCCTTGATCATGGCCAGACCCTGTTTAGTGGACCTCATTTTTCCTACGTCCACAGCTGGAAAACGTAGAAGAGAATGATTAGATGGTTCGTCGTTCTTTGGCCGTTTGGCTTATAAGTTGGTAGTTTATTTTATTTTTTAATTGCTGATTATATCTTTTCACTCTGGACGTTTTTAACGAGCACGTGTTTCTACATCGTTCTCACATATATACATGTATTATCTCAACATGAATAATGTGACCAAGATTTTGATTTAAAAGAGTGTCCATGTAGTTTCTTGCCTATTCTTTTTCATGAAGATATACGCTCTCGAATGGGCAACTACAGTAGTAATTTCACAAGTTATTATACCTTGTGACTGTTACTATAGCTTCATATAAAAGAAAAGGGTAAAAGGAGAAAAGGGGAAGGGTAAGGGGGGGGGGCGAATGGGTAAAGGGGAAGTGGGGAAAAGGGTAGGCCGGTGATGACCTATGCTAAACTGAAATGTTGTATACTACGTATAACGTTAGGTTATGCGTAATCGATCCTACGCTAATTATATTAAACTCTGTGATTCATAACAGAAATTACGCACCATCCACAAATTTCTGGACGGAACTTATGTCAAGAATATGCAATGTTTTAGGAGGATTCTTTACTTTTTCTGGATACGGAGTCGCCCATGTCACCTGCAAAAAATATAACGTAAATAAATATGACATAAATCCTGGCATTTGCCTGAGGCCTTTGCTCAGAAGTGGGACAATACGGGCAACAATAAAAAAAAAAAAAAACCTGTAACGCTTAAGCATAGCTGGTGTACCAGTACACCCCTATCTCTGAAGTTGAACTTCCATGCAGGACTTAAACCATGGAGGAGCCAAGTCTATGCCTTTTTATAAATGCACACTTGAATATAGTTTTGTAGTGTTTGATGCCTACGAGTATGAGGCACCTATTCCCTGTCTTTAACATTGTTGCATGCTTGGTCTTATCCTAGCTAAACATGTTTGTGCATTAAAATTTGTAACACCATTGTATACCATGTTTTACGCGAATAAATATACTATACAGGGTTAGTTTTAAATGATCGGCCAAATTTTCAGAAATGGTTTAGAATCGATAATATTTTTGATATAATGAAAAATAAAACAACACTTTTTAAATAAAATTTCATTTCTGTCCACCACTAAAAAACAAAAGTGTGGATATTACAACAGCACAATTCAGTTCAACAGCCTAGATAGGTAGCAAAAACATACATTTGGCGGTGTGTTTTTCGACAATAATATTTAAAATGCACTTTTGGTTTGATATCCAGATCTTAATTTTAAATTTTGGCTGGTCATTGAAAACTAACCCTGTATATTAATATTAACGTGGCTTACATTAAAGGGGGAAGCGATAGGGTACCCCGCGACATTCAAATTTTCATACGTTTTTATGCAATTAGCAGGTTTGTGTCAGTTTGTACAAAAAAATCTTAAAATAGTCACTTTGCGAATTGTGACGTAATTCATATTATTATCTTATTATTTGACGACCCGAATGGCGCAGCAGTAGTGAGGTTGCCTTACGTTTTTAGGGTCCCGGGTTCGAATCCCGGTAGAAGCAAAATGTTTGTGTGATGAGCATGGACATTAATTGTTTCCGAGTCATGTTTACATGTAAAAATAAGTATGTATATACAAACAAAAAAGTATCTATGTAGTACATCAACTATCTGGTGTCCACGACACAAGCCTCGTTGCTTAGTGTGGCACTAGATGGCGCTGTGTGCAATGTCCTGCGATATTTATTATTTATTATGATTCTGCTAAATCAGCCTGTTTTGGCCCCTTGTACTCCAAGACAAGACAAGTTAATAATTAATTGAAGAATAGAATCTTCTATCCGCGAACCGGAAGACGTTGCGTTGAAAGACCTCCCACTAGGTGGACCGATGACCAAGGTTGCGGGAATCTGCATGATGCGAGTTGCACGGGACTGGTCAATGTGGCGGCACTTACTACACTACTACTACAACAGCCCATAACGTCCACTGCTGGACATAAGCCTCTCCCATGATGGGAGGAATTTGCCGTAATCTCCACGCTTGGCAGGCGGATTGGAGATCGCAGTGATGAAAGACTAACAGAAAACGCTGCTACCCATTCTCTGGCCTACGGAGGCGCAAGGTGTTCTGCCTCAGACATTAGTCGCCTAAATACGACACCCGTGAGTGTAATGGGTTGGTTCTATTCTACTCTGCCGGATACCACACGGCGAACTTGGGGGAGGCCTATGTCCAGCAGTGGACGCATTTCGGCTGAAATGATGTTGATAATGAGGATCTTACCGTATGTCCTCCCTTCAGGAGAGCATCCACAATACCCTTCCCGAGGGTGTTGTGACTGTGAGAAGGTGCTGGCACCACGACCAAGATGTGGTAGCCGTATGAGCTGGATATCGTCGCTAACAGCACTAGCAAGTTGAGCTTCATTTTGTCTGCAACGAGGCACAATTAATATTGTATGTACAAGAGTATATTATAGTTTTAGTAATTATTAATCATTTATTAATAATACTATTAATTATTTATATTTCCTCTTTCTTCAGATAGGAAGAGGAAACTGTAAGCCAATAACAGGCCTCGTTGCTTAGTGTGGGGCACTAGATGGCGCTGTGTGTAATGTCCAGAGATATTTATTTATTTATTAAACTCACGCCTCGTGTCGTCTGTCTAGTAAGTACAAGGCTGTATCTTTTTAAATGAACCTAATTGGTACCTTGATGTTTTCACAGAATTAACAGAACATGAACGTGGCCGTACGACGTTTGTTTTTAACTTTATACAAAACTAGCGGAGGTCACGCACGCGGTTTCACTCGCGTAGTTCCTGTTCCCGTGGAGTACGGAGATAAAACATAGCCTATGTTACTTGCTGATAATGTAGCTATCCATTGCTGAAAGAAAATTTCCAATCGGTCCAGTAGTTTTAGAGTTAAATCGTAACAAACACACAAACAAACAAAAAAATCAAATCTTTCCTTTTTATAATATTGTTGTACATAGTAATAGTAATAGTATTAGACATAGCAATTTTTTTTATGAAAGTTATGTCACCGGCGTACTAACGTTTGTGCCTCGTGGTGTCCTTTCCATGTTCATATTATCAAACTTGTGGTCTTACTGTGGTCAAACTCTTCAATTTCAGAGTCCAATGCTTACTTCACCGGCTTAACGTACGGCTATTTATCCTCTATTCCTGCTGTTTCTGTTTCCGAATCACGATTTGTTTTTTTTTAACAAACGAAAACCATAACCAAATTAGAACTCACTTTTTACCAGACTCTGCTCACATTTAAAAACAACCACAAAAAAAGTAATTCACTAAAACGTTTCAAAAGTGTTATTTATCACACAACTCACCAGGTACTAACCAATTGCGACCGTACTGAGTTTTAGGGTAACCTTGACTGTCGCGAGAATCAGTAATCCACGCTAAATATATACTGAGGAATTGATAGTGTATCAATATGATTGTGTTTACCTACATTACATCAGTTTTTGAATGATTAGAGTAGGTGTTTTAATCATTTGGGCGTTTTCACTTATTAACAAGTACATAATAAAAGCAAAGTCCCTCCGCCGCGTCTGTCTGTCTAAACGCGATAACTCAAAAACTGCTGAACGAATTTTCGTATGGTTTTCATTTTCACTAATGGCTGGAGTGATTGAGGAAGGTTTAGGTGTATAATTCGTTAAGTTTAAGGTTTTTTGTGAATTGTTTGATATTTTAAATTGTTTTTTTTTTTATATAAACCGTTAACCCACTGGAATTAACACTTGGAACTTCTGTATCGTGGGTGGGTTTACAAACATTTTATCTCACATTATAATACCTGTAAATCATTACAAATATTTTTTTTCCGTGCGCGGATCGAACGCGCGACACGCAGTGCAATAGCCAATCGCTTAGCCACTGCGCCAACCGTGTCGTCGAATTGTTGAAGATGTCGGAAAAAATCATGCCGACTGGGAGCTTTACTGGCGTGCGTTAACCAATTGACTTATATGAAAACAACTAGCTTCTGCCAGCGGCTTCACCCGCATGAAGTTTGATAATTGTCCCATGGGATCTTACTACCGCAATACAAACTATCCTATGTGTTAATCCAGGTTATAAACTATCTGTGTGCAAAATTTCAACCAAATCCGTTCAGTAGTTTTTGCGTGAAAGACTAACAAACATCCATAGATCACAAAATTTCGCATTTATAAAAGTAGAAGGATGTATTACGGAATTATTGAGAATGTTATTGAGGATAGCTTATACAGGATGTCCGGTAATTATTGAGAATGTTATTGAGGATAGCTTATACAGGGTGTCCGGTAATTATTGAGAATGTTATTGAGGATAGCTTATACAGGGTGTCCGGTAATTATTGAGAATGTTATTGAGGATAGCTTATACAGGATGTCCGGTAATTATTGAGAATGTTATTGAGGATAGCTTATACAGGGTGTCCGGTAATTATTGAGAATGTTATTGAGGATAGCTTATACAGGGTGTCCGGTAATTATTGAGAATGTTATTGAGGATAGCTTATACAGGGTGTCCGGTAATTATTGAGAATGTTATTGAGGATAGCTTATACAGGGTGTCCGGTAATTATTGAGAATGTTATTGAGGATAGCTTATACAGGGTGTCCGGTAATTAATGAGAATGTTATTGAGGATAGCTTATACAGGGTGTCCGGTAATTATTGAGAATGTTATTGAGGATAGCTTATACAGGGTGTCCGGTAATTATTGAGAATGTTATTGAGGATAGCTTATACAGGTTGTCCGGTAATTATTGAGAATGTTATTGAGGATAGCTTATACAGGGTGTCCGGTAATTATTGAGAATGTTATTGAGGATAGCTTATACAGGGTGTCCGGTAATTAATGGATAACCTTGAAATGGCTTATAGTAGAACTTATGGCTATTTAGAAAAAAATACAAAAAAAAACAATCTATCATAAGTAGTAGGTACCTGTAAGCAAGTTCATTTATTTTTAAACAAAGTTTAAACACCTCGGATAAAACAAATGTATGCATACATGAGTGACCAATAATTTTAAATTAATGTCGGTTTCAAGTAGATTTCATAATGGTACAATTCATAATTGTATCTGCCTTAAATAGTGAATTTTTGCTATTAATGTAGACGAAGAAAAAATTACTGAAGCAAACAAAAATTAACATTAATATGGCCCCCCATTCTTATGCAGGCCCTTTGCAGGCCATGGGCATGGGTTCTGCTATGGGCCATTTCAAGGTTATTCATTCGTTGCCGGACACCCTGTATATGAAGAACAGCAATAATGTGTTTACCAGGCCTGAAGGTACCTAAAAAACCGTTTCCTGCCGGCTTTCCTTTGGGAACAGGGCACTCTTCTTAGTGTCTAGGTGTCTAGTTTACCCAGACAAGACAATTATTTGTAGAAACATGAGTATACATACAAGATATGCAGGTTGTTATATTAATCTTGTAATAGGCATGACGACAGTATCAACAACAACAAACAACAACAACAGCCCATAACGTCCACTGCTGGACATAAGCCTCTCCCATGATGGGAGGACAGTATCAAAAAATTGCAAATCTATTTAGTCCGTCAGTTAGAGTATTGGAAATTAGTGGACACGTATTTTTTGTTTTTGTAAATCAATGAATATAGACAAAGATAAAACGCATCAAAACTCGGGAGGCCCGTGACGTCAGAACTAGCTAAAAATTATACCTAGGCGTGACGTATTGAGAATTTTAAAAGCGTCATATCTTCGTCAATTTCGATTTACGTAACAAAAGAAAAAACACGGGTCAAATATTTTCTAATAATCTGACGGACTAATTAGTTTTTTTTTTGTCGTCTCGCCTATTCCTTTTATAGGTACCTCAGTATTGCTACCCAGTAGATTTATTTCTCAAAATCGCTTTATCTTAATAATTTAATTGATATTGGTTGCTATATAGGTGAGTGGCTATCGATAAAAATATTTCGATACCTAATCAGTGCAACATTTCCAAAAATTTTGTTATCCAATTTAAAAGAAAAATGGTGTCGGTAGGTACCTAGGTATTAACTTTATTGACAACTACTTTTTTTCACTTTTACAAACAGCCTCTGCATATTACGCTGTGGTATTACTGGCTGCCTGGTTTCGGTTCCTTAGTAAAACCTGAGAAAACCGGTTTCACTAAGGGATCGAAAACCGGTTCCGCATGCCCTAAATACTACGTAACCACAGTCAACAGAACCAAGAGTTAAGCAAAAGTTGAAAAATACAGGATGTTTAAAAACCTCATCACGAAACAGAAAAATCTTACATTAAAAACTTGTATGTAAAAAAAACTTGTCAAAAAGTTGGAACTTTGACCCCCAATATCTCCGTAACTAGAAGGTTCCCAGGTATGGACAAAAAAATTATCGCAATGACGGGGAGAACAAGTGCATTTTGGCTTCGTTGAGAGGTTTTTTACACTCTTTATGTACAGATGCCAGCACATACCTACCCGAAACTGTAGAATTTTCCCAATCAACCTTGAACCAGACTTAACGTACTGTCCTCCGTGCTTAGGAAATCACGTTAAGCCCTTGGTCCTGGCTGTCAGTTGTAGATATTTGACAGTCGTTACAGGTAGTCAGCGGCCAGAAAGTCTGACAACCAGTCTTAACAAGGGTATCGTATTACCCAGTACTAACTGGGTTGTGGAGGTCAGGTAGGCAGTCGCTCCATGTAAAATCGCTGTTATTCAGCTGCATCCGGTTAGACTGGAAGCCGAACCCAACATAGTTGGCAAAAGGCTAGGCAGATGATGAACCTTGAACTTGATGATATAGCTATAAAATTGAAAATCTATTGAAGAAATTGGACAGATTTTAGTAGCTCTATGTTCTGGCGTCTCTATCTTAATTTTATCCTAATTAGTATTAGGATACAATACAAATTAACACCTACCAATTGCTTTGCATGCCCTGGTAGTCAGGGCATGCAAAGCCTGGTTTCGGTCCCATAGTAAAACCCGAGAAAACCGGTTTTTCTAAGGGATCGAACCCGGTTCCGCATGCCCTAGTTACGTAGTATAATACTACGTAACCACAGTCAACAAAACCAAGAGTCAAGCAAAGTTGAAAAATACAGGGTGTTTATAAACCTCATCACGAAGCCGTCAACCAAGCATTCTGTACATAGAACTAAGTAACTTAACGCAAAAATTATTGCTGCGGGAAACGAACTTTTGTTTTTTGGGTGAAAAATCATGTTTTGTGGTAGAACTGTTAATTTGTATTGTATCCATGCAAGTTTGAAATAAAAGATTGAAAGGATACAGGGATGCAGTATTGAAAATCAGTTTGTGTCAACGACAGCGACAAGGCTAGCAGAAGAAGACAAGTTACTAGTTAATCGATAATTTATATCGACTTGAATTCTACCTCTACTAGTCAAGATTTGAGAAACAGGACACGTGGTTTATCCTAAAATTGCAAGAGAGCATGAATTAAAAAAGGAAATCGATATGTCGATATGAAAGTAATTTCTTTTTTGATAAAAAATCATGAATGATTTAATGATGAATGAATAAAGATTAATTTTGGCAACAACACTCGATTAACTTCATTTGTATGGAAGATTAATTGGTTTGTTCAACATAAAGGCCTTTTTTTCGGATGGGAAATCATCAAATGACCCCTCCCGCTCTGGGAGGAGCGGAAGGGAGTGTCAGATTTTTGCTGACTAAAACCCATTGCATCCATGTTTCTTCTTAGCCGTTTGTGTTCCAGGGCCACGGTTTCTTTCGAACAGTCCCGCAGCCCCGGCAAGCATTGGCCCTTGAAGCGCGCGAAGAACATGAACGCGCCGTTGACACGGCATGTCGTCTTAAGAGCTAGCCCATAGCTCACCATCCACAGGCCCGCGCCTACGGCCATCGGGCGTTTCCTCCCGCCCGATTCGGTGCAGGAACCTCCCGAAACAACCGTGTCCGGTAAGGGCCTGCGTCAGGCGGAAGGTGAGGACGCCGTGGCGCCTCTCAAGCCACTCCTCAAAGAGGGGACTTATCGCCACTATTGTGGCGTGCCCTGCGTTTCTTGGGTTGCGACAGTTGCTCTCTCCATGTCGCCATGAGATCGATCGCGCCGGAGGTCTATCCGAGCGGCGATTTTTCGGCAGCGGAGTTTCCCCCCGGCGCGCGGCGCGTAGTCTCCGCGCGCCATTCGTGTAGGCGCGCGAGGACTATCGCCTCCAGATTCCATGGCGAGCATAAAGGCCCCAGTTCTGATTTTAGCCGAGAGCTAAAAAGACATTTTGAGTTCAACAACAACATGCTCTACTATCTAACAAACCCGAAAGTCTAGCCACCAGTTTCACCAAGGACTATCGTTTTACCCAGGAACTGAGTTGACGGTTGTGGAGATCAGATAGTCAGTTGCTCGATGTAAAATACAGATATTTAGCTGCATCCGGCTAGATTGGAAGCCGAATTTAATACACTTGGCTGATGAAATGATCGGCAGATGATGAATCAGATCGTTAAAAATAGTTTTTAGTAAGTAAAACTAATACTTCCGTTCCAAAACTCAGCATGATTTGACAGAAATATTTATCAATGAATGAATCAGTAAAGTAACTCATTGACTACCTAAATATTTACATTGAACATGTAAGATAAAGTACACCTTTGCAAGATAAATTAGATTATTTTTGTTGTTTTAGTTTTCTTTATTTCACGGGACTTGAACATAACTGACGAATGGGTGTATTATTACGTACACTTCTGCCTAATCCTTCGGGGATTACAGGCATGATGTTATGTTATTTTTGTTGTTAACCTGGCTTTACCTACTGTAGTCTTGTGGCTGCGAGCCCGAATTCTGAAGCCTGTGGTTCGATTCCCAGGCAGAGCAAAATACATTTTTCGTGGGATTCTGGGTTCTTCTTCTTACTTTATCGTGAGATTAGTCCCTAACCTGGTGTCAGAGTTTTTATGCCGCCTCTGACTTGGCTTTACATGCCGTCGAGAAATAATCTCTCAGGCATGCTGGTTTCCTCACGATGTTTTCCTTCACCGAAGTAAGTGATAATTATACAATACGCACATGAATCCGAAAAATCAGAGGTCTTGGAATACAACAAACACAAACAACATAACAAAAAACTGAATTGCTGCTGCTAGATTCTGGACTTGCAACTAATAAAAACGAAGATATAGTTCACCAAAACATCTTAGACAACGCATGAGAACATTACGCATTGTCAATTTGTTACTGCTATGGGTACACAACGGTAGTTTACATCAACTTTACATCATTCTACGTTTGTTCCAATGTTTTACTTTGACATTTTCCTTGTAGCTGCAAAAACACACATGTCATGCCACAGCGTCTCGCCATAGAACACACACACACACATTCAGCTAGTCAAGTAAAACAAAATACAAACGCACACTACGTAGAATTAATTATTTCCTCGTCAAAATTGAACTTTGTGCAGATGAATTAGTTTTTTTTGCAGCCAGTATCGTTGGTTGGCTGGCCTTGACTTGACGTGAATCTGTGGGAATTAGCACGAACGCGCAGAGTGTATGATCCCTAGAAGCGTTCAGTTCATGGTGGCGTTGCTAGTCAACAAAATTTGCATCGATATTTCAAAGTTGGTACATTTATTTTAGTTCTGTGTTATCCCGCGTAACTGCGTGGTTGAAGACTGAAGTGTAACGTACATTCGAACGTTTACCCTCCGGTGTTTAGAAGCGTGATGTAACTTTGCACGCAGATATAATTAATTAAGGCGGTTCCCCGAGCAAAATTAGCAACTCTATTTGTGGTGGTTCAAACTTCGTTTGAAATACTGTTAGAATAAAGTTCTAATCAGCGTGCACTACAAAGTGATTGTTACGTCAGTCACTGCAGGCCGAATAATGCGAAATGAGTGGATTTTATTCTTTATAAAATCAAATTTACGTCTTTTGGAAAAAATAAAACGACAATTATGTTCATTATTATATTGTCTATCCATTAGTATAAGTAGCAAATCAAAATAATGGTTACTTTACGTGGAGTAGCATTTTATGAATCATTATTTCTCATTTCTGTGGTTTCGTTGTGAGGGGATTTATTAAACATTAAGCTACTTAAAAAAAAAAAGAAACGACAATTTTGGAGTCAAGAATATGTAGTAATTTAATGTATTTTTTATTAGTCGGTATTTCTTCTGGATTAAGAGGAGTAGGCTCCAAAAAACTGCTCGTTCAAGGTCATTTGCTCGGAGAGGCGCCTTAACACTAAAATAAGTAATACCTAAAAACCAACAACACAACAACAACCAAACAGCTTTATCAGATTACGTCGTCCATCTCATATCTTGGAAATAATAACTTTATCAGTCGCATTAGCACAGCGGCTTTGTGAACAAATATTGAGTGTACTTGGTATTTTTATTTACTCAAATCCATTATATTTTCTATACATGCGTTTTCTTAGTTGCCTGAGTATTACACAAATATATTTCTATTCTGTTGGCTATTATAGTCTCTTTGATGAGATAATATCAAGGACTGGTAAGTTTGTTTTGTTTTTATTTTTTAATAGATAAGACTATCTATAGATTGCATTGCGAGTATTGCTAAAAAACGAATACTCCTCTGTATTATATCTTCAATTTAAATATATTCCGTAAATGCATTATTACACGGTTCACTTACCTTGTGAATTTGAATTTTGGTTGAATCAACCAAAATGCTACTACTACTACTACAACAGCCCATAACGTCCACTGCTGGACATAAGCCTCTCCCATGATGGGAGGAATTTGCCGTAATCTCCACGCTTGGCAGGCGGATTGGAGGTCGCAGTGATGAAAGACTAACAGAAAACGCTGCTGCCCATTCTCTGGTCTACGGAGGCGCAAGGTGTTCTGCCTCAGACATTAGTTCTATTCTACTCTGCCGGATACCACACGGCTAGCCAAAATGCAACAAAACGTAAATTATTAAATGTCGGTCATCTCTCATTTTGGCGCCTTAAATTCGAAGTGAATCAGTTTAGTGAATCAGGTTAGATTGGGAGCCGACTCCAATATAGTTGGGAAAAGGCTAGGCAGATGATGACTTCAATCAGGTCCGAAGTGAACACGGATAAATCCAACCGTTAATTTTTTTAGGTTTGAAAACTGAATGGACACACTGTCATTATGAAGGCCATATTAGCGGTTCTGATGCTGTGTATATCCAGCGGCTTTGCTTACAAGATACTATGCATATTCCCTGCACCAACGAAGAGTCATGATCATCTGTCAAATGGAGTTGTGCAGGCGCTGTTGAAGGCTGGACATGAGGTTTGTGCATGGTATAATAAAATTATTTGGCGATAAACTCGACGCTGTAGGGAAATACAGGCACATGAGACATTAAACTCCTCCGTTTGTCTTGTGGTCGTAAGCATGATCGCTGGACCTGGGTTCGACTTCCAAGACGGGCATACTTTGCCCGTCTTGGAAGTTGAACCCAAGTCCTTCGGACCTCCGGTTATTGGGTTTGGGTTTTTCGGAGTTTGAAGGTGGTTTGGTGTGCCTCGAAAGCACGTTAAGCCGTGTATCCTGCGCCTGACCTCTCTCCTGTTGTGTCAGGTTGGCGTCTTATTGGATGATTATGAAGGGAATAGAGAGTGCACCTATGTTTTTTGTGCACTTACACTTTAAGATCCAAGGTTATGACATAGTCTCGACTTTGACTGAAATTCGGCTGGCAGAATATTACCACAATTATATTAAACCATGGTGCATAGGCAGCGGCGACGACTTAACATAATGGAACCACAAAGCGCGGAGATGTCTCAGCGGCCGCTTCTAGAGGAGGTATTGAGAACACTTACATATTCTGTGGAAACGAACGCTTGCCTGATTACCAAGCAATATAAAAAACTGAGCCCTAACATATTATAACCTGTGAAAATCCTTAATTATTGTTCGCCCCAAATCACAAGGTATGATAGTTTGCCGATAAGGTGATTTTATGTGTGTGTACGGTCAGAAGGTTTGGCAAAGTAAAAAGCGTGTTCTCAGTTGAAGGTTTACTGAACGACTAACACAAAGATTACAGTGGTTGAGGGCTTAGAGTTAACTTACGAGCTACGTCATACATGACCTAAGACTAAAGATGTATAAGTAATTTGCCTACGCGCTACAATAGAGTGGTTTTCGTGTTTTTTAGATAACTTGGGCCACACCATACGAGAAGAAAAATGTCCCTGCAAACCTGACAATTGTTGACCTTACCGAAACCCGGGCGATTGTTGACGGTAAGTGAAACCAGCATGTTACTATCTTGCTGTTAGATTTAAGTCTTTTCTTATTCACAAGAGTGACTTGCTGGCAATTTCAGACCATCAAGACAAAAGTGGGAAAATTGGATCTTGAAACAGATACGATACGTAGTTCATTTCTGGCGTCGAACATGTCGCCCCAATAATGTCAGTCCATTTTCGTCTCCACAGCTGTCGACATGATGAACTCATCGCAAGCAGGCATAAACTTCATCAGAACATTCGCCAGAAACATCTCCCGGACAGCTGCCGAGAATCCTAAGCTCAGGAAATTGCTGGTGGAACAGCAGTTCGACGCTGTCATCTCTACTTGGTTCATTAATGAGTTTGAAGCTGGGTGAGTGAGTTCCTTGGAATATGCCATTGTATTTTCGTCATCTATTTGCTTTGTAACAAAATCCATCAGCTAACGTTTTATATCTATATATATGAAATGGGAGTGTTTGTTCGCTGTAACTTGCATTTATTTGAAAAATTGCGCTCTCGCCGTCATCCGAATACCATTCATCAACCACTCATAAAACCGCATATTTTGATAAAAGTGTGCTAGGCATGGCTCCAAAAATATTTAATAGTATACCAGAAGCTATTAGAAATAAAGAGTGTCTGGGATCCTTTAAGAGGTCTCTGTTTAAATTCCTTATAGACAGATGTTATTACTCGATCACTGAATTTACTAATGATAAACAGAGGTATGATGATTCCGACTTCCCAATTAAACACTTATGAATCTATTTGTTGACTAACTAAGGAATGTGATTATTTATCTAAAGCTGAAATGACATGTTTACCTTATCGACATATGTATTTTAAACTGAATTATTGTTTTCCTTAATGTAATCTATTGACATGCCCCCTTAATAATTGTAATTGCTTGTATAAGTATGTTTTATGTTAATTTTGTCCGCCATTTTGTACGCCATAAATTGGCAAAACATAGTGCACACATTTTAGACGATATATTATCTGTAACCATACCTATATGTTTCACAAAATAAATATTTGATTGATTGATTGATTATCTGCCTCATACTTACCAATTTCCTTGTCACCGTAAAAGTCATCAAACACACAGACCATTTATGTGGGCACTGCCGAATTGGTAACACGCGTTTATTGAAGTTGTTGCATATTGTATGTAAACTTGAGTTAAGGAGTAGTTGGTCTTTCAGATTCCAGTGCTACGCAGGATTTGCACGGAGTGGTATGCCACGGCATCAACGCAGTACATTTTTTAGCCGGCTTCACAAGTGTTCAGCTTCGTTTTTATAAAAATGCACGGTCACACTTCGGACGGATATGCTGGCTGGCAAATAAATGAACTGCGCAGCTAACGTGTCAAACCACTCTGTACGTACAATTGCTGTTCATGTATATGTTTGTATTAAAATTGCATGAGTCTTTAAGTCTAAGAAATATCCCGCGGAAAGCTAATCTTAATCTCCTCATTTCCCAGCTACGCAGCCATCCAGCAAGCTCCCTGGATCCTCCTCAGCTCCATAGGCGTCCATCCGAACCTGGAAGCCCTGGTGGACGACGTCCGGTCCGTCACCACGGTGCCTCTACACTTCAATGACAGCCCGATACCTTTGCCAACTGGTAGAAGAATGCTGAATGGACTCTTTTATTTGCTGATGAGTGTGGATGGCTGGTGAGTAGGTCGTAAGCGAGACTGCCAAAACTCCACGGTTAGCAATTACGCTTTTGTTTTCGATTTACATGTCGGATAAAATTTCACATTAGGAATTTCCCAGTAATAGCCCGGAGTTCGGAAGTTTCTCGAAAAACAGGTACAACAAGTTTCGGCTCCTGATCTCTCCTCTGCCTATCGTATTATTGGAAGTTGAGGGTGAGGTAAAAAGAAAGTACATCTGTTTTTGCGCACTACAATAATTCAGGTGTTGATAGCTAGTCTCCGCTGAGACTGAGAATCGCCGCCATGACTGAAAATGGTCATGAGGACTTTTAAATCTTTTTTCGCAATCTCCAGGTTCGACGAGCCTCGCCAAGCCGCCATTTACGAGGACCTCTTCACTTCCTTAGCAGCAGAGCGAGGATTGCCTCTCCCCCCATTCCATGAGGCCCAGCACAATGTGTCCATCCTACTGGTGAACTCCCACGAGTCCATAGGACCGGCGCTCAGTCTGCCCCCGAATGTGATCAATATTGCTGGATATCATATTGATGACAAGCCTGCTCCGTTGCCTAAGGTATGGGTATGGTTGAAAAGAGGTACTGCTTAATCAGCCTGCAATGTGTCCACTGCTTGCTTGGCCTGTGGAATTTAAGCCTCGTCTTTGTGATGCGCGTTGCAGTTAAATTTGGCTAATGTCACGGGTCTTCGAATCCCATGTACACAAAACTTCGTAATGAAGGCAGCTAGCAACATAAAATCCATTTTCTTAATATGTATTTAGCCGTTTGAAAAATAATGAGAACAGGGTCTTTTATAAAATCACAGAATCTAAAAAAAGATACTTATCTCAATTCCTGACAATCTTTGCCTCCCTTGGAGAAGAGAAGTGGAGACCCGACCCTTATAATCTGAGTATGCATACGAATACAACAATGCTGCTTGACAGTAGGAATACTACCCAAAGTTAGCTTTCCTTTTTCAAGGACCTATGTATATTTTAGGACCTGCAAGACCTCCTGGACGGCTCCCCGCAAGGCGTGATATACTTCAGCATGGGCTCAGTGCTGAAGTCAGCAGCTTTGAAGCCACACACGCGCGCTGCACTGATGAAGCTGTTCTCCTCGCTGCCCTACACCGTGCTGTGGAAGTTCGAAGAGCCGCTCACCGGTCTACCGCCCAACGTGCACGTGCGGCCCTGGATGCCACAGCCTAGCATACTCGGTATGCGAGTAATTTTTAGGGTCCAGTATAATTCAGAATGTTGATGGGGGTGCCCCGATTCTGCAGTGCATCCGGTATGTTCACGCAGGCACACTTTGATGACTTTCACGCCTATCCTAGTACACTCGTATGAAGCTTACTCCTACGAGTCCACTCGGTCCGAGCACACTTTAGGCAGAAACTATAGAACGCCTTCTGCTACGATGCTGTTCTACCTCCTCTGAAAAAAACTGTTTAATATATTAAACCTCGGTAATATTTCCAGCCCACAAAAACGTCAAGGTATTCATAACCCACGGCGGTCTACTAAGCACCCTGGAAGCCATCCACGCTGGGGTGCCTCTCCTAGCAGTACCGGTCTTCGGAGACCAGCCACAGAACGCTGAACGTGCCAGACGTGCGGGGTACGCGCTCAGAGTCGACTTCCATCCAGATCTGGCCGAGGAGTTAGGGGTGGCGCTTAAGGAATTGCTTAGCAATGATAGGTGAGTAAGCAATGGTAGATGACATATTGGTAAAGAGAATTGCTATGTGCTATTGATGAATGTATCTATCTTGAAGTACGTTCTTAATGATATCATTTTCACCAATTCGTCACTGTATTCGATTCGTCTAAGGAGTAACCAAAGGTGAACCTACAGTTGAATTTGCAAAAAATCCTGTCCAAGCCAGTGCCTGCTCCTCATGATTTCTTTGGATACTTCAGTGTCTGGTGTATGTTTGTCAAAATTATAGGTATTCTACCCTTATCCCAATTTATTCGTGGTCGGCGCAGCATGTCTGCTTCTTCCATACTTCTCTATTACTCGTCATATCAGCAATCACGACCAGTGAAAATTATAGCTATATTGTTTAATATTCTTATTGTTCCAGCTATTACAACAAAGCTCAATACTTGTCGAAGATATTCCGCGCACGGCCTGCTCCACCATCAGACCTAATCGCTTTCTACGTGAAACTCGCAATTGAAACCAAAGGTAAGTCCCTGATCTTCGTCATCTGAGTCCAAAGTCATCTGGCATTTGAACTGGCCCTTTTCCCTAACTTATCGAATCGGCTCCCAGTCTGACCGCATGCAGCATCATCATTCTCCTGCCTTCATCCCAATCGATTTAGGGTCAGGGCAGCAAGTCTTCTTCTTCAATACTTGTAAAATAGTCCTCATCACCGTCGTGATCGGGTTCCAATCTAACCTATCCAGTTCATTATCATTCTTCTGCCATTATCCCAATTGATTTGAATCGGATCAGCGTGTTTTCTGATTCTTTACCTCTCTATCATAATCCAAGTAGTCAGCCCCTTGCCAACCACTTTCACACAGTCTATCCATCGTTTCTTTGGTCTTCCTCTACTGTCATAGCTATCCACATTCATACTCAAAATTCATTCCACGTAATTTTTTCCTCATTACAACACGATGATGACCAATTTTCGATTTCAACAGTACGCAGTTGAATACCAGTGGGGTTGCCGTGACGTCTTAGAGCAGTATTGTTTAATGTCACTCCAGTGTGGGAAAGAAACGGAGCTATAGACGACGTCTAGCGCCATCTCTGTCCACTCTGAAATAAGATTACAACAATACTGCTTTAAGACGCCATGGTAGGCCACCCGTTCAACACCATACAGTTGAATACCAACATTTTACAAGGAGCTTATCTGACCTCCATGACCCAATTACTGTGTGTGAACCTCCAAAAACATTTTATAATGTTGCAGGAGCATATCACCTCCGCTCTCTATCTCTGAAGTACAGCTGGTACGAGCGCTGGATGCTCGACCTCGTGCTCGCTCTGCTCGCAATGCTCGCTGCGCTCTTTGTACTTTTGACGGTTGCTGTCAAAGCTTGTGTCAGAAGACTTACAGGGAAGAAGGAAAGTGCGGCGAAGAAGAGGAATTAGTGGAATGCCATGTGTCAATTGTAAAAAAACAATTTGTCAGTTCGATCATTTTTATTTTATCTCTGACAGTGGTATCCCAATAGCAACGTTTCTGTTAGGACAATTAAGATCACTGTGTCTTGACAGACTTGTAAGTGACAGTAACTGAAGACCAACCTTAATAAAACTTAAAAAAAACTATGACTTTTGCCATGATACAAAATCATAGGTAAAATAAACGTGGAAGGACTGTATTTTGTAATGTGTTTATTTTATATGCCATACAGGGAATTGAATGTACAAATACTTTGAATTATAATGGATAAGAAAGACATTTTCACATAAATTAAGCGTTTTTCATCTACCTAGCCTTGTTATGTGTCAGCTTCCAGTCTAACCGGATGCAGCTGAGTTACATGGAGTGTCTAAGCTACATTTATCTAACCACCATTCAGTTACCCCTTCGTAAAATTTGTTTTTGTTCGGTGTTTTTTTTATTTTTTTTGTACATCATCTCGTAGGTCAACCTATGAGGCTGGCCTCTGCTTAACTGGACTATCTTGTGGGTGCCTTGATTAAAAGGCCTCCAGCCAGGGGCAAATAGAGTTAGCGACTACACGCTTAGGGCACCCCCTGTGGGGTACGAGCCTCGGCTTAGGGCGTCGCTGGGGGGGGGGGGCAGCTAGGGGACAGGCTGGATCTGAATAAGATGTGCAACCCGCTCCATTTTGGGGGAAAAAAAATGCTAGGGGCTCAGTAAAAAAAAAAGTCAGTCAGTCAGTCTTTTGGAGACTGCCGATAGAAGTGAAAACTAAGTAAATTGTGAAATGTATCGTCGAGCTGTGTGCATTTTTTTATTTTTTATTTGTGTGTTCATTTTCTATTTCCCCCTCCCCCCTCAGGCCCCCCCCAGTCGTAGCACTGCTACGGGTTGTGCCCCGCGCACGACGCGTGGTGCTACGCCGTAGCGGATCGGCTACGAGTGCTACGAAGCGTACGTGACGGTCACGCGAGTTCCATGATTTTTGTTCACCTAAAAGAAAAAGTTTGAAAAAAAGTTTTCACTTAAAAAAAAACCTTTAACGTTCTAAATTCTATATTAAACTAAGAGATCGTCTTAAATACAAAACATTAAACTAACATTTGTATTTACAAGAGTGCGAGGTATTTCTCGAACAGTAACAAATACTCCTTGGTCCGATGCTCGTTCGTCAATTTGTGCACTTGGATCTCGCCTTCCGGTGTTAACAGGGCCTGGGGAACAAAATGGTGGATTATTTAACGAAAAATATTTAAGAAGTGATACTTTAAACATTACAAGCATTAGAAATAGGCAAATTAATTTAAAAAATTGTGTAATCATCACTTGCTTCGGTGAAGGAAAACATCGTGAGGAAACCAGTATGCCTGAGAGATACGTACGTTCTCGACGGCATGTAACGCCAAGTCAGAGGCCCATGGGTGGCATAAAAACTCTGCACTTACCTCACGATAAAGAAGAAGAATTAATTAAATAATCTTTACGTCTTGTTTACCGTAATTACAGGCACAATTAAAAAGCCATAGTCTGCGTTCCGAAAACGGTAGGTACGCACGGGCTTGAAGCGTTAAACTACTTTGTTCTCATTGACTACACAATTTTGCAGAAGAACAGTAAATGATCAGTAGTGAAGTAACTTGCGAAGTGACCTAGTGTCCCGAGATATATTCTTACCAGCGTACTATCCCCGGCAGTACAAGCGCTCGCCGCGGCGTCGCCCGCCCATTTCGCGTAGATATCGCTGAACGATAGCTCCCATGCGACCAGACTGTCGTCTTGTAGTGACGCGAAGAGGCAGCAAGGGTTTATGTGAGACCAGGACAGTGATGTTACTGACAGCTGCAAAAGGAAGAAGTTACAAGTAATTAAGGCTTGTTGCATTAAAAATCTCTCGACAAAGAGATTTTAAAGAATTATAAAGCTGTCATTGGGAATATTTTCATACAAAAATCTTCATCTTGATCATTTTCGATTTCGACACACAAATGCTAGCTACCTGACAAACGGCCGTATGAACGGACAAAAACGATTTGTTAGTTATTTCCCGTATCTATAAACAAGTCGTGATTACTTGAGTAAAAGTAATAACTTAACATTCGAATTTTATTCCGTAGTTTAGTAATGCGGGCTATCGTTTTTGAGCTCTCCAGGTGACGCCACTGGCGCGTAAGGTCCTGTCATTAATTCTATTTTATACTTAAAAGTACCTAAGTATAACTTCATAAACAGTTTATATTTTTACGTATAACAACATAGTGTACACTTCAGATACATAGAATTGTGTCCGTATTGTGTGTTGTTAAGTTAGCAAGTATGGAATATTTCAAAATTATTCTTTCTCCAAGTACAAACAAATTAGTTTCTAACTTGCTACTTAAAATCTTCAAGTCATAAATAATCAGGAATGGCTCAATCTTGACCACAATCGTGAAAATTTGTGAAAGTCGTGAAAATAAAACGCGAACACTATGATATCTGACATTTCGGAAGACCTTACTCTACACGAACGCCTCTAGCGGCGAATTCATGAGCGATAGCCCCCCATTGCTTGAAATCAGAACTGTCAAAAGCTGTTAGCCGTGTGGTATCCGGCAGAGTAGAATAGAACCAACCCATTACACTCACGGGTGTCGTATAAGGCGACTAATGTCTGAGGCATGTTCTGCCTTGCGTCTCCGTAGACCAGAGAATGGGCAGCAGCGTTTTCCGTTAGTCTTTCATCACTACGATCTCCAATCCGCCTGCCAAGCGTGGAGTTTACGGCAAATTCCTCCCATCATGGGAGAGGCTTGTGTCCAGCAGTGGACGTTATGGGCTGTTGTAGTAAAAGTGATGTTTTCCCATACGAAATTTTAAGTTTAGAAGCTGCTCAAATGTTAAGCAGCCCTTAAATTTTGAGTGACGTTTCAGTATTCGGGGGTTAGATAGTTCAAATTCTTGTCTAAAAAGAATGGTTGCATAAGTTATTACTTAAACTCAAGTAATTACTTAAATTTGACTATAGATACCAGGGTAAGTAGTAACTAGTATTGGATTACGATTTTCTTCGTATGTCCCGTCTATCGCTCGTAAATATTTAAATGTCTTTGGACTCGACCAGTGGCGATCTTAACTGGCAGCAACTATAGGCTACTTGTGACTACAACACTAACGAGGTGGTTATTAATACTACATTAAAAGTTAACAAGGATTACATTGATATTTGTGAGGGAGTCTCTTGGCATTTCGACAGTTCTTGTTCTTGAGTCTCCGAATCCAAAGCCTATAGCCATATTGACACTTCCATCGCAGCTCATGAAACGCACCATTAGTTCCTTTTTACAATGATATTAATTTGGTTTTAGAGAAAATGTACTGAAGTCACATCGCTCTAGAACTACTACAGTTTCGTTGATAAACAGTCACACAGTCGAGATCGACAGATGGTATTCATGAAAGAAGTCGTTTTACGGAGTTATTAGCAGTGATTGAGTGTGACCGTCGGACTGCTAGTCATGGGTCTCAAGACTCTCGAGTTCGAACCCAAGATACGCACCTCTGATTTTTCGGATTCATGTGCGTATTGTATAATTATCACTTGCTTCGATGAAGGAAAACATCGTGAGGAAACCAGCATGCCTAAGAGATATTTCTTGACGGCATGTAAAGCTAAGTTAGAGGCCCATGGGCGGCATAAAAACTCTGACACCAGGTTTAGGCACTAACCACACGATAAAGAAAATAACAGAGTTAATGACAGTTTCAAAGCCAAACTAGATTGGAATTTGAACTTTTAGATATCGATGAATGGGAGAAGCTAACGCTAACTTCTAACCATGGCTATGGGATAAAAAAGTACCCTATGTGTTAAACTAGGTTATAAACTATCTGTATGCCAAATTTCATCTAAATCCGTTCAGTAGTTTTTGCGTGAGAGAGTAATAAACAAACATCGATCCATACATCCATCCTCACAAACTTTCGCATTTAGAAATCTGATTCATTTGGCTATCCCACCTTACTGATTTGATGTCTGAAGTCTAATCGAATGCATAAAAATCTTACCTTGGAGCCTTTTTTTTCATGATGATGAGCCCGAGAAGAAACGGTGCTGATAAAACGACCCTTGTGGTCTGATTGCACCCTTTCCACTTCCGTTGGTTGGATGTTCCTGTAATATTCATGACTATCATTATTATTTTCATCATCTGCTTAGTCTTCCCCAACTGTGTAGGGGTCGGCTTCAAAAAATGTTAACGCTCTTTTTAACTTCCGTTAAATTAAACTTCCGTGAACTTTAGTCCGTTACATCAGTCGTTTGTTGACATGCTGTCATTTTGTTTGTTTGAATTACGCGCCGCGCCACGCTCGTATGTTCGGCGACTGTCGGCGAGTCGAATGGTAAACGATATGAAATATTATGCGAAGTGCGCGTGCAAGTTCTATGTTGGCGTCGGCTTCCAGTCTAACCGGATGCAGCTGAATACCAGTATTTTACATGGAGCGACCCACCCCGACAATTCCATTACTACCTACAATTAAATTAAGTACCAATTTAACAACTAATCAAATAACACTTTGCCCGACCCGGGAATCGAACCCAGGACCTCATGCTCAGCAGTCGTGCTTGCGACCACTAAACCAACGAGGCAGTCCAGTTTATAGGTCCTTGAAAATGGGTGACTTACCGACAATCCAAAGTAAGTAGAACCTTGTTTTCAAGCAAGGAACATACACTAATGGTCCCAGTATCGGTGGCCGCAAGAAAATATGGCAGTCGATGCGGAGATACCTCTATACAAGTCACTGATGAAGCGTCAGCTAAAAAAAGAGAGAAAATGATCTTATAGCATGCTCCCTCTTTATTTGTTAAGAAAATGTTCAAATTAAAATTGGGCGTAGGTCTCTCATACTCCCCGAAGTATGACTGCTGACATCATAAATTTTGTGAAAATCGCAGTTTTGCTTCAATACGCGCATGAATTCATTCTATATTTTTATGTATAGTGAAAAAGATCTTACTTGCAACACCAAATTTATTCAATTTAACAGCTCCAAGAATCCTCTTGCAGCACAGAACTTCACCACAATTCTTCGCAATTAAGTAATGATCACGATCCTTCCAATTCATCACTTTCAAGTCTCCACAAACAATACCACTCTCCCAATTTTTAGAAACATCATTCTCAACTGACAACACTCGTTTAATTTTAGCACTGGCACCACTGGATGGCCTGCTGTCAAACTCGAGACTAATGGCGGATTTAGGCCGGTAATAATCTTTTTTTATTATCCTTTTTTCTTGTTTTCTATTAATTATTCTTCTTTTTGCCGCGTTAAGATTGAAGTCTGCTTTTAAGTCGGCATTTTGTGAGTCCTTTAGTGGGAGATCTATGTGGTCTAGTAAAGAAATGGTTTGATTCTTCTCTAGTTTCATTCTGGACCAGTATGCCTTGCCGATGTCTGGCGGGATCGTCTTGGATTTTTGTTGTACTATTGACCATATTGTGAGGATGCCTATACTTTGTAGAGAAACGACCTGGAAAAAATAAAAACCGCTTCAGACTAACCAATTCAAATTACAGGTTAGAGTTGGGCAACCAAAACAACCAAATTGAATCGTCAGCAGTGGGATTTCATTACGGCATCTTTTAACACTAAATCCTATAACTGTCTGATAAATTCATTACAAAATTATGATAAGTCATGCAAATGTCTGGAAAATATCTTCCAAATTTAAAATTAACTGACCAAGAAACAGCTCTTTCTGTACTTCGAAGCTACATAGGACAGTCTCCCGAAACGAACAATTATTTCTTACCTGTCCCAGAATCCTTCGTCCTCCCTCCTGACTGATGATGGTGTGCGGGTCACCCGTCACCTCCAACGCGACGATGCGGTCAGTCACATCGCCATTGCTCATGTTGAAAGCACTGTTCGTGTAGGCACATGACTGTAGAGTACAACGTATGCTGGCCTGGAATTGTAACAGGTTAAATGACGAATAACACGTTAAACGCCGCGGTCGAACTACAGTTGCGTCCATTAAGCGACTATTACAGTTACTCGCGATTAAAAGAAGAAATAAAATATTATGTTTTTTATAAGTTTTAATTATTATATTTACGGGAGGATCTTTGGTCTATAGGAATCCTTGATAATAAGGATCAATCTTTTGCGCGTTATTCTTAAATAGTACATTGTTCACCGAGAGGAGAAAGTTACCGATAACCGTCGAGGGTGTCGTTTGAAGCCCGAGCCGTAGGCGAGGGCTTTAAAACACCCGAGATCGGGAATCGCACTTTCTCTCGAGTGATACATAGTGCTTTATACTACACCTACGAGGAAAATCTTCATCATCACTATCACTACTTATCATTTTGATAGTTTTATTTTACTTTCTACGAAAACTGAATCCTCAAACAACACACAAATTGGAAATGGCGCCAATGGCGTCTGCAATTTTCACATGTTCTTTTTTCAAATTGTTTATCCTGCCGCCGCAGGGTCGCACTGCCAGCCCGACACCATCCAACACACAGCTAGTGGCCAGTGTCATTTTGCGAACTTGGAGATAAAAACTCACTGTAAAAACTTTTTGGCTTTTGATATTTAGGTTACCGGCGCATAGTCTTACCCAAAATTAAAAAAGAAAAACCACGTAAGAAATGGATTTTCATACACTTTTCTCTCCTGCTCAGATGCGTTTTCTCCCCGCATATTTGTTCGATATGCAATGACGTACTTTCTACCGTAAATTTGATAAAGTATCAAGGTACTTTCCAAACAGGTGTAGTATAAATTATCTTACCCCATCTAATCCAACATTACTGTTCATTTTATTCCATACTCGATCTCTTTCAACCTCAGTGAGTTCTTTCTCGTTTATTTCTACCAATTCAGTCGGTTTTTTATTGCTGGCAACATCTTCGCGCCATGTTGCCTCCTCTGACAAATCCCAAAGATGTACTGAACTGAAATGATACGTATTAAAGTTTTTTTCTTCTGATTATTTATTTTAGAACTTAAAACTTAAATTGTCACTTACCCATCATCTAATGCAGCAACAAAATATCCATCAGTGGTTCCTCTTAATTTTCCTTCAGCTACATTGTCTATAGCCGTTAGTAGTTTTATAGGTTCTCGCGTAGCAACACTGATGTCCCATAGACAAATCGTACACTTTTTAAGCGCAAAATTCTGAGCTTTCTTGTGTACCGTCATTATTAAATTGGATTTTGTTTCAGAGAAATACATTTGTGAAATCTTTGTACTGTTTAGAAAAGATGAGTTTTCGGATGCTATATGCTTCGAGGAAATAGATATATAACCTTTGCTAAACGGATAATTGGTGATATTTAATTCGGATAGTTCTGTGTTGCCACTGTTACTATTCAAAACATTACATATCTTACTTTCTATTCTCTTTAAAAACTTTCCCAGACGATGAGTATTATAGTCATTCTTTTTTAATTTGGATTTGTAAGTTTCGTATGGCAACATTTCGCTGGGGCCGACGCCATCTATTTGTTCAAAAAAGATGCGTAACGGATTCGTTTTATAATTTTCATCTATGTTAATCGCGTTATTCCTTTCTACATCTACAGTATGAGTGGTCAAAAATGTGAATTTAGTTAAATAATCTTCCATGTTTTTACTGTATTTTCGACTTTCGACTTTTTGTTTGATACATATGTCATTTTTAGTGAATTCAACTGGGTGTTGCGTCCATTTATGTTCGCATTCTATCTCATCCGTTTGAATCTCTTCAGAGATCCCATCATCGAAAGTTTGTACAGCGATTTGGGTATAGTTAGATCTGCCAAAAGTTGACATAAACAGGTCATACGAAATAGGTTTCATTTCGAACAGAGTGTAGGACATTTCATGCAAAGTTATGATGCTTAGTAAATCTTTTGCGCGTTGCCTTAGCCTGTCCCCAATTCGTTTCTTTCGACGGTTCTCTTTTGATTTTGTAAAATCGATGAAGAGTGGTCTGAAAAGAATATTTTTGTAATTAAATCACACTGTTAAAAAGTATGTTCTTCTCTTTAATTGTAAAGGGCAACATTGCGATATTCTTCTCGACTACAACCGGGAACTACCTACGCAAGTCGGTAACGTAGAAGCGAAGCTGATTGACCATATTATCGACAGACGTGGAATCGCCAATTTTTTTTAAGTATCCTTTCATGGAGGGTAATAATAAGCACATTAATTCACGGGAGCTAGCCTAATGCACAAACCTGTCTATAACTTCAGTATGCACCGTCCGTATGCTGGACACAGCACTGGAACTGCTCATCTCCTGAAAACCCTCGTCAGTTAACGAGCTAGGCTTCTCGCCGCCTTCTGCTGTCTCCAGGATAAAGTCTAAGGCGACTGGTTTTTGTTTATTCGCTGAGCGGTCACGGAGGTCGAAATTACCTGAAAATTGGAAGTGTATCTTGAAGTGCTAATAAAGCCTAAAAGTATAATTCATAATTAGGCGAAGGAACCTTATATTTATTACCAAAGATTCTGTCACAATTTAACGAAAAGTGCTTGAAAAGTAATCCAACGAAGCCTTATTTATATTGCCAGGTGTATATTTTTCCACAGAAAGTGTGTTCTATTCCCACAAACTTCTATATATAATTCTAGATCAACAATCGGCAGTCTCCATCGTTTTCTCATGATTCCCATTGGTAACTCAAATAATTTAGTACCTACGGGAGTCATCATTTCAGCCGAAAAACGTCCACTGCGTGTCGCCACATTGACCGGTCCCGTGCGACTCGCATCCAGCGGATTCCCGCAACCTTCACCAGTAGGGCTATTACGTATCTCTGTTTACAGCTCGAAATGATACTAACTGGGGTCAGTATCCATCAACTAACTGTCAAAAGGTTAGTTTCGTGTTATGTATGTCCAGTCGCAATCAAATATGACGTCATTGGTTGTCATCGTGGCTGATAGTCACCGTAACTCATTTTGACAGACGCTTTCGTATCGATACTTATATTATTTCGATTATAATAAATAATAATAATAAAATTTTATTCAAAAATATATAAGGTAAACGTTTACAGTTTTTCTTAAATCTATGTCAAGTTCACCCATGCTTTGAGCCTGAACTAGGTAATCCTGTGTTTCAGGCGCTTTGAGGTAACATTAATTGATTAAATAATCAAAAATCATATTAATATTATTGGTACCAATGTAAAAAGGTATATGAAATTATACTATTTTAACTAATTATGTAAGCATAGTGGACAACAAATTGATGACAACTGGTTTGAAGTGGCTTTCGTGAAAGCGTTACACCGTACCCGGGCTGTAAGTCACCGTAAAGTGATATCCACCCAGTGCGATACGTAATACCAATATTATGACATTCTCGGTTGTCATCAAAGTTCGGTGTACAACCGAAGCTTGATAGTCACTGGATATCAGAAAGATACGTAACAGGCCAACTGGTCATCGGTCCACCTAGTGGGAGGTCTTCCAACGCAACGTCTTCCGGTTCACGGTCGCCACTCCAGAACTTTTCGGCCCCATCGGCCATCCGTTCTGCGAGCAATGTGCCCTGCCCACTGCCACTTAAGTTTGGCAATTCTTCGGGCTACGTCGGTAACCTTGGAGTTATACATACCCAGATTTAAATCCTTCACAAACTTACCTGAATCTAACATATTCTCTTCATACTTCACTTCCTTTAGCGTCTCAACTGCTTCGCTCTCATCATCTTCATGATTGCCTTCATCACCTTTATCATCGGTTCCATCACTACCATTCTGTTCACTAGGTGAAGTACTGTGGTAAGAATCGAAATCAGACTCGTAGCTCTCGAAATCATCTTCGTAACTTATGTCTTCGTCACTGGATACTTTGCTTGAAGGTGTCTAAAATGAACTTATTTGAATCAGATTTCAGATTTTTTTATTTTTTGCACGGAACCCTAATTCTTTTTCTAAAAAGGACATGGCAACACAGGGGTGCGGGCGGCGGCATCGCGAAACTATGGTCGCTTCTCGGGTAGTAACGTTATTATACAAACAGTAATATGTGGTAATATTGACGATCGCACATACTAAGGGGCCGACGGTGTTGTCACGTTTTAAAAATTTACTAGATTTTGGGGAAATTGTGGTAATTGGGGCACAAAAATCTTCCATTTTAATTCATAAATATGTTTACTTTCATAAATATTTTATGTTTCTTGGTTTTTTATTCAGTACTTTCATTGGGATACCTATGTACCCCTTTCGGATAGGACAGATTTTTTAAAACATACTGTATAAATCCAAGGAAAGAATAATTTATGTACTCACCTGTCTACTGTGACTTGGTTTTTCATCAGTCAAATCTATATAAAACGCCTTAGGATTTGCGCTGAGCTTCCGTGACAAATTCAACATTTCAGCATTATTGTCGACTTCCACAGAGTTTAAAATTTTTACTTCGTTTTCATTTAATGTCCTTGTTTTAGTCCGATTTCTTTCACTATCCTTTGAACTGGCTTTATTTTTATCTTTTCTCTCTTTAGCAACATCTGTAGTGAAACTTTTTTCTTTACCTTTCGCAACATCTTCTGTAGGACTTTTTTCTTTTCGGTCCTTTTTAGCTTCTTTAGCTTCTTTTATAAAACTCTTTTCTTTGTCCTTTCTATCTTTTGTTACTTCTTTTACAAAACTGTTTTCTCTATCCCTTTTATCTTTCGCAGAGCCTTTTACAAAACTCTTTTCTTTAACTTTACTTGCTTTTGTCGCATCTTTTATAAAACTCTGTTCTCTCTCCTTCCTATCTTTTGTCACCTCTCTAACAAAACTTCTTTCCCTCTCCCGCCTATCTCTAGAACCATCTTTTACAAAACTCTCTTCTCTGTTAAAATCCATATTAAGTTTTCTTTTAACGATCGGCGAATTTACAGCAACACTAAAGTTGCTTTTCGGCGTAACCGCGTTCCTTGATGTCTTAGCCTCAAACGTTTTTGTCGTCGCCATCTTGGTTCTCTCAGACCGTGTTGAAAGCTGACTGATAGAAGAGGACGAAGATTTGAGCAGATCCTTCATTGGCGAAACATTGCTTGCCGTGTATGAAGTGCCTGGAGGCTTCTTAGGTGCTTTAGCGCTTTGTACAGCAGCTTTTTTCTTTTGCCCGTAAATGTCGGCTGTCGAACTCTTTTGCACGAAACTTCTTGGTGTGGAGACAGTGTATGGAGTCTTTTTAAGTTTTTCTTCTTGAGGTATTTTTGTAGCATCGTCTTTTGTTTGCTTTTCTCTCTTCGGCTTGGATTCACTAGGCTTTTTTACTGTTGTCTGCATTGTTACTTAGTTTATACTGGAATTGAAAAAGCTAATTTAGGCACGAAAGTAAAATACATCATACTTAGGTACCTACCTGATGGAATTACCTCAGAGTATCATTCATTTCATGATTTATACCTATTCTTTAAAAATAATATCTACCTATATTTTCAACTAATTTCCTTTCCACTGGATATACTTATTAGTCATTGATATTTACTCAGCACATAATTCAAATGACGCAGCACTATCAGAAAACTAATAACCTATTCTAATATCAGTTTCTTCCAACACTGACACATTAAAAACACGCTATTGGAATTTCAAAGCTCAGTTCGGCTCCAAAAGTTCAAAATTCGATATTGCGTTTTTAGTAGTAGTTTTTCTAGCACTAATAAGATAAGCTACAGGCCATAACTACGAATGTTGTAGCCGTTGTAGCTATCTACTTCGAAAACTCAACATTCCTAATAGTCTCACACCTTGTTTGTTTTATTATAGTAACGAGAACACCCTGTCGTAATTACTTAATTCATTCAAGATCAATAAGCAATCATTATAAGTGTCTAATATTATATCTAGAGTTCAAAGCTACTTTCGTTTCGATTCTTCCTGCTCCATGTCCTACTTGTGTAAGTACATGTTACCTACTCGGGGTCAGCGCAACACATTTTTCCTTCTCCCATTTCCGTTCTCCCCTGTCAACCGTCATGCTATCATCTCCAGGGTAGCCCTCGAAATTCAAATTTTCTTACGTTCGTACAGGTGGAAAAATGACTTTTTCAAGGTTAAAGTTATTCCTGCACCTTTATCAATAACTTGGAGGGTTGTATTTATGATTTTGATGAATATAATTCAGTAACTACATACGTCTTACAGCCGCGAATTATATTTTAATCAACATACAACTTAGCACTGGCCTGCAAATTGCAAAAAACGTAAGAAAATTTGAATTTCGCGGGCTACCCTGGAGCATCAGCCTTAATACTCGCTGTAACAACACAATCCATTCATCTTTTCTTTGCCCTCTCCCTCTCCATCTCTCTTTATGTATACCTACGAGTATTCATCACTATTTTAATCACATGAGTTTCATCCCTCATCACTGTGTCCATAACTCCATACCTACTCAAACGATCTCCTTTCAAGTTGGCTGTCACCGACGCATTTTTAATAATCGATTGTCATCATTATTTCTCATGCCTTTATCTCAATTTATTTGCAGTCGGCGCAGCATGTCTTCTTCCATACTTCTCTGTTCCTCGTCATCTCATCAGACACCTCCGCTGTTGCTATACCATCCTTCACACAGTCCACCCATCGTTTATTTGGTCTTCCTCAACTCTTATACCCATCCAAATTCATACTCAAAACGTTTCCTCACGACATTTTCCTCATTTGACCCAAATAAGTCGCAGCAAAAATGTTAAAGCGCTCACCTGGCTATTAAAGAATCGATGACATGCGAACTTTCACGTGGAGAATGAAAAACAACATGAATAATAAATTACTAAACCAAACCAATTATTTCTCACCTTGACATATTTTTCAATGATTCCGGGACAAACTTCACTAACATCAAATAGGTATTTTCATAAAATCTTAAATAATTTGACCCTTTGCGTCTAAACACTAACAGTGTATAAAATGCAATATAAATTAATATTTTTTAATGTTATAGAACACCCGTCACTGAATATTTCTTGTTGTACACAAATTGCGTCGCCATGGAAACCACTATTTCAAACATTGTCAATCGTTGTTGGCAAGAATGCATGGCATTATGAAGAATTACCAAGTATTTAAGTTCTTTGCAAGAATAGTCAGCATGTCCCCTTGCTGCCCTCCTCAGCGACGCCCTAAGCGGTACGCTCGTACCCCACAGGGGTGCCCTTAGCGTGCTATCGTTTAGTTTAGGTATAAGTTTTTCGCCCTGGCTGGAGGCCTTACACTCAAGGCACCCACAGTGTAGTCCGGCTAAGCAGACGCTAGCCTTTTAAGTTGACCTGGGAGATGCTATTAAAAAAAGCCCGTTTATATAACTGACAGTTCCTAAACCGTTCAATAACGTACCTTAAGAAGGAACTTAAGAAAGCTTGTTTTCACCAACTTACGAGGCATCCAAATAAACTTCCAAATAAAAACGGGTGATTGGGTTTTCAATGCTAGGCTTGGCTTTTGAATAGTACCTAGAATCATATATAGAATTAGGCATTCATTTAGGTGTTGCTTAGCACGAACATTAATTTATTATTAACAAGCAAAGAGTAGTACTAAAATAGTAGATACGAGTACGTACTACTGTTAATATACGTATTATTATGTCAAGAACACATTACCGAAATTGGCAGTTGACCCAATTTATAATTAATAGGTACGGTCCATTGGTCAATTAGGTGTATCACTATTTTGACGGCCCAAATGTCGCAGCGGTTGTGACTTACGTTCTTAGGGTTCCGGGTTCGAATCCCGTTAGGAACTATTGTTTGTATGATAAGCATGGACATTTATTTGTTTCCGAGTCATGTGTTTACAAACAAAAAAAAAAGTATTTATGTAGTGTAGCATCTGATGTCCACGACACAAGCCTCGTTGCTTAGTGTGGCACTAGATGGCGCTGTGTGTAATTTCCAGCGATATTTATTTATTTCTCCAGTACTTATTCTGCTTTTCGTAAATTAATATACATACTTACCTAGAGCAAAATCTAAAAAACGATTTTTCCAATAATCATAGCTACGTAATCTACGTTTAAAATTCAAGAGCGTGTGAAAAACCGTACATTCTGTAGTTACTTATTCATCTTCTGCCTGTCTTTTTCCAACTACATAATTATGTTGGGGTCGACTTCCAGTCTAACCAGATGCAGCCGTGCCAGTATGTTGCATGAAGCGACTGCCTATATGACCTCCACAACCCAGTTAGTACTGGGTAATACGATACCCTTGGTAAGAGTCCCACAATGTTTAGTTAAAAATTCTGCTTCGAAACTAAAGTGAAAACCGACTTTCTTTGCTGACTGTACGGCCACGTAGCGTCCCGTAACGCCGTCTACGAAAATAAAAAGTAGGTGAAGGACACATTTTATTGTGCCAGGCGACGATTCGCCGAATATAAAAACTGGCGAATTTGGGCGTGCTGTTGTACTAGTTTTTTTTTGTCTTGTTCAAATATATTGTTGTCGTTGCAGAGCATTTAAATTAGTGGGCCAGAGGAATCGGTCGTGACTTTGAGTTGAAGATCGTAGGTTCGAACCCAAGCTGGTGTCTTTACTCCAGCGAGCCTGAGAGCTGAGGGTGTCCCACCTAAGGCCCGGTTGCCACCAAAGCGGAGACGAGCAGTGCGGAGAGAAGTGCAAACTTCAACCAATCACGGGATAGGCTAGAGACCTACAACTACATGTGATTGGTGGGTTTCCGCACATCTCTCCGCTCCGCTTGTCTCCCCTTGGGTGGAAACCAGGCCATAGGGCTGATGCTCCAGGGTAGTCCGCAAAATTCAAATTTTCTTACGTTTTTTGCAATTTGCAGGCCTATGCTAGATTGTATGTTGATTAAAATATTGTTCGCGATTGTAAGACGTATGTAGTTACAGAATTATAATCATCAAAATCATCAATACAACCCTCCAAGTTGATAAAGGTCGAGGAACGATTATTTAAAGGTCAAAGTCATTGCTATACCTTTATGAACTTGGAGGGTTGTATTGATGATTATAATTCTGTAACTACATACGTCTTATGCACCTTAAGCTTGCAGATTCGCGGTGTCCACTCAAGAACACGTCTATCCCATTACGACTTCAGTCAATAACTTCATCTACCTAGGATTTTCCTATGTTGGGGTCGGCTTCCAGTCTAACCGGATGCAGCTGAATACCAGTATTGTCCATATTGTGACTGAACTACCGAGTTCACTGACGGTCTGGCACTTTACCTTTATGCCCTTAGGAATAAGGTTGAATACTCAGTGAACTTGGTAGTAAATGAGAAAAAGTGTGAATATGTAACGTTTTTAACACTATAATATGACTTCATATTATTATTTATTCGGTTATTTAGCGAGTCTTTTGCAGTCAATATTTAATTTTTTTTTATGAACTTTACTATTTGAATATCAGCACCGACGATAAAAATGTCACATGCGAGTAGGTAAAACTAACCGAGAATGTTACAAAACCAGTTTTAAAATGCAGTGGCATCAGAAATCAAAATGTATAACTTTTTAGTGCACAATTATTAGGTATAGATTCACAGGTAAGTTTTGGGCAATTAAATTGTATTTTTCAAATCAGGATAAATAAAAAATATAAGCATATTTCTATTTTACATTTATATTTGAATGCTTTTACACATTAAGACGTCGAATACTGTAGATTTACCACTTTAAAGTGCGCCAAAAATGTACCTAACAAGAGTTTTTTAATTAAAACAAAAAATAAATAAAACGAGGCTTTACTTATGTCGTCACATAAGGTAACATTATGTACTTCTCGACAATTATTACTTAGATAAATAATACATAAATACAGAATACGAGGCGAACTTCAATAAATAACAAAAAAAAAAACGGAGCTGACGAACGCACGTGCATACACTTCTGCATCTAACACCCTACTGATTGAAATAGTGTAATAATTTACATGATTTTCTCTTTTTTTTTCAACTAGCCTCCAACCAGCGAAGATTTTGTTCAAGTAATCTTAATGGTAACTCGCTTAGTTTTTCGGTCGGATGGCTCTAAACTAAATTACAAACCAGCAATGATTGTTGCTGGGTCTTCAACTCCTTGCTTGATCTTTCTGAGGAACATGACGGCTTCACGACCATCGATAAGCCTGTGGTCGTAAGTCAACGCGATGTACATCATAGGCCTGATGACGACCTGGCCGTTTAGCGCGATGGGTCGCTCGAAGATTCCGTGCATACCCAGGATTGCTGACTGAGGAGGATTGATAATAGGAGTACCCATGAGAGAACCGAACACACCACCATTGCTAATAGTGAAAGTGCCGCCATCCATCTCTTCAATAGTTAACTTGCCACTCTTAGCTTTCTCTGCTAATCCAGCAATAGTCAGCTCAATATCAGCGAAAGTCATATTTTGTACGTTCCTGACTACTGGGACCACCAGACCTTTGGGAGTCGCGACAGCTACGGAGATATCTACGTAGTCACGGTAAATGATTTCGGTTTCTTCAATGACTGCGTTGACAACGGGCTGGTCCATTAAAGCGTTGGCTGCTGCCTTCACAAATGGCGACATCAGACCAAGTTTCACGCCGTGTTTCTTGGTGAAAGCTTCCAGATTCTTCTTTCTGAAGGCCATTATATGAGACATGTCAATCTCGTTAAACGTGGTTAACATGGCGTTCGTGTTCTGCGCCTCCTTCAAACGCTGAGCGATACGTTGACGCATCCTGTTCATCTTAACGCGCTGTTCTGTGCGAGTACCAGCAATCTCCTTGCTGTAGTCTGCGGGAGGGACCTTCACAGTCGCAGTTTCGATGGACTGCGCGTGGCGGATCGCTGCTACGGGAATTGAGGAAATAGGGGCAGTGGGTTTAGCTGCAGGAGGCGCCTGAGCTGGCGGGGGAGGGATAGGGATCGCGGCTGCGGGCGGAGGTGGTGGAGGGGGCGCGGCAGCGGCTGGTGGCGGCGGTGGTGGGGCCTCAGCTTTGGGAGGTTCAGGAGCAGGCGCTGCCTGCTTCGGTGGCGCACCACCCTCGGTCAACTCCAACCTGAACAGCTTCTGTCCAGCCTTAACCGTGTCACCGTCCTTTACGTAGAACTCCTTAATGATACCGTTACCGGGCGCCATGACAGGTAACGCGGTCTTATCCGTCTCGATCTCCATAACGACTTCATCGACAGCGACGGCATCGCCGACTTTCTTGTCGCCGAGTTTCGCGTCTCCTTCGGACACGGAATCTGGGAAGCTTGGGGTCGTCACATCTTGTTCAGCGAAGAGTGGGTTGGTGAAATGGATGGTGGCGACTTGGTTGTGGGCCGCGGTGAGGACCCGGGGCTGGGTTGTCCTCGCGGCAGCCTGGCTTAGGGCTCCGAATACCTTGGGCGCCTCTGAAGACTTAAACCGAAGGCTTTGCCCCTGCCTTCGGTACAAGGTCTGTAAATGCTTGGAACAGCGTCGTAACATCGTGAGTATTTTTTTTGAGATTTTCTTTTACCCTGGAAAGAAAAAAGTTTAGTTATAATCGGGTTTAGTGAAAGACTGGCTATGATTATGAACTTTGGATTGTTGCATCAAATTAAACGCTAAGTAGGAAGTTGTTTTCAGAACATACGTACATGTTCTGCAAAGATACTGAATCAAAGTATGAAAGTTTGGTTTACTTATGCCACAGTGATATAAAGTGAGTAAATAGCACGCGAGATAAGCGCTACTAAAAAGCAAAATGAACCTATATTTCTAGTTTTGTCAGCCGGGAAACAAACATGTTATCAATATATGCGATGCGTTGTGCCAAAAATAACGCAGTCAAGGCCATTGACGAATTCAGTATGGTTAGTACTTTTATATTAAATATCATGTACCTAATGTACATACTGTCGGAAAAGAAAATGTGACATGATCATCATCTGCCGAACCTTTTCCCAACTATGTTGGGGTCGGCTTCCAATCTAACCGGATGCAGCTCAACACCAGCATTTTACATAGAGCGACTGCCTGTCTGACCTCCACAACCCAATTAGTACTGGGTTATACGATACCCTGTAAGACTGGTTGTTAGACTTTTTGGGCTACTGGCTACCTTGGTTACTGGTACTGGTTAACGTGCTTTCCGAGGCACGGAGGAAAATTGGCATGTAATGAGTGGTCACCCATCCACAGACCAACCTAGGCAACCACGGCAAGATCGACCCGAGCGGCTGTTATTATTTAGCCACGAGCTCCTCAATAGAAAAAGAGAAAATGTGACAAATACCTTTTATTATTCGATGCCGATGTGATTGCGGTTTGCGACCAATGTGACTGATATGATTTAGTTAAGGTATAGGGAAAGTTTGTATAAATTTGTAAAATGGTAAATAAGCATTATTAAAGTGAACATAATTATTTTGTAAAGTAGTAGTTTATAGTAAAAATAGAGTAAATAATAAACTAGTAAGTCAAAGTGTATGTAAATAGAAATATCACAGATGGAATCTTGAGTATACAGCATGGTCTCGTCGGCCCTCTAAAACTAGTCGCTATGCAAGACACAAAATCGTAAAAAAGATCTCTGATAATGTCAGAGGGACACTGGCGGGGCAGGAGTGTGGTTTTAGGCGGTTCGAGTCCGGCACTACCTCGACTGTCTCACAAGAGAAATTCCTGTGGGATAGTCGAGGTGTACGCGGGGATTTCCCACTCCTGCCAAAAAAAAAAAAAAAAAAAAAAAAAAAATGTGACTGATATGAGGTAGCCCACTTTTTAAACAACATTTATCATCATGCGTATGTATTCTCCGAAAAGGATCAAGATGCATAACACACATTTTGACAGTTTAATACTATCAGTCTCATGTAAAAATATACGCGTCGACTTGTAACCTCGTCCCTTTTATTCGTCGGTTAAAACGTAGGCGAGTCTATTGCAATTACTCGGCAAACCAGACTCCGGGGTACTACTGAGAATTACCTAATGGACTTACAGTAATTGCAAGTTCAATACCCTGGGCTAATGCAATCAAAAATTAACAACTCATTTGAAATCAGTCAGTGGGTCCCAAGCAGTAGCAAGCGGTAACGCGGCAGGCCCAGGAGGAGATGGTGGGACGAACTTAACTGGTTTTAAAGATTGCCCAACAACAGTTATAGGGCTAATTTTATGTATAAGTCGAAAGAGGGAAAGGAGGCCTTTGCAGTGCAAAGTAAATGGCTAATAATAATTGCCTGAAATTTCCATCACAGTGACAAAACGTGTTGACGTATCAATGAGCAATGATCACTCCTTATCTGAAAAGGCCTTTGCCCCGGAATAAGAAAGTTATAGCTCGTGTATTATATATCTTAGTAGATAACGCATAGATATAATAGTAGATATATACTCGTAGCTATGTATAGTACTTTCATAGCGTATAGAGATGTAGACACGTTTTACTGTGCCAAGGCCAACGGGCTTTCGGTACTCGGCTTAATGTCTCGTCAGGGATTGTTTTTTTTTTCATTAGGATGGAAATAAATATCTAGAAATTGAGCGAAGTGGTGCTCTCAGTTGGTCCGGTGCATACCTGTTCATATACGTCAGTATACAAACACCGCTTGGATGTCTCCGGAAGGCTCTGACCAATATATTTAGTAGACATGACATTCAGAAATATTGATGAAGGTTTTAACACTCGGGCGTTACTTCTATGGTGCTACGGTGCGTCTCGAAAACGCGACCGGACTTTTCCTGAGATTTGGCCAAGGGCGAATTTTTAATCGATACCAGAGACAATAGAGGGCTTTGAAGAATATGGGGGTAAAGGTAAAATTCGCGATAAATACCCGTTTCCATATGTTTTATAATATGGGGGTAACCTGCGTTTAGGTAAAAAAGTTAAAAGATTTCGTTAAGATAGATAATTTTGAGATCTTTATTTTACAAAAATGACAACTCCCTCGAAGGGGCAGAAACATTGGACGGAAGTGTGTCGCGTGTGTTTCAAGCAAATTATAATTTACCAACTACCAATACTGTTTTTTATACGACAATAGAATACAATGCATATTTATACAGGCGATAAACTTCGTATTATTAAGTACACGATTTGTTTAAGTAGGCACTTCAGATACAATTTATCTGAAAAATAACCCTTTGTTTTATCTCATTATGCGATTAATGTTGTGTTGTGAGTACCTACTCTAGGTCAGTTATTTACTTTTGCTGTGAGTAAAAAGTTGCTAGATAATTAAGAGAGAGAGAGATGAGATTTAATTCTCTAGCGACTTTCATTTTGCGACATTTTTTTTACTTACTTTTTTTGCATTTTTTTAGGCGAAATTTGAAAGTAGGTACTATTTGGTACACCTCTGTTATCCTTCGGGGATTACAGGTGTGATGTTATGTTTAAAAATTATTTGACCAAGATGTATATGAACATGTATGAACCAAAAACAGTATGAATGGAGTATGCCTACCTCATCGGATCGAGGCGTGAGGTTTTGAATGTGCGTTCAAAAAGAAACAAATGTTTGTATGTCATGTACTATAACATGAACACAAAATATACCATTGGAAAGTTGGTTATTGGTCTGTAGGCACTGTAGTGCTGTTCATATGCAAGGAACGTTTTTGGCCAGTCTTAAATATGAAAAGGAATTACACCTTATTTTGTAGCAGATGAAAAAGTCGTAGCCAAGGTTGGGTCAAAGAAACCTGTCTTCGAAAACCGTGTTATGTTGAAAATATCATGACTGGCATGAAACAATTGGATGTGGGAGACACTGAACCATGAAGTATGGCAGAAGAAAATTATGATAATAAGTAGGTACCATACCACGATTGAACAAATCAGAAGCTTGGTACAGGGCATTGTCACCCTCGATGTGAAAAAGGGGTGCGGGATTATCATAATTATGTTTATTCATAATGACGTAAGTCTGTACGTCATGCACGAATTTCAATATCAACTTATGACATCAGTCATTAGGTATGTACAAGCTCGGACGAAATCTCACCACCAATACGACTATTTTTGCTTGCAGCATTCGGTCGCTATTGTAGCGCTTATTTAAGCTCATCAACCAATAGCATCGCAGCATCTGATCCCTTGTTTTTGTTAATGACAAATAGGGTAGCAAGAAAAAAAAAAAAAAGTTTGTATTCTTCTTCGTGTTGATGATTCGTTAAGGGTGGTAAACAGATGTGGAGATCGTGTGCACGGGATTTTGTTTTAAAAATGAGCAGATTTCGTCCGAGCTCATGGTACCTATTCCTATTCAATTGATATTTTTTATGACCAAGCTTTATCGTTATTTTTTTGCATGGTAACACCATTTTATTGATTTATTTGGTATAACACTTGATTGGCTGACTCTTATAGAACAGTAAATTGATTCTTTCAAATAGGAACAACACTATTATGAAATAGCTTGTTGTTTATTAATAATATATTTAACATTGGTAACATACATTATCCTGTTTCCAAAACGAAGTATGATAAAGAAACCAAAAATAGGCATTTCCGAGGAAATATAATATTTGTAACAGTATATTTATGTCATTTCCGAGGAAATATAATATTTGTAACAGTATATTTATGTAACGTCACTATTGTTTAGTCATGGCATAAGATGGAAAAATATGCGCAAGATGTCATTGTTTTAAAATTTGAATAATTAGATGATTTTTAACGCCAAGTATTCTTGCGATTGAAATGAGTATGTGAATTGCTATGGAAACTGGGATCTGCATAATATTTTGGAAGATATATTGTATTTAAAACTACTATTCCAGTGTGTTTATCCTGAACAATTTGGAATGGAAAACCTAGATAAGTCTTCCCTGTTTTTAGTAGACTGACAAATATTTTCACCATGCCTTGAACTATTCTGTATTTTAACCGGATTGTGTTTAAACAAGTGAAAATACAAACGGAATAATTTTAAATAAGTTCCACCAAAGGGCAAAGACTATCCATATCCCGATTAAGATTCGGTGTATAGAATTACCCTGTGACTAAATAAGCTTTAGATGTCAGATTTCTTCTGACATATCAAGGTCAGGTTGTGACCTGAATCAATACTGCATGAAACTAGAATGCAATTTCCTAAAAAAAAAAGCTTTAACTTGTGCGCTGAGGCCTATACCTAAAACATTACTTAGCAACACTTTTTTCGTCCAAGCTTTATTACTGTTACTGTAGCACAAATGGCAAATTACAAGTGCAAGATAGTAACAGGGTTATTTATAAACTAGCGGACTTCACACGGTTTCACCTGTGTAGTTCCCGTTCCCGTAGGAGTATGGGGATAAAATATAGCCTATGTTACTCAGTAAAGACGTGGCTTTCAAATGGGGAAGAATTTTTAAAAATTGGTTGAGTAGTTTTACAGTTAAATCGTAACAAACACAAAAAATCAAATCTTTCCTTTTTTCAATATTAGTATAGACAAAAGCACTAAAATGCTTACTAAGTATAAAAAGGCACAAAAGGCTGGTAAGGTGAAAATCATTTTAAGAAAAGACATTCTTTACTCAATAGTCTCTCCCTGTGTTACATGAAAATTAAACATAACTAGCGTAATGTCGGTACAGTGGTTGATGTTATGTTTCTTTACCAACTCATTGCCCAGCAAAATTATTAAAAATCATTGGACTATTACTACTATGTATAGGGAAGACAGCGCAAACAAAATCTGTGCGCAGTGCAGGGCACGCGGGGTCGGCTAACCCCGTATACATATATAATGCTATGGCAAGCAAGCGAACTGCAGCCGACCGACAGCAGTTTAACGGAGCACAGATTTTTTCGCAATGTCTTCTCTAAATGTAGTAGTGCAATGTTAAAATTGAAATCTTATCAATGAAAAAGTTAAGTGATTGTAAAGATTAAAGGCCACAAGAACATGTTTATTAAAAAAAAGTATTAAGTCATTTCACTGTCAAGGTGCTATCTAATCAGAGAATGAGTAAACATTAGGAATCAGGAGGGCAATTGATATTGATATCACCAATGCCTAATCTGATCTGAGTAATCATGTCACAAGTTTGTTTCTCCTGCAGAGATTTGCCATTAAAACTATTCGGATACAAATGCCTAGATATGACAGGCAGATGGACAAAAAAGTGAGCCTGTAAGGTTTCCGTTTTTTAGTTTTTGTTATGGAACCATGATAGAGAATGCTTATGAAATTTTAATTGAAATATAGTCAAAGCTGTGTCATGTAAAAATGTGTCAGACTTAATGGTAAGAAAGAGTAAAGAAAAAAATATGCACTTTCACCACTTTCCATCAAGAGACCAACAAAAAAATAAAAAATATTCTGTTTACAGCCTCTTTCTTTCCATGGAATATTTTTTTAAAAACATACTTGAAGATGGAACAGCAGTCTCGTGACATTTCTGTTACAGTGACAGAAAGTAGTGCAAGAAAATATCTGTTAAAATAACTAAAAAATACCGTTATTATAACTAAAAAATAACTATCTAAATTACCAAAAGCGATAACAAGGAAGCATTACAGATGAAGAGACTAATTGGTTAGTGTGTTACAGCTGGACGGGACCGGCATACACCTACACCGCCTACACGATGCATTTCAAGGTTATCCAAAGAAACACTAACTACTAGATGCACAAATATTAGTAAAAACGGACCCCTTACCTTCTGGTGGAGGTAAACAACCGCTAACAGGTAATTATAACGTTATTTCACGGACATAAAATGTTACATAAGCTTAAATCTCATGACAGTTCTTAACCACGACCAGTGTTAGATATTTGAGTAGTTCTAGCTTAGTTACAAGCGTTATTCAATGCATAGCTTATGTGCACTGGGTTTACAACGTACTGAACTGATACTTCACTTATATTTTGACGCTGCTATATGAGAATTCAGAGTTCAGATGTGGCCCGTAGACCTACATTTATTTCGGTTCGATTGGGCCTCTTGCAATCGAATTCTAGTTGGTGGCACCTGTCAAAACCTCATTCCATCCACCTGATTAATTCGCTAAATTCTTAACAATACGCCGAAATAGCTAGGTTTGTTATTACTCAAGCGTAAGTAGCACAGCATTAGTAACATGCTTAATCTACTTTTATTGCAGATTTGGAACGCACCGTGATGAAATGTTGAGGCTGCGTTTAGTAATTGCTCCGTGAGCAATTCCTAAATATTGATCGAGTTGTGTGTTGAAAAAGTGTTAATTATGGGCGCGTTCATTTTCAAGGCTTTGACCAAAATGTATCTGTTTGTTATACACTGGGTTAGCTTGCAAATGAAGGATATAATTCGGTCACATGTAGTTGCTGTTCATGATGTAATTCCTGTTCCAGAAGAATCCAAAAGACCATTAATTTCGATGGTATGAATATAATCTTACAAGTAGAAACTAAACGCATGTTTGCATGTGATTTTCTTTCTGCCTGGTATAGAATAAACTGTTGAAAATCTTTTTAGAGATACCAATAAAGTCTATCGTAATTATTTCTTGTATGCTTGATTTGTTTTATTTAAATAAATCGTATAATGTGTTAAAATGTACCTATGTCGTAGGTACTTTTTATTATCAGACTATCACGAGATTCTGACGTCATCACTTTGGGCGTGATGGTACACAGTGCCTCCAGTCTTCCGATAGATAGCTATCGGAAGACTGGAGGCACTGTGTTGTTAGGTGGAAATTTAAATTGAGAAAGAAAAACGAAACAAATTATAAACAAATAATTAGAGTAATAGTTTAGGCTGGTGTCTGCGCAAAATAAAACTGCAGTTTTCGTTTTTTGAAAAAGCTGCCTGAGCCAAGAATCGAACCCGATCGCTTTGGTAAAAAAACACCCGTGTAATTACACTGAGCGATCGTATTCGATAAGAAGTACAAAATCCAGCTCCACGAGGATCACCGCTGCGAGGGATTAAACCCCGCGGAACTACGGATCTTCACGGATGGATCTAAAACAGGTACTGGCACAGGTGCTGGAGTCTTCTCGGAGGACCTCAACATCCACATAGCCAAACCTCTGGGGGGCCACAACACGGTATTTCTTGCAGAATGCATGTGCATTTCCCTGGCGGCATCTGCTATCTTGGCCAGTAAGGTTGTGGACCACTCAATTCGTATACTCTCAGACAGCATGGCTGTACTGCTAGCCCTAAACAACCACACAGTCAACTCTGGGTTAATACACGAGTGTCATCAACGCCTGAACCAGGTTGGTAATCTCAATAATATAACCATTCAATGGATTAAGGGACACAGCGATTCCCGTGGCAATGATGCGGCGAACAAACTCGCTAGAAGGGGATCGAGCATGGCAGCGGTGGGACCCGAACCTATCGTACCACTCCCTTTCGGATACCTACGCACACTGGTAAGGAACCGAACTAGTGAACAACACCACAAGCTATGGCTAGACCACGGCGAGTTTCGACGACCCGCAGCGGTAGTGAGGCTGCCTTACGTTCTTAGGGTCCCGGGTTCGAATCACGGTTGGAGCAAATGTTTGTGTGATGAGCATGGACATTTGTTTCCGAGTCATGGATGTTTATATGTATAATAAGTATGTATTTACATACAAAAAGTATCTATGTAGTATATCAACTATCTGGTGTCCACGACACAAGCCTCGTTGCTTGGTGTGGCACTGGATAGCGCTGTGTGTTAATGTCCAGCGATATTTATTTATTTATTTAGTTCAGGCAGGCCAAGGAAGTACTTCCTACTATCGACGGCCGCCTCACCAAACGCGTGCTTCGGTTGACCAAATCGCAGCTGCGCACAGTTACAGCCACCATTACTGGACACGGCTCTTTCAATAAACACCTCTTTGTCATAGGAGTCACGGACAGCCCCGTGTGCCGTGCCTGCATGGAGGAAGACGAGACAGCAGCCCACGTGTTTCTGCACTGCCCAGTGGTTGCAACATACAGGGCAAAGTACTTCGGTAACCCAGGTACTCTCCGCGAGATTGTCAGCAACACCAAGGCGCTGCTGGCCTTTCTCGGGGAGTTAGGGTGGATCGAATAAATTTCCCACCCGTACGCAAAATACGCGCTTTGACGTGGAGTTGCGGACACCAGCCCGCTATACAATACAATACACTGAGCGATAGTGCCACTTTTTGTATCGATTCACCCCTGTGTCCATAATCACCCTCTAGCAACCAAAACGGGTATTTTGCCCTTCGGTTTATTGGACATACGACAGGACGTGGCCCAGTCCCACTTTAGCTTAGCGGTTTTTTAAGCAAATGCAGCATTTTGTTTAGAAGCGCAGTGATGTGTTGCGTTTAAAACGCAAGCTTAGATCTTCACTTTAACCAACTTATCCGTACAAGCGGGAAAACACAGAACTAAAATAAATGTAAGAAGTTGTGACATAACGATGATTTTTTTTGACAAGCAACACTGCTTTGACAGTTTGTACTATACAGGTGTACTAACATCAAATACTTCCTTCCTGTATCTCGCCTCTGATCCATATCCGGAAGAGGGTTACTTATACTTACTATATTTCTATCGTAATGTTGTCTCCAACAGCAGCAGCCGAATAGGAACCATATAATATTGCAACGCGAAGAAAGTTCACTGAGATTTTGACAACATAACTTTGAAAGGCTTAATACATAATGGGCAGTAAAAATAAAAAAAACTAACTCATAGCCAAAAAGACATTTATTGAGATAAACAAGCTAAAATACGAACAGACATACACACAGACACCAACTTACGAGAACTTTGAACATTTACGGTAAGGTCCTTCACTACAGCAATACTAGAGTTACACTCTTTTAATTTTTCCACTTTTTTGGCAGTGGCAACACTCTCCAGCCGTTCTGGTGACATTAAAAAGTCCACTAAAAAGCACGTTGTTCCAGTGTGAGAAAGAGATGGGGCTACACAATATGATAGTGCCATTTCTTTTTAACAAAGCGAACTTAGCACGTCTCAAAAAAAGTGTTCATTGCTCAATAATTTATAGTTTTTATTATTTAAAAAATACAAAATTAATACCTAGCATTTAGTCGACTACCACATAAGTAGGTAACTATTGCGCTAAGTCAAAGATTGTTGCCTTTGTCTTTCAAAATATTTTTAAATTAATGTATCACTACACTGTCATTACAATTTTAATCTTTAGTGGTGGATAACTTAGGTTGAATCTTGACACGACTATGTAAGTATATATTAACAGATAGACTTGGAAATTAACTGTAAAGCAAATTGACTACGAACTAAACAGTCAGTAGCAACTGACAGTTACTTAAATGGCTACATGTCATATCAATTTGCGATCAATTAATTTCTCTGATTGTACATTGCGTTGACATGATTGTATTGGACGGTAATGCAATCTAAATGTGGCATTCGTTATCTACCTTAGTCCCCTCTATCTAAGCAGCCATTATTCAAATAATTACCTATACTTTGGTTTCGTAAACTGCCGCAGGTCAACAAACATTCAAACAACTTAGTTATAACATTAAAAATTAAAACCCAAACAAGCGAAGGACCACGAAATACAACTAGAGACAAGACTTTGTGCACATAAATCTAAATAAAACATAAAATTTTTGGCAAAATAATACTCGACATTCACAAACACAAAAAGTGTAAATACTTCTGCATCTACAAAATACTATACTTTTCAATATATTTACGTATAAAAATTGGGTGCAGATAAACAAAAACGCGCCATTTTCAGAGTTCCGTTCCAATTTAGGCACAAATTTGCAGCGCGAGCAAATCCTCTTGTCGCGTGTCGCGCTGAAACGAGAAAGTCAAATTAAAGTAGCCAGCGAAACTACACAGACGTAATGGATATTGAAATCTAAACAGGATAAAACGAAGCAAAAAAACATTTTCTAAAGTCATACTTCAGAGGGTGCATTCTGACAGTTGGCCACGTCGCAAATATCTGTCAAATATTTCGCTATTTTATTTGATTTAATTAATATTTTTGAATTGAATTATGAAATATTGCTCAGTGTTGCACTAATATATTGACTTAGTATTGCAATAAAGATTGATAATGCAACAATTTTAGTTACAAAAAAAAAATCCTTGCGTTGAAAGATTTCCCAATGCTTTTTAAACACTTATAACTAAATAATCACTGCAAATAAGTTATTGCAATTTAATTTTTAATCAATACAATACAGAGCATGGCGTCACTTGTGGGAGGCCTATGTCCAGCAGTGGACGTTTTTCGGCTGAAATGATGATGATATTACAAAAATTCACCATGACAGCGATATATCTGACAGATATTTGTGATGAAGTGCACCTCTACAAGCACTTGAACTACAATACCTTAGGTCCTTGAACCCAAAAGAAAATCATCAATTTTCCTTTTCTCGTTTTATCTTGTTCAGTCGTCTGATAAGTTTCTACTAGATAATTTATTTTGACCCTGAATACGCTTCGTTTGTCTCGTTTAAGCGCGATAAAATGCGATGGTAACTTATTGAGAACTGATTACAGTTTAAATTTTCAGGCGCGTGCTCTTTTACGCTTAAAAAAGTTAATAATTGTAAACTTTTATTATTTATTCGTGGCTCTATTTATACAGGGCGTCCCACGGATATGCCACATGGAGGGAAAGTACCTTGAATATTGTAGATGGAACATTTTACTGAAAGAAGACATTATTTGAATTTAAAAAACAATTTAAACTGCATTAATAGATATTTAAATAATTACATGGTTGAGCCGGGAATCGAACCCGTTACACGAGAAAAATAATCAACCAGTAGCTTTATCATACCGATCGAAAGGCTTCATCATAAGGATTATTTTTTGCTAAATAACATAGTGTCAGAAATAAAAGGAAGACCATGAATTTTAACATTTTTAATAGAAAATTAATCAATTTATCAAATGCATGAATGCAGTTTAAATTGTTTTTTTTAAATCAAATAATGTCTTCTTTCAGTAAAATGTTCCATCTACAATATTAAAGGTACTTTCCCTCCATGTGGCATATCAGTGGGACGCCCTGTATATTTCTTGTTGTTCCTTTAGCCTCTAAACAGGTTTTAAACGTACATCTCACAACTATAGGGCATGATATTTCTTGTAGGTACATTTTTAGCCATTTATTGCAAAAACGATCCCATAGCCAATTTATAGAATAATAACCAAAACTAATACAATCTTATTGCATTAACAGCACCTAAAGTGTATCGATATCGCTGAAATATATTTTAATTAATATTAATAAATAATAATTTATTCTTCTTTTCAATAAAATAAATAGTACCTAAAATAATAAAGCTGCTTTGGTACATTATAATTTTCATACACTTAAAATTTAAAGTATAATTGAAAAGTTTACGTATTCACTGGTTCAAAGTCATACAAATGTGGAAATAAAAAATCTAAAGAGAGGCCGTAAAGGTTATATTAGGAGATGAAAGCTTGTATGGGATCTTCGTTATTTTTTCGAAGGGAAAACCCATCTGGCAAGGCTTATTTTAAAATTAATGTAACGTACTTATTAATTAAAATAAAGTTTAGAAGTAATTGTGCAATGTTGCCCGCAACACCAAATATTCCCGCCTGGAAACATAGTTTGCAACTTTCCCGCTTATTAAATATAGACCACGGAACGCAAAACAGCTACTGATGTTTCTGAAACATGTTTTGTGTTTCAGCAACATGTTGTCCAACTTGTTTTCCAGTGAATACGAGTAAACAAAAAGCCGATATCAGACGCTTCACTAGTGACTGTTCGTTTTTGTTTCACTCATTGTTCAATCGACACCGATAAAATAACATTGAAATGACCGTACATATCTTTCTTTCACTTATTTTTGATCATTCCGTAGACCACTAAAAGTGGCTGTGTGCCGAAATCCAACATTAGTGGACCGATCCAGTCGTTTTAAACATAAAAACACGCCTGTAATCCTGGAAGGGTAAGTGTCACTTTTCATTCATTTTGTGACGATTCAGACGCTTCACTTTCGAGCGACTAAGGCGCAAAAACTTCAGTGAATAGTCTGATATCAGTATATTGAATACTAAGTCAATATACATAAGTAAGGTTATGTACGGCCACAATAAATAAGAATGTAAACAAACCTCAAGGTGCCTCGAGTGCAGCGGCGAGATAGGACGGCCTCGCGGACAGCAAAAACAGTTCAAGAAAAATAATTTGGAAAAAAAATGGAGCCTGTTTCACCACACCAAAGTTGAATTACTAGAATTTACGAGAAAAGGTAAAATTCGGGAAAACCACTATTGTTTTAAACTTACTTCGTGGGCCACGTAAACAAAAGGCTGGGTAAACCCTGATACCACACCTTTTGGCTAGCCCTACTAGTTTTGGTAAGATAGAAGCCCCGTATATTAAAACAATACATCGACAGCCATGTATCAGAAGTCTTGGATTTCAGGATTTATTCATAATCTTCCTGATACCTACTTATTTATAGACCATTAAATTGAACAACTTCGTCTATGGGTCTAGGATCACGTCCTTAAATAAGGCCACACTTTTGTGGTACACGCTGTATAAGAAGATCTTCTATCTTGTGAGAACTAAATGATCATAGTCCGCGACGAGAGAAGATTGAATAAACTCCGGAAACGTAATGAGTTTAGTTTTAAAATGTTCAGATGAATTCGGCTACATATCAAAAATACAAGTTGAGATTTGAGACTCAATTAATTATTCTGAAATTATCCCTGGTCTGATATCTCGATATATTGCGATATTATCAAAGTGGAGACACTGTTATCAGACATGGGAAAAAACAGAATTTATAGGGTAGATTTTACAAAAATTTTGACTGGCGAAAACATGCCGAAACTATCAACATGAGTTTAAGAGTGAAAGTCCGCTGCGCTCGAGGCAGTCTGACTCCGTTTGAGGCGGATGCCTCGCCGCTGCGCTGAGGCCTCGAGGCGTCCTATTCCAAGTCTTTCATGACACGAATCCGCTCAACCGATTTACGGGAATTTTCCTTGATCTACGAACAAGAAATTTCGTTTTTTACCCGATTTTAATGTTCCAACACGTTATAAATTAAATAACAACATGACTATATTAAACTAAGGGATTTTTTGGAGTAAAGGCAATACATTAAATAAATATTGGCGCGTTTTAAGTGTCAAGCAAACACAAAATAAATAATTAAAAATAAATTACTACTAATAATTTGGTTACATTTGTACACATAAGGAAAGTCCTGCGATTTCAAACGAATAAATTTATGCGATTTTGTTTAATTAAGAGCAAATCTTTAGCCGAACAAAACCAACGCCGTGCTAAAGCTCGTTGGGTTGACGATATACGGCAAATAGTTGGATGAGGCACAGAACCGGGAAGTGTGGCAGAAGAAAGGCAAGGCCTATACCCAGCACTGGGTGATTCCGGGGTGATATGTTGGTGATGATGAACAACATTAAGAGTTTGCTATCTTAGAACCTCTGACTGAGGCAAACTAACGTTCATTTTTGCACCTATATAATTTACTAGCGGACGTCAAGCAGTTCTACCCGCGTAGATTCCGTTCCCGTGGGACTACAGGGATAAAATATAGCCTATGTTACTCAGTAAAGACGTGGCTTTCTAATCATCATCATCATCAGCCTATTAATGTTCCCACTGCTGGGACACAGGCCTCCTCTCTATGAGAGGGAATGGGCTATAATCCACCACGCGGGCCCAGTGCGGATTAGTAGATGTCACAGGTCTTACATTTTTTTGGTTCTAGGACATGCCGGTTTCCTCACGATGTTTTCCTTCACCGTTTTGAGAGCAGCGGTGATGAAATAAATTACACAAAGTAATGCGCCTGTCTGGGTTCGAACCCACGACTTACTGTTCGTAAGTCGGGACCGCCACCACTGGGCCACCGCTAATGATGAAAAAATCTTCTAATGATGAAAGAATTTTTAAAATCGATCGAGTAGTTATCGTAACAAACACACAAACAAACAAAAAATCAAATCTTTCGTCTTTATAACATAGTCTAAAAGTATAGATATCATCAAGGTATAGGGAATAGGTATCGATATGCTTATCTATACAAGCAACCAACGAAGGTCATTTTCGAAACCGTCAAGACGTGAATGTAGTACCTCGTATTGAGGTTTTAAATGCTACACCTCGGTTGGAGGCTAATCAATAATTAATAATAGTTTAATTACGAAATCTATTTTAATTTTATTACACTATTAACTAGCTTCTCCTGCCTGTGTGAAGGATGATATGGGTAGAAAGGAAGTCACTGCTAAAATGATCAGCAATAGAGAAGTATGGGAGACGAAGACATGCTGCGCCGACACCAAATGAACTGAGATAAAGACAAAAGTCTGATGATGACCCGCGACTTCGTCTGTGTCGAAGAAACATAAAATCCTAAAGCAAACGGTAATAGTGGAGCTATTCTTGAAACCAGATCGGTGGTATTGGATATTAGTTCTTACAACAAAACTTTACATATTAATAATATAAGTATTCATTTAACTTGTAAAAAAACCGTTAGAAATCGCAGAACCTTCTAAATCGATGGTCAATTTATATTAATTTTATTATTCGTTTTATAAAAAAAATTAAATAAAAAATTAATTTTGTCCAGAAGACATTTTTCGTTCAGGCTCAAGTAACTTGTCTACAAGTGGTCCGGGGCGATCCAAACTGCTATAACTGTCTCTTTCGCTAGCATGTTTCTCCATCTGTAATATTCGGTTTTTTAAGCAAGTGTGTCCATGGCAAGGAGGAAAATATAATGTCCACGGCGACAAATAACTACCAGACTTGGGGTTCTTACCTAAAGAAGCAGTTTTCTGGTACGGGCGGGTCGTAACAGATCGGTGCAGGTATTAATTTCTATGTTATCTTATGCGCTCACTTATAAAGAAACAGTTTTAAACTAAATGCAAAAAAAACCCGGTACCGACCCGCACAGATTTGTCTGTACCGGAAACCTGCTTGTTTATGTAAGCACCTTAGGCTGGAATCTAAAGCGACCTAAGACATAGCTCAGTTAAGAGCGTTCATCCACAAAGTTGGCAACGTCACAAATAACTGTCAAAATATTTATTACTAGCGGACGTCACGCGGTTTCACCTGCGTAGTTCCCGCTCCCGTGGGAGTACGGGGATAAAGTATAGCCTATGTTACTCAGGGTGAATGTAGCTTTTTAATGGTGAATGAATTTTTGAAATCGGCGCAGTAGTATTTGAGTTTATTCATTACAAACACATACACACACACCAAAATCCAAATATTTAACATTTACTGTATGGAAATAAGAAACATGGCTAATTATGGGGAAAGCTGGTCAAAGCTGATTGTAGATGGCGCGTCCAAAGCTTATACCCAATCTGACCAATGAGGTCAAACTATTTTTTTGAAATATAAAGTGACGTTGACAGATTTGCAACCAATGACGATGTTTGGTACAAGCGATGCTAGCGCCATTAGTTCCACAGTTGCCATCCCCATTGAAATACAATACCGGTATGTCTACAGCTGTTCCCGAAAGGGAACAGAACAATGGCTTTTTAATTGTGTCTGTAATTACGGCTCGGAAGAGGTTAATAGTGATAAGCAGCCCTAACCACCGGTAGCTTGGACCCTGCTCCCGACACAGATGGACTACTATTTTTTATTTATATTTTTTTTTTAATATGTTTTTTTTTAAGAAATATTTAAAAATGTAAATAAATAAGATAAAGGAAATAGTAAATAAAACACTGAATTTGATGTTGGAACCATTTTAGGAGTAGAAAAGGCTTTTGGAAAGTTTCCAAATACCTACTTTTTTTTTCATCTAAAACAGATTATTCGGTGTTACGATATTGCATTTCATAATCAATATTTTAGTTCTCTAGTTAACCATATTTCTTATTTCCATATAGTAATATTCCCAAATTAATCAAGACAGCAAAATATTTGACAGATATTTGCGACGTTGCCCACTTTCTGTATAAACGCTCTAAAGCTTCATCCGAAAATAAACCCTGTTCGTATTCATTTTATGTGCATATTCCTATCTCACCAAGCGTATTATACAAACATGAACATTTCCTTTAAGGCGCGAGTTCATATAGCAAGTCTTGCATGCAAGTATGACGTCAAATTTGCGTACAAGTTGCTTGAATTAGAAATAAATATTTTCGAGTGTGCAAATTGCATACAGATTTTACTTGCATACAAGTGGAGATATTCAACAATTGAGTATCACATCATGGGTGGACGACTATGTACACTAACTTCATACAAATAAGGATCATTTTCGCATGAAACACTGGGTGTATGATATCTACTCACATTCTGTTCCCCTGGGAGGGTACTGCGTTCAGCACCCCGCACCAGTACCTACAGTTAATAAGCACGCTAACTGTATACGAATAAGGTTCATATTTCGTATGAAACACTGGGCGTAGAACATATACTTACGTCGGGTTCTCCTAGAAGAGTGTTGGCGAGGTAGGGCGCTTTCAGGACACCGCGCCAGTACAGTTTCTCTAAGGGCCTGTTCACACACCAACCGGCGCAGCGAACTCCGAGAGATCGCCAGAATTGCACCTCAATCCTGCAAAGAGGTTATTGGAGTCAAAAGTGCGGGGCCCCTATTTCTGTTTGCAGGGTTTAAAGTAACCTAACAGGAAGGGGATGCAGGGGTCTTAATCTTCTCTCGCTCACTAGACCCCGCCATCCCCTTCGAACCTACCCTGTCCAAGTCGGGGTGCCACAAGTCGCGTTTAAGGTTTTTTTTTAATACAACCACTTGCTTTTGTCTACGACTTCACTCGTATTATGGCCGGAAATTATCCAAAGAGAAAGTCCTGTTTTAAATAAATATATATATATTGTGCCAGGAACACCGACGCTCAAACGGTCCACGTACTCAGTAGTTACATCATTCTAAAACATCACATCAAAACATTTCAGCGAGAATTACGAAAGGTGTATAAGACTCTTAACGAAGCCGAAAGGCACTTTTTCGCCCCGTCATTGCGATCAGTGTTTTGTTCTATAGACCATACCTGGGAACTATCTAGTTACAAAGATATGTTTTTTTTCTTTAAACACCTCCACGACCCCCGTTCTATTCAATGCATCCATCAGCACAATGTTTTGAGTGCGTTACATTGAGTCTTACCGAAAAACGCGATTTTACCCCAAAAATATTAAAAACCGGCCAAGAGCGTGTCGGGCCACGCTCAGTGTAGGGTTCCGTAGTTTCCCGTCCGTCACAATAAGTGTTCCCACTTATGAGTTTAAAGGTGGGTATCCATTATGTTTGCGCTCCAGCAGCGCTCCGCGCTCCTGCAACTGCTCCCGGTAGTGGGTACGTGCGCGAACACGGAGCGTGCAACATTGCACGCTCCGCGGCAGGCGCTCCGACTCGTGACGGTTTTAGCGCGAACACAAAGGGGAGCGAAGTGTGTCCAAGGGGAGCGCATGTAGAAGTGCGCGCGACGTATCCATTGGAGCAGTTGCAGGAGCGCGGAGCGCTGCTGGAGCGCGAACATAGTCGTAACCCAACTTAAAAAAGGCTATTTGTTACGGAACTCTAATAATTACGGGACACTAAAAACGGGCCCACAAAGGACGGTGATAACTAAAATAATTACGGGACACTAAAAACGGGCCCACAAAGGACGGTGATAACTAAAATAATTACGGGACACTAAAAACGGGCCCACAAAGGACGGTGATAACTAAAAAAAGAGTTATAGATTCCAACCACGCATGGAAAGTTCGAGAAAATGTTGTCTATTTGAGTCCCACCAAGAGTAGTTGGTAGGGGTTGTAACATGAAGTGATAACCAGCGTCATTTAGTCATTTAAATACTGCAGTATTGCTGTTACTAAGGTAGTCTTCGTTAAAATCTCCAAATATAATGCAAGAACTATTACGCGACAATAAATTATTTATAAAACCCACTGCGACGGTGTTGGGGCATTTGCATGATCTATAAAAGGCTACTATTTTCACATTATTTACTTCAAAAGATACTGCTTCACAGTGCTCAGTTCCGGAAATGCCAAGGAGAGACCAACCGAACAATTCGTTAATACCCGACCCAATGTAATAAGTACCTACAGCGCCATCTCTCGGGGAATTGGGTTACTATTTAATACATAGACGTGCCAGAAGTTTTCGGTGGTAATTGTAATTTTGAATTGCGAGAACCGATTTTAATAATTCTTTTTTGTTTGAAAAAAGATACGTTCAGGATAATAAAATATGTAAACGAAGTTAAAAAAAGTCTTGCATATACGAATATACTACAAACTTAGTCCAGAAATTATTTTGTACAACTTTTTGTCTTTTTTGTACAAAAACTGTTGTTTCCATCAAGTTCAAAATGATTTTCCTAGAAAGTCCTTATAAAGTTCTACTTTTCAGATTTTTTTCATATTTTCTAAACTTATGGTTCAAAAGTTAGAGGGGGAGGAGACATTGTTTTTTACTTTTGGTGCGATTATTTCCGAAATTATTGACATTATCAAAAAATGATTTTAGGAAACCCCTATTCATTTTTACATACCTTTCCAACAATATATCACACGTTAGGGTTGAAATTAAAAAAAAATCACTTCCCACTTGGCTTACCCTAATAAAACATTTTTTTCCAATTTTTATTTTACCACTTTGCCGGCGTGATTGATATACATATTGGTACCAAATTTCAGCTTTCTAGTGCTAACGGTCACAGAGATTAAGTGAGGACGGACAGACGGACGGACAGACATGGCGAAACTATAAGGGTTCCTAGTTGACTACGGAACCCTAAAAAAGTCATTTCCCAGCAAACATTTTTGCGTAGTTTGATGTACAAAATGCTTGGTCGACGGCTTCTCGAAGAGTCTGTTTACAGCCTGTATATTTGCACTTAAGGCTTAATGTACTCGAGGATAATGTAGCTTCTCATGAGTGAAATAATTTTCTGAATAGAATCAGCAGTTTCGAAGATTACCGCCTTCATCCAAACATACAAATTAAAACTATTTATAATATTAGTGTTTGAGCAAAGTTACATAGTTTGATGTACAGAATGCTTGATTGACGCCTTTGTGAAGGGTCCTATACTCACGGGCTCACGATATCCTTATGCAGGAGTACGGCGCTGACAGCGCACCAGCGCGCCGTCCAGCGCCACAGCAAGGAATGGACCATGTCGGCGAAGCGTAGGACGCTGTGCATCGGCAGGTTTTCGGCAAACCTGCGGGAAATTTTTCAAAGAAATATCATGACTTGATAGTCATATTATTCCTAGATTTATATTATATATATTAGTCATATTATTATACTTATTATTTGCGGTTGGTGTAATAGCCGTTTCTAGGGATCGAACAGCAAAGTTAAGTTTGTCCTTTAAAAAGTTTGTACGGAACCCTCGGTGCGCGAGTCCGACTCGCTCTAAATCGTTTTTTTTTTTTCTCATAACTTGTCTAGATCAGCCCGCTTAGCATGAACGCCGTAGAAACGAAAGAGAATCGGCGTTCATGTTAAGCGGGCTGTGTCCATTCAAAATATATATTTGGGAACCTAGATATTCTGTATTCCAATCGGAATAACGACACACTACCATAAGAATATGTTTGATTTAGAAATTATTTTGGTATTACGTTTGTATGAAATACGCATCGGTCGCCTCTTAAAAAACAGATTTTAACTGATATTTCAAGTATACATACAAATATTTATCCATCAAAACATATCTTGTAAAAAACATCACCTCACCTGGGGTTATTGGGTCCCTTTTCAGCGTCAAAGTCCTGAGAACTGAAGCAGTACGGTCGGTAACTGAGACAGCCAACTATATTAGGATCGCTCCTACGAATCTGAGAATAAAGAACATCATTAAATCTTCCGTGAGTAATAAATTAAAATAAAGAAATATCGCTGGACATTACACACACCGCCATCTACTGCCACACTAAGCAACGAGGCTTGTGCCGTGGACACCAGATAGTTGATATACTACATAGATACTTTTGCTCATCACAACAAACATTTGCCCGTTTAATTCGAACCCGGGACCCTAAGAACGTAAGGCAACCCTCACTACCGCTGCGCCATTCGGGTCGTCTGCATAAAGCGTTAAGCGTTTTCCCAAAATATTGGCAATACCTTAGTAGAAACCATAAAAAAAAATCGGCCAATTGCGAGTGAGACTCACAAATACAGGTGTTCCATAGCACTTAAAAAAATAATTACAAAATAAATATTTATACAATAGTAGAATGAACCTGAGACCTGGTAAAGAACGAACGGATTGAAGCTCGTGACGGCCGCACAATTGTACATCGTCGGTCTTTTCGCGAAGCAGTCCAGAACGCCGTTCACTACCTGGCAATCAAAAATGAACGAAGTGAATATAACGACGACGAAGACTGTGAGCCAGCCGAAAGATGCTGAAGCGCGGTTTCCATCGCAAGCGGACCCATTAATGACTTCTTTTACCTCGCTAGAGAAAACTGCATACATGTGTTTCCACCAACAAAGAGTCGAGCGGAAACGACTCAGCGGACAAAAAGAGTAAAAATGAGCTCGCTCTGCTTGCAATGAGCTTGCTGTGGGAATCAGACGACTACTCTTTCTTGGTGAAAACGCAAAACTTTTTCATGAAAACTAAGTCCGCTTCGCTCCGCCATTTCTGGCTCATTGCTCTTTCGCGATGGAAACCGGGCTTAAGTGTGGAGGAAGAAACATCCCATGCCTCGGATACGAACTGCAGTAGCCAATCTGGAAATGCTTTAACCAATTGCGGGCTCAGATTGGCTGCTGTAGATTTAATCTGGCCAAATGGAATAGCCGAATTTATATTTATAAATTTATAATTATCTTTCATCTGAAGACGTGAAATATGTAGTTTCTAAAAAAATTGCAACTATATCTGACGACCATGGTTAGTTTAAATTCATTTTGTTGACCATACATAATGACCAGACAGAGATAACTGAAATCACGACGAATTATAAGACTGAATACCTGTTTATCCTCGCCCTTGACGTCAATGATGACCTTCATATTGTTAGCTAGCAAGAAATCCAGAGCGTCGTCCAGGAGACACAGGTGCACGTCTTTGAAATGCTTCCTGAAATATTCTTTAAGGTTTTTTGTGTTTTTTTTTTCTTTTTTATCTCTATATTGTGCTCACATAAGCCTTATTACACTAGCAGATTGCGAGCGCGCAGCGAATTCGTTGCGGGCGCAAAACGATTTCGCCGCGGATGCGTAACGAATTCGCTGCGCATTCGCAGAGCAACGCAAACTCAATTTTCGACGCTAGGCTTTGCCGCCTAACGTTGAAAATTGAGTGCACTTTCACGCTGCTATTCGCGGAGAATTCGTTGCGCATCCGCGGCGAATTCGTTGCGCATCCGCGGCGAAATCGTTGCGCATCCGCGGTGAATTCGCTGCACATCGGCAACGAATTCGCTGCGCGCCCGCTCCACTTTGAATCTGCGTGCAATCCGCTAGTGTGAATAGAAGCAACAATAAGTAATAAAGTAAGTAATAGAAAAGAGTGTCCATGGAGTTTCTTGCCCTTTCTTCTCCATGACATCTACTATTTTCGAATGGACTAATACAGTCCATTCACAGTTATTAAGCCTGAGGCTGGAATGTAGATAGCTTATTTTTGACTATACCACACTTGGATAAAACACCACTAACCTGTTAGGATGCACAGCACCTACATCAAGATCTTTGATCCTATCCCAGTCAACATCACGCACATCTGAGATACCGGACCCTGTCAGACGCTCCAAGCCCTGGTCGTGCAGCAGCAAAAGTTTGCCGTCCCTGGACGTCCGTACATCCAGCTCTATGATGTTACAATCACGTTCTGCACACTGTAATGAAATAACATAATTGTAATTAATTATAGCAATGCAATTCAAAGGTAGCTAGGAAAGTACATCCAAATTTCACTAGTGTTGAAAACTCAATCTATTGCATGTGTTAATTTTTTATTCATGATTTTGGTAAAAAAAAACCCATTTGGTTGCCTATAACGGAGGACAAGTCCAAACAGGGCTGTTACCGAGAAATTCTTGAAGAGAAAACCCAACAACACTACCCAACCTGTAGGGCTTTTATGTATGTCTGTTGACAGCTCGAAATGATAGTAACCGAGCTCAGTGTCCATCAATTAACTGTCAAAAGGTTAATTTCGTATTATGTATGACAAATCGCGATCAAATATGACGTCATTGGTTGTCATCGTGGCTGATAGTCACCGTAACTCATTTTGACAGACACTTTCGTATCAAAACTTACATTATTTCGATTATGTAAGCATAGTGGACAACAAATTGATGACAACTGAGTTCGAAGTGGCTTTCGTGAAAAAGTTACACCATACTCGGGCTGTTTGTCACCATGAAGTGATATCCACTCAGTGCGATACGTAATACCAATAATATGACATTCTCAGCTGTCATCAAAGTTCGGTGTACTACCGAAGCTTGATAGTCACTGGATATCAGAAAGATACGTAATAGGCCTACTGGAAATCCAAAACCCAGAACCTCACAAAGAAAAATAGTAAAATTTATTTTTTTACCAAAAATTGCCTATTTTATTACTACAACATACCATCACGCCTGTAATCCCCGAAGTGTTAGGCAGAGGTGTACATAATAGTAAACCTATATTTCACCAGTCATGTTATAGGTAATCCAGTCTCCTTGGCTGCTACCAAGAAAAGTTACCCACTGCCTGTCAACTACGAGACTCTTTGGTCACAAAACCTCTTTGATAGCACTTCAAAATATTTACTTACATACTTGAACGCCTCCAAAGTGTTCTCAGGAGCGTCGAGGCCTGCTCCCCTATGCGCAATGCAACGGACGACTTTTTCTGGATTCATCTGGCTTTCCTTTCCCCAGGGGTCAGGCCCGAATATACTGATCACATTATCCAGCTCAGGTTTCTTTAGTTTAGTCAAATAATACGCGGAGAAACCGAACAAGCCAATATCAATTCCAAATGGTAAAACTGTATGAGACAAGGACAGTAAAAAGTAAAATGTAGAGAAAACATAGTATATAGTGTTTATAGCAAAAGACAGTATCGTCAAAAACATTTTTGTCGTTCGTTCGTTGTTTTTTAAAGTTAGAACTAGGTTATATTTTTCGAAAATAAATACATTTGTAAAGTGGGAGGGGCATTATGACAGCATTATACGTTTCGTTGTTGTTTGTAGCAATTAAGAAATTCACGTTTAGTTCTTAATTATTTTCTAATACTTAAAATTTTAAATTTTTCGAAACAGGTGTTCTCAGCGTGGTATCTCAAAATTGAATGACATTTTTATTGAACTACGTCCTTCAATAAATGTCAAAATGAAATGTAGTACCTATTTCCGAAGTTTAAAAATATCAGTTACGTTTTGGCCTGTCATTTCGTAGATTACCGAACGAATGAGTACAGTCAACAAAACTTTAATGAAACCAGCTAAAATTTGAACATTTTCATGAAAATATGTCGTAATGTATATTGCTGCTTGCATTTAAAAATATTTTGTTTGACAAGACTTGTACCCGCTATGCACTCGCGCAACATGGGTTTAATATCGAGGCGTTGTTGTACCTACTTACTTTATCTACTTAGCTGCCATGCAGGTAGCTTATTTTTTTTTGTTCACTGTACTTAAATGTCTTGTGTATTTATTAATATTTATGTTTAAGGAAAAAAATAAAACGATAATCTCTTATAAACACTCTCTAATAATTCCAAATAAAATGCAACAGTGAGTACACAAACAATTAATATTCATAATTGTAAAATCAGTGCGCAAAATATTGTTTACTGAAACTAGGTACCTATAGTACCTACTTTTCATTAATTTATTCTTTATTCAGATTCAGCATTTTCTTCTGGTCGAACCCAACTGCGGAGTGTCCTAAGGACTTACTCACAACTCACAAGCCACGGCCCACATTTGAACTGCATTCAATGTGTGTGAAAGTGCTCTAAGGCTTAAAATCCACGACCCTTCCGCGGCCTCTCCTGATGACCAGTCGCACCAAATGCCTTAAGACGAAGAGGGCTGTCTCCACGACTGTCAGGACACTGGCACCCACGAAGAGTGCAGTGGTGCCACCTAGTGAAGCTGAAAGAAAACGATATGAGGTGTGTCAATAACCTTGAGGGGTTCTGGGTAGAAGAAATCTTGTGGGAAATGACAATTTTTTGCGAATCTACTTGGGGAAATCAATTTGCTAATGTGAAAGGACATCTGTGTGTAAACCTGGAAGGAACAACGGGTACACTGTCATCTGTCACAATAGAAAGAATTACTTTGGCTCACATTTTCCCGGCATTTAAATGCCTCAAACGTCTTTTGTACTACAGGAGTCGCTCGCACAAATGGCTTTTGCACAACTGTTCACATATCTCTTTTTAAGTTTTGGTTCCGGTCAAACCAATAAGGTAGGTACAAATTGCGGACGCCGCTCCGGACAGCGGACACCGAAGGAGTCTGACAAACCATGTACCTACTGAAGTAAGTAGTTATCTGTCTGCGACTGGTGTCCACGGCCGGTCCGTAATTTAGCAGAACCACTGGTCTGATCGAACCCTATGTATATACCTAATCTCAAAAATACTAAGTACACAAAGACATGCACAAAAAAGACTTACCTTCATTGTAAAAATATACATACAAAAAACTTTTTTTAGCGAAATCAATTTAGACCAGCTAGCAGGGAGACACATGCGTCGAGGCCATCATTTCAGTTAAAAGTTTTTGTGTATAAATCACTGCAATGTGCAATAAAAAACATTCCAATAAACATTCGGATTTTGCTACAAATCTTTCGGATTGTGATTGAATTGTGCCGTTGACTCGGGTGTAACTGTAAACTTACTCAATAGTAGTGCTAGTGCAGATAAAACCAATGCAAACGATGATAATGACGTCACAGCAAGCTTTCGAACTTCACTCATAAGCAGGCACCAACCGAACAAATCTTCGAGTGTGAATATAATATCCCGGTTGAGTCTGATCTTGGGTGGCATCATCTTGATCCTGATCGCTGAACGAGGGTCCTCCTCAGTATCCGTCCCATTCATGTAGGTTTAATAATTTAAGGGTTAAAATAAAACGGTTTTTGTTTTACAGGGTTGCATTTTCAGTTTTAGTAAGTAGTTGTGGTGAAATATCGGCGAACGAGGTAGGTACCAGGTCAGGTTAGCTGGTTTCTTAAATTTCTTTTGCTCGTCCGGCTTTTATTCCACTGACGTGACGTCCCGTCCGGATTAGTATAAGTAAGTATTTTAAAGTTTACAGTTGACAAAACATGTATTTACTGTTATTTCATGCGACACGGTTACATTTTTGAAGTCGATGAATGCCCTGAGGCCCAGGTGGTTCATATCACACGTTAACTTTTTCATTCAAAGAAACTTTTTGGCGAAATACCTACAGAAAAAGGCAGTGTCTTTCAAGTGACTCTATTTCTGTTCTCCCGCACCTTAGAACTTGTTGAAATAGAATTAAGTGAAGTCCTTTAATACATACTCTTTGAAATCTGTTTCAATTCCGTTGGTCTTACGCTACAAGTTCATAGAAAATTGCCCATGGTCCAACATGTATTTAACGTAGCCAGCTCAAGCCCCCATTTAACTAAGTACACTAGAATATTATCAGTTGTTGTACCAATGAATCTCATTGCATTTAGACTGCTGGTGGGACGCTGTCATCAAAGGTAAAATATTATAAATTCAACTACAATCAAAGCCATAATGATGATTTGACATTGACAGTTACGAAAGTGAGATCTTGCCAAGGAGGTTGGAACCACGCAAGGCGGCCTATCGTGAGATAAAAAAATCGTGTAACATAGAAAATTAGAAGACTAAACCTAAAGTACCTAACAGCTGCAAATATCTACAGGCTTATCATAATAAGCCGAAAGACCAAAGTCTACAAATTAACATAGGCTTCCTCCAAGCGTTGCCACGTCGACCACTCCTGTGCTTCTCGCATCCAACTGATTCCCGCGGGCTCAACAGGTTAGCGGTTCACCTTGTGGACCAGTTGAGGCTTTGCTTTTGATAGCTGGTCGCTACTTCAAAACCTTTCACCATAGTCTACTTGAAGTGCAGACTCTTGGACCTTTCGGCATCTACGCTACGGGCCTGCAGAACCTTTCGGTTTCCAGGGCTAGTCTACAAAAGTCAAATGAAAAAAGTCAACTTACCGAATAAGGATCGTCTTTGTGTGTGAATAATAATTGAGTTCGGAGCACTGGGGAAGACATGTGCATTTAGCAAGGTTCTTCGGTATATTGATGAGGATCTCAACGTTGCGGCCGATGCACGCCATCCCGTGTGCATCACAGACGTCCCCATCTTGGTTCCCGCGCAAACAAACAAAAAATGGCCGACGGATTAGATATGTAGTTGCAAAATTTTAAAACGGCTGTTAAATTTGTCAGCTACTTATAAAAATAATTGTTTTAATAATTTCTTCTTGTTTCTCATTGATTGATGTGTTGAAAAATTTTCCTTTGACAGTTCTTTTGAAGTGAGCTGCGTGATTTTTGGTTATTTTTTCTTTTGTCAGTTGCCGGGATTTGAAGTTTTCTTCGTATGCTAACTTCTTTGATTATTTTAGTGTGGAAAAACTCAACGATCTATTGTAAAGTCGACTGGGATCACATCTTTATTTAACAGCATCTGACATGGAGTCCTGTCTTACACCATGGCTGAACACAGGCATCGCTTAAGTGTCTCTACAAGCACAATACCACAACCCTTATATCACGGGAAAGTCTCGAGAGTCTAAAAAGAAGTAATTCAGACCCTTTCATTTTTGACTGTTTCATCATCGTTTTCGCTGATAAAGTCTAGGACGGCACTGAGTAGGTAGATCATCAGACTAAGAAAAACACGTGAGTTGTTCCACAAACAATGGGTCACATATAATCGTATCTTGCGTGGCCAGGTATCAGGCCACGCAAGATACGCACACTACGCTAGTCTTTCGGCCCAGTCTAGATTACCATCGACACGCTAAAAAGAAGAAAGCGTAGGAAGATAGATACTCACCTCCTTTGACATGGAAGTAGGGTCTACATCCACAGAACATGACGGCCATGCGACTGCGGCAGTGCATTTGACATAGAGAGAAGCTGTATGCCTGGAAAAAGTATGGTTAGACACATTGGAAGACTACCCAGGCTGGTGACCTCTCGATTCTAGCCCTATCTGCAAATCAAAGGGGGTTAAACTTTGCCATCTCTGGACATGGGTACATCTTCCGCAAGTATCGTTTTATTTATTGCCTCAATTTTAAGAGAATGCAGAGATGAATTAGGTTCCTATACTATGAAAGAATTTTGCACATCTAATCGGGGATGGTTTTTGTGAGAAATGTGCTTATAGCTGGAGGCAGGAATAGCAGGGGGTAAGGAGAAAAAGAAGCATATGCCTACCCTTATAGAGTCGCTGATCCATTCATCAGGATATTTGCAGCGCCGCTGCTCCGACCTCAGACTCTTCACACTTGGTGACGCTTGGATCTCAATCACCTGAGAAGCAGATTGTGTAACGTAAAGCGGTCGTGGCTAATAATAACAGCCGCACGGGTTGATCTTCAAGTTAAGCAGCTCTTGCCAAGGATGGCCATCCATTATATACCGAGTTCACTCCGTGGCTCGGATGTAAGTCCCGACTGTAATTTGTAGATCTTTGACAGTCGTTATCTACTCCCAAGTCCGGCAACGAATATACGGGCCCATCCGAAAGTTCCTCGAAACTTCTTAATGAACCCTACTCTCTATTTGTTGATGATACCGATGAGTTTTGAAAACTCATTGGGAGTATTCGGAAGTAAAGAGAACTGTCCAATCGAATCGTGTTGTACCTAATTCATTTTTAGTTCGGGCCTCTAGCTAATATTATGCCCGTAAGTGATATCTGGTAGAAAACTCCTGTAGACTTCAGCTTTACGTTCTTAGAGAGTAGACCTCCAGGTTCCAGTGTTGATTTAGCTAGTGGATGTATACGGTTTAATGTAACTAGAACAACGAAGCGTTAAGGATAACTAAGCACGCTAGCAGAAGGATCCCAAAGTATGATATGGTTATTACCTTGTAATCAATGATGAGCTCTTCTCCAGGCAACACTTCACCAGTAGGGTTGGATATAGCCGTCGATATCTCATATGGAGAATGGATGAAATACTGCAACATGGTTAAGACATGTTCCGTCACTTCCGTCACAAGTATTCCACTAACGAGCTCCGGGTAATTCGGGTTTAGACCAGACCAACAGCATAAGATGAAAACCATCTTATGCTGTTGGTCCGACTGATGGAAAACTGAGGGACCAGACAACCCATATTCTGAATACTGAACCTGATTTGTGTGGATAGATATTTTAACATATACTTCAGGTACTTATCTAGACTAATAAAAGTCTTCCAGACCGTTTTCGATTACGGCGTCCAATCTCAGCGAAGATTAGCCATAGGCGCGCGAGATATTATAGTGCACAAGTGTGCGCAGGCACAGAGACAGGTGCACTTCCTAGTGTTCCTTTTACTCACATATTCCGAAAGAACGGCAATCCGACACGACCGGAGAGAGATCAGGCGTAGGACCAACGGCTTAACGTGCTTTCCGAGGCACGGGGGTATCTAACCGCCAACTTCCAAACTCCGGGCTACTCTGAGAAATTTTGTAATGGAAAAACCCAAAAGCACTTTTTGCCCGACCCGGGAATCGAACCCAGGACCCCACACTCAGCAGTCGCGCTTGCGACCACGAGACCAACTGGGCAATCAACTAGAGTACCAGAGGAGGCCCGATCAGGCTTGTGAAGTTTCACTAGCTGATTTAATATGACCTTAATATACAATTCTTTATCTAAGATGACCAAAAAATTGGGCTTAACGAAAAAGACAAACGACTCTCACCCTAACAGCGTTGTTCATAGAGTCTATCCTCACAGAGCACTGCCCGCTATGATAGTGGCACTCTAACAGCTGGAAAGGCGTCCAGTCCACCTCCTGCAGCATGTGCTGGAACTCGGCGTAGACCGAGTTGAAGGTCAGACACATGCCCACTTCGGTCATTACTGGGTTCCAGTGTACCTGCAAGGATTGGTATTTTGTTGGTTCAAGAATCTGTAACAACTTACAAGGTGGAACAGACACCGCAGTTTTTTTTTTAATAACCCACGAAAATTTTCTACCACTGCTCTTAAAACGGTGAAGGAAAACATCATAAGGAAACCGGCATGTCCTAGAACCAAAAATTTGAAGACATTGTGAATTTGTGACATTTACCTATCTGCGCTGGGCCCGTGTGGTGGATAATTGCCCATTCCCTCTCATAGAGAGGAGGCCTGTGTCCCAGCAGTGGGAACATTATAGGCTGGTTATGATGATTGATTGAATACAGGCTTAAGTTAGCACTTAGCCCAAAGTCCCAAACCTTCAGGACTTCCACGGGTGGCGCCGTCGCGACGGTAGCAACGCGGATATCATTTTGACTGCAAATTTTAGGGCACAAAGGTCATGCAGTAACTTACCTACTTGACTCAAAATGTCACTTACGGATATCTTCCGTGATTACTATTAATCGGCCGTAGCTGAACAAATAATGCAGTCCAGTCAGGGCCCAATCCTGGATCGAATTCCTCAAGCCACGTATTTTGTCAACGGATAAACATTACTTACCAAGGCTGACAAGAGAAGCAATTGAAATAAGAAAACACAAAAATTTCATTCGACAGTATGGCTTATAATTGTCAAGTATAATCGTGGAATCCAGCTTTGAGTATGCTCAAAAGTAGCAGCCGGCAACGTAAAAAGGTCTTCACAAAACCTGGTGATACTGTAGTGTCGAGTTCCAGTAGTGCGCGTAGCAAAAGACAAAGAAAGATAGACAGATTTGTCTGCTCCTAACATTTTTTTCCATCCACCCGTTTCTGCAGCCAACCCGCGACCATGGCGCTTGGAACAGCATCGAAATATCGGGAGCTCAAAATCAATAATTATCACGGAAGATATCCCGTAAGTGACATTTTAAGTTTAGATAAAAACCGTGACAGTGTTTACCTACTCGTACTTGAATACTTGAAGCCAGAAGGTATGTTCTCACCTCATGCTCATTATTAGACACAACCATCTGCAGAACAGACGAGGGATGCACAGTCAGGGCCAGCTCCAGTAGGTCAATGCCCTTCACGGTCTCATCCGCCTGATACTTCCAAAAGTTCTGCAAGTTGTCCCGGAAGGACACGTCGGCTATCAGCTCGATGAACTCGTAGTAGTAACTGAATTTCACCGGGTCTGACTCTTCGGTTACGTTCCAGGTGCTGGGCGAAATTGGAAATATGAGGTTGTTGAGGTGAATAGGAAGTGCCTTGAGGACCTACCATCGTTTATTATGTGGGAAAGAGATGAAGCCATGCAGGACGTATACCCATCTAGCTCTTTCCATCACTGAAGACAGACTTTTGAGGTAACTGGAGACCCACTAAAAATTCGCGACCTACTATTGTGTAGTGTAGTATGAATAATAATTTCCCCACAGTTTACAATTTACTGGTCTTACAAAACACAATTCTAAGTCGCCGAAAAGCCTCTGTGACTTAAAAAAGGGTCTCAAATAATTTAATTTTAAGACTTTTTTTCTCGAAAGTCTTTTTTGTAGGCTCACGTTAGTACTCTCTAGGTATCATCTCAACACTGATGTTAACCGAGAACGCAGACGACGATGTTGATGCATGCCTAGTAGTAAGCTAGTCATCGTGAATTACCATAAAAGTTACTAGGTGTGTGTGTTAATAGCAGTGATATAGCCCAGTAGTGTGACCGACGGATTGCCAAATCATAAGAATCAAGTTCGAACTCCAGACACGTGGGTACCTCTGATTTTTTAATTCATATGCGTATTGTATAATTATCACTTGCTTTGGTAAAGGAAAACATCGTGAGGAAACCAACATGCCTGAAAGATATTTCTCGACAGCATGTAAATCCAAGTCAGAGGCCCTTGGGCGGCATAAAAACTCTGACAACCAGGTCAGGCATTAACCACACGATAAAGAAAGAAAGACCATAAAAGTGAGTACCGAAGTCTCTCTATTCAATGTCATTTTTCTAACATAATTCCTACTTACTCCTCAACCAGCTCCCTAGCTTTATCCGGTTGCACTCTGTCGAGGAAGCAAGCAGTCACCGCTGGGAAGGTCGTCCACCAGCTTCTGTAGTCCCGCTGCAAGGAAACCACTACAGGCTCTGAGTTGTACCTAAAGCATTTACAGGATATATCAAAATGAGTGTCACGATTTGATTTGGTGCTTCGTATGAAACGATCTGGGACAACTCTTCGAAGTCCATTACTGGGCTAAGGCTTCTCTCAAGCCAAGCTTTTTCTCAACTATATTGGGTCGACTTCCAGTCTATCCAGATGCAGCTAAATTACTATTACCTATTTTACATGTAGTGGCAGCCTATCTGATCTGAAATTCACAACCCAATTCATGAGTATTACGATAAATTAACTTCTTCCATGATACGCCGAAATCGGTAAACAGTATTTAGTTATCTCCATCTTTTTTTTCAGACCATGAACACTATCAGGACGGATAGGTACATCTAAAAGTGTGAGTGAGTAGCGTCTTTCGTTTCCGACGTCGCAATTGCCAAGACTGGCAATTGCGGCTACATTCAAGGACTCGTCTACCTCGGCCGTGATCGGTCCTTCGTCAGAAAAGTTGCCAGGCTACCTGAAGTCCGTGTTTAACTGTGAATCGTATCTAGAATAAATCTGGATATGTGCATGTACCTGAAATATTGACTGAGTGCGCAGTAAACTGCGCCACCAAACGCACTCAAAGTCAGGACTAGCCAGAGTAGTCTGAAAAGAAGGATTAGTTAATAATCTGGTCTTTGGGACAAGCCTACGAGAGAACCGCTATGATAGAAGATAGTCCGGTCTCGGGGACAAGCCGACGAAAGAAAACCGCCGAAACGATGGAGCTCGACGAGTCCCGGAGACATCATGATAAAATCTTACAATGAATCAGAAAATAGCAATGTCGTCTGACTCATGGGCGGTTGGTCTCCGAGAATAAAAGCGAAAAAAACAGAAAGTAATGGCGATAAAACGCATAAAATCCTTTTTGACAAAAACCAACAAAAGAGTTAACGGAAATCAGAAGAATTCATAAAAGGAACACGTCAGTTACAACATCTGAACTGTCATTTTCGACATTTTAAAGTAAAAATTAATGGTTATGTGAAAAAATTCAAGTTACATTTTTTACAAAGCAGATTTATCAATACCTTTCGAGCCAGTGCAGTTTTTTTTCGACAGTATGCTTCAAACCATGTAGTGTGGTTTCTTGGCAAAATCCAACATATATGCTATAACCTGATGCGATGGAAAATTTGATTGAGTCTATCATAGATTTCGTTCGCGTTAGACAGCTCAACGTAGCGGTATGTCTCACCCTGTGTCTTCTAATTTTCTCTGCTTTACCCATTTCTGAAACCGCCACGTTCTGTCAGGTTCAAACGCTGATTATGACTCTAGATATAATCAAAGGACTCTAGATATAAATCATACCCACTGTAATTGTTTAAGATGACACTGCGTTAAAAAAACTTCTTAAACACAAAATATTAGCTTAACAAAATTAGATTCCAAAGTTGAATGCAATTAAGATGAATTTGGAAAGACCTCCCACAGCAACAAGTTTGCTTAAGGTACTAAGTTACTTCGAGACGGAATGGGACGCCGTCACCTCCTTCTGCGAAGCAGTAATGCTAGAGAAGGAGGTGGCGGAACGTGAGAGGGAGAGAGCCTCACAGCGTCCCGGCCGCCGCGGGAGACGCCCCGGGCGTCGGGGGCCACGTGGTGGCCCCCGGCCACCGTAGGCGCGGGCCTGTGGACGGTGGGCTATGGGCTAGCTCGCCGTCCGTCCGTCTCATGACGACAGGCCGTGTCGACGGCGCGTTCGTGTTCCACGCGCGCCTCAAAGAGAGTCAGCAAGGGGAAGGGGTCCGCAAGGACCGATGCCTGCCGGGGTTGCGGGACTGTTCGAAAGAGATACCGTGACCCCGGAACACAAAGGGCGATGAAGGAACATGGATGGGTTTTAGTCAGTAAAAGTCTGACACTCCCTCCTGCTCCGCCCAGAGCGGGAGAAGTCATTTGATGATTTCCCATCCGAAAAAAAAAAAAAAAAAAAAAGGTACTAAGTTACTTTTAAAACTACTACTTACAGAAGTCCGTACAATATGGAGGCATCAATTAAGGGGCAGTATCTGTGATCAAACTAAATAAAGGGCGCCAATTAAATTATTATTTAATTGCTTGTGATGCCTGTTCTAATGTATTCTTTAGTATAGCTGTAATCAAATCCATATAGATTACGTAAAGGTTATTCATTCTAATGCATCACTTTTGGGTAGATCAAAGATAAGACTAAAGCTTTTAAATCCTCATTTCATAGACAAAATTATCAGTTGCTACTTTTTGGTCTGTATGTACCTTTTTGTTTCCAGTTAGCTGGAGTGATCACCCTGATTGTCATGGTGTACCAGTACTGGTTTTAGAGCTAAAATCTTTGCGTGTAACCTTTCTGTTTCCAGTTAGCAGGAGTGCTAACCGTGATCTACTTGGTATACCAGTACTGGGGCCTGCTATTCAAGGGGCAAGAGGGCCGAGAGGTTGACGATGACGATGAGTGCCGACACTCTGTCAGGGCTTCCAGGTCACGATCTAGGTACGTACTGATGATCACTGCATCATAGGCCTGCTTGGATTTAAGATCTTGTAACAAACGAAACTGCGTTACTTCCAAAATTTTCAAAAGTAAGTAAATAAATAAATAAATATCGCTGGACATTACACACCGCCATCTAAACAACGAGGCTTGTGTCGTGGACACCAGATAGTTGATATACTACATAGACTTTTTTTTGTTGTAAATACGTCTATATTTATTCTTCTATTCTTTAATATTATATAGAGGAAAGATTTGTATTTTAGTATGTAACGAATAAACTTAAAAACTACTGGACCGATTTGAAAAATTCTTTCAGCAATGGATAGCTACATTATCAGTGAGTAACAGACTATATTTTGTCCCCGTACTTCCACGGGAATGGGAACAACGCAGGTGAAACCGCGTGACGTCCACTAGTACTTATTATAAATTTAAACATCCATGACTCGGAAACAAATGTCCATCCTCATCACACAAACATTTGCCCCTACCGGGATTCGAACCCAGGATCCTAAGAACCTAAATAGGTACTTACATTAATCTAGGTGTGCTTATGTTTTTAACACGTCGATACTGGTCAACGTTTTTTCACTGGCAGGCAGCCAGTGAAACTTTTGTCGTTTCATGTCTGCAGGATCGTCGATCCACCTTGTGAGAAATCCAACTCTGGGCATTTCGGTACGCGCTCGCTACTCTAGAACCTTTCGGCCAATGGGGTTGGCTTAACCATATAGATAAGCACCCCATATTTTATAACGTGTGGTTAGCACCTAACCTGGTGTCAGAGTTTTTATGCCGTCCATGGGCCTCTAACTTGGCTTCACATGCCGTCGAGAAAAAAATAATCTCTCAGGCGTGCTGGTTTCCTCACGAAGTTTTTCCTTCACCCCGAAGCAAGTGATATTCGCACATGAATCCGAAAAATCAGAAGTGCGTGCCTTGGGTAGTTGGGTTCGAGCTTGATAGCTTGACAGTCCGACAGTCACACCACTAATAGGCTAGCACTGCTACCCCGTTTTAGTTAAAAAAAAAAAAAAAAAAAAAAAAAAACTTTCAGTCCTATCGATCATCCAATGGGGGCGTTTTTGAGCTCACCAGATGGCGCCACTGTCGAGTAGGGTCTTGTCAATAACTCTATTTTATACTTTAAAGTACCAATAACGTCATAAAAAGTTTATTTTATAACGTATAACAACATAGTGTAAACTTCAGATACATATTTACAATATTCTCCTTATAATAATTAGCAAGAATGAAACATTTAAAAATCATTCTACCTCCAAGTACTTACAAATAAGATCCTAAGTTGCTGCTTAAAACCTTCAAGTCATAATTAATCAGGAATGGCTCAGTCTAGAACACAATCGTGAGTATTAGTATAAATACGTGATAAAAAAGCACGCGACTCGCGAATACTCTATGACATCTGACATTTCGGAAGACCTTAGCACTTACACAAGACCTTACATAAGCACCTCTAGTAGCAAATTCACACGCGATAGCCCCCATTCTGCGAAAACTGTGCCGCTCACACCTCTAAAATTTGTCAACTCTTCAGGCTATATCGATTACCTTGGTTCTCCTGCAAATCTTTTAATTTCTGATTCACACTGGAGAACTTCAAGCCCTCTGCATTGCTCTTTTGGTGGCTTTCAGCCTTCTAACGAGGCCCATTATGAGTGTTTCGGTGCCCTAAGTATTTTTACTTTCTACGCCGCTTTCCTAATGCTCTCCATCCTTTCTCAGCCCTCACTCAGCTACGCATGTACTAATGACGTCAATTCATGCATAGCGTATCTGTGGTTTGCAGTGGACACAAACAATCACATACATTTTCTTGCAAAGCAAAGCTTACACACGTACGTAGCCTCTCCGTGCGCCGTGGACGAAGTATTATATTATCTGTGGCCTTTCGCCTTTTACTTTGATAGGTACCAGTCGTCGCTCACAATGGGCCTCATCAGAAGGCTTAAAGTCACCCAAAGGGCAATGGAGAGGGCTATGCTCGGAGTTCTATGCAAAAGAAACAAGGTTACCGACGTAGCCCGGAGAATTGCCAAACTTAAGTGGTAGTGGGCAGGGCACATTGCTCAGAACGGATGGCCGATGCGGCCGAAAAGTTCTGGAGTGACGACCGCGAACCGGAAGACGTTGCGTTGGAAGGCCTCCCACTAGGTGGACCGATGGATGACCTGGTGAAAGTTGCGGGAATCCGCTGGATGCGAGTCGCGCGGGATCGGTCGATGTGGCGATGCTTGGGGGAGGCCTATGTCCAGCAGTGGACGTCTTTCGGCTGAAATGATGAAATGATGAGTCGTCGCGTGGCTGCGGTCTGTCATTGCAATAGGTGACATTGCAGAAGTGGTTTACCGTTACCGACGCTTTTGGAATAACATCCAAATTTTTTTGTCATACTCATAATTATCATTTATTTATGCAGGTATTCTCTTTTACCTCAGGTCGTGTTCTAGATCAAGACCGCGATCCAATCACCATGATTACAAAATGTCAGCGGACAAGGACTCGGCGAAAAGCAGTCGCCGAGGACGAAAAGCCCATCGTAGGTGCCCCGATTGCAGCCTCTGTAACATCAGCCAGTAGCCGCTAGATGGCAGTATCCTCAATCATGTTTAATGCTAAACGTGCGCACAGGTGACGCTTTTCTAATTATTTAAATTACTTGTGGCTGTACGCGTTTTTTATTTATATATTATATATTTACTTTTTAATAAATAATTTGATACAATCCATCCAAATTCTGTTTTTTTTTTTGTGTAGAACTACTTTTCTTGATTTTTAATGAAGCACCATTGAAAACAAACTGTGCCATAGATCTAGCTAGACCTAGAGGCCAGCTTGACAATTTGCGTAAGTATTAAGTACTAATATAAAAAAAGATGTAAAAATCTCAAACGGGAAAAACGAAGACATAAAGGAGAATTTTGTGACAGGGTTTCATGTTTTGTGGGAAGTTAATTCCGATAAACAAGCTTTCAGGCTTTCTATCGCGTTAAACAATAAACGATGCACACAGCGCATGCGTCAACCCTACGTCAACACCCCCATTTCACCAACAACCCTTCGTGAGACGCAATCTCAATACCCAAAGACTATCTACAGTACCTGACGCAATGGCAGTACCTACTGGATACAGAATGGCGCTTATTCAAGGTAAATAAATCATTTTGAATAGGTTTCTTAATCATTTAATAACATTTATGTGTTTTTACATTAGGTGGACATCGGTGTATAATTTCAATAGCTACATTTTATTTGTAACAAGGAATAACAGTGTAATATCACTATCACTACGTAATGCAAACAGTCCCCCGCCGCGTCTGTCTGTTCCTATATATGGTTAGATCTTTAAAACCACGCAATGGATTTTGATGCGGGTTTTTTTCATAGATAAAGTGATTCAAGAGGAAGGTTTTAGTATATTTAATTTGTCAAGCGGGCGAAGTCGCGGGCATCAGACATTCACGAATAATTTGTTTTGTTTACCTTTTTAGCAAAATAATGTTACGTTCCGATTCGCGATAATCGCGATACTTTTCGAAATCTTGAATGAATGATACATTTAATTGCAAGAATAAAGGTACCGGGTAAAACGGGGTGAATAGAAATGCAGGGGTGAATAGAAACAAACTTTGAAATGGATTTTAATTAAAGTTGAATTCACATGAAAGTTACCAACAAATACTTTATTGTATTCAACAAATTATGGACATTACCCAGTCTGAAATAAACTTCTTATTTTTTTTTTATTAACTAAGTAAATTAGACCGTCCAGGCGGTTTTCCTTTGGAATGCGCTTCCTCTGAATATTAGGATGGCAACCAGTCGACTCATATTTAAAGTGAAAGCTCGTGAACACCTACATAAGAAGTTGGCAGACTTGTCCCATAATTAATTAGTAGTTTTTCATTATCGTTGTATTTTAATCTCTCTTGACTTTGTATATTTTGCTTGTATGTATGTATATATGTATTTATTGTTTTATTTTATTATTTCTAAATTTTCTGTACTTGCACCTACTGTTTTGTCTCTGCATCACCCTAAGCTCCCTTATTATTATTATACTCTTTGACCCTAAGGTAGATTGGTAGAAAATGCCCAAGGCATTAAGTCCGCCTTTGTACATTATGTGCATAAAGTTTTAAGAAATAAATAAAATAAGTAAAAAATAAATTATACTTAACTACGATACCTTGTTGCCAATATACAATATTAATTCAGCGTTAAAAATCCCTTTCAAAAATTTGTTTCCATTCACCCGGCATTTATATTCACCCCGTTTCACAAGTTAACATTTAAAGTTTCTTGTGAGTACAGTCAGCATTGAAAGTCGATTATCACTTCGGTTTTTTTTGTATTTTTTCTAATAAACGTTGATATAATAGATGGAGCAGTAGTTTATTGAATAATTTTGGGAGAAGGTGTGTGAAAAACCAAGTGCTGATGGACTCTCGTTGTCAGACAGTCAAAACCAATGATATTCTAATCAACAGATATGTTGTGAGCGCGCAATCGTGAAGACTCGAAAACGGGCCAATTGGCTCGTTTTGCCTTTATTCTGCGTCACTGCGTGTATGTGAGCTGGCTCTGCCCCGCTACTTTTTTCGATGGTTTTAAAGGTGTATAACATATCTGTTTATTAGAATATCATTGGTCAAAACACTATTTTTGTTAATTTTCATCGCTATCACTATCATCTTGAATGCTGTCAGTGCTGTCAGTGCTGTCACTGTCATCCATGCTGCTGCTATCATTATCCTTGCTAGTATTCGATAGATTAGGCAATGGTATTGGGAGAATGTAGTTTTGGGGACAGCAGATGTCGCTGCAGAGACTGAAAAAAAAAGATAAATGTTAAAAACTACGTCCTCTTAAGCCGGGTCCAGACGAGTGTAACGTGTAATGTAAGATTACGTGTAATTTAGCGTCAACAGTTTGGACGGCACTGCGATTGCCTTTGTGTTCGCGCGAAAAACCGACAGCCGATGGATCAACCCCGAGCGCCGCGCGAGCGTTACATGTAATGCTCGTAGTGCCGTCCACACGTAGAATTCGTGTTACAATTACATTACACGTTACACTCGTCTGGACCCGGCTTTAGTGCTCGGCCAGACTGCAAACGCGGGTGCGATGCGGGCGCGGTGCGACGAGCTCAAACATATGAACTTCATTGAAGTGTCCATAGTGGGCAAGCGGGTGCGGGCTGCGGCGCGGGCCGCACGCGATCCGCGTGCGGGCAGCTTAAGCCATAGCTCGTTCATACAAGTGGCCGCAGTGAGGGCGCGGGCGGCAAGTGCGGGAGCCAGGGCTACCAACTCCCAAAAATATTCACCCTTCAAGCTAAGTCAAAATTTCCACAATTACTTGAAAATCCCCCTTTTTTTCGGATGGGAAATCATCAAATGGCCCCTCCCGCTCTGGCTCTTACTGACTAAAACCCATCCATGTTCCTTCTTTGCCTTTTGTGTTCCAGGGCCGCGGTAACTCTTTCGAACAACCCGCAGCCCTGGCAGGCATCGGCCCTTGCAGACCCCTTCCTTTTGCTGACATCTCTTTGAGGCGCGCGTGGAACACGAACGCACCGTCGACACGGCTTGTCGTCATAAAACGGACGGACGGACGGCGAGCTAGCCCATAGCTCCCCGTCCACAGGCCCGCGCCTACGGTGGCCACGTGGTGGCCCCCGGCCATTTATTTTATTAAATCACATCCCTCTTATTTACCCCTAAATTTGGGGGGAAAACCCCTAAGTTGGTAACCCTGGCGGGAGCGGGGATCTCCGATGCCGCGCCGCTCGCCGCAACGCGCTGCCAGTGGCCAGGCAAACCGCGTGGGTTGCCGCACTCGCACCGCACCCCGCACCACGCTGCCAGTCTGGCCGAGCACTTACAGTTTATCTACTGTTAGTTACTAGGTTGGCTAAATGCAGGCTTGTGTAAAAGTGAAATGTTCTCATTGTCATCTTTCAGCCCTTGTCCCATTAAATGGGGAGGCTAACTGTGGAACTAATGGTGCTAGCATAGTTGGTACCCAAACATCGTCATTGGTTAAAAATGTGGTAATGTCATTTTATATTTCAAAATAGCTGCCTGATGCTGCAGGGTAGCCCGCGAAATTCAAATTTTCTTTCGTTTTTTGCAATTTGCAGGCCAGTGCTAGGTTGTATGTCGAGTGTTGTAGGACGCTCAAATCGATTACAGCGTAATTCGGAATGCAGCCTTGTTTGCAACCCTCCAAGTTCATATAGCACGATTGAATGAATATTCCATAAAAAAAGTCGTTCGATCGATGAACTTGGCGGGTTGTATTTTGATGATTAAAATTCTGTAACTACAAACGTCTTACAGCCACGAATCATGTTTTAATCAACATACAACCTAGCACTGGCCTGCAAATTGCAAAAAACGTAAGAAAACTTGAATTTCGCGAGCCACCTTGGAGCATCAGCCTTAACTAAAAACGATAAATAAACTGCAAAAGGACTATTTGGCTCTTTTGGCGCTTGAATCACATAATGGGGTCTAACGTTTTTGAGCTCACCAGATGGCGCCACTGTCAAGTAAGGTCTTGTCAATAATTCTATTTTATACTTTAAAAGTTTAAAGTATATAGTGTAAACTTCAAATACATATTTACAATATTCTAAACACTCAACAAACTTTAAAAATCATTCAAACTCAAAGCATTTATTTCAATTAGACCATTACGGCACTTTTGAATGTCAAAATTACAAATAAAAAACAAAGCTACAGTCCCAGTCACAAGGCATAATAACTTGAGAAAGTACTGTAGTTGCCCATTCCCTAGCGTAGATCTCTATGGAGAAGAACGGGCAAGAAACTCCATGGACACTCTTTTGAATCAAAATATTGTTACAAAATCTTGGTTCCTTGGTTTTGAAATTCGACTTCCAAGTACTAATTTAACAAATTATTATTATTAGTTAAAGTAACAAATAAGATAATAAGTTGCTACTTATAACCTTCAAGTCATAATTAATCAGGAATGGCTCAGTTTACAACACAATCGTGAGTATTAGTATAAATTCGTCATAAAAAAGCACGCAACGCGCGAAAACTGTATGACATCTGACATTTCGGAAGACCTTACTCCACACGAACGCCTCTAGAGGCGAATTCATGCGCGATAGCCCTCATTTCACGAGGGCGATAATATTGGTAACTTTATTTCGTAAAATTGACTGGAAAAAACAAGAAGGTGGCGTTAGTTACGACACTTCCGACGAAGACCGCCTGCAACAAATATATATTTTTCTTAAAAGACACTGTGCCAAAACAGAAAAGAGCAAAATTTTGACAGCTTCTTTTAAAAAAATACGCGCGCGAGTATTTTATAGTTTTTTTTTTATTCTAAAGGCCTTGTTATGGAAGACGATGCATCTAACGATATGGAAGCTGTGGAGTACATTGAGAGTGACGACGAGAACGACCACGATGGTGATGAAAGTTAGTATCTGACCAGAGATTAGGTCAATCCATTTACGATTCTGCACTAGTGTTCTTAAAAGACACTGTGCCAAAACAGAAAAGAGCAACAATTTGACAGTTTCTTTTAAAAATGAAACATTTTTGACGTTTGTGTTTGGTTGGTTTGAAAAAGTTCGCAGAGTATTTTAAAGTTTTTATTTTTATTTTAAAGGCCTAGTTATGGAAGACGGTGCATCTAACGATATGGATACTGTGGAGTACATTGAGAGTGACGACGAGAACGACCTCGATAGTGATGAAAGTTAGTATTTGACCAGAGATATATTATGTCAATCCATGTACGATTCTGCAGAGTGTTTTTTTTCTATTCTATTCACTTGTTACGTTACGTGAAAGACAGAGTCTTACAATATCAAATGATAACATTCTCGATCATTCTATCTATGAGAAAAGATTCATTATTTAAAACGAAAACATGTAGTCAAGAAACTCGATTACAAATTCACCATTCTTTTTTTACCTTACGCACTAACTTACAGGACTTTTTATCTAGAAAAGTTAGAGGCAGTGAAATCTTGACTTAGGAGGACACAATTTATATGGCTTTTTTTTGCTATGGCCCAAATTTCAAACGTGTGGTGCCTAGTCTCCGAGTAAAATGGCCATGACATACGGATGTACAGGACGAATCTACGGAATCTATCTTTCATGATTAACCTTATAGTTTAATTCCTTGATATTAACTCTTAACTTTTTCAACATTACAGAACGACCAATCATGCTTCTCCTACGTCGACTTATAAGAAACAAACAAAACACAGTTATGACAAATGCCCAGATCATAGACATACTACAAAGTGAATTCAACATCTGTGTCAAATCCAGTCACGATCTTGAAGTGGACATTTACATCAAAATCATTAAGAAATACTTAAAAGATTGGCCACAATGGGAAGAATTGGAACGCATTTCAACGAAACTCAACAAAATAAAAGATTATGAAGCCATCACAAAAGTTTTGAACCACAAATACAAGAATTTGAAAGAATATTTAGGTGTGATGTTAGAAGCGGCAAAACCTTTGGCTAAAGAAGCTGTGAAGAACATAACACAAGAGAATACACCTAAGATGGATGAGATAGACTCAAGTGACGTTCTAATGGAAATACATTGTACTAAAGATCAACTCGACCATCTATTCTTCAGGAAACCACGACTAGACCTTAATAACACCGTTTTTAACAATGCAAGTGTTGCTCCATCACGCATCTCTCTCAAAAGCTTATCGTTCAAACAAATTCTCTATGGTTGGTGTGTGAAACTGTACATAAATCTACCAAACTTTTGGTTTGCTCGAGAAATTTCATACAAATTGAAGCATGTTTTGGTTAATAAAGTTAGAAATGAGACCCCCGGTCATGTTAGTTTACCGTCATGCTTGCAAATGCAACAACGAGATCATATTGGTAAAGTTGTAAGGTGTTATAATCGAGATGCAATCATTAAACAATTCAGTGATATTTTAGAAGCGTGTGCGACTCAAAGCTATGACTTGTACGCTATGGTACATTTACTTTTTGACATTATAATATCTGAACTAAAAGATACCTTTGACAAGGATATTCAATACAAGATACCTGGGACGTACCGGAGATTTGCTAACAAGTATAAGTACGTTCGATATTTGTATGCAGAAACTGATCAACAAAGCAAAGATTCAAAATATGACCTGCAATTAGAAGAAACGGTAACACCAATTTACATTTACTATACCAGTAAGATTGGAAAAATTGAGCAGCCCATTCCTCCCATTACGGAGTGGCTGAAGTTGGAATGTCAGTTCTGTAAGAGTCTGCTGCCGATAGTCTCCTCGAACTTGAAAGAGACTTTGGAGTCCCATTTCAATGATGTACATTCCCATGAAGTCGACTGGCAATGTACACATTGTAAAAGATTGTTCAGTATTGATTTTTTGACAGATAATAAATGGTTTCATGAATGTTAAAGTGGATAGCTCCATCTCGTGATGGTCGTGTTCGACGTTCGCGTCGTACCGACGGGGGGTGCTTTCGTTTTTCCGAACAAATAAGTGACTAAGGTTGTGTATTAACCAAAACGAATATTAGACGAACATGCCACACTTGCTTTAATTTACGATGAACCCGAACGAACGTTCGGCTCATCGATTTTCCGAACAATTTATTTACATATTAAGATCACTTTGGTTAAGACACTGCATGTGATTCTTCAATATCTCTTTTTTGTTTCGAAGTGTCTTGGAGACTAATTATGTTTTTACTCGTTTTGACTAACAATATAAAGGCGGCATTTATATTAATAAGAGTGCATTCTTGGATTCTCAACACTCTGCTCAGTTTTTAAGGTTGAAAATCCATCAGCCTGCTTTTATTGAGTTATTAATTTAGAATTTACGAGTTTACTGTGTATATTTGTTTGTTTACGGACATAACTAAGTGATGTGCATAAAGTACTGTGCATGTATGAAAATATTAAGTAAAATAATGACATTATTTTTTTATTAAAAATTTCAATAACTAGAAAACTTTGTGTCTTATTTAAATAAAATGCCATCCATGACAAATATTTGCCTTTGACGAGAGATATTACAGTGCACAAGTGTGTGCGCAAACAAGAACACTGTTCGCTCACTCTCATAGTCCGATGCTGGGGCCGTATTCTCTAACTTTTCGTCCGTATATTCTGATCTACCCGACTCTCTCGCGCACGTCTACAGATGAGTGCAAGTGAGAGAGACGGATAGATCCAATTGTTAGAGAGTAGGGCCTCTGGGACGGCAATCCGACACGACCGGAGAGAGATCAGGCGCATTATCAACAGCTTAGCGGCGGGGCGTAAGAAAAATGTCTAATGGGAAAACCCAGTAGTACTTTGCGCGACATGAGAATCGAACCCAAAACCAGCAGTAGCTTAGCTAGTAGGAGATGAGGCCTGTGCTTCGTATCTGATTACTCCTAAAAAGAGAAACAGCCGAAACAAACTCTGAGGTAAGTCTATTTTCTAGTATAAGTCCAGCAAGAAAGCAGGCAGAGGTTTTTAGGATTGGTTCCGTAGTCCTGACAAGGAACCAAGTTTCGTCATGTTCGTCTGTCTATCTGTCCGAGGTTTTGATAAGAGACCGTAGTACCTACTAGAAAGCTGTAATTTGTAGGGGTGTGTACATATCAATTACGCCGACGAAGTGGTAAATAAAATGTTGTTTTTTTTTTTTTAGGGTTCTACATGTGAAGTGGGAATTATTTTTTTATCGTCGTCTACCTACTCCACCGTGTGGGGGATCGTTGAATAAGTATTTTAAAATGACTTAGGGATTGCTAATACTGCTTTTCGATTTAATGCTCCATTTACGAAAACTTTAAAGTGCAAATTTTAGTTCCAGTAGTGTAGGGCGTCCCCCCCTCTCTAAAAGCTCAACTGCTGGCTTCATGATGTAGTTGCTTGTTTATAACGGGTATAGACTTGCATTGAAAAACAAAATCCAAAATAAAAAACCTAAATTATCATAAGTTTCACAAAGCTGCCGCTAGATGGCGCTGTACCTTCGATCAATAATAGTACCGCTGTACCAACGGTTTCGTTTATATGTGATAACGGGCTACCACGGAACCGTACAATGCGCGTGACCCAACACGCACTTGGCCGGTTTTTTACTTACATATGAAACCCTGGCGGCCCATACAAGCTGAGATCTATATTTGATGTATTGAAGTCACAATAAAAACGCGTAACGCAGCAGCCAGTCATGTCTCTTCCGTTCAAACACTTGGCTGTTCTTGTTATGTTGTGTACTGAAATAGAAATAGGGAAACCGTTAAAATTGTAGGTAAAATTATAGGACCTAGGTATATAAGTAACTAGATTACATTCCAAAAAGTGAAAGTAGGTATTGTCTGCCAATCCTATTAAGTATTAGCAAAAAAGAAGGAGTAAGAAATCTATTGTCCAAATAGTATTTTGTACCATCTATCTACCCACATTACGCGAATATTGTTTGATTTGATAACACTATACTAACACACATCGATTTAGCGCCTGCGCATTTTCTTATCGCAATATGGCGCATTCCTAAAAAATAAATTAATAAAAATCTTTATTGCTAGTAAAAAGGGTACAGAAAATCGCCTTAAATATCTATGTATTAATTTGGTCAAATACGATGTGCACTTAAGTGGCAGTATTCCTGTGTATGTTGCTTTTCCATATTTGACAGTTCTCTTCTCACTGCTAGGCAAAGGCCTCTACATGTTCATTTTCTTCGGTCAATCGGCAAGAACTACATACAATGAGTGTTTCCTGGGCCTGCATCGATGATTATGACCGTTTTCAGGCACCCAAAAAAATTGAAAATCCTGACAGTGCCGGCGTTAGGGCGAGATAGGGCGACAGCCCGGAGTGCTAAGATCGGGGGCTGATGGCAAACGTTACGCTATACGTTCACATTGGTTCAGCAAAAAAAATAACACTTGATAATGATTTCCTTAAGAAGGGGGCGCCACGACAATATTCTTGCCCGAGGTGTCAGTGGTACTGTCCTGATCCTATCTGACCTCGTGCATTCAGGATACTACAGATGATTGTAACTAGCTCAGTCCTATTTAAACCTTGCTGATTTATCGCTAACATCAGCTACTCCGAATTAAGGCGGTTCCCCGAGCAAAATTAGCAACTCTATTTGTGGTGGTTCATACTACGTTTGAAATACTGTTAGAATAAAGTTCTAATCAGCTTGCACTACAAAGTGATTGTTACGTCAGTCACTGCAGGCCGAATAGTGCGAAATAAGTGGTTTTTATTCTTTATAAAATCAAATTTACGTCTTTTGAAAAAAAATGAAACGACAATTATGTTCATTATTAAATTGTCTATCCATTAGTATAAGTAGCAAATCCAAATAATGGTTACTTTACGAGGAGTAGCATTTTGTAAATCATTATTTCTCATTTCTGTGTTTTCGTTGTGAGGGGATTTATTAAACATTGAGCTACTTAAAAAAAAAAAACGTCAATTTTGGAGTCAAGAATATATAGTAATTTAAAATGTATTTTTTTTTAGTTGGTATTTCTTTTGGATAAGAGGAGTAGGCTCCAAAAAACTGCTCGTTCAAGGTCATTTGCTCGGGGAGGCGCCATACCTCTGTAAACAGGGTGATACGTAAAAATACGAGATTGTTTGTGCTATTTCTTACTTAGCGTCCCATTAACTGTATTGGGGAAGTCCATTAACGGGCACATGAAGCCGGAGGGAGATGGATCGGTGTCGTTCAATGCAGGCGGCATCTGATTCGACAGCAACACGAGTGACAGGGTAAGGAACACCAGTCCGCTGCAAGAGAAACTGTAATTAGGTAGCTAGGTATTGTTATGTCAATATATAATATATTTTATAACATATTTGCTCGTAAACGGTCTCTTATTTCACCCATTTGAATATCGTATTGTACCTCATTACGTACTTGTGCAGTAATGTAATGTAAAACGCACGGTTTATCAAGATGCTCCCTCTAAAACGACCGGTACTTTTTTTAATCTTAGCAAAGCAAAGAGTTTTTATGTCAGAGAAGTGGTCAAAATTTTATGAATAAAATTAACTTTGGGAGATAAAATATAATAGATAGTTAAACATTTAATTTTTTATGTAGGTAATTAATTTTGACAATAAATTACAACCATAATAACTGTAACAAACACACACAAATATTAATTTATTAGTAATACTGGCTGTTTTTTGTGTCTTTGGCTTAAAAAAAAAGCGCTGATGCGCGCGCATCGCTAATTTGTGAACAAGTAAAAGATTTAAGTATTCGTTCAGGAAAGTCCGAGTTTTATTTATTTCCTCGCAAATATGTTATAAAACGTCGTATGACATACGTGCGCTTTGATAATTACTTTACCGAGTATCCTCCGTGCCTCGGAAAGCACGTTAAGCCGTTGGTCACGGCTGTTATTTGTCGTCAACCAGTCTTAACTCTGTCAAAGTCTGACAACCAGTCTTACCAAGGAGTATCGTATTACCCAGTACTAACTGAGTTGTGGAGGTCAGATAGGCAGTCGATCCATGTAAAATAAAGGTATTGAACTGCATCCAATTAGACTAGAAGTCGACCCCAATGATATAGTTGGTTTAGTTGGGTTGGTTGGCTGATGATGTTGGTGGCGATATACAAACGGACAGCAGAGGTGTTAGTAAAAGGGTCCCGTTGGTTACATGAAACCAACACATTATGACCAATTATTATAATGTAGGTATTGTGTTTAGTTCGGATGATGTCATCGTAAACATAATGTTATTTTAGTAACTAACTAAGTTCAAAGTTCAAATCCGTAAAATGAGAAGTTATGCTACCTATATTTGTTTTAACTTCTATTGATTTATTAATTTTAGTTAAGTATTAAATCTAAGTAAGTTAGTGAAAGAGGAACAAAAATGCACTATGTATTTTTGTTACCAAAAGTTTACTTGAAACTATATTTTCGTAAATGGTGTTGATTAAAGATCATAAACGAGTAAAAAACACAACGTCTCCATTTTCAAAAATCATGCCCATCATATTCCCTTGCTCAAGGTACCGATGACATTAAGTTCTACGCTCACATTAGTACGGACGCGCGGCCACCCGGCCGCTGCACGCCGTGTGATCGGCCAGCTGATGACGCGCCATTGGATTATGACGTCAGCACCCGATACGCGGCACACATACTTTTTCCTCTCACATGGATTTGAACCGAACATACAGTACCAAGGATAACCGCGAACACAAACGGACTTGGCTTTGTTCGATGGATGGACACTGCATGTATAATGTAAATATCGACGATGCTATGGATGGAGCCTTCGCCAACAATAATGCAGTTTTTATTTCACACGCGCTCTCCGCCAGATTCTCAGTTTGCGTTTTGACGCTCCTCCGCCAAGAATAAACTGCAACCTATGAAGTTGTGATCTACAAAAAGTAACAATGCTCGTCGCGCCATAATGATTTGTTCATTCAACGCTGCGTCGTTTACATCATGCATGTGGAATTTTTTAAAAAGAAGATACCTTTCAAGTATTCCGTGGTTTTGAGCGTCGCGCACAACAGTATACAGTATAATGAATTCTATTGGCAACATAACAGCAGTCTCTAAACTAGCCGTCGCATCGCGCGCCGCCGCCGCCGCGTCGTCGTCGGCTTACGTATGGATCACGGATCGGCAGTTAAAGGATAAATAAGCATAGAATGTTTATGTGCAACATGACTACACTCTTTGGTTGTGGATATAATATACACTCGTATGTGGAATGTTTAAAAGCGATCACGACACAGATGGCAGTGCTTGATGCGAACGCTTATTGCGTTGAAGCCTATACCGGTGGGTCTCGCCGAACATGATCCGAATGCAGTTTTGGTACGACGGAGCTTGAGTTGAAAACTCCTGGTCGCTCTGCTCAAACTATGTTGTGTCGAACAAACAACACACTGTAAATATGAAGAAATACCTTTATTAATAGTACATTACGATATTAGTGCGTTAAGATGGTTATAACATGCTCGGCTCAATTACGCCCTCGCCTTCGGCTCGGGCTGAAATTCCGCCTCGCATGTTATAACCAATACGCACGTATATCGTACGACGTTTTTTAACACATTTGCGAGGAAACAGAAAAAGATGTTCACAATACAAGTACAAAGAAAAGAAAATTTGAGAAAAATGGCGCGAGGATTATTTTCTGCCGTGGCTGCGTGAAAATGTTGGCAAAGACGCTAGAGCATGCAGCCAAGTTTTTAAATTACCGAATAAACTGTTTTATTTTTATTTTAAATAAACTCAATCTGTGAATGCACACTGTTGCTTTCCCGCCATTTTAACAGCGCGCTAGCGCTGCCTACTGACTGGCCGCGCGGCGATTAGTTCGAAATTTGAATAGCAACAACGCGCTGCATGCTGCTCACTAGCTGGAGTCGTGCGGCGGCGATCAGTTCCATATTTGAAATGGCAAATAATACTGTTATGGAATTTGTATGGACTATAACTAAACTATTTGCTTTGGTAACAGACGCGTTTTTTATGACCCGCTTTACATATTTAAAACCGGTGGAATTACATCAGCTTTACGAGCAAGGGTGTTAAAAATATATTTATTTATTTATTTAATAAATACCTTTGGGCTCTACCAATAGTCGGTCGGGGGCATCCTGAAAATGACGAATGGCTCTGACCGTTATGTTATGATGCGGACACCGCGTCTCACTATGTAAAACCGAAAAATTTCACGATCGTTCGAGGCTAATTATGATTGTATAGTAAAGGAAGAATGATTTTTACAACATGCAGTTCACTGTACGGGTGGATGTGTCGACTCGCCTGTAGAATGTTTCCATGCGACCACACAAACTCAGAGCTGGATCCGAACGCTTATTTCGTTGAGGCCTACCGGTCCATCTGTATTAATTAGGTGTCTAATTCACATAGCACCTAATTATGTTGAACCGTCCATCGTACCCTACCTGTGAGAATTCAGAACGCTACCACAGAGTCCACCAATCCGCTCGGGTCGCTCGACCGATGATAGGTGCCTGATCACATTTTCATAGCAATGTTGTGGAGGGACAACACGATGTGGACAAAAAAAAGCAGAGGCGCGTTGAATAAAATTAATCGCGCCTTTACATTAACACCAGTTTCTAAATTAAATAAGCCATTGGTAGTAACAGAAGATGTAAGTATAGTAAAGGAGGGAACAATGAATTTATTCCGCAACATGACCAGAGTATTGTTTACGTGGATGTATCGAGTCGCATGTAGAATGTTTCCATGCGATCGCACAGACTCAGCGCTCGACCCGAACGCCTATTTCGTTGAAGCCTTCCGGTCGATCTGTATGAACTATGAACCGAGTGCATCAACCAGCTGATGCAGTCGTCGGTCGGGGTTGCCCGACCGATAATATTGACACGTCTGACGGAATATTAATAGCAACACTTTGGCCCAGCGGTTTGGCATACGGTCAATATAAGAATAAATTCGCAGTCGGTACTCGGAGCGCCCTCAAGCTACTACAAGAGCATGCGCGCGACCGTATATCAAGGTAGTTAAGGTTTATATTAAATTGTGGTCTTCAAATGCGCTCCGCTGCGCCTCCAGCGGTGTGCGCTGGGCCTATAAGTGAACTTGTTTCTAAGCGCATCTTGTTGGTGCGCTGACGTTAGCGTGAACTACATAATATATTTTTTTGTCCCAAATATCTGCCAACATAATGACATCACAAAACGCTTTATCGCACACTTTGCGGCGAGCATTCAAGTCAATGTCATCGGTGCCTTATTTTAAAAGATTTATTTTTAAATGATTGTCTACTATATGGCGGAGAAGCTCGTGGCTAAATAATAACAGCCGGCTTGGGTTGATCTTTACGTTAAGCCGTGCTTTACCTACGTTGATCAGTGGATGGGTGACCACCCTTACAATTTTTACTATAATTCCTAAACTAATGAAGTTATCTTCGTAAATCCTGTTGTGCTATTGGTTTTAACCATAGATTTTAGAGTATAAAGGGTCTAAAACACCTCTTAACGAAGCCGAAAGGCACTTGTTCTCCCCGTCAATGCGATCATTTTTTTGTTCTACACCATACCTGGGAACTTTCTAGTTACGGAGATATTGGGGGTCAAAGTTCCAACTTTTCACAAGTTTTTAATGTAAGATTTTTACTTTAAACACTTATACTACCCCCGTATTATTCAATCCATCCATCAGCACAATGTTTTGAGTGCGATACATTGAGTTTTACCACAAAATATGATATTTCACCCCAAAAAAAACGTTGTTTCCCAGCAATAGTTTTTGCGTAAAGTTACTTAGTTTGATGTACAGAATGCTTGGTTGACGGCTTCGTGATGAGGTTGTTTACACCCTGTGTATGAGATCACTTTGCGTGTGAAGTCAATTTTTCCTTATAAATTAACATAAATCAGTCTTGTAATGATTCTAATATGAAAACCAACTATAAGTACCTAACTCTTTTAAAAGCTAATTAGAAACTACATCACAATAAAAATATATTTGTGCAGTCGTGCTCTGTTAAAACGTGTGCTTTGCACCGCCACACCGTGTATTGGCTCTAACTACACACATCAAAAGTATCTAGGGATCAACATATATTTTTGCAATAACTTTTCTCCTGATTGATATTAATTAAAATTTTCTTTAAGGATTCATCAAATAAAGTGTTTTCGTTTGTCACAGTAACGATAAACCAAGTCACCTTTGCATTAATAAAGAAATTTGCCATTTTCCTAATAAAGGGATTTTTGACATTTGAACCACTAACATTAAAGTTCGAAAAAAAGACTGAAATAACAGTTTTCTTTAAAATTTTATTGGGTAACTTAAACAATTAATAATCCGTGTTTCTACCGCGAACACTAACAACACAAGAACATCGGTTTGGCATACTCAAAATGAGTTCATCCAAATCACGCTGTGGAATGGCCGCCCATGTTCGTTGCAACAACAAAAAAAGGTCTTCTTGCGACTGGATACCCTCCATATTCGGCAGAGCTCTTCTCTGTAGCATATCCCATGCATGCTCAATCGGGTTCAAGTCTGGCGACTGAGCAGGCCAGGGCAGGACATTGATGTTAGCTGCGGCGAGAGTCTGTCTTACAACTCTTGCGGTGTGCGGTCGTGCATTATCATGCATTAACTGAAATAAGGGACCGATTTGCACTTGTAGAGGAACGATGACGTCTGATACAATCGTCTCAGCATAAATTTGAGCGTTGAGGTTGCCTCTGATCCAAATCAACTCAGTTCTTCCGCCGATCCAAATACCCGCCCATACCATGATGGTTCCACCACTATAAGGATGGACTTCCTGGCAGGATTTTAATCGCTGTTGGCGTCCAGGGGTTCTCCAGTGTCGTATACGTCTTGTATCCGGTCTCATACCAAAACGAGACTCATCAGAAAAGCACACGAAACGCCATTGTTCTTCTGCCCAATTTCTGTGTTCAAGAGCCCATTGATATCGAATCCTACGATTGTGCATTGCTATAGGTGGTACCCGTAGCGGTCTTCGGGAATGAAGGTTCACTTCATGCAAGCGGTTTCTGACTGTTTGGTCGCTAATTAAGTTCCCTGAAGAGTGATGAAGCCTCACGGCTAACATCATGGCGGTTATTGTTGGAGCTCTTCGAGTTAAGATTTGAATGTATCGGTCTTGTCTCCGTGTGGTGCAGCGATACCGTCCTCCATGGCGCTCAGCCACGGTACCAGTGCTTCGGTAACGTGTCCAAAGTCGACTGATAACACTCTGACTTGTATTCAGAGCTAAAGCTACAGTACGTTGCCGGGAAGCAGCTTCTATCATTCCCACGGCTCTGAGCATTTCTTCCCTGCTTAAATGACGTCGCCGCTCCATAATAACGTTGGTTTTAATCAGTAGTAGGGAAACAGTAGCACTAATAATGTCTTCAATGCGTTGTATGTTTTTATAGGGAAAATATTGACAGCTTATTTTCATCTTTTACTCGAATTTGATTGAGAGTTCCTGATTCAAATTATGAAATGCACCAAAACGGATCCATATAAATTTATAAAATCATAAATTTATTACAAAGCCACATCTCAATCTCAAGAAATCCGCATAAAAATGCTTGATCCCTAGACATTTTTGATGTGTGTACTAGCGACCCGCCCCGGCTTCGCTCGGGTGCAATGTAGATATAAACCTTCTTCTTGAATCCCTCTATCTATTAAAAAAAAAACCGCATCAAAATCCATTGCGTAGTTTTAAAGATCTAAGCATACATAGGGACAGACAGACAGACAGCGGGAAGCGACTTTGTTTTATACTATGTAGTGACTGGTGAACCACCGTACGGTTTCTATATCTTCTGATCATCTTAAAACTAAATAAAATATCACCGAATATATACATCATGGCACATCAGCAGATCATCAAGCCGTGGGTAGTGGGTATCACACGCACGAGATCGTTCCGACTAAAAAGTGGTTACGATCCTACACATTTTATTTTATCCATACAATGTTTGGAGATACCCATTGGATGTACCGTCTACTATGGGTATTATACTATATTTGCGAGTTTAACAGTGTACCAATCGGCTTATGGCCAGCAACACAGGATCGTTTGCATGCTTACCAGTAGCATTCATATTCATACCACTATGACCCTACGACCGTGTGCATTTATAACCGACTACGAGTTTATACGTAAACCTAATCATCAACACATCACCTATAACGGTATATTGCTAAACACGAGATATCAAACGCCATAAAAGCACCAAGACACATGATCGCAAGTGGTTTCAGAAATCGTGGCCTCGTCTTCTTCAAGTGTAAAGGAGCGTGTGTTGTGTTGTGTGTATGTATAGTGTTCCACGGGTGCCAATACCCGCGAAGATGCCTTTTTCAAACTCTCGATATAAGTACAATCAAGTATAGAGTCTTGTTATTTACTCTGTATTAGAGGCGGGCAGAACCCGTGGACGGCACACACAAACTAGATGTAATCTAAATAAACAACAATCAATGCGTTCAGCCATGAACGCAACCCAATCCAAGCACATGCGTGCTCACCTCCTAGACTTGCTCGTACACAAAAAACGTGTAAACAACCTCCCGAGTCAAGAGACAATAAAAAACGTACGTCTTACAACTAAATGTGTACGTCTTACAAGATAATCGTATCCGCTGTAGTATATAATTATGATAATGACCATCGAGGTAGATTGGTAATATAGAGGAAGTAAATCGGTAGTATAGAATTACGCAGCCTAGGATAACCGCACTGAAATGCACAGAATCTACAACCTAATTTACTTACAATCTAATGATGAAACCTAATTTTCTTACAATCTTAAGGACGAACCGAGACCTTGGGTCTCCGATAATTCCTTACCAAATAACGTATTCCGCAGAACATATTCATGTACGATACTAATTATATGCTTAGTCTAGCTTAGACTTAATGTATAATAACACGCATATAATACGAGCCTTGCCAGGAGGAGGAACACGATTCAGACACACACACACATAATTATGATTGCTATTTTCACATTTTGTAACTTAAATCTAGGAGTCTATTGGTTTTGTTTGGTTGAGCCGAACGGAACCAAAGCCGTGGGGGACTCGATGATCCTTTGTGCATCATTCTTACGATATTCAATCACGGATCGGACACTTGGCGCGAGATTGTCATGCTACCTATCGCCCTACATGTAGGCCGCGCATACTTTACTTGCGAAGGGATCCGGATCCCTCACGTCACCAGTTTGACTTCGCTCGGTGTGGACTAAGTTAGTCGACCCGGGAGCCCTAGGGCACCACATTAGTCTTTAGCCACAGCAGAGCTCAACTCACGCCACCGGAGCCGAGTCTGAGGGGGTGAGTAACCATAACATTGGTTTAACGAGCTACAGGCAAAACGATTGGAGTGACTGCGCTCCGATCGTATCGATGATTTAATTAGGAACACAAAAGTGTAAGGCAATCTCGACACACAAGTAAACGATGCAAAAGACAATTGAACAAAGTAAGAAATAACATACGAAGGACTCAGCCCATAGCTGGCGCTGTCAACGAACGACTGTAGTTAGTTTATCGTCTGTCGTGGCCTAATTATACCCACCGACACAGATAATAGGTATAATAATTATTGTATTACACGGAATGTGTCATCTCTTCACAACAATGACCCGATAAGCGGAATGCACGTGTGAGTGACGAATGTGCAAGCCATGACAAAGGAATACAATCATAAATCCGTAGGATTGGTCATGTCAGGTGGGAAATTTTTAATGATTTAGGTTAATTAATTCCAATTCCAAAGATTTACCTATACGAGTACAATCATATTTGTTTAAAACTTATGATTGTAATGACTAAAGGATTTTAGAATTTGCGTTGACCCCATTTTATATATGCACCACATATGCACCAAAGGGTACCTACATGCTGGGGCTTGCTTGGATTATATTGGAACATTTGGTAAATCATTGATTTTTTATAGGATTAAAGTACTTAGGTATTGGTAAGAGTGGGTATTGTCTATGTGCAGCATCATATGGTAAGAATAAAAGATCAAGCATGATTTACACTACAATCATACCGGATCCTATAATTCCTTCAACTTAAATATTTGGATCTGTCAGATCATGTATGTCACAAGAATCCTTAATTAAAATCATGTATGCTCATGTAGCTGTATGAATCCTTCAAATCATGCATATAAATGCACATAAAACCTTTAAAATATCATGTATGGAATCATGCATGAATCCATCGAATCAAACTTAAACTCAAACTCAAAGCATTTATTTCAATTAGACCATTACGGCACTTTTGAATGTCAAAATTACAAATAAAAAACAAAGCTACAGTCCCAGTCACAAGGCATAATAACTTGAGAAAGTACTGTATTTGCCCATTCCCTAGCGTAGATCTCTATGAAGAAGAACGGGCAAGAAACTCCATGGACACTCTTTTGAATCAAAATATTGTTACAAAATCTTGGTTACATCATTAATTTTGAAATTATACATATATATGTGAGAACGATGTAGAAAGACGTGCACATTAAGAACGTCCAGAGTAGACAAAGACAATCCACGGATGATTCGATGTATGTACCTAAGCTCCTCTAGCGTAGTAGCTCGAATCATGCATGGATTGCATCACAATCAAACTTGGCTCATGGATCAATCATCGGAATCATTGAACACTTACATCGTACCGTATCGAGAACCGCGGCTCGACATGCCCGCATTCAGACGATTTGCATTTCGATGGGGTCATGCATGATTCCATACATCATTTGAAGGTTTTATATATGTGCATTTAAATGCATGATTTGAAGGATTCATACATAATCATACCTACATGATTTTGAAAGATTCTTGTGTTACATACATGATCATAAGGAATTATAGGATCCGGTATGATTGTAGTGCAAATCATGCTGGATCCTATACTCGTAGTATGTTCTTACCACTTTATATCCTACAAAAAATCAATGATTTACCAAATGATTCAATATTATCCAAGCCCCAGCACCCTTTGGTGCATAATTATTTAAAGTTATAAAAATAGGATCACCAGAAATCCTAAAATCCTACAATCATTATAATCATAAGCGTTATACAACTGTGATCGTAAAAAGATCGTATAATCCGAATACCTACTATGTGCCGATCACGGCGCAGAATCAGCGCTTGATGCGAACGCCTAGTTCGTTGAAGACTATTGGTCAATCTGGACACATTATGTGCCGATCACGGCGCAGAATCAGCGCTTGATGCGAGGCGTTCGTTGAAGACTATTGGTCAATCTGGACACATTCTGTGCCGATCACGGCGCAGAATCAGCGCTTGATGCGAACGCCTAGTTCGTTGAAGACTATTGGTCAATCTGGACCCAATTATGTGCCGATCACGGCGCAGAATCAGCGCTTGATGCGAACCCCTAGTTCGTTGAAGACTATTGGTCAATCTGGACACATCATGTGCCGATCACGGCGCAGAATCAGGGCTTGATGCGAACGCCTAGTTCGTTGAAGACTATTGGTCAATCTGGACACATCATGTGCCGATCACGGCGCAGAATCAGCGCTTGATGCGAACGCCTAGTTCGTTGAAGACTATCGGTCAATCTGGTCAGTTCATGTCAGTTCGCATTAGACGCTTGCTACAGACCTTTAGTTAGACCCACGCCTTTCATTAACCGACTTAAGTACAATACAAACTACTCATATAGTAAAGGCGAACGATAGGCGACGAATGAATTTTATAATATGCTACATGAGCCGATCACTGTACGGGTGGATGTGTCGACTTACCTGTGGAATGTTTCCATGTGACCACACAGACTCAGAGCTGGATCCGAACGCTTATTTCGTTAAGGCTTACTTACCGCTCGATCTGTGTCAACTATGTGTCGATTTCACATAGAAGTTGATTATGTTGAACCATCCATCGTACCCTGGCTGTGTGATTTTTATTTTTTGTTATTCAATCTGAACGCTACCACAGTATTCGGTCGGGTCACTCCGCCGATGTTTGGCGCCTGATCACATTTTCATAGCAATGTTTTGGACTAACAACAAGATGTGTTTAAAAAAAGTAATTAAGTAATACATTAACACCAGTTTCTAAATTTAATAAGCTATTGGTAGTAACAGCAGATGTAAGTTAGTAAAGGAACAATGAATTTTATCTGCAACATGACCACAGTGTTGTTTACGTGGATGTATCTAGTTGCATGTAGAATGTTTCCTTGCGAGCGCACAGACTCGGCGCTTGACCCGAACGCCTATTTCGTTGAAGCCTATCGGTCGATTTGTATGAATTATGTCCCAACCCAAATGCAGTACGACGAAGCTCCAAACGATTTGTCTATGTATGTATGCTAATTGCCAAATGTACGGAGCTTCTTCGTTAAGATCTCAAGCCTGGTTGTTCTGAACAGGATCGCTATTAGCCGGATCCACATCATCTACACCAGACGATCCAATTGCGGATTGATTCGGATTGCCGATCCTGCGATCCGGGAGCGTGGAGCATGGATCATGATTCGTTTGACAGCGTTTTTTGCGCTTTACGCCGCTCCTACACGCTCCAGCCGATCCACACGTCACTGATCCGCCAACAGTTCAATATTTGAACTGACACACACAACCGTCTACGCCAGGCGCGCCAAGAGACTGACTGAGGCACTTAGTGCTTAATCCATCATCATAAATCCTAAGGCAAGAAGTGTCCACACCAAACGCTCCCCTGGAGAGCGCGATCGGAGTGCGTTGGATCGTCTTGTGTGGTTCCGGCTATTGCCGCCTGACAAGATATTCCAATATGTTATTGTGGGTTAAAAGCTACGTAAGTATAGTAAAGGAAGAATGATTTCTATAATATGCAACATGATATCACTCTACGGGTGGATGTGTCAACTCGCTTTTGGAATGCTTCCATGCGACCACACCACAGACTCAGAGCTGGATCCGAACGCTTATTTCATTGAGGCCTACCGTTCAATCTGTATAAACTATGTGTCGAATTCACAGAGACCCAACCCACATGGCCCGACCGATGATTGGCGCTTGACCACATTTTCACAGCAATGTTTTGACGAACAACAAGATGTTTTAAAAAAAAATAAAGGCGCGATGAATTTTATTCATCGCTCCTAGTTTCTAAATTGAATAAGCTCTTGGTAGTAGCAGGAGATGTAAGTATAGTAAAGGAACAATGAATTTATTCCGCAACATGACCAGAGTATTGTTTACGTGGATGTTTCGAGTCGCATGTAGAATGCTTCCATGCGATCACACAGACTCAACGCTTGACCCGAACGCCTATTTCGTTGAAGCCTACCGGTCGAGTCGATCTGTACGAACTACGCACCGAGCTATCAACTAGCTGATGATGAACGTTACACTCGACAGTCGAGGTTGACCGACCGATAATATTGACGCCTGACGAGATTAACAGTCAACAGTTATTTGTTTCTAAGCGCATCTTGGTGCCCTGACGTAACCACGTGAACTACCATACAGTTTATATTTTTACACGACCTTACATTTTATGTCTGCCCTATCCGTTCGGTATTTACAGGATGATTGTTTTTTTTTGCCGTTCTGCCATCTGCCGTTAAATTATAACATCACAAAACACGATGACGCGATGATGATGCACCTGGCGCTTATCGCATCGCACACTTCGCGGCGAGCTCTAGTGTGCTCATAACTTTACTGTGTAAACATTCAAGTCAATGTCATCGGTGCCTTATGGACGCGCGGAAGAACATTAAGTATATCTACATATTATTCTAATAGATTTCTTTTTAGAAATCAAGACTCTAGACTAAAGGATTACAAACTTACAAATCTGGTGACGCCGGCGCCGGGATCACCAAAGACAATTTTATTAAAGAAACCTTGACGCAATGACACTTAATCTGAGATTTCAGTTTTGATTCCCATCCTATTTATTAGGCACAAAATATACCACTCTCCTCGTAGATCTTACTCACTCACTGGCTCTTTTTGCACACAGGATACGGTTATTTTTTCCGTGTAGCTCGTCCTACTGATAAGGATGGACAATGGACATACTACTACTACTACAACAGCCCATAACGTCCACTGCCTGACATAAGCCTCTCCCATGATGGGAGGAATTTGCCGTAATCTCCACGCTTGGCAGGCGGATTGGAGATCGCAGTGATGAAAGACTAACAGAAAACGCTGCTGCCCATTCTCTGGTCTACGGAGGCGCAAGGTGTTCTGCCTCAGACATTAGTCGCCTTATACGACACCCGTGAGTGTAATGGGTTGGTTCTATTCTAATCTGCCGGATTCCACACGGCTGCCGGATGCCAATGGGCATGCAGGAAAATAATTATAAATCAAATAGCTGCGAGTAAATGCACAACCAAAGGTATCTGTGTCTATAATTTTATATACCTATTTCTCCTGCCTTTATCCAACTTACTTGCGGTATCAATCCGCTTACCAGTTGGATTGGAGTCGGCAGCATGTCTTCTTCTTCCATACTTCTCAATTACTCGTCATGTTAGCAATCACCTCAATTCTAGTCATATTATTTTTCACCATCGTTTCAGTAAATCCATCGTTTCTTTGGTCTTCCTCTAGTTTTACATTTACGTTCAAAACTTTCCTCTTTCCGCATCCTTATTTCTCCGCATCACATGCCGATTACCCAACACAACTTTTCAGACACCGGCGGCGGAGTCACTAACACTAATATGATGATACAGAACATCAGCAGAGGTATTGTATAATTATCACTTGCTTCGGTGAAGGAAAACATCGTAAGGAAACCAGCATGCCTGAGAGATATTTCTCGACGGCATGTAAAGCCAAGTCAGAGGCACATGGGCGGCATAAAAACTCTGACACTAACCACACGATTAAAGAAAGAAAAGCAGAGGTGTACCTAACAGTATTACACCCACATTTCGCCAATTATGTTTGTCCTATGTAATAAGGGGCCTGCACCGTTGCTGAGCATGGGGGTCCTGGATTCGATTCACGGGTTGGGCATAAAGTGCTATTGGGTTTTTCCATTAGAAAATGTCTCAGTAGTAGCCCGGAGTTTGGAAGTTGTTGGTTAGATAGCCCCGTGCCCCGGACAGTACGTTGAGCCGTTGGTCCTGCATCTGATCTCTCTCCGGTCGTGTCGGATTCCCGTCCCATCGGACTATGAGAGAAAAGGAACAGAGAGTGCACCTTTGCCTGCGCACACACTTGTGCACTATAATATCTCCCGCGCCGATGGCTCCGTGACCGAAAACGGTAAGGAGTGTGATATACTGATAAACGTAGCGTGAGCTTTAAGGTTCTGTCGTTTGAGTAGTCCAAACGTATCCCGGGCAGCGAGCACACGTAGGTACCCTTAGAGTTCATCTACTTACTGATAATTTGGTAATTTTTTTCTAAACCCAACTAGTGTTACTAGTGAATACCACAAGGAGGACTATTAGTATTAATAAGGGGCGAGTATTTTGCCATTAACCGGGATATATTCAGACTCCGGGGCCGCTACTCAGAAATTCCTGATGAGAACACCCAAAAGCACTTTACCCGACTTGGGAGCCGAACCCAGGATCCTATGCCAAGCAGTAGTGCTTGTGACTCTAGATCAACGAGGCAGAATAAAAGTGCAATAGGTAAATGAAGCCAGAAGTTTTTAGGCCAATGGGTAATTTATGGCTACAGATTATTCTTGTAAATAGTGTGTTCTTGACAATTCAAAACACTTAAAATTATTTTAACTTTTGTGAAATGATATTTTAACATAGCATAAGATCACGCCGTCAATCACCAAATGGTTAGGCGAAGGAGTTCCTAGCATTTTGTTATTTACAATATACTAGGTGTAAACGATCCTTCACGAATCCGTCAACCAAGCATTGTGTACACCAGACTTATTTACAACTAAATAACAAATAGTTGCTGGGAAACGACTTCATTGTTTGGGGTGAGAATCCCGTTTTACGATAGGCACTAAAACCGTTGTGCTATTGGATGCAGTAAATAGTAAAGCGGGTCTTGGAGGTATCACCCTTCCCCTCCATCGTATCTCGGAAACTAGGACACGGGTACCGGTTTAAATATTTCTGATTTGTATCCAAAACTATTGAGGGGCGTTGAAATTTGTATACCCTCCCTTCTCCTTCCCAACTTCCCCTAAAATTGAAAGGGCTGTCTGAGTCAAGTTAGTAACATTAAACGCTTGGAAAAAGACGGAATGACCTCCAATATTTCCGTTACTAGAAGGTTCTTAAGTATGGTCCAGAACAAAAAATTGATTGCAATTACGGGGAGAAGAAAGGAGAAAGAGTGCCTTTTGGCTTCTTTAAGGGCCTATTTAATATACAAAATATTTGTTATTGATCAAATAAAACTCACATAAATCTCGATGCGTCCATGTCGTCAGCAGATGCACAATAGACTATCATCGATAACAAATAATAATGCGTACAATAATTAAAACGTAATTAATGATTAATTAGTAACATCACCACGTAACTGCAAAACTCTAACTATACCTAGGTACTAATAAAGATCATTTTGATAATAGTTTAATCATGGATTCTTTGAGTAGTATTATCAGCCTTGATATTGTTCCCGCTGGGTCCCAGGCCTCCTCAATTCGAGATGTAGTAGAAGTGCTTCAGTTACTGTAAAAGCATTTTGAAAATATTTAACAATAGGCATGACGACAGTATCAAAAAATTGCAAATCTATTTAGTCCATCAGTTATACGAGTATTGGAAATTAATGGACACGTATTTTTTGTTTTTGTAACAACAACAACAACATCAGCCCATAACGTCCACTGCTGGACATAAGCCTCTCCCATGATGGGAGGAATTTGCCGTAATCTCCACGCTTGGCAGGCGGATTGGAGATCGCAGTGATGAATGACTAACAGAAAACGCTGCTGCCCACTCTCTGGTCTACGGAGGCGCAAGGTGTTCTGCCTCAGACATTTGTCGCCTTTATACGTCACGCCTTGGTATAATTTTTAGCTAGTTCTGACGTCACCAGCCCCCACTCCCGAGTTTTGATGCGTTTTATCTTTGTCAATATTCATTGATTTGTTTTTGTAAATCAATGAATATTGACAGTCTCGTGACGTAGGTATTGAGAATTTTAAAAGCGTCATAATTATCTTCGTCAATATTGGTTTACGTAACAAAAGAGAAAACACGGGTCAAATATTTTTATTTTGATAATCTAACTGACGGACTAATTAGATTTTTTTTATCGTCGCGCCTATTATGCAGGTAGGTACCCAACTGATCATCATTTCTGCCCATAGCCCATTTATTTGGGGTCGGTACAGCAAGTCTTCTTCTTCCATACTTTTCTATTAGGTACATCATCTCCTTTCTTGCCATATTATCCTTCTCACAGTCCGTTCATCGTTTCGTTGGACTTCCTCAACTTTTATTTTCCTCATTTCTCCGCATCACATACCAAGTCAACCGATTACCACACAACTTTTCAGTCCCTGGCCATCGATCACTAATAAAATCCCTGGCGCCACTTTTAGGCTTCCTCATATTATGTACCTACACATTTCTTATTTTATCCATTCACGTAATACCACACATTCCTCTTAGCATTCATCCATTTTGTGGCCTATAATTCTTAAGTTTACCAAACATGAAGTGCTTAGGTAGTTTAGTAACAGTCAAACTTACATACTTTCAAGGTAACAGGTACCGTACTTTCAAGGTATATAAAGGTCAATATCAAAATATTGACTTTTATATACCGTAGAAATAAGGGCGGGTTTCCTAGTTGTGTGACGTCATGGTCCGTAGAGGCCTTTCATAATGAATTCTCAAGCGAATTCCTATGAATACAAATTGAATTTGCAAATATGTACATAGTACCTCTGTATTGACTACTTAACATACACCTACCTTAACAATTTAAGTTCTTACCATAGCATAATGCATAATCGGCTTGTAATATTCCCACAGAGGACACTTGCCTCCTGTGAGTGGATCCTCTCTATGAGAGGGAACGGGCTTGCACCACCCCGGCGCCCGCCACGAGGCCAGTGCGGATAGATAGATGTCACATGTCTTTGAATACTTAGGTCTAGGACCTAGAGAGTACTCTGGTCATGTTGTATAAAACTTTCATTCTTTCTTTCTTTACTACACTTACATCCTAGCTGAACGCTTAGTCAATTCTGAAATACTAGTTCCCAAAACACCTAAACGTTTCTTAAACACTCCATGTTGTTGACTTAAAACATTGCTATACATATTTTGTCAGGCGCCAATAATCGGTCGGCCGATCTGTTATGTGCCCTATAAATCTATAATTCCATGATAGGTTCATAGTTGCTTATTTTATCGAGACAAGAAATTAATTGAGCGTCGGATCTAACTGTAATAATGTTATATACATTAATAAGATATACATAAACTCAGGCCTTTTTTCCCATGAGGGTGGACAGAAACCACAGAACGCCACATGCTACGATCCACACTCCTCGCCCACGTTCATATATATACATCTGGTTTCTGGTCATACACGCACGTCGGTTGCGAGACTGGGAGTGTAGTAGTACTGTATGCGTACGTGGAGTTCGGTAGGTAATTGTCCTACGAGATCGTTACCGGGATAAAAAGTATCATTGTTCGTCCAGTTTATAAACTATCTGTGTACCAAATTGCATCCATATCCGGTCAGTAGCTTTTGTGTGAAAGAGTAACATGCATAATAATAGAATATGTATAAGATAACGGGATATAAGAAAATACTTAATAAAAGCAAATTATAATTTAATTATTTCTCATTATGATACAATACTTAAGTACCTACAATAATTAATATACAAAATCAATTGACTTGATAACTTTGATCACAGATCTAAAGAAAAAACATAATTAAATTTTATCATTTTTAAATGCGACGAAATATTTTAATTATTTAAATGAAATTATTCACTTAAAATGATGCTCGTTACTTGATTCAAAGACTTCAATTGATCTTCTACAAATTGTAACAGAAATAACAGTATGGACAAATAACTAAGGACAATTTGTCGAAAAAAAATTGGCCTTCCCATACAAAACAATTAGCTGACGGCTGACGCAATTAGTATGAAGAGCCCATATTTTTAGAAGCTTGTATTTAATTCGCAATATTTGCATGTTGGACTAGAGTTGTCAATGTAGCTCACAGAGTCTGAGTTAGTAAGCTGAAGTGGCAATAGGCCGGTCATTTTAGCCGTAGAACCGTTGACCGTTGGGGTTAGACGTGTTTTTGAGTGGAGACCGCGAATCGGTAAAGGTGGAACGCCCTCATGCGAGCGTGGAGTGACGATCTTCGCAGAGTTGCTGAGAATCAAGTTGAGTGGCGTGCGATTAAGGAGGCCTATGTCCAGCAGTGGTCTACTGTAGGCTGATAATGATAATTTGTATGTTTGGCTTCATATCAAGAACGCAGCTTAATTTTACTTGTTTTTTTTTCAAGCATCTTCGTCATTCCCACTATCCGTAGACACCTCACCGTCCCCGATAAAAACTTCCTCATCAGCTATATAATTAGGAACAGACCTATTGACCTGAAGAACCGACGCCATAGCCATTCCTGTCCCAAACGTGTACTCTATGGGCTTCAAACTCTCATCCACATTGTCTATGGGCGGTATCGGTCTATGGTTCGGGTGATTTTTTCTTCTAACCGCTCTGTGCCGGCGGACATCGTGTAGTAAAGCCTTCTGTTTTTCTTTGTAGTACTCGAAATCGGTGTCAGAAGACGAAGGAGTCCATTCTAAATCTTTTTTTGTGAACTTTACTTCGTTATTTATATTTTGTTTGACTGTTTTGTTGGCTGTACCCGCTTCTACGTCGCTAAGGTCTTCGGATAGGCCGCTGGAGTCTAAATCGTTTTTTTCAGACCGTATATATTTACACCATTTTGTAATATAGTAATCATTTAAAGAACTTATAGTTAAAAGTTTACTTTTAAAATTTAGTTTCGCATTGGCCTCATAGATGACGCCACTTATGTCTGTCTCTTTGCTGTATTTCGCTAATTTATATTTGTATTTCTTATCCTTATTTTTTATTACTTTAAGTTTGATATACAGAGACCTCTTTTTAGGACCATTTTTTCTTAAATTTAATTTTTTTATATACCCTTTCCTCTCCATGAATTCGTCAAGATTTATTTGACGAGGGAATTCTGGTATGTCCTTCAATTCTGGCATTGTTTTAGCAAGAGCTTGCCTCTCTCTTTCTCTCATAACATCTTCTCTTTTGCCCAATTTTCTTTTCAATTCACATAAAACAATTTTATTTGTCTCCTTTTCTTTTTTTCCAGGAGCTGTTGTGAGGTCTCCTGCTGCCTGAATACTCGAATCATCATCCGTTTTCACACAATAAAAAACTTCATCTTTACTCTCTGGATCCCGGTCTTCTATTTTCAAAATGTCCATATTCTCAACCATAACCTCTTTGTCTTCAAATGTAACTTCTTTAACATTCTTATTTTGAATTTTCTTCAATCTCAGTTGCGAGCTCTGAACAGTTTTCAAACACTTAGCAAGACTATCGATAATGTCATCCATATCTCGATTCAGAACTTCCAAATCGATTTCCTGTTTATTCATAGCGCAAGAATCGAGAAAAATATCCAAACTATTCGATTTATTTAAAATCAATTTTAATTCTAGACAAGATTTAGCTATCCCTGTATGTATATCAGAATATAACCAATTATCAATGAACGCTGTACCTAATTTTTTATTGTCAGTGTCTTTGTTGCCAGAATTTTTTAGTAGTCTGTACATTCGGTCTAAAGCTTCAAAGTTATGTTGAAACTCTTTCGTGACGTGAGGTATGACCACTGTGTGGAGCCAATGTATGCGTTCGTTGTGATTCTTGTATACTCGCTGGGCGTGGAGAGGTGGCACAAAGTGGGCCATTGCCACGTGTTTCAGAAACGTTGATTGAACTACTAGGAATGCGTGGTGGATTTTCTGTAAAAAAAAAAGTTCAATATTATAATTCTTCTTACATCGTGAGGAAACTAGCATGCCTGAGAGATATTTCTTGTACAGCCAAGTCAGAGGCCCATGGGCGGCATAAAAACTCTGACACCAGGTTAGGCACTAACCACACGATAAAGAAAAAAGAATACTATAATTATTTATTTTAAATAGCTATCAGGAATGTCTAATAGGACCTCGTAGAAGATAGTGGGACGAGCTAGACAAAACCAGCTAGACCAATAAGGCACTTTTGAATGTCAAAAAAAGCAAAACTACAGTCCCAGGGTGCATTCCGTAATAGAAAATAATCGCTCACAGCGCTCACATCGATATTTTGCGTTCCGAATTAGATATCACGATTATGACAGCTAAGAGCTATCATCAATTCGGAACGCTCGTGAACGCGTTGACAGTGAACATAACCCCAAACCAAAACATTTCACAAGACCTATTTTTGAAAATGGAAGTTATGTTGGTTGACTCTATCGACTCTGATAACTCAGATTTTGAGATAGAGAACGACGATTCGTCCAGTGATCAAAAGGATGACGAAAGCGTTGTTTATAATGGCGTATTTTGCTCCCGGCACAGATTTACCCCTTCCCACGAATTACAAATTACATAGATGCAACGGTAATTAAATTGTTCATGAGTTTGAAACTCATTTAATTTTTTGTAAATCAAACAAAACAACACAACCTGTAAAAGTAAATGTCATTTTTGACAGCGCTCACGGTGATATATTTGGGGCATGGTCGGTGTAATCGCAAGATGGCGCATGTCATGACGTCATCTATGACGATTCAAGGGACATCGATATCGCGCTCACGATAATTCGGAACGGGTTTGTGGACGCTCAAATCGATTACAGCATAATTCGGAACACAGCCCCAGTCACAAGGCATAATAACTTGAGAAAGTACTGTAGTTGCCCATTCCCTAGCGTAGATCTCTATGGAGAAGAACGGGCAAGAAACTCCATGGACACTCTTTTAAATCAAACAATTGTTACAAAATCTTGGTAACGTCATTCATGTTGAGTCATCATTAAATTTGTGGACTGTACTATACTATGTTTGGCTGGTCTTCAGTGAATAATAATAGATTATGCACCGAGGGGCTAAAGTTGTGTCTTATGTCACAGGCGTCATATTGAATCTCGAGCGCAATGAAGGAATAGGAATCCTGAATGCAGCGAGGGATTCAAGCTAGCCCAAGGCAAAGACACCTTTAGCCCAGAGGAGGATACTCTACTTTTTACACCTACTGTGAGAAAATAATAGCCATAGTACGAAAAACAAAGTATTTATTAAATAAACAAACAGTAAGAATAAATAAATTAACTAATGTTACAGCCAATTACTATTACGGTATTACGGCGCGGTACGGTATTTGTTATTATTAATGCCAGTTTTAATGTTATTCCATTCCTTTTAAAAAATGGTTCGTAGTTATCTAATTATTCTTACAATATTATATCTTCGAAAACATGGCAACGATATGAAGAAGCAGTCGTTATGATTTTGTAGGAAATCGAGAATATCATCCGTCGCGTAGTAAGGGTATCGAGAATAGCTTTCCTCTTTCTGGCACCAAAGGGTGTTTGTTAGTACTATACTGCCAATTTAGCTGAGCATGTGAGATTCCAAATTTAAATCACATTATTGACCAGCGGGTCATTATTGACCCAAACGTCTCAAAATATCTAACAGAACAGGCCGCACTAATGAACAAACTTTTGGCTGATATAGGGGAAATTAAGTCCCAAAATTCTGAAATAAAGGCATCTAACGTTGAAATTCGTAAGTCAAATGAAAAGATGGTAGAATCTATGTCGTTTATAAACAAACAGTTTGAAGACATGAAAAAGGAAGTGGAGGACTTAAGAAAGGAACGCCTGCAGCAAAAGCAGTATATAGAAAATTTGGAAAAAAAGATCCTCGACTTACAGTACAAGTCACGATCGTCCGGGATTGAGATTCGTAATATCCCGCAGGAACACACTGAAACTAGTTCAAGCCTCATTAAAACAGTTTCTAGAATCTGCGGTACCGTGGGAGTCTCGGTTCAGGAATCGAACATACGGGATGTATACCGGCTACCAGGAAAGGCATCCAGTTCCAGTTCGGCTACTTCGCGTCCAATAATCACAGAGTTCTCATCAGTACAAACTAAACAGGCATTAATGACGGCAGTAAGGGATTATAACAAGGGAAAAGGAAAGGATGAGAAATTAAATACTGCCATCATTGGTTTACCCGGTGACCCAAAACCGGTTTACATCGCGGAGCAGTTGCCTTCTACTACCAAAAAGTTATTCTATCAGGCTCGAGAATTCGCCAAGAATAATAAATACAAATTCTGCTGGATCTCAAATAGTAACATCTTCTTACGTAAAATAGAAGGTGACAAGCAAGTTTTAATTCATTCAGAAAAGTGTCTTCTGGATCTTGATAACCTAATTTCAATCTGACTGGTATCAGTTAGTTCTTGCTTAATTGTTTTTACTTTGCTTAATTATGTTAAAAACTCGCAAAATATACAATACACTCTAAACACTACATACACAAATCACCACACTACATACACCAAAACTATGATATACACCCAACAACACATACTGACATATATTATAATGCTGCTAATCTACTCTATGTAATACCTTACCCTGAACCAATTTTCAGTTATGATTTAAATTACAAATGGATTCCATAAAAACCATTAACGATGACTTGGACAACCTTGGGCTAGGCCTTTTCATGTAACCCAAAGGATTGTGCAAGTTATTTTGCTACTTCTGAGAGTAATATTAAAATACTACATATGAATATCCGCAGTGTTAAGAAAAATTTTGCTCAATTACAGGCACTAATATGTTTAACGAAAATCGATATTGATGTTATTGTATTAACCGAGTGTTGGCTTAGTAAAATAAACAACCCTCCAGCACTAAATGGTTACTTGTCTCACTCGACGAAACTAACTTCGAATCAAAATGAAGGTGTAATTATTTACTCTAAATTAAGCCTTAACGCCACAATTTGGGAACCCTGCTTGACTAACTCAAACACTCTGGTGTGTCAAATAGATTCCAAGTTTGCATTTGTTGCTATTTACCGCTCTCCATCTTATAATACTGCGGCACATATAGAAAACTTCCTTTCCAGCCTAAATAATATATTAGAGGGTCTGTCTTCATATCCGAACATTGCACTAATTGGTGATCTAAACATTGATATAAAACCTGGAAATAGTAACCCACATAGCTTGGAATATCTGATTTTAAACGCTTCTCATGGCCTAATACCTACTCATTTATTGCCCACCAGACTAGAAAGTTGTTTAGATCACGTGTTGTTAAAATCAAAATTACCATCAACCACAATAGTACTCGAATCTTACATTACAGACCATTAACTTATTATATTGATGCTAGCAAATGCCAAAAGAACCCAAAATCCAAAAATCTCAAAATCTCGTCCTAACATAGACGCGATTAAGTCAGAACTAGAAAATATTAACTTCACGGATATTTATAACATTCAAGACACAAATGAATTGCTAAACACATTTATATCACTAATAAACACCGTAATAATAAATAATACATCAAAAATTATAATTCCAAGGAGGCAAAGAACACTAAAACCGTGGATTACCCCTGGCTTGTTGAAATGTATTCAGAATAGGGATCGAATGCATATGAGATTAAATAAAGCACCTAACAATACAACCCTAAAGATAACTTACACACGCTATAGAAATTTCTGCAATGACCTGCTTCGAAAGCTTAAATTAACCTATGAAAAATGTGAACTTCAAAAAGCCCAATACAATCCAAAAGAACTGTGGAAAACCATTCAAGAAATAACAAATACACGTAAGGTACGCACCAGTCCTGACAAGTCGTTGAAAATATGCGATAGTCCCCAATCCTCGGTGAATCAGGTATGTTCGTTTTTTAGTAACATTGGTAAAAATTTAGCGGATGATATAATTAAAACAAATAGGCAAGCCACGATACCTTCGAACAACGATCGATGCGAAAGTCTAACCCCAATCGACTCTCTTGTCTTACTTGAAGTCAGTGAAACTGAAGTTGACTCGATCATTTCACAATTACGTAATGACTGTGCAGTGGGTTGGGACGGAATATCATCATCTCTGTTAAGAAAATGTCGCCAGGAACTAGTGCCTCCTTTAACCTATATCTGCAATCGCTGTATCCAGACTGGAACTTTTCCTGAAGCACTAAAGAAGGCGATCATTCTTCCAATATACAAGTCCGGGAACAGAGACTGTGTAAATAACTATCGGCCAATCTCAATCCTGCCATCAATTTCAAAAATAATTGAGAAGATCCTCAATAAGCAACTCAAAGGCTTTTTGAACAAACATCACATCATCGCGAATAACCAGTATGGTTTCAAAGCTGGGGTATCGACAGAGGATGCTGTTTTGGATCTGACACAATTTGTGGCTAAGGAACTTGATGGTGGGTCTAAATGTTTGGGTATATTTTTAGACCTCTCGAAGGCCTTCGACACAGTTTCTGTTCCCAAACTCTTAGCAAGGATGGAGCGTCTGGGTGTACGAGGCACAGCACTAGATATGTTTAAAGACTATCTTAAAAATCGCTCTCAGTTGGTTAAAATAGGTGATCATCTCAGTGATGAGGAAACTGTGACCTACGGCGTGCCGCAGGGAAGCATATTGGGGCCCACTATGTTCCTAATTTACATGAATGACCTCTGCAGAATGATTCTCCCTAACTGCAAGATCTACGCGTATGCAGATGACACTGCAATCGTCATTTATGGACCGACTTGGGATATGGTTAAAACAATGGCAGAGAACGCACTAAGTCAGATCATGAACTGGTTTCACGATAGCCTACTAACCCTCAACTTAGATAAAACCTGTTACATCCCTTTCGCAATCCGACGTAATACTATGCCCTCTAAAGACTTCACAATAATTGCCCACTCATGCCAGAACTCATCTGATACTTGTACTTGCCCTACACTGGACAGATGCGATAGTGTCAAATATCTAGGCTTGCAAATTGATGAATGCCTTAGATGGGACAAACAGCTCGATATGATAACTTCCAGAATATTGCGGCTCATCTACGTTTTCAAATCGCTAAGAGATCCCGCTGATATGGGCACACTGAGAATGGTTTATTTTGCACTGTGCCAGTCTATAATTGGATATTGCATTACTGCGTGGGGTGGTGCATCAAAAACCAACTTGCTGAGAGCTGAGAGAGCTCAAAGAGCTGTACTAAAGGTTATGTGTAAAAAACCATACCGATATCCAACTAAACAACTCTACGAGGACTGCGAGGTCTTAACTGTTAGACAACTGTTCATTCTGCAGTCAGCCCTCAGGACTCATAGATCCATGCCCAAATCAAATCCTAAAAAGCGCATAAATGTCCCTTCAGGCGTTAAACATAAAACCTCTTTTGCTCAACACCAATTTTACGTTTTAAGTAAGTATTTATACAAAAATCTGCACAAAAAGCTAAACATACTGGATTTAAATAGATATACGTTAAGGAAAGAATTAAGTAAATGGCTATTACAACAGGACTATGTGGCAACAGAGAATCTGCTAGCTTACATCTTATAATATAATATAATATCATATATGTACTCATAGATCACATCTTACACTTTACATCGAATTATTATATATTCATTACTTTCACGGAATCACTTCCCCCCCACACACACACATCTTCACAGTCACATACCGCACAAACTCATACATACCACACACACCCACACACCCCTACATATACATACATACACATGCACACTGCATGTCTCCTCATTCACACTCCTTGTGTTACTTAGGATTAGTTTTTGTTATTATTTAATTTTTATTTCTGTACAGCTGTTAGTAAAATCATTGACACTGTCTTCACTTGTTTCTGGTTGTGAATATTAACAGAATCCACTTGGCTGAACCCTATCTTTTAAGATACAGGCTAGTCCTAGTTTAAAAGATAGAGTCTACTATTGCATCATAATGTAAATATTATTTTTAAACAATGTATACAGTGCAAACTGCTATGTTTTTTTTTTTTTGGAAATAAATACTTATTATTATTATTTTTGGGAAAAACATGTTCTGTTCTTAGCTCCATGGCTAGTTTAAGCTACGTTAACGGGCTTTAACCAAGTCAACGTAGCGGTTGTGTGTGTGAGTTGTGTGATATTTCATTTTCGTCGATTTGCATGAACTTCCTTACTATTCTGCAGGTATTTAAAATCGCGGCTTTTTGGAGTGTGATATAAATTGAGTCTTTGATGTCTATTAATTTGAGGCTATGGTGGAGGTGGTTAGGTATAACACCCGTGGTAGAGACTACTATGGGTACTACGTACACCTTTTCTTGTCTCCAGATTCTGGTCACCTCTTCTTTCAATTCTGCATATTTACTAATTTTCTCACCAATTGTTTTTTGTAAATTATGTGTGTTAGGGACTGCTATATCTATGAGGTATGTGACTTTATTCACTTTGTCTTGTAGGATTATATCTGGTCTATTGTAGTGAATGGTCCTGTCGGTTAATATGCCGCGATCGTAAAAGAGTTTGTGAGTAGTATTTTCTAGAATTGGTTTTGGGACATACTTATAATAAGGAGTGTTTGAGTCTTGAGTGAGTTTATGTTTGTGTGCTAGGTTTTGATGGATGATATTTGCTACCTGATTGTGCCTGTGAGTATAATCTGTTTGTGTGAGTGTTGTGCAAGCTCCTGTGATGTGTTGGATGGTCTCTGGTTGGCTGTGACATTTGCGGCATTTATCGTTAGTTATCGTGGGGTCTTTTATAATGTATTTCCTGTAATTTTTAGTATTTATTATTTGATCTTGTATCGCAATAATAAAACCTTCGGTTTCCGGAAATAGAGAACCTATTTTAAGCCATTTGTTTGATGCTAGTGTGTCTATATGAGGTTGTTCAAGATCATGGGGATGCCGTCCGTGCAACACTTTCTTCTTCCAATCTTCTAACTTTTGCTTGTGTGGGTCTTCATAGTTGGTGTTTCGTGTATCCGTCTGTTCGTTTAGGTTAAGTGGGGTGTAGCTGTTGTCGTTCATTACTATAGCTTTATGTATGTTACTTGTGCGAGATTTACTGTGAAAGAATGTTTTTAACCTAGTTATTTGTTTCTGCCAAAGATTATGGATATCAATAAGGCCTCTCCCTCCGTTTTGCCGTTTGATAGTTAGCCTTTCTATTGCAGATTTAGGGTGTAGGTTATTGTGTTTGGTAAGTGTGGTGCGTGTTGTTCTCTCGATTTGCTGGATGTCTGTTTTTGACCATTTGATCACTCCAAACGAGTATGTTAGTATGGGAATCGCGTAGGTGTTCAATGCCTTTATTAAATGTTTTCCGGAGAGTTGAGTTTTACATACTGCGATCACTCTTCTCTTGTATTCTGTATTCAATGTGTGTTTAATTGTTGTATGATCTAATCCTTTGAGTTGCTTGTATCCTAAATATTTATATAAATTTATTATTATTATTATTATTTTGGGAAAACATATATTGTTTCTTAGCTTTTAGCTAGTTTCAGCTACGTTAACGGGCCTATACCAAGTCAACGTAGCGTGTGTGTGATGAAATATGAGTGTTGTGAGAAGCATTATCCTCAATCTGCATGAACTTTCTGACTATTCTGCAGGTGTTTAAAATTGCGGCTTTTTGAAGTGTTATATAAATTGAGTCTTTCAGGTCTAATAGTTTTAGGCTATGATGGAGGTGATTGGGTATGACACCCGTAGTGGAGACAACAATAGGTACAACATATACTTTTCCTGCCTCCAGATTCTGGTCACTTCTTCTTTCAGTTCAGCATATTTACTGATTTTTTCCCCTATTGTTTTTTGTAGATTGTGTGTATTGGGGACTGCAATATCTATGAGGTATGTAACTTTATTTGCTTTATCTTGAAGGATTATATCTGGTCTATTGTAGTGAATGGTCCTGTCAGTTAGTATGGCGCGGTCGTAAAAGAGTTTGTGTGTTGTATTTTCCAGGAATCTTTCTGGTACATATTTATAATAAGGAGTGTTAGTGTCTTGTATGACCTTATATTTAAGCGCTAGGTTTTGATGTATGATGTTTGCTACTTGATTATGCCTGTGAGTATAATCTGTTTGGGTGAGTGTTGTGCATGCCCCTGTGATGTGTTGTATGGTCTCTGGTTGGCAGTGGCATTTGCGGCATTTGTCGTTCGTTATTGTGTCAAAGTTAACCTAACTTTAGGTTAAGGTTGCTTGATTTATAATTTGACATTTTCGAGCAGGTGGTGTGAAAATACTTTTTTCACTTCTAATGCTCTGAAAGTGCTTGTTTGTGCAGGACATACTTAGGCTGCACAAAATCGAATTTTGTGCACAAGGGCATTAACGTATCTAGTCATAAATGTATCTATATTAAAGCAAACAAAATGAGCCATACAGCCAAACGCAATAAGAAGTTTATAGATAGAATTTGTTATTTTATAATATTTATTTCAATTTATTTGCCTTATGTGTTTTTTAAGACATAAAAGATATAAAAAGTTAAATTCTAGTACCTACGGTAGGTTATTTAATGGGGTGGGCAACTGGTGGAACTAATGGCGCTAGCAGCGCATGAACCAAACATCGTCATTGATTGAATATCTGTCAATGTCATTTTATATTTCAAAATAGATTGACCTCATTGGTCAGATTGGGTCTAAGCTATGGACGCGCTATCTACAAACAGCTTTGACCAGCCTTCCCCATTAATTTAAGAAAATTATTATTACAAAATTAATTTAATAGAAGGCTGTATAGGTCTGCAGCCCAAGCCTAATATCAATGTCGTAAGATTTCAAAAAAATAAAGCGGCGGGAAACAGCTCTTGTTTATTAATTTCTTCAATTTATACTACTGTTTTATTTCCTCGCAATCGAAGTGAAAAGCAGAGTTTATAACTCGTCCACAAAACCATTTTATCCTCGACATTACTATCAGCCGTCGCCTTCGGCTCGGGCTGCTAAAAGTCTCGGATAAAAATGGTTCGTTTTGTGCACTTGTTGTAAAATCTACTATTTCTCATGGGGGTAAGCAGAAACCACAGAACGACACATGCTACGATCCTTACATGCTCCTTTCGCGTTGTTCACATTCATTCATAAAAAAGTGTCCATGGAGTTTCTTGCCTGTTCTTCTCCATAGAGATCTATGCTAGGGAATGGGCAACCACAGTACTTTCACAGTTTTTATGTCTTGTAACTGAAATTGTAGCTACATTTCATTGTCTCGACAGTTCAAAAGTGCCTGTCACTGGCTTGCTTGATATAAATGCTTTGATTTTGATACATCTTCTGATAAATTGAATTGAAATATAATATGTTTACTCACAGTAAGATTATCACTGGTCTGTTCCACGGCATCCCAAGCCACATCAGCCCTCAGCCAGGGCGCGTTGCCCAAGATGGCGGACGACGCCCTGGACAGTAGTACTGTCAGCTCGCCCTGGTGCCGACAGAGCAGTGTGTGCGTCCACTCTATCACTGTTGTTAGCGAACCTCTGAGGACACGGAGAGGAGGATATTGTTGAATACAGAACCTCCTACTTTGATGTTGGTTAAAGATAGGTACTAGTCAATGGGGTTCTATGACATACCAATCAATTGAGATACTTTTTAAGAGCTGTCAAAACGCGGTTCTCTCATAGTTTTTGTATGGATTGCAAACTGTGATATCACTGTTTAGTCAACTCAATGACTCAACTATTTATTGATTTCAAAACAACTAAAAATCAAATTTGGCCATTAATTGAAAATAAATCGGGTTTTCTGGCCCAAATTGTTTTTTTTTTAGAGATTGGTGTCTTGGAATTATTGTTTTATGGTGTCATCTACACTATTCTCTTTTTTATTAATGCAGTCGGCACTTCCTACTTTTTTGAATTCAGTTAAAAATGTTTAAAAAACAAAACAACGTACTTATAAAAGTTGGTTACGAAACTTGTGGAGTACTGTACTTTTTTTGAAGTCGGCAAAATAATGAGGTAATCACATAACCCCGTACTTTAATTGAACTAGTTTAACTTTTCAAACCCAGAAACAGGTCTTCATACATAATATACTAATTTGGTTAATATAAAGGGTGTAAAACACCTCTTAACGAAGCCGAAAGGCACTTGTTCTCCTCGTCATTGGGATCATTTTTTTGTTCTACACCATACCTGGGAACCTTCTAGTTACGGAGATATTGGGGGTCAAAGTTCCAACTTTTTCACAAGTTTTTTTTTAAATACAAGTTTTTAATGTAAGATTTTTACTTTAAACACCTCCACGACCCCGTACTATTCAATCCATCCATCAGCACAATGTTTTGAGTGCGTTACATTGAGTTCTATCACAACACATGATTTTTCACCCCAAAAAAAAAAGTCGTTTCCCAGCAATAATTTTTGCGTAAAGTTAGTCAGTTTGATGTACAGAATGCTTGGTTGACGGCTTCGTGATGAGGTCTTTTACACCCTGTATAGAAAACTAACTTATGAACGCGGCTTGGCCCGCGTGGTTCTATAATTGTCCCACGGATCATACTACCGAGATAAAAAGTATCCTATGTGTTAATCCAGGTTATAAACTATGTGCTAAATTTTATCCAAATCCGTTCAGTAGTTTTTGCGTGAAAGAGTAACAAACAAATACACATACTCATAAACAAACTTTCGCCTTTATAATATTAGTGTGATACATATTTTGTACAAGTCGTAGAATCTTTACTCACATATTAACATGCAGCGCAGCATACTCCTTGAGACAGGCATGAGTCCTCCTCGCGAGGGCGAGGTACTCCCTCATCAACGACAGCAGGGGGGGCAAAGACCCTCTACAGAGAGTACGGTGACACCAGCGGACGGCCAGAGGGAGGGAGGCATATGCTGCGAGGTTGATGAGGGTTGAGCGCTGGATACTGAGACAGAAACGTGTTTTGTTCTAACAAATATTCAATATTTTCAATATTTTTTTGTAATTTTGAGTCTCTGAGAATTCGTCTTGTTAAGTAGTTTAATTTATTTATTTCAACAAAGTTACACAGGAGTATTTCACAAATCTTCTGCCAACTTGCAGGACAGTTTGTCGGCAGTGTGCTTGTGGACACAGCTCTTAGTTCCCTTAACATTACTTCATCATTATAAAGGTAAAGGAACACATAGTTTTATAGGGTAGTATAAGGGTAGGAACATCGCCTTGTATTTTAGTGTGCCATATACTCACGCAGACATTGTGCATCACACAAGTAAAAATAGCTGGAATATACAGACAGATGAATATATTTGTCGGATCCGGTCATGAGTACGGACGGGCGAATGTATCGAAAGCGCGCCAGTGGTGACATCACGCGACCTACTTACCAGTCTACCCCACCATGGCGGCTTCTACAGAGTTCTGATCAAAGAGTATAATAATAATAAGGGAGAAGAGAGCCCTCTTGTGGCATTTTGAAGCATCGGATTTGAAGCGCCATCTGGATTTCTTAACGAGAACTAACGCTCTATAGGTAGCTATAGGTAGATAGGAATGTATGCATACTTTCTTACGTATAGGTCAATATTTGTTTACATAAAGGTGATCATTCAAATTTTCTTGTTTTTTTTTGCAAATTGCAGCTGTTTTGTTTATGTCGTATGTTGATCATAATGAAATTTGCGAATACATAACATAATGGTGATACATTATAATACGAGCCATCATTCTATTCGCGAATTGCATTTTGATCAACTATACGATGTAAACACAGCTTCTATTTGCAAAAAACAAGAAAGAATTTCGCCGGCTACATTCATATTTGAATAGAATTGACAGTTACACAGAGAATTTGTAATTAATTATACATAAGATAGACTAACGGAACACATGCAAGCGCAAGCGCAAGTTGCGGCGGCCATTATATGATGTTGCCAGTTTATGTTACACAAAAAGGATTTCCGAGACAAGGTTGTGGTATAATTGATAATACGAAACAGCCATGAAATATAAAAACGTGATAATTTTGATGAAAAATGTAACAATTATTCTTTATAAAACTATTAAATTAAATGATAGAACTTAATTATTTGATTTTCATAATTGAACAGAGACATCTATCGTTTATTATGAATTATAGTACATAGTTTATTGGTTAAGTAAAGTACATGGCGACTCTTTCTTCACTGAAGTTGTGCATGTTCTAACTGTCTCCCCCTGGTCCTGTTGACAACATGCGGCGAGGCGGGGATTCTGTGTCTGATCGCAGCGGAGTTAAGACGTCTTGAAACTGTACCCGATTCATTGTGCCCAGTGTTAATGTGTCAAAGTGTAATGTCAAGTAATTTGTTAGACTCAGTGTATCTGTTTGAAAAGAGTAACCAAAGAGTTTCTTGCCGGTTCTTCTCCATGGAAACTACCAACCCAAACCGTGCAATGTGAAATAAAATAGTGTATCGCATCCAGTGTTTTCATAGCACGAAACCCGTCTTCTGCCCACAAAATGCTCGACCCTAGCGAAATATATCCTGACGAACCCGACATATTCATTTTCTCATACCTACTTATCCATTTATCTTTAAATATTAGAATTTAAAAAAGTTCAACACCTACCTTAAGAAAAGCTGGCATGTCAATTTGGACTTGTTCATAATTGGCCAGAAAAGGCAAAACACAGGGAGAGTTGGAAGGAAACGGGGGAGGCTTTTGCCCAGCAGTGGGACTTTAAAGGAAAATTAAAAAAAACACCTACCTTCTAGGAGGAAATAGAAGAACAATGGCAGCAACTCCTGTGACCGAAGCCACTCGCTCTCCTCGAGTCATCCACCCGTTCTTGCCACCGCCAACATACTGCCACACAGCCTCAGGGGCCGGAGATTCTTGTTCCACATCAATACTGTCCTCACGGAACAGGAGCCCGCTTTCTAGGATCAGTATTATGTTCTCACGTGTGTAGAGGAGCTGTGGAAGCGAAAGACGTGACATGAAGATTTGTTTTTAGGATTTTTTAGGGTTATGGTACCCAAAGGGTAAAAACGGGACCCTATTACTAAGACTCCACTGTCCGTCTGTCTGTCACCAGGCTGTATGTCATGAACAGTGATGGCTAGTCATTTGAAATTTTCACAGATGATGTATTTCTGTTGCCGGTATGACAACAAATAGTAAATACAGAATAAAATAAATAATAAGTGGGGCTTCCATACAACAAACGTGATTTTTTTGCTGTTTTGTCTAATTTTGAATAGATAATGGTACGGACCCTTCGTGCGCGAGTCCGACTCGCACTTGGCCGGTTTTTAATTCTGATTTATCTATCATGGGGTTTAGGTTACCGCACTTAGTCCTTGAAGTGGACCATTGTGCGTGAATGCTGATAACCACTGCGTAAATAGCACTAAAAAATAAAGCACATACCACAAGTCTAAAAGTTTCTTTAGAGCTGTTGTGCTCTGATGTTTTAAAACAGACAAACTGACCACAAAAAAATGTGTAGGCTTGTAATTTCACTGACTTTATACAGAGTTGGCAAACTCAAACCATTTTAAATGACAAGATAGTTTGCAGATTTGCTATGCTTGCTTTGATCACATGGTAAGGTTTTTATATAAAAAAACAGGATCTATGCATTTTGTATCAATGTATTTTTGTCTGATTAACAACTTAATTTAAGTTACTGTATTCTATGGATAAGGTCATTTGTTTTTCAGTGATTTTTGCAGCAATAGGTCATATGTATTGTTTTAATTAGCTTCCAAAGACTACAAACACCTAAGTATTGAGTAAAAAGACATACTTACCATATTTGGTCTGAATTTGATGGTAAACCATCTTCTCGAGAGAAGAGGAGGCGTAAAATCTTGTTTCATGAATAATGCCATCTGGAATGTCATAATAATTATTGTATTAAACCTACCTTTATTGTAACAAAATTAAAGGAAAATCGAAAAAATCGCCGGCGAATGGTTAAATGTATTTTCTTATTCTTAATGCTTATTATAAATTTGACACAACTGTAGGTTTAAATATAAAGTGGTTTAACTTTTGTAACAATTACCTTGATATTTGCTATTAAATAATCGCTATTTTATTTGTATTTTTACATTTTCCAAGAATCATGAAATTCTTCGCTTATTTTGACATATCCATGGTGTTTGTAAAGATAGCTATGGTTCTTGTTGCATCTGAATTTATATCATGTTTTCCAATTTAATTACTTACCTTAGATTATCTTTAAATAAGATACATCGTTAATATTTTGGGAACATTAAACCATCTCTGATGATTTAACTTCAATCTTAGACTGTTTGATAGTTTAGAGAGACCGTGACTTCTGTATCTGTTCACTCTCGATTATAAGACGAGCGTTGTAAACGCTTTTTTACAGATTGTTTACCCGAACCAGCCGAACCCGACGACCATAGATAATACACTATTTAATACAAGGCGACAACCAAAGACAAATACTACAATATACAGGGTGTTTGGCGCATGGACCGACGACATGGCGACACTTTTCATTAAAAAAACCCTAAACTGTTTCCTCGAAATAACTTTTTCGTTTGTGAGTGCACAAGATCTACATACAAGATGCGTTTCTCGGAAGCATCATTATTGCAACCGAATTTATTCGTTAGTAATCAGCGATCGAAAGTTTGCGATTTTGTCGTTATCTTTGTCAAAACTGAAGGAATACCTCAGCTACACCTACTTTTACAACTCCCTCTTAAAACAACATCATAACAAACACCACGACGAACGCAGTGTTTACATAGACAAAACAATATCTTCTCGTACATGACATCAGACAACGTAATTTGCTCACTGCACTCGGAATGAGTTCCGTACAAAAGAATATTCACGATTTATCGCACGGATTTAATTAAAGAGTATGCCTCTATGGAGTATGCATTCCATTCATTAATTTTTTTGTTAACTGTAGGTATAATCAATTTTTTTTTGATAAATTTTGCAGTTTCTATGTAGTTATATAGGTAAAGATAAATATGTCAATTTTTAGCAACGTAGAACATCAACTTGAATTTTAACCAGCCTATCTTATTTTGTTAGAACTGGGACTCGAACCCATAGACTCTTCAAGCAGACATTATAATATAGGAACCGACGTAAAAAAAAAAATTCCAATAACTTGTAATCATTTTATTTCATAAAAATGTAACAAAACTGCTATTAACTATTCATATTTAATACACAATCACCAATAAAACCATAGTAAATTACTGCAATGAATAAAACAGCCAAAGTTTTGTAAACTAGATATGAGTGGGTCAATACTTGGGTTGGTCAGGTTATTTTAATACAAAGTTAAGTTGAATTAACTAGCGAAACTTCAGGTTATCGATATGAAAAACGAGATATAATAATCTTAACTAATCTTCAATTAACTACACATTAAATGCCCTGTTACTAAAAAAACCTATGTTCCAACATAATATAACATCACACCTCTAAACCCCAAAGGTTTATGCAGTACTTAATAGTACCTACACCCATATTTCGCCAGTTATGAGAAATTCCTGTTGGAAAAACCCAATAACACTTTGCCCGACCTGGGAATCAAACCCAGGACGTCGTGCTTAGTAGTCGCACTTACCCAAGAACATTGGTAGCGTTATAGGCAGAATGATAATACTCGCGGTCGCATAGGCCGGAATTAGCTGCAGTTTTTTTTTAGAAATGATCCATAGCAAACAATATAAATCGTGTGTGAAGTTTTGGTATAGAACTTAACTTGACATTGGTGTCGATTCTGTTGTGCATAAACTTAAAAAAATGTAGGCTATTGCTATCTTTTTCTCTAATAAAACGAGAAAGAGACGGACGTAATTTAGAGCTGTCAAATTTAATTGGAACTAATATTTCCATACAAATGAAGGGTGCACGTAAAAACATGTCGACTAAAACACGGTGAAGCGCAAGGCATAAACTAGTTTGACATCTCTAACTTAGTTTATAGCTATAGCCGCCCTTTTCTCGCACTGCCTTTTAGTAAAAGATAGCAATAGCCTAAATTAACTTTAGTCTGTGCATAACAGAATCGACACCATTGTATTTAAAGTTAAATAAATTAAGTACCTACAAAATGCATTGATTAAGGAATGTATGACACGGAACTAGTTTGATACAAAAATCTAGATTCAGACATTTTCCTAATGGAAAAACTAAAACACTAGGATTGAAGCCGCCCCTGGCCGGAGGCCTACACTCAAAGCACCCACAGGAGCTAGAATCATAGGTTAACTGGTGAGATGCCATGTCGAAAAAACCGGCCAAGAGCGAGACGGACTCGCACACCGAGGGTTCCGCACAAACTTTTTTGAATGAAAGGTAAATTGCGGTTTACGATTTATGATGTATTAAAAAAACTACTAACTAGATCTCGTTCAAAATAATTTTCGGTGGAAGTTTACATGGTGATGTACATCTTATATTTTTTTTAGTTTTATCATTCTCTTATTTTAGAAGTTACAGGGGAGGGACACACATTTTACCACTTTGGAAGTGTCTCTCGCGCAAACTATTGAGTTTAGAAAAAATGTATCATTATACAGGGCGTCCCACGGATATGCCACATGGAGGGAAAGTACTTTGAATATTGTAGATGGAACATTTTACTGAAAGTATGATAAAGCTACAGGTGATTATTTTTATCGTGTAACGGGTTCGATTCCCGGTTCAACCATGTAATTATTTAAATATCTATGAATGCAGTTTAAACTGTTTTTTAAATTCAAATAATGTCTTCTTTCAGTAAAATGTTACATCTACAATATTGAAGGTACTTTCCCTCCATATGGCATATCTGTGGGACGCCCTGTATATTATACCATTTTTGAAGACCTATCCATAGATACCACACACGTATGGGTTTGATGAAAAAAAAAATTGAGTTTCAGTTCTAAGTATGGGGAACCCCAAAAATTCGAATCCAATTTTATTTTTGTGTGAAAATCTTAATGCGGTTCATAGACGTAGATATTAACTTACCAAGTTTCAATAGCATAAGTTCTTATAGTTACGGAAAAAAGTGGCTGTGACAGACAGACATGACGAATCCATAAGGGCCATTTGGCTACAGAACCCTAAAAATGGTTTGTACCCATGCATGGCAGTGGTGTCTTGCAACTTTTTTTTACAACAGGTAATGAATACAACAAAATTGTTTATTTTTATTCTTATCACTATCCTTCGCCCAATAAAATATCCGAAATATTAAAACTACACCATTCCTTTGATTTAACAACTAATTAAGAATTTTAATTTAATAATTGACTTATAATTGCACTATATTTTCGACAAATTTATTTTTTGTTTGTTCGTTACAATACAACTCCTAAACTGCCGAGCTGATATTTTTTTTTGATTAAATTCGCCATGGAAGTAAACTACTCAATATGGGACGCCTTCACGAGTGCTAACTGAAACTGTACTAATTGGGTTGTGGAGGTCAGATAGGCAGTCGCTCCATGTAAATACTGGTATCCAGCTGCATCCGGTTAGACTGGAAGCCGACCCCAACATAGTTGGGAAAAGGCTACACAATTTAATTGCTGACAGGTTTGTTACGACACTTCCCCAGTTAGAACACTAGGAAGTGGCGAATAGCAGGCGTTTTTGGGCACTTTCGGAAAGTGCTGATTGGAAATTTTATTTCAATACAATCCTTTCACAGACATTCAATCTAGGACAGAGGCACCCCATTAGCAACCATAGGGTAATATAAATATCATACAAAAAAATCTGTGAAAGGAATCTAAATGACGTTTGATTTGAACTTCGATTCATAGACAATATTCATATTGAATCATAACTTAGCCTTATTATCAAATCCGTCTAGACCATAGACTAGAAACTGTCCCAAATACGCCGCCATTCTCTCCGGATGACTTATATGTACATCATGTGTACCATCGACAATTCTAAATCTTAAGTTCCTCCCAGGATACTCTGCTTCGTCTAACAAAAAGTCCGTGTTTCTGAAGAGTTTGTTTTCCATAGATTTCTGACAGACTACCGTTAAGATGGGAGTTTTGGTCGCTGTGAATAGTTTTTTTATGTGTTCGGGGGAGTAAGCAGGGCCGTTGACGCGTTTCATTCGTAGGTCGTATGTGTACCTGTGAGAAAATGAAATCAAAACATTAATATCATAATATCACGCCTTATAGTTAACCCACGTTACGCCAGTTAGGGCCAGGGGTAAGTCCCATGTCATAGGGGCGAGCCTATTGCCATCAATCGGGCACAGATCCAGGCTCCAAAACTGCTACTGAGAAATTCCTAATGCAAAACCCAATAACACTTTGCCCGACCTGGGAATCGAACCCAGGACCGATGGTCAGCAGGCACGCTAGAAACCACTATACCTACCAACGAGGCAGTCTGTTTAAGTATTTTTATTTATTTAAGTTTTCGATAAACTGAAAACATACATTTGAGGTTTATTCTGTCATTCTGATAATACCCAATCCGGTGTTCGAACCGAACTACCGAACGTTCGAACTTCAGCAAATTATGATGATCTTACTTGACGCATCCGTCTCCTGCAGGCATAGACAATCTCTCTAGGACAGCAGCTGCTTGCTCCTCCGTCAGACTGGGCCGACTCTTCCTTATTGATTGTAGGGCCTGTGAAAATGTATAAAATTTTACAATATATTTTACTACTACCTAAATCCTACCTGGGGTGCATAACTATCAATTAAAACAAGCTTAAAGTAAAAATAAAAAAAAAACTTTTTAAATATAGTGGTGACATCATTCGTATTTTTCTCATAAAAACCCTTTTAATTGATACCCATATCATGGAGGTGCGTAAAAAAATACTCTTGTAATAGGCATGACGACAGTATCAAAAAATTGCAAATCTATTTAGTCCGTCAGAGTATTGGAAATTAATGGACACGTATTTTTTGTTTTTGTATATCAATGAATATTGACAAAGATAAAACGCATCAAAACTCGGGAGTGGGGGCTCGTGACGTCAGAACTAGATTAAAATTATACCAAGGCGTGACGTATTGAGAATTTTAAAAGCGTTATATCTTCGTCAATATTGGTTTATGTAACAAAAGAAAAAACACGGGTCACTTAATTTTTTGATAACCTAACTGACGGACTAATTAGTTTTTTTTTTGTCGTCTCGTCTATTGTATTACCCAGTACTAACTGGGTTGTGGATGTCAGATAGGCAGTCGCTAAATGTAAAATACTGGTATTCAGCTGCATCAGGTTTGACTGGAAGCCGACCCCAACATAGTTGGGCTTGGGAAATTGGCTAGGCTAGACGGTAGTTGCTGCCAGTTAAGATGACAATAGCGGTCATTGCCCTTTTCCTAATATCTCTTAGGACGAACCGAAACAATGAAACAATTTATCGATTTTAATTAGAAAAAATGTTGAATATCACGATAGATGACGATTCAAGACTTGAAACGGCTTATTTTTTTTTTTAAAGTTAAGAACTATAATAAATGTGGGTGGGTCAATGACCGCTATTGTCATCTTAACTGACAGCAACTATGTATAGGTACCAAAATGACTAGGTATGAAAATGGAGGCTAAACATACCTCCGTCCACTTAATTTTCGGTGCATTTTCCGGCTGGGTATTGAACTTGTCATAATTTTTGTAGTAATCCGTGAAAAACACGTGATACCTGCAAAATGAAAACAAACACGTCATGAGTTTAGCCCTATGTAAAACTGGGCTAGCTCTTTGCCATCAGCCGGGCACAAATCCAGACTCCGTTGCTGCTACAGAGAAATTCCTGATGGAAAAACCCAACACTCTGCCTGACCTGGGAATCTAACCCAGGACTTGACGCTCAGCGGTCGCGCTTGCCAACACTTAACTAGTTCATTACACTTAGCTAGTAAATTAATTCAAACAAAATAAACATACCATCTACCAAACTCCTCAGGTGGAACGGCAAAAAAGTTGATAGGGTCTAGGTTCACTAGTTTATCTATTCTGCCAGGATAGCATAGATTGTAGAATTGACCTGTAAATGAGACAAGAAGAGTTTGTATGCTCGAATTCCCAGAATTTTGTTCAGTTCGTCAGATTCAGTTTAATGACACTGTTGGCGCAGTGGTTGAGTGATTGGCTGGTACGCTGCGTGTCTTGGATTTGATTCAACATTCATCTGCCTACTCCTACTCCTTTTTCCTACTCTGTTAATGGAACCAGAACAAAAACAAAACGCACCCACGATACAGGAGAAGATCTTCAATTAAATCCTTGCAATGATGGAAAGAACAAGTGCCTCGCGGAGATGTTTTTTATGTGCCTAGCCTTTTCCCTATGTTGGAGTCGGCTTCCAATCTAACCGGATGCCGCTGAATACTATCTCATATTGAGGAATCTGACCTCGAGGAGGAGGAGCTCGTGGCTAAATAATAACAGCCGCTCGGGTCGATCTTTAATTTAAGCCGTGCTTGCCTAGGTTTACCTCTGGATAGGTGACCACCCATTACATACCGAGTTTCCTCCGTGCCTCGGAAAGCACGTTAAGCAGTTGGTCCCGGCTGTCATTTGTGATCTTTGACAGTCGTTACAAATGGTCAGTGGCCCAAAAAGTCTGATAACCAGTCTTACCAAGGGGTATCGTATTACCCAGTACTAACTGGGTTGTGGAGGTCAGATAGGCAGTCGCTCCATGTAAAATACTGGTATTCAGCTGCATCCGGTTAGACTGGAAGCCGACCCCAATAAAAAACTTGGGAAAAGGCTAGGCAGATGATGATTGAGGAATCTGACCTCCCCAACCCAGTTATTACTGGGTAATAGAATACCCCTAGGTTAGACTGGATGTCAGACATTCGGGCTTCTGATTACCTGCCAAATATTTACAAACTAGCGACCCGCCCCGGCTTCGCTTGGGTGCAATGTAGATATAAACCTTTCTCTTGAATCACTCTATCTATTAAAAAATCCGCATCAAAATCCGTTGCGTAGTTTTAAAGATCTATGCATACATAGGGACAGACAGACAGCGGGAAGCGACTTTGTTTTATACTATGTAGTGATACAGGAGCCAAGACATCAACGTCCTTTCCGAGGCACGGTATGTAACAGATGGTCACCCATCAACGGTAAGCGTTGCCGAACTTTGAAAATCATCCTGTGCAGCCTGTTCTTACATTGTCTCAAGCCAGTCTCAAGTTTTATATTTACCTAAGTAAGCTCCAAAGGAGTGTCCAATCAGCGTGTAGGTCTTCCATCTGAAGTGTTTGACAACTGCATGCACAGAGTACACCATGTCGTATATGCTGAGCATCAATCCAGGGAGAAAGCGGTCCGACTTGCCGTTACCTGGGAGGTCCAAACCTGGAAATTATCAAAAATTAACTGTCCAAATCGGACTGCTTTGTGAAAAGTTACATGTGCTGAAATTTCTGTGAAAAAAATAATCTGGGCAGTCTTTGGGGACTGCCGATAGAAGTGAAAACAAAAAGTACACAGGTCCAGGTTGTAGCGGATCGGCTATGAGTGCTAGGAAGCGTTCAGTGACGGTCATGCGAGTTCCATGATTTTTGTTCACCCAAAAAGTGCTCAACGCACCTAAAGAAGTTTTCACTTCAAAAATATGTTGACTAAAGAATTCTTTCTGTCGGTCATAAAAAATGTAGCTATGATGGAGATCTTGCAGCATGGGGCAGCTTAGCGCAAAGGCACGAAGATGTTGACGATGCTAGCCATGTCTGCCATATGCCCGATGAGCTCTGGGCCAAAATAACCACCATGTGGAGCCCTGACACAGGCTTCTGCCTGAAGGCAACAAGCTGGACAAAACTAACAACCAGTGGTCCACATTGGCCCTAGATCGAAGAATTTGAAAGTTACGTGGAGAGGCCTTTGTCCAGCATTAGGATGACAGGCTAACAATAACAGTAAATTACTTACCAATATAATAAAAGTTTTTGGGCAGCTTGCTGACTAGTGGTCGGAAGCTGATAGCCGAGTCCATGCTCCCATGAACTAGCAGTACTGGAGGGTCATAGCAATCACCCCATGCTATTACTGGAATAAGAAGATAATGTTATGTTAGTTGAACATCAACATAAGATCATGTCTGTACAACTTTAATTAATGCATGATGAACGATGGATGTTGACTTAGGACGAATAGAGATATTAATCACTAAATATTATAAAACAAAGTCCCCCGCAGTGTCTGTCTGTCTGTTCGCGATAAACTAAAAAACTACAGCACCGATTTTCATGCTGTTTTCACCAATAGAGTGGTTTTCGTAGAAGGTTTTAGTATGTTATTTGTCAAGCAGGCGAGCAAAGCCACACAGAATTTAGTTAAAACCAAACTACCTTTTTCTTGCTAGAACCAGGAAGAGAAAGAAAATAAAAACCATAAGAACAAAAAAGCAAAGAAAAGTAATAATTAATTACAGAAGTAGTATTTGCTAATTAGCAAAAGGTGATCTATTTACAATTTTTTATTTATCTCATTCTTAGTCGCTTTTTACAGCTTCCAAAGGTGACATAATAAACATGTAGTTTTCAGGAATAATTAAATTAAATACTTAATATAAAACTTTTGGACCCTGCCGGCCTTATTATAAACTAGCGACCCGCCCCGGGTTTGCTCGGGACCAATTTAGAACAAAAAAAGAAGTGCGCTTACTGTGCATTAAATGATTCATCCCGCCCTGGATGGAGCGGAAGGGACTGTCAGACTTTATGACTAAAACACACTGACTAAGACACCATGTTCTTTCGGTTGCCCTTTGCGTTCCAGGGCCCCGGTACCCTTTTTAGACAGTTCCGCGACCCTGGCAGTTGCGATAACTTCTAAGATATTAATTTAAATTGAATAGTGTTGAGGGTAAATCCATTCTAAAATAGATACTTATTGAAAATAATCTATATATATTTACACCATACACCATAAATAAGCTTCTAAAATAATGCATTATTTTTTACACAAAACTTGAAAGATGAAAATGGTTAAAGTGACCAACTGTTACACTGCGACCCCATTTGTTTTGCTGAGAATGATACTTTTCAGTTGCACTTAATTTTAATACTGTGATATTTTATAATTTATTTATTTAAATGATATACTGTAAAGGGCCATATTGATTTATATTAAATGCACAATGTATTTAAGATACCGAATTAGATAAGGATTAATGCTGTATTGCTTAAAATCTCTTCGTAAAAAAGCCATTATTTCTCGTAAAAATGGTTCTTCTGGCTCACAGTAAAAATGGTTACTGTGAGTTATCCCTAAAAGATAGACATACCATCGCGGACTTTTTTGTAGACCTTTTTAAGGTGTACAATACTGTAGTACATTATTTTGATCTATCTCGTAGGATTCAGCTAGCATTTGCAATGTAAGTGCAAAAAATTGAGGTTATTTACGACATCACATTAGAAACTAAAATTATCAGTGTTTCTCTACTATATTATGCATGTTATATACATATAAACCTTCCTCTTGAATCACTCTATCTAATAAAAACCTGCATCAAAATCCATTGCGTAGTTTTAGATAGAAAGATCTAAGCATACATAGGGACAGCCAGAGTGATTTTGTTTTATACTATGTAGTGAAATAATTTTAAGATTAATTATTTCCAGAAAAGTATGGAAAGATGAGACATGCTGCATCTGCATATGGTTGTTAAGTTAGGCAGAGAATGATGATCATTTTATTCAAGACTAGCTATTATGTAATCTATTACAAAAAAAAACAACTCATCAGTCATAGTCCACATGATAAAATAGATAGGTACTGTTAATTTATGAATATTGAGGGTCAAAGTTCTTAATACTTTTATTTAAGTTTTCGTACATTTAAAACTTAATTCTTATAATAGAATACAGAAAGGGGCTCAACTTACTTGCAATCCTGCCCCATGGTGCTTCAATATACCATTCTTTTTCTAATAAATCCATTATTTATGGAAAATTTGGTGCACTTTTACTCTGCGTGATAATTTGTTTATGTTTATACTTGTTCAGCTGCTTCCCTGTTATTTATTTCATTTCATTACATTTTATAAACGAATTCATTAACGTGCTACGCCTCAATGTACAAAATTAAAGCAAAATATAATGAAAAAGGAACACGAACAACTCGCTCGAGCCTCGGACAAGCAAAATAAAATCTGACTGTCAAACAGACATTGACAACTGTCAATTTATTTTTTTATTAGTTCCTGACGGAACAGGCTAAGGTCTGAGAACATTCTGCCTCTGCCTAGTCATCAGTAACAACTGTCAAGTGTCACTGGTAAGTCACACTAATTAACTAAGGCTCGTACAGCGCAGCAAGATTACGTTTGTGAAAATAAAATAGAGAAAGGTTACAAGAAAAGACAGTGTAAAAGAGCTAGGTATTCAAAGCAGTCCGACAATGAAGTAGAAGCACGGACCGAGGATCGTTTATGGCTGGACTCGCTCCGAATAGTAGGAAAACCGAGACACACCTGCAGTTTACTTGAAAGGAGATTTTGGGAAATTAGGTTTCTGTAATCTTTGTGACACTAAAACAAGATAGGATAGTGGTGTATTCTGCAGACTTTTCTGTACGTGCCTTTTGCCTTAGCTCTAAATAAATAGGTATAAATGACGCTAATAACTCGGTGCACGTACCTACCTATATCGTCAAATATAGGCAAGTAATACGAGATAAAGTTGTAAAAAGTTCAACATTATGGCAATTATGACATAGTCTGCATATCAGACAGACTGCAAACAAAGTACCTTTATCTAATTAAATGAGTGTGGTGTAAAAGGGATAAGGTACTTTCGTATCATCAAAATACATATCTTTACATAGCCACTTATATTCTATCTGTAATACGTAACTGCAATTTATACGTACTTGAGTTTATCTTTCCTTTTTGGGGCAATCAATGATTGTTACTGGTGGGACATGATGTAGATCAGATACTTTCGACTTCAGTTTTCCCCTTTCGTCTAGGTTATTACCGACAACACTATAATTTCGTTATTTCATACATACTCAGGTTCCAGATTAACAAAGGACTGTCACACGGACTCCAAAGAGTTAAAAATGTGATGGGAACCCTTTTTTATTCCATTTCCGTTAATTTCCTAATTTTGAACAGTGATGTCCATTTCTGACGTGTTATGTAGGAAACTTTTCCCTGCGGGCAGCATCCAAAGCACATCCAAAGACAGTGCTGACCCCAACATATTTGGGAAAGGGCTCGGCAGATGATGATTGTGGTTTCGCTCGTAGTGCTCACAGTATGCGAAACGCTTTTTGTAAAGAAAGTGCTGACAAAGCCGCCTCCAACAGTGGTCGCCGAGGCGAGGAGTATCCTTGCTCTGTGGCCTGATCATTCATGAAATTTTTATTGATTGCTTGCAAATATGTTTTATCTGTTTTAAACAAATTCTTCAATATAATACATATTTATTACCATTTTGACAGTTATAAACGTTTTAATGAGATGTTACATGTACAAGCTGTTTTAAAATGACTCGAAAATAAATCGCGAACTACGGCCACTGTTAAGGATTCAGCTATAATAGTGGCTAGTGGTCTACCCGGCTTCGAAGCAAAACGACACTTAGCCAAAGTGTTAGCAATTCGTCTTTATGAATCAAAAATTCAAAACTTACTACAATTTATACATTTATTTATTTACTCAAAACATACAAATATCCTAACAGGCTAGACCCAATGCGAGATGGTACACACTTGAAATTTTAATAATTTAACTGTTTTTGACATAGCAAATTCTTTATGTAGCTGTTCTTGTAAATTCACCCAAAGCGCAACAGAATATGTCCAAGTCCTCAGCAATGAGGTTGAGTGTGCGGAGCGCGGTCGCAAGTTAGTTCGCGCGCGTGGTTCTACCAGCAACTGCGGCTGACGACGACGACCCACTTACTCGTCTGGCACAGCTAGCTCCACTCTTCGCAATATATGCGCATTGTGTATCTTCCCTCAAATTACCTTAAAGATATAAGTCACTAGTGTGAGTTGCCTCCTGACCCTTAGTTCTTATATCCGACCATTCCCAAGACAAATAGAGTTCGATACATCAATGGATAAAATGGATATACCCCGTATTCCCTACTATATTTGTACCTAATAAATTGATTTTGTACTCGCTCCAACATGAGACTATACCTACTTAGTTTCATGTGGAGCCCAGATAACTGCATTACATTCTAGTTAGCTTCTTACTAAAGCAATTATGAGACCATCCGTAGATAAAAAAATATAGGACATTAATCACAAAGAAACCAGTATCCTTAAATGAACACAAACAAGAAAATGCTGGTGGAATAGGTACATAATCTCCTCCTTTCTTCTAGGTCGGTTAAGAATTATTTTTAACACCCTTGCTCATAAAGCTGATGTAATTCCACCGGTTTTAAATATGTAAAGCGGGTCATAAAAAACGCGTGTGTTACCAAAGCAAATAGTTAAGTTATAGTCCATACAAATTCCATAACAGTATTATTTGCCATTTCAAATATGGAACTGATCGCCGCCGCACGACTCCAGCTAGTGAGCAGCGCGCTGTTGCTATTCAAATTTCGCACTAATCGCCGCGCGGCGCCAGTCAGTAGGAGCGCTAGCGCGCTGTTAAAATGGCGGGAAAGCAACAGTGTGCATTCACAGATTAAGTTTATTTAAAATAAATAAAAACAGTTTATTCGGTAATTTAAAAACTTGGCTGCATGCTCTAGCGTCTAAATTTTGCCAACATTTTCACGCAGCCACGGCAGAAAATAATCCTCGCGCCATTTTTCTAAAATTTTCTTTTTTTTTTTTTTTTTTTTTTTTTGGTGTGGCACTAGTTATACTTTGTGCCATTTTCAGGTAAAAATTTGGGAAACAGGGAATTAAAAAACGGAACGGAAAGGATTACAATGATAGGAAATATGGATCAGGCAAGTCATTAATATAATATATTATGTACAATATAATAAATAAACTAAAGTTTAATATCATTTATATACAGAAAGGAGGCAATTATATCATAATAAATTATTGGGTTATGTAATAAACAAATCATACGAGTGGGGAAAGGGGTTTTTAAACTAATAAGGGAATTAAGGAAATCAGAACGGTCATGACGAGAACATGAAAAAAATATATGGTCCAAGGTACCAACATCTTCCCCACATTCACACATGTTATCCTCTACAATACGGAGCTTGGCAAGATGGTAAGGAGTACATACATGACCCAAACGCATACGAATTATTTGACTAACAACCAATTTGGAGCACTTAGCCTTGAAAAACCACGGCTTAATAGGAACATGAGGTTGAATAAAGTAATAATATTTTCCTTTTGTTTGTGCACTCTCTCCCCATGATATATTCCAGGCATCGCGAAGGTATGACTTAGGTAAATTCATGATATCATGGGAAAAGTTTATATAAGGAAAAGTGTCTCCATCATTGACAGCCTCCTTGGCTAAACCATCCGCTTTGTCATTTCCCTTTATGCCACAGTGGCTAGGAATCCAAACAAAATGTACAGATTGGCCCTTCAACCTTAGTTTATATAATACATTTTTAATATCAAATACAACAGGATAGAAAGCCTTCATTTTAAATGGGAACTTCTCAATTGCCTGTAACGCACTCTTAGAGTCGGAAAATATAACAGTATTTTTTAACTTAGCTAACAAAACATATTCTAGTGCCTTAAATATTCCAAAGCACTCCCCTGTAAAAACGGAAGATTCCGGAGGAAGTTTTATTTTTTGAATAAGCTTATACTGTGCATGATAAACTCCTACACCTACACAACTATCCAGCGTTTTAGAAGAATCTGTAAATATTAAGTGCCAGTCTTCCCATTTATCATCAATATTACTGATAAATTTAGAATTCGCTCCAGAATCAGTTTTGACGATACCCATATCATATGTTATTTCAGGCTCTAAAAGTAGAGAGTCAAAAACGTTATCATTAAATATTGCTAGCTTTGGTGCATTATGCACAGGCGATTCAAGTAGCCTAAACTTCCTGTAACTAGTAATTAAACAAGGAACAGATTTGCATCTCCAATAGTTGGAGCTTTCAATCAAAGAATTTAGATTATCTAGCCTAATGATCAATGGATGGTTGGAAAATTGCATGATTTTAAATACAAACCTATCAGCTAAAAGTTGTCTTCTTAAATATAAAGGAGGTTCACCACACTCTACTTGCAACGCATTTAAAGGACTCGAACGCATTGCACCCGAAATGATTCTGAGGGCTTTAGATTGAATATTGTCTAACTTTTTGAACCATTTTTTACTACCACCTTCTAATAAAAAGGTACCATAATCCAAAATACTACGAATTATAGCATTGTATAACAATTTCTGGTTAAAAGGGTGAGCACCCCACCACACACCCGAGAGGCATCTCATAATATTCAACTGTTTTTCACATCTATCCACTATATAGTTTAAGTGAGATTTACCTGTCATTTTCTTATCCAAAATTAAACCCAAGAATTTAGCTTCCTCCCCAACATTTAGAGTATGATTGCAATAAGAAACTTTAGGTGGCGGAAAATCCCGTTTTCTAGAAAAAACTACTACAGAACTTTTGTTAGCTGATAAATCCAGTCCATTATTATCAAGCCAAACCTTTAATAACGTGAGGGATTCTGTTAATGAATTACATGCAGTTGGGATAGACATGTTTATTGAATAAATAAGTAGGTCGTCAGCGTATTGTAAAACATTAACGATACCATATAAGGACGCCTCAAGATCATGTGTATAAATATTGTAAAGTAACGGGCTAAGTACAGACCCTTGAGGTAATCCCTTATAAACAGTTCGTGAAAGTCTTGAACCTTGGTTTGTTATTACAAATATAAAGCGAACAGATAAGATATTAATAATAAAATTAACTAAAATTGACGGCACCTGCAATTTCATTAGTTTATTTTTGAGCACTGATATGATTACATTGTCATAGGCTGCCGAAACGTCTAAAAATGCAGCAACCACCGATAAATTATTAGAAAAGGCCAAATTGATGTCTGTGGTAAAGATACTTAAACTGTCGATGGTACTTTTAGATTTACGAAAGCCGTATTGAGAAATTGAAAGCAAATTATTTCTTTCGATATGCCATTCAAGACGGTTCTTAACCAGGTGTTCTGCAATTTTAGCAATAACCAAAGATAAGGCTATAGGTCGATAAGCAGCCGGTTCATCTGGAGATTTTTTAGGCTTTAGTATAGGAACTATTTCTTGAGTTCTCCAAGAGGTAGGAATGTTCCCAGAAATCATTACGGAATTAATTATTTCTAAATAATATAAAAGTGAGGAATCTCCCATATTTGAAAAGAAAGCATAGGGTATTCCATCTTCTCCAGGACAAGAATCTTTAACACTCGACAATACCCCTTTAAGCTCGTATAAAGAAAAAGGCAAGTTTAAACTATTCGATTCTTTTAGTCCAGGATATAATGCGCAACAAGGCATCAAATAATTTTTTTCAGGAGCAGTTGCAGGGGCCAATCTGTCAAGAAAATCGTCAGCTAAAGCAGGAGACAACTGAACACCACAACGGTTTTGATTAAAAGCATTTCTAAAACGCTTTATGTTACTCCAGACCTCCGAAGGACAAGTTCTAGGAGAAAGAGAGGCACAAAATGATCTCCATCCCTCAAATTTCCTTTCCCTCAAAAAATCTCTAGTCTCATTATTTATACCAGTCAGTTTATTTAAATTTTCTTCCGACATATCCTCACTATACTCTCTTTCCGCTTCCTTTCTTCTTCGTACTGCATTTGAACATTCAGTATTCCACCAAGGAGGCATAGGTAAATTGTTTGTGCGGGAACTTTTTACAGGGAAAATCTTATCCGCTACTTCAAGCATGCAAAGAGCTAAGGCTCGAGAGCAATCATCTTCTCCTCCATGAAGTATTTCAGGTAACTGTGACATTTTAACTTCAAGGACCTGTTTAAATTTTTCCCAATCAGCTTTACCTAATCTGTACTTTAGTCGAGGGGGACGCTTTTCACTGATGGGATATTTGTCGGTGGATGCTATAACTAGGGGAAAATGATCACTGCCTAGTGTAGAAGAAGAGAAGACCGACCAAGTGAGTGATAAGGCCAAACTAGGGGAACAAATCGACAAGTCCACAGCACTCGACAATTCATTGGGCTTGGTACGTCTAGTCGGTGACCCAGTATTTAATACACATAAATTATTGTCATCTAATATTTGTAGCAAACGTACACCATCACTTTTATTTTCACCGCATCCCCATGTCTGATGATGACAATTAAAATCTCCCATTATCAAGACAGGGCTTTTCAATGAACAAAAAATATCACTCATCTCTTGTAGAGCAGCAGAGGAAGGCTTTGGAATATATACAGAGGCATAAGATACATTATTTACACGTACCGCAACGAAATCAACTAAAGAATACTGATTGGGTAATGTAATTTGAGAAAATGCAACATTGTTTTTGATTAAGATGGCAACACCACCGTAGCCATCAGTTCTGTCATTACGAATGCAAACATAACCTGGAATACCAAATATTCGACCGTGTTTAAGCCATGTTTCACTCAATGCAACAATAAGTGGTTTATACTTGTTAACTAAATAGAAAAGATCAGTTTTTTTTATTAGTCACTGACCTGACGTTCCATTGAATAATCAAATCCATTATCGTATTTGTCTGTCAGTAATTTACAAATCAGGTCAGCGTTGTTCGGTTTTAAGTATTTTTTATTTTGTAACATCTTAATAAGACTGTTAATTAGATCCATAATCTGTTCATGATCTTCTTTTTGTTCGGGTTTATTCTGTAGTGCACACCCATTACTGGGACTTGGTAAACTGAACTCATTTATTAATGCATTGTGTGCTGCTCTGTCATATCCAGACGCAGATTTAGGAGGCGAACGTGGTTTTTTAAATACTGTTTTTTTATATGAAGTTGTCCTAGGACCATTATTCACATTATTATTAGTGTGGAAGTATGTGGATTTGGAATCTGATTGAGAAATTTTACTACCTGAAACAACTTTATCTGCATAAGACATAGAGGAAGATGGATGCAACTTACTAGCCTCCAAATAAGAAATACATGAATGAGCCATAGTGTTTTTGATATCTCTTTGTCTCTTAAACTCAGGGCATGCTTTATTTATAGCAAAGTGAAAACCAGAACAATTTATACAAGATGCACAATCCTCCTCAATGCTACAAGATTCAGCTGAATGATTTTGTCCGCATTTAAAACATCTTGGCTCTGCAGCCCTACATTGTAATTTTGTATGTCCGTACCTACAGCATCTGAAACACTGAATGGTGGGGTACACATATATGTCAACATTTAATGCATTATAGCACATGAATATTCTCTTTGGTAGAATCTGTCCATCAAAAGTTATAACAATGGATTCTGAAGGTTTCCAAACTGGACTACCATTAATCTGCACTTTATAATTTAACCTCCGAATTTTAATGACCTTTCCACACCCAACAGGTGTAGAAATATTTGCTTCAATTTCATCAAATGACCATTCTGAAGGAACACCACGCACAATACCTATTCTAGTTACATTGAATGTCGGGATAAAGGCTTTGAATCCATTAGTACTTAATAAGTTAGAATTTAAAAAATCATTTGCATCATGGAAAGTTGAAAATGCAACTGCACACTTATTGCGGCCTATCCTTTTAATGCTTCCATTTATTATATTTTTAAATCCTCCCCTTTTCATAAAGTTTCCAAATGCAATGGGATGTAATACAGTTCCACTATTAGGTATGTCGGTGATGCGCTGTACATGTATCAAATAAGGAGATACATCGGTATGTATGTACTCCTTCCTACCAACCGGCTCAAAACTTGCTTGAGTAGGCTTTGACTGTGACTCAAGTTGGGACGACGCTTGGTTACCATGGGTATTTTCAAGAACAGTCTCTTGGTGATTACAGTTACAATCCGTGATACCGAGTTCATTCTGGCCATGACCTTTTCTGCTGCGTTTGCGTATTTTACATGTTTTACAGATTCTCCTGCGTTTTCTAGAAGATTTTTCGCTACTGTCAGTGGCCACTGAACCATCAGTGTCCATACCACTTTTATCTACAATATTATTATCATTTCGTGACATGATAGTCACATAGTTTGCGACATCCTCGGGGGGATTTAGGCCGCCGCCTAAATCCCCCTGCAAGTTATTAGGGGGGTCGTTCATACGACCCGGACTTAGGGACTAATCATACAATAAAAAAACTTACCAAATATTCACCTACGAACACTACTTTAAATATATACAATTATTATACAAGATTATATACAAAGATAAGACTCAACTGATCCGTTTTACAACAAAAATTAAATTTCAAGAATTTGAAACAACCGCGCGCAACCGAAGTTTCCCGCCTTTTTTCGACGCCAAAAATTTTCTTTTCTTCGTACATGTATTGTGATTTTTTTTTTTATTTTATTTTTTTTTTTTATTTTCAGGAAGGACCACTCGCAGTTGCAACGCGCTAAGGTTGCTTAACTGCTTAACCGGACAATCCTGTGGTGGCCAAAAATTACTTTAAGGCCCCCAGCCAGGGCTTACAAACTAAGGATTTAAATTAAATGAACGGTCACTAAGGGCACCCCCTGTGGGGTTCGGGCCTCGGCTTAGTGCGTCATTGATGAGAGGGCAGCAAGGGACAACAGGCTGGGTCGGATCATTAATTGGGGAATCGGTCGTTACATGCTCAGCGTCGCGGGCTGGCTCGTCGAGCAAGGGTCGGGCAGTGATGTTACTGGGGGGTCGCGGAGGGCCTCGGCGGCGGGGCCGGATTCGCGGTTTGTAACGGTTCTTGTGTCTGTTTTTGAGTAATGTGCTGGTTTCCCTACAACTTTCTTGGAGAAGGGTGATGGGATCATCGGGTGTGGAAACACACAAGAGCGGTGGCCGTGCGTTTTATTTAACTAGCAGTGAGTGAATGAATGAATTAAACGCACAAGAGCGGTGGCATGGCCGTGCGTTTTATTTAACTAGCAGTGAGTGAATGAATGAATTCAAGATTTTTATGTGGTAAACATAGTAAGCACACTGTATGTTTGCCATTCCCAAGGCCGCGAATAAATTAGATAACTCGCTATGATTGTAACAACAATGAAATTGACGACTGTTATCTGGGATCGGCGCGTAAGTAGCATTTTATTTGTTTTTCTATCTAAATATGATGTCTTATTTTGTTTGCTATTGGTTTGAAAACTACGTTTCACCAAAATCATAGTTAAGTTTTAATAAGTCATTGTATGAGCCCGTTGAACCATATAACGATGTATTTTCGTTCCGATAAAATAAAGTTTTAATGAGGAAAGAAGGGCGAATTCTCTTCTGCAAATCACGCTATCAAAATATGTGTGCTGTAAGAAAACCCAATTCTTGGCTGGCCTTTGTACCTATGATAAATAATTGCAATTTAAATGTATATATATTTGTTTTTTTATGATTATGAATGAGAACTGTTTTTTTTTAAATACGTTCTGAATGCCTCGCTAGTAAAATAGTCTGCTTCAATATTAATAAATAATTGTTTTAATTTATTATTTACTCAATACGTGAAGTGAAGACAAAATAATAAAAAATCTACCGCGCCAAGTAACTAATAACGCCATCTAGATTTTGATAAGTGTACTACTTCGGATACAATGTGCTCAGTTAATATTGGAAAGCGTTTACCTATTTCAATAGAATATTATTTATAACGTATTATACATTTCAGCACCATGAAGGGGAGATTACAGCTTCAGGAAAAGGAATTTAACATAAAAGCGCCATGGGGTATCATAAGAGGTAACTACATTGAACTTGCGATGTTTAACGAATATCAACTTATAACTAGGTAACACTATTGAAAAATCATAAAATTGTTTGAAGTTGTACCGCAAACTTAACTTTGTGAGCGGGTCTTAAGTTGTTATTTACTTACTAACTACTACTACTGGAAACTAAATATGTAATACTTTGCCCAACCCGGGAACCGAGCTCAGCATCGCTCTTCCGACAACAAGACAAACACGTTCCCTTATTTTGACAGATAGGCTTTAGTGCCTAAATTATCTTATGTCAGAGTCCGGTATTCATAGCCATTTCCGCAATGTGTCCGTACCTAAACCATATTATGAACTCTTTTGTTATAGGACTAGCCTGGGGAGACCCATCCAACCCGCCCATCATCCTTGTTCATGGCAAGATGGACGCCAGCTCAGGTATTTGTACTTAGTTTTCATTCTATCCATGTTAGAATAGACTAGTTTTCACCATCAATAAATTGCAAATCTATTTAGTCCGTCAGATAGAGTAGGTATTGGAAAATAATGGACACGTATTTTTTGTTTTTGTGAATCAATGAATATTGACAACAACAATATTAATGAAACTGGATACCTTCTAGTTACTAGCTTCTAGCTTCTAAATTGGGGGTCAAAGTTCCAACATTTTTTTTAATACAAGTTTTTAATATAATATTTTTACTTTAAATACCTCCACGACCCCCGTACTATTCAATCCATCCATCAGCACAATGTTTTGAGTGCGTTACATTGAGTTCTACCAAAAAACATGATTTTTCACTCCAAAAAAAAAAAAGTCGTTTCCCAGCAATAATTTTTGCGTAAAGTTACTTAGTTTGATGTGCAGAATGCTTGGTTGACGGCTTCGTGATGAGGTGGTTTACACCCTGTAGATAGTCAGTGGCCCGAAAGTCTGAAAACCAGTCTTACCGAGAGTTATTGATATTATTATACCCAGTACTACTAGGGTTGTAGATGATAGGCAGTCGCTCCATGTAACATAGGTACTGGTATTCAGCTGCATCCGGTTAGACTGGAAGCCGAGCCCAAAATAGTTGGGAAAAGGGTAAGCAAATGATGATATGTTTGTGTTACACACCAACAAAAACTAGATGACTGATAGAGTAAGGTGATCGAATCTTGGCCATGGTTGGGCCTAATAAGGAACCGTCTAAAAGCGCGTTGGGTTGACGACGATATCGTCAAAATCGTGGGACACATATATAATAATAATAATAATTATTTTATTATCAGGCAACTAAGGCCCTTAGGTAAAATACACAAAATAATAATTAACAATAATAACATACTAATACATATTTTTAACTATACGAGACTAAAACTATACACGCAACGTTGTCGGCGTCGTGTTTCGCTGCGTGGTGTCGCGTAACCGCCCTCGGAAACGTCGATATACGACATCCTTCGGCCAAAAGTCCTCCTTCATGCAGGTCTGTAGATGGTGGGTTGGAACTCGTACCACGAATGACTTAAAGTTGATGTTGTGGTGCGATTCCAATCTTTCGACCCTCAGAGTCCAGTTGGTCTTCACTTTCAAATACTGCACCACTTCCTCAGTTGTAGTGGAGTGATGCAGACGTGAAATGTACAGCTGCGTCGTAGGCACAGCAGGACGCAGCAGCATGTTGGAACGCCAGAACATATGGATAAAGGACGCACAGAACAGAGAAGAATGGCAGAAGAAAGGGAAGGCCTATACCCAACAGTGGGTGATTCGTAGCTAAAATAATTAACAACAACAATAAATAAATATTATATTCTATTCTAGCTTTCCGACCCCTGGTCTCGAGACTGCCCACAAGCTTCTACTATCTGAGTGTGGACCTGCCCGGCAATGGGCAGTCTGACCATCTGCCGAAAGGAGTCCGGTATTCAGTGATGGACTTAGTGCCGACCATCGTGAAGGTCAAAGATCATTTTAAATGGGACAAGTTTCTGTATATTGGACATTCACTTGGAGCTCCTATTGGTGAGTGTGTTTTGTATTTTATTTTGGGTGTTGTTCCACATAAATATACGGGGTTATCCTGTTGACCGCCATTGTCACATATACGTACAAGCAAGCGCGTGTCCTGTACGCTAAACGACACAGACGTGACACAGATATGTGACTAAATGGTAGGTGCAATTGTGGCTTGGCGTGGAGGGCACGCGCGTGCGCTTATGTTCTGGCGTTCAAAAGGTAATGTAATAATTTAAGAGACGAGCCTACTGCAATCAACCGGGCAAAAATGCCAGGCTCTAGGGCTGCTACGGATAAATGGGGACAACAACAATAGGGTATATGCATTTTTATCACTCTAAACAAACCGTATTAACATCAGAAATAGCAAAGTGAAATTATTTTTTTAATATCTATAAAAAATACTAAGTTATAAGCATTTGAAACTGCTGATTAGACAGAGAGATCCGATACAGCGAATGACTTCATTCGCTGTATCGACGTACAAAACCAAACTAAATTCCGTTTATCTAGAAAGAGATAGAAACAAAAGTTTAAATGGTTATAACTTTTGTGTTGTTTGGCCGATTTATGTCTTGTTTTCGCTTTTTGTCATTATTTTTATAGTACTTTAACATTCCGTATCGAAATAAAAAAAAAGAAAATGTATGCATATTCCCTCCCTATTAGCCCGACCCGGAATTTAAACCCAGGATCTCATGCTCACCTATCGCGATTGCAATCCGTAGTCCAACGAGCCAGTTCCTATTCTATAGGCCTGATAATAAGTTAGACCATGATGTAGTTGGTATAGCTGGTGAGAACAGCTTCACCTTTTTACCCAACTTCGGCAAAGCCAAAAGGAAGGGTTCTGATTTTAGTAGTTCAGGTATGTTTGTATTCACGTATGTTCATCCGTAGCGCCTAAACTTTTATCCAAATTTTGATGAATAAGGTGTCAATCGATTCGTTATTAAGCTACATTAAAAACAGACTCCATCAATAGGAGGAGTCGATTTTACCTTTTAAAACCCGGATTAGAGCGTGATTTTTCAGTAGTCGTGTTTTTTAGTTGTAGTAAGCATACCACGCAGATTCTTTTTTTAACTAAACAACTTTCTCCGTTAAGGTAAACTCTTTAACATAGCCTACCCGGGCCACATAACCCGGGTGGTGGAGATAGACCCGGTACCTGCATATACCACCGGGCCCTGCACTCGGGAGAGCATCCACGACTGGTTCCACAGATTCTATGGGATGTATGACGATGACCGGTTCCCTAAGTTCAACAGTGGGATCGAAACTGCGCCCAAGTATTCTTATGAGAAGGTGAGTGGATGATGAGCAGCGGTAGCCCAGTGGTAGCGGCCCCGACTTATGAGCAGTAAGTCATTGGTTCGAACTCGAGCAGGTGCATAACTTCGTGTAATTTTTCATCAGCACTGCTCTCGAAAACGGTGAAGGAAAACATCGTGAGGAAACCGGCATTTATTGGAACCAAGAATTCGCAGACATGTGACATCTACCAACCCGCACTGGACCCGCGTGGTAGATTATAGCCCTCATAGAGAGGTCTGTGTCCCAGCTTTGGGAACGGTATAGACTGATTATGAGTCGATGAGGAAGGGCTGGAGTCATCTAGAGCAGGAAAGAGTTGAGCTATGCGAGATGAAGAGCGTCATTTCTTTTTCGTTCTGGAACAATAGTGACTTATTCAACGCCGATGCTGCGCCAAAGTATTCTTATGACAAACTGACATTTTGAGGAACTGGGGCCGGACTGCGAGAAGGACATTGAGCTAGGCTATTCAAAACGCCATCTTTTTTTCGCACTAGAATGTTAGTGCTTTGCACCAGTGGATAAGTTAGGGCAAGCCAAGCTTTTAGGCTTAAATGAGAGTACCGCCACTGCGTTACACAAAACGAGGTATCTATGATTGGTTTCATTCACAGATCACAGGTAATATGGAATTTATGATGACGATCGAAGAATTAATATTAGAAGGTGAGTAGTTGAAGAAGAGTGGTCAGTGCGAGATAAAGATAGAGCTATGCAGAGCAAATGGCGTAGAATTTGCTTTATTTTTCGACTCCCGCTAATATTGCTTCGTTGGTATAGCTGTCACAAGGCCAACTGCGGAACATGAGCTCCTGAGTTCAATTCCCAGGTTGGGGAAAGTATTATTCGGTTTTTCCATCAGGGATTTCTCAGTAGCAGCACAAATACGGACTCCATTGTCCGGATTTGTGCCCGGTTAATGGCAATAGGCTCGCCCCTATTGGAGACTTGGGACTTAAACATAACTGGCGAAATGTTGGTGTACTTATGGGTACAAGTTCAAAATTCACCTCTCGTATGGACCTCGTTCGGTTTTTTTGAACGTGACGATTTGAATCGCGCAGTTCGCGCTCTAGATTTTCCAAGCAATGCTCAGCGCCGAGGGTTGATAATCCAAAAGATCGTAAAAGATCGTAAAGGTCTCGTTGTTCCTTACGAACAAGGGTTATCTAACCCTTGTTCGTAAGGAACAATGAGACCTTTTAGATGATTTTCTTTGACAGGCCCAGCAGATCATGATGCAAACGAGAGGCATATCCAAGGCGGCAACTATACATGTCTTAGAGAGAAGTCTAGTTCCTGCTGGTGATGGACTATACAGGTAGGTACTTTAATCATTACGGTTTTATTCCATAAAGGGGTACGCAGAGATGTACCTACCTGTCATCAATTAAATAGGGGAGAGTTTATTTTATCGACTCGGAGTTGCACTGCAAGTACGTAGCAATCGAATCGATACGGTTCGATAAATCCGACTTTTCGATTGGTTAAAAACTCATTTTATCGAGAATAACTGTCAGATTTATCGAATCGTATCGAATCGAGTGCTACGTACTTGCACTGCTGGTGCGTACCATTTTACATCACATCTTTGAAGATCCCTGTGTTAATTGTGGACTAAGTCGTTGAGTGTTATAGTTCGGTTCAAACTTAATGGCGGCTCGGAAGTTAGCTGCAAGTGACGGTCTGCGCATTATACAGACAAAACGTTGCGTCATCTACGCCCCGTTGATACCTATAATTGATGTCTGCGCAGCTTTACATTAGATGTTCCGAATCGCCATAAAGTTTAAAGCGTTATTCCTGCGCATACCGTCTGTCACTCGCAGCTAACTTCCGAGCTGCCATTAATTTTGAATCGAACTATACTCTACCACTCATGGCAGCATGGGTACCTTCGCAATTCTGTTATGTGGAGGTTTAGTTCATGGCCTTTTTCATCGCTCAGATTTCGGAAACCTTAAATATTTATTATGCATAGTTAGGTTTAATTTTATTCCCAGATTCTCCTTTGACCAACGCATGAAAGAAATAGTAGCATTGCCATTCTCCGGCGAGATGTTTGGCAGAATATACGCAACTACCACGACCCCTACATTGAGTTTCCTAGCAAAAAAAATGATCGATGTTGGAATATACGATCCCGTACCTTATGTAATGGATGAAAAAGCTTGGCCGAATGGAAATTACAGATTCAAAATAGTTGAAGGTGGACATGACTTACATCTTGAAAGTCCAGATGTGATGGCTGGAGATATTTCTAAGTTCCTTATAGATGGTCACGCTAAGTCAAAATTGTGATATTTTTAAAAATTGTTTTTAATAAAAGATTTTCATTTTGTTCATACTGACTTTAAATTGGGCTGGACGTGGACACATCAGCCGCTTGCTAGAGACACAATGCAGATTTAAACCTAACTAAGCCCGTGGCCGAAAAGTTTTGGTTTTGGAGTGGTGACCTCAAACCGGAAGACGTTGCGTTGCAAGGCCTCCCACTAGGTGGACCGATGACCTGGTGAAGGTTGCGGGGATCCGCTGGATGCGAGTCGCACGGGACCGGTCAATGTGGCGACACTTGGGGGAGGCCTATGTCCAGCAGTGGACGTCTTTCGGCTGAAATGATGATGATGATGAAGCCCATGTTCACATTGCGAGTATTGCGACACATCAAGCGATACATTTACCAGTTTAACATGGCCTTCTTTTGTTATAGATTTTTCCTACAATGGGAGATCCACTTTTGTATAGCTCGATTGGTCGTCATGGGTACTGCACGTATTGTTGTATAGTAGTAATATAATTTTGGGATCACAAGGCAGTTCCATAAATCTTCCTCTTTTCGTGGTGTTTGTGCCTAACCTGCTGTCAGCTTTTATGCCGCCATAGTTCCATTTTATTATGTTTTTAAAGATTGCCCCACTCTAGGAATACCTCCTGTATGGGACAAAAATTAAAAAATTAAAATCAACAGACTAGCCAATACATCATTGTAAAATGGTTCAACGCCAATTTATTTCTTAATTTTTATCGAATCGATGATTGTGGTGTCGTAGTGCGCTTGGTTTGTTAAAGAAAGCCGCCAATGAGGAGTCTCCTGGTACTGTGGCCTGATAATTCATGACGTTTTCATTGATTGCTTGTCAATATGTTTTATCTGTTGTAAAATAATACATGTATATTTATTACCATATTGATAGTTATAAACGTTTTAAGGAGATGTTACATGTACAAGCTGTTTTGAAATGACTCGAAAATAAATGGCAAACTACGGCCACAGTTTATGATTCAGCTAGTGGGCTACCCGGCTCCGAAGCAAAACGACACTTAGCCAACTGTCCAATTAGCAATTCGTCTGTATGAATCAAAACTATCCAAGTAAAGTTACCTACCGCAATATTTATACGTAAGTGACCACCGCGCGCTTCTCTATTGATTGAAAAAAAAAACTCGAAAATCGGACTAGTAGGGCTATTACGTATCTCTGTTGACAGCTGGAAATGATAGTAACTGGGCTCAGTGTCCATCAATTAACTGTCAAAAGGTTAGTTTCGTATTATGTATGACCAGTCGCGATCAAATATGACGTCATTGGTTGTCATCGTGGCTGATAGTCACCGTAACTCATTTTGACAAACGCTTTCGTATCGATATATAAATTATTTCGATTATGTGAGCATAGTGGACAACAAATTGATGACAACTGAGTTTGAAGTGGCTTTCGTGAAACACGTTACACCGTACCCGGGCTGTTAGTCACCGTAAAGTGATATCCACTCAGTGCGATACGTAATACCAATATTATGACATTCTCGGTTGTTATCAAAGTTCGGTGTACAACCGAAGCTTGACAGTCACTGGATATCAGAAAGATACGTAATAGGCCTACAGTAATCATACAGTACTACAGTGTCCATACATGAACAAAAATAAGAAGATGCTGGTTGAATACATAACCTCCTCTTTTTTTAGAAGTCGGTTAAGAATTATTAAACGCACAAGATCTCCTTGTGTAAACACCCGAACGAATTTTAAACCGAGCGGTGGCCGTGCATTTTAACTATCAGTGAGTGAATGAAAGAATTAAAGAATTGTATGTTACAAACATATTAAACACACTGTATGTGTGCCATTCCCAAGGCCGCGAATATATTAGATAACTCGATAAGATTGTAAAAACAATGAGATTGACGAAGCTGTTGTCCGGACTCGGCGCGTAAGTAGCATTTTTATTTGTTTTTATTTTTTCTAATTATTATTCTTAATTTTGTTTGTTAATGTTTTGATTACTTAATAATACGTTTCACCAAAAACTTAGTTTGGTTTTAGGTATGTCATATACGAGCCCGTTGAACATTTTAACGATGTATTTTCGTTCCGTTATATTAAAGTTTTAATGAGGAAAGAAGGGAGAAGTGTTTTTTGTTAAATACGTTCTGAATGCATCGCTAGTAAAATAGTCTGCTTCAATATTAATAAATAATTGTTTTAATTTATTATTTACTCAATGCGTGAAGTGACGACAAAATAATGAAAAATCTACCGCGCCAAGTAACTAATAACGCCATCTAGATTTTGATAAGTGTACTACTTATACAATGTGCTCAGTTAATATTGGAAAGCGTTTACCTATTTCAATAGAATATTATTTATAACGTTTTATACATTTCAGCACCATGAAGGGGAGATTACAGCTTCAGGAAAAGGAATTTAACATAAAAGCGCCATGGGGTATCATAAGAGGTAACTACATTGAACTTGCGATGTTTAACGAATATCAACTTTAAAATAACTAGGTAACACTATTGAAAAATCATAAAATTGTTTGAAGTTGTACCGCATACTTAACTTTGTGAGCGGGTCTTAAAATTGTTTTTTTTTTTTTTTAATGTAGGTACTTATTAATTTACTTACAAGTTTGAAAACTAAATAATAGTTTGCCCGACCCGGGAACCGAACCTAAGGCCTCAATCCTAATGCTCAGCAGTCGCTCTTGCGAAAAAAGGACAGCTAGCACCTTACCTACCTTGTTAGGTAGATACCATTATTTGTCAGAGTCCCGTTTCCTTAGCCATTTCCGCAATGTGTCCGTACCTTAACTTCGCATTTTGTTACAGGACTAGCCTGGGGAGACCCATCCAACCCGCCCATCATTCTTGTTCATGGCAAGATGGACGCCAGCTCAGGTATTTGTGATATAAAACATAGGAAAATATATTTAAAAATAAAATTTCAAGCATTTTTATTGAAATACTACAAATGATAATTATGATATGGTTAGTTTAGTTTTTATTTTATCCGTGTTAGAATTATTATTTTTGTTTATTTTATTTCCCTGTTTAACGGTCCTGTGTGGCGCTAATTTTCATTAGAGGTGATTTTGCCATAATCGCCACGCTTGGCAGGCGGGCTGGCGATCGCAGTACGGTTGTTACAAATGCACAGAGAGCGCTGCTGGCGATTCTCTGATAAGTCCCATAGTCGCCTCTTACGACACCCACGGGAAGATATAATGGGATGGTGCTATTCTTTAATGAGCATATATTGTTTCAGAGTCATGGATGTTTATATGTATAATAAGTATGTATTTACAAACAAAAAGTATCTATGTAGTATATCAACTATCTGCTGGTGTCCACAACTTAACCTCCACGTTGCTTAGACTGGCACTAGATGGCGCTGTGCGTAGTGTCCAACGATATTATTGATTTATTTACGTACGACGTCCAGTATCTACCGCTGGATTCGAGACGCAAGGGACTGCCCGCGGTCCCCGTGTCTTGGTGGTCATACTGGCATGTCATACTAATATGACCAGTGACAATCGCTTGTATTGGTGGTCATAAGTATTATTTTTATAGAGAGGAGGCCTGTGTCCCAGCAGTGGGAACATTAATAGGCTGATGATGATGATGATTATTTTTATAAACATCCTAATGCATACATTGAATCATTTTATTAGAACCTGCTACGACTCAATGACGCGCGCTCGCTTTGCTCGCATATTAAATAACACTCTGGCTTCTGTCCCCGAAGTGCCGGGCCTCTTTCGTCGGCCTACGGCACGGTAAATAACATTGTTTTTGTCAGCACTATTACTTGGTGGTATCGTTTAACTTTAAAAAACCCACCGTACCACCCACTATACGGCCAGGGCTCGGGTCTCGGGTCCCGGGTACGGTCAGGTCTCGACAGAGTTAACGAAAAATGGCTAACTTTCAATTGCTAATTACTAACGAATAAATTCGGTTGCAATGATGGTGCTTGCGACAAACGCATCTTGGATGTAGAGACTTGTTTTACACGCAAGCATTATTATTGCAACTGAATTCATTCGTTAGTAATCAGCGATCAAAAATTAGTGAAGTTGTCGCTATCTCTGTCGAGACTGCCGGCCCAGGGGTACGGTGGGTCTGCAGTGTGTAGGAAATATGCATACATAAAGGGCGTTTACAAAAATAATAGGACCACCAATACAAGCGATTCGCACTATTAGTATGACATGCCAGTACGATCACCAAGAAAAAGGTGCCGCGGTCAAGCAATGTGGCGGCATTTCCAACAACAACAATAAATAAAAATATTCTATTTTGTTCTAGCTTTCCGACCACTGGTCTCCAGACTGCCCACAAGCTTCTACTACCTGAGTGTGGACCTGCCCGGCAATGGGCAGTCTGACCATCTGCCGAAAGGAGTCCGGTATTCAGTGATGGACTTAGTGCCGACCATCGTGAAGGTCAAAGATTATTTTAAATGGGACAAGTTTCTGTATATTGGACATTCACTTGGGGTTCCTATTGGTGAGTGTTTTGTATTTTTTTTTGGGTGTTGTTCCACAGATACGGGGTTAATGTAATAAAGGGCGAACTTACTGCCATCAACCGGGAAAAATACCAGACTTAAGGCAACTACGGATACATTCCTGATGGAAAAACCCAACAATTAGCCCAACCCGGAAATCAAATTAAATAAATAATAAATATCGCTGGACATTACATACAGCGCCATCTAGTGCCACACTAAGCAACGAGGCTTGTGTCGTGGACACCAGATAGTTGATATACTACATAAGATACTTTTTGTTTGTAAATACATACTTATTATACATATAAACATCCATGACTCGGAAACAAATGTCTATGCCCATCACACAAACATTTGCTCCAAATTGAGGACCTCACGCTCAGGTCGCGATTGCAATCACTAGTCCAACGAGGAAGTACCTATCCTATAGGTAGGCCTGGTAACAAGTTAGACCTTGAGTCCATCAGCTATACCAATTTCACCTTTTTTACCCGACTACGGCGAAGTTCCTCCGTAGCGCCTAAACTGTTTAGGTACCTACCTATCCGACTTTGATGAATAAGGTGTCAATGCATTCATTATTATGGCCCGGGTAACATCGGCTACATTTTAACCGACTTCAACAACAGAAGTCGATTTTATCGTGTAAAACCCAGATTTAATTAGAGCGTGATTTTTCAGTAGTCGGGGTTTTAGTTGTAAATATTAGGTATACCACACAGATTCTTGACCAACCAAATTTTTCCTTCAAGGTAAACTCTTCAACATAGCCTACCCGGGCCACATAACTCGGGTGGTGGAGATAGACCCGATACCAGCACATCATACCTGGCCCTGCACTCGGGAGGGCATCCACGACTGGTTCCACAGCTACTATGGGATGTATGACAATGACCGGTTCCCTAAGTTCAACAGTGGGATCGAAACTGCGCCCAAGTATTCTTATGAGAAGGTGAGCGGATAAGCACCGGTGGCACAGTGGTGGCGGCCCCGACTTACGAACAGTAAGTCATTGGTTCGAACTCAAACAGGCGCATTACTTTGTGTAGGTAATTTATTTCATCACCACTGCTCTCAAAAACGGTGAAGGAAAACTTCGTGAGGAAACCGGCATAGAATCAAAAATTCGAGGACATGTGACATCTACCAACCCGCACTAGGGCCGTGTGGTGGATTATAGCGCATTCCCTCTTATAGAGAGAAAGCCTGTGTCCCAGCTGTGGGAACGACTTAGGCAAATTATGAGTGGATGAGGAAGGGCTGGAGTGGAGTCATCTAGTAATGAATGGGATAAAGGCAAAATAATGTTTTAACACCAAATCGCTGTAGCTATCGTAGAGTAAGTAGTCTGTGCTGCCTTCGTCCGGCAACATGTACAGCCGTGGTCTTTTCCGCCTGATCAGTAAATTATTTTTTTTGCTTAAATCATGCGGAGGCGCCGTGCCACACTCCCTGAAAGTCTAATAAAAGCGTCAACTTTGGCGCGCAAAATAACAATAGCTCTCGTATGGCGTGCGTCGTCAGTGCGCTCGGCCGATCGGTATAAATTTTCATTCATTATTTCTATACAGTCGACGGGGTGGGGCTAGAGAGCGTTTCCGTTGTAAATGCAAGCAAAAATTAGCTTAGTGGTGATCAGGCGGGAGTGTCCTCGATAGTAGGTACGTATTAACAGGGTGGAATTTTGAGAGGGAGAAGTAAAAGATTTTCTTTGACAGGCCCAGCACATGATGATGCAAACGCGAGGCATATCCAAGGAGGCAACAATACACGTATTAGAGAGAAGTCTAGTTCCTGCTGGTGATGGACTATACAGGTAGGTACTTTAAACAACGCTTATACTCCATAAAAATACGCACGATAAAAATTGGTGGCAGCCCCGAGTCTGGAAAACACCCCCATTTTCCAGACTCGAGGCTGGCACCAACTTTTGCAACCGTGAAGCTTTCTCGTGTTCGTTGCGCATTTTGTCTTTGAGAGTCAACTCCTACCGCAGCATACCTACGCATTTCTGTTGTGGGGAGATTTTTTTATGTAGGTAAGTATAAGTTTTTAAAGAGCTAAGGTCAATATCATTGCACTGAATACGGGATATTTACCATAATGTTTACTGTTTATCTAGGCGCTGTTGCACTGTTGTTGTTGTTCTATCTTTTTGTTTCTGTTATGTCCTGTGTAAGTTCAATAAATACTTTTCTTTCTTTCACCATGATCACGGTTAAACTGAAGTTATTGCGGGTGGTTATGTGCAGACAAATCGATCGGTTCGTCGTCGGTTTATTCATGGCTTTTTTTCATCGCTCAGATTTGGGAAATGTTAAACGTATTCACCCATAATATACTATTTTTTTAAGTAGCTTTGTATGTGCTACAGCTGAGCAAAGGCCTCTCTATATCCGTCCATGTACAGTCGTGGTCTTTTCCGCCTGATCAGTTATTTTTTTTTTCGCTTCAATCATGCGAAGGCGCCGAGCTACGAGCCCCTTAAAGTTTAGGCCTATTATGAAAGCGTCAACTTTGGCGCGCTAAATAACAATTGGCGTGAATAGTCAGTGCGCTCGGCCGATCGGTATCTTTTCATTCATTATTTCTATAGAAAGTCAACAGGCGGGGCTAGAGAGCGTTTTAATGTTGTAAGTGCAAGCAAAAATTAGCTTAGTGGTGGTCAGGCGGGAGTGTCCTCGATAGTACGTACTCTTCTTCATACTCATTATGCGTATGTTTAATTTAATTTCCCAGATTCTCCTTCGACCAGCGCATGAAAGAAGTAGCAGTGTTGCCATTCTCCGGGGAGATGTTAGGCAGAATATACGCAACTACCACGACACCTACATTGTGTTTCCTAGCGAAAAAAATGATCGATGTTGGAATATACGATCCCGTACCTTTTGTAATGGATGAAAAAGCTTGGCCTAATGGAAATTACAGATTTAAAATAGTTGAAGGTGGACATGACTTACATCTTGAAAGCCCAGACGTGATGGCTGGAGATATTTCTAAGTTCCTTTTAGATGGGCACGCTAAGTCAAAATTGTGATATTTTAAATAAAGATCTTCTTTGTTCACACTGACTTTAAATTGGGCTGGAGTGGGCTGCACACATCTTCCGCTTGCCAGTGGCACAATGCAGATTTAAAGTTCACGAGTCCAAGTTCACACGGTATTGTTTAGCACGTTTTGTTGCAGTATCATTTTCCGATGACATGGCAGTTCTACTGCAAACCAAATAAGGAAATAATGACTGAAAATGGATATCATCATAATACTCACCCCCAATTTATTTGAAACCCTAATTTGGGGTCGGCGCAGCATGTCTTCTTATTCCATACGGCTCTACAGGGTGTAAACAGACTCTTCACGAAGCCGTCAACAAAGCATTCTTGTACATCAAACTAAGTAACCCTACGCAATTTTTTTTGCTGGGAAATGACTTTTTTTTAACCGACTTCCAAAAGGAAGAGGTCCTCAATTCGATTGTTTTTTTTTTTTTTATGTATGAACACCGATTACGCTGATATTTATGATCCGATTTACGCGATTCTTTTTTAGGTTGATGCGGAATAGTTGCCATTTGGTCCCATAAAAATTTAACATAGTTTGGCCCAGTAGTTTTCATTTTATGAATATTTTTACTTCAGTCGTGTGGTCTAATTTTAACATGTTTACTGATTTCTCCCCCATTTGTGGAGCGATTCTCAGAATTCTTTTTTTATTTGAAAGAGTATACTCCTGAGGTGGTCTCATTTAAATTGGAATTAAAAAAACTTTGGTGAAGATCTGATGCTGATCTTCGGAGATATACAATGGAACTCTTGAAAAATAGACAGTAAATCGGTCATGATTGCTGCAATCGCTTGAATGTTTATTGTATATACAACATCATGACGTAACATCACGCCTATATGTTCTGAGGGGTACGCAGATGTGTACAATGCTCCCAAATTTCGACAGTTTAGGTATGTTAAGAAGAAGTCGGTGACAAAAAAAAACTAAATGAATCAAACAAAGGTCACCGACTTCTGAAGCTAAAGTTATTTTTCACTTTTTTGTGGTTTTTGAAGCCGGTTTTATTTTTTGCAAAAAAGTTTTTGGGGTGAAAAATCACGTTTTTCGGTAGGAGATAGGATTCAACGTAATGCACTTAAAACATTGTGCTGATGGATAGATTGAATAGTTACAGGGGTCATACAGGTGTTTAAAGTGAAAATGCTACATAAAAAACATGTAGGTACTTATAAAACCACCTGTCCACCTGTCATTTTAATTTGTGTTTTGACCTGTGCGGGCCAATAAATGTTTTTTTCTTTCTTTCTTTAAAAAAAAAAACTTGTGAAAAAGTTGGAACTTTGACCCGCAATATCTCCGTAACTAGAAAATTCCCAGGTGTGGTGTAGAACAAAAAAATGATCGCAATGACGGGGAGAACAAGTGCCTTTCGGCTTCGTTAAGAGTCTACAGAGTCTACAGTTTACACCCTTTCTTAGTCGTCACCTGATCACCTCATGTGTATCCCCCCCCCTCCCTTTCTAGCCATATCATCTTTTACATAGTCCATTCATAATTTCCTTGAGTAGCATTCTTGAAATAAAATAAACATTCACATTAATTCACTACTTACTTCCATTTATTTGACACTTTTAACTTTAAAACTGCTGCGGCTGTTTGTGTTGTAACATAATTTTAAATAAATAATAAATAAAATGTAATGTAATAATAAGTAAAAGTGAAACTAATAGCGCTGGTGTAGCTGGTTCTAAACATTATCATTGGTTGAAAATCTGGTCATGTCATTATAAATTTCTAAATAGACTCCCTAGAATAGACCTCATTGGTCAGGATGGTCTAGCTATAGACACACCATCTATTTATACGATGAGCTTTGACCTACCTTCCTCATTGAAAATACATCTCTATTTCCTAGTGATACTAAATAACATTAATTGATTTATCTGAGAACCACGGTGAGATTCTATTGAAATAATATTAAAAACTAATTTTAAATAACAATGTTAAAATAATCACAATCTTAAATAACAGTTTTAAATATAATCTTCATCAACAAAAATTAAACAATTAAAATCAAGACTAGGCAATACTTCATTGTAAAATGGTCCAACACCAATTTATTTCTTATTTTTATCGAATAATTAATTAAATACTTAGGTAATAAATACATAACACTTAGGCATACTTACAACATTTATAATACTTGGACATCAATAACTTTAAAGTTTAATATTTTTATACCTATTAAATTGATAGGACTTCAATCAATTTTTTTTTCAAATAGTTTTCAGCTGTCATTTTAAAAAATGGCGGCATTTATAATCTTCGTTTTTGACATGCACCATTTCGTAAGTTTTTTTTTTAATAAAGACAATCTTCTAATTTAGATCTGCCTTTTACATGCAGGATGCAGCTGAATACCAGACCTGAGGATTGATCCGAGCGATTATTTAGCCACGAGTTCCTACTCGAGCTTTTTTTCTAATCTCTCAATTTCAATAATGGCACCCACGCTTTACCTACTTGTCTTTCTGGAGCTGTGTAAATGAATTCGACTAAACAACAAAAAAGAACTTAAAAATATAAACAATTTATTGATTTTGAGCAAAACCAGATACACACTGTGGTTTTCTAGAACATTGCTTAGTGAAGAAGTTATCATTACATACTGATTTGTTGTAGTGCAATTGGGCGTAGTTCTGCCATAATATGAGCCAACCCACAATCTCTTATTAATTCAGTTAAAACCGTCAAACTAAACCAACATTCTAAATGCGGCATATTACTATTCAGTCATCCTAAACGTACGATTAGGACAGATTTTAAAGAATCAGCGTCAACTTCTTAGGAAAATTAGAGAAATTGTTATGTGGATTGGTACATTTTGGCAGAACTGCGCCCAATCAATAATACTGGCATGAAACTACTAAAAATATAAGAATATTTTCAATTTTACGGGCTTTGTCGATATTCAAATAGTTCTAGAACACGGACCAAATACAACAAAAGAAAAAACAGCCATTATGAATCACAATTTAGAAGAAACTATACTGTCTTTTAAAAACGCATTAATATAAGGAAGAACTCTTTTAGGATGTGTATAATGTACATCATGGCTGCCTTCAACATCAACTCTTTGGAAATTCTCTAAAGTCGCCATGTTGTCCAGCAACTCTTTCGCGCCCTGCCGCCATTTTGGAATCGGCGGTACGTTTTTCGCGCCGTTACTAGCAGCTATGAGTAAAGTTGGGGGGATTTTCTTGAATAATTCGAAATAATAATTGTTCCCGTAGTTTTGTGGTGCGAGGTTTTTAAGACGATTGTCCCATGAAAGGTGCCTGTAATATAGATGAAGAAAATGTTTTTAAATTGTTTTTTTTTGGTACTGACGCCAGTATAATATATCAAACTAAACGAAAGTGTCAAATTTTCCCAATCAACCTTGAACCTAACGCTTTATCGATTAAGTAAAAAAATTTATTAAAGAAATTTGACAGATTGTAGTGGCTTGATGTGCAATAAGTATGTACTTACATACATCGTACGTACGGTCGAACAAGCTATTTGGTTTACATTTTACAATTTAATTTGTGGGTTAAACTGTAAACCAAATAGCTTGTTCGACTGTACATCTCGCCTTAATCTCTCTCTTATTCTGATATTATATTGTCACATACATTTGTTTTTATTGGTTTCTACACTTTATTTCTTCGTATCTGACCACGACCGGCATCACTATGGCCCTATCAGATACCAGCTCTGTGACATTTTTTTAAATGTTTGAGTAATATAATATGTCTAAATAATTAAACTAATGCTTGTTTAAAAGCTTTTCAACGCACAACTCTCCGCCGCGGGTTGAAAACTAACAGTCGAATAATTTAGCGTCAGTGAAAACGAGGGCTAAAACTGAAAACCTCAGTGTTATCACTTACCCAGTTGCGTCATCATTACGCATGCATTCTATAAAACGGATAAAGCCTTCCGCCCCGGGTGTAATCTCTACACTGTCTGCATTTTGAGCATCGTCGTTTGCATTTCGTGGCTCATTTGCATTTTGATCATTGTTCGCATTTCGAGCTTTACAGACAGTAGGTTCGTTCGAAATTTGACGTTGATAATATTCGTATAGTGCCCTATCTAAAGTATGAGTTTCATACTCTTTTGCTGCTTCAAATTCATTTTGGGCTTCATAATCTTTTTTATTTGCTTTCTGTGCTTTATTTTTAATGTCAGCCTTAGTTACATTTTGTGCTTTATCTGCAGCTTGTCCCGTTTCCGAGTTCGGGTCATTGTTTGGACCTTCTTTTTCAATTGAATGGCCGTTTGGCAGTTGTTCGTGGCTATCATATTTAACTCTATAACATTTGGAATTGATTAAAACGAATGAAATATAAATATTTAGAGAAAGAGGTTCTATGAGTTCAAATTTGTCGTCAGACATTAAGGGTATTTATGTTAACGGCTAAACGTAAAGACGGATGTGAAAACCAATGAAGTTTAGCTTAAACTTATGTTATATAATCTGAATCTCGGAAACGGATCCAACGATTGTCATGAAATTTAGTAAGTATGCAAGTTCGGGGGCGATAAATCGATTTAACTAGGTTTAATTTTTAGAAAAAATTTGAGATGAAATACATAGAATAAAAAGTACCACTTACCCCAATTCTTTAAAATTCCTTGATAGTATATGAGCGCACTGAGCCTCTGTTAGCTGTCGGACCCTCAAAATGGCTTGCTTCGCCTGCATGTAGCTGTATTTCTGTCAACAATATAACTCACGAGTTTATTCTTTGAAAAGGTGAGAGGACGTATGTATATGTCACCGTAAAATTTTAAATACCGTTAGATTGCAATATATCTCGCCAGATTGTAAACTCTCGAAACATTGTGAACCAGTCCCTGAATGGTCGGTCTTACAGTAGGCCGTTCTGTTTGTTTCTTCGGTTAATTCATTTTACTTCCACCATAATTTCATACAACTAATTCTAACGTTGTAAGTTCTAACATTTTCCGAAGTAATGCTGATTAAACCATACTTTTTGGAAATACATCCAAAAAGTATTAGTCAAAATAGTTTTTTTGGGACAAGCCACTATTCAGGACACTATTCCCAAACCACTGCAACTCCTAAAAGCTAGAATCAAAAGTGGACCAGAAAAGCTTCGAGGCAATGAACATGAAGCTCGACAAAGTCTCAGAGAAACAATTTACCTTCCGTCGCAGGATAATTGGACGTAGTTCTCCCAGAATAAGCCAACCAACATCAATTTTTTTACCATTTTTCGAAGTAATAATGCTGATTAAACGCTGATTCATTTTAAATCTGCTCTAAGCATACTTTTTGGATGTATGCTTACACCACAATAGGGTCGATGAAGCTCGAAAAAAGCTGGCCTATTCAGACATCCCCCTCCGGTTCACTATGCTGAGCCTGCAGAAAAGCTCCCATTGGGACACCAACTGCCATGGCCCACCTGGAACACCCTAAATCGACTTCGAAGTCAGGTGGGCTGCTACAGGTACAACTTTTTCGGTGGGGGTGTACCAATGAAGCAGAGTGCGACTGTGGAGTTTCATCCCACACCATGGCCCACCTCTAAACCTGCTCTTTGTGCACCTGAACAAAGGAGGGACCTGTCCGAAGCCTCTACCAACGCCGTCGATGCGGCTGAGTTCTGCATAGCTATTCACAAACGCTTAGCACTTCGCACAAGTCGTATGTCTATCTTTTTTTGGCATTACGAAAGCGAGTGAGATAGACATACGACTTTCCGAATCGAAGTCGAATCGAAGCGTTTGTGAATAGCTATGCTGGTCGAAACTAGTAACTATTGGAATCATCGATACAAAGAAGAAGACCACATTTGGAACGTTGGATTCATCATCATCTTCAGCCTATAATGTTCCCACTGCTGGGGACACGGCCTCCTCTAATTGAGAGGGAATGAGCCACCCACCACGCGAGCCCAGTGCGGAATTGGTAGACGTCACATGTCTTCAATTTTTTAGTTCTAGGACATATCCAAAGTTCAAGGGTCTTATTCATCTCTATAGGAATTCCTTTAAATGGACTTTGGGAAGTTTATGCCCCATGTATCAGAAAAGAATGGTCATATTTAAGTGTGTTTGTCTTGGTATGGACATGTAATGAGGAGGGATGAAACGCATGTTACTAAAAGAGTAACGGACATGAATGTTGATGGATGGAAAGGGAGAGGAAGGCCAAAGACAAAATGTATGGATTGTGTGAGGAATGAAATGAAAGAGAAAGAAGTAACTGATGCCGTGTCGTCTGACAGGGGAGAATGGATGAATAAATCGTGACGTAACGAAAAAGATATGCTGCGCCAATCCCAAATGAATTGGAATAAAGGCATGATTAAGTAGATCTCATGCTAGTTTAGTGCGATGGTCCATCCACAACCTGAAATATACACACCGTGGCACACTTTCGTAAATACCGTTCCAAAACAACTTACTTTCCTCGAAAAGCATTCGCGCTTATAGTTATCATAGTAACTATCGAAGAAGGTCCTCTGGTACTCTTCGTTATCTTCGACTTGCATCCGCATAAGCGTGGGGCCTGCATCCAGGAGTATCATCCTCGTGATACGGCCCGGGTAGATGACGTTGAAGAAAAGACCTGGATACAAAGTGATTTAGATGAAGAGGCTATCAGAGGAAATGTCATAGAGAATGTGATTCTATAGCTCCGCGACATGACGCCAGTAACCCCTAAAGAGTTAGGCAGAGGTGTACCAAAGAGTACGACCACTTTTCGCCAGTTATGTAAGTCTCAGTAAAAGGGGCGGGCCTATTGTCAAGAACCGAGCATAAATCCAGACTTCAGACCAAAGAAAAGATGGATGGAATGTGTGAGGATGATATTAAAGAGAAAGAAGTAAATGATGCCGTGACGTCTGACAGGGGAGAACGGAAGAAGAAAACGTATCACGCCGACCCCAAGTAACATGGGACAAGAACAGGAAGATGATTATTTCTTTACCTACCTTGCTCGCACCCCATGGAGTGTCCCATAAAGATGAACTTGTCCCAGCCAAGGTGTAAGATGGCCAATTCCATAGCGTACAGGAAATGGAACCTTTGCAGCTTTGGACCTGGTAAGACACAAGGCTCATTATCCTCTGGTTGGAGAGAATCAACACACTAAAACGTAAGTTATACAAAATATTCAGGGCACTATAAAAATAATGTGAAATATACTAGAGGCACTTAAAAATATTGAGACAAAGTCATCATCTGCCAGAATGAAAAATGTTTAAAAAAAATATAATAATACTGCCACCAAACTTGTGTGAAAAAAGCAGAAATAAGCGTCGTCGAAGAGATTAGCCGTAATCACTTTGGTAGTAATGGAATCCTAATAAGCGAAATTTTAAGAAGTTTGTTTGCAAGAAGAGACATAGTCGCTTGGATAAGCAGTATTACCCTTAATTTTCCTGCTCAGATTTCGAGCTCCTGGTATAAAAAAGAAAAGAAAAGAAAGGGCTAATATTCCCAGGTATCCTAGAGCACAACGAATTGTGGCACAATAAGCGAACCGATGGACAAATGTGTTGCTGGCCAGTTTTTTACGCCACTTCTTCCCAGCAAAAACACTTATAGGTAATGCTAAAATTGGGGAATGTCTTAGAAAGTGTTGATTCTTAGCCAAATACATGATATCATACCTGCCTTCCCCGAACGGTTAAGCAGGTGTCCCTACAGGACATTACAGCTCGCCAGTTATGTTTTAAGCCCTATGTTACAGTATATGGCCATCAACCGGGCACAAATCCAGACTGAGAAATTCACCGTCACAGACCAATACCAATAAATTTTGTTGATTTTAATTTTGACCTTTATAAAAGGCTATGAGCATCATCGTCTGCCTAGGCTTTCCTAACTATATTGGGGTCGGCTTCCAGTCTAACCGGATGCAGCTGAATACCAGTATTTTATATGGAGCGACTGCCAGTTTGTACTGGTAATACGATACCCCTTGGTAAGGTAGTCTGTGAGAGTTTCGGGCCACTGACTATTCGCTATGTGATGACTGACCTCTTCAAGCACTGTCTAACCTTAAAGATTTTACATCAATAAATGAATTTTGTCATCTATTTAAAAATAATATGCGCAAAAAAGAACTTTTGTAAAATGAAAATCGCAGGCTTGCAGTCCAACGTTTATTGGACTCACCACCACGCGGGTCTTTCCGGGTATAGAGTAACCCTTGGCTGAATTTTATATGGTCTATGAATAGTCTTCCAGGTTGGGGTGGTCTCTCGAATACCACGGTGTAACTGAGCTCATGTTTACGTAGAGGTACGTCTGTTACTGAAAGAGTTGAACGACAACCTTCATAATCAAACGAACAGTTCGCCATGGTAGCCCGCGAATTTCAAATTTTATTACGTTTCTTGCAATTTGCAGGTCCGTGTCAGGTTGTATGTTAATTAAAATATCATTCGCGTCTGACGCGCTGCTAAGGTCGCCTAAATGTGAAAGTGGTCTTATTGTGAAAAGCCGTAAACTACCGTAACTGCCGTAACTAACGTTTTACGACTTCTTGACGGAAATTTTGAGCAAAAGCTAGTCTAGCTAGCATATTAATTTAATAAATCGGCCTCTATAAATTTATAAGGCGTCGTAATGATGACTGTTTTTTTTTTTTAACATATTGGTGTCTTTTAACATTTAGGATACCAAAAGGCGTATTAGATTTTTGGGTTTCACGAAACAGGCTTACCAATTACATATTAGAGTAAGTATCCATTCACATTTTTAAGGAAAATTAAAATGGGAATTCGGGGTCTGATCAAAATAAATTCCTTTAAATTGAACTCACCGTGAGGAAATGCATCCGACAGACCGTTACCAGGCATATCCAGCGCCACATAGTAGAACTGAGGAGACATCAGCTGTACGAGCGGGTCGAAGATCGAGAGGCTGTCCTGTCTCCCATGGACAAGGAACACTGGCTCCCCGTCCGGATGTCCAAAGCTCTTTACTGGAACAGAAGGAAGATAGGGGTTTAAGGTGGATGCTCCAGGGTAGACCGTGAAATTCAAATTTTCTTACGTTTTTCCAGTGCCAGGTTGTATGTTGATTAAAATATTGTTCGCGACAATAAATTACAAAAAAAAAATTGAAATTAATTATTTTGAATTTGAATTTGTGGGGGGGAGTAGTGGGGTGGCCTAGTGTCACCAAGGGGAAGGGGTATAGAGTTGGTCTAAATATCCTCACGTGATTAGATGTTGACTCTTATGTTTGTAAACAATTATATGATTAATTAGTAACCCGGTCACCGCTAGAAGACAGAACAATACTATTATCACCATCATCAGCCTATTATTGTTCCCACTGCTGGGACACTGGGCTATAACAACCACACGGGCCCAGTGCGGATTGGTAGATGTCACATGTCTTAGAATTTTTTGGTTCCAGGACATGCCGGTTTCCTCGCGATATTTCCATCACCGTTTTGAGAGCAGTGGTGATGAAATAAATTACCCAAAGTAATGCGTCTGTCTGGGTTCGAACCCAAACAATACTTACTATACTGCATTACATTTAAATGGACCTATTTACGTAATCTATGCTAATTTAACTATAAATTATAATAGAATTATCATAAATTACGTTGTTTATTGAATTTCATTAAACAAAACATCAAAATAACATCACGCCTGTAATCCCCAAAGGGTTTGGTACAGGTGTACCTAATAGTACACCTACATTTCGCCAGTTATGTTTAAGTCCCATGTAATAGGGGGTGAGCCTATTGCCATCAACGGGGCACAAATCTAGACTTCGTGGCTGCTACTGAGAAATTCCTGATGGAAAAACCCAATTACAATTTGCCTGTCCCGGGACTCAAACCCAGGACCTCGTGCTCTTTGATTAAACATAATTATGAAAAACGCATCATAAGCATAATTAGGCATATTTTGATTTTTTCAGCGCTAGAGTTTCGACCTGTAACACACTCCCGAATACTGAAACGTCACTCAAAATTTAAGGGCTGCTTAATATTTGAGGAGCTCTTAAACTTTTAATTTCGCATGGCCAAAGGTCACTATTGAGTATCTGTTAAATATAAGTGCTATTTACTTAAATTTTGAGTGACGTTTCAGTATTCGGGAGTATTATGTCCAGAAATATCATTAAAACACGAAATTAGGTAACTGCATGTTTATTCAGCTAGGTAGCCTGACACACTGTGTAGATTCAAACCTACCCCCAACTTAGTTCATCTTATATGTCAACAAGAGAAACAAGTACCCTCAATAGTCTATACACATATCCATACTAACAAACTACAATCATGTACACGACATACCTTTCCCCCAAGTAAACACACAAAATAGAACCTATGAAATTAACATGAAGAATAAGAACAATTAAATAAGAACAAAACATCATACAACTTATACAATTTCAAGTACGTTTAGAGAATCAGTTTAATTATAACTTTATTTCTGCAATTATCTAGCTATTCCTAGAATATCAGCCCAAGACTCTTAACTGGGAATTCCTATCATCTGTTCAGGTTCTTCGGTGATCTGGTCCCGAGCTTCCTCACTTATCTCCCTCCTCTCGTTTTGTGAGCTCTCTACCTGTGATGCAACTTTGATAAGTTGATCAATATGTCTGTTGATGACGAGACCATCATCCGTTTGCACTTTGTAACTGGATGGACCAGTTTTATCTACTATTCAGCCCGGCAACCACTTCGGACCGTTGCTGTTTCTGTATCTTATTCTACAGCCAACTTCAGACTCTCTGTTTAGCCTCTGATTATTGTCAAAAACTTGCTGTTCGGTCTTTTTTTTTGTATATGGTCTGGGTGTATCGTGTCCAGTAGGGTGCGCAGTTTTCGATTCATCAGGAGTTCAGCAGGACTCTTTTGTGTTCCAGCACACGGTGTCGAGCGGAGGCTCAGTAGCAGATTTGTAATTTTTATGTCCCAAGCCATTTTCCGTATTTTGTCTTTCACAGTTTGGACCATCCGCTCTGCTAACCCATTGGTGGCAGGGTGATACGGTGCTGTCGTGATGTGCCTTATTTTATTTGAGTCAAGGAATTGTTTCTTTTCTTCGGACACAAAATCGGTCCCATTGTCAGAAACCAGTATCTCACATAAACCATGAGTCGCAAATACCACCCGAAGGTATCGGATTACCGTCGCAGTGGTCATATTGTTAACTATAAACACCTCGGGCCATCTTGAGTACGCATCGACGATGATCAAAAAGTTCTTGTTTCGAAAAGGCCCGGCGAAGGCGACGTGTATTCTAGACAATGGTCTGGTGGGCGTGATCCACTCATGTTGAGATCGGATAGGCATGTGCCGGTGCTCGAGACACTTGTTGCACTGGCCCACGAGTGCTTCTATGTCTTCATTTAGGTGTGGCCACCAAATGTAGACAAAACGCAAATATGGCGCTGGACCGAACGGGAACAACATGTTTTCAACACTGCCAAACAGGCCCTAACATTTGACATGACTTTAGTGCATTACGATTTAAATAAACCTCTGATTCTGACATGCGACAGCTCAGAATACGGCGTCGGAGCGTGTTATCACACGTGATGGAAGATGGGAAAGAAAGTTCCGTGGCCATGAGTTCCCGAACATTAAGCTCCACCGAAAGGCGCTATTCGCAATTAGACAAAGAGGCAACGGCGATTTTGTTTGGAATACAGAAATTCCACAACTACTTGGCAGGAAGATCATTCACTGTAGTCACAGATCATAAGCCTTTGCTGGGTATATTCAACCCAAGAAAACCGACACCTAACATACTGTCACCCCGTTTGACAAGAATAACAATCGCACACAAGACACACAATGGAATCGTACAAACGAAAGCGCTGGCAAGAAGCTAGCAGACGATGCACAGGTTCAAGTATGGTAGCTTTGTGTGTTGTAAACCTTTCGTAAAAGTTGTACAAACCAAGGAACGCTTGTAATTCTTGAACGTTCTGGGGCTCCGGTGTGTTCATTATCGATTCGACCTTGCTCGTCGACAGATGACTGCCATCAGCATCAATTATGAATCCCAAGAATTTGACTCTCTCTTTAGCGAACTTGCATTTATTTTTGTTAAGGCGTAATCCCGCTTGTTTTATGCGCTGAAGGACCATGTCTAAGCGCTGCAGCATCTCAGGCATCGTACGTCCCGCAATTATAATGTCATCAATCAGCACTGCGACTCCTCCGATGCCCGCTAGTAGCGCTGTCATCAGCCTCTGAAAAATACCGGGGCAGGCCTTCACACCAAATGCAAGTCTATGTACGGTATACAATCCTTTGCAGGTGTTGAGAGTTAAAAGTTTAGATGTTTCGTCGTTGACAGTCACTTGAGTGTAAGCACGATCCAAGTCCAATGTTGTATAGAACTTCCCGCCTGCTACAGCTGCAAATACTTCATTCGCCGTAGGCATAGGGTAGGTGTCCGATTCCGTTGCTTGATTGACTGTACAACAGTAGTCACCACATAGCCTAATCTCGCCTGATTTTTTGACAACCGGCACTACCGGCGTGGCCCACTCAGAGTACGCTACCGGCTGAAGCACGCCCTCCGATACGAGAAGGTCGACTTCGTTCCCCACTCTGTCCTTAATAGCGTAAGGAACAGGACGAGCTTTTAGGAATCTAGGGGTAGCGCCCGGTTTTAAATGTATTGCCACTGGATCTCCACAGTACGTACCGAGACCATCCTTAAATACATCACCATGTTTTGTGATTATTTTCTCCAGTTCAGTATAATCTCCGTTTGATAGGAAATTAATATTCATAGTAATGCCTAGATGCATAAGCCAGTCTCTTCCCAAAGAGATTCGGTCCATTACCCTTAGCCACTAGTAACGGAAGATGATACTCAATGTCCTTATAGCGCACAGGCAGCACTGTCTGGCCGACCAGGTGTACGGGCGCGTTGCTCCAGGTACGCAGAGCCAGCGGCGCCGCGTCGGGGCAGCGCGGCGGCGGCGGCAGGCGCGGTTGCAGCAGGCGCCATGTGTGCTCGTTCACTAGAGTGTAGCAGGCGCCCGTGTCCACCTGCAGTGTCACGGGCTCACCCGCCAGCAGCACATGAATGACAAATGGCGCTACTCGAGTCGTACTTTGGACGACATAAATGCCGTTTAAATTCGCTTCTCCATCCTCCTCCGTAAATTTCATTTTATTTGCGTTCTTTTTAGAAATACAGACTTTTCCGAGATGTCCCTTTTTATTGCAATATCGACACGTAACGTTAATGAACCGACACTCGCCAGCGTGCCGATCTCCACAGCGGTAGCAAAGACAAAGCGCGGAGCGCGGGGCAGGGTGCGGCTGTGCGGCGCGCGGTGCGGGCCGCGGGCGCAACGCGTTGATATCCATGGGCTCCGGCGGCGTCGCGGCCGGCGCGGGCGGCGGGTGTCGGCGGTGGTGTGGCGCTGCCGCTGGCGCCCTCCCCCATGCGCATCATGCGCAGGTCGTTACCCGCACTTTCAGATGACAACATAGCATCGACTACATTGTGATATGTTAAATTGTCCCTTATAAGCAGCTCGTACTGCAACCTATCGTCCCTCATTCCACACACAAGTCTGTCACGTGCATGCAAGCATGCGCTCCAAATCAGTAAAATTGCAACTAGCGCTGATTTTCCGAAGTTGAGCTATGTATTCGGCGGCCGATTCGCCATGATTTTGATCACGTTAATAGAATTTGTATGAAATGGATATCTCATTCGGTTTCGGACTGTAATGTTTGGGAAGAATTTCTATGATCTCATTGAACGTCACTTCGGTGGCTTTTCGTGGTGTACTTAGTGCTATTGTGTTAGTAAAGTTTCAAACACTTGCGAACCACACACAGTAAAGAAATTTGCCCGTTTTACATTGTCTATCACGATTCCGTTCGCATCGAAACAAAACTTAAGTCTGTCTATGTAAATGTCCCAATTGTCCGTATGCGGGTTGAACTCACTAAACTTCACACATTTACGATCCATTTTCACTTATTTTACTCCGTCGTCGCCACTATTATGTCCAGAAATATCATTAAAACACGAAATTAGGTAACTGCATGTTTATTCAGCTAGGTAGCCTTTTTTTTTTTTTTTTTCGGATGGGAAATCATCAAATGACTTCTCCCGCTCTGGGCGGAGCAGGACTTTTACTGACTAAAACCCATCCATGTTCCTTCATCGCCCTTCGTGTTCCGGGGCCACGGTATCTCTTTCGAACAGTCCCGAAACCCCGGAATAGTCCCGCAACCCCGGGACAGTCCCGCAACCCTGGCAGCTAGGTAGCCTGACACACTGTGTAGATTCAAACCTACCCCCAACTTAGTTCATCTTATATGTCAACAAGAGAAACAAGTACCCTCAATAGTCTATACACAAATCCATTCTAACAAACTACAATTATGTACACGACAGGGAGTAAGTGTGTTAAGTTTATAAATTGTGAAAATATTTATTCAATAAAATAAATATTCGTTAGACAAAGAAAAATGCCATTGTATGCAAACTCCGGTCTCAACCTATCACTAATAAGGTCAGTATACACACGTAATAACACTTTGCTTGACCTGACACAATGAACAAAATTTAGGTTTAGTTCCTAGGTTTGTAGGTTAGAGCCTAGGAATCAAACCTAGGGTCTTCTTCTAAGCAGTGCGTTTGCAACCACTACTGTCCCTGTTAAGTATTTTCTGACTAAGTTGTACTTACAGTGGCCCACCTGGTTTTGTACTTCAATAGATTTCCAGGCGGTCGTTGGCAGTTAGTTGGTGATCCAACGGAGAGCTATTTTGTAGACTTATCAAAATAAAAACAAAATAAGTAAAAAAGGTACTTACAGGTCATTTTTCCCCATGGTACAAGGAGGAACCACTCGCGTTGGGGTTTCATTTTTACTGAACGACTTTTACACAGCACTACCAAATAGGTTTATGATTAAGTAATGAAAACTTGTACTGGTTTAGCTCACTCGGGTGCAACGAAAATCAACCGTAGCAATGAAACAACATAGCAGGGGCTTGGACTGATTGTTTCACATAATAACGTACTTCTCAACCTTTGGATTCACATTTTTATCAATAATTTTTAGATAATAAATTACATCGACTTAAATTATTATTGACTTTTCATCTGATCTGATGCATCTCAGATGCAAACCGAAAATATTTGTGACATATTGAGTATCATATTCTTTTATTGCTCGCTCAGTTTATGTAAGTGTGAGAAAGATAGAACAAACTGTGATGTTAAAAATATAACACCTACAACGGTCAACGGTTTCGACAGTATTATGATGACTCTAGTGTTGTGCGCTAATAAGTTTTCAATAAGAATCGATAACTAGGAAAAGTGACAGATATGGTAAATAAGATTCTTGGTCATTTCACTATTCGTTTATTTCATAGTTTACATTTTACCGACCAACTAGCTTTATAAGATTTTAAAAACTTTTTTACATGAGGTGCTACACTTTCAGGGTGAGTGATATGCACATCATGACCACCAGTGACGGTTACAGAAAAAAAGCTGGGAACCATTAGGAGACATTTTTCTATGACGCTGGCTGCAAACTGTTTCCCCGGTGGGTTGGCGATATTTTCCGAGGCTTCAATAATCAGCGTAGGTGGCGCATGTTCTGTTATCACGGTGAATAGAGTTTCTTCTGACAGGGCTACAGTGGCTATTTTCTTCATTCTTGGTTCCCATGATAATCTGTGAAAGCAAAATCGTTATAAGTTACTCACTGATTTCATTCTGAGGAAATGAACACTGAAAAACAAAATACGCAATACATGCGTATTTATATCATTTAACATTTTACGGCATCTTCTCTTCTGATTTGAACTATGTACATTTAATATAAACAAGTTTAGGAATAGCAGCAACGTCAAGACAATCTAAGGTGTGCTATGTATTAATACTTTTATGGCTGAGCAACTAAACCACGATTTTTACGCAATATTGTTTTCAGGAAACTGTTAGAACCTTGGACCAGACTTACTTAAACTTCCCGTCACCAGTGGGCACCAGCGATCTGGATAGAACCACTTCCGCTTGATCTTCTGATAAACTTCTATTCCTAACTAATAAGTGGACTGCTTCTTCGAGTGTCAATCGCTTTGAACTTCCGGCATTCCACCTTCACAATAAAATACTAGTTAGAGTCACACAATGATCCCAGGTTACTAAATTCAAATAGACTGTCAGCTAATTATTGAGCGGTTATCTCAAAACGATAAACAAAAACATCGTCAAGAAACTGGCATGTCCTAGAACAGAAAATCCAAGACAAGCTACCTCCACCTAGCCAATACACTAGGCCCTTGTCGAATTTTATTAAATTGTAATAGGCTGTCAGCTAATTATTGAGCGATTATTTCAAAACGATAAACAAAAACATCGTCAAGAATTTGGCATGTCCTAGAACAAAAAGTCCAAGACAAGCCACCAAGTCAATGCACTAGGCCCTTGTGATGGATTATGGCCCACTCCCTCAAATAGTTAAAAGGCCGGATGCGAGGAGGGTAGACTTCTGGTCATCTGACATCCCGGCCGTGGGAACGTTGCAGGCTGATTATGCTTATACTAATATATATTTAAATGATGACCATAACTGACCTTTCATAACTGCTATAATACATGTCATATAAATACCGGTACCAAAACAATGGATTATGGTGTGGATAGTAATAGGCTGATATTGGAGGAGCAGGGTCGATGTGCACCATCTTTTCTATTTTACCCGGAAACAGGTGATTGTAGAGGATACCTGAAAATTAAGAACATGAGCTTAAGGTGAAAGCGTCAGGGTAGCCCGCGAAATTCAAATATTCTTCCGCTTTTTGCAATTTGCAGGCCAGTGCTAGGTTGAATGTTGATTAAAATATTGTTCGTGACTTAAGACGTATGTAGTTACAGAATTATAATCATCAAAATCATCAATACAACCCTCCAAGTTCATAAAGGTCGAGGACCGAGTTTTTCAACGTCAAAATCGTTCCTCGACATTTGTGAACTTGGAGGGTCAACGCGTCAACGCTAACCAGTCGCAGTTACAGTCCGCAGTGACTCGAAATGTTGCCATGGTGTTAGTTTTGAACGCGACGTTACAATGTCTAACAACATATTGTATATTGTAGCTCTGTTAATGACTACCAGATTTGAAAAGTTTTCAAATTTTCAATGAGAAATAAATGTACCATCATCATCATTTCAGCAGGGAATCCAAATTGTCTGTGTATTACAGGCCGCTTTCTTTTTTCTTTCTGCCAAACCTGTATAGGTATGGCAGAAGAAAGCGGCCGGATGGAACCGATGTTCCATGTGTCCTTTACGAATTTCACTTACCTATACTAAAGCCCATGGAATGTGATAAATACACGAATTTGTTCCACTTCATATGTTTCACTATCAAACGCACCGTTTCCACAATGCCCAGCTGAGATACAATAGGCCCAGGAAGAAATGGTTCTGATTTGCCGTGACCTGTAACATAATTTAATAAGTACATCTTTTGGCAGCTCTATCAGAAATCATGCATTAGGGAAAAAAATATTTAAAATTGTGATTTGCTTAAGGGGTTGCCCATGTGGCTGTCGGTTATTTTCCCACAGGAACGTACTAGCGATTTACAGCAACAAGGGGAATTCGAAGATAAGAGATACCAGGAAGTTTCCCTCTTTTTTAATTAAAACAACTTACATACTTGATTTTTTGGTCAAGTGCGAGTTGTCCATAAAATAAGTGAAATTGACCATATTCTCCATATGGTAAGAAAAAAACTGGAACAGTGGATCTTGATCAAAGCATACCGCTCCACCAAATCGCCTATTTTATTGTATTTAATAATAAATCAATACAAAATCAATGTCTTACCAGGCATATCGAAAGCAACATAATGGAAAGTGTCAGGCAACTGTTCCACTAGGAGAATGAAGGTGGCAGCACTATCCATGTACCCATGTACTAAAAGTATTGGTGGATTTGCTGGATCACCCCAGGAAACCACTGAAAAACGATTAAAAATGGTTAAGTCCAGAGATATTACCGATATTACTAAATTGGAATTAGTATCATGCAAAGTAATTTCCATAAGAAATCCGAGTTCCTTTAAAAATACATTGAATTTAATATGAAAACGACATACGTGTCGATAACATTTTGATAATATTGTGACAGCTAACCTACATGTCCCATCTCTACTTATAATTGGAAGTTTGCTTTGTCATTTGACTTTCTACTTTAAATCTATCTAGTCTAAAATGCTTATTAGAAACTACAAAGTCAGCAGCCTTGACTTAACTGTGGCCTGTTGACGCCAGCTGACAAGGACGTTGTCCCAGTTTTATAGCAAATAAACTAATTTCGACCTTATAACAAGTAGTGACAGTTTATAATTGTTCTGTAGAATTTTGACAGTAGGCAAAAGGTTTGAGTTTAACTTATTGACCAAAATACTATGATTTCAATGAATAAATAAATCTTAATGTAGTTTACTCACTTGCAATTTTCCCCCACGTTGCGTTGACAGTCCATTCCTTCATTACCTTCTTCATTTTTATTGAATGAAACTATGAACTTGCGTAGATCACAATCACTGATACAAAGTTCGTTGTTTTTATCTATAATCTTCATAAAATCGCATTTTTATATCATTTTGTTATCCATAAAACAGCACGATTAAATAGATAAATGCACAGCCTATCCATTATGATGTTATAACACAACAAAGATCAAATCAATATACTATCTAACAAGTTGCCTACATAAAATTATGCTGCAAATGCTGCAATAAACATACCTACGTCAGAGTTGTCAGATCTAAACTTTAACTTGGGTAAAGTTACTGATTAATAGACACATAAAAAGGTACTTCTATAGGTATTTCAAAGTGTGTTTAATAAAAGATTGTTGTCTCGTGATAGGAATTTACCTACTGGTTTAATGATTTGAACTTTGATCTCTGTTATTCGTCTTACCTACTTTATAAATACGTACATAAGTAGTCCCGCGTTTTTTGCCAGATTCGTTGATATAAAAACTACGTTTTTTGAGATTCTTTGTCTCTTTGAAAACCACCCCTTGGGAATTGAACCCTGGACTACATACTTGGTGGCATTACTACTTACTCGTATTTCGCGATTCTGGGCATGAAGGTAGATATAAGAATAGGACTATTGATTTTGAGAAGGTAATAATCTAGTTATTGGACTAAGCGCACTGAAAACACGGAACTATTAAGGTTGTATTAATTGATAACGGCGCCATCTAGTAAAGATGACTGTGAGTTACAATGTATGTTACTACAAAATGGCTCTAGATGTCAGGACAATACACTCAAGAATACCCTTTTTTAACCGACTTTTAAAGAGGAGGAGGGTTATGTATTCGGCCGGCATTTTTTGATTTCTCCGTAATTGCTGAGCCGATTTCAGTGATTCTTTTTTGATTTGATAGAGGAAGTGTGATGGTCCCATACATATTCAGTTTGTTTGGGCAGTTTAGAAATTAGGCACCTCTAATACGTATTTTATTGAATACAAAACAATGTCGTTCTACCGACTCGATTTCATTGCACTGCTTGATCGGGGAACGAACCAACGAATCAACGCATATTATGCTTAATTATCTGTGTCCTTAATAGGTACGATAAATATACAATTATGTAAAATAAACGATTAGATTGAGTGTACCCAGGCCCAATGACCCCATGAATGATCGGACAAGAGGGCATTGCCCACTTGCCCGCAGTTGGTAGATGGGTACAAAGTACCTACATAAACTGTGCAAAAAGGATCTTCTGACGTTCGATTGTCATAGTTTTTCCATTGCAGTAGCTCTCATAGTTTCAGAGATAATAATGGTGTCGATTCTGTTGTGCACAAACTAAACTAAATTTAGGCTATTGCTATTTTCTCTCTCTAATAAAACGAGAAAGAGACGAATGTAATTTAGAGCTGTCAAATTTAGTTGGAACTAATATTTCTATACAATTGAAGGGTGCACGGAAAAACATGTCGACTAAAAACGCGGTGAAGCGCTAGGCATAAACTAGTTTGACATCTCTAACTTAGTTCATAGCTATAAGCGTCCTTCTCTCGCACAGCCTTTTAGTAAAATATTGCAATAGCCTTAATTAAGTTTAGTTTGTGCACAACAGAATCGACACCAATTAAATGCAAAAAACTAAAATAAAAAAAACACCGCACAAGCAGGATCGACGGTTACTAATGACATCTATCATTTTTCTTAAAGCGTGTCGATGCCAAATATACATAGCCCAAAATCCAGCGAACTCCGCTCGCTGATGCAGTCATATTCAGTCAAAAAAGTATCGGGAATGGATGATTTGTTTATGGTTCCAAATTCAAATTTTTGTTTTTTTGTAGTTGCTAGATTGGCACAACTGTTTTCCATTTTGGCGCGGAGTTTGAGTTGCATCTGTTATTTATATTAAATACAGTGCTGGTTTTAGTAATATCATATATAGTGTGTATTGCGAATTTCATAATGGACAAAAATATCGAACAAAGAGTTTGTCTTAAATTTTGCATCGCCAATGGAATTTCGTGTTCGGAGTCACTGAAAATGTTACAGAAGGCTTACGGTGAATCGACTTTATCAAAAACTCGTGCTTATGAGTGGTTCAAAGCGTTCAAAAGCGGTCGAGATGTGATGGAAGATTTGCCTCGCTCTGGTAGGCCGTCAACGTCTGCAACTGAAGTTAACATCGCAAAAGTGAAGAAAATAGTGACTGATAATCCCCATTCAACTCTGAGAGAGATAGCCGCCGAACTTTCTGTATCTCACGAGTCGATCCGTACCGTTTTAACTAATCATTTGGGTATGAAACATGTTGCTGCTCGGCTAGTCCCAAAAGATCTGAATTTTCTCCAAAAACTCAATCGCATGAAAGTCGCTGAGGACATGCTAGAACGAGTCAGTTCGGACCCAACATTCATGAAACGCATTGTTACTGGTGACGAGACGTGGGTTTACGAGTTTGACATGCAAACTAGTCAACAAGCTTCGGAGTGGCGCCTTCCAACTGAACCGAAACCGAAAAAACCACGCCAAAGTCGATCAAAAGTCAAAGTCATGTTGACTGTTGTTTTCTTTGACTATCGCGGTGTTGTGCACTCTGAATTCTTACCGGAAGGTCTAACGGTAAATAAAGAATATTATTTGAGCGTTATGCGGCGTTTAAGAGAGCAAATTCGACGAAAAAGGCCAGATTTGTGGAAAGAAAATTCTTGGATTTTGCACAACGACAATGCGCCTTCGCACAAGGCTATCATTGTGAACGAATTTTTGACCAAACACTCAACAAATACCATCCAGCAACCACCATATTCACCAGATATGGCTCCTGCTGACTTTTTTCTTTTTCCTAAACTCAAATTACCACTTCGTGGCACCCGTTTTCAATCGATAGAAGACCTAAAGGAGAATTCGCGGCGAGAACTGAACTCAATTCCGGAAGCAGCGTTTAAAAAATGTTTTGATGAATGGATTATTCGTTGGCGCAAGTGTATCGTTTCTAAAGGAGCATACTTTGAAGGTGATAAAATAAATTTGGATGAATAACAGACATTTTGTGTATTATTGATCTTTTCCCGGTACTTTCTTGACAGAGTAGTATATATAATGCTTAGGTGTCAGGGCACGCAGCTCAAGACGGAAGGTGGGCCATTGACATATTTTTTTTTTTAATGACATATTCAGGACCTATGTACAAAAATCCAGCTTGGGAATTAATGCATGCAAACTGAGTTTTTTTCGTCTATTTTGTCTGGACTGGACTATAATCCTTTTGGGATTATAGGCGTCATGTTATGTTATTACCTAAATACTTATGTAGGTATAGTACGATACGACCATTTTCACAACCCACAAGTATTACTACCACAAGATAGCAGGCCAAAGATTGTATAGAATGTGAATAAAACACGTTCATTGACCAAAGGGAAAGGATTCTTTTATGAATCATTGCAATCGACCGCTAGATAATTATAAATAGCAACGTAGGCGAAGGTCTCCCTTTGTACAATCTCGAAGATATTATTAAGCTAGGATACTATTTATATCTGAACATTCAAATTTCTTTGTTTGCTATATCCGTATTCTATTCCAACAAATTAATAAAAAAAAACTAAACTATATAATTAGTTTAGCTGACAATCTTGCCCTATCTATCCGTGGGGATTTTTCTTACTGATTTTATTATTTAGTTTTTCAAGCAGAAGTTTCAAAATTTAATTAATAAAACGACAAAATCTTATACATAACAATATATTAATAATTAGCACCAGCTTTGACTATTATTTTACAATTAATATTATATTTACTTGCATATTTACATTAGTCTTACCTATTTATTAGATAAGTAATAGGTACCTATCCCCATTACTATATTTTATTATGGTTTTATTATATTATCAAAAATATCACAATACATAGCTATCTTATTAATGTATCATAATTTGTATTATATATCGAAAATTCTTCGCAAGGAAAGAAGACTAACGAAACTGATTTGAGGAAAGTTTTGAGCATGAAAATGGATGTAGAATAGAGGAACACCAGAGGATCGATGGACGGACTGTGTGAAGGATGATATGGCTAGAAAGGAGGTGACTGCTGAGATGACGAGTAACAGAGAAGTAGAAAGAAGAAGACAGGGCAAGACAGTTATGCATGGAAATGTACGAAGAAAAAATATAGGGACAAATGGTGTCGATTCTGTTGTGCACAAACTAAACTTAATTTAGGCTATTGCTATCTTTTACTAAAAGGCAGTGCGAGAAAAGGACGGCTATAGCTATGAACTAAGTTAGAGATGTCAAACTAGTTTATGCCTTGCGCTTCATCCTCTTCCATACCCTGGCGTTTCCTTTTAACCCATCGTATTACAGACAACAATTAAAAAGTCAGTGGTGTCGATTCTGTTGTGCACAAACTAAACTTAATATAAGCTATTTCTATCTTTTTCTTTCTATTATAACGAGAAAGAGACGGACGTAATTTAGAGCTGTCAAATTTAATTGGAACTAATATTTCCATACAAATGAAGGGTGCACTCAAAAACATGTCGACTAAAAACACGGTGAAGCGCAAGGCATAAACTAGTTTGACATCTCTAACTTAGTTCATAGCTATAGCCCTCCTTTTCTCGCACTGACTTTTAGTAAAAGATTAAAAAAAAAAAACAGTTTAGTTTGTGCACAACAGAATCGACACCATTGAATCTCGCGTAGATCTACGTTCGAAGGGTAATCAACATTTGACCGAGCTCTGAAAGTTTAAATTTTAATGCAACAGCACATTTTTATAAAGGCATTTAATAACCCAGTGTTAGTCCAAAAAGGGCTCAAAATTGTACCTACACCTAACATTAAGTATTTTAAGTATATTATTCTTACAGTTTTGACCGAGTATATTGAAAAACTATTCTTCTATCACCATTTTTGTTGACAAGCCTATAGAATACATGATCGAAGGACACAAATCCATCGTTATCTTTATAAAAATTAAAATATGGCGTCTTCTTGGCTGAACGTCGTAAGTGCCGGTGCCTCAATAGTGAGTCGCCGAAAAAAACATCCTTTTCCAAGATGTCTTCTCCGTTTTGTCTTGAATCAATTTGGCGGTTTTTCGTACTTATTTCTTTAGAGACATGATATGTAGACCTGAAATCAGAAAGAAAATAACATTAGATACATGTAAATATATTTTTGTACATAGCCTACATAACGCCTGTAAGTCTCTGTAAGGTTATTATGCAGCGATGTAGGTACTTTTTGTAAACCTAAATTTCGCCATTTACTTAAGAGACCCATCAGTTTGAAGTTTTGAAATCACAAATCTTAATAGATTCACAAGTTTTGATTAGCAAGAAGAGACAATTTACAATTTTTTAAAAACAAAAAACTTTATATTACCATAAATTATTGTTTTAGTTAAGTAGGTAGGTACCTATATTATTTCCAATGTGACAAAGATCTATGTAATACATAGGCTTTGATTATAGGGTCGATTAAAAAAATAACTACTTATATTGAAATTCAGGCAAACACCAGTCTTCAAGGTTAAGCAGTGCTTGTCAAGGTCGGTCTGTATATGGGTGACCACCCATTAGGTACATACCGAGTTTCCTCCGTACCTCGGAAAGCACTTTATAAATCGTTGGTCCCGGCTGTTATTTGTAGATCTTTGACAGTCGTTACAGGTAAGTAGTCAGTGACCCGAAAGTCTGACAAGCAGGGATGTCATATTATCCAGTATTAACTGGGTTGTGGAGGTCAGACAGGCAGTCGCTCAATGTCAAATACCTGGTATTCAGCTTTATCCGCCGGTTAGACTGGGCCAACCCCAACATACTTGGAAAAAGGCTAGGCAGAAAATAAATAGTCCACATACCTCTTATAGCATGCATTGTATCTGGAAATCCATCCGTCAAAGTGTGTGTATAAGCCTTCTAGGCTGGTGACGCTGCGATCTGATGGTTCTGAAAACAATTAGGATTATGTTGTCTATTTAAGAAAATCTATAAAAACAACAACAGGTAGGTAGCTAAGCTAGGTAAGTTGGAGATTCCGTAAATATATCAGTCGAAAGCGATAAAAAAAAAAACTAAATTCTATTCCTACCCAAAAAATGAAAACCTAACCTACCATAGAGAATGAAAGAATGCCGACTAAAGGTCAGAGCACACCGATTGGTAGTGCGTATCACTTTCTATTTACCCAACGCACACAGGGTGTCCGGTAATTAATGGATAACCTTGAAATGGCTTACAATTGGTAGAACTTACGGCCATTTAGAAAAAATACGCAAAAAATTCTATCTGTACTTAGTACCTGTAAGCAAGTTCATTTATTTTGGAATTAATGAATTAATTAATAATTATGAAATGTAAATGAATTAATTATGATGAATTAATTTTTAAACAAAGTTTAAACAACTTGGGTAAAAAACAAAAACGTATTTTTTTCTAACTGGCCATGGATTCTGCTATGGGCCATTTCAAGGTGCCATTCGTTGCCGGACAGCCTGTATAATATCAAACGTGGTAACAAGATACAGATTCTAACGTTTAGAGATCGACCCCTCGATAGATTTCCCTTCGTGGCTTGAACATTGCTATTTAAATGTTCGTTGGGAAAAGATAAGATACCTCTACGTCTAATAATAAAGTCTTTTTATTTCTATCTTTTTTGTAAGTAACGACAACGTTTTGTGTGCATGCAGAGTTTACCTGTAAGTGATGGTTACACTTATTCTGATTTGTTACTTCTGTTTCATTTGCTTGTATTAGTGTAAACAATAGGCATGACGACAGTATCAAAAAATTGCAAATCTATTTAGTCCGTCAGTTACGAGTAGGTATTGGAAATTAATGGACACGTATTTTTTGTTTTTGTAAATCAATGAATATTGACAAAGATAAAACGCATCAAAACTCGGGAGGGGGGGTCGTGACGTCAGAACTAGGTAAAAATTATACCTAGGCGTGACGTATTGAGAATTTTAAAAGCGTCATATCTTCGTCAATTTTGGTTTACGTAACAAAAGAAAAAACACGGGTCAAATATTTTTTGATAATCTAACTGACGGACTAATTAGTAATTAGTTTTTTTGTCGTCTCGCCTATTGTTGGTGAACCAAATAAATAAATTAATCAATTAATAACGCGGCAGGCCCAGGAGATGGCGGGATTGGACTTTTTCTTAAATGCTTGGCCTTCAATCGCACTAGAACGCGAAAAGTAAGAAAAGAAAGAAATAAAATACATTTACGTAATTGGCACTTGCCACAAGTGGACGGAGGAAGTGGAAGGAGGGAAGGGAGGCCTTTGCATCCAGAGGGACAATACAGGCTGGTCGAAGGATCCTCCCTTTTCTATGGGATGAAGAACTTTACACCCTGTTCCTAATAACTCTATAGACTAGTCCAGTAGGTCCGTGGTTCCTTGACCGATATCCAATATGACATTTAAATCACTTTGACACTTAAATGGTACTCTTTTGTTTATCACATTCAGTGCCTCCGATAAAAGCAAAACAAAAACATAAAAACATACCTAGATCTATTATATAAACATAACATACTCTAATTGTAAATATTATTTAAAGTGACGGTCATCATCTTTGAGGCCAGGCAGAACGGATGGCTGATGGGGCCAAAAAGTTCTGGAGTGGCGACCGCGAACCAGAAGACGTTGCGTTGGACCGACGACCTGGTGAAGGTTGCGGGGATTCGCTGGATGCGAGTCGCATGGGACCGGTCAATGTGAATGAAATGTGAAAAATAATGTTTAGCATTATTTTTGGATCTTGAATTGTATTGAATTGTTTGTTCCACTTCAAGAAAACCGGTTCGTCCTTGAATTACTTACTTACTTGTTATTGTTGACTGTTATATGGATTAAAAATTCAAAACATAAAAAAAAAACCGGCCAAGTGTGAGTCAGGTGTAAAACACCTCTTAACGAAGCCGAAAGGCACTTGTTCTCCTAGTCATTGCGATCATTTTTTTGTTCTACACCATACCCTGGGAAACTTCTAGTTACGGAGATATTGGGGGTCAAAGTTCCAACTTTTTGATAAGTTTTTTTTTTAAATAGGTACAAGTTTTTAATGTAAGATTTTTATTTTAAACACCTCCACGACCCCCATAATATTCAATCCATCCATCAGCGCAATGTTTTGAGTGCGTTACATTGAGTTCTAACACAAAACATGATTTTTCACCCCAAAAAAAAGTCGTTTCCCAGCAATAATTTTTGCGTAAAGTTACTTAGTTTGATGTACAGAATGCTTGGTTGACGGCTTCGTGATGAGGTCTTTTACAGCCTGTATTTAATTTAATTATTTAGTTTTAAAGGGAAAACATAGACAACTAAATATTCTGTGAATATATAAAGCGATACCAGTGATATATTTATTTATATATTTAAAGCGTCTACCTGTTGCCGTTAAAAAACGGCAAAAATCACGTTTGTTGTATGGGAGCTCCACTTCAATATTTATTTTATTAGTTTTAATTTAGTTTTAGTATTAATTTGTCGATAGAGCGGCAACATCACCTGTGCAAACCCAACTGTCTATCTATTACGGTTCATGAGATACAGCCTGGTGACAGACAGACAGACGGACAGTGGAGTCTTAGTAATACGGTCCCGTGTTTACTCTTTGGGTACGGAACCATAAAACGCGAAGTTTCACACACTACACAACAATTTAATAAACTATAAAAATATGAATTATTTAAATAAATAAGTACTTAGGTACTCATAAAAACTCATAAACTAGACAAAAAAAATGAAAAAAAAAATAACAACTAATATAATGGAACTACACTACGCAACAAAATATTTCATTTAAATAACTAATTTAATGAAAACTTACCTTTCACACGATTACTATCCATCATTAAAAACATTGACACATCACTTTTTCTTCCACACGATCTACTAAACGGCTGCGCACTAAATGATAGAACAATAATGTTATTGTTGATAGTCGGCGTGTAAACAAATAGTGTTGACGTGCTCCCGCGTCGATAGCGAGAGTACAACGATTATCATGTAGTGATGGGACAGTGTGGTATCGATAAAAATATGGTGTTGTAATTTTCTTTGTCCATCAGAAGATAAAGTTTTAAGAATTGCTCTTTAGACGTGTCGTATCTGGGAAATGAAACGAAGGGGAAAGCAATTATGTATTGGTAGGTATATTATAGTGTACGCTAACCTATCGTTTCGTTATTAGTGAACTTAAGTTTAACTGAATTAAATGGGAATAAATGAATTAAATTAATTTGTAATACATCAAAAATACAGCCGTCACAGAAGGCTCTGTATTCTGTAAAATCTACCCACACAGTACACTGTATTATATTGAAACCACAGTTTGTTATTCTTTTGTTAAGACGTGGATATTGGTGTGGGTTACATGTTTGTGATCTTTATAAGGTTTTTTTGTGTTTTCTGTAGCATGTAACTGTTTTATGTCCCTAATAAATAAATAAACTTATTGGCAAAAATCTGGCATAAGTCGAGATAAGTCTGCAGAATCTTAAGCCCGAAGATCGAATCTATGCCCATGCACAATTGCACAGCAGTCACGCTTGCAACCACACAACATCGAAGAAACTGTGATACCAACTATTTAAATAAGAAAGGGTTTGCTTCACTCACTGTCACAATCAATGCGATAGCTATAATTCAATTATTGAAACCCTGTGAGGTCACACTGCGGGACAGGAGTCTGCCTATAATCTTTTTACCCTTTCTCTAATTAAAGTTTCTAAGGAACAGTTCTTACTTAAAGTAATTCAGGTACAATCTGCGATTTAGTAATTTAATTCTGTGTACAGCAATGCTTTTAATATACCTACACCAAATACCTCTGACCTTGTCCCAATTTATTTGCGGTCGGCGCAGCATGTCTTCTTCTTCCATACTTCACTATTACTCGTCATCTCAGCAGTCACCCAATACAAGTAATTGTTGTACTCTCGCTTGTTTGAAATCATCGAAATATAAAAATCGACAACACACACAGCCCTACCTCAAACGTCACGCGTCCGTATTCTGTAACCGGTCCCCAGTCTCACTGGCCACCAGTTAGCCAAGACTTGCGGAGACATACACGTTTACGTCATGATCTTACGTTTTGTAACACGTTTCGTCATGCCCTCAAGAATTAACTAATACAGTAAGCGAGATATACCTACATAAGTATTTCTAATCGAGTTTGGCAATAGGTCCAAGAGTTAGAAAGTTTATACCTATCTGCGCAGTACGATAAGAGACTTTAAAACATGTGCCATTTAGAATCAGTCAACAAAACTCTTCTTCTTTTTGCTTGTCAATCATAGAGTAAAATAAGTATATTTATAAAGTTGTCATTAGTTTGTTCATTTTATACTTGTATTCGGCCAGTTCCTAAAATATTGATAGAGGCTTTATCCAAAAAGGTTCTCTGTCGTAAGTTTTATCTAGGTCGCCAGTTTTGCCCTCTGTCAACAACATTCGAGTTCCCGAAGATCTCATCATAAAATCTCCTGCCCTTAACCCAATTCATTTGGGGTCGGCGCAGCATGTCTTCTTCTTTCATACTTCTCTATAACTCGTCATCTCATCAGACACATCCTTTCTAGCCATATCATCCTTTAAACAGTCCATCCATCGTTTCTTTGGTCTTCCAAAAAATCTTCTCTATAGCCAGCATACATACATATATTCCGTTCAACATTTTCTTCACCAGAAGATATAATGCACCCTGACTCTCTTTTTTCCTAAAAGTTCGTCTTAATGTCGAATTTCCCATGTCGAATTTCCTATGTCATCCATCAGGTATGGCACTCGTCTCCTAGGGATTTCCAGATTGGGCAAATTAGGTAGGTATTGAATTAAAAAACCTTGAATATTCTTGGAATCAGCATCCAATCATCCGGAAATATCACGCATTCACTTGAACCGGAGACAATTAAAATCGTACCTACTGCATATTTAATGAAGGTGAACCAGTCGACTTATTAATCCGTCAGTTAGAGTATTGGAAAATAATGGACATGTATTTTTTGTTTTTGTAAATCAATGAATATTGACAAAGATAAAACGCATCAAAACTCGGGAGTGGGGGTTCGTGACGTCAGAACGCACAAAAAATTATACCACGGCATGACGTATTGAGAATTAAGCGTCGTATCTTCGTCAATTTTGGTTTACGTAACAAAAGAAAAAATACGGGTCAAATATTTTTTGATAATCTAACTGACGGACTAATTCGATTTTCTCAGTCGACAAGCCTATTTCGTTAATTTACACTTGTAATCTCCGCTTAGCTTGCGTGCGGCTGTATAAGCGCTATGCTGTGAGCAGTTTGCTCATGTCCTTTTCTCTCCGCTTTGGTGGAGCCCGTGCCAAGATAAGATAAGATATTTTGTTTGCATATAAAAAAACTAAGCACACGTAGGTATATTTCGTTCTTCGCATATGTTGATGAGATGATAATCTCATAAAAACTTCTAGATACATTTTGTGTGGAATATTACAACTAATTAGAAGTCGGTAGCAAGTGCATATATTTTCAGAAATCAATAGTTACGATTTAAAATCATGAAGTCGTACCTAATCGATTACTTTCTTTGTCAATGATCATGTTTGTTTCTTCACTTAAATAGATTTGCAATTTTTTGACACTGTCGTCATGCCTTTAATCTATTGGTGGTTTACAACTCAACTCGTCTCCTCTCGTATCGTCTTCGGTGAAGTTCGGCCCTATAGCAGCTAACTCTTAAACCAAGCAAAGTGAATAAAATGTATGTGGGGCCACTCGTGCGTGATTCCTCTACCAAATGATAAATTACATAAATCGGCTCAGTTATCATAAAAAAAAGTGTGCTTACATGCATACATGAAAAAAAGACGCTGGTGGAATACTTATCCTTCTTTTTAAGAAGTCGGTTAAAAAACCTTGGATCACGTAATTCGTCCCTGTGACGTTTAATATTTATTGTATTATTTTTTCTTTATATTTTTTAGAGAGATGTGACGTTTAATAAATGAGTTATGCGTGCTGTGGTGAGGGATGCGCGGTGGAGGGAGTGCGAGGTGATGCGCCGCTCTCTCAGTCTAGTCCGAACAGCCGTAGCGACAGCACGCCTAACGCAGTAATATTGGATACAGTGTTTTATTGTACAACCCTGAACGAAGACACCACACTGATATATGGTGGTTTTACTCTAAACCCTAACTACCTAGTATACGAGTGAACACCACAGTCCCTTTCGTTCTCACAGAGAGGGAGCCTGTGCGTCAAGCGCCTGCAGTAGAAACATTGGACTTGGTAATTCATGATATAATATCAGTCATTTGTGTCCCACTTTAGGGCAAAGGTTTCCCTCCCCTCCTTCCACTCACTCCTGTCTATAGTTGTTATTGGCCAATCCTTCAGCAATTCTCCAAGAAAAGAAAAGATTTGAGATCATTCCGACATCTCCAGGGCCTGCCGCAATATTATGCTACAAGATAAAACCCTAATGCAACGTGACGTAGTTTTCAAGAAAAGCTGTGAAACAGACAGACACGACATTTTAAACTTTTTTATTTTCGTTTCTGAGGTAGGAACTAGGACCCTTAATAATTACAAAAAAAAACACTTATTAAATACTTGCGGTAATATTTGAATGTTTAGTTTGACAATTATGATAAATAATATATGATTTAAAAGGAGATTTGTTAATATATGCAAAAAAAGCATTGAGATGTGGCCACTGACAAATTATATCGATGTAGCAATTGTTTTAATAAATAAAAATAAAGTCATTAAATGAGGCGTATTGAATTAGTTTTGCCGACGCCAATGTTTTACACTTAAGTTAAATAAGCTCAGTCTGGTCTGGTTTGACCTATAGTCTTAATCAACCTGTTTTATCTATGCGATAGTTCATACCACCACGCTTTGGGATTACCACGACTTTTATCATTTTATCGTTTATCATATTTGTACACTTTCTTCTACCCAAGTATCTAATATTTTGCTTCTACTATTTCATATTTAACAAAAAAAAAAAACATGGCATTGACATAAAAATAAATAAAAACCAAAAAGAATAAGACCCAGTAATCCCTCGAAGTAATCTTTTAATCCATCTCGATAAATCTTTTGAAAACAAAATAAGATAAAAGATCTAAGTACTTTTCGGTCAAGTACTTGACCGATAAAATAGTCAAGGGTAAATTAAAAAAAAAGACAATTTATAACTATTTATTACCTACTTATCTCTTTGTTTAATTAGTTGCTAAGTATTTGAGATATTATGTATCTAAGTGAGATAATGTGAAATGTTTTTGTTGTAATTAATCATGTAGCAACAGACTGCACTTTGAAGTTCAAAGTGCAGTCTTTTGTTACATGATTGAGGTTCAAAGTTTGAATCTTAACGCAAAAAATATTAGGTAAGTCGGTTCCACGGTTTAATGGGGTGGGCAACTGGTGGAACTAATGGCGCTAGCACCGCATGAACCAAACACCGTCATTGGTTGAAAATCTGTCAATGTCATTTTATATTTCAAAATAGTTTGACATCATTGGTCAGATTAGGTCTAAGGTATGGATGCGCCATCTACAATCAGCTTTGACCAGCCTTCCCCATTGAGATTTAATTTAGCAGATTTATTGGTGTACCTAACGCGAATGGACAAAGTAAGGAATCAGTGCTTAGGAGGAAGTTTTAAACCTTGTTCAAAAATTAGTAGTACTTTCTGTAGTGTTGAAGGAAAATAATACAAAAAAAACTGTATTTAAAACTGAGTTTATTTAGCTAAACAATGTACACTTATAGTTAGATTTTAAATACACACTTATTATTAATATCTGTTGTTTGTTTCTACAATAAGTCTTGACCTGACTTAATCTGAAGATACGGTTCTCATGTAAGCGAAGTGAGATTTTGTTTTAAGCCGGGGTTAGGTGTACCATACACACCCGCATACCGCTTTGAAGTATACTGGCGTTAATATGTTGTCACGGGTGTACATAGACATGTAATTAATAATAACATCGCAGAATTTCATTCTTAAGAGGGCCCTTCCCGGCGCGTCTATCGTCAACGCGAGCATGGTCGAAAAGCTTGTTGTTTCATCCAGAGCCACATCGGTGGTAACTTCCCTGTCTTACCTAGCCCCGACCTCGCACTACTCGTCACCCGCGCACCTCATACCGCCTAACGCGAGGATATTGAACGAAAAATTGTGTTCGAAAATTTATAAAACTTGTTCCAGGAAATACGTGTTTTTGAATAAGTCTTACAAGTATGTGAAATAAATATTTGTCATTTAGAATCTCCACTACATTTGCAAGGCTTCTATCAGGATATTTTCTTTACTTTCACAATTTATGAGTATATTTTTAACGGCCAAAGTTGAGGTAAAATTTGTGCAAAACAGCAATTTTTCGAGGCTTATACTGCTTTGATAGAAGCCTAGATATATCTAGGCTTCTAGTCTAGATATATCTAGGCTTCTAGTCTAGATATATCTAGACTACGCAACGGATTTTAATGCAGTTTTTAGCAGTAGGTAGATAGAGTGATTCAAGAGGAAGATTTTAAATATCTACATTGCACCCGAACGAAGCCGGGGCAGGTCGTTAGTTACTAACATTTTAGATTTAATCTTCCTGAATTCATCAAATTATCATGTTTTATTAGAGCCAATAGGCCCGATTGCAAGAACTTTCTCGTCTACATTAGAACCGTACAGTTTGTCTTAAAATCATCACCATAATTTTATACACAGAATCAGAGCACAATAAACTTAGAGTCAACAATAATACTGAGTTACTTCAAGAAGTAGAACAATAAGATAATTAGCGAATTAACAGTTAATTGACCATTTATTGGTAGGTATTTCTCATGGAGCCAGAATGAAATCATTAAATTCTTACCTGTAAAATAATTGAGCACAGCATTTTCAAATTAACTCACATTATTATGTTTATTATAAAACAAATGCTAAAAGAGAGCATTTGCAGTTCTGTACATAAAAATTTTTCGATCACCACCTTTCATCGTCACAATTTTCAAGTTCAAATCATTATTAGATAGATTTATTCGTTTTTGATCTTAATCGCCGATCACTTTAAATCACTTAAAACTACTACCACTGAGATTTTAATCAGTTCCACTAATTCGAGTCTTTGGAAACGCACTTTTCCGAAAGCCAATTGCACGATTGCTATACCCACTTTCACTTTCCAGAAACTCAGTTGCACTTTTGCGATACGTAGTTGCACTTTCCCAAAACACAGATGCTCTTTTGCGATACCCAGTTACACTTTCCCAAACCTTAGTTTTAGTTTACCGAAACACATTAGCACTATTCTGTTAACCAGTTACGTTTTCTAGGAGCGGACAAGAATTCCGAATGCTTTGTCTGATTACTATCACTGCTGTCACATTCCCGGTTTAGATTTCTTCTAGTTACGATTACTGGCTTTCCTGTATCACTTTCGTAATCACCTTGTACTTTTGGTTTTTGCAATGGTGGGGTACTGTCCGAGTTGTCAGTTGCACACCCCTTGTAGACTTCTGTTGGGCCTGCAGCTTAGATGTCATCGTCTCTGTCATGTGGTTGGTGTCTTTGCAGGACCGCTAACCGCTGCTGTGTCACCTCCAGGTGGTGTTTCCGCCATTTTATGCGCCTATTCTGGAACCACACTTTCACCTGGGCAGAAAAAAAAGGATTTTAAGTAGACTGAAATAAGTGTTATAGATGGGGCCTATAGTTTACGAATAATCTAAGTCAAAGTCAAAGTCAAAACATTTATTGCGAACCAAGTGTACAATGTCGTGTTAAGTTATGTTAGTACTTATGACTTAGCAGCCTTTTATAAGCATTGCAATTTCATATTCGTCTGCTCTTCTTGCTTTAAAGCTCTTTACTTTTTCCTCTCTATTCACTGAGCATCGAGTTCTATATACATCATCTACCTAGCCTTTTCCCAAGATGAGGTGACTCTGGACCCTCCGATTGAGGGTATTTAGATCAAAGAAAGATGCTCACCTGTGCTTCAGTAAGCTGCAGTGCATGCGCCAGGTACAGCCTCTCCGGGCCCACCATGTACTGCTGCCTCTCAAACTCGGCCTCCAGTCGCTCCAGCTGCTCCGGCGTGAATATTGTTCGTATCCTCTTACTTCTGCCGGAACTAAGGAAAACAATACGTATTAATGGATCTGTTTTTAGGGTTCCGTAGCCAAGTGGCAAAAAACGGAACCCTTATGGATTCGTCATGTCTGTCCGTCCGTATGTCACAGCCACTTTTTTCCGAAACCCGAAACTATAAGAACTGTGCTGTTAAAACTTGGTAAGTAGATGTATTCTGCAGTGAACCGCATTAAGATTTTCACACAAAAATAGAAAAAAAAACAAAAAAATTTGGGGGTTAGACATACTTACTTACATGATAGAACTGAAACTCAAAACTTTTTTTTCATCAAACCCATACGTATGGGGTATCTATGGATAGGTCTTCAAAAATGATATCGAGGTTTCTAAACTGAATAGCTTACACAGAGGCACTTACACAGAGACGCTTAGCTTAGAGACATTTCCAAAGTGGTAAAATGTGTAACCTGCTGTAACTTCTAAAATAAGAGAATGATAAAACTAAAAAAATATATATGATGAACATTACCATGTAAACATCCACCGAAAATTAGTTTGAACGAGATCTATTAAGTAGTTTTTTTTTAATACGTCATAAATCTTGAACCGCAATTTACCTTTCATTCAATAAAGTTAGTGCGGAACCCTCGGTGTGCGAGTCCGGCTCGCTCTTGGCCCGTTTTTTTATGTAGTCGTACAGTGCTGTAAGCTTGTACCCGAAAGGAAGCTGGCAGAAATCGGCTTGTTAGGTGCCTTTGGGCCTCTTGTAAGTTCTACCTTCCATGCGTAGCTCATGTGAGGTTGTCTACCTTCCAATCAACTTTAAATTATACAGGCTGGTTATATGATAGTCCTATCATATAACCAGCCTGTATAATTTAAAGTTGGCCTCATGACTTGTCTGACATGAGGTTGGCTTGGTTCGGGTAAAGTGTTATTGGATTTTTCCATTACGAATTTCTCAGTGACAGCCATGGAGTCTGGAGTTAATGGTGTATTATTAGGTACACTTCTGCGTCACTATTTAAGGATTATAGGCGTGATGAAACATGATCGTTCTATTTTGAATTTAAATAACTTATTTAACGCTTAGTTGTTTCAATGCAATTTAAATAACTTATTTAGAAAACGCGTAGTTGTTTCAATGCAATTTAAATAACTTATTTAGAAAACGCGTAGTTGTTTCAATGCAATTTAAATAACTTATTTAGAAAACGCGTAGTTGTTTCAATGCAATTTAAATAATTTATTTAGAAAACGCGTAGTTGTTTCAATGCAATTTGAATAACTTATTTAGAAAACGTGTAGTTGTTTCAATGCGATATCAATTGTCTGAGAAATGACAAAGTGAAGTCCGTTCTTTAAAAATTTCTGCAAGCCTTTTCTAGAAGTAACATGTCTGAGTTTATCTTCAGGAACGTTACAGGACTCGACTCCAAATTCGGCAAAGTTTGTAAGTCCACGTCTTAATAACCACCATGGGCCAAAGTGATATTCGTGGATGTTCCAAATTTTATTTGAACGACATCGTTTGTTTGTGTTATTCTTGTTGAAAATCGTTGAAGAAATACGAGTTGTTTTAGCGATTGTTATTAGTAGAGATTGTGATGATAAATTCAAGTAGATTTCCCATGATAAAACATTAAATTTGTTGAAATAAGCTAAGCACTTAAGGGGGAAACACTGAGGTTGAGAGAATTGAAAAAAAGGTATTTGTAAAATGTCGCGCAGTGCCCGAACAACAACGCGCAGAGCACGAAAGAGACAACTGCAGCTTGGACCGAAAATACCAATTAAGAGTAAACAAAAGCAACGTTTCGTAGTCGCCTGATTACTTCTCCAAAACTTGACCGATTTAACTTAAATTTAAAGAATGCATGGTTTTGGCCGTGTTCCTATGTTTTATTTTTTTTATATTATTACTAATCTAGTAACATTTGTTTTCTGGATATTTAAACACAGCCGTGTGGTATCCGGCAGAGTAGAATAGAACCAACCCATTACACTCACGGGTGTCGTATAAGGCGACTAATGTCTGAGGCAGAACACCTTGCGCCTCCGTAGACCAGAGAATAGGCAGCAGCGTTTTCTGTTAGTCTTTCATCACTGCGATCTCCAATCCGCCTGCCAAGCGTGGAGATTACGGCAAATTCCTCCCATCATGGGAGAGGCTTATGTCCAGCAGTGGACGTTATGGGCTGTTGTTGTTGTTGAAACAAAGCGGAAAATCTGGCCAATTTTTTAGGTTGTGAAAGGTTCATATCTCTTTTAATAATGATTTTTTGGAAAAAAGGAAAAACTAGAGACAATGCCAATAGTAGCCATGATTTTTTGGAAAAAAATATTGTTGTACCGGCATTATCCAGGGAGGAAACAGGGGACTACGTTTGTATGGAAAAACGGCCCTTGTGTTTCCTCTTAAGAATCGCGACGTTGGAAAAATCTGATGAATTAAATGAAAAACAAAACACTGATACTATCTCATGATAATATTTTTACAGTTGTTCATTGTTATTTGTCTACCTACGTAAGATTCATAATAATTAATAGTTTTGTTTATTTTTAGCAAAACAGACTTCGTAACAATTTATGATTTTAATGCTTAATTTTACTTTAAATATAGAATCTCTATGACCCCTGTGTACCTACTATACATTGCATCAATCAGCACAATGTTTTGAGTGCGTTGAGTCGAACCGTAAACCGTGATTTTTCACCAAAAAAAAACGTATAATCAACGATCTAAAATTGCCATACTTGGACGAGCAGGATGGGTAGCAAAATGGAATTCACCAAAACCGTCATTGCGGTTAAGTACTTAGTTTTATGTGCAGAATGCTTGGTTGACTGATTCGTGAAGGACTTTTATGCGAAATGGGTTTTGCTAATAGAGCGACGGCCGTCGGGAAATGTCAGGCAGAGGGTCATGTGCGACAAGAGGGGTTGCACGAGGCGGCGGCCGAAATAATGACACGCGGGGTTCCGATAGTCGTCGAGAGGATCCGGCAGCTGGGTCTCGAGGTGGCATTGCACAAGTCCGAGGCCATGTGCTTTCATGGGCCTCGGAATGCGCCACCTCCGGGATCCTCACTGTCGGTAGGAGGGGTATCCGTCGGCGTCGAGTCGACGCTGAAGTACCTGGGACTCGTCCTCGACAGCCGATGGAACTTCGTGGAGCATTTCCGACGTTTGGCCCCCAAACTGGAACGGACCGGGGCTGCCTTCAGGCGGCTCCTGTCCAACCTGGGGGGGCCAAACGCCTCCTGCCGGAAGCTCTACGCGGGAGTCGTGCAGTCCATGGCCCTTTACCGCGCCCCGTGGGCGCGTTCATTGAAGCGGCGAGCCGCCCACTACCTGAACGCGCCCCAAAAGGTGGTAGCCGTAAGGCTGGCCCGTGGGTACCGCACGATCTCCCGTGAGGCGGCGTGCCTCCTTGCCGGATTGCCGCCATGGAATCTGGAGGCGATAGTCCTCGCGCGCCTGCACGAATGGCGCGCGGAGGTGCTACGCCGGGGGGAAACTCCGCTGCCGCGACAAATTGTCGCTCAGCGGACAGACTTCCGGCGGGTTCTCATGGCGACATGGGGAGAGCGACTGTCGCAACCCCGTGCAGGGCACGCCACGATAGTGGCGATAAGTCCCCTCTTTGAGGAGTGGCTTGAGAGACGCCACGGCGTCCTCACCTTCCGCCTGACGCAGGTCTCACCGGACACGGTGAAGCGGCGATTGGCGGCGGCGACCTCTCGCGTCCGCCTCTGGTGCAAGCCATGGTCCGGAGCGAGACGGAATGGGACGCCGTCACCTCCTTCTGCGAAGCAGTAATGCTAGAGAAGGAGGTGGCGGAACGTGAGAGGGAGAGAACCTCACAGCGTCCCGGCCGCCGCGGGAGACGCCCCGGGCGTCGAGGGCCACCTCGTGGCCCCCTGCCACCGTAGGCGCGGGCCTGTGGACGGTGTGCTATGGGCTAGCTCGCCGTCCGTCCGTCTCATGACGACAGGCCGTGTCAATGGCACGTTCGTGTTCCACGCGCGCCTCAAAGAGAGTCAGCAATAGGAAGGGGTCCGCAAGGACCGATGCCTGCCGGGGTTGCGGGACTGTTCGAAAGAGATACCGTGACCCCGGAACACAAAGGGCGATGAAGGAACATGGATGGGTTTTAGTCAGTAAAAGTCTGACACTCCCTCCTGCTCCGCCCAGAGCGGGAGAAGTCATTTGATGATTTCCCATCCGAAAAAAAAAAGGCTCTTGTGCGGCATAAAAACTCTGACACCAGGCTAGACACTTCTTCTTCGTCGTCACAGTCTTGGCAGAGGTGGAGAGTGGTGGCAAGCTTCATAATCTGTCACCATTCCTCCCGTACTGTGGCTTTTCTTGTGCATTCGTGGAGTGGACCATTGAGTGAAGTTTTGACTTGGTCAGTCCAACGCATTGGTGACCTACCGCGCGCTATTGTGCCTTCAATCTTTCCCTGCACTACAAGACACTAATCACATACAAAAATATGGAATTAATAAAGACCTGCACCCCTAGCCAAGTTGACAATCGTTAACGCTAGTAGAAAACTATTCAAATGAATGGGAATGACATCACCTCAACGTTAAATCACGTGATCAACACAAACGAATAGAAAATTCGTAGACAAGTTTACATCGTTCAAAATGATGGAATAAATTCTACAATGTTGATCGCTAAACTCTGGTAGGAACGCTCACCATAGACTAAAGTGTAGGTTTTTTCTACAGACATTAGAGAACGAGCGATCGACTCAGTCGTGTCAACTTGGAGCCTACCAATTTAGCGCTTTCTACAATCGCTTACGCCGAGGCGTTTACGATTGTAGAAAGAGAATCGATACGAAACGTTTGTAACTTGGCTAGGCCTGCTGACCTGTGAGCGAGTAACCTAACTAGTCGATAGCGCACATAATCTTGCATTAGAAAGATTAAGCATTATTCTTGTTGTATTAAATTTAGGAATGCATGAGGAAATAAATAGTTCAAATTTTTTTTTTACTGACCTGTTCGAACACGTCATGGAATGACTCCTGGAGGTCTTCATCTGTCCCACCTGTGGCCTCATCTCTGGCCTTGGACTGTCTGCAAAATAAAAACGTTATCCTTATTTCAGCATCGTCGCTCATTCTAGCAAACAAAGTGACAGAGTGAAGCCTGTTCACAAGACACATTTATTGCACACAAAATTAAAAAAATATACACACAAAATTATACTATATAAAGCTTTAAAATATATAGCTTATTTACAACGGCGAGCTTAACCCTTCGTTTTCTTACAGCATAACCTTATTTCTGTTGCGAGATTTGCAGAAGAGCCTAACGTGCCCAAACCATAGAGTTAAAAACTTAAATTAACTTATTTTACACACTAAACTAATACATACCTACAATATAATATACGCAATACATACAATGTATACATATATATATACACTTACATATAAAACACTATATACAAACTATAATCATGTTGACAGGTTTTTCCTTGCTAAAGTTTGATCGAGGCGAAGGTTGGAGCTGTCCAGGTAGGGTTTGGTTGGAAGGTCATTCAGGTACTAAAGTACAGGACATTATTACTAGCTTGTAATTAAAATAAATGTACATAAACCCACTCATGGAGGTAGGCAGAAACGTATTAGAACTACAGTACCCAAAACAGTAGTCGGTACAGAATATATAAGCGCCTGTGGAAAAATATCAAGCAATATTCTCGTGGAAATTTGCATAATATGTTGTCGTTTTTGGATCTGTAGCGGCATTACAAAATGTACTACAGTAAGGCCGCGTTCCCACTAAATCGTGGCGATTAATTTGTCGTTGGTTTTAGTTGGCAAAATTCGTGGACGACTGTAATCGCGTCGTCCTATATAAGTGAACACTTTATTAGTTGGTATTTCTTTTGGATAAAGAGGAGTAGGCTCCAAAAAACTGCTCGTTCAAGGTCATTTGCTCGGGGAGGCGCCTTAACTAAAAGAGGTTGTCATTGAAACAGACATTTTAAACAATAATAAAGATAGTAATCCGATAATATCCGAGTTAATATTATTTATTTATATAACACTTCAAGCACAAAGTACAGAGGCGGACTTAATGCCATAGGCATTTCCACCAAGCAACCTTTGGGTGATTTACAGCTATTTTCAATATCTGTTCAGTTTCGGTAAGTTGTCTTCGGTAGGATCTCTGTCTGTTTGACATTTTGCTTACAGACGGTTAGAAACAGTCAACAGAAAAGTTTCAACAGACAACGTCACAGAAAAGTTTTTTCTATGAATTAATTGACAGGTAGGTTACGTGGCGAAGATACTTCAAGCTAACTTTGTTTATAGAAACACCGAAAGCTACGGATGAAGGCATATTAACCGACAGTTTTCCGTAAGTTTTAGAAAATGGCCGTTAGAGACAAGCAATGGTATACCTAATTTTAATTAGTACGAAGATAAACTAAAAGAATCTATAAAATACTATACTTAAGTATATATTACCCGGAATAATACCTAATGCATTATAAATGCTCGAAATATGCAACAAAAGTACCAAATTATACAACATAAAATTTAATAAATAAATTCAACAAATTTGTGTTTTTAACTTTATATTTAATTTTCGTTTTTACAGAAAACTGGTGCGCCAATAGGTACCTATTATTAATAAAAATATTACTTGTAAACGTCAAATCATCGAAATCATCAAATGACTCCTCCAGCTCTGGGCGGAGCACGAGGGAGTGTCAGACTTTCACTGACTAAAACCCATCCATGTTCCTTCATCGCCCTTTGTGTTCCGGGGCCACGGTAACTCAAATTCAAATAATTCAAATTCAAATAATTTATTCGCATAATATGGGTAAATAGATGGTACATAAAATGTTACATTATACAATAAGGATCCTCATATTAACCATTTCTGGTATACGAAATATAAAATAAAAGCTTTTAATAACAATTAAACGAAATGAGTGATATAACTATGCATAGGAACATAACTATCTATTGGTGCACTAGATTAGGAACTTAGTGAGGTGTTATAATAATTTTCTATTCTTAGGACTAAGGTATTCCTGGATAGTATAGAAACATTTATTGACTAACCAGGCGTCCAATTTTTTTTGGAATAAACTAATGGGTAGATCTTTTAGCTCATTAGGTAATTTGTTAAATAATTTAATTGACATGGGGTAACAGTTTCTTCTATACAGATCAGTTTTTATGTTTGGAAAGGGAAAGCTATTGGGATTACGGGTATTAAAATTACAATATTCACCAAACGATTTGTATAGGTACTGATAGGTTTTAACGAAAATACAAGACTCAAATATATACATGGACGGTGCTGTTAATAAATTTAGCTTTTGGAACAATGGTTTGCATGAAGTTAACGAATCTACATTACAAAGTGCGCGAACACACTGTTTTTGCGCCAGGAATACTCTGTTAAATTCTACTGAGCCAGCCCATAATATAATACCATATCGCAGGTTGGAGGCTATAGATCCATGATAGGCTTGTAAAGCTGCTTTTGGCTGGATATACGTGTAAGACGCCAAAGAGCGTAAACATACCTGTTTATTTTGTTACAGATTTTATCTATGTGTAATTTCCATGAGAGCTGTCTATCTAATGACATCCCAAGGAAAATTATACTATCGGATTGTGCTATGTTATTGTTTTTGTATGAGATAGTTAGTTTGTAATTATTTTGTTTTCTATTGTAAAATTGAATTATTCTGGTCTTGTCTATATTAACTTTTAAATTATTGGACTCTAGCCATTTTATAATGCTTTGAACAGCTTCGTTAACTTCTTTATTGTAGTCATCAAAAGTCGTATTAGGTTTTTGTGGAATTACTACCGATATATCGTCTGCAAATAGGGTACAGTGATGATTGGTCACGTTAGGCAAATCGTTGATGTAGAGAAGGAATAGAAGTGGGCCTAATATACTACCTTGTGGGACACCGACTCTGTTATGTGTAAGATTAGATTTATAAGCGGATTCTATATTCTCGTAATTAATTTTGTTGATTTCTACATATTGTTGTCTATTTGTGAGGTAACTTCGTAACCATTTATGTGCTATACCACGAATACCATATGCGTAGGCTTTTTGGAGCAAAATTTCATGATCAACAAAATCAAACGCCTTGCTCATATCGAAGAACACTGCACAGGTGTTAATACCTTTATCAACATTTTCCGAGACTTTTTTTATTAGTTTAAAGGCAGCTAGTGTGGTAGACTTTCCTTTCTGAAAACCATGTTGTTCGGATTTGAGTATATTGAATTTATTAAGGAAAGATGTTAACCGTTTAAACATAACTTTTTTTATAATTTTGGCTAGTATAGGTATGAAGGAAATAGGTCTATAGTTGTTAGGTTCTGTTTTATCTCTATTTTTATAAATCGGTTTTACAACTGATATTTTTAGTTTGTCTGGAAAAGTACCTTGTGAGAATGATAGATTTATGAGATGACATAGTATTGGTGCTATTAAATGTGCAGATAGTTTTAGAATTTGAGTGGGTAAGTTATCATAACCTACCGATTTAGTGTTTTTTCAACAGATGAAGTCTACCTAATTATACTGTAATGTCTTTACAGTATAATTTGGTAGACTTCATCTGTTGTAACTGGAGTTAAGAATATGCTAGCATAATGAGGTTCTATTGTTCTAAGTTCTGTATTTTTTTTACTATCTCTTTCGAACAGTCCCGCAGCCCCGGTTTCCACATCCACTTAGGGCTAGATTTTGAATTGCACATAATTATATATAACGGGGCTGGTATCCAAAACTTATCATCTCTGCATTTTATAATGTCCATTAAAATTTACAGCAACTTCCCGAAAGCTTTAAGAAAGTCACCACAGAATTAAAAAAAAAAAAAGTTGAAATTGTAGTCATTTCAAAGAACTTTTTACTCAGTAAAAAGAAGATATTAAATAAATATAAATAGGTACCAAATATTATTATACATATTTTTTTTTTTATTCCTAATTTTAATGTTGTGTTTTATATTACTTATAAATTAGATTGTAGAGTTTTACACGTTTTAGTAGTAGGTAAGCTAAGATTAGGTAGGTAAATGTGCGTAAAATGTTAAAATTTAGAATTATTACATTTAAGTGCTTGAATTGAATTGAATTTGTATTTGTCTAGCACATTTTTAACATTTTTCCAGTATAATTAAAATTAAAATAAATATATTTTTCCGATTTGCACTAATTACCAACGAAATGAACAACATATACCAATTCGATAAAATAAAAAAATCCTTTAACTATTCTAATCCTGTCGCAATTACGTCAACCATGCAGGTGGACAAAATCGGCGGGGTTAGATTCGACTCAAAGAGAGCAGAGAGGACATAATTTTATTAATCCGAGGCAACTCGAGGAGGGGACTCGGATGTGATGTCTATTTAATTAAACCCTGCCTTTAGTGACCCCATTAAATGTCACTGGAACGGCGCGGGAATTATTCCAATACAAGTTTTGTACAATAGAATATTTTGTAAACTTAAATGGGGTGTTGTTTGTTGTTTTTCCATAGATTTCTATTAGACGACCTCGTTATATAGTGGTCGGGCAAAGTCTATTATGGAGCTCCCCCATGCACACTAGCGCCACTTTAGTAAAAAAATCAGAACTCGTTGTACACAATTAATATAAAATCTGATTGACAAAATCAATCATTTGGTCTTCTAAATTATTTACGTATGCTTAACTCATTGAAACATAGCTCGTCGTTACAGATACAAAAAGGAAAAAACGGCCGTTTTTAGCAATTTTTCTAACTGTAACTACAGTGAAGTATATTTTAATGAATTAAATAGACGTCAATAATCTAGAACTTTAAAGCATTGATTTAATCAATCAGATTTTATAATAATTGTGTATTTAACGAGTTCTGATTTTTTTACTAAAGTGGCGCTAGTGTGCCATGGGGGAGCCCCTTAAGGTTTTTCCATCAGGAATTTCTCAGTAGCAGCCGCGGTGTCTGGAAATAGACTCACACCCCAAACAAGGGACTTAAAACATATATAACTGGTGGGTGTGAGTGTACAATAAGGTACACGTTAACGTTATATTCCATTTTAATTTAAAAAATAAATAAATAAATATCGCTGGACATTACACACAGCGCCATCTAGTGCCACACTAAGCAACGAGGCTTGTGTCGTGGACATCAGATAGTTGATATACTACATAGATACTTTTTGTTTGTAAATACATACTTATTATACATATAAACATCCATGACTAAGAAACAAATGTCCATGCTCATCACACAAACATTTGCTCCTACCGGTATTCGAACCCGAGACCCTAAGAACGTAAGGCAGCCTCACTACCGCTGCGCCAATCGGGTCCTCAATGTACAATAACAATAATTATAAAATAATGATCATTAATGCTATGAAGATCATTAGTTAGTTCATTGTTTTGTCATTACCGACTTAAATAAAAGGAGGTTCTCCCGTGTAGAAGATTATACAAATATTCCAATGGGAACGGACTGCGGTATAATTTAAAATAAATTCTGTGTCCTCAGTTCCTCACCCAGATTTAAAGTCTGCCTGTTTAGTGTCTAACAAAAATTATCAGCCATTGAAATTCACACATGAAAAGGAAGACAGGGAAAACCAAGTTACTTTTGCACAGTTCTAGTATCACAGGCTTTCAAGTGCCACATAGTGAAAACGAACATCTTGAAGAAGCAATAAAAATATTAAGAAAAGCTTGCGATCAACTCTATCAATTTTGTTACTCGATTTTTTTTTCTAAACTTATTTAATAAAATTTGAATGTTAATCTAGTAGCATTGCGTTCTGTGATTGATAGATATACCGGTCTACGTTGAAGTTGAACAGAGTTTATAATGAAAATATCATAGCTTCAAAGTGTTAAATTCAATGGAGTTCCTCAAGGTGGAATCTTGAGTCCAACATTAACTCAAGAATTATTGTTATAATCACATTTTTTTTAATAATTTACTATAAAAATTCCGAGGTTTAAAGTTTCCGAGATTGATTAAGCTCAAAAAATAATTGAGCTTTGGTTTTAGCTCTTATTTTGGGAATACTACTGCTATTTAAAGATTTTGATAGTCTCGCAGATAGAAGTATATATAGGGTGTAAATAACCTCATCGTGTAGAACAAAAAAATGATCGCAATGACGGGGAGAACAAGTGTCTTTCGGCTTCGTTAAGAGGTTTTTTACACTCTTTATGCTATATGATGAAAATTTCAGGATGCGGGCGTACCGATGCCGATTCTCTATTAAAAACACAAACTGAATTTATCTTTAGAGTTTTGTGGTTTAGTGCTTTACGTTTTTGCTGTAAATTCACTTTGAACCCCTCCCTCACACAATTTTAAAAGCGAATCCTTTTGTTCGTCACCGTCGCCACCGTCAAACCGTCTGGATTCCAAAGAGGTGTTTTGTGAAATACAGGAAAATACTCCAGCTCCGGACACTGACATTGACAGATAATCAACCGCCGGTCCGCAATCCATATATAAAGTTGGTATCTCTTATTATTTCATAGAATCCTACCTTGTCTTAACCCCGTCGGGACGCCAACCATACTTCTACAAAATCCTTCATTAATCCGCTGCACATCATGTCCAGCATACAAGTAGTTCTGCAGCTGTCTCTGGTTCTGCTGCAACCTTTCCTGAACACTCAAATTCATCACGTCTTCGTCAGCATTCGTCAGGCCCAAAATGGCGGCGATCGTGAAAGATTTCCCCGCTAAATTTGTCCCTTTGCCTGTTAAATCGACGCCAAAGGCAGACTGGCTGCTGTCACCGTCATCTAGGGTTGATACTGGTGATGAGGACCTGTCGGCGTTTTCGGCGAAACGGTCGACAGTGTCGGTGTAGCCGTCGGCATTGTATTTGTCTTCGCCGTCGGAGATCGCCGACAGGCGGTCCACGTTCTGTTGGTACGCCGACACAGCTAGCAGGTCTGTCAAATTCGACGGATACAAATTGGAATTCTGCCGTTGTTCCATCATTGTAGTCTTCAATTGACTTCGAAGTATTTAAATTTCATTTTTCATTAATTATTTTAATCACTATTTTATTTTTATTGCACATTTCACTGTTATTATCCCGCCAGTTAATTTAAATGGGTTAATTTATTAGTTGTAATGGTTAATTAGGTAGTTAATTACTTTAATAATGCGACTGCTCAGTTCGGCTAGCTAGACGATATTGGTCTGTGGTTTTTGATTTAAAAAGGGGCACAATTTTAAATTTGATAGGGCGGGGCTACGAGCGATCGGTTTGGCGCGCAAAAAATGACATCGTAAGCGGTCAATTGGGGAGTGAAGTTGCTACCCTTGTGGGGGTGAGTTTGGAGCGTTCTGATTGGCTGGTGAGGCGCATGCGTCGAGAGGGGCGGGACCAGATTGGAGGGGTGTGGTTTAGCAGTGATTTGCGGTCGGTAAAAGCCTTTGATTGACGCAGGTACGGCTTTGGGAGAAAGTATTTTCAGCTTTCAATAAAATCAGACGAGGTTCGAGAAGTTAATAGTGAAAGCTTTGGCTGGTAAAGTTAGGTATTCCATCGACGGTTCAAATGACAGCTCTCAAAATGGCATAACATTAAGATAAGATAAGATAATATTTATTTGCTAAACATGTGTCATACATACAAGAAAATACATGCATGCAAGATGGTAACACGAACAACATTATTAAGTACAGCATGTTTGCCACATGATGTGACGTGCAAATGTCCAGAAGTGTTATTATTTAAAAAATCCTCATAGAATAACAATAAATTAGGTAATTCAATAATAATAATATTGCAATAAATTTAAAATAACAAAAATCAAACAGAACATTAAAAACCAAAATAAGTTATTAGGACTGAAAAACAATAATCATGTCAACAATAAAAATAAAAAAAATAAATAAAAATCCATTGTAAATTAATAAACACAAAAAATAATTAATAATAATAATCAAATCAAATAAGCTACTATGTCAATACAAATCTTTCCTCTAGGAACTCGTTAATGTTATAGTATGCTTTATTAACTAAATAAGTCTTAAGTTTACTTTTCAAGTGTACATTATTAAGCTCCTTCCAACTTTTTGGCAATTTATTGAAAACAGTTGGAGCCATATGAAAAACACTTTTGCGCATAAGTGCAGTCCTACAGGGAGGTACACATAGTTGGGTTTGGTCACGCCTGTTCCTGGGAAATTGATCTGCTCTGCGCGCAAATAATTTAGGATTGTTCTTGACAAACATAACACATTCAAGAATATATATGGATGGCAATGTTAAAATTTTATGCATTATAAAGTAGGGTTTGCAGCTGTCCGTGGTTTTCAAGTGAAACATTGCTCTAAGGCATCTCTTCTGTGCTTTAAATGCTACTTCTCTATTAGTCGAGTTACCCCAAAAGATAACACCATATCTGAGAACGGTTTCAGCCAGACCGTAGTAAGCTGTTAATAACGCCTCCCTATTGACATTTCGTGACAGTAAGTACAATGCATAGGCACTACTACTAATTCTTTTACTCAGACCATCTATGTGATCCTTCCAATTTAAATGTCGGTCAATAATTAGTCCCAGAAACTTGGTTGTATTAACCGTGTCAATTGTTCTATTATTATATGTTATGTCAAGATTGGAAAATGTCAATAAACGCTGGCTAAAATGCATAATTACTGTCTTACTTAAATTAATTTTCAAATTATTATTGTCTAACCATTGTATAGTATTGATCAGTGTATTATTAATGTCATTTTTATATAGGTCTTTATTATTACATGGTATCGTTATAGTACTGTCGTCTGCGAAAAGTGTTACAGGATGGTCAATTGACTTTGGAAAGTCATTTATGTAGAGTGTAAAAAGTGGAGGTCCTAGAACACTTCCTTGCGGAACTCCGTAGGTAACGGTTCGTTCCTCCGATAGAAAGTTTTCTTCGTGTTTGGTTTTATTGTTTAGTCTACATATTTCGGTTACTTGTTTTCTGTCGTTTAAATATGATTTAATAAGTTCAAGAACATTCCCTCTAACACCGTAGGCATCAAGTTTTTTTAACAAAATATCATGTTGGACATAATCAAATGCCTGAGTCATGTCACAAAATATAGCACAGACTGGATTATTTTTATCCATATTTGACATAATCGAGTGTAAAAAGTCATAAACTGCCATATTTATTGTTTTCTTTTTTCTAAATCCTTTTTGTTCGCTACAGAGTATATTGTTCACTTCTAAATAAGAACTAAGTTGATTATAAATATAGTATTCAATTACCTTTGAGAACATCGGTATTAATGCAATCGGCCTGTAATATTCCATTAGTTCCCTGTCTTGTTTTTTAAACAATGGCTTTATTACCGATTTTTTTAATGCGTCTGGAAAAATACCTTCACTTATACACAAATTTATAATTTTAAGCAATATTAAGCTTCGTGATTCTGTTCTTAAAATTTGGTTCTGTCAAAATGTATATTAGAAAAGATCAAAGCAAAGCAATTTAATATAGACACGAAAACAGCATCAGCCAGCAGTGAAATTGGGAAATTGGAATGGTGAAACTGTACAATCTTTTTAGTTTTTCTACCCTTGATTATAATCTTTATGTTCATTGCCATAGGGCTGCTGTTAGATCGCTGCCTATGACAAGTCTTTTAAAATCATACTGGTCTTAACAGTTATTGGATTACTGCTAACAAAGACCAAACATGAAATTTGTCCCTTGATAAGACTGCTGGTGATCAGACTGTCGATCCACTGGACTACCTACCTATAACGATTGTCAAAAGTCTACAAATGGCATCCAGGACTAACGGCTTACCGTGCTTTCCAAGGCACGGAGGAAACTCTGTAATTGGTTGTCACCCATCCATAGACCCATGGGCGTGCGCTCCTAAGAGGCAATTAGACAAAGCCTACCCTACCAACTGGGCATTCATTATAACGAACTAACTATGTAATAAAATATCACATTATGTACAAAATATAAAAAAAAAGTTCAAACTCCTGTTAGAATACTTATAGCAAGTCGCTCCCGCGTCACGCAACTAACACTTTACTGGAAGTTACTACAAAGGTTGGAGCTCCGCCGGACAGGCAAGCACTGGACTTGCCTTAAACCCATTGATAATTTTACGCACACATTGGCACATTGGTGCATATTTTCGTGTGTATAAACTGCACACATGTATAGATTGCAGTAATTTTAGGGCGGTAACTCCTGCGAGTGTAGCTGGGCTGCTGGGCTGTGATTGGCTGCTACAACACAAGGCCAGGATTCAAGGTGGATGATCTTTAGCCCGCGAAATTCAAATTTCCTTACGTTTTTTGCAATTTGCAGGCCAGTGCTAGGGTGTATGTTCAATGTTGCTTAAAATAATGATTCCTGGGGGTTATTGGCGCGTATTATTATTATAATAATCAATAATATTATTGTTATTATATTTTTCTTCATGGGTGTCGTTTTCGAGGTTATTGGGGTTGGTGATAATGAAAATGAGGTCAAAATGAAAATCCAAGATGGCGCCGATGAAAATTTTCGGTTTTTTCTTCATGGGTGTCGTTTTCCAGGTTATTGGGGTTGGTGATAATGAAAATGAGGTCAAAATGAAAATCCAAGATGGCGCCGATGACAATTTTCAGTTTTTTCTTCATGGGTGTCGTTTTCGAGGTTATTGGGGTTGGTGATAATGAAAATGAGGTCAAAATGAAAATCCAAGATGGCGCCGATGAAAATTTTCAGTTTTTTCTTCATGGGTGTCGTTTTCGAGGTTATTGGGGTTGGTGATAATGAAAATGAGGTCAAAATGAAAATCCAAGATGGCGCCGATGAAAATTTTCAGTTTTTTCTTCATGGGTGTCGTTTTCGAGGTTATTGGGGTTGGTGATAATGAAAATGAGGTCAAAATGAAAATCCCAGATGGCGCCGATGAAAATTTTCAGTTTTTTCTTCATGGGTGTCGTTTTCGAGGTTATTGGGGTTGGTGATAATGAAAATGAGGTCAAAATGAAAATCCAAGATGGCGCCGATGAAATTTTTTTTTTGCTATCATTATTTCGTGGCCTACCCTTCGTGGAATACTACTGCACGCCACTGTAGACCAACCAAGGAGAGCGCGGCTGAACTGAAGATCGCTCCGATCCACGAGCTCCTCCGAGCTTTGATATAAGGAACTATTTATCAGAATTCTAGTCAAAGGTGAACATTATTTACCACTTAATTAAAATTTCTATTAGCCTCTTCCCAAGTCCGTCCCCCATTGTGTCTCCCCCCCGCCCCGCGCCCTCCGCCGTCTCTCATGAAACAATTTAATATCATAATCTGAGTCCGATACTTGTGAAAACGAGGAGCTTGTACAGAATGGACGAGGCAAAGAACAATTTGGTTGAAAAAAAAAGTGGGTATCTGTCTAAAATTTTCACACCAGCCTGCGTAGAATAACCGCCGTGCAAACGGGTTTTGTCGACGAAGAATCGACAAAATAACAGATGAACAAAAGAAATTTGTCATTTTGTCGATTCTTACTAAGAAACCCGTTCCGGTCTGATCTTATAGTTGGTTCGAAACGCCTTTTATACTTATAATATAATTGGTTCGAAAGGTCAAATTCTATTACAAGTAAGGTATTGAACTCGATGAAAGGCAAATACATACTGTTAATGTCGAAGTTATTGTCATCATTATTATCAACTCGGAACCACCCACCGTTGAGTATAGGCCTCCTCTTTTTTGATTTTTCAATCTTTCGGCGCATCCATTACATCTTTAAATATTTCATTAAAACCATATAAAAAACAGTGGTCCGCCCGGTGTCCGGACTAATGTGTAATAATTTCTAGTAAACTGTAAGTATTGTAAAAGAGGATTTTGATACAATATAAAGTACAGTCCTTTCAGGCTTTCAATAGGCGAGACGACAAAAAAAATCTAATTAGTCCGTCAGTTAGATTATCGAAAAATGTTTGACCCGTGTTTTTTCTTTTGTTACGTAAACCAAAATTGACGAAGATATGACGCTTTTAAAATTCTCAATACGTCACGCCTAGGTATAATTTTTAGCTAGTTCTGACGTCACGAGCCCCCACTCCCGAGTTTTGATGCGTTTTATCTTTGTCAATATTCATTGATTTACAAAAACAAAAAATACGTGTCTATTCATTTCCAATACTCTAACTGACGGACTAAATAGATTTGCTATTTTTTGATACTGTCGTCATGCTTATTGCTTTATCTGTCTTTTATCAATAGCTTATGTTCAGCCATACAAATCTAGATTACCCATAGTTTATGGTAACCATAGACGCCATGGGTATCTATCAAAATGTCCAATAACAACGAGTTGTATCACGTCTAGGTATAAATTCTAAACCGCGCAGGTTTTAATATCAACTGATTTATTACTGTCCAGTGATTGCATTTGAAGATTACATTGCCATGTTTGTATCTGTAATGGTTTTTAACGGCTCAGGTATTAGGAACTACATAATTAAATTCTACGTTATAGGTTCAGACAAAAATGCAACGCCTCAACTCTCTCTTTACTGTAGTTTGAATCAATTTTACAGTTTGATTGATTCAAATCTTATTGAGGCTAAAAGTTTTCATAATTATAAAACACCTCTCCTTGTTATAATTGAAATCATAAATTGACGGGACCTAAACGGCATGGCAGGATCGCCGTTAAGACTCATTAACACTTTGCCCGACCTGGGAATCGTACCCAACGCCTTAGCAGTCGCTACTAGTCCCCACTAGACCAGGTGGCCTACCATGACGTCTTAAAGCAGGATCGTTTTAATCTTGTTCGAGTGTGGGAAAAAGATGGCGCTAGACGTCCTCTATAGCTCCGTCTCTTACCCACACTGGAACAAGATTAAAACGATCCTGCTTTAAGACGTCATGGTAGGCCACCTGAACTGATTTCAATTATAGACGAATGGTATCTTGCCACGCGGTCTGGTGACCACACAATTAGAGCTCGCGTACATTCATAAAAATACACTCAAAAGATAGGTCTCGGTCTAATTAAGATAAAAGGTAATCACAGCATATTTTTTTAAATACTGAATTTGGCTAAAATAACAATTTATAAGCACACTCGCTCGCCTGCTCAACATCAGAATTAACGCAGCAGCCATCTTATTAACCGACTTCCAAAAACAGGAGGTTCTCAATTCGATTGGTAATGAAATGAAATGATGTTTATTGTTGCAAGTAGGTTCTTACAAACACATTTACACGTCATTTTTTTTAAACTAGATGGGGCCGGTGTTTCGTACTTGACTAGGTACTCTGAGATGAAACAGTCTTTTAAAGTCCAGACATAATCTTGTTCAATTCAGATGAGGACTATGCAGATTAGTGTCTGAGATGGTCTTTTGAAGAAAGAACCACACAGATTTGAGTGGACCTGTCCAGTCAGTGCAAGCATTTGTCAGTTATCGTGTAGCTCGACTTATAACTCAAGGAGCTCAACTCAATTTTTAGTTCATTTCACTATTGGTGTGCTTGGTTCTAACTTGAATGCTAGGACCCGTTAGGTGGCGCCGTGCGAATAATTCAAAGTAATAAGGAACACACAAAAACAAAGATTTGTACTACGTAGTTTTACAATTTATTTATGTATAACTATCTCTTCTCTCCAAATTTAAAAAGCGAAAAGATTACAACCAGATAAAAACAAATTAGCGCAGATAAAATCAAATATGCACTACTCACTATAAAAAAGCAATATAGACGAACTGTCAGTTACGCCGACTAGGGCACTTAATATATGATCACAGATATTAGCGAGAGGAATTTTAATCACCGCGTACAGCCCTCAGTGGAAAGTTGACAAGAATTGTTAGATAGGGGTGACAAGAGAGAGAAATTGTTTTTTTTTTTTCAATTTCTTGTCAGTTTCTGGGGCTTATACTACACATTTTCTAAAAAAGGAGCCCTTTGATTAACCCACTGTTGGCTGTGAAAAGCGAACTAGATACTCTACAAAAATTGGTATCTATAACTCTAAGGACGAAAACTGCTTTCTAGCGACAGTTACAGGACACTATGGACGAAAAATCAATATAAGTAGTATTGGTATCCATGTAAACAATTCGAGACTATATAAAATCTAAATTCAAAAAATAAATAAATGAACATTAGTTAAAACCTGTCTTATCGTTTATTTCATATTGAATGAATTCGATTTCAGTTTAGTTCTTTACAATTTTAAAGCATCATTGCATATTTCATTTGGTTTTTGTTTTTTAATTTAATTTTTTCTAATTTCTACCCGCGCGGCTTCGTCCGCGTGAAGTTTGATAATTGTCCCATGGGATCTTACTACCGGGATAAAAAGTATCCTATGTGTTAATCCAGGTTATAACCTATCTGTGTGCAAAATTTTATCAGAATCCGTTCAGTAGTTTTTGCGTGAAACAGTAACAAACATCGATACTCACAAACTTTCGCCTTTTTAATATTAGTAGAAATTTGTTGTTAAATCCATGTCGTGCCCACCCTACTAAGTCAGGGGTGCCACAATCAAAAAGCGCATCATCCGATTGCGGACTACTTTTTGTCGACAACTCTCCCCTGCTGTCGCAGATTCATTATATTTGCCAGGGGAGCCAGGGGAAACAGAAGGGCACCATTTTAATATTGTTTTCTTGCTTGTTCACAAGGACACGTCATTGACTTTGACAATTATTATAGCGTTTAATCGTTAGGGTAGATTAACAATTGATGTTTTTGCATTTATTGCGTTATTGCGTACCTACCTTGAGTTGTTTGTTATGATATTTTTTTAAAAAAAGGTTGAAGTTTGAATGGTTATTTGCTGTTTTTGTCAGGTGGAGAGGTCGCTAAGCTTTGATCGCATATGTCAAGTGCATTTCTCTAAATCACCTGCTAAGCGTTTTCCCAACTATGTTGGTGAGCTAGCTTCCAATCTTACCAGATTCAGATGACTTACTAATATTTTACATGACTGCCTCGTTTGCGACTGCTGATGGTGAGGTCCTGGGTTCGTTTCCCGCGTCGGACAAAGAGATATTGGGCTTTTATCAGGAATTTCTCAGTAGCAGCCACGGAGTCTGGATTTGTGTTTTCGGTTGATGGCATTTATCAGGAATATCTCAGTAACAGCCACGGAGTCTGGATTTGTGTTTTCGGTTGATGGCATTTATCAGGAATATCTCGGTAACAGCCACAGAGTCTGGATTTGTGTTTTCGGTTGATGGCATTTATCAGGAATATCTCAGTAACAGCCACGGAATCTGGATTTGTGTTTTCGGTTGATGGCAATAGACTCGCCAACTCGCCAACTCGCAACTTAACTGGCGAAATGTGGGTCGTGTACTATTAGGTTCACCCCTGACTGACCCTCTGGGGATTATAGGCGTGATGTTATAATAGTATGTCAAATAGAAATAAACCTACTTTCTGCCATCGTTACATGTCAGGTAGATTTTTTAGAAATTGTTTACCTACTAACGACCATTTTCAATAACTTACTGTTCGGTTTCGGTAGGTTGATATCTCTGTCTGTTTGACATTTTGCTTACTGGACGGTTAGGAACAAAACGTCACAAAAAAGCTTTATTTAATTTTTCTATGAATCAAGTGGGTCAACAGGTAGGTGACGTGGATATTCTTTGTTTATAGAAACACCTACGGAAGTAGGCCTATTAACGAACAGTTATATGTGAGTAAGTTATAGAAAACGGCTAACTACTCTATATCATAGCTATATTATCTGGGCTATGTAAATCGAGAAACATAAGCTATGTTCAACGTTATTAAGGTAGGTAGGCAATAACCAGCTCACTATCTCATTATGTGGCGCGCGCCACCTACTGTATCATGGCGGGCACAGGGAGAGGCATAGAGTCGTAAGCCGAGCTAATATTTTGTAAAAGCACCAATGATGAAATAATAATAAATAAATATCGCTGGACATAACACACAGCGCCATCTAGTGCCACACTAAGCAACGAAGCTTGTGTCGTGGACACCAGATAGTTGATATACTACATAAATACTTTTTGTTTGTAAATACATACTTATTATACGTATAAACATCCATGACTCGGAAACAAATGTCCATGCTCATCACACAAGCATTTGCTCTTACCGGGATTCAAACCCGGGACCCTAAGAACATAAGGCAGCGTCTCTACCACTGCGCTATTCGGGTCGTCAAAGCATCCCTTATCCCATTCATGATTACAGGCGATGCGGAAGGGAGTACCTAATTCTGACTTTTTTCAGTTTTTACTTCAAGCAATTGCTAAACTACAGCATAAAAATCGTAACTTAGGTACATAAATACTTTTACTCAAGTAATCAGTTTTACAAGTTTTGTAAACGCACCCACGATTTATTCCTAGTGAAAGGCGACGTTTTTAAAAAACCAGTCTTTCCAAGAGGTATCATGCTTGCCAAAAACTGGGTTGTGAAGATCAGATAGGCAGTCCGTCCATGTAAAATACACTTGCGTCTAGTGAGATGAGACTGGTAGCTGACCCCAACATAGTTGGGAAAGGTTAAGCCGATGAGTCACACCTTCATGTCTGAGAATTTGTATGGTCCTACTGCAAGGCAAACGCCTCCCTCCTTCTGACTGTCCTTTCTATCCTAATTTTAATCATCTTGAACATTTTCAGTACAAACCTCAACCTCTCCACCGCACTCTTACTCCACAAATACGCCGCTACCCTCATAACGGAGCCCAATAAACCGTAGCGCTTTGTCGTCAGGCAATTTGTCATCCATTGTATCCCTCCCTCCCCGTGCCTCGTCCCGTACCAGCGACATTACCTCGATAATAGGCGATAACATGTTGCGAGAGTGGCAACACGTGTCGCGAAAACAATTACATTTTTAGTCTATGGTCAAGTGTCATGAAAGCAATGAAAGAATGATTTTGTTTTTTTTTAACTAGATTGGAGCTTTGATGTTGCTAAATAAGTATGCATTATTCTTTTTAAGCGGCTATTAAAACTTTCAATCGCTTTAGTTGCTTGTTAATTGAAGTTACTTGTGTTTTCAAATACGAGGACAGAATGTACCTACTAACTGAATATCTGTCTCGGATAATAAGTAGACGTCTTCATACCCATCGGCCGTTTTTTTAAATTAGTTCCCATGAAGTAGATCATTGAATCGGTCCACTTTTTGGCTTTATCGTTTTGTGCGGCCGGGCAAAAGGCCTTCATATTCCGCCCCATCAGTCATGTCACCTAATTATGTTTTACGAACGTGCCACGCTCGAAAAACATGACGGTATATGGTGGAATTTTTTTTAGTGTTAAGGGAATCAATTCTCTAGGACCCCATTGTATTTTTTGTTTTGAAGATAGCTCGACCAGTGTCCCTGTAGGATAAAGTAAAAACAGAAACATTTTAACAAAATAAAACATTAAACGTAATCTAAATTGATTACCCAAAAAAAAAAATACAAAAACAAAATACTTACCTAAAATTGAAAACCAAAACCGTATTTTCAATACAATAATTGAATGCCCTCGAATAATTTTAGCCGCGCAATTTGTAGCAATCTGTTAAAGCTGGCTATTATCAACAAGCGTTATTAATTCTGTAACAACATTATAATTAATAGCGTCATGGCGGCATGAACCGCTGGAGAGCACTGAATGAGATCACAGAGCGAGGAGGAATGGAGGAGGCAGTTTTAAGAGACAAGTTCTACTTAGGAGCTTAAACGAGAACGTTGCAGTTCAAGATGTACTCGTAGCAAAACTGAAAAGATGGTTTGGTCATGAGGATGAGTGAAAGGCGACTAACAAAAGGTATTTACAAGGCAGATGTGAGTGGCAACGCCGGGAGGAGACGCCCTAAAAGGACATACACTGACCTTATTGGTGAGGGTCTTCAGAAAGGTCAGGTGCGTAGTTCTCGCAACCGGCGTGCGTGTATGAACGTGGACGTGGCAAACGAGTAAGTAAGCGTCTTAGCAGGTGGCGTTCTGTGGTTTTTGCCTACCGTTGGACAAAAGGGTGGGACATAAAATTTTTCTCACTTTTTTTGCAATTTGCATGTCAGTTTCAGGTTATTTAAGTTGATTAAAATGAAAGATGTACTGAATAGGGTGTTTTTTCGCGTCGGTCTTCCACCTCGTCGACAAAGTACAGATAAGTATAAAAAGGCAAGTTTAGAACCACAGTTTTTTACCAAACAATTATTTTGTTACATAAGTTTACATCTAAGAGTACTTAAGAGGTATTATAATAATATAAAAAAAATTACGCCATTGCCACAAAAGTACTTCAACGACGCTCGTTACAAATCATATTGCCAGTGAATGCAGCCTGAATGCCGCGGAATGTAATAATTACCGACCGGGGTTGCCACACGCGATATTTACTTGTGGAGGAGTGGAGTTTTATGTGTGGTGTGATTGTGAACAGTAGCATTATAAAATGTTATAGTCTGTAAAGCCAATGAAGCTTTTAAGTTCTGAAATAATGTATAGATATTGAAAGGACTAATAGTATAAAAATAATGTTTTTTAGGGTATATGTATACACATAGTCTCATTTAGTTTATGAAAACAATTTAATCCTAATGAAAAAAAACAACATTATTAGTGATGTGTAAGTTCATAAAAACGGCAACAGTTATGTAGGTAAGATAGCGACCTGTCAAAGGAAGCATTTTCATACAGAACTTACCATTATTATACCAGTCATTCCAGCTTTCGCATTTTCTTCGAAGCCTAAATAACATGTGATGGACATTATTATTAATAATCACCGGTAAACTAGAAATGGTTATAGCACTATATCGTAGTCGTGCCGTTTAAGCTACAAAAAAAAGCTAATTTATTGACCAAAACAATAAAAAAACAACCAAATCATGATGGCAACCCTACGCTCCGCGGTATGCTTTGCCGCGACGCGCCCTGTTATTGGATATTTCTAGGGTTCCGTAAGCTATGAGAAGAAGACAATCTTTAAAAAAAAAAAACTGAAAATTAATCGCGAAAAAAAGGCAGCCGTCTCTTACATTTGGGTCGAGTGTACTGTACACTGCACACCTACGCCATCCACGCACAACAGATCATGGCTTATTAGTACCTATGCCAATTGCAAATTCAATATGGGGTTTAGTACGAAGATGTTATGAACCAATCACAGAACCGCTCAGGTAGAAAAGTAATATTCAATAGCTAATTGAATGCATTGAACTGTTCACTGACGGTAGGTACCGTCGGCAGCGTAAGACATAAGCAAAATTAATAAATTATTTTCAAATGAAAATACTCTTGGTACTAAAACAAATGAATTTATCGGAATAATTTGATGTACAAAACTTGGTCATGTTCCTGCCCATGTTCCATGTTACTTGGAGTCGGCGCATCTATTTTTTCTTCCATTCTCCCCTGTCAATTTATGTACAGACGCACATCAAGTACTACAATCTGTCAAATTTCTTTAATAGATATTCAACTTTATCGCCAAAGCATGAGGTTCAAGGTAGATTGGAATAATTTGACAGTTTCGTGTAGTTTGATCTGCTGGCGTCTGTACTAAGAATAATAGGTATCAACTCTATGTGCAGAACCCACATCTCCAGCCGGCTCGCACTTCCCCCACCGCACCGAGATCAAAGGGAATCAGTTTATGAAATAATTTAATATTGGCGCTTTGATGTGAACTCCACAATAACTATGTTCAGATTGAACAAGCTTCTTGTTTTAACATTTTTGTTATTTTGATATTGGAGGTCTTTTCAATTGTGTTGTTATTAATTTTACGTTATTGTAAGCATAAAAATACTGGTGTAACTATACCAATAAAATACTGCTGCCACCAGTAAGACTGGAAGCCGACCTCAACATAGTTGGGAAAAGGCATGCAGAATAGCAGATGATGAAATGTTGATGAGATAGGACCTACCTCATTATAGATCTTGAAAGCCAAATAAGCGTTAGAAAACATTAACATCAGATTCTGTTGGGATTTTAATAGGCTAGTTTTCCACCATCAATAAATTGCAAATCTATTTAGTCCGTCAGTTAGAGTATTGGAAAATAATGGACACGTATTTTTTGTTTTTGTAAATCAATGAATATTGACAAAGATAAAACGCATCAAAACTCGGGAGTGGGTGCTCGTGACGTCACAACGCACTAAAAATTATAGCACGTCGTGACGTATTGAGAATTTTAAAAGTGTCGTATCTTCGTAAATTTTGGTTTACGTAACAAAAGAAAAAATACGTGACAAATATTTATTTTTTTGAATCTATCTGACGGACTAATTAGATTTTTTCAGGACACAAGCCTATTAGGACTAACTACATGGGCTGAAGACATAATACTTAGAATCATAGTCTTCATCCACAGCCCCACTTTACGCACTGCTGAATATAGGCCTCTCTTTGTTTGTATCAAGCATCAAGATAGAATCATAATAATACAGTATTAGCCACGAGGTTTGCTCTCAAATTGACGCCATTAAGGAAACTAAATATCGTGAACTGATGTCTGATGGGCACTACTAAAGATCCAAACCCTTCGCCAAATTCTGGACTGGTTGCCCAATTGTAAAATTAGATATGGACTGATGACATCCCAACACATTTCGAATTGAGGTGAAACCATCTAGCCTATTACGGCCACAGCGACTGCATTCAATGGCTTTCATTCAGTGTGGTTGTCGAGAGCATTGCTGTGCTGCTCTTTCATGTGCTCTCAAGTGGCTAGCATTATATCCGACTTTGGCCGAAAAACTCCGAGCACAAAGCATGTCAGAACACTATTGACAACATTGTAGGGTATATCTGTAGGTGGCCCAGCTTTAAGGTTGAACTGCGCAACATATTTTCCATACAAATTTCGGGGGGCTATTACTCCACTGTTTGACATGGTACATCTAAAGTTAAACATGATATCGTTTTGTCTCATTATTAATTGTGTCTGTACGGAATCAGAATAGTAAAATAAAAAGCCCTTCAAAACTTACGAGCTACCAAAGATTCATTTTTATTGCCAATTTTAACGGAACTTTGGGCGTAAATTAGTAATAAAAGAAGTGTCAAATTTCCAAAACAAAGTCCGTACCGACACAGCACAATTATCGAAGAATTCAATAAATTTTATTTGATAATGATTTATGCAGTGGTTTTTTCATAAAATTCGATTTCCCAAAAGCTTTTTCATATTTTTTTACGCGCGCCTTTTACTATGAATTTTCGTGCATCTCACTGAATGTTTCCCCCGGTGCGGTGCGGGAGGGGGACACGCGATATTGACATGTCCTTCGTTTGATAGAAGAACAAGACCTATATTTCTGTCCTTTTCATTTCATGCATGACGTCAGTGACGTGTCATTTGTTTTTCGCTAAAGTTGAAGGGCCGGTGCATTTTTATTGCACTCCTATAATGTGTGTGTTTCGATGGCGCGACCACGGCATTATTTTTTTTTTAACTATGGCAAGATTTTGTAAAAAAATTAATTTAAAATTAAATTAATTAATTTCAATTTTAAATTTCACATTCAGAACATTTTAAAGGTTATAAGCGATATATGCACGTATGCTCCTAAAATATAAACCTAGGATTTTTTATATCTCATGGCGACATGGAGAGAGCGACTGTCGCAACCCCGTGCAGGGCACGCCACAATAGTGGCGGTAAGTCCCCTCTTTGAGGAGTGGCTTGAGAGACGCCACGGCGTCCTCACCTTCCGCCTGACGCAGGTCCTCACCGGACACGGTTGTTTCGGGAGGTTCCTGCACCGAATCGGGCGGGAGGAAACGCCCGGGTGTTTCCATTGCGAGGATCGACCGGAGGACACGGTGGAGCACACGGTGGAGATGTGCCCCGCGTGGGCGGAGCACCGCCGTGTCCTCGAAGCGGCGATTGGCGGCGGCGACCTCTCGCGTCCGGCCCTGGTGCAAGCCATGGTCCGGAGCGAGACGGAATGGGACGCCGTCACCTCCTTCTGCGAAGCAGTAATGCTAGAGAAGGAGGTGGCGGAACGTGAGAGGGAGAGAACCTCACAGCGTCCCGGCCGCCGCGGGAGACGCCCCGGGCGTCGGGGGCCACCACGTGGCCCCCGGCCACCGTAGGCGCGGGCCTGTGGACGGTGGGCTATGGGCTAGCTCGCCGTCCGTCCGTCTCATGACGACAGGCCGTGTCGACGGCGCGTTCGTGTTCCACGCGCGCCTCAAAGAGAGTCAGCAAAAAGGAAGGGGTCCGCAAGGACCGATGCCTGCCGGGGTTGCGGGACTGTTCGAAAGAGATACCGTGGCCCCGGAACACAAAGGGCGATGAAGGAACATGGATGGGTTTTAGTCAGTAAAAGTCTGACACTCCCTCCCGCTCCGCCCAGAGCGGGAGAAGTCATTTGATGATTTCCCATCCGAAAAAAAAAAAAAAAAAAAAAAAAAAAAAAAGGATTTTTTATATTTTTTTTACAAATTCAATCTGTTATTTACCTAAATTTCAGGTCTCTGCAACGCTTAGTTTTTAAGATTTCCGTGGCCGCGCGGTTCTCCGCGTTTCGATGGCGTGGCCACGTTCAAACCCTTTTAACTTTTTAACCATAACTTTGACAAATTTAAGGTTTTGGGAAATTTGAACCACATGCATACATATTTTTACAAAATCATGGCATAGTTATTTAAAAAAAAAAACGCCATGGTCGCGCCATCGAAACGCACACCCTATAATATGGTGTAGCGACCTACTTATTTAGAAACTTTATATACATAAAACCTTCACGATATAATTTTTACTTTTCTTCTGATCTGTCACATCTCTGTCTTGTGTTGATTAAATTTATATAGAATTATGAAATTTTTTAATTTAGTTTAGATAGTGTACAACAACCACTTGGTGACCCCGACTTGATACGCCCTGAAAAGGAAATCCTAAACTTTATCAGGCCAAGGAAATCCACAGTACCACGATGAAAACATAAATCAGTTGCCTGCCGACCAACGTCCAGACTCTGCTGGCTTGACAGTATGACAGCCATTTATTTCTCTCGAGGGATTAGCAGACCTGGCGGAAAGCGTCCAGGACATGGTGACCCCAGGCCAACAATAACAAACAATATAGTTATACAATATTATTGTTGCCACTAATCTCGCGAATTGTGTAGTGACCATGACGTTATAAGTTGATAGTAAAAGTTTATTTTATTCTTTTTAGCGCATTTAAATAAAAGGTCAGACGAAAGTATTATATAACTTCGTTTTTGTTCGGAACGGTTCGGAACACTGAGTGTGTGCGTACGAACTAGACGCGCGTGAAGACTAGCGCCTAACTGCTCATCACTGATACTATCTCTGTCGGGCACGATGCCAGGTGAGACAGCGTGCTTTTTGGCCACGCCCACCAATGAGTTCGAGCCCGTGTGATGTGTCACCTTAAGGTCATCACGTTTTAAATCTAAGTGAGACCTCCTCTCTTCAAAGGCTACCTACCGATGAGGTGAATAGCACCAGCACAGACAGAGATCATATTTTTCGCACAACATAACAAATTATCACACTAATATTATGAAGGCGAAAGTTTGTATGTGTGTATGTTTGTTACTCTTTCACGCAAAAACTACTGATTTGGCTGAAATTTAGCAAAAAGATAGTTTATGACCTGGATTATCACATAGGATACTTGTCATCCCGATGGTATGACCCCGTGGGACAATTATCGAACTCCACGCAGGCAAAGCCGCGAACGTAAGCTAGTTATATTATAACTAAACCTCATAATAAAAGTTCCCTCTCATAATAACAAGCTATTATAATCTGTGACAATAGGCCTCCGATGCTCCCCGTGACAGTGAGAGTGAAGTCAAAAGTTACGCAAACAGGGGGACTATACAAGACACCTGTTTTGCTAATGGGGGTGTCCCTGCTCTTATATTATGGGGAATATGTTTTTATTACAAAACGTTATGAATTGGGGGACTCGTTTTATGTTAGTCTTTTTGTGGTTGGTATGAATATTTAATTTGTTGTTTTTTTTTGTGTTATTAATTTATATCAAGTCTATTAAATTACATTTTTTAGACTTCCTCGTTGTTCGAGTGTTCGCAAGGGCGACTGCTGAGTCTGAGGAAAATAATTATTAATTTATAAATAAGTGTTTTAACAGATCTCAATTAAAAAAAATATTGTATTATTTAGTTTATTAATTAATGTTGACACATGTTTAACACATGTTTTAAAATTTTAAATTGATTCAGTATTATTTAATTTCACACATTATTTTTTTACTTTTTGCTTTCCCCCTTAAGACAGCGTCCGTAATTGTACCTTAGCTTTAAGCCTATTTTTTAAATCTTCACATAGTATTGAATTCAAATAAAGATTTAAATACGAGGTTCTGGGTTCGTTTCCTGGGTCGGGCAAAGTGTTTTTAGGTTTTTCCATTAAGAATTTCTCAGTGGCAGATTTGTGATTTTACGTTAGGTTTTATACGATGAATCAAATCGTATCAAAATCGCCAAGAAACCCGTTAATTTCCTACAATTTTTAATTCAAACAGGTAATTAATTACTCGATTATTTAATTATCCGTTACAACGCCAGTTAAACATTATTAGTTAATATTGGCTCCTGCAATAAGATTGTCCATTGGCTGTTACTTGGTGTAGAGAGAGCGTCGCGCTTCGGAGGGCGCGGGCCTACATTACTGATGATATAAATTTCTGTCTCCTTTGTGTACGGGACGGATTTGGGGAGTCGGAGTCCTGATAGATTTTTAGTGCACAAACTTGCTCTTTGACTAACATTCAAAAGTCCAAAACCAAGGTGCTATGGAGCGCAGTATCCTAGGTGTAAAATTAACAGATCGTGTTCGAAACCCTACACTGCGCTCGAATACGCAAATCGTTGACGCGGCTCAAAAGGCTGCTTAACTTAAATGGGACTGGGCAGGACATGTCTGTCGCATGTCGAACGAACTGTGGGCCGGTAAACCTCAGGATTGATGCCCTAAAACAGTGACAAGATGTCGCGGCAGACGAACGTAATGGTGGAACGAACTGGATGTCTTCCCTTAAGTATTGGAAAGAAGTAGCACAGAATCGTGATTGTGGAAGGAATGGAGGGAGGCCTTTGCCCAGCAGACATTGTCCTTCGAGAAAGTTCCACAACTTCCATGAATCTTATAAACAGTTCCATATTGACATATTGTTCTTCGAGAAAGTTCCACAACTTCCTCGAATCTTCTAGTCTAGACAGTTCCATGTGAAAAATCGAACGTAATCTAGAATGTTCTCGTAAAATAGCCGACGGAACAATACCATGACCATGGTTTACTGGCACTAGATAAAAAAGGAAATAATAAAATCTTCTATTCCAATTTCAAATCCGTCCCCTAGTCTGTGGAATGCTCGGTATTTAAATTAATCGGAGCAAGGGGCCCCCGATTGCGATTGTCTTTATACCTCCGTACCTCTGCCTCATGCCTCAGTGAGAATCACTTTTATTATGTTTTACCGAGGTTTATTCCTTAATCTCTATTTAGTTTAGATGCTGTGAGGATATCTAGGAATAGGCGAGACGACAAAAGAAACTAATTAGTCCGTCAGTTAGATTATCAATAAATATTTGACCCGTGTTTTTTCTTTTGTTACGTAAACAATTGACGAAGATAAGACGCTTTTAAAATTCTCAATACGTCACGCCTAGATATAGTTTTTAGCTAGTTCTGACGTCACGAGCCCCCACTCCCGAGTTTTGATGCGTTTTATCTTTGTCAATTTTCATTGATTCACAAAAACAAAAAATACGTATCCATTAATTTTCAATACTCTAACTGATGGACTAAATAGATTTGCAATTTTTTGATACTGTCGTCATGCCTATTAAATGACTTTTGAGCTAGAATTATTAAAGGCAATTATGCAAGGTATGTTTGAAAACTATTCAAACTAAACTATTACTTTAAAACGATGGATGGATTGTGTGAGAAAGATATGAAGGAAAAAGGTATAAATGATCGCGTGACGATTGACAGGGGAGAATGAAAGATAAAAACGTGTTGCGCCGACCACAAGTAACATGGGATACGGGCATGAAGATGTAATGATGATGTTGGAAAACTCTTATTAATACATTTTTATTTTGTGCGTATACCACGGTACAATATTAAAAAGCTAGTAACAGAAAACAGTGAGCCGTAGCATTCCGTAGCACCATGTAGCAAACCGTAGCTTTGCGTAGCATTCCGTAGCATCATGTAGCATTCCGTAGCGTGAAGTAGCAAACTGTAGCTTTGCGTAGCATTCCGTAGTGTCATGTAGCAAACCGTAGCTGAGCGTAGCATTCTGTAGCATCATGTAGCAGATCGTAGCTTTTCTTAGCATTCCGTAGCGTCTTGTAGCAGATCCTAGCTTTGCATAGCATTCCGTAGCGTCTTGTAGCAGACCGTAGCATTCCGTAGCATCATGTAGCAGACCGTAGCTTTGCGTAGCATTCCGTAGCATCATGTAGCATTCCGTAGCGTGAAGTAGCAAACTGTAGCTTTGCGTAGCATTCCGTAGTGTCATGTAGCAAACCGTAGCTGAGCGTAGCATTCTGTAGCATCATGTAGCAGATCGTAGCTTTGCTTAGCATTCCGTAGCGTCTTGTAGCAGATCGTAGCTTTGCGTAGCATTCCGTAGCGTCTTGTAGCAGACCGTAGCATTCCGTAGCATCATGTAGCAGACCGTAGCTTTGCGTAGCATTCCGTAGCGGCATGCAGCTCAGATCGTAGTTTTGCGTAGCGTCTTGTAGGTAGCAGACCGTAGCTTTGCGTAGTATTCCGTAGCATCATGTAGCAGACCGTAGCTTTGCGTACCAGTCCGTAGCGTCATGTAGCAGATCGTAGCTTAGCGAAGCATTCCGTAGCATCATGTAGCAGACCGTAGCTTTGCGTAGCATTCCGTAGCATCATGTAGCAGACCGTAGCTTTTCGTAGCAGTCCGTAGCGTCATGTAGCAGATCGTAGCTTAGCGAAGCGTCTTGTAGCAGACCGTAGCTTTGCGTAGCATTCTGGAGCGTCATGTAGCAGACCGTAGCTCACTGTAGCAAGCCAAAGAACACCGGTTAGCACGTCGTAGCACCCTGTAGGTTTGCGTAGATCAGCGTCGTAGCATCGCGTAGCGCGTTGTACCTCCGACACGTACGGTAGCATCGCGTATCACATTGTAGCTTTGCGTACTTATTATTATAAATGGACGTCCTTTTGAAACTTCGTGTTAAAACTTCGTAGTAATTTTCTATGAAATGTTTTTCATGAAAATTATCATACAGATAGTATTTTTTGTTTATAACTATTTACGAGTATATTAATCAACAAAAAGCCCGGGGTATTACCATAATAATAGCAAGAAAACAGTGAATTTTATTATCAGAAACAGATACAATCTATACTAATCGCAAAGGGTCCCAAGTCAAAGGCTTATATGGGGACATTAATCCCCAAAGTAAGTACAACAGTGGACATCGGTCATTACTACAGGTAATTAAGAGAAGGTCCGAGTTGATTGTGAGATAGTTACTATGCGGCTGGAGTTCAAATAGGCAGTTTGTTAACCTTTTGGACGCCAGAGCATAAACGCACGCGCGTGCCATCCACGCAAAGCCACAATTTCACCGCACCACAACAGAATAGGGATTCCAAAACCATTTGATAGTTTATTTCGTGTGTAGTTGGCGTACAGGGCACGCGCTTACTTGTCACGTATATGTGACAATGACGTTCAAAAGGTTAAAATGGAAAAAAGTTAAAGTTATGTAAGTCAGGAGGATTAGGTTGGGATTATAAATAATAACAATGGTGTCGATTCTGTTGTGCACAAACTAAACTTAATTTAGGCTATTGCTATCTTTTATTAAAAGGCAGTGCGAGAAAAGGACGGCTATAGCTATGAACTAAGTTAGAGATGTCAAACTAGTTTATGCCTTGCGCTTCACCGTATTTTTAGTCGGCTAAAGAGAACTGGCGCAAACCTGTAGTTCTTGACACTAACGACCGAAGTGAGGTATAGCAGATTAAGAAACTTCACAGACGCTTTTTCCGGGCCCTGGATGAATGTAAACCTATCAGCGTTCGTAGCCTGGCTACGATCCGGGGACATCTTCGGAGAAACCAAAGGTTTTGTCTGTGCAGTTATGACTACAAATCACTATCCGGGCGGAGATATTTTATTGTGCACGGTCTACATTGTGTCGGCCATGTCACCGTCCGGGCGGATCAATCCGTCACATCTCAGGTGTCATCCATATTTTGTGCAGTTGTTTATTTATTTTACTATGGAAGACTTACCTACAGCTAAAATAAACAGAATAAAAATTGTATGCGAGACTGACAGCCAATAGGAGAGACGACAAAAAAAAAACGAATTAGTCCGTCAGTTAGATTATCAGAAAATATTTGACCCGTTTTTTCTTTTGTTACGTAAATCAAAATTGACGAAGATATGACGGTTTTAAAATTACGTCACGCCTAGGTATAATTTTTAGCTAGTTCTGACGTCACGAGCCCCCACTCCCGAGTTTTGATGCGTTTTATCTTTGTCAATATTCATTGATTTACAAAAACAAAAAATACGTGTCCATTAATTTCCAATACTCTAACTGACGGACTAAATAGATTTGCAATTTTTTGATACTGTCGTCATGCCTATTAAAAGTTATTTATAGTTTATCTAGATGGATGTTTGTTGATGAGGAGGAGCTCGTGGCTAAATAATAACAGCTGCACGGGTCCATCATCAAGCTAAGCCGTGCTCGCCTAGGTCGGGCCGAGGATGGGTGACCATACATCATATACAGAGTTTACTCCGTGCCTCGAAATGCACGTTATAGCAGTTGGTCCCGGCTGTCACTTGTAGATCTTTGACAGTCGTTACAGGTAGTCAGTGGCCCGAAAGTCTGACAACCAGTCTTATCAAGGGGAATCGTATTACCCAGTACTAACTGGGTTGTGAAGGTCAGACAAGCAGCCGCTCCGTGTAAAATACTGGTATTCAGCTGCATCCAATTAGACTGGAAGCCGACCCTAACATACGAACTGGCTTGTGGAAGTCAGATAGGCAGTCTTAGAGGTCTTGTATGTCCTGCAGGTAATCAGGTTCAAGGTTGGTAAGTAAATAAAACATTTAATTCAATAAATAAAACTTTATTTATTTATTATTAGTAAGTACATTAATATATTCCTTATATACAGATAACAAGCGTGTACATTGATATTAGATAAAGCATAATTTGATTTAAGCTATCAGCAAAAATATCGTCATTATCAAATTGATATGCAATTTTACAATTATCATGAAAATATGACTTGCTTGAGCGCTTGTTTCATCTCGACAAGATTTGCGAAAATCAATTCAGACGTTTAAGTTTAATCCCCGTTAGGATAAGCAGAGCTGTACCTAATAGTCCAAACATATTTCGCCAGTTATATTCAAGCAAAGGGCGAGCTTATTGCCATCAATCGGGCACAAATCCAAACTCCGTAGGTGCTACTGAGAAATTTCCGATAGAAAAACCCAATAACAATTTGCCCGACTTGGAAATCGAATCTAGAACCTGTGAAGACCAGGTTGTATTAGTTTTTAGAGTTCTGTACCTCAGAAGGTAAAAAAAGGAACCCTTTTTAAAATCACTTTCTTGTCCGTCTGTCACCACCGATTTTTTTGAAAAATCAATGGCCGGAGCCAAGAATCGAATCTGTTATAATTTATTGCACTAACCGATAGTGTTAATTTGCTGATAATTTAAACAGCAACTTTACAAAAAGTGTGCGAAATAACTCAGCTGCCAACAACATGCTAATAATAGTTTATTTATAATAATTATATATAACTTCTACAACTATTATAATTGGTACATAACATAACATCACGCCTGTAATCCACAAAGGGATAGGCAGAGGTATACCTAATAATACACCTACATTTCACCAGGGCCGGCAGTCTCGACAGAGATAACGACAAACTCGCCAACTTTTGATTGCGAATTACTAATGAGTTAATTGTGTTGCAATAACGATGCTCGCGGGAAATCAAAGTCTCTACATCCAAGATGCGATTCTCGCAAGCATCGTTATTGCAACAAAATTTAGTCTTTAGTATTGTATAACGGGCTGGTGTCCGCAACTCCACGTCAAAGCGCGTATTTTGCGTATGGGCTATAATCCACCACGCGGGCCCAGTGCGGATTGGTAGATATCACATGTCTTCGAATTTTTTGGTTCTAGGACATGCCGGTTTCCTCACGATGTTTTCCTTCACCGTTTTGAGAGCAGTGGTGATGAAGTAAATTACACAAAGTAATGCCGCCTGCCTGGGTTTGAACCCACGCCTTACTGTTCGTAAGTCGGGGCCGCCACCACTGGGCCACCACTGCTCTCTTAGTCGTTAGTAATCAGCGATCGAAAGTTTGCGAATTTGTCGCTATCTATGTCGAGACTGCCTGCCCAGCTATGTTTAGAGGGCGAGGAATTCGTACAAATTATTATTATTTCAATAGCATCATCCGGGTTAATCTCTTGCGGGATTAGTAGAGATACTTAGCCAGGTTTTAGCTAAAATCTATTTATTTAACATAACATAACGCCTGTTTCTACGTAGGTTAGGCAGAAATGTAGCTATAGCCAGTTATGTAATGCGGTCTTTGCCCAGTGTAGTGGACGTATTTTGTCTTATACAAGCTTGAGAGTGTTATACTATCAAACTACTACCACTATCAAATGAAGTATATCGTTTATACATATGCAGGGGTGTAACATAATAAAACGCAAAACGTCGTGTGGTGTCTCGGACCATGATACTGAACAACTATTCCTTTTTTCTTTTTTTCCTTTTAAAAAAAAAAAACGTTGCCCCACACTAGGAATTTCTCCTGTATCGTGGGTGCGTTTACAATCATTTAAACTCACATACACAAACAGCCGGACCCGGAACAACTATCTGTAGGCCATACAAATATTTGTACCGTGCGGGGATCGAACCCGCGACACGCAGCGTAGCAGCCAATCGCTCTACTACTGCGCCAACCGTCCAAAATATTGTTCTAAGAGTTCTTGAAATTCGCCAAAATAAAATTTGGACTTTCTATAGGATTGTTTCTTTTATGTACGTAACTGTAAGTTGAGATAACAAAGTGACACGCTGTCGAAACAAAAATCTGCCGAAACGAAAATCTGTCTACACGGAAACAATCCAAGTTGATCAGTATCATGGTCGGATATTTTTTTTTTTAGTATAAATTAATACAAACAAATTTCTTACTTAAGTTTTCACACCACACGTGAACTAGTGCGTTTGTTATGTTACACCTTGTATAATTTAATGTCAACTAGCCAAGAAGGAAATTAAGTATTACGATTTTACTTTTCTAAAGTTGTTAATAATTTAGTTACTAATAAATCATTAGAGATCAGCCTAAATTCATGTTTTTACTACCTACCTCACTATTATTTAGAGAGCCTTAAAATTTGGCCAAATCTATTAGACCGAAGACATTTAAAAAGAAGTTTGTTCATGCTTGATAATTACAGCCGCCATTTACAAATCTTTATCTTAAAAAATAAATATGACCATTGTTTTTGGCGCCTTTAAGATCGTTTTTGCATGTTCCATAGACAAACAGAGACCTGTCAGTGTCATTATTGTTACGTTATATTGACTCTCTTATACGCGGTCTATTGGGGTGGCTAAGGCAAAGTAAATCTCAGATGGCGCCACCATAGTTAGCCTCAATCTGACCAATGAGGTTAAGCTATTTTGAAATATAAAATGACATTACCACATTTTCAACCAATGACGATGTTTGGGTACCAACTATGCTAGCGTCATTAGTTCCACAGTTAGCCTCCCCATTTTCGCGTTCAGCTACACTTGTGAAATTAGCCCTAAAAGCCTTCTTTGCAAAGTCGGTCTAGACTAAAAATCAAGGATTTTCATCACTCTTTCAATGGTTGAAACTTGAAATTAAGCAGAAATGTCGAATAGAACTTTTCTTTTCATAAAAATATAGGAGAAGGTTATTGTCGTTGGATACTGTTCTACTATCTACGATTATATTTAATTTGTTATTGTAACTAATAAAATACCACAAACTGGGCTATATATTTGTTTTAATAAAAAAGCACTGTATAACATAATGCTGTTTAGCATAATAAGCTAGTAGGTAGTGTCAATATCTAAACATGAAAAATCGAAAAAAAAAACATTTTTATCACTTTTTTTTTGTTTAATCAAAACATCACGCCTGTTATCCCCGAAGATTAAGGCAGAAGTGTAACTAATAGTACACCCACAAATCCCATGTAATAGGGGCGACCCTATTGCCATCAACTAGCCACAAATCCAGACTGTGGCGGCTAAAAAAGAAAGAAAAGGAGAGGAATCATATCTTCCATCAAAAAAATTTTTTTTTGTTTATTCATTTTCATATACATCTGGAGAAGTTTTACCAGCTAATTCAATTTAACTCTGAATAGTTAAGTTATGGCTTACCTTAATTGCATTTGATCATGATTATAAAATAAGCTGTATTTTGTTTAAACAGGATAATAACTAAAACATACTAAATTAAATAAATTCGAATGCACTTACAAAAAAATATTTCACTGCATTTATTATTGCAATGCTTCTATTTCAAAATTGCTTGATTACTTTGACAGATTTCAAACATGAGTCACTTTCAAAGTATTTATACAGTTAGGTACTATAGTTGGTGCCAGTTAAGATGACAATAGCAGTCATTGACCCACCTACATTTATTAAAGTTCTTAACTTTAAAAACCAAAAATAAGCCTGTTCAAGTCTTGAATCGTCATCTATCGTGATCTTCAACATTTTTTGCAATGAAAAACGATACATGGTTTATTTGTTTTGGTTCGTACGAAGAGATATTAGGGAAAGGGCAATGACCGCTATTCTCATCTTAACTGTCAGCCAAGATTTTTGATAACTTAACCGTCGTCAAAATAATCAAGGAATCCTGAAATAGTATTTGAAATAAATAAATAATACTTTGTATGGAAGATACTACGACGTCGGGGACCGGTTGGTGCACCTCAAGTGGACCTGGGCAGGACATGTGGCCGGCTGATGGAGCAAGGGGGGGTATAAAGAACAGGGTGTAAAGCTCTTCATACCCCGTAGAAAAGGGAGGATCCTCCGTCCAGACGGGTGTTGTGTCTGGTGGGCCACTGCCCGACCGTTGTTGTCGGGTTCTTGTATACAAAGGGTGTAAACCTCTTAACGAAGCCGAAAGACACTTGTTCTTCCCGTCATTGCGATATTTTTTTTTGTTTTACACCATACATGAGAACCTTCTAGTTACGGCGATATTGGGGGTCAAAGTTCCATCTTTTTGACAAGTTTTTTTTTAATACAAGTTTCTAATGTAAGATTTTTACTTTAAACACCTCCACGACCCTCGTACTATTCAATCCATCCATCAGCACAATGTTTTGAGTGCGTTACATTGAGTTCTACCAAAAATCATTATTTTTCACCCAAAAAAAAAGTCGTTTCCCAGCAATAATTTTTGCGTAAAGTTACTTAGTTTGATGTACTTAATTGACGGCTTTGTGATGAGGTTGTTTACACCCTGTATAGTCTTATGTCGCGGATAACTCTGCTTGCGCGATGTAGGACTTTGTTGTTTCGCTTGTTAGTTCATCATTCAAGTCATAGATGGCGCTGTAGTACTTTTTTTGTTTTATGTAGCTATAATACTTTTTTAGTGCCAAAGGTTGGCCAAGGTTAGGCCAAAGAGACCTGAGACGCACAGAACCGGACAGTGTGGCAGAAAAAAGGGGAAACCTAAACACAACAGTGAGTGATTCCGGCCTGATGTCGATGATGGAAGATAATTTTTCGCCACTTTTGGATGCGTTTAATAACGTTCAAATCTATACTATAATATTATTAAGCTGAAGAATTTGTTTGGTTAAACGCGCTAATCTCAGAAACTACTAGTTCGAATTGAAAAATTATTTTAGTGTTGGTTCTATAGGCTACATAACATCAAGCTACGACCCATAGGAGCGGAGCATAAATGAAAAACGTTGCAAAAACGAGGAAAATTGATTCCTTTTGTTAGGTGACGCAGACGAAGTTGCGTGGGTCAGCTAGTTAGTCTATAATTATGACATTGCACTATTAGACTAAAACTTCCAGACATGACGTATAAGCTTAGTATCGCTACTACGACGTATTATTTATTTTTTCTATCAAAAAAGGTCGTAAAATCTTCTTCGATTATGCCTCTCCTTCACTCATTCTCATTTACAAATCTTTCTCTCTCACTCAGTAACACATTGCTCTCTGCACACTCTCCTAAGCAGCACACACGGTGTTGTCCAGGGGCATTAACTCGAGTTTCACGTCGTCTGATTGGAGCTCTGTTACCAGCTCGCGTAATCTGAGGATGAAAGAGTTTTAGTTAAATATGGTGGTTATTGTTCAATGACAGCTGTCAAACTGAAACTGACAGCTGTCAAACTGAACTGTGAGTTTGACAGCTGTCAGTTTGTGTGTGTTAGTCCTTTTAATCAAGTCAGAATAGAACAATGACAGCTGCCATGGCGTGTTCTTGAGTGGAGACCGCAATTGGCTATTCGTCTTGCCCTTCAGCTAACAGAAGAGCCGCTGAGCTGGGCAGCGATAGTGAAACTTCGTCGAGTTTTCTCGTCGTGTATTCTTCAGAGCCTAAAGACAAAGGTCTTCAACCAGTGCGTCCTGCCTGTTCTAACTTACGGTCCCGAAGCGTGGACACTCACGGTACGGCTGGTCTATAAATTCAAGGTCGCTCAGCGAGAAATGCAACTTGTCGGATGTGTAGGTATGATTCAATGAACATTCGAAATTTAGTAATTCGTCATCACAAGTTTTTGAAGTTCCGTACATCGAGATTATGAACATTCTCAATGAAAAGGACGTCATAGCGTACCTTCTAACTCCCGCAAATCGTTCTTTAAAACTTTACGAATAAATTACATCGGCATTTAAAACTTCGAAGTTCAAGTATGACAATCATCTGACGTTAGGATACGGATAGTCGGTAGCCCGAAAGTCTGACAACCAGTCTTACCAAGGGGTATCGTATTACCTAGTACTAACTGGGTTGTGGAGGTCAGATAGACAGTCGCTCTATGTAAAATACTGGTATTCAGCTGCAGCTGTTAGACTGGAAGCCGACGCCAACATAGTTGGGAAAACGCTAGGCAGATGATGAGTAGGATACAACACTTACTTGGCTAGCTGCGCAGGAGTCACGAAGATAGTGTCTTCAGTTTGCCCTGAGAAAGGTGCCGGGTATCTGATTGTACCGACGTCCACTGACTTAGATGATAATACCTGTCGCATAAAAGAGAACATTTAATGACCGGCAATTGACACAACCAAATTATAAGAACGATGTTGGTGAAGGATGTAGAGGAATGAGGAAAATTTATGTAGTAAGGAAAATGTAGTGAGGAGAATGTAGTAAGGAAAATGTAGTGAGGAGAATGTAGTGAGGAAAATGTAGTGAGGAGAATGTAGTGAGTAAAATGTAGTGAAGAAAATGTAGTGAGGAAAATGTAGTGAAGAAAATGTAGTGAGGACAATGTAGTGATAAAAATGTAGTACGGAAAATGTAGTGAGGAAAATGTAGTGAGGAAAATGTAGTGAGAAAAATGTAGTAAGGAAAATGTAGTGAGGAAAATGTAGTGAGGAAAATGTAGTAAGGAAAATGTAGTGAGGAAAATGTAGCGAGGAAAATGTAGTGAGGAAAATGTAGTAAGGAAAATGTAGTGAGGAGAATGTAGTGAGGAAAATGTAGTGAGGAGAATGTAGTGAGTAAAATGTAGTAAAGAAAATGTAGTGAGGAAAATGTAGTGAGGAAAATGTAGTGAAGAAAATGTAGTGAGGACAATGTAGTGATAAAAATGTAGTAAGGAAAATGTAGTGAGGAAAATGTAGTGAGGAAAATGTAGTGAGAAAAATGTAGTAAGGAAAATGTAGTGAGGAAAATGTAGTGAGGAAAATGTAGTAAGGAAAATGTAGTGAGGAAAATGTAGCGAGGAAAATGTAGTGAGGAAAATGTAGTGAGGAAAATGTAGTAAGGAAAATGTAGTGAGGAAAATGTAGCGAGGAAAATGTAGTGAGGAAAATGTAGTGAGGAAAATGTAGTGAGGAAAATTCGTGTATGAATGTAGATGGCTATAACAGTAGAGGAAGACTAAAGAAACGATGGATGGACTGTCTGAAGGATGATATGGCTAGAAAGGAAGCAACTGTTGAGATGATGAATCATTCTCCCGATGCATGTTTAGGTAAAAAGTCACGGAGACCTGATTTGGGAACCATCAACATTTTTTTTTTTCATCTCACAAATATTCTATACTTTCATAATAATAGAATACTTTTTCGTTATGTGCCTTTTTAAGTAAATTGTACAACTAGCGTAACACCAAAAGGGCTCTTAAATAAATAAACCTTCGTCTGTGGACCCGGCCGATTCGGTCGGGACGCCATTGTTGATGTTGCAGATGAAGGGATAATCAAATAGATACTTACGGCAGCTAGTTCTGGCGCCGGAAACTCTGCGAAGTCAGCTTCTACACAGCGCCACGGACGATGCATTAGCAACTGTTGACGGACTTCGGCTTGGAGATTTGCTAGACGGATCTGTTGACAAATATATAAATTATATATAGCCTTAGTTTATCTATGCTAATATCATAAAGAGAAAAGATTTGTATTTTAGTATGTAACGAATAAACATAAAAACTACTGGACCGATTTAAAAAATTCTTTCAGCAATGGATAGCTACATTATCACAGAGTAACATAGGCTATAATTTGTCCCCGTACTCCCACGGGAACGGGAACTACGCGGGTGAAACCGCGTGACGTCCGCTAGTCTAAGATAATCACAAACATACAATAATCAACACTGCTGTGCTCTTTTAAAGTGTCATCATCTGCCTTTTCCCAACTATATTGGGGTCAGCTTTCAGTCTAACCGGATGCTGCTGAAAACCCGTATTTTAAATGGAGCGACTGCCTATCTGACCTCCACAACCCAGTTAGTACTGGGTAATACAATACCGCTTGATAAGACTGGTTGTAGGACTTTCGACTTTTCGGGAACTTGACCAGTCCCGAGTAAGTCACGAACATGGTCCATTACTTAGCCACGAGTCCCTCACTAGTATAGCTCACCTCCAGCTGTCTCCTGAGCTCCCTCTGCTTGTCCTTGTGCAGCTGCAGCGCGTGCGCGTACTGCCCCGGCTCCGACGGGAACTTCACCAGCCCCGAGCGAGCCACGAACATGGTCCATTACTTAGCCACGAGCCCCTCACTAGTATAGCTCACCTCCAGCTGTCTCCTGAGCTCCCTCTGCTTGTCCTTGTGCAGCTGCAGCGCGTGCGCGTACTGCCCCGGCTCCGACGGGAACTTCACCAGCCCCGAGCGAGCCACGAACATGGTCCATTACTTAGCCACGAGCCCCTCACTAGTATAGCTCACCTCCAGCTGTCTCCTGAGCTCCCTCTGCTTGTCCTTGTGCAGCTGCAGCGCGTGCGCGTACTGCCCCGGCTCCGACGGGAACTTCACCAGCCCCGAGCGAGCCACGAACATGGTCCATTACTTAGCCACGAGCCCCTCACTAGTATAGCTCACCTCCAGCTGTCTCCTGAGCTCCCTCTGCTTGTCCTTGTGCAGCTGCAGCGCGTGCGCGTACTGCCCCGGCTCCGACGGGAACTTCACCAGCCCCGAGCGAGCCACGAACATGGTCCATTACTTAGCCACGAGCCCCTCACTAGTATAGCTCACCTCCAGCTGTCTCCTGAGCTCCCTCTGCTTGTCCTTGTGCAGCTGCAGCGCGTGCGCGTACTGCCCCGGCTCCGACGGGAACTTCACCAGCCCCGAGCGAGCCACGAACATGGTCCATTACTTAGCCACGAGCCCCTCACTAGTATAGCTCACCTCCAGCTGTCTCCTGAGCTCCCTCTGCTTGTCCTTGTGCAGCTGCAGCGCGTGCGCGTACTGCCCCGGCTCCGACGGGAACTTCACCAGCCCCGAGCGAGCCACGAACATGGTCCATTACTTAGCCACGAGCCCCTCACTAGTATAGCTCACCTCCAGCTGTCTCCTGAGCTCCCTCTGCTTGTCCTTGTGCAGCTGCAGCGCGTGCGCGTACTGCCCCGGCTCCGACGGGAACTTCACCAGCCCCGAGCGAGCCACGAACATGGTCCATTACTTAGCCACGAGCCCCTCACTAGTATAGCTCACCTCCAGCTGTCTCCTGAGCTCCCTCTGCTTGTCCTTGTGCAGCTGCAGCGCGTGCGCGTACTGCCCCGGCTCCGACGGGAACTTCACCAGCCCCGAGCGAGCCACGAACATGGTCCATTACTTAGCCACGAGCCCCTCACTAGTATAGCTCACCTCCAGCTGTCTCCTGAGCTCCCTCTGCTTGTCCTTGTGCAGCTGCAGCGCGTGCGCGTACTGCCCCGGCTCCGACGGGAACTTCACCAGCCCCGAGCGAGCCACGAACATGGTCCATTACTTAGCCACGAGCCCCTCACTAGTATAGCTCACCTCCAGCTGTCTCCTGAGCTCCCTCTGCTTGTCCTTGTGCAGCTGCAGCGCGTGCGCGTACTGCCCCGGCTCCGACGGGAACTTCACCAGCCCCGAGCGAGCCACGAACATGGTCCATTACTTAGCCACGAGCCCCTCACTAGTATAGCTCACCTCCAGCTGTCTCCTGAGCTCCCTCTGCTTGTCCTTGTGCAGCTGCAGCGCGTGCGCGTACTGCCCCGGCTCCGACGGGAACTTCACCAGCCCCGAGCGAGCCACGAACATGGTCCATTACTTAGCCACGAGCCCCTCACTAGTATAGCTCACCTCCAGCTGTCTCCTGAGCTCCCTCTGCTTGTCCTTGTGCAGCTGCAGCGCGTGCGCGTACTGCCCCGGCTCCGACGGGAACTTCACCAGCCCCGAGCGAGCCACGAACATGGTCCATTACTTAGCCACGAGCCCCTCACTAGTATAGCTCACCTCCAGCTGTCTCCTGAGCTCCCTCTGCTTGTCCTTGTGCAGCTGCAGCGCGTGCGCGTACTGCCCCGGCTCCGACGGGAACTTCACCAGCCCCGAGCGAGCCACGAACATGGTCCATTACTTAGCCACGAGCCCCTCACTAGTATAGCTCACCTCCAGCTGTCTCCTGAGCTCCCTCTGCTTGTCCTTGTGCAGCTGCAGCGCGTGCGCGTACTGCCCCGGCTCCGACGGGAACTTCACCAGCCCCGAGCGAGCCACGAACATCGTCCATTCCTGTGGACGAAATAGGTATACAAAGTTAAAACGTGTCTTACACTGTCACTTACGGGATCATCATCATCATTTCAGCCAAAAGGCATCCAATGCTGGACATAGGCCTCCCCAAAAGGGAGGGTATTGCCATAATCGCCATGCTTGGCATGGCAGGCGGGTTGGCGATCTCAGTAGGTACGGTTGTTACAAAAGCACAGAGAACGCTGCTGCCTATTCTCTGGTAAGTCCGTTAGTCGCTTCTTACGACACCCACGGGAAGATATGGGACTTACTTACGGGATATCATCTGTGATTATCAATTTATTTTATTTTTTTGCGTAAGTTTATGAGGATGGATAGATGGATATGTGTTACTCGTTCACGCAAAAACTACTGAGAGGATTTAGATGAAATTTGGAACACAGATAGTTTATAACCTGGATTAACTTACTTTTTATCCGGGAGTACGATCCCGTGAGATAATTACCGAACTCCACGCGGGCGGAGCCGCGGGCATCGGCTTGTAGGTTCATAAAAATATCTTTCTTTTGATAAAATGTTAAGGTCTCACCGTCTGCAACTTAGCCAGGTCTCTCTCCAGCTGCGCGGCGGCGTGCCTGCGCGCTCGGGCGGCGGCGGAGCCCGGGTGCTCCAGCGGCCGCAGCGCGCGCAGGGCGGCGCGCTCCGCCTTGCGGCACGCCGACATGCGGCCCGAGCGCTCGCGCTCCACCGTCCTGTTAGGTGAGGAGTACATCAATAAACATCACGTTGGCCGAGTTGGTCCAGTGAGGTCATGAGGTCCTGGATAAGATTCTCGGGTCGAAAAATGTGTTATTGGGTTTTTCTTCAGGAATTTCTCAGTAGCAACTACGGAGTCTGGATTTATGACAGGTTGATGGCAATAGACTCGCCCCTATTACATGGGATTTACATAAGTGGTGTAATGTGAGTGTACACTTCTGCCTAACCCTTTGGGAATTACAAGCGTGATGTTATGTTTATAATTACGTATGCAATCCCCATAAGGAAGGGCAGAAGTTTGCCTATGATACGACCCGTTGTGGATTTGTCCGTGGAGTTTAGACTCACGGACAATCCACTCATAATATTGCATGTATCTTATACCGGCTGGCTTTGAATTTATCACAGTCAAAACTGTTAATCAGTCAAAACTACTTTTGACCAGGGGTGAAAACTAGTCAAAACTACTTTTGACCAGTGAAAACTAATAATAATAATAGTCTTTATTAGGAAAATACAAGTTTGACACAATATATTAATGTACACAACAGTCACTAGACACTAGAAACTATTTTAATCATTACTTAGAAACTTATTAGGTTGTTAGGTTTTTTTTTGTGACCCTTTGGAAAACACCATGTAATTCTAAGACTATAGGTAAGTAATTAGAACTGAGACATTCTTAAACAAAATTTTTTATTGCAGAAAACGCATTTTAACTTCATAAAAGGATTCTGGCTCAGACCGGTCCAAAGTGGTTTTGTCCGATTAACAGTTTTGGCTGTAACAAATATATCAATCCAGAAGGTGAAAATAAACACATATCCGTCACTAACATTTTGTTCAATGATTTACTCATACTGTTCAAGCTATAGCAACTCACCAGCTCAACACCTTGATCTGATGCTGCAGAGCATCGTATACCTCTCCTGCTGCGACGCCCGCAGTCACCTTCACTGGCGTTTCCTCTGTATTGTAAACTTAGTTATAGAACATTCCAGAAGTTGGTTAGAAGCGGTGATGGATGCGAGGGACTGAAAGATCGACGTTGTATCGTATTTATTAGAAGTTCAGTTGATCTTTAAAGACTCACTTGAATACGGGTTTGTTAACGTGATTCATATTGTTATCCTATTAAGATTGTGGTAAAGGGGCCATTTCAGGCCACCTGTACTATGACTCAAGACGGATGGATCGGCGACCTGGAGCAGGTAAACTAGGAGAATTTAAGTAGATTGCGACTGTTTGATGGATTGTTTGCTAGTAGTAGTAAATACATTTAGCAATAAGCAGAACAGAGTCAATTGAATATTTAGATCATCTACATATTTCAGATAAAATCTTTGCCACACGCGTTTCAATAAATAATAATTCAAGAAAATAAAGGAAATTAATTCTAAAATCACAATTAATAGAGATGTATGGATGAAAAAGACGTGTTGCACCGACGTCAATAAAATTCTGAATCTCATTTTAAAGAGTAAGAGTGAAGTTTCTTGTCCATCCTTCTCGATACGAAAGTTTCCTTGCGATTGGGTGAATTAACAATAGGGTAGATGACACAGCAATCAATTGAGATACTTTTTAAGAGCTGTCAAAACGCGGTTCTCTCATAGATTTTGTATGGCAATAGCCAACTGTGACGTCGCTGTTTTTTCAACACAACGACTCAACTATTTATTGATTTTAAAGTAACTAAAAATCGAATTTGGCTTTTAATTGAAAATAATTCGGGCTTTCAGACCCAAAATAAAGGTTTTTTTTTTAGTGATTGGTGTCTTGGAATTATTGTTTTATGGTGTCATCTACCCTATTATATTTCGTTTGATTTTAACGTATTACGTTCAAAAATGATTTTTAATGGACTAATTGAAATAAATGCTTTGACTTTGAAAAGGACAGAAGCGTAATGATTCAAGCAATTCATTTAAGAATATATATTACTTTACACAGAGATATTTTTTTAAATAATTTATTTTCTATCGATCTTTCAATCCTAAAATGTAAGTTTTAATACACTGAACAGCATTCGTGGTTGTTGACATGAAAAAAGCACAGATTTTGATAAATTATAGGTATGTTAAATAAAAATTAAGCTAAGTCTCGTTAAGTTGAAGTTATGTTGCGCCACTGTTGATCAACTAAACAGACAGATTGACTTGCTGGGGAGTTTGTTCCGCTACTTCTACCCAGCTCTTCTTTCTTTATCGTGTGGTTAGCACCTGGTGTCAGAGTTTTTATGCCAGCCATGATGTGCCTCTGACTTGGCTTTACATGCCGTCGAGAAATATCTCCCAGGCATGCTGGTTTCCTCACGATGTTTTCCTTCACCGAAGTTAGTGATAATTATACAGTACGCACATGAATGCGAAAAGTCAGAGGTGCGTGTCTTGGGTTCGAACTCGAGACCTATGACTTGGCACCACCACCACTAGCCACTAGCCTATCACTGCTATAAAACTAGTTATAAACATAAAAGTGAGCGCAACAGTTGCGCAACTTTCAACTCGACGAGCCTAAAACGTTAAGTACACAACATCCATGTACAATCATGCACACACATATTATTGAAGTAAAATTAATAAATAAAAAATAAATAAAATAGTTAGTCACTTTTCTTAAAAGCGTATTATATATAGGAGGCATTCCCTTTACTTATAAATAACTTTGAAAAAAAAATACTTTTTGAATCTCAATCAGTCGTTAGTTTATTAAATTATTGTTTTTATTTTTTGTTTTAAGTGAAAAAAGTTAGAAATTAAGTTATTCAGCTTTAAGAATAGAATAGTTACCAAAGCCAATATTTTAAAGTTATAGAAATCATAATTGATTTTGAATTCAGACTCAAAAAGTTACCCTATTCACTACTACGGGTACACAAAACGATATTAAAATAATTAACAAAAAAAATCTAAACGTGCCTGCGCATAGGGCATTGATCCTGCATAGGAGTTCATCAAACGTATAAGTAGCGTAAACGGTACGTAAATGCAGTGTCAACACGAAGTATCTTTGTGACAGTCTCGTATACGCGATGTTACCGCTGTTTAAGCATTTTAAGGCATCGTCTACGTACGCAGCGTCTACGCTCAGTGCGAAGACACTCAAAAACAAAAAAAAATATAAAGCCCATGCGACACCGAATGATATAAATTATATCTCAGTTTATCTTACGCATAGCTTCCTTGGGGGGAGCCACGGGCGTCGCCACCGCTATAAATTTTGATTTTTAGTTTATAATTTTGATACTAAATTAGCCAATTGTTTTATTATATTCTGTGGGGATTATATCTTCATGGTGGGTATTTTTGTGGTGTGGGCAGAACTTTAAAGCATCCCCATTTACACTTTCAATTTCACCTTATAGCAGATGTACAGACAAGCTACTTCAATGTGTCAAATTTCTTTAATAGATTTTTAACTTTATCACTAAAGCATTAGGTTCAAGGTTGATTGGGAAAATTTGACAGTTACGGGTAGCTTGATGAGCTGGCGTCTGTACTAAGGTATACAGCGAAATTCTTATTTTCCGAACTAAAAAAGATCTTCTAAGCTTGTATTTTCAAATAAAATCAACTGTGTGAGCGGTCTTTTTTACCTGTCATTAACAATCGTATTTTTAAATAGGCTTGTGTCCTGAAAAAATCTAAATAGTCCGTCAGTTATCAAAAAATATTTGACACGTATTTTTTCTTTTGTTACGTAAACCAAAATTGACGAAGATCTTTTAACATTCTCAATACGTCACGCCGTGCTAAATTTTGAGTGGGTTGTGACGTCACGAGCCCCCACTCTCCAGTTTTGATGCGGTTTATCTTTGTCAATATGCATTGATTTACAAAAACAAAAAATACGTGTCCATTATTTTCCATTACTCTAACTGACGGACTAAATAGATTTGCAATTTATTGATGGTGGAAACTAGCCTATTGAATATTTCTAAACTTATACTGTAACTTGCGGGATATCTTCCTTGATTAATCATTATTTCATTATCGGGAGTTCTAAACAATGAATAATCACGGAAATATACCGTTACTGACAGTATAAGTTTAGTTTGAAACCGTGAAAGCTTAAAACAGTGTTTGTATGTTTCGTGTAACGTAGTGGAATCCTAAAATAAATACCACTCGTTACATTGTAAACATAACCTGATTCAACACAAATATTTTGTCAATGTCAAAACAAATGCCACAGATTATGGAGACTTGTTGGGGTTGTTACTGTTACTATGCGACTAAATTAGCTGCGTTCCAGTGCATTGCGCGCGCTCCGTGTATCCGCACCGCACTAGTGAGTGTGGACTTGTCTATGCGTAGTCGCGCGTTATAAAAGTCGGCGACCCGCCATGACCTTCCTTTTTGGAAAGATCCTGCTACCGAAGAATAGGCGCGTCTCACCTGCAGTTCGTCTCCATCGGTGACACATACGTGTTCTAGAAAATTCGGCCTACAAGCAGGCAGCTTGGTTTTGATCGTAAAGAACAAGTTAACCTAAATAAGTGACATCATAACCCCATACTGGGTAAGTTGTTGAACAGCAATTCTCGTTCGTATTTTATGCTTCGTGTAACCCTTTAGCACGTGGACTCAACATGTGCGTCCACCTTCTATCACCTTCCCGCCATGCACATCTTAATCGGCAAATATTGTAGCCTTCAGCCGTGTGCATGTACAGTTTATTGTTCTTGTCATCACATTCATAATGTGCAACTTATGTCGTGCTTTCCACTACAGTCTTGTAAACTCCGTACTGATTGTGACTACCTCACATCACCTTCATTAGCGCACGAGTATTTCTCGCTATGCTTACGCCCAGGTGTCACAATCAGCGGAGAGGACTCCCAGCCAACCAGTGACACGCTGGACGTCATTTTCCAGGGTCCAAAGTTCGGGCTGACACCCAGCACGACTCTTTTCCGGCATCCGGTTAACCGCGAGCTCCTCAGCGGGTACCTTTTCTATACCAGCGGGCCGCGACAAGTCAACGGGTCAGGCGCGTGCATCTGCCGACCGTCACCTACCTGGCGTCTACAGCGTGGCACACCGCTTCGGTCATCGTCACACCGGGCTGAGCCAGGAGAGTACCGTGCCTACCCCCAGGCGGGCTTGGAGGAGAAATTGTGACCATAAACCTACCCACACCCATGTTCTTCTGAATATATTTTATTTTATGTTAACAAGGTTCCGTGGTTTACTTGCTGCAATCCCCACGGAAACCCATAACGTTACATTCGTTCTTTTTGTTTACTCATGAGTAGATCAGACGATAAAATTTATAAAATTACTTTAGCAAATTAATTTGATTCTTCTAAAGTCTTGCTCACATCAAATAAACCATGAAGATAATATTTTACTATGGATACAGGGTTTTCAACTAACATATTTAGGTAATTAAACTGCATACTATGTATCTTCAACTTATATTTGTTTAAGGGAATAAAACCCTAGTACGCACGGTCGGTTTTTCGTGCACTAGATTTTCAATTCTAAACTGAGAGTTAAATATCCAGGAGCGGAACTTTTTTGGCGAGCAGAGATTGCTCCGTTGGATTCTCAATCCTCTGTTGAATACGGAAAGTTGAAAATCGAGTGGACGATATAAAAATCGTCCGTGCGTACAAAGATTTTTGGTATATTATGGGTGTAAAAAGACCATTACGAAGTAGAAAGGCACTTGTTCAGTGTTCTCCCCGTCATTGCGATCTTTTTTTTTGTTCTGGACCATACCTTCTAGTTACGGAGATATTGGAGGTCAAATTTCTAAATTTTTCACAAGAGTTTAATGATATAACGTTACTTTAAATACCTCCATGACCCCCGTACTATTAAATGCATCAGCAATGTTTGGAGTGCGTTGCATTGAGTGCTATCGTAAGAGCGATTTCGCACTACGTCTGATCCGAACCCGGTCCGGAGTACCTACTCGTAGAACTATTTCTATGGTAGTTTACGCGCTAGATCCAGCTTTAGTCATCCGATTTTGTATTGTAGTGTATTTTTACGGGTACAGATCGGACTCGGATCGGACGTAGTGCGAAAACATTCTAAACCGCGATTTTTCATCCCAAAAACAAGTCGAATCCCAGCAATATATTTTGATTTAGTTTGATGTACAGAATGCTTGGTTTACGGCTCCGTCAAGGGTCTGTTTACACCTTATATTATAATAATAATAGTAGGTATATAGTATATATTTGCAAAGGGAATGCATGCGGTTAGCAAGCGACGACTCTTACTGTATTCCCGGACGGCCGGCGGAGTGTTCAGCGCTGCACGCACATACAAATCGTTATATACTTTCATATATTAATTATGTACTTATGTTACACGTAGTTTGGTTGTATGTTTGTGTGTGTGCTTTCAATAGGGTAGATGACAAAAAAAAAACGAATTAGTCAGATAGATTTCCAAAAAATATTGGACACATTTTTTCTTTTTCACGTAAACAAAAAATTAAGACGATACAGTGCGTCTAAAACTCATGTGACGTCACATTTGTGTACATTTTTTACCGGAAAGTGACGTCACAAGCCCCCACACATTTTATCTTCGTCAATTTTTATTAATTTGATAAAACAAAAAACACGTATCCAATATTTTTCGATAATCTAACTGACGGACTAAACAGAATCATATTTTTTTTAGTCAGTCATCATCCCTATTCGACACATTGGTAATTCTGGCACACAGATAGTTTCACCACCTGGTTTAACACAACATACAAGGTGCAGTTTTGCATCCTAGTCAAAATTCACGAGCTTGTCACAAAAGACATAAATTAATCAATTTAAATCACGATATCTGGACAATAATTAATAAAGCTGCTATTTTAAATTGTTTAACTTTGACAGTATTTCAAAATAACACGAAAGTAATAAACAGAATCACCCATCGCGCGACATGTCGCTGTGTGTAAAGGCGCGGTTATAGGGCTAGTAACAGATGGGCCGCGTTTTACACGCGGTTAACACTTACCGATTTCCATAAATAAGAAGAAAAAACCTAACTATTTTATTATTGATTCGGGTCGAGAATCATTAAGCACAGATACCTCCTTGAATTTGACCAGGATGCAAAGCGACACCTTGTAGGATATTTTTTATCCCGGTATACGAAACCGTGGGACAATAAATTACCGATCTCAGAGCGGGCGAAGCCGCAAACATAAGGTAATCATTGATATGTTTCCCATGTTAAAATGAAAAATTATTAATATTCAAATTGACCTCTATCTTCCTGACCTCCTCCTTGATGCATGCATGCATGATGGTATCTCGACTGAAAAAATCTAATTAGTCCGTCAGTTAGATTATCAAAAAATATTTGACACGTATTTTTTCTTTCGTTCCGTCAACCAAAATTGACGAAGATACGACGCTTTTAAAATTCTCAATACGTCACGCCGTGGTATAATTTTAGTGCGTTCTGATGTCACGAGCCCCCGAGTTTTGATGCGTTGTATCTTTGTCAATATTCATTGATTTACAAAAACAAAAAATACGTGTCCATTATTTTCCAATACTCTAACTGACGGACTAAATAGATTTGCAATTTATTGATACTGTCGTCATGCCTATTAATAACACATTAATTGTATAGTAAATATAACATTCCGGTTACTCCAAAACGAAACATTCCGTTATGAATTTAACCAACAACATTCTGAAATGAAAGCGTTGTTATTATTTGTTAATGTTATAAATGAAATTTAAACTGATATGTTTGTAATTTTGTTTTAAACTTTTGCAGATTTTATTTTTAAATTACCGATGAAACATTTCTGTTTCATTGGGGTTCAGAATAATGTACTGAAAACGCAGTAACTGTTGTCGTGGAATGGGCATGTGATGCGTAGGAATGAGAAAAATGTCGTGAAGAAAGTTTTGAGTGTGAATGTGGATGGGTATATGAGTAGAGGAAGAACAAAGAAACGATAGATGGACTGTGTTCAGAATGATATGGCTAAAAAAGAAGTGTCTGATGAGATGATGGTTGGGACTGGTCAGCTCTTGGTTGCCACGGTTTATTTTGAATTAATTATTATTATTTTTGTAGTATTTTTTTGTTTTTACTATGGACACTTTTAACGTGCACATTGTTCTCACATAATGTACCATCTGAACATGAATGATGTAACCAAGGTTTTGTAAAATTCTCATTTAAAAGAGTGTCCATGGAGTTTCTTGCCGGTTCTTCTCCATAGAGATCTACGCTAGGGAACGGACAACTACAGTACTTTCACAGTTTTTATGTCTTGTGACTGGAACTGTAGCTATATTTAATTTTCATCTTTGTTTCGACGGTTCAAAAGTGCCTGTAACTGGCCTACTTGAAATAAATGCTTTGATTTTGATGACGAGTAATAGAGAAGTATGGAAGAAGAAGACATGCTGCACTGACCACAAATTAATAGGGTAGATGACACACCATAAAACAATAATTCCCAGACACCTATCTCTAAAAAAAACACTTTATTTTGGGCCTGAAAACACAATTTTTATTATTATTTATTTTCAATGAATTGCCAAACTCGATTTATAGTTGCTTTGAAATCAATAAATAGTCGAGTCATTGAGTTGAATAAACACTGACGTCACAGTTGGCTATTGCCATACAAAATCTATGAGAGAACCGCGTTTTGACAGCTCTAAAAAAGCATCTCAATTGATTGGTGTGTCATGTACCCCATTGGGATAAGGGTAAGAAATTGTTGATGATACGCGGTGACCCGATTTTACGCGAATGTCCCTTCTTGATGTATAATCTAAGGACTTGGGGTTATTTCACCCTTTATATAAAACGTAATCATACAAAACTTATGAAACATTTCGAAAAACTATCGATTCCTTAAGTATTTAAATTCCATTCACAACAAGCCTGAAATCACTGAAACCCCATACAAAACTTACTCAAAAACGCCAAGTCTATAAGAGAAAATAATACAATTTAGATATAACAACAAAAAAACAAAAACATATTTTTTAGTGAATCTTGAGATTACTACGGTAACAATCAATTTCAACACTTCTCTAATGGGGAAGGCTGGTCAAAGCTGATTGTAGATGGCGCGTCCATAGCTTAGATCCAATTTGACCAATGAGGTCAAACTATTTTGAAATACAAAATGACATTGACAGATTTTCAACCAATGACCATATTTGGTACAAGCGATGCTAGCGCCATTAGTTCCACAGTTGCCATCCCCATTATTTATTCTTTACAGTAGACAACTACCGTATTCATGAAAGTCGCGACCATAAAACGTGCGAGCAGGACGGTGAATACTTATTAAGAGATTTCTAAAAACATTTCGTGTTGTCTCGCTTCCACATTTTATGACTGCAGCTACCAACATTGGTGTATATTATATCAGATTACGGAGCTTGCTACATAGCAGTTGTACGAGAACTTCATATTATGTGTCCGAAAATAGACGGATATATCCGAAAAAACCCGTGAATTCTACTATATTACCGGCTAACCCAGTTCTACATTAACCAAGGACCGCTTGAACCACAAATTATCAAACAAATTTAGCGATCGAATTTAAAATATCGTTCTATAACTGCCTATTTGGGTGCTATCAGAATACCAGCGTTGTGACTTTTTTTTAAATGTTACAGCACCTTGCTGAGAGAGGAGCCAGCACAGGACAATATTGATTGTTTTTTATTTTTCTCTTGTTTACTTTTTTATATAATTTTCTTGTGTAAGTTCAATAAATACTTTAGTTTCTTTCTATAGTGGGGAACTTTCGTAGAGTATCAAAGTCAGCAGTCCGACAACATCAGCGGGGTTACCATGACGTCTTAAAGCAGGATTGTTTTATTGTCATTCCTGTGAGGGAAAGCGATAGCGCTATGCAGGGTGTCTAGCGCCATCTCTTTCCCACACTGGAATAAGAATAAAACAATCCTGCTTGAAGACGTCATGGTAGGCCACCTGTACTGCTTAACATTGCACTTTTTTGTTGCACTGAATAAAGAACAGTCTAAGTGTTGCTTTTATGTAAAAATTTGACGCAGAACAAAATGTCGACTCGCGCGTGCCCGAGGATGCGCGAGCGCACAAAATTATACTAATGGAAACGGACCGATACGAAAAAGGATAGTAGCATATAAAAAAATGCGATTCCGTGATGATAGATGAGGTTAGCCCTAACTCTATTATTGTTGCAGAGTTAGGGAACCATCGACAAAAAAATATTAGATGTAAAAGACAAAACGTTGTTTTAAGGTAGCACAAGTTGCGGGCTCGAACTCATTGGTGGGCGTGGACGAAAAGCACGCTGTCTCACCTGGCATCGTGCCCGTCAGAGTGAGTTCAGTGAGATGCACGATAATTCATAGTAAAAGGCGCGCGTAAAATACGAAAAGTCCTTTGGAAAATCGACTTTTATGAAAAAACCACTGCATAAATCAATTACAAATAAAATGTATTAAATTCTTCGATAATTGTGCTGTGTCGGTACGGACTTTGTTTTGAAAATTTGACATTTCTTTCATTACAAATTTACGCCCAAAGTTGCGTTAAAAATCGCAATAAAAACGAATCTTTGGTAGCTCGTAACTTTTTAATGCCTTTTTATTTTACTATTCCGTTTCCGCACAGACACAATTAATAATGAGACAAAACGATATCATGTTTAACTTTGAATGTGCAGTGTCAAACAGTGGTGTAATACCCTCCCGAAATTTCAATGGAAAAAATGTAGACAAGTGTCACCTTAAATTCGATTACGACTAAATATAACCAATAATTTGTGATCCAAACGAGCCTTAAAACTAACTACCCCACTTCTAAACTAAAATAAACATAAACACAACAAGTACACATACCATGATGCGTGCCTCCTCTCTTGGCGTACAACTTGAGTTTCTCTCTGAGAGCGCCGCGTTCTGTCTCCAGGGAGTCTATGTCTTGCTGTAAGTGATCCATCGTTTCTTCGAATTCTTTCTCTTTTCTGTAATAGGGTAAATGACAAAAAAAAATCTATTAGTCCGTCAGATAGAGGAGCTTGTGGCTAAATAATAACAGCCGCTCGGGTCGATGTTTAGGTTAAGCCGTGCTTGCCTAGGTTGGTTTGTGGATGGGTGACCACCCTTACATACCGAGTTTCCTCCGTGCCTCGGAAAGCACGTTAAGCTTTTGGTCCCGAATGTCATTTGAAGAGCTTTGACAGTCGTTACAGGTAGTCAGTGGCCTGAAAAGTCTGACAACCAGTTTTACGAAGGGGTATCGTATTACCCAGTACTAACTGGGCTGTGGAGGTCAGATAGGCAGTCGCTCCATGTAAAATACTGGTATTCAGCTGCATCCGGTTAGACTGGAAGCCGACCCCAACATAATTGGGAAGGCTAGGACAATTTTTTTATTTTTTCACGTAAACATAAAATGAAGACGATACAGTGCGTCGAAAACTCGTGTGACGTCACATTTGGAGTACATTTTTTATCGAAAAGTGACGTCACAAGCCCCCACTCATGATCTTTGACGCGTTTTATCTTCGCCAATTTTTATTAATTTGATAAAACATAAAAACACGTATCCAATATTTTTCGATAATCTAACTGACGGACTAAACAAAATCATATTTTTTTTAAGTCAGGAATCATATTTATTGGAACTAGAGAGGTGATTTTAGTATATCATCACCCATGTATAGCACTACCTCGCCACAAGCTTGCATTGCTGCCATGACGTTGTCACAGTATAATTATGGACAGTATGGAAACTACCTACAAACGCCCGAAACGGCAGACTCAGTAGTGCGTGCCGCGCCAAGATGAGTGATCACGTATAAGTTTATGTCTCCCAAAGTCCCAATCTTTTTAAAAATGCCACGAACGTATTAAAAAAAAAGACACTATCAACAACATTAAAAGGGACATCCCTATGGCTTCAATGGAGCGTAGGTATTAGGCTTGCGTCCTGAAAAATCTTATTAGTCCGTCAGTTAGATTATCAAAAATATTTGACACGTATTTTTTCTTTTATTACGTAAACCAAAATTGACGAAGATACGACGCTTCTAAAATTCTCAATACGTCACTCCGTGCTATAATTTTTAGTGCGTTGTGACGTCACGAGCCCCCACTCTCGAGTTTTAATGCGTTTTATCTTTGTCAATATTTATTGATTTACAAAAACAAAAAATACGTGTTCATTATTTTCCAATACTCTAACTGATGGACTAAATAGATTTGCAATTTACTGATGGTGGAAACTTGCTTATTATTGCATCAACTAGGCTTAGTGTCGGTACTGTCCATATTTATACTGTGACGTTGTTCAGTCATGACGTTATGATTACCTCTTCAGCTGATTATGTGCATCCTCCAATCTTCGAGTTAATTGCTCCGCTCTTAATTCCGCGTCTCTTGCCGCCGTAGACAACTTCCGCTCTCCGAGCTCGCGACGGATCGTCATCTCTGATAGCTCTTCTTGTTTAGCCTAGAATTTAGGAGGTATTTTATAGTGATGCAGATATTTAGACATACAGGAATATTTTTTTTATCACTTTCCAAAAAACAATGGGTAATAGGTAAACGAAGTAGAAGCGAATGGCATACTTTGTTTATTTCTTGTTTTTAATTAATTGAAATTTATTTATTTATTTAAACTTCATGTAAAATAGTGGTACATAGGCGGACTTAATGCCACAAGGCATTCTCTACCAGTCAACCTTTGGGTTCAATAGGAAAACATAGTGATAGGGTACAAAGTAATGTATAAAAAAACTTTTTGTTAACGAGAGTTTAGATTTAGATAGATACTAAAAAAAAAAAAAAAAAATTTATTACAGACAAATAAAAGTATCTGAATTAAAGATTAAGCTTCGTAATACTGCAAAAGTCAGTGGTACAAGGACAAAGTTAACGAAAGGTAACTTATGCGGCATAACACTGAGGCATTTTATTAATGATTTAAAACATAATTAAATAAAAAAATAATCGTAAACTACAAGAAACTCGTGTATTTTGATAAGATGTTTAGACCTTACGCCAGTGCTGCCAACTTGTGGTTTTTTCAACTTTGAAAACCCTCATTCGAGCGTGATGTAGTGTGTAGTTATACCATTCAAATTCTTGTTACAAATACAATTTTTAACAAAAATAAAAAAAAATTCTTTACTGAACTTAAAACGATCTAGAAAAGCACATATTTCTTCGTGGTCTTTTCTCAAATGCGCCTTATATTTACGGTATCATAGCAGTAGACCTGGCAGTTTTCAAGTAGCGTTAATATTTACCTTGAGCGCCTTCCTCAGTTCTCTGATGTCGGCCTCCTTGTTCTCCAACTTAATAGTGAGACTCTTCGTCTCCTCCAACTGCTTCTTCACCAACTGGGCTCTGATCACCACTGGTGGGATCGGCTGCAGAAGTAAGATTGGGAATGAGTAGAAGAAAAACGGAATTCAAGACGTATTTGTCGATTTACTCGATTTCAATTGACCACTGTTGGCAACATTTTGCCTGATGCAAAACAAGGTACAGGATACATTTGTTTCCGGGGTCGCGGAAATGTTCGAAAGAGATACCGTGGCCCCGGAACACAAAGGGCGATGAAGGAACATGGATGGGTTTTAGTCAGTAAAAGTCTGACACTCCCTCCTGCTCCGGTCAGAGCGGGAGAAGTCATTTGATGATTGCCAACAGGAAAAAAAAAAGAATACATTTGTTTACAATGTATGTTTTCTATATTGGTGTCGATTCTGTTGTGCACAAACTAAACTTAATTTAGGCTGTTGCTATCTTTTTCTCTCTAATAAAACGAGAAAAAGACGGAAGTAATTAAGAGCTGTAAAATTTAGTTGGAACTAATATTTCCATACAAATGAAGGGTGCACGTAAAAACATGTCGACTAAAAACACGGTGATGCGCAAGGCATAAACTAGTTTGACATCTCTAACTTAGTTCATAGCTATAGCCGTCCTTTTCCCGCGCTGCCTTTTAGTAAAAGATAGCAATAGCATAAATTAAGTTTAGTCTGTGCACAACAGAATCGACACCATTGTATGTCTTATAGCATCGTATTGGACGAGTCTGTATAATCTGCCTAGACTTTTCCCAACTACTTTGGGGTCGGCTAATCGGCTTCCAGTCTAACCGGATGCAGCTGAATACCTGTATTTTATATAGAGCGACTGCCTATCTGACCTCCACAACCCAGTTCATACTGGGTAATACGATACCACTTGGTAGGACTGGTTGTCAGACTTTCGGGTCACTGACTACCCTTATCCTATTAAGGGCTGATGTTACCAATGTCATGATCAACATGATACAATATTAATTATATAATATCCTACCTTCTCCACCTGCACGTTGGTGAGCGACATCATGTCGTACTCCTTGTCCTGCGCGAACGTGGCCAGTTTGTTGACGTCAGCCGTCACCCCGGCCAGAGAGTGCTTGATGGTTTTCACGGGGCCGTGGTCGTCCTGGAAATATAACAGACACATTAGACATAACTTGTAATATGAAAACACCATCAATATCACAGATATACAATATTAGTTTTAGTATATGCGAAACCTGAATATAGTTTGTTTTAGAATAAGTAACTGAATCAATTCCAATAATAGGCTTGTGTCCTGAAAAAATCTTGTTAGTCCGTCAGTTAGATTATCAAAAAATTTTTGACACGTATTTTTTCTTTTGTTACGTAAACCAAAATTGACGAAGATACGACGCTTTTAAAATTCTCAATACGTCACGCCCGCCGTGCTATAATTTTTAGTGCGTTCAGCCCCCACTCCCGAGTTTTGATGCGTTTTATCTTTGTCAATATTCATTGATTTACAAAAACAAAAAATACGTGTCCATTATTTTCCAATACTCTAACTGACGGACTAAATAGATTTGTAATTTATTGATGGTGTAAACTAGTCTATTTTCACACCATGTTATATTTTGTCTCAAAAATATTTAAAAGAATGCTATCACCAGACAATACAATCGCCGTACGGTTAGGGAAAATTATATCAATGAGCGCAAGTTGTTTTTGTACGGACAACAAGTTTCAACAAGTTTCTTCTCTCTTTCTTTCTTTGTATAATAGTACAAAGAAAGAAAGAGAAATTAAAATTGTTAGCAGGAATATTGACGGCTGTCAATATTCCTGCTAACAATTTTAATTAATACTTTTACTTTTTTTTTTAACGATTTTAAAAGCAATTGTAATTTTTAAATTTTAAATGTGTTCAACTTAAATTTACAAAATTAAAGGATAAAAAATAATAATGTAAATTTACTTCATTTTTATTTAATTTGTTTTTTTGGATTTTTTACTTTTATTAAATTAGTGAAAAATGTATCTTCTGTATGGGCGGGCCTCGCCTGAATTAAATGAATTTTATTTATATATACCTAGATGACGCAAGTATCACGATCCATATGAAAACCAAGCGTGCCATTTTTGACTAGCTACCACGACGTCGTAAGCTCTATTTAGTTACGATACAAAATAGACTACGTTTTTGTTCTTTAAATATCTAGAATTAAGTTCTTGAGTTGTAATTCGTTTAAACACGTTTAAACGAATTAGCTTGCTGCGACAGTAGCCACGTTAACCATAAAATGCTTAAGCCGGGCACGCGATATTTGTGGTACGAATACATTGTAGCGTAAAAATAGTGGTCACAAAATTGCTAGGCATGTCCGCATAGCTACGCACTTGCAATTCATGCTGACATGATAACCTTTGGAAGACGAGCTAAGGAAGAAGTAAGGAATCTGTGGTTCTTTCTCCAAAACATCTCAGAAAGTAATCTGCATATTCCTCATGTGACTTGACTCTTTTCTCGTCTTCTCTTTTCTCTCTTTTTTTGTCATATCATGACGTGACGTGTAAAAGTGTTTTTAAAACAAATTTACAGTAATAAATAAATAATAAATATCTTTGGACATTACACACAACGCCATCTAGTGCCACACTGAGTAACGAAGCTTGTGAAGTGGACACCAGATAGTTGATATACTACAGATACTTTTTGTTTGTAAATATATACTTATTATAAATATAAACATCCATGACTCGGAAACGAATGTTCATGCTCATCACACAAACATTTGCTCCTCCCGGGATTCGAACCCGGGACCCTAAGCACCCAGCAGTTCCCGTTCCCTTGGGAGTACCGGGATAAAATATAGCCTATGTTACTCGCTGATAATGTAGCTATCCATTGCTGAAATAATTGTTCAAATCGGTCCAGTAGTTTATTCGTTACATATAAAAATACAAATCTTTCCTTTTTATAATATTATATTAAACACAACATACGTGCTGGTATATCTTGTCGACAGCTGCAGCCCACAGTGTGAGCAGGGTGCTGTGCGGTAGCGGAGCCCCGTCCGCGCGCTCCCCGGCCGTGGCGGCGCAGGCGCAGGCGGCGCGGGCGGCCAGCCACGTGGCGCGGGAGCAGCGCCACAGGGTAGACGCGCACGAGCCGCGGAGACGTTCTACCAGCTGGCGGGAGAGAGTTAGTGTAACACAAGGCATGTCGTGAGGTGCTGCGGGACTGTTCGAAACAGATACCGTGGCCCCGGAACACAAAGGGCGAAGAAGGAACATGGATAGGTTTTAGTCAGTAAAAGTCCCTCCTGCTTCGCCCGAGGAGTCATTTGATGATATACCTTCCGAAAAAAAAAAATGTCATCAGGGGAATAAATGTGAATCCCCTGCGTATCAGCGTTATTTAGATGGCTTATAGACAAGACATTTTATTCTGTGAATGAGTATCTTAACCTTAACATTCAGGTTGACATTGGTGCCGATTCTCTTGTACACCGAACTAACCTAAACTAAAACTAAAATTTCTTATTTTTAGTTAGTTGGTTTTGTTAAGTTATTCTGAAAACAAGATTCTCTAAACTTAGATAAAGTTTTGACACATTTAAATTCGAGTTTGACAGTCACCAAGTTGAGTAAACCATAGACTAAGATTGCACTAGACCATAGACAACAGCTGAATGAAAGTGAACGAAAATGATCTGAATTGCAAAAAAAAGCCTGAGTAATGACACTAATGACTGACACTTTCAGTCAATATTTGACAGTGACATTGTCAAGTATAGGTTTACTTTTTTTCCGGTGCGTTCGCTTTATTATCCTTGATGTTTGGAAAAGGTTTGTTCGTTTTAACTAGTAATAAGTTACACTTAAATAAAAATCGATTTTTCTCAAAATTGGAGGTCTGTTAAATACGTATTTTATAATTACAACGAACAGTTCTTTTTTGCGAAGTCTATACACATATTTTCCTGGTTAGAATTTTTGATTAATAAAAAAACCATTTTTGGCCATGTCCTTTGGATTGAATTTTTGTTTGCTTGAAACCTCAAACAAACAAAAAATCAACCCAAATTTATAAATAATGAATCAATCAACCAATAGGTTTAAAAAAATAATAATAAACTAAACTCTTCTGCCATGGGCATATTCTACGACCATACCTTGCTTTGAAATAAGAGCTGTCAAATCGTATGGATTTCTTCAATTGTTTTTGTTTATCGTTATAAATTGCCGCAATTATTGTAATAATGCCTTAATGTAGCGCATTAAATTGTAAAAATAGGGGAGTTCATTAGTTTCATAAGGAAATAAAACTCAAAAAACAATGGGAGTCTGCCTTACGCATTAAAAAAGTCAAGGAATGTTTACCGCGCGATTGTGGAGTGCATTTCTTAGTATACAGGTGAGATAACACAGTAACATCACATACTTTTATGCATTACTTTCTAATTTGTGTCATTCTTGGTAAGTAACAAAAAAGTTAACTTATGTGGTTTCGTTATTATTTCAGAAGCAAAGTTCCATAAAAAGACAGCTGTACCATGGGTATTCTGTTTCACTGAAGCTAAACCAGAAAATCCAGCCGCCCTCGAACGACAGCATCGTTATGGGAAAAAGGGCAGAAAAAACTATTTCAGGAAAGTTTTGAAGTAGAACCGCAACCTTCAACCAGTGGTGTTACTTCCTCGTATACAACAGCAAACATTAAGCATTAGAAATTGGTCTCGAAGAAGAAGTAAACACATTAAACAACAGTGAACAAGCATGTGTACAGTGCACCTAAGTTTTTATCTAAAAGTATTCAAATTGACCACGAGTATGTTTACGGGTCTATTAATAGATACAAAGAGGATGATAAATCCATAAAGTTTTACACAGGTTTCGAATCCTATACAAAAATTCAGTTAGTTTACTCAACTCTAAGTGTAATGGTATATCTAATTTTGGAGAGTGTATTATGAAGGATTTTAAATAAAAGAATACTTTTAATTCTGCCTTTTTACTATTTTCAAATAGTCCACATATATGTAGGTATTTATTTAGAATTGCAGGTTCTAAATGATGTACAATGTACATAAAAGGTAATTAAATGAGTTAACATTTCATTAAAATATGCATCATCTCGCCTTGCATGTTCTTTCCATAAAAGTGTAAATGACTAAATTACAGTATTGTTTGCGGGAGCAATATAGCTGTCCTTGTTTGCTTTACACTGGTCTCGTAAATAGGTGTAAATGCCATCGGAGGTAAAGCAGGCGGTCAAAAGATGGCGATATTCATATAAATGCTGTCCTTTACGCTGAGTGTTACAGCTGAAAACAAATAACAAAAATATATATTCAGAAGCTTTTTAGAGTATACTGTGATCAGATGAAACAGTATTTTATTTATAATCACTGTTAGTATGGAGAGCTTTCTTAAAATTTGACCAACAAATGTATTCATGTAGGTACCTATGAAAATATTCTTGAATTGCCTGTCTGGTGATGGGAAGTGGAGAATCCGCATTTATATCACTGAATGTATCACAGGGTGGACACAGGTATACGATGTCTTGACCGTTGCAGTCGGCACCAAAGTTCTGGTTTCGATCATACGCTTCTAATCTATAAATTAAAACAAGATAATTGGCCAAAGAACACAAAAGAAAATCTAACCTCAAATATTTTTATTCTTTCTTGAAAGTTTCTAAAAAATAGTTATTTCATAATAGACGCAGAACCTGGAAGTGGCTTTGAGTATGAGAAGTGAATTTATCCACTTCTTTTCCAACTAATAATGTAGCAAGTGCATTACATGTTCAGTACAAAAATCCTTTGGTAAGTTTTCATGAATGCATTTTGTTTGTATCCTATTATAATAAAATAACACTAAATTTACCTTTCTGCCGAATCGACAACAGCTGCAATCACATGTGCTTCCTTAGTGAACTCAAAATCATCCAAACTTTTATGAAATACGTCAAATACGAGAGAAATGTGCTTTGTAAATTTTAGTTCATGACAACTAATTTTATTCCACACCTTTTTAATCGCGATTAAAAATAGTCTGATTTAGTTTGACTAACTTAATTTTAGGTGAAAAACGTCAATTTCAGAATAGCAAAATTGCCATTTTCACCAAATTGAATAACTTAGTGCTGTCAAACTATAATCTGTTTAAGTCATGTCACTTTAATCAAACTCAGAATGGGAAACGTCGTTTGACAGGAACAAACTAAATTTTAGTGATTTTTAGTCTAGTTTAGAGATATTTGTTGCAAGAGAATCGGCACCATTTTCCTATTATTAATTAAGTAAAAAATTATTGACGTTCATATAACTGACATTCTTATTCATCATCATCATCATTTCAGCCGAAAGACGTCCACTGCTGGACATAGGCCTCCCCCAAGTGTCTCCACATTGACCAGTCCCGTGCGACTCGCATCCATCGGATTCCCGCAACCTTCACCAGGTCATCGGTCCACCTAGTGGGAGGCCTTCCAACGCAACGTCTTCCGATTCGCGGTCGCCACTCCAGAACTTTTCGGCACCACCGGCCATCCGTTCTGCGAGCAATGTGCCCTGCCCACTGCCACTTAAGTTTGGCAATTCTTCGGGCTACGTCGGTGACCCTGGTTCTCTTGCGGATGTCTTCATTTCTGATTCGATCACGCAAGCCCGAGCATAGCCCTCTCCATTGCCCTTTGGGTGACTTTAAGCCTTCTGATGAAGCCCATTGTGAGCGCCCACGTTTCGGTCCCGTATGTAATCACTGGCAACACACACTGGTCATAGACTTTCGTCTTGAGACACTGTGGTAAGTTGGACGAGAAGATACCGGGCAACTTCCCGAACGCTGCCCAGCCGAGTCGGATTCGACGATTGACCTCTTTCTCGAAGTTAGACCTACCTAACTGGTCTGTTTGTCCCAGGTACACATAATCGTCTACAACTTGACATGGGCATTGGACATGACTTTGGTTTTGTCCATGTTCATTTTAAGACCCACTCTTCCGAAAGCTCTACTGAGGTCATCGAGCATTGTACTGAGGTCCTCCATAGTTTCAGCCATGACCACTATATCGTCGGCAAACCGAAGGTGGGTGATGTACTCGCCATTGACGTTAATGCCTAGCCCTCTCCAGTCCAGAACCTTGAAGACAACCTCCAGTGCAGCGGTGAACAGTTTCGGAGATATGACGTCTCCCTGTCTCACACCTCGCTGCAGTTCCGAGGCTTGGTCCTGAAGTCGGACTGACATGGTGGCGTTTTTGTACAAACACTTCAACACCTCGATGTACCGATAGTCGATTTGGCACCGTTGGAGAGACTGCAGTACAGCCCAGGTCTCGATCGAATCGAAGGCTTTCTCGTAGTCTACAAACGCTAAACAGAAGGGTAGGTTATACTCTTCGGTCTTCTGTATAACCTGCCGCAGCGTATGTATGTGGTCCACGGTGCTAAAGCCTTTCCGGAAACCGGCTTGTTCGAGAGGCTGGAAATAGACAAACCTGCGCGCGAGACGATTCGTGATGACTCTTGAAAACAACTTGTAGACATGGCTTAGAAGTGAGATGGGACTATAATTCTTCAACCGGGCATTGTCGCCCTTCTTGAAGAAGAGTACCACCACACCCCTGCACGAGCCCCTGCGCCTGTGGCGTTTTTCTCTCAAGTATGACGGAATTAAACAGCTTCTGAAGGGCCTTAAGTACCGGTTTTCCACCCGCCTTCAGGAGTTCGGCCGTAATTCCGTCATCACCCGGTGCCTTGTTGTTTTTGAGCTGCTTCAGAGCCATTCTAATCTCGTACTGGCTGACGTCCGGGATGTCTTCGGTATAGTGTCGGGTCAGTGTAGCTCTTGGGTCGTTTGCTATATCTACGACGGTTTGACTGGTTTGTTTGTTTGGTTTGTTTGACGGGACTCTCGATCTCCCTCAGAAGCTCCGGTTTGGCGGATAAGATCCTACCATCGTCGGTCTTCAGTTTCGTGAGGTGGCTTTGCCCAATAGCCATCATCATCATCATCATCATCATCATCATCATCATCATCATCATCATCATCATCATCATCATCATCATCATCATCATCATCATCATCATCATCATCATCATCATCATCATCATCATCATCATCATCATCATCATCATCATCATCATCATCATCATCATCATCATCATCATCATCATCATCATCATCATCATCATCATCATCATCATCATCATCATCATCATCATCATCATCATCATCATCATCATCATCATCATCATCATCATCATCATCATCATCATCATCATCATCATCATCATCATCATCATCATCATCATCATCATCATCATCATCATCATCATCATCATCATCATCATCATCATCATCATCATCATCATCATCATCATCATCATCATCATCATCATCATCATCATCATCATCATCATCATCATCATCATCATCATCATCATCATCATCATCATCATCATCATCATCATCATCATCATCATCATCATCATCATCATCATCATCATCATCATCATCATCATCATGGTTGTCAGACTTTTCAGGCCACTGACTACCGGTAACGACTGTCCAAGATCTACAAATGACAGCCGGGACCAACAGCTTAACGTGCTTTCCGAGGCACGGAGGAAACTCGGTATGTAATGATGGTCACCTATGTACTAAAATAAAGAAATAAAAGAGATGATTACATTGATGATGAGACTGTAAATGACAAACCAAACCAACCTGTGGGTCCAGTACAGCATGCAGCATGACACCAGGAGGAAGCCGTCTCCTCACTGACTTGAGTTGCTGCTGGAGAGTTGAGCAGGAGTTGCAGACGGCCTCGTGAAGCAGGCCTAACTCTTGTGTGCGGTCGGATTGCTAGAACAAAAAGGTTTTATTTAGTATTGTAATGTAATGCATACGAGAGAGAGTAACTGGGAGAGCTTGCCCTTCAAGAGGTCAAGGTTATAAAACAAACGAAATAGGGTTGATGACACCATAAAACAATAATTCCCAGATCTCTAAAAAAAACACTTTATTTTGGGCCGGAAAACCCAATTCATTTTCAATTAATTGCCAAATTCGATTTTTAGTTGCTTTGACATCAATAAATAGTTGAGTCATTGAGTTGAATAAACAGTGACGTCACAGTTGGCTATTGCCATACGTCATCTATGAGAGAACCGCGTTTTGACAGCTCTTAAAAAGTATCTCTATTGATTGGTGTGTCATCTACCCCATTGCGGAAATCGTGGGGATTTGCTAGATGCGAGGATAGAGCCGCTAAGAGGAGGCCTAGGGCCGAGAGTGGACGTCTTCCGGCAGAATCATGTTGTAATGGGGAAGGCTGGTCAAAGCTGATTGTAGATGGCGTGTCCATAGCTTAGTCCCAATCTGTTCAATGAGGACAAGCTATTTTGACATTTACAATGACATTGACAGATTTTCAACCAATGACGATGCTTGGTACAAGATATGCTAGCGCCATTAGTTCCACAGTTGCCATCCCCATTTGAGTGGCTGTGAGCGTTTTTTCACACAAAAACAGTCCCAATCGTTTTCGGTACCAGAACGACCTAAAATTAACGGTGTATATCTATCTATTTGTATGTTACCTGCAGTATATGCGTGAGAGCAGACGCATCGGCGTGAAGCGCGCGTGCGAGCGCGTCGAGCGCGCTGCACGCGTGCAGCACGGGCTCGCGCGCCACGCCGCAGCCGGTCAGCGAGCTCAGGTTCAGCGCAGACCACATCGCGCACAGGTAGCTCCAGCAGCGCTCGATACCTGCGGTAAGAAAAGAGAATCTTACCTATACTATTATCAATGCAAAAGAATGGATGGATGTATGTTACTCAATTACGCCAGAACGGCGGCTGAACGAATCTAGATGAAATAAAAGCGTCCGGCAGCGCACTGGCTGGCGCAGCAAGAGCTCCGGTATGATACGTACCGTCTAGCGAGCAGTTCTCGTCCAGCTCGTTAGTCTTGAGCAGGTGTGTGAGCGCGTCCAGAGCGCGCTCCTGCTGCGCCGCGTCCGGCAGCGCACTGGCCGCGCGCAGCAGGAGCTCCGGTATGATACGTACCGTCTAGCGAGCAGTTCTCGTCCAGCTCGTTAGTCTTGAGCAGGTGTGTGAGCGCGTCCAGAGCGCGCTCCTGCTGCGCCGCGTCCGGCAGCGCACTGGCCGCGCGCAGCAGGAGCTCCGGTATGATACGTACCGTCTAGCGAGCAGTTCTCGTCCAGCTCGTTAGTCTTGAGCAGGTGTGTGAGCGCGTCCAGAGCGCGCTCCTGCTGCGCCGCGTCCGGCAGCGCACTGGCCGCGCGCAGCAGGAGCTCCGGTATGATACGTACCGTCTAGCGAGCAGTTCTCGTCCAGCTCGTTAGTCTTGAGCAGGTGTGTGAGCGCGTCCAGAGCGCGCTCCTGCTGCGCCGCGTCCGGCAGCGCACTGGCCGCGCGCAGCAGGAGCTCCGGCGGACACGCGTCCAGTGCGTACGTCCACATGCACACTATGCACTGCCAGACAAATATATTTAGTAATTACTATAAGCACACACATCAATAGAGGCGGAAATTAATACCATACACATTTTCTTCCAGTCAACCGCGGGAGAAAAAAGACCCCGCCATCCCCTTCGGTCGTAGTTAACATAACATACGAGTACATACAGGGTGTAAACAACCTCATCACGAAGCCGTCAACCAAGCATTCTGTACATCAAACAACTTTCTTTTGTGGGGTGAAAATGTTTTCACCCCAAAACATGTTTCATGTTCACTAAGCAATGAGGCTTGTGTCGTGGACACCAGATAGTTGATATACTACATAGATACTTTTTTTTGTTTGTAATACATTCTTATTATACATATATACATCATTAATAGCGACTTAAGTATTTTAGATTATGATTATCGTATTGTTCACGAATAAAAATTGATTCCTTTTTTTAGAATTAGACCCAGTTTAAAATAAATTTAACGTTTAACGTTTCTTAAAATAGTTTTAAAATAATTGTTCCGCGTATCATACATGTTGGATAATTACGAGAGCAACTTGAAAATGTGTTTTTTGTTTGTTGAGAAATCTTAACGATTATTTTTTTCAAATGAAAGGTCTAGGTCTAAAACCATTTTATCCGTTTGAATCATGTAAATCGGTCCACGCGTTTAGGAGATAATTAAGAAATAGTGAAAATGAACATCATGAAAAAAATAAACATCTCCCCCCCCTCTAAAAGCTAAACTGCTGGATTGAAAAATCTGGAAAAATTCATAATGATAGTGCATTTCATGAACTTTAAAGGAAAACTATAGCGGTTAAGATAACTTTATTAGTTTAGCAGTAATAGTCGTTGAACTTGGGTGTTGGATAATTTTGTACCAAATACAAAATCCTTAGAATAAATCCTTTAAAGTGACTAAGATGGAGTAGTTGCTTGTTTATAACGGGTGAAGACTTGCATCTAAAATATATAATGGGCTACTACGGAACCATACACTGCGCGTGGCCCGACACGCACTTGGCCGGTTATTTTTATACAGGGTTAGTTTTCAATGACCAGCCAAAATTTAAAATCAAGATCTAGATATCAAACCAAAAGTACATTTTAAATATTATTGTAGAAAAATATAAAATAAAATAATAGGATTCATTTGAAAATGTCCTAAAAATTTCCTAAATCATAAACCTAGTGGGAATCAATGCACTTGTGTGCGTGCATGCACCGCCAAATGTATGTGTGTGCTAACTGCTACCTATTTAGGTTGTTGAACTGAATTGTACTGTTGCAGCATTAACACGTTCGCTTTTTAGTGGTGGACAGGAATTAAATTTTATTAAAAAAAAAGTTGTTTTTTTTTTCATTATATCGAAAATAATTATTATCGATTCTAAACCATCTCTAAAAATTTGGCCAGTCATTGACTGTAAAACTGACTGACTGTGAAACTAACCCTGTATAATAAGAAATTAAAAAAATATTTCCGTCTGTTTCGACACGTTCGAAATTCCTTATTGTTGAATTTTATATTATAAAAATAATCTAATTCTTATGAAAAGTTTTAACAAATGCCGTTTGGGGAAACGGGGACACTGCGCTGGTAAGAGAATTCTATTAAAAAAAATCATCAATTTATAAAGAAATTGATGATTTTTTTTTATTACAAATTGGTTGTTGATGAACTTATTTTTGAAAGTAATTTGGAATCTTTCTTCAACTTAGATACCCGAAAACAGCAGTATTTTCGTACCCGTGACAACTGCATTATTTATTCGTTACGCTAACACCACAGTAAAATTAACACTGACGACACAAGGCAAATTCCGACAACCAGTTTGTTCGCACTTTGAAGTATCCTTACGGGCGGCCGGTAATTACGTTAGCGTTTTGGGCGTTTCTTTGAAATGAAATGAAATGATGTTTATTTTTGCAAGTAGGTTCTTACAAACAGTTTTACACGTCACTTTTTTTACTAACTAGATGGGGCCGGTGTTTCGTACCTGACTACTCTGAGAAGAAACAGCCGAAACAAACTCAGAGGTCATAGTCTCATTTGAAGTATATATATCTCTTTTAAGACAATAATCTTGTTCAATTCAGATGAGGACTATGCAGATTAGTGTCTGAGATGGTCTTTGATGCTGACCTACTGGTTACCTTTTTACTGTACTGTAGTTGCCCATTCCCTAGCGTAGATCTCTATGGAGAAGAACGGGCAAGAAACTCCATGGACACTCTTTTAAATCCAAAAAATTGTTACAAAATTTTGGTTACGTCATTCATGTTGAGATTATAACATATGTGTTGATGATGAGACTGAATGGAAAATGTGGGATATTGATTTAATAATTTTTTGCGTAGAGTTACTTAGTTTTATGTACAGAATGCTTGGTTGACAGCTTCGTGACGGGTCCGCTTACACCATAAATGCCGTTTTATTTATAATTACCTGTATCATGTACAGCTGGTACTCCAACTGACAGCGGAAACTGTACTGCACGGCCGTATGCGTCTTCGTTACGACCTCTCTGTCCCACACGTTGACCGGCGGGAATCTAGAGGGAGATGGAAGATGATGTTATTTACTGCAATGTAGATTGCAAACCAAAACGCCTATTATCTTCGAAATGATAAATGATGTTTATTTTTCAAAGAGGTTTTTACAAAAACTTTTAAACGTTTTTTTTTAGGGTTCCGTACCTCAAAAGGTAAAAACTTTTAAGATCACTTTCTTGCCCGTCTGTCAGTCTGTCCGTCCGTCTGTCATTACCGACTTTCTCAGGAACGGCTGGACCTAGCAAGTTGAAATTTATACCAGATACTGAGGTGTATAAAAATCAAGGGCCTGAGTAAACATGATAAAAAGATATAGGCAAATTTAGATTTTCGCGAAAACTTAAAAGCAGTTACCAAAATTTACCTTAATTTTCAACTTTTTTTTTAATACAGTTGCTCAAAAAGTGGTTTATTGCAGGGACGTATAGCGTCCGGGATGTGGGCTATTACATACTAGTGCTTTTTTTCACCTTTCCCGAACTCCTGCGTTCTCTTTCCCAACTGTCAAAATAATGTCTATTAAAAAGAAAAACCAACCATGAAGTTTTTACTAAAGAGTTTTTGTGATTCATACAAATACGTATATTTCTAAAAAGAAGCTACTAATTTATTTCAATATCAGATTTATTGTATTGTATTGTATTGTATAACGGGATGGTGTCCGCAACTCCACGTCAAAGCGCGTATTTTGCGTATGGGCTATAATCCACCACGCGAGCCCAGTGCGGATTGGTAGATGTAACATGTCTTCGAATTTTTGGTTCTAGGACATGCCGGTTTCCTCACGATGTTTCCCTTCACCGTTTTGAGAGCAGTGGTGATGAAATAAATTACACAAAGTAATGCGCCAGTCTGGGTTCGAACCCATGACTTACTGTTCGTAAGTCGGGGCCGCCACCACTGGGCCACCGCTGCTCTCAGATTTAATGATTTAATTGAATGAGTTAGGTTAGGTTTCATTTCATTTCATCTCATTAAATTTCATTTTCATTTCATATCAATAAAAAAAATCTACTGAAGACTAAGCTGTATGGATAGTTCCCTTTGCCTACCAAAATGGGTGAAGAAAAAAAAACTCTGCTTATATTCTACGGTTGGCGCCAAATTTTCAATGTACATGTGTACTATAACTTTTATAAGAAATAAATGATTAGTTAGTTGAGTTTATTGTGTTTTTATTATTTTATTAAATTGCTTCATTTTTTCGCTACTGTATTAAAAATAGTCGTTCAGTACACCTGCGGAACCGTCATTGCAACTTGTTCCGACTGTCAACCCTCGCCTTCGGCTGCGCCTCGGCTCGGGAAGACATTTGTCGGAACTCTTTGCAATGACAGCCTTTCCGCACTTGTAATGAAATATACTATTATTTTTCGGAATTTTCCCTTTACTTGTGCTGTAAGATCTTGCTTTTACCCAAAATTGACAGTTCTAGGTCAACCGGAAGTACCCTATAGGTTTTGGGTCGAAAACCTAAATGGTAGTTCCCATTGACCTAAAATCACATAATTTGGCGAGAAGCAATGTCTTACAGTACATGTAAAGGAAAAAATCTGAAAACCGTAAATATGTAGTTTAATAACAAAAAAAAAAGCGATTTTACTATTACAAACTTATTATTTGCGGTTGGTGCAATAGCCGTTTCATGGGCTCGAAATTAAGTTTGTCCTTTAAAAAGTTTGTACGGAACCCTCGGTGTGCGAGTCCGACTCGCCTCTTGGCCGGTTTTTTAATTAGATGAGGCCGTTGTTTTGTATCTGAGAAGAATTAGCTGAACCAAACTCGGAGGTCATTATCTCTTTTAAAATCCAGATATAATCTTGATCAATATATGAGGACTATGCAGATTAGTGTCTGAGATGGTCTTTTGAAGAAAGAACCACACAGATTTGAGTGGACCTGTCCAGTCAGTGCAAGCATTTGTCAGTTATAATGTGGGCTAAACTGTTGCTTAGCTCAACGACACGACAAACAATACCAAAGAATGGACATAACATAGTACTTGAACATCAAGAGAGGAGTAAGAGAAGCATCGAGGAGTATGGAAGGAACATAAAACATCGTTTTACTTACCTCTCTCTAATCTGTCCGAGTATAATATCCGCTTTAGTGTTCAGTCTCTGCAGCAACAGAATCAATAGGATTGCGTCGTGGTCACCTGAAACAATACATTGAGATAACATGTGAAATATATTGAATTATGGGTCAATGATGAGTGGCCGTGTACACAATGGCCCATATCGGTCCATAATAAGGTATTCACCCATTTCTGAAAAGTGTCTCAATTAGTTTGTATACTGCTAATGAACCACTACAAATTTCCAAAATTTTTATTCAATCGTTATCGCTACAAAAAAGCATTTAATTTTTGCATTTTAAAATTTCGCGCGTAATTTGACGAAAACACTGGACGCAGTGGACGCCATATTGCTCTGTAGTCATGACGTCAGTTGGCTGTGTAAACAAATGCAGTGATAAAATAAAAAGCCTGATAGTTGACAGTTGACACTTCTAAGTTTACCTAGCCGTATGACGTAATAACATGGCGACTACTATTTAATGGTTATAAAACAGATTAAAAAAGCTGAAGCTGTTTGCTATTGTTACGTCGTACACGTACTTACCTACAGTTACGGTAGTAGGTAGGTAGGTAGTAGTAGGTAGAACGAGTCCCGAATAATGTAGGTACAAATTCGCAAACTACCTACAAAAGAACATCAGGAATTGTCATTGTAATTTCGACCGTACGCCGAGGGCATAAAGTACCTATTTCTTTCCTTTGTACAAGTTGTGGAAGTTTCTCGAAGGACAATGACCCACTATGGAATTGTCTAGAAGAACATTCGATCGCCATATAAATAGTCGACGTGTTTGCGGGAGCAGGCAGTCTGATTTTGGCTAGACAACGAAGCGAATCGAAGTGAACTAGAAGTGCGATATCTAAGCGAATAGTAATCAGTAGTGTATTTGTGATTGAGTTATAAGTGTTTTGTGATTATTAAAGCTATTTATTGTTTCTTCGGTAGTCATTAATTTATCCCATACCCAGCTCGTAACACTATGAACTAAAACTAACGTTTTCCGACTGCTTTTTGCATAAGCTATCTCAATAATATATTTTTAGATTTTTTCTCATATAGAGTAAAATACCCATTGCACATAGTGGCTAATGTTGGGCCTTGATGTCACACATGATGATTCGCCGTGCTAACTACGTAATGAGAAGCGACTGGAGCTACTGAGCGAGCTCTAGCGCCTGCGGCTATCGGTCTATGTACAGAGTGGAACCCTGGAATAACGATAAGATGCCTCTGAAGGTCTCCACTTGCCGCATGATGGCGAACAGTGGTCAGTAATGGACAGTGGCAGACTGGCCGCATACACAATGTTACATGTTGGGATTTGCGTTTAAACGCAACTAATGACTATGACTTTAAAGTCATAGTCGGAAATTAACGTCAGAAGTCAGAAGACAAAGTCAGAAGTTAACATCAGCCCGCGTAGCATGACCACTGTAGAAACGGGTTTCTTCGAAGAAAGAATCGACAATTCTTTTGTTCATCTGTCATTGAATCGACAAAATGACAGATGAACAAACTCAAACTCAAAGCATTTATTTCAATTTGACCATTACGGCACTTTTGAATGTCAAAAATGCAAAAAAAAAAAAAAAAAAACAAAGCTACAGTCCCAGTCACAAGACATAATAACTTGAGAAAGTAATGTAGTTGCCCATTCCCTAGCGTAGATCTCTATGGAGAAGAACGGGCAAGAAACTCCATGGACACTCTTTTAAATCAAAATATTTTTACAAAATCTTGGTTACATCATTCATGTTGAGATTATACATATATGTGAGAACGATGTAGAAAGACGTGCACATTAATACAATACATTAAAACAACGGAATTGTCCATTCTATCTTAAAAAAAAAAACCGTTTCTAAGGTGGTCATGCTACGCGGGCAGAAGTCATAGTCGGTAATCAACGTCAGAAGTCAAAAGTGAGAAGACAAAGTCAGAAGTTAACATCAGCCCGCGTAGCATGACCACCAGAATTGTCGTCAGAAGTCAAAGTCAGAAATCAACGTCAAACGTCAACGTTAAACCTCGAAATCATCCAAATCAACATCAATCAATCAATCATTCATCAATCATTTTTTGGCATTACGAAAACGAGCGAGATAGACATACGACTTTCCGAATCGAAAATCGAATCGAAGCGTTGTGAATAGCTATACAGAAGTCAAAGTAGGTCTTACCAGCAGTCGCCATGAAGTGGTCAGGCAGACAGGCAGCCAGCATGTCTGCCCGCGCCCTCGCCTGTGTGAGCTCTAGAGCCCGCAGCTGTAGGTCTATGGACCTGGTGGAAGCCCTGGACGCGTGGACCAAGGAACCGAGGTCCACTGGCGGTGAGGTACGGGCGGCTACTGGTTCCGGGGTTGATTCCTGTTCTGATGGGGCTGGTGAGCCTGGAGACAATAGGGTGGATGACAAAAAAATCGAATTGGTCCGTCAGTTACGATTATCAAAAAATATTTGACTTTTTCTTATGTTATAAAACCAAAATTGACGAAGATACGAAGCTTTTAAAATTCTCAATACGTCACGCCGTGGTATATTTTTTAGTGCGTTCTGACGTCACGAGCCCCCACTCCCGAGTTTATAAGCGTTTTATCTTTGTCAATATTCATTAATTTACAAAAACAAAAAATACGTGTCGATGTACGATTATTTTCCAATACTCTATTGATGGTGGAAACTAACTTATTGACAAAAGAATAAAACATTTTGAATAACAATTACTTGTTTTGTTTTTTCTGGGAAGCTGCAACTACGCTTAACGCTCGTCGCATATACAGGGTGAATTCTTCCAATCAATCAATCCTCTGACTTGGCTTTAAATCATCTGCCTAGCCTTTTCCCAAATATATTGGGTCGGCTTCCACTCTAACCGGATGCAGCTGAATACCAGTATTTTACATGGAGCGACTGCCTATCTGACCTCCACAACCCAGTTAGTACTGGGTAATATGATACCCAGTATGATCAGCTACATAAAGAGATGTTCAAAGTAAAATTGTGTGCGACTGCTTTCGAGAACACCAGCCGATGTGAAGGTACGGCCTGACTTTAGGGTTCCGTAATCACTGGTAGGTAATATACTTTTAATATTCCTGTTTTGTTATTTAGTTATTCGCGTGAAACGTTGTTACAAAAATAAATTATATTTTTGTAGCCTATTGTCAGAAGGTAGAAATGTTAAGCATGGAAAATTCACAAGAAATGAATACAGGAAAGAAATAATCAAATATTGTAGGCATGTGCCGTATGTTTATAGTATAAAGATGTTGAAACTCGTATTTTTTATTACTTTAGTATTTTTACGGTAACAGATTATCTACCTATATTTTGGATGCGCGTAAGACTGGTTGTCAGACTTTTTGGGCTTCTGACTACCTAACGACTGTCAAAGATCTACAAATGACAGCCGGGACCAACGGCTTAACGTGTATTCCGAGGCACGGAGGAAACTCGGTATGTAATGGGTGGTTACCTATCCACAGACCAACCTAGGCAAGCACGGCTTAACCTAACGATCGACCCGAGCGGCTGTTATTATTTAGCCACGAGCTCCTCGAAGCCGTTGAGAAATATCTCTCAGGTATGCTAGTTTCCTCACGATGTTTTTCTTTACCGAATGAAAGTAATGACATACAGCAAACTTAGGGCTCGTGTCGCTGGTAAACTCACCCTGCTTAGACTCGAGTTGAGCTCTCGTCTCGTTGTATTGCTCCGTCATCTTCTGGACGAGCTCTCTAAACTTGAATATTGTTGAGTCGCGGTCCATGATTGTTTCTAACGCGGCTTCACGTTCTCTTATAGCCTGGGGAAGATATATTAACGATTTTAATATAGCAAATGGTTTCGAATCTTTAAAAAGTTTTTGAAAAACTTATGCAATTACCCTGTGTTTACACCAAGATATAAAACATGTATTCTACATAAGTTTCATTTATCTTTGACTCCTAAAATTAGTTGTTCACAATACTTGTAGAAAACTTGTCAATTTCGTCGGAAGGTGAACAAAATAGCTAACAATATAATATGTCTGTGTGTGTTTACATATCTTCAACAAGACTTGTCACTTATGAGTACAACAATGCTGACATACGAGTATAAAGCCATCCGCGACGAAGACAGTTCGGAAACGGCCTTCAACTTTAAACGACATAGCGGACGATCCGTCGCGGATGGCCGTTTAACATAGCGGACGATCCGTCGCGGATGGCCGTTTAACATTGCAGACGATCCGTCGCGGGTGGCCGTTTAACATAGCGGACGATCCGTCGCGGATGGCCGTTTAATATAGCGGACGATCCGTCGCGGATGGCCGTTTAACATAGCGGACGATCCGTCACGGATGGCCGTTTAATATAGCGGACGATCCGTCCCGGATGGCCGTTTAATATAGCGGACGATCCGTCGCGGATGGCCGTTTAACATAGCGGAAGGTACCGTACATACCTCTCTGGTGTTAGCGTGTGCCATCTCCAGTTCCTCTCGCAGATCCATCTCGAGCTCGCGGTTGGACTCTACCAGCTGTTCGTGAACCTCTTGTAACGCTTCAAGTTCGGAGACATCTTGTTTTAGTTGTTCCACCTGTAAAGGAGATGGTTGTGTCATCGTTCAATTGCTCCTTCCATCCTAAGCTCCACTTGCCCATGAAGTTCGCACACATATTCATCTACTTAATCAATCATTTATTTTGTTAAACATAGGTATGGTTACAGATAGTATATTGTCTAAAATATGTGCACTATGTTTTGGTAATACATGGCGTACAAAATGACGGACAAAACTAACGTAAACCAGCAATTACAATTAAGGTGGGATGTCTATAGATTACATTAGGAAAAACAATAATTAATTTTAAATAATTATGTCAGGTAGGTTAACATGTCATTACAATTTTAGATAAATAAACACATTCATACTAAGTCAATAAATAAAATTATAAGTGTTTAATTTACAAGTCGGAATCGTCATACCTCTGTTTATCAGATCCCATACACTTGTTTAAACAAGTGTATGGTGTATGGGGTCCGTGGGACGATGCCACATGGAGGGAAAGTACCTTAAATATTGTAAATGGAACATTTTACTGAAAGAAGACTGAGGTTAGAAGGGACTCATTTTGAGCATTTGATAAATTGATTAATTTTCTGACACTATGTTGTTAAGCAAAAAATAATCCTTATGATGAAGCCTTTCGATCGGTATGATAAAGCTACAGGTGATTATTTTTCTGGTGTAACGGGTTCGATTCCCGGTTCAACCATGTAATTATTTAAATATCTATGAATGCAGTTTAAATTGTTTTTTAAATTCAAATAATGTCTTCTTTCAGTAAAATGTTCCATCTACAATATTTAAGGTACTTTCCTTCCATGTGGCATATCCGTGGGACGCCCTGTTTTTTTTTTTTTAGATGGGACCACTCGCAGACACAACACGTTAAGGTTGTCAAACTGCTTAACCGGACTATCCTGTGGGTGGTGGCCAAAAATTACTTTAAGGCCCCCAGCCAAGGCTTACAAGCTATGGATTTTCATTAAATGAGCGACACTAAGGGCACCCCCTGTGGGGTTCGGGCCTCGGCTTAGTGCGTCATTGAGGGAGGGCAGCAAGGGTGGCTGGGTCGGATTATTATTTTGGGAATTTGAAGCTACATGCTCAGCGGCGCGGGCTGGCTCGTCGAGCAAGGGTCGGGCGGTGGGACGCCCTGTATACACACATACTACTATATACATCTCCTCTAAATAATGATGTTACATTTTCAGTTACACCATTTCCTCTGCCCCAGCGCGGCGTCCACATGCTCTCGAAGGTCATCACCTGCTGGTCTACTCTTAATGATGATGGTACCTGCAGGCTTAGCCAAGTTGACAATCTACAATCGTTATCGCTATTCATCTCAACGTTAAATCACGTGATCAACACAAACGAATAGATAATCCGTGGACAAGTTTACATCGTTCAAAATGATAGAATAGAATGTTATCGTTTCTACAATGTTGATCGCTATACTCTTTGGTAGGAACGCTAACCATAGACTAAAGTATAGGTTTTTTCTACAGACATTAGAGAACGAGCGATCGACTCAGTCGTGTCAACTTGGCTACCAATTTAACGCTTTCTACAATCGCTTACGCCGAGGCGTTTACGATTGTAGAAAGAGAATCGATACGAAACGTTTGTAACTTGGCTAGGGGGGGGGCAGGTCTTCTAAACCATATTCATCTACTCCTTACCTGATCTTCAAGCGCCATCTTCTTCTCAGCCAGCTGTTCCACCATTTCCTCTGCCCCTAGTGCAGCGTCCACTTGCTCCCGAAGATCAGCCACTTGAGCTTCGAGCTCGTCTACTCGAAGGGATAGCTTTTCTTTTGTGCGACTTAGTTCTGCGATTTCTGATTTGTATTGTTCTAGGTCCTGATAGGAGAGGTGGCGTTAGATTTGGTGAAGATATATAAGGTAAAATGAGGTACATGGTGTAAACTACACAGAAAAAGAAAATGTATATCGCTGCCCTAGTTCAATAGTAAGATATCTTTAAAAAAATCAAATTGATATAAGTTTTGTTTAACGTAAAAAACTTGCTTTTGTATCTCAATCTACATAATTAAAAATCGGATATACAACGTGTTACAGAAAGGGTATAGTCATATGAAAAGATGTGCTACAGACCATCAAACTGAACAACTTTCTCCATGGGACCACTATCGTATTCGCGAAAAATGACTTTCATTGACTATGGCCACTTTCTTTATGCCTGAAGACGTGGCACGCGCGTGGCGTGTGGACGTGTTGACGTTGCCTCTGTCAATAGCTTGTCGACTGAAAAAATCTAATTAGTCTGTCAGTTAGATCAAAAAAAAATTGACACGTATTTTTTATTTTGTCACGTAAATCAAAATTGACGAAGATACGGAGCTTTTAAAATTCTCAATACGTCACACCGTGGTATAATTTTTAGTGCGTTTTGACGTCACGAGCCCACACTCCCGAGTTTTGATGCGTTTTATCTTTGTTAATATTCATTGATTTACAAAAACAAAAAATACGTATCCATTATTTTCCGATGCTCTAACTGATGGACTAAATAGATTTGCATTTTTTATACCGTCGTCATGCCTATTGCACTGGATAAAAAAAGACCCTCAAAAACCGGTTGTGACTTTCTTCTTCCAAAAATAAGTACCAACCTTGTGCATCTTCTGCATCTCATGCTTATCATGCGCCGACAGATCCCGGAGGCGCACGAGAGTGTCCCTCAGGCGCACGTTCTGCTGCTGCAGCTGGCGCATCTCGTAGCCGGTGGCGCCGCTCTCTGCGTATGGGTGCTCTGTCACAGCGCCGCACGCACAAGCCGTTACTAACTACACGAGTTCACGCGCACTACCCAGCTCCTAGCTACGCTGTACGTCCTCTCTCTATCTACCCTGGGCTCCTGTTAGTGTCACAGCTCATCCTTACACGCGTATGTTTGAGCACATTCTGCTATCATGGCCAGTGGGGCAATGTTATCATAGTTTACGGTGTGCCATCATGGACCACTGTATGTATGGGGGCTCTGTCACAGCGCCGCACGCACAAACCGTTACTAACTACACGAGGTCACGCGCAATACCCTCTTCACATTCGACTATCATGGCCAGTGGGGCAATGTTATCATGGCTTACAGTGTGCCATCATGGCCCACTGTGTGTATAGGTGCTCTGTCACAGCGCCGCACGCACAAGCCTTTACTAACTACACGAGGTCACGCGCACTACCCAGCTCACATTCTGCTATCATGGCCAGTGGGGCAATGTTATCATGGCTTACCGTGTGCCATCATGACCCACTGTGTGCCATCATGGCCCACTGTGTGCTACATGGCCTACTGTGTGCCATCATGGCCCAGTGTGTTGGGTGCTCTGTCACAGCGCCGCACGCACAAGCCTTTACTAACTACACGAGGTCACGCGCACTACCCAGCTCACATTCTGCTATCATGGCCAGTGGGGCAATGTTATCATGGCTTACCGTGTGCCATCATGACCCACTGTGTGCCATCATGGCCCACTGTGTGCTACATGGCCTACTGTGTGCCATCATGGCCCAGTGTGTTGGGTGCTCTGTCACAGCGCCGCACGCACAAGCCGTTACTAACTACACGAGGTCACGCGCACTACCCAGCTCACATTCTGCTATCATGGCCAGTGGGGCAATGTTATCATGGCTTACCGTGTGCCATCATGACCCACTGTGTGCCATCATGGCCCACTGTGTGCTACATGGCCTACTGTGTGCCATCATGGCCCACTGTGTGTTGGGTGCTCTGTCACAGCGCCGCACGCACAAGCCGTTACTAAACAGTAAGTAAACGGAGGCTGTGACAATAACAGTTAGCAAAAAATCTCTCGTTTAATATTATTTGAGGACAGAAACGATGTCTATGGGTAGAAGAAAACTGGCAAATATTCGCCATCGTGGTAAACATAAATGATCCACAAGAAAAACAAACGCAAACAATAAAAAACATGCAACACTTGACAAATACAAAGACTTAACACATTCACATAGAAACATTATTCCTAAAGATGCACGGTACTGCAGAGCCAAGTTGATAGTTTATAATAATAATAATCTTGTTTGCTGAAGTTGTTTATGAAAGCAATAAATATGTATAGCGTTTTAGAAGAAAGAAATAAGAATATATTTTGATAGATACATATTTCAAAAGCATTATTATTTTGAGTGTATCTTGCTAAAGCGCACATCTGCCTAACCCTGCGGGAATTGCAGGCGTGATATTAGCTTTGACGCATATTTTACTAACATTACAGGTAAATTCCTCGAACCAAAAATTCGACAACATGTGACATCTACCAAATCGCACTGGGCCCGCATGGTAGATTACAGCCAACTCCCATTCATAGAGAGGAGGCCGTGTCCCAGCAGTGGTAATGTAATAGCCTGATTATGCATAGAAGTAAACCATACTACCTAAAATCTTTTCGCACATTGCGCATTGCACAAATGCGAAAGTTTGGATGGATGGATGTTTTTACTCCAACACGCCAGAACGGCGGATGGGATCTGGATGAAATTTGGCGCGAAGATAGATTATAGTCTGGAATACCATATAGATATTTATCCAGGAAGTACAATCCCGGGGGAAATTTCAGAACTGCACGCTGCCGAAACCACGGATATAAGCTAGTTCCCCATAAATATCCTTAAAAGCAGTGAATGTGCCAAGTGCATGCTTTAACCAAATAAAAACAAACTATGTAACTAAAACTGACATTTAAATAAAAATATATACAACAAAATGTCGGCTAAAGTGTGAAAAATAAACGGAAATAAATAAATAAAATACGTACACGCATTAGTCGTGTATGTAACTCTATAAATATAGAAGGATATATAAATATAGGCGAAAATATATTAAAAATAATACAAAATGAAATAAAAATGACCTAGCGAAACTTCACTTCACTTATGATCAAGCCAGCTTTGTTTTAATCAGCTGTAGTTACTTGAAAATAAGCGTTTAGAAAATCACTTTATTGCATTTTATTGAATATTGATGTTATTGAAGATCACATCTCCGAAGTCTCACCAACCAATTTTATTTAACTTTGTATAAAAATAATAAATAAATATAAGTAGCAACAAAAAATGTTACATTTCACAAACGCACGTCCATCATTGCAATTTGAACCTTAAAACAATGATGCAAAGAGTATCAGCATGTGTGATCATATTTATCCCAATTTATTTGTGGTCGGCGCAGCATGTCTTCTTCTTCCATACTTCTCTATTACTCGTCATCTCAGCAGTCACCTCCTTTCTACCCATATCATCCTTCACACAGAAAGACCACCTGTATAAGACCACACATTTCTGATACACGATGTTTGAGAGTGACATGGCGCCTGTTCGTGTATTGCAAGTACTATTCAACTCTGTACTTGTGTGTGCCTTTGCTCTGTTTACATTAAAAAGTTAAAAATGTCAAGTCTTTGTATAGTTACCGGTCATTACGCGGGAAGACTGGGAGGAATGCATATCAACTAAAATCATACAAAGTAACGTTCAGAAATTATAATATTAATACTTAAGGCGGTTCCCCGAGCAAAATTAGCAACTCTATTTGTGGTGGTTCAAACTTCGTTTGAAATACTGTTAGAATAAAGTTCTAATCAGCTTGCACTACAAAGTGATTGTTACGTCAGTCACTGCAGGCCGAATAGTGCGAAATGAGTGGTTTTTATTCTTTATAAAATCAAATTTACGTCTTTTGGAAAAAATAAAACGACAATTATGTTCATTATTAAATTGTCTATCCATTAGTATAAGTAGCAAATCAAAATAATGGTTACTTTTATTTCTCATTTCTGTGGTTTCGTTGTGAAGGGATTTATTAAACATTAAGCTATTTAAAAAAAAATGAAACGACAATTTTGGAGTCAAGAATATGTCGTAATTTAATGTATTTTTTAATAGTTGGTATTTCTTTTGGATAAAGAGGAGTAGGCTCCAAAAAAACTGCTCGTTCAAGGTCATTTGCTCGGGGAGGCGCCTTAAAATATCCAGTTATTGCGCGTAATAACCGCAAAACGGGATTATTAATTAAATACTATACAAGTTGTTACATAATAAACAAGTCAAAATCAAAGCATTTATTTCAAGTAGGCCAGTTACAGGCACTTTTGAATTGTCGAAACAAAGATGAAAATTAAATGTAGCTACAGTCCCAGTCACAAGAGATAATAACTGTGAAAGTACTGTAGTTGTCCGTTCCCTAGCGTAGATCTCTATGGAGAAGTGTGTGAGTAGTGACTCAGACCATAAAACTAAGCTACTGTTGTTCCATTACTTTTGGAAATTCATTACTTGCTTTTTTGTTATACCATACAATGTTGATTGATCAGCTGATCTCGCGTCAATTTCTGTAGAACGTCCAAATATTTTTTTTGCGAATTTCAAGAACTCGTAGGACAAAAGTTGTATACGAGAGATTGGTGTCAATTTTTTTGTCCACAAACTAAACTTAATTTAGGCTATTGCTATCTTTTACTAAAAGGCAGCGCGAGAAAAGGACGGCTATAGCTATGAACTAAGTTAGAGATGTCAAACTAGTTTATGCCTTGCGCTCAACCGTGTTTTTAGTCGACATGTTTTTACGTGCACCCTTCATTTGTATGAAAATATTAGTTCTAACTAAATTTGACAGCTCTAAATTACTTTGACAGCTCTAAATTACTTCCGTCTCTTTCTCGTTTTATTAGAGAGCAAAAGATAGCAATAGCCTAAATTAAGTCTAGTTTGTGCACAACAGAATCGACACCATTGTGCGTTTAATTTGTTACAACTTGTATAGCAAAATGGCCGCTTGCACCACAAATCACTAAAGTTATTTGGGATTGACAAATTACGGTTTACTTTAGGACTTAATGTAGCGCACACAAAACATTGTGCATTTAAAATAAATTAAAATAATACTTTGTAACATCTATATTTTTTGTTGCTACTTATTTTTATTTATTTTCATGAAAGTATTAATTTAAAGTATTAACATTAAAAACTTGTTTTTTTGTATCAGCTTATTCTGTCCCACTGCTGGGCAAAGACTTTTCATGGCTATTAAGAACTTGTATTTTATAAAAACTTGGATCTTTGACCCCCAATATCTCCGTAACTAGAAGGTTTTTTTTCCCAGGTATGGTGTAGAACAAAAAAATGATCGCAATGAAGGGGAGAAAAAGTGCCTTCCGGCTTCGTTACGGGTATTTTTATATTCATTAGTGATTTGTGGCGTAAGCGTGCCTTTGAATATTAGTTAGAGATATTCTTTCAATGAATTTCAAAATTATAATTTTTAATTGAAATATCTTTGTAAAAATCTTTATTTTAAGGATGATTTCCACCAAACGGCTCGCATCGCATCGGATCGGAACGGATTTTACAATATTTCAACGATATGAAATCGTGTACACAGTATTTAAAGCATTCATTCATTCATTTATCATTCGTGAACAATTTACATTGTGTTGAATATACATGCAGCTTGAACGCGGGCCTCCTCCGCGGCACGCAATCGTAGCTGAAAGTATGCTGCGACGCGCGATCGGCTCCGTTCGCCTGTCGTCGTATCCGATCGAAATTAGAACACACGAAATTAACTTTTTGTCTAGGCGCAGAAACGGCTACGTTCTCAAGAGACGGTAAGAAGCCGATCGTATGCGTCAATATCCTGCCGGACGCGATCGGCTGCCGCCGCATCCGTTCGTATCCTTTCCGATCCGATGCGATGCGAGCCGTTTGGTGGAAATCATCCTTTATTCTAATATCAGAAATCCCTACAGCTTATAAATACGAGAGGAACAAAACTCACGTGTATTCCCGCCCGCTTCCATCTCCGCCTTCATCAGCTGCAGGTCTAGCGTAGCTTCTTCCAGCTTCTCCCGACATTGTTCCAACTCCATCTGTAAGGAACGAACGTCATAATCTGTCTAGCATCTTACCAACTATGTTACTATAGTTGGTGCCAGTTAAGATGAGAATAGCGGTCATTGCCCTTTCCCTAATATCTCTTCGTACGAACCAAAACCAATAAATAATGTATCGTTTTTCATTACAAAAAATGTTTAAGATCACGATAGATGACGATTCAAGACTTGGACAGGCTTATTTTTGGTTTTTAAAGTTAAGAAGTTTAATAAACGTAGGTGGGGCAATGACCGCTATTTTCATCTTAACTGGCACCAATTATATCTTAGATCTTTTTATAGTTTATGGCACTTTAGCGTATTCTCGGATTTTTCGGTGTAAATTTGTAATAAAAAGATCCTAAGTTCAATCCAGTTGCGATGAAATTTGAACTTATCAGATCAGCCGTGTGGTATCCGGCAGAGTAGAATAGAACCAACCCATTACACTCACGGGTGTCGTATAAGGCGACTAATGTCTGAGGCAGAACACCTTGCGCCTCCGTAGACCAGAGAATGGGCAGCAGCGTTTTCTGTTAGCCTTTCATCACTGCGATCTCCAATCCGCCTGCCAAGCGTGGAGATTACGGCAAATTCCTTCCATCATGGGAGAGGCTTATGTCCAGCAGTGGACGTTATGGGCTGTTTCTGTTGTTGTTGAACTTATGCTATGTGACAATAAGTTTATTGTTCTAAAACCTGATAATTTTCTCAGATAGCGCATTTGAAATAATCTTCGGATTTCCGTGTTAATTTTTTTCAACCCTGTGGGTGGCCACACTGATTGTGCAATCTGTAGCATTTATCATCATCACCCAAGCCCATTCCCAACTATGTTGGCGTCGGCTTCCAGTCTAACCGGATGCGGCTAAAAACCAGTATTTTACATGCAGCGATTGCCTTTCAGACCTCCACAACCCAGTAAGTTAGTACTTGATAATACCCTTTGGTAAGACTGGTTGTCAGACTGTCCACTAACTACTTAACGACTGTCAAAGATCTACAATTGACAGCCGGGGCCAACGGCTTAACGTGCTTTTGAAGACACGGAGGAAATTTGGAATGTGATGGGTGGTCAAGCGCGGCTTAACCTGAAGACCGACCCGAGTGTTGGTATTTAGCCACGAGCTCTTTCGTCAGCATCAGTTAACTCTTGGAAATCATTAAACAAAAACACCAAGTCAGATAGTGTCAAATCCACTCATCGAGCACATACCCCAATAGAGCGGTAATGTCGGACCGTCCGCCTCCGCAACTAATAAGTGATTTGTCACTTATAAATGTTACGCTCGCTCTCTCTAAAACAGTGAGAGCGAGAGAGAGAGAGTGCTATTTGACCTTGGGTCAGCCAATCAGAGCGTAGTGAACGCAGATGTGAGTTAGCGGAATTGTTTTCAAACAAGATAAGTAACATTTCTGCTCTATCCAATAGAGCAGAAATGTTACTTATCTTGTTTGTGTGTGCTCTGAATCCACTAAAGGTTATACCTGTAATGCTTCAGATCGTTCTTCCGCCATCTCCTTGTCGAGAGCGGCCATTTCAGCCGCTTCTTGTAGCTCGGCCGTCTCGTCGTTGTGGGTTTCCAGAGCTTCTTGAGCCTCGCGGACCTAGAACCAATAAGGTTGATATTTATACATATACATACATATATATCGCTGGACATTAACACACAGCGCCATCTAGTGCCACACTAAGCAACGAGGCTTGAGTCGTGGACACCAGATAGTTGATATACTACATAGATACTTTTTGTTTGTATACATCTATACAAATAAATAAAATTGAAGTGTATGTGTGTATTATCAAAATAACAGCATATGTGAATACACAGGGTTAGTTTTCAATGACCGGCCAAATTTTCAGAGATAGTTTAGAATCGATAATATTTTCGTTATAATTAAAAAAAAAAACGTTTTTTTTCTTAATAAAAATTAATTCCTGTCCACCACTAAAAAGCGAACGTGTGGATATTGCAACAGCACAATTCAGTTCAACAACCTAGATAAGTAGCAGTTACCACACACATAAATTTGGCGGTGCATGCACGCACACAAGTGCATTGATTCCCGCTAGGTTTATGATTTAGGAAATTTTTAGGACATTTTTAAATGAATGCTATTATTTTATTTTGTATTTTTCGACAATATTATTTAAAATGCACTTTTGGTTTGATATATAGACCTTAATTTTAAATTTTGGCTGGTCATTGAAAACTAACCCTGTATACGGCACTTACAACGAAAACACACATTTCTCGATTTTTATCTGTCTGTCTGTTTCTTCCGGTTAATCCTCTAAACGGCTGAACCGATTTTGACGGGAATGTTATTGTCAGATAGCTGATGTGATACGGTCTAACTTAGGTTACTGTTATTTTAGAAAAATAATTAGGGTTCCGTGCAAAAAAATTGAAACCCTTGGGATTGTTAACAAAATCCAATTCAAACGGCTAATCTCCGAAACGGCTGGACCAATCTTGACGGGATTTTTACTGGAGTAACTAAGACCACTTTTATTTTAGTTAGAATAAGAATTAGGGTTCCGTTCAACCAGCTAAACGAGTAAACCAGTTATTTCGGCAACTACAGAATTTTACAGAGGTTCCAGCAGGGTGACGGTTTAATCTATGGCCAGTTACATAGTGTTTATGCCCTGTCATGTCGGCTGTCTCCACACACGAAAAGGGGAAACTTAGCCCGAAACTCAGTACACCCCTAATCATTCTTAATTCTTCCGTCGTTCTAGAATTTGCCAATAAAACAACAATTTTAAAATAATAGGAATAATCACTGTCCAACTATACGTACGAACGTATTTGACAAAATTAATACACATATATATTTAAGGAGATTTACTGTACCCTTTTAACTTGCAATAACTATACTATACTACTATAACAGCCCATAACGTCCACTGCTGGACATAAGCCTCTCCCATGATGGGAGGAATTTGCCGTAATCTCCACGCTTGGCAGGCGGATTGGAGATCGCAGTGATGAAAGACTAACAGAAAACGCTGCTGCCCATTCTCTGGTCTACGGAGGCGCAAGGTGTTCTGCCTCAGACATTAGTCGCCTTATACGACACCCGTGAGTGTAATGGGTTGGTTCTATTCTACTCTGCCGGATACCACGCGGCTACTTGCAATAAAGATTTTTATATTTATATTTTGGGTTGACAGCCCCGCCAACAACTTGACGGAGTTTTTTTACATCGACACAGGCGACACGAACTTCTAAAATATCGAGCTGCAAGAGAAGTTAAACTTACCTCCTGCTTGGCTCTCTGCAGGTCCCGTTGCAGCTGAGCTTGCGACTCCATGATCTTGGCTTTGAACTCGTTGGCCTGGTCCAGCTGCAGGCGGAACCGCTCCAATTCTCGCAGTTTTTCCCGGTCTTCAGCGCGACGGACCTTCAAGGTTTCCAGTTTCTCTTTCAGATCTTCTACCTCCGTTTTTAGAGTTGTGATCTGCAAGGAAGGATTGATTTATGTTAATTCAGATGGATATTTTTTATTTATTTTCCTTTAGCACTAGATGGCGCTGTGTGAAATGACACACAGCGCCATCTAGTGCCACACTAAGCAACGAGGCTTGTGTCGTGGACACCAGATAATTGATGTACTACATATACATACTTTTTGTAGATAAACACATACATAATATGAATAAAGCTCGATTTTATAAATATAAATGTCAAGAGTTTTTTTGTTTTTACTTGGCTTTACATGCCGTCAAGAAATATTTCTCAGGCATGCTGGTTTCCTCACGATGTTTTCCTTCATCGAAACAAGTGATAATTATACAATACGCCCATGAATCCGAAAAATCAGAGGTGCGTGTCTTGGGTTCGAACTCGAGACTTGGTAGTGCGACGGGCACACCACAAGTCTATTACTGCTGACACAGTGTTGACTGTAACAGATATAATTTATAGACCAGTAAGTTAGTACGTACCTCTTGCTGCGCCTGTATGTTGGCTATCTTGTCTTCCATGCTGGAGCTAGCTGGCTGAGGTGACGTGATGCTTTGACCAGGAGTGTACTGAGGAGTCAGGGTCTCCACGAAACCGGTCTGGAAAATATACCAAGAGTTCGTGTTAGTAACACGATAGTATAGTTTAGGTACCGACTTCCAAAAAGAGAATGTTATCAATTTTTTGTTTTGTGTTTATGTCCAACGATAATTCTGAACCCCGTCGGCCGATTTAGAAGATATTAATTTTTTTATTGGAAATAGGGTATCTCAGGGATGTTCCCGTATTGATTTAGTCAACTTCTAGCGAGTAGTTTTTGAAGTAACTTCCATAATACCTATTTAATCTACTACGCCTATGTTTTATTTATCATTACTCGTTGATATAAAATCCCGTAACAATAATTTGTGTAAGATTGTTTGGAAGAGTACTCTATCGAGGCAGTCCTATTTACTTAAGTGCCCATTTGGCCCCATGATCGCAAGCGAGACTGCCAAGAAAGTAATCTTGGGTTCGATTAAATTGCTTTTGAGATTTTCACCAGAAATTATTCAAAAGGAATGGGAGAGGCTGTTTAAAAGTCTACCCACCTCAACGATGCCTCTTATGTCTGTGTAACAAAGACTGGTGCCTGCTAGCCAATAAAATAGGTAGCATTTACGTAAAATTAACGCAGCATTTACGTGGCACCCACGCAGAGTATAAGACAACCTACTCACATAATAACTACCTCAACAAAAGACTTCCACTAACACAACACTAACAAAGACTTCCACTGCTCAGGCGACGCAGCTCTTTCCGTCGTCGACATATGACGTCAGTAACTGCCAACTGCATATATGCAGCATTTACGAGACAATAACGCGACTTAAAACACTAACTACGCCCTCCCCATCCCCTGCTCAGGTGCAGAGCTCTTTCCGTCGTCGGCGAGGCATATGACGTCAGTGACTGACGACTGCATATACGCAGCATTTACGTGAAATATACGCAGCATTTACGCGAAAATAAAGTGGGTTAAAACACTACCTACCTCAACAAAAGACGCTCTCCCCTTCCCCGGCTCAGGTGACGCAGCTCTTTCCATCGTCGGCAAGGCAAATGACATCAGCGACTACCGACTGCATATACGCAGCATTTACGTGAAATATACGCAGCATTTACGCGAAAATATCGTGTCTTAAAACACCTACCTCAAAAACTAACGCCCTCCCTTCCCCTGCTCAGGTGACGCAGCTCTATCCGTCGTCGGCGAGGCAAATGACGTCAGTGACTACTGACTGCTTATACGCAACATTATGTGAAATATACGCAGCATTTACGTGAAATATATACAGCATTTACGTGACAATAACGTGGTTTAAAACACTACGTACCTCAACAAAAGACGCCCTCCCCTTGCCCTGGTCAGGTGACGCAGCTCTTTCCGTCGTCGGCGAGGCATATGACGTCAGACTCTGCCGACTGCTAGCCAACGAAGTCCGAGAGCTGGAACCGTCCTCAAATCTTAAGGGCGCTAGTCTGGTGGGGGCCGAGTTGAAGCGACCTGATAGTCTGACAGGCCTCGTACTGGTGTTGAAGATAGAATTGTTGGTTAAAAGGTTTAAAGCGAGCAAAAATGTACTCTGACGTGGATATGTTAGAGAGCGTTGTTGTATGTGTGGAGGGTTTTTTTTACGTTTGCAGATGTGGGAAAGTTGTCAACTTCCGATCTATCATAGGCGAATGTTTGATTTTGTAATAGAACAAAAACGGTGATATAAGTTGCGGTGTAAAAAAATACTGTATTATATTTTTATATACTTAAAACAAAAACAATTGTTCAGATGCCGTTAATGTATTTTACATGAGGTAAACTGTTTTTAAAAACTATTTTAAATGAAATACAGTATTTCTTGGTCAAACTTAAAGCTCTTTTTTGATCCAAAAACTGTATAAACCAATTTAAAACGCAACGCTCGATTTCGCTTTAAGATAGATAGAAAGATAGAATAATTTCCATTCCCTTATTTAATTCAGAATATTGTTCCTGCCATACAATTCAGATACGTTTCAACTCGGTAGGGCGTCATGCGATATACAAAGCGAAGCTCATACAAGTTGGCTTCCGACAATTTTATAACTCTTCTCGAAAATAATCTACGTCATACACGGACAAATTGCAGACCGGCTGCGAACACCGGATAGTCGGACACTGACAGATAGATTGGTAAGGAGACCACGACTTGTCGTATGACCGGTCGTACGACCAAACTTTTTTCCTGCATAATGCATAATCAAAAATCATAATCAGCCTATAATATTCCCACTGCTGGGCCTCCTCTCTATGAGAGGGAATGGGCTATAATCGGGGCTAACACGGGCTCAGTGCGGATTGGTAGATGTCACATGTCTCCGAATTTTAGGTTCTACGACGTGCCGGTTTCCTCACGATGTTTTCCTTCACCGTTTTGAGAGCAGTGCTGATGGAATAAATTACACTAAGTAATGCGCCTGTCTGGGTTCGAACCATCACTGGGCCACCGCTGATTTTTTTTCCTGGTTTAGACCAGTCGCTTCGCAGACAAAACTCATGGTCGTGGCGCGTAGTGTGCGAGGTCCGAGCCATCAGTTGGACCAAACCCTCAAAGATGTCTACAAAAAAAGTCAAAATCTGCTGACGGTGGTCGTCAGCCATTTTGTATGAGCCTTATGTCATAAGCGAGACAGATCGACAAGCGGACAGTTTATTTTTATTTACTTGTATACCAATATTTCACGTATACAATAAGCTTACATTTAGACTAATTGTCTTGATCGACTGAATTAAATTGTGGACAGTATTAAGTAGTTAGACATATTCTATACAAAATGTAAAATAATAAACGCACAAACTCTCGTGTGGTGTCTCAGACTATGATACTGAACAACTTTTGTTCTGTGACTTTTACCATCTACATGTTGATCAGCTGATCGCGTCTATCTAATAGAATGTTCATTTTTTTGCGAAATCCAAGAACTTGTAGAACAAATGTTGTTCAGTTTCATGGTCCGAGACGCAACACAATAAATTGCGCGTTTATTATGTTACACACAGGTGATCTTAAAAAAAACAGTCACTCTGAAAATAGAGTAATAAGCATACTGCCTTCAATATAATTCGGTCGTCCAAATTAAGTTTTGAAACATTACATTTCACCAACTACCTACGCATACACCATAACATAACATAAATAGCAAACCGACCGAATAAAACCTTTTTTAAACATTTCTCAAAGTCATCTGCCTAGCCTTTTCCCAACTATGTTGGAGTCGGCTTCCAGTTTTACCGGATGCAGCTGAATACCAGTATTACATGGAGCGACTGCCTATCTGACCTCCACAACATACGATACCCCTTGGTAAGACTGATTGTCAGACTTTTTGGACCTCTGACTAGCTAACGACTGTCAAAGATCTACAAATGACAGCCGGGACCAACGGCTTGACGTGCTTACCGAGGCACGGAGGAAACTCGTTATGTAATGGGTGGTCACCCATCCACAGACCAACCTAGGCAAGCACGGCTTAACCTAACGATCGCCCGACCGGCTGTTATTATTTAGCCACGAGCTCCTCCGTAAACATTTCTCTAAATGAAGACGGTTAAAAAAGAAAACGCGCTTTTCAGGTTACTGTAACAGTTAGCCTGTGTTATCCCACTGCTGGGCATAGGCCCCATGGCTTCCAAATCCTTCGATCCAGGGCGAATGTGGACCACTGGTCACTGTGGAACACTGGTTCACTTATTTATTCACGAAAGCTGGCTGGAAGGATATTGGGACCCTTTTACCCAGCAGTGGGACACAAAGTAAAGTATAGGAGTAAAAGTAAAGTATGGACATTACCCAGTCTGAAATAAACATTTTTTTAATTTTTTTAAAAAGCTATTTAAAAAAAACTCCACCAATGGGGAATCCCAAATGCGGTAGAGTTAGTCTAATTCCATAATTAACCCCGAAATAATCCCTAAAGGCACTAGGCAAATCTCTAGGCAATGAGAAAAGGGTTTGTTTTTTTGGCCGGATTATCATCCAAAATTTTTTTTTTTTACAAAGTAGCGGCCACGCATAACACTTATATTAATCGATAGCTGGTATAAATACAAACAAGTTTTGTATGAGACAAAATGTTCTGTGTCACGTTTACAAAATATATGGCGTTGTGATCGCTATTTCGGAAACTTGACACTGTAGAACATTTTGTCTTAGACAAAACTTGTTTGTATTGATGCCAGCTATCGATTGATACACGTTTTATGCGCGTCTGATCAAATCAAAGTTGTGCTGAAGATGCCATCAGGGAATGGACTTAAACTTCGATGGCTCATATTTCGGAAACGTGACATTTTAGAACATTTTGCCTTTTACAAAACTTGTTTGTATTGATACCAACTATCGATTAATATAGTTCTTATACATGGCCGAGACTTTGAAAAAAAAAAACAAAATGGCCAAAGTTAATCCGACCACGTTTCATACAAAAATCTTCCAAACCCTTTCTTAAGGAGAAACATAATAATGATTTGGCTGACCTGGAAATCGAACGCTAGGCCTCAGGTTTATAAGGCTTAGCAGCGAAATAGAATGATAATAAAATATTGCACAAGGTTATATTCGGTCGGTTAACAAAAATACAGAACATTTTCACTTCACAAATATTTAGTCACAGAACATAATTTGCACATACAAAATCAAAAGAACGAATAATAATATATTAAATAACGTAATAATAATAATAATGTGCGGCATGAAACGAAGCTGTGAACTTAAAATTAAAATACAATTATTTAAATAAATTAAATATACAAGGTGATTTCGTTAGCAGTGGCCCATCATAAAATCGTTCCTATTAAAATTTGATTACATTAAAATAAAAAACCGGTATATTGGTCACTTATAAGAAAACTCCTTGTATAACAATTTAAATGCAACACAAACTCTACGTTAATAAAACCATTCTTTAATATTTTTAAATTATAATTATTTATTAAACACAGCATGCTGATATATATGAAAAACTTAAAAATAAAAAAATGTGCAACTTAAAATTAATAAAACTAATAATTATTGTAGAATTTGTGTAAGGACCATGCTGACAGATATTTTTTGTAGAAAAAAAATACACGTTATTGTATAAATCCCATAACCAATTAAGTTTTAGTTAATCCATTCAACAACTCAAAACATTTGACAATTGTTGCAAAAACTATCCGACTTCACAGGTCCTATTTTTTTTTCTTAAATCTATGATACACCTTAGAACCAGGCTACGAATAGTAGTTTTAAAGGAAGCTGTTCATTGCATGTTTTTTTGTTTTCAACATTTTGCGAAAATATCTTAAAGAATATTCATAGTTAGCAAAAGACAGCAACCTTCACAAAAGGCTCGTAGTTTATTTATTTACTCACAAAAAGGCAAATAAATAAACCACTCTTGACTATGTTACATATATCATTACCTCGACATAGATAGAGTGCCCGCTTTAGTCTGCGCGGGAGATGCCTTCCGACGCACCCTTTGCAACCACCATAGTTAGTTTCGCACACTTTTTGTTAAACAATTTTATTAATTTGGAGGTAAAGTGATGGAAGACAAAGGGAGGGAAACGGCAGGGTTAAAAAGGTGTGCTTTGACGAAAGCAATATTTAAGTTCCGTAAAAAAAAAACACTAAAAATGCAGCCATAATTAGAAATATTACTCTTTTCGAGGCATATCTTTTACAGCCTGCCTTGTTTTAAGAAAGTCTGGGACGAAATTAATTTCATTTGAAAATTGTTTAAAAGAAATCTGAATAAACCATCACTTTACCTAAAATCAGTACAATTAAAACAATCCATATTAAATTATTAATAAAACATTCAAGAAATTGTCATTCATACAAAAGAATATTTACAATGGATACGCTAGTCATTGAAAAAGTATTACAAAAAAGAAAATAACATACACAAATAATAAGTATAGCATTCATATTAATTATTATTTACTAACCTTATAATATTCAAGTTCTCATGCAACTTTCTACATCCCATTATAAAAGTTATTCGAAACAAGGCATAATTTAATTTTGTGCCTCGAAAATTTTAATACACAGCAAAAAGTAAGAAATAAATCACGGAAACTGTGTTTGCCTTTCCAAAATGTTCGATATTTCATTTTCGTATTCTTGCTGAAATCGACGCATTTTTTTTTTGATGTACCTAATGCAGCCTTTTTATTAAAACAAAAATTCTAAACTACAGTTAAAACACAGATGATTAAACAAATTAACATCTTTAGAATTGGTTAATAATAATAAGTTACCATTTTATTTGACTCGATTGGCTAATGTCAGCCGTCAATCAAGTTAAGATATCGACGGTAAAAATGCCATAATGGAGATCGATCATGCTGTCAGATTTTGAACTTCATGCACTGAAGTTAAAATTATAAATACAACAACACGCTCAAAGTCCTTTACAGCATTTCTAGTTTCCACGTTTGATTTGACAGCAACATTTCAAAAAGCTTTCAGAAACCTAGGGTAGATAAATTTTAATAGAAACACATAGATATACATAACTAATTTAGTGGTTCATGTTACTTTAGAAAAAGCGAAAGATCTATACAGAGACATAGAACGGAAAAGGATCAAGAAAAGGCAATACAATACCTGTTAAAAAATATAAAGAATCCTATGCAGTTTTGAATAGAAGGAATCTAAACATTTCGGGGACAAAAAAAATCCTCAGAAAGTAGCAAGAAGTAGCGGGGGGAGCTAGCAATGGATGATTTTTTGACATAACTATAAATATTAAAATATCGCTGGACATTATACACAGCGCCATCTAGTGCCACACTAAGCAACGACGCTTGTGCCGTGGACACCAGATAGTTGATATACTACACAGATACTCTTTTTTTTATTGTAAATACATACTTATTATACACATAAACATCCATGACTTGGAAACAAATGTTCATGCTCATCACACAAACTTTTGCTACTACCGGGATTCGAACCCGGGACACTAAGACCGACCCTAAGACCTCTAAGACCCTAGGACCGCTGCGCCATTTGGGTCCTCAAATAATTACGTAATAACAATGTTTAATGCATGCTAATTTAAAATGAGAAGGGCAGGCGAATATAAAATTGCTATGCTTGTAAGAGTGCGATAAGTTATAAGTACTAACATAACTTAACACACAACTTGACACTTGGTTCCCAATAAATGTTTTGACTTTGACTTTAAGGGGCTCCCCCATGCACACTAGCGCCACTTTAGTAAAAAAATCCGAACTCGTTAATATAAAATCTGATTGACAAAATCAAAAGTTCTAGATTATTGACGTCTATTTAATTCATTAAAATATACTTCACTGTAGTTACAGGTAGAAAAATAGCTAAAACGGCCGTTTTTTTCCATTTTGTATCTGTAACGACAGCGAGCTATGTTTCAATGAGTTAAGCAGACGTAAATAATTTAGAAGACCAAATGATTGATTTTGTCAATCAGATTTTATATTAATTGTGTATTTAACGAGTTCTGATTTTTTTACTAAGGTGGCGCTAGTGTGCATGGGGGAGCCTTAATCAGAAGTGGGCTTATATACGATTCATAAATCAACAAAAACAGCCTATGCGTTGAGAGCAAATTTAATCAATCAAACTGAATGCGCTCAGCACTTCTAAAACTGCATTCAAGAGGTTCCAGTGTCTTGTGTGTGTATTCTAGGGCTTGAAGTGATAATTATGAAAGAAAATGATTATCTTGATAATAACGAACCCTGCTTTATTCTGCTGAGCGCATTTATTTTCATTCGTGAAATCCGCCCTGAATCTGCACCCGTATTCACAAATGCTTCGATTCGACCAGTCGTATGTCTATCTCGCTCGCTCTCGTAATGCTAAAAAAAAGATGAATCGGAGCGTTTGTAAATACGGAGCTACTCTGATTCCACAAACACAGTCGGCCAATTAACCTGAATTGTCCATGGTGCTGATTGTTTGCTTCAAGCGAGCGAAATTAAACCCTGGGCTGAAATTATAGCGTTCATATTCCCAAAGCGGCAAAGACAACATAAAAAACTTGAAGGCTTCGACAGCAAAGTCGGGGCAGGGATTCAGGCAGGTGATGCAAAAAGCATTAAATCCAAGGCTTTCCGAAAACAGCAAACGGTCTACTCTCGAAGCAGGAATCATAGTTTCGACCGAAGTTACGGGCGTTTCGAAGTTTCGAGCTACTCTCGAACGGGCTCGTATCTTCGTTGAGAGTAGACCCCCTGGTATATGAAAAGCCAGGTGCTAGGACCAGACAAGTAAGTAATAAGTAGTAAGTAAGTAAATAAAAAATAAGAAGAAGAGAGTAGAAACACAAAGAATGATTACAATAGGCAACAAAAACAGTCAAGAACCGGTTTTAAAAGGGCAGGAGATCAAGCTGGACATCAATTTAAAGCAACAAGACGGTAGCACTACAAGAATTAACGTTAATCAAACCTTACATACTTGAAACAAAGTTCATATTTCAATACTCGAAGGCAACAAGCTTGAAAGACTTGAAATTGATACTTTATTTCGATTACATAAACTTCAAAATACGTTGATTTAAAAATCCTTTATCGTATTGCTTAGTAACATGAACCACTACACCGCTTTAACAAAAACACAAGTGCAAAAGCATCTACGGTGCGCTACATTTGGCTACATTGTGCTACATTACGCTACAGTGCGCTAAGTTATGCTACGTTGTGCTAAGACTATACTCACGTGGTGGGCCTAGATCTCTGCGCCACTGTTATACTAGCAGGGAAAAAACACACTATCAGTTAGACTCGCTTCTTGAGGGCGCGTTCAGATGATTTTAAAACTTTTTTTTCTACACTGTGTAAACGAACCCTTCACGAAGCCGTCAACCAAGCATTCTGTACATCAAACTAAGTAAGTCTTAGTAAGTGGGGTGAAAAGTCACGGTTTACGGTAGTAGGACTCAATGTAACGCACTCAAAACATTGAGTAGTACAGGGAAGTATTCAAAGTAAAGATATAACATTTAAAACATGTATTTAAAAAAAAAACTTATGACATAGTTGGAAATTTGACCTCCAATATCTCCGTAACGAAGATTCTCAGGTATAGTCCAGAACAAAAACAAAATATCAGAATAACGGGGAGAACAAGTGCCTTTCGGCTTCGTTAAGGGTCGTTTGACACCCTTTCTTTTTTCAAATTGTAATTTCTTCAACAAGCCCAAATCTTTCCGCATACGTTAGTGGACTGTGGAATCAGGTAACAGATTAGATTACTAGAGTAACGCCTTAAGGTTACCCTGGAGCCTACACCACCTTAATAAAGCTTCCTAGTATTATCAAAAATGACTCAGTTGATATTAAGGTTTCGTTCCAAAATACGGGAAAGAAAATTGGACAGGTACTCTGTCACCCTACCTTTCATAATAAACATTACTGTAAATAGTATTTTTCATTTTTTTTTTAAGAATATTTGTTAGCTTAAATGCTATTTCTTAAGGCAATACAAATATAAAGTTTAAGCTCCTTTTCATGTTTCACCATGCACCTGAACACGCCCTATGTATTGTTATGTTTTTAGAGAACTGATACAAAATATTTAAAATCTTTTTAATCTACTGTAGAATCGGAATTTTCAAATCAAACAAAAAAGGAAACATCCTGTATAATGAAATAAATTCAAATAAGTAAATTAAATATACTTTAAGTTACACTGAAGAAAATAACGTTTAGTTTGTTTGAACATGCTAATCTCTGGAACTACCAGTCGAATTTGAAAAAATCTTATTGCATCTGATAGTCCAATTCTTGGGGTCGATTTTAAGCATATTACATCACGCTACGACCCTTTGGAGCCAAGCAAAAACGAAACGGCGGGTACATCTGCGGGGTACAGCTAGTTAAAGATAATTCTGGCGATATCCGGACTAAAGATTTAAAGTTACATTTATTTTTCTTTTTAAATATTAAATCGTTTTGATCAGTTCCCTAAAGGTATGAAAATAGCAAATGTGATAGAGAATATTAGTATTTAAAACTAATTTATCACAGTCACTCAAATAAAGATCGGTGTTACAAGACTAATAAAACAGTTTCTACAATTTTCTACCATTGGTGACACTACCAACTAAATTACCCGATTACTTCCAAAAAATCTTCATGCCTCTGTTTTTACATAATGTAATTACATAGTGCATAGAAACCTTTACCAGAGAACTTTATTTTAACCTAGCAACAATACTTGTAAACCAATGTAATTTTCTCAGATTATAGTTAGTTTCATAGAAGATTTATGGTGTTTTCTTACTAGCAATACCAGCGGTTTTTGTGGAAAATACATTTTTTGCCTGGCAACAACTTTACAATAAGAATCATTGTCTGCATCTTATGGCATACTATGTAAACTATTCTGTTAGGTTAAAATTAAAAATAATTTTGTTTAAAATTCAATTCTGTTGTTAGGTTTAGATCATTTCTTGTATTTGCGGGCGTCATCAAGACTTGCCGGTGTTGCCAATGTAGGAGTTAAAAAATATTGGTAGTAATATATTTTTGCTTTTCAAGTTTGTTAATACTAAAAATACAAACTAAACACATATTTTTATATAATATTGGTTTTATTTATTAGTCATATCTAGATCTAATCTTTAAACTCATGCTAACCAATTATTTCAAACACCTTTCTATTTGCTATTATAAATAATGAATTTAAACTACCCAGCTATAAGATGTGGAGACTCAGTGTGTATACAACCAATTCATAATTTGAACATGATACTTATTAACAAGTTACTTAGAGTTGTAACCCAAAAATTAAGACTAAATAATCCGGTATATTAATTACGTCAGACGATTTTTCGAGCCTTGGTGAGATGTCGTGAGATTTGACTCAACCCCTTTCATTTACAATTTTTTTGAATTTTCCATCATTGGTTTTGCTGATATCAGCGAGAGGCCCACAGTTGTGACTTGACTTGAGATCAAAAACTTTCACATTAGAAAACCAGTCAACACATTTTGCAAAACCGGAATAAATTACCTCTTGAAATTAATCATTAATTTTATTTGCAACAATCATCTTTAACTTCTATAAGATTCAACTATAATAGGTTTAAGTTTAGGTCACTATCATCACACGGCACTCAAAACGTTTAGTTGAATTGCATACCTGCTAAGCCGTCTATTCGTAGCAGTAGTCCGAGGCTCCTCAGACATTGTAGTCATTGATGTCTCCATCGGGTTGTCTTCAGGGTCTAGCAACTGGATCTGACTTTGACGTACAAACACTCCATAGTTCTCTTCGCACTGAAATTTTTAGTAAAAAGATATGTAACTCACCGTTTTTTCTTTTTGTGAGAATTCATCTTGACGACAGTTGTTTCCTCAATCAATCATCAACTATCCAGCCTTTGCCCAAGTATATTTGAGTTGGCTTCCAGTCTAACCAAGTGCATCTGAATACCAGTATTTTACATGAAGTGACTGCCTATCTGACCTCCAAAACCTGTTTACTGGATTTCACAATATCCCTTGAAGAGATTGGTTGAAAGTCTGACACTTTTGGGCTTCCAAATACCCGTAATAACTGTTGCATTCAATAAAAGAGATTTTTATCAATATTTACTTCACTTTGCACATAGAATTTGCAAAACAGTCAATTTAAAAGATGTCTACAAAATTTTTTGTGTTACAAAAGTATGAGAATCAAACTAGCAATGCTATTCGAAGTTTTGTACGGAAATTAATGAAATGGTTACAATTTGAGCATTATTTCAACACAAACCTGAATGGTAAGGATGTATGAAATGATTCAGTAGTTGTTACGTATAAGGCAATATAACTTCAGTTGATTGAAGAAATTGCGTTCGTTTTGGTTGTGTTCAGTGTAGTGAAAATGAAATTTAATTGTGTTAGAACTTAACATCGCCAACTCGTCTTGAGCAAGCATGATGATCAATGCTCGTGCCTTCTCTGTATGAGAAGAGGCCTTTGCTCAGCAGTGGGACAATAATAGGTTGATATTATTATTATTCAATTAAAATCACGCCTGTGATCCTTGCAGCATTAGGCAGAGGTGTACCCAGTTGTGATATGTACCCACATTTCCCCACTTATGTTTATTATGATCTAGTGGTCACACGTACAACTGCTGAGCAGCAAGGTCCTGAGTTAGATTCCCAAGTCGGGCAGTGTTATTGAGTTTTTCCTTCAGGAATATCTCAGTTGCAGCTGCAGAGTCTGAATTTGAGCACAGTTGATGGTAAGGCTTGCCCTGTATTACATGGGACTTTAACGTAACTGGTGAAATATGGATGTACAATTAGGTACACCTCTGCGATATTTTTACAGTCATGTTTAAACTTAGATATACAGTGTGGCTAGGCCGAAAGTGAATCTGAGAAGCATTGGGCTAGAAGCTCGTCTTAGATACTAAGTATTAGAACCCAGCTGTACCCTGTCTGATAAATTTGTGCCGCCAAACATTCGATTTTAGGACTTTCTATTTTTTTCCAATTTCCGGAAGCGTAATCCTCTAGCCTAGCTGTGTGTTGTCTAGCCTGGTGGCTATAGAGGCAGTCAGTGAAAAGTTTACCAAAATAACGCCACTCAAACAAAAAGTATCTATGACTTTTGAAAGCAAATTAAGGTTCAACACTCTTTATGAAAGAGGGGGTATGTCTGGCAGTAATAAGGTTCAAAATATGTCCTATCTACATAGAAAATGGAACCTTACCGTAAAATAAGCATGTCCTCTGACAGTACCATTGTTCTTTCCCTTCGGTTCGTCTAGAATCACACCAATCCATTTCCCAGTGGCAAAAGTCGGGTGACCGACATATGCGACTGATCCCTTTACATCCTTGCCAACCACCATCACACGCTGGCCCAGCGTCAACAGCTTATCCGACATCCTTAATTCTTATTGTCATACACTGCAAATTACAGTAAAATTAATAAAAATACCCAACGTATGAACGAACTTTTTTCGTTTAGTTTTATTACCTTATTTGACTAAAGAATTAAAGTTGTCGATTGATGAATTGTTTTATAAATTACTGCATAGTTTTATCTAACTGAAATTTGGTTTATTTTGATCAGATTTTCCAAGAAATCAACCACTGAACCAAAATAGTACTGCAGATGCAATGCAGAATTTCCGATTTTTGTGTTGTCAAATAACTGTCAATTTGGCAATTCCTCATCGACGACGTTTCGTTTCTGCTTTGGGGTTGGCGTGGGATCAATAACAAAACGTTGATAAAAATAATATTATTATTTTTTACCCTGCTTTCCGTATCTAGGACAATCTATCATTTGCCTTTCTGATATAATTTATCAGTGAGCCAGTGATACTTCCACATTTACTGAATATTATCTATCTCAGGAAGCCACAACTGCTGTAACATATCTTTCTTCCGCATCCATTAAAGGTTACAATCATCGTGTTCATTCCATTGATCTCTTTGATAAGCATAATAGCTTAAGTTATGTACTTAATTATAAGTGTTATCGTACGACACACAATCGTTAGCAATTTTAGGGCATCAATAAATAAGCAGCATTTGGCAACTGTCCTTGTATTGTTGTGCCTAATCCACTTTCACAGTCCTATAAGCTTCAGTGACTGTGCAATGCACGTGCAATGTCGTGCCAAACTACCTTTCTGATGTTCCTTTTAATTTCAATAGGTACCGTAAAACGGGGCTATTTGGGTTTGCGGGCTATTTGGGACGACCCAGAATTTCGAAAAAAATGTCGGTTGGTGTATGGTAGAAGGTATTTAATAAACTCTGGCAACACTTTGATTGGCTGCTACCTGCTACTGAGAAATTCCTGATGGAAAAAGAAAAACCCAATAACATTTTGGTATTTACAGTACCTACCAAAGCCTACCTACCAAAAAGCCTCCAAAAACCCAAATAGCCCCATTTACTGTAGGTAAATAGCACAAATTCTGTTCTACATTTATAATGCGGATAAACTGAAATATTCTAGCCTTACATCCCCGTAACTCGTTACCTATTTACTTACCTACTACCTAAGTAGAAACTTAATAACCAACAACAGCAGTAAAAATATTCCGCTAACATAGCAAAAAAAATAACATGACTACATTAGTATAAGTATGCATTGCATCAGACATTGTTATTACCGGATTCATAGTTCATATAGGTATGTAGCCTGTTCATCCAAAATGGTCTCTTTACATATTATGTTGACATACACGTAGGTATTAGTATTGATGACGTCAATAAACATATTTTTATGTTACGGGGACAGCTATCGAGGCAGCACGTAAATAATAAGTCTTTACGTGTTAAAATATGAAATTGAGCCATGGTTGCTTTTTAAAAGCGTAAGCATAATCAGCCGTTTCCACTGCTTGGGATAATGCCTCTTATAAAGGGACTGGGCCATAAATCTATTATCCATCACGTGGGCCCAGCGTCACTTGGTTATTATCTAACCATACCTCCAGGTTACCTCCTGGGTAACACCTTAAGTTGAAATGAATACCGATTTTCGTTGACTGAGTGCATCATCAACTCTCTCCCATACCTGAAACCGCAAATACCTATGCCGAATATTTTTTTTAGGGCACGCAGGCATATTTTTTAAGGTTCCGAAAATTTGTACCCAAAGGGCCAAAGGGTGTCTACACTAGACCCTAACAATGAAGACGACCCATATGATAAAATATATGAAAGAAGTTTTTTTATATTTCTATGCCTACGACCCGTCTGGTCTGTCGACCACAAAACTGTATGTTCCTACCAATTTTGCTGCTGACGATAAAATTTAACCTACAAATCCGTAACAGTGCTGCAATTAATCTGATGTTTGTGTATAATCTCTCTTATTAATTTTAGCTATTTAATTTTGACCAGTTGAGCTAGATGACCGTCGGAGATACATACTCCCTTGACCTTGCCGCCTATTCTAATCCAACGATAAATTATCACAGCTATAAAATTAGGTAGGTATTAAGTACATACACTATTAATTAATAATTGTGCGTGAATGAAATAGACCCAAGTTGGATTGATTTGGAAATTCCCAGTCGTGTGGCCATGCAAGCTTTTTACCGACTTCGATATTTTCCTACCGGACTTGAAACCTAAGCGGAGAGATGATATTATGATAAACACGCAATAAGCGAAAAATCTTTTTATTTATCATCTAATAGGTATACAGTTAGCGTCGAGCGGTGACCTCACAGTAACAGCCTCGCTAAAAGAAGGACATGAGTCATAGTTTTTTCCTGTTTCTATTATAACTCCTAGTGCTTTGTAATAAGTTCTACAGTGACAATTATTAACATGTTAATAAAACTTGATTCCTTCCTCGTTTCTCATAGGGGCGAGATATTTTCAACGGCCTTTGTGATATTGCTGGTTATACATACATTGATGCGTTGCTAGCTAACTCGTTTGACAACATTCTTGTGCAGCAAGAGATGTAATTCGCAATGGTTTTTCTCACACCAATATGGCGGGAAAAAGATACCGTGCATCACCATGCTTGATAAATAAATTGTAGGTACATTGATATAAGAATTTATGTATTACTATTCTACATATTATCGTCTTAAAATTCCCAGTTTATCAAAAACATAGTTCATTCTAATAAACAGTTCTCAGGATGAATGATGATTATGCATGCCAGTATGGTAGGAACATTATACAACAATGCAAATCAACATTTCTGTAATAAATGTTATTAATAAAATGCAAGATAATATTAACGGTACGAATGACTCGCGAATTACGCTTGCAACCCGTAACCGCATGAAGAAAAGGCATCAGCAATCAGCGTGCAAACTCGCCCGCCTACTTTCACTAGACTTACTGTACACAGGCATGTCCCGTTAGGTTACCTGTGCCACAACAGCACAAATAAAAACACCACGCTTACAAAAACATGTGTAATCGTTTTATTATTAATTGAATCATTACAGCAATTTAAAAAATACAATGTCGTAAAAACAAAAAGCGATTATAACTATTTCGTTCAGTTTAATTGCAACTAAGGACGTGAGACGGCGTCGATAATATATATAACTTTTTACATGGGAGTCGCAAGGCACAGGGCGCGGGAGGCCTATGCGGCCGTGTAATCTCTTCTCTGTAAACGTCTGTGCTTTCTAAATACATATTCGATAGGGTTTTTACAATAACGCGCACGCTCTCATAATATTTATTTATTTAATATTTAATAATATATGAAGACTATAAACGGTGACCATGTTATGTGGAGGCGAGCGCAGGCTCAGAAGCCGTGCACCTTCAGCTGCTCGGGCTTCACGAGACCCGATTTAGTCAGCCACTGGCAAATATTCTCGCGCTGGTCGCCTTGCAGCTGCAGCACCTCGCCGTACTCCGGATGCTCCACGACCGTTCCGTTGCACGCGAACTCCTTCTTGCATGCCCGCACTATCTTCTTCAGGTCATATTCTGACGAGAGGCCCTGCACCGTTGTCAGCGTCTTACGCCCGTTCCGCTGCTGGATTCGGACGTGGACTAAACCATCTTGTACGTCGTCTTCCGAGCTTTTGATAGCATCGGCGAATGGGTCGTATGTGTTCAGATTCTGGATGGACATACGATTGAACTTCGGGGCTCTTTGTTCCACGAAACACTGCGATACTACGCACGTACACGAATTAACTGTCACTGATAACGTTCGGCGATGTGTGCTCGCAGACCTACGACCAATTTACGCAAACTCCAAAATGTAATGGCGGACAGACAAGACCGAAAAATAGAAATGTCACGCGGAGGCGGAAATTATCGATCACTACCATAGACAAACGGATGCTCGTATATAAAGCCTCTTGTACACGTAATATTTAGTAACTTACATAATATGTATTTACCATGGACTGTATTTACAATTAAGTAGTTTTAGAAATTACTTCAATTTTGCGTACAATTTTGGCACATAGTCATCATATTTGGCAACGTAAAAATTTCCGGCAACTGGGGTTCCAAGTTTGAATTGCTGAGCGAATTTAGCAATGGAAAACTTTCCTCTCTTGTCACCTGAATTATTTGGCAACTTTTGTACTTTGGAGAAATTACATTTCTCCGGTTGTTTGTAAACTAAAAATACATAGCGATGCAGACCCGTTCCTTTCGGTGGGCCTGAACCGATGTAGTCAGATAGTACTTCACCCTTGCCTAGCTGTGAGCCAAGAATGTTTCCAACTAGCCAGTGGTGCCATTCACGGAACTTAGGGGCTTCACGGCTAGGTGCATCAGGGTCCACCATAACCAGTAAATAATAATCTTGTTCTTTAGCAGCCCAAGTAACTGTAGGTTGGTCTTTAACTTGAGTTGGAGTCAGTTCCTTGCCGGTGTCTACCGCAGTGCCATTCGGATATTTTATAGTCAGTAACTCGGCTGGAGCTATAGTTATCACATCGGGTACAATACATTGCTCTTTAAAAAGATTTTGAAGGTTGGCCATTGTTTGAGCTTATAATCTCCGATATTTACTTAAAACTCCGATTGAGTACACAAAGAGTAACTTTAAATCGTTTTTCTACGCAAAGTCTTGAATAAGATTTTTTATCTGACAATTATATAATGTTGCTTAGTAACCACGGGCATCGACCACAAGTCTACGAAAAAGAAAATTCTTTAGCATATTGTCTATATTTTAATTATTGTTTAGTGTTTGCTTGTAGCTAATTATTTAAGTTAAAAATGAATAAAAACGATATAAAAATTTACTTAACTTATTAAACCTCTGCAAATTAAAACATGTATAAGTAGCTTTATTTAAAAGTTAAGCTAAGTTTGTCTATGCTTTAACCGGAACACAGACAAAAAATGTAGAACGATGTTTTGTGAGGTTTCATGTTTGGATACACAATGCAAAATTTAATAGTGATGGCCGATATATTTTTATAGAGAATTTATCATTAGTGATTTTGACGAAAAGAAAAGAATGTAATGAAAAAAGTGTAAAGCATGCACATGTATGACTATTTTCACCCAATCTGTAGAAAAGGTAATCTCTAGACCAATTATCAATATTAGCAGTCATGGTGGGGAATGCGAGTAATACCCAACACATACTGGTTACGACTGGAAGTTAACAGCATACTTGGCAAAAAGCTGGGCAGATAATTGGGCACAGAGGAAAATGGTCCCATCATGGTCTAGAAAACCAGAAATGCTATTTCTGCTGAGAAAAAGCTTGATGAACATGGTTGGGGTTAAATTAAATTCAAAACAAATTGTATTGATGTTATACATTTATTTAATCATAAAGTTGCATTGCAAAATAAAATATCTATGATAATTCAGTTCGGCTCAAATATTAAAACTGCTGTTCCTATTACCAACATACTGAATATAAAGCAACAAATGAAGCACACACCAAGACTCAAGTTACCGGAGTTGTACTGTAACATCAATGTTGCCATGCCAGTACAAAATTGTAATCTGCCCTTGTGATGAAGGTAGACTTTTGGCAGCAAAATAATTATGGTGTTCCGTCACTTCTAGGGACAAATTCTACTGACCAGCCCAAGTGAAGTGGTTCTAACATAGCGTGCTTGCATAAAAAGGCAGGTTACCAGTACAGCCAGATTGGTACCGATCGGTGCAACAATTAATTTAATTATTGTATCGGAATGTGTTTTAATATCATGTACTTATCCGAACACATCTTACCTGTCATTAAGTCCCCGCTAGATTATCTATGCACTATCTTGTCTACGCTCTCTCATACTGAATTGTAATCACGTAATATTATAATAAATATTGATAATAACATACCACTGAGACTTGTTATTATAATAGTCTTATGGATGAAGGAGATGATGGTCAATATGGACAAATTTACCTGTTTCTATATGCAGTTAACCCTGCACCAATCGGTACCGAACCGCACAGTTTTGTCTGTACCAGAAACCTGCTTCTTTATGTAAGCACCCTTTGTCTTGAGCCTTATTTTTTTACACAAGTTTATTATTACTTTTTAAACAGATTGGAAGAGACACTGATGCTCTAATGTTTACTACATATTCAGTACATCATTTTGAACCCTCCACAAATAAATTTTTCGTTGTTTAATAAAAAAAACTACTGTTTCCTACAAAACTGCAATACCCTGCAATACGGTCATAATGTGTGGAGGAGCTGTTTTTTTAATTTCCTATTGGGATAAGTTATATGGGGTTCAGAGTGATGGACTGAATGTAAGGTATTATTCCATTTTAGCATTAGTGTCTGATCCACTCTGTATGTATTAGTTTATGTTATGTTAAAAACCGGCAAGGTAACTAAACATAAACTATGCTTATACCATACACCTCTACACAAGGCTTTCGGGGAAATCTCCCGAGTGATCTTATAGTACTTTTTTAGCCTTAGCCTGTGCTAACATATTATCAGCAGTAAGAGGGGCCCGTAATTTTCTACCTATGACGTCAGCATCTAATTGCATGATAACTTCATGTGTGTTTTTCAGTTTCCTCATCACATCTTCTATTCTTCGTTGTTTTTCACTAATCTCAACAAATAAATCGTCCAAATCCTTGCAGCTAGCTTCGTCGATAATAGGAATCGTGTTTTTAGGTTTAAAACGATAGTTAGATACAGACTCGACTTGTAAATTCAGTAGTTTGTTCTCCATAAGCAACATTTTTTGATCATAATCAACGCAAGCTTTGCCGAATCGTTTTCGTGATTCGACGACTATGTTCATGAGATTTTCGCATTTAGTTTCTAGTTCGAGATCTTCGGAGTCTGTAAAGAGAAATAACAACATGAATGAGTGCTTCTAAGAAGTTTGATCCATTTTATTGTAAGCATGTACCACTTACCCATTTTTCACTTTTACACACAGTTTCAAGGGAATGACCAATATTACAACAATAGTAACCAATGTCTTTTAGTTATTTACATAAATGTTTTAATTGTTCAAGGTTTTGTGAACAATATAATTATGAAAGATTCATGAAATCATAGGAATTTTCAAAAATAACAGCAATTCTATCACCAAACAGAGACAGGCGGGCGTCAGCTTGGTTTGATTGACGTTGAAGGTGAAGCAGAGTTCCTGTCAGTGTCAATTAATGTCAAAATCCTCAAGAGAATCTATCTAAAATCAGTTGCATAGCAACGCGTTCCAGTTCTTTTAAAATAAAACGATTTTTCAATTTATTGACTCACTCTTTAAACTATAAATAATAATTAAAATTACAAGAAAACACACGTGCAATCTCAACAAAAAAGTTCATCATCACTCATAAATAGAAAAATCATCACAAAGTACAAGACGGAAATAAAGTATGAAAAAAAAACAAAAAACAATCATCTGACCCTATCTGGACGCCAGTTACCATACAGACATTCTACCATACCATCTACCACATGGTAGAAATAATTAAAAATAATATATATTAAGGTGTTACAATATGAACTGAATTTTTTATCATTCTCATGAACTCATCCGAGCTCACCTGAAAAGAAATTAAAAATATGTTAGTTAGTTAAAAATATTATTTTAATTAAACCATAAATCAATACTTCTTTAATTAATATAATTAAGCTGAATAGTTTGTTTGAACACGCTAATCTCTGGAAGTATGAGAAGTATCAGTCCAATATCAGTCTATCTTGAAAGAATAACGGTTAGGAGCCGAGTGGAGGGGGAGACTACGGGACACAGGACTAGTATTAAATATTTATAGCATGTGTATTACCAAGGAATCAAAATCTTTATCGGCATCATCGATCATCTCATCTATTTGTTCATCCGTCAAATCAATATCTAGATTAAGAGTAACTTTTTTAAGATTTTCAAAACTTATGTAACCTGAAAATAAAACAAATGAGTATTTTTATTTAAAAAATACGTTTCATACAATCACTTGCCGCTTGCATATTATTACGACGTATACATACCTATAAATAAACGATAATAAAATTAGCAATTGGCAAATTTATGCTCATTCAATCATTGGAGCTTATTGCTCCAATGATTAGGGCAGGCATTGGCCTGCTGAACATTAAAATATGGCAAAACGTCCGATTGCAACAAAGCTTTAAATTATTTTCCGTAAACACTATCCAACCATCCTCATAATTTTTGGATTCGGCTTCCAGTCTAACCGAGTGCAGCTGAATATCAGGATTTTACATGGAGTAGTTCCTACCAGACTTACACAAACCAGTCATTGGGTAGAAATAGCTAGTTTTATTATAAAGTTTAAAAATGTATACCGCGGTCGTCCATGTCAAAAAGACGAAAGCTTTTCATAATATCGCCGTCGCTATCCTTTGACATAACCTTCCTCATGATAGCGGTTTCAAAATTTTCGAAGCTTAACCTCCCAGTGTTTCCCTTGTCTACTGCATTTATCATCTTCTGCAGTTCTTCTTTAGTTGGTTCATACCCTGAAAAGTAAAGCAAAATACGAATTAATATAATTTAGACAAAACTAAAAAACTTTTTGAGAAAAGAAAGTAAATAAGTACGTAATTTGTGCAAAATTTGATACAAATCAGAACAATAAGCTTATACAGAAAAAAAATACGGGTAAAATATTATGCGTTACATTCACGCAAAATGGCTATCGTTCAGCATAATGCTGTGTCGCCATGTGAGACGGAGACAACTCCAAACCGCAGGCTACACCACCACCCTGCGGACTCTCCGTCCGCTTACCGGCCCGTGGTGCTGCTCGACGAGGTGGGCAAGCTCTTTGAAAGAGTAATTGCAAACCGCCTCGCCGAGCACCATACGGAGACGGGGCCGGATCTTGCGGAACACCAGTATGGTTTCCACAAGGGGCGCTCTACGGCCCTCACGACGGGGAATGCGGTGTCCAGGGGTGGGGTTGTCTTGGCGGTGTCTCTCGACATCGCCAACGCCTTCAACTCCATGCCCTGAAGCTGTATAAGGGAGGCACTCCGGTATCACCGGGTGCCGACCTACCTTCGTCGTGTGGTCGGGGACTACCTGACAGATAGAGCCATCATCTACCCCAGTCACAGCGGAGAATGGAACCGGCGAGAGATGTCGTGCGGTGTTCCGCAGGGGTCGGTTCTAGGGCCGTCTTTGTGGAACATCGGTTACGACTGGGTCCTGCGCGCTGACCTCCCTAGCGGTGTCAGCGTAGTTAGCTACGCTGACGACACGTTGGCGCTGGCACAGGGGAGGTCGCATGAGGCGGCGGCCGAAGCTATGACACGCGGGGTTGTGATAGTCGTTGAGAGGATCCGGCAGCTGGGTCTCGAGGTGGCACTGCACAAGTCTGAGGCCATGTGCTTTCATGGGCCTCAGAATGCGCCACCGACGGGATCCCTACTCGCGGTAGGAGGGGTATCCATCGGCGTCGAGTCGACTTTGAAGTACCTAGGACTCGTCCTCGACAGCCGGTGGAACTTCGTGGAGCACTTCCGACGTTTGGCCCCTAAACTGGAATTGACCGGGGCTGCCTGCACAACCTGGGAGGGCCAAACGCCTCCGCCGCCGGCTCTACGCGGGAGTCGTGCGGTCCATGGCCCTTTACGGGGCCCCGGTGTGGGCGCGTTCTTTGAGGCTGCGTGCAGTCCACTACCTGAACGCGTCCCAAAAGGTGGTAGCCGTAAGGCTGGCCGGAGGCTCGCCGCCATCGCGGATTTGGACGCGATAGTCCTCGCACGCCTGCATGAATGGCGCGCGGTCCTCACTGGACACGGTGTTTTCGGGAGGTTCCTGCACCGAATCGTGCGGGAGGAAACGCCCAGGTGTTTCCACTGCAAGGATCGACTGTAGGACACGGTGGAGCACACGGTGGAGGTGTGTCCCGCGTGGGCGGAGCACCGCCGTTTCCTCGAAGCGGCGATTGGCGGCGGCGACCTCTCGCGTCCGGCCCTGGTGCAAGCCAGGGTCCGGAGCGAGACGGAATGGGGCCACGTGGTGGCCACCGTAGGCGCGGGCCTGTGGACGGTGGGCTATGGGCTAGCTGGCCGTCCGTCCGTCTCATGACGACAGGCCGTGTCGACGGCGCGTTCGTGTTGTATGCGCGCCTCAAAGAGAGTCAGCAAAAAGGAAGGGGTCCGTAAGGACCGATGCCTGCCGGGGTTGCGGGACTGTTCGAAAGAGATACCGTGGCCCCGGAACACAAAGGGCGATGAAGGAACATGGATGGGTTTTAGTCAGTAAAAGTCTGACACTCCCTCCTGCTCCCACAGCGGGAGGAGTCATTTGATGATTTCACATGAAAAAAAAAACAACAAACAGCAAGTGCTACCCCGCCAGCTAGCGAGCGAGTGAGTGAGCGAGCGAGCTGGGCGAGCATAGTTTCACCTCTTTCTAACCTTGGTTCACACCGCGAACTACAGAGCTAAGCTACGTCAGCGATACAAACGATGCGGACGAAATATACGACGATGCTAGTGATGCGTTCACCCGCCTCGCCCAGTGCGCGCCCGCCCGCTCGCAAGCCTTGGCTAATTTGGGACACACGTAAACCATGACCCTAGGCATACTGCTGGGATAAAAAGTATCCAGGATTCCCGGTAGTACGTTCTCGTGGGATAATTTTCAACCTTCACGTGACTGAGGCAACAGGCAGCTAGTTGATGTAAATTTGTACCTAGAGCTTTGATAACAACTCGAAAGTCCTCCGCCTGAATTTTCCCTTCGCCCGTGTAATCTAGATGGTTGAAAGCCGCAAGCAAGTCCGATTGCTGAAAAGAGCGAGACAAGTATTTGTTCAGTATTGCTGTCACTTTCTGCAAGGAAGAATTAATTAATCTACTTAGTCTATGACAGTCAACTGCTGTGCCACTGCTGGACAAGGACCTTTCCAAAGTTGTGACACATAAGGTACCCGGTCCATCGCCTTTCACATTTACAGTCCATTTAGCTGGGGGGGCGTCATACGTACGCTTGCCGTAACACGGTCTGCACTCTACGACTCATTTGCTCCATCGGCCATCGGTCCTTCGATGGACATGGCAAGCTCATTGTCACTTCAGCTTGCTTACTCTGCAAACTGTCGGTAACTGCAATTCTTTTTCGGATCATATATTTCAGCCATGCTCTGGAGAAAGTGTGTTCAATTAAAGGCATAACACTAAAGTTTATTGGCTGCCCAAAAGCGCATTGGGTTGATAATACACTCAACATCGCAGGAAACACCTGGTTAACGGACGCACGACGGAACCAGGAAGTGTGCCAGATGAAAAGGGAGACTTATACCAAGCTGTGGGTGATACTGGGCTGGAATGAAGATGTCGCCTAGTTACCTGGGATTCAGTAAATGCGAACTTCGCCTGAACTTCTTTAATTTTTGGTGGATGCTTTAACTCCTCAACTTCGCCGTTTTCGTCGGAATATTCCGCCGTACCCGATAAAGTCCCGTCCATTTTGAAGTGGAAATAAACTACGTGGCTATGCGTATCTGATATTGATCTAACAACCATTTGGTAAACACCCCCTATGTAAGTACGGTAAGTACCTAAGTAAGTTGCGAACGTTGTGTTTATGGTGTTGCTATTATGATCAATATTTGGGACCACCCAGTAGAATAGCCTCACGATCAATACAATTAAGCAAAAGAATTACTAACTGCCCGAAATGTCTATTTAGCCCTTATTTGAATTTAAGGGCTGCAACAGCCGGCCGGTGCATCATGCGTCAGTGAGAAAGATTTAAGAGGCTGGCGTGTCGACTACAGTTGCGAACAGAAGTCGACAGGATGGGACAGCTGCAGTTCCTTTCGCCATCAAAAGTGCTTCTCGTCCACCTTCATGATAAAGGAAACCATGCCAACTACCAGTAACGAGCACCAACTCTTAGATTTAGTTCATACAGCGTTTAACTTCTTGAAAACTGTTGGGTTAGTAAACTTAGTAAGTAAGTATAACAGTATGCCTAGATGGTTTGGTTGATAAGTGAGAGGCAACGCCGAAAGTAAAACCCATAAAGTGAGGCCCTAGAAGAACCTATATACATACACTGTACTTATTTTTTGTTCTCCAGAAAGGTCAGGTGCGTAGTACTCTGGTCAGTGTCGATGTCGCCTTATGGGGCGGTCCCATTCGGTGTGCGGGTATGAACGTGGACACAGCGAAAAAATCAGTGTGCAAGAACCGTTGCAGTTCTGTAGTTTCTACCTACCCCCATAGGAAAAAGGCCTCAATTTATGTATGTTATATGGCAAAACCTAATTAAAATTGATTACCTGTTCGACTGTAAGTACCAATCGAGCGCAAACGGTCTTTTCCTTTTCTTCTTTGTTTTCACTTGCAATTGAAGCGTGTTCTGTACCAAAGTCACTTCCTCCTTCGCTAGTAGCCATGTTAACAGTAACTTATTTTAAAAATAAGCAAACAGTGACTATGCAGTGGAATATTTTAATTTCTTCTTGACTTCTGTCAATGGGGATGGCAACTGTGGAACTAATGGCGCTAGCATCGCTTGTACCAAACATCGTCATTCATTGGTGAAAATCTGTCAATGTCATAATAAATTCCAAAATACTTTGACCTCATTGGCCAGATTGTGTCCAAGCTATGGACGCGCCATCTACAATAAGCTTTGACCAGCCTTTCCCATTCGTACAAATCGGGATTCGGTCGTGATCCACGTGCTTAAACCACTTAGGTTGACCACGGGCACTTTTTCTTGCCGGTGGATCACCTCAGTCCACCTATGTGGGCCATGGGCACTTTTTCTTGCAGGTGGTCCACCTTTATAATAATATTGCAATCTCTTGCCTTTTAAACTTTGTTTATTGGCAATATTGTGAAAATTCCTTTCTTCTGTACATTTGGCATGGCATCATACATTTACAATAAAAGTTAGTAACCTACTCATCAAGTTTTTGCTTGAGATTCGCGCATTCTACTGTGAATGAGCGAAAAAAATAAACATGTGAGTAACGCGTAAAACTCGTGGACTGTGTAAACGGCGGATGGTATTTATTTTTTTGCTAAATATCTGGCAACACTCTGTTATCCGGACTCCGGAGAGCCGCCATAGTTATTTTGGTTACAATTTGAGGTTATTTATTTGACCGACGCCGCTTCTGTTTTTCACTAAAGTAAGCTAATAAAACCACAAAAATGAAACTCGTAAGATTTCTAATGAAGCTGAGCCATGAAACAGTGACTATCGAATTGAAGAACGGGAGTGTTGTGCACGGAACGATAACCGGAGTTGATGTAGCGATGAACACACATTTGAAAGCCGTAAAGGTAACGCTAAAAAACAAAGAAGAATTACAACTGGAGACTTTGAGCATTCGTGGGAACAACATTAGGTATTACTTGCTGCCTGACAGCTTGCCTTTGGAGACGTTATTAATTGACGATACCCCCAAAGGCCGTGGAAAGAGAGAAGGTTTCCCCAGAGGTGGTGGTGGCGCGAGAGGCGGACGTGGAAGAGGTCGCGGAGGCCGCGGAGGACCTCGAGGAGGCCGCGGAGGCCGGGGCCGCGGGCGCCGTTAAGAATCCTAGCTATAAGTCCAAAATTTGTGATTACATTTTCTATTAAGGTCTGAAGTGTTTTATTTTCTGTCTCAACGTGTTTGGAAACAAGCAAAATTGCTCTTACGAGTTGTAAGGCATAGGAAGTCATTAGTTAGCTCTAGTAAAATGTAACAAGCGACAAATTTGCCTTTTTGAGGATGGGAACATAAAAACATACTTTTTCTTAATTATTAGCAAATTACAATAAATTTAAAAGTATCAACATTTACGGGCAAACTGGCCATCAAAATCTTGAAAATAATATGATTCGGCACAAGTTCATTAAACAAAACATTCTAGATGCGGTAGTATTTACTCATAATAATTTTCTACTTTTGTATTAATGATTGTGAATTCATACTTAAATAATAATTATGGTGTAGGTGACGTGAAATACTTAGTCCATATGGACTAGCTACTATAACCATATGGACTAGTCCATATAACTACTAGTATTGAACTAGTTTGCATTGCTCCGATATGCATTTCATCAACAACATTCTGCTGTTATCTCAAATTTTTATTTGGGCTTTGGCTCATCATGTTTACTATTTTCTATAAGCATCTTCTGTTAGTCGTCCTCCGTGATCTCCATATTGACCCATGAAACTAAACACAGGACATTGTTCCTGTTCCGTGATCACATACTCATAGTATTGTTATTCATAGCAATTGTATAACTATATATCTATCTGTTGGTGAAAAATATTGATAAAAGTACTTCATAGTACCATAGAAAAGTGTTCCAATTTTGCTTATAATAGTGATTTCTGTGTCCCTGCATATATTGGACATAATTCTAGTGTGTTGGCTCACAATCTCTTATTAATTTGGTTAACTAAGTCAATATGATTCAACTCCAAGTGGTGTATTAGTTATTTTGTTCAGTAAAATCAGTGTGCTGACTATTAAGGTCCTGGGTACTATTCCCAAATCAGGCAAAGTGCTATTGGGCTTTTCCAACACAAATTTCTCAGTAGCAGATATGGAGCCATGTTATGTTATGTAAGATCAGTTACATATAAATCTAAAATGTATGCCAAGAACAAGTTTAAATTATTACACTATGGTCAACTTGAAAATGTTTAACTTCATTGTTAATGATTTAAAAAACCAAGTAAAATTTGTAATTAATCAGTAGGACGTTTTTGATTTCAACAGCTTTTTATACTTTGTCATTCCTTTTCTAATTCTGCTTTTGTTTAGCAGTCTAATCTGATAAAAAATTAAATGTTTTATTAATTTAATAAAGGTTATTTAGTTTTTTATTATGCTTATCAACAGATAACTGTCTACCCATTAGAAAATACCGGTGTGATGTCTTGCTATATTAATAACCAACAATGTTTTTAGAATACCTACTGTCATTATTAAATATGGGACTGATAAGGCCTTAAATATCTCAATTACATGTTGGTATTTAAAAATACCTACGTTTTGAGCTAGAATTCTAGATAATAGTAATCCCAAACTTTAACTTAGTCTTAAAAATAAGTCTAGTTATAAGTATGTATCCGAAACATGAAAAAAAGATGTTTTCTAAAACCTAAACTTGTTTTATTTATTCTAAATGTCGGAGTATGTTAAAATTTAGAACACGCTGTATTTACCACAAATCTAGTCTTCTCTATAAAAAGCAGTGACTTTTCTAATAGGCACGAGGGATGGGCGTTGAATCAACGAACTAGTTGAATCAACCGTTAATCTCCTGTCAACGTATTAACGTTAACTGTTTAGGAATCAACTAGTTAAATTCATCAACGACGTTGAATTTAACTCGTGCGTCTCGTTCAATAATCGAGAACGAAAACGCAACGAATTAAAAAACTTACGTTAAAAATAACGTCATAGCTTGCGAGAGACGGTCATGTCATATAATTTTAACTCTAACTAACGTGATAAAGAGTTGAATTTCGAAATATTTATTTAAAAAATAGTACTTAAAACGATATTGATGGAATAGCGCAAATTGTTTCTGTTACGTCGTACCCGTACTTACCTACAGTTACGGTAGTAGGTAGGTAGGTAAAACGAGTCCCGAATGATGTAGGTACAAATTCGCAAACTACCTACAAAAGAACATCATTGTAATTTCGACCGTACGCCGAGGGCATAAAGTACCTACTTCTTTCCTCTGTACAAGTTGTGTAATTGTCTAGAAGATTCTAGGAAGTCGTGGATATTTCTCGAACGTTCGTTCGCCATATAAATAGTCGACGTGTTTGCGAGACTAGGCAGTCTGATTTTGGCTACACAACGAAGCGAATCGAAGTGAACTAGAAGTGCGATATCTAAGCGAATAGTGATCAGTAGTGTATTTGTGATTAAGTTTTAAGTGTTTTGTGATTATTAAAGTTATTTGTTGTTTCTTCGGTAGTAATTAATTTATCCCATACCCAGCTCTTAACATTTCTAACAAAAATTGAACGTCGCAGCATTGAATAAAATCCGTTAAATTAATTAACGGTTTACGTTGCAAGTTGACATTAGTAGTAAGACGTTAGTGATGGGTCGTTGACGAATTTAACTAGTTGATTAACGAGTTGACGAACGTAAATCAACGTTAACGTGTCGTTAACGGAAAAACCGTCAACGACCCATCACTACCGGGCGTACATACATACTAACGCTGTGGTCATTAGCTTTAAGGGTAATTATTTATCTGTTGTTTTGACCAAGTCATCTAAAAATGCAGATGTGACTGGCAACCCCACAGGGCACAGAGCATCATATATTTCAACGCCAGAACGACATACTAGAGAGTTCTGAAAGGGCATTATCGTAGTATTCGCAACCTGCGTAGTTTCTGCTTACCCCCATGAGAAAAAGGCGTGATTCTGAAATATGACAAGTTGACACTTTTCTGCATAGATTATATAAAGGAATGCCTATATGCCTTTCTGGTACACGCTGAATGAGACGAGGCCTTTGCTCTGCAGTGCAGTGGGACAGTTATTGGCTGATGTTATTATTTGTCTCTGCTAGTGAGGAGGCCAGTGACCAAACAGTTGTAAGCTGGACGCTAATGTTTTAAGCGCATTATGCTGTGTGTGGATTAGGGCACTATTCTTATTACTCAACGATGGAATGCGACTAGCGCCATCTACCGGGTACAAAAAAACCAAGCTCATATTTTGAGCAACATCAACAAAAATAGAGTCAACGGAGTGCTCTTCAAAGGGAAATCCAGTCGTGACTCGTGTGTTTATTTAGTTCTCTATTTTACCGTCTAGTCTACGCAGGCAGGTAGGTATGGGCATACTACTTAATTTCCAGCAGCTTAATTTGCCAATGCTAGAAGGCGCTGTGTGATTGTTATGAACCTGAAAACAAACTACGAGAATCTTGGAACAGAAGTAACAATACAAGAGACTATGATCATTTTGATATCAGCATTGACAGTAGAGGTTGAATAGTGTCCTTTGACTCCTTTGTTTTTCACGCTATTTAAAACAGACTAGTCTTCGTTTAAAATCTTTCCTGATCGAGAACTTCAAAAGCTTGAAAACGGCAGCATAAAGACCAACGAGGCGGTCTTTTTCTGAGTCGACAAGGACAAGTCATTGTTTCCTTTTGGTATAAAAATATTCTAGATACTCTTTGGTCATTGTTTTACGAGTCAAAATTCTAATGATATAATTACTCCTAAAAACCCGTAAAATAATAAACGCAAGAAACATATTTATGTGAAACAAACTTTAATTTGAGAGTATTATAACATTTCGTTAAAAATATATTGTGAAAGGTAATTTTCATAATTTGTGTTCCATGTATTATCTCCCAGCTATTCAGTGCTGCTTTACTTGGCATTTCCCTGAACGAATAGACTAGCCAACTCCTCAGAAGATGAGAACAAGTGTGGAGAACGAAGCCCCCTGTGTGCTGTAAACACAAGTGCACACTTTTCCCTGTTTCATAGTCCGATATTTCGGGACGGCAATCCGACACGAATGATTATTTTTTGCCCAATTCCCGATTCAAAACAGTGAATCTCGAGATACGCTTATGAGGAGTACTTAAAAGCCATAACATAATATAACATTGCGCTTGTACTTAATACTTAAAGTGTTATGCACTTGGGCTGCGGGACTGTTCGAAAGATATACCGCGGCCCTGGAACACAAGGGCTAGGAAGGAACATGGATGGGTTTTAGTCAGTACAAGTCTGACACTTCCTTCCGCTCCGCCCAGAGCGGGAGGGGTCATTTGATGATTTCACATCCGAAAAAAAAAGTACCTGCCTAATAGTGTTTACCCACATTTCGGAAGCTAAGTTTAGGTCCCGTGTAAGATGGTGGGCGAGCCCTTTCCCATCAAACGGGCAAAAATACAGACTCCATGGCATGAAAAACCATTTTTTTTTCTAGGTTTCTTTTTAGGGGATGCTGAGTTACATTTCGAAACTTGGAATGTATGTAAATGCGTCGTAAAGTGCATTTGTAAAATACACTTCAGTAAATGATTGAGCAACTAGTATTTGCTCAATGATTTGCTCTGTGAAAATCGTCAGGCGTCAGGCGACTCAGATCCAGACCAGTCAAAGAGTTAGAGAAAATAAATCGAGACTTAATTGCCACGAAAAAGGTCATAGTAATTAGTAACACGTATTCTGGTATTACACCTGTTTTCCTTAAGGCCCTTCTAACCCTAAAATTAGGAACTCTATTTGTGGTGGTTCAACCTTTAGAATAAAGTTCTAATCAGCTTGCACTACAAAGCGGGTGTTGTTACGTCAGTCACTGCGGCTGAATAGTGCGAAATGAGTGATTCCTTGCGATTTACAAAAAATATATTGATTGGACTAAAAAAATAAAACACATAAGACCTGCTCTAAAGTTAGTTCAGTTAGTATGCAAAGTTTCATGATCTAATTTCAAGTACTTTTTGAATACCAGCGGTTTATTGTTCGATTTGGAGGTAACTTTGGAATTTTTTTCTATCGAGAAAAGTTTATGGAATCGTGTTTTCGTCACACCTAAGACTTAGCATTAATCCTCAACTTAACCATATATTTATTTCAAAATTAATGCTGCAGTATTTTAGGAGTAACGGAGGATCATGCTAAGCCATTTGAGGGATATATATAAAAACATATTTAAGTGAAAGAGTAGGTACACCTATCTACATAATACCATATGTTTTCCATTAACTAATAATGCTTTGAGTAGGTATATTATCTTTTGTTGGAGATCAACAGAGACGTAGGTATATACTTTAAGTACGTACACCCAAATTTCGCCAGTTCTGTTTAATTCCCATGTGATGCCTATTATTATCAAGTTATCAACCGACCACAAATCCTTGACTCCTGACAAATTCCTGACAGAAAAACCATAACACTTTTTTTCTCCACTTCCAGTTTCAAAAAGAAAATGTCAAATTCTATAATAAATGAAGAGAATGTTGTTATCAATCCAGAACGTGAAACTGCTGTACAAACTGCAATAACAGGCAACACAGTTTACTCGCTGCCCAGGTGGACAGCCAAGCAGAATGTGGTGGATCTCATGCTGAAGATAATGGATAATGATGGACCTTTACCTATGTTGGATAAGAGGCCTGCGCAGGTACAGTGTTGCACGAATCTATTGACGTTTCAATGACATCAAGTCAGGAAGGCGCTGGTGGCACAGTACCTATGACTACTTTTAGGTACGTTTCCACTATGTCGTGACGATTAATTTATCGTTGGTTTTTAGTTGGCAAAACTCGTGGACGACAGTAATCGTGTCGTCCTATATGTGAACACCATTTAAATACATAAGCCACGACACATAAAACTATACGATTATCTGTTGTCACGATATGGTGGGAACGGGGCCTCAAAGGTGAAAGCTTCAGAGTTGCCCGTATAAAATTCAAAATTTCTTAAGGAATTTTTCAATTTACAGGGCCTTTCAAAATCTAGCTTTTTGCGATTTCAGCATTGGTCGCTTATTAGAAGTGGTTCATAATGAGTAGTACCCTTAGCCAGGTTTAAACAAACTGAGGTTGTTACATGTCGCGGGCCTGTGGACGAGAGCTAAAGGCTAGCTCGCCGTCTGTCCATTATTCTAATCTATGGTCCGTCCGTCTCATGACGACAGGCGTGTCGACGGCGCAGGAGTGTTCCACGATCGCCTCAAAGAGAGTCAGCAAAAGAAAGGGGTACGCAAGGTCCGACGCCTGCCGGGGCTGCGGGACTGTTCGAAAGAGATACCGTGGCCCCGGAACACAAAGGGCGATGAAGGAACATGGATGGGTTTTAGTCAGTAAAAGTCTGACAGTCCTTCCTGCTCCGCCCAGAGCGGGAGGAGTCATTTGATGATTTCCCATCCGAAAAAAAAAAGTTGTTACATGTAGGTATGTACGTTTGTTATATTTGTATATTAAACTACTGAGCCAATTTTGATGAATTTTCAATGGATTCGTTATTACAGTCCGAGTGGCATTGGCTATTCTATATTACCGTGTATACCTAGAATTGATAACAAGGTCGGTGTTCCTATTACCGGTAATTGGAAAACCGACAAAAATACCTTGTTATTAGTGGCGGTACTTGCATACAAGCCTACAAGCTTGGCTTGCTCGGGTTTCAGAACAGACCCTGCGTATGGGCTTATTGTATTGTTGGCCCTTAGGGACGTAAAGAATAGCACAATCTAATATCTTCCCGTGGGTGTCGTAAGAGGCGACTAAAGCTCCGCTCCCACCCAGCAAAAAGAATATAATTCATATGTACCTACAACAACAACAAAAACATAAATTAGCAGAGAGTTCGCTGTCTGTCAGCGAGGTTACCGCCCGTCAGACTGCTCGGTTGCCAATGTAAAGTACCTATATAAAATCTAAAGAACAAAACTTATAGCCCATATTTGAATTATATTCTTTTTGTCGGGTGGGGGCTAAGACCTTTAATTTTTAAATATAATAATAATTTAATTTTTCAATAACTTCCTGACAAGTATCGGTAGGTGGTTGCTATCTCTGTTTGTTTGACATTTAGCTTACGGACCGTTAGAAACAAAACGTCACAGAAAAGCTTTTTTTTTTTTTCTATGAATCAAGTGACAGGTAGGTGACGCGCATTGGATATTTCAAGCTAACTTTGTTTATAGAAACACGGATAACTACGGACGTAGGCATATTAACTGACAGTTATACGTAACACTTAAAATACTTACGTGATTTTCTTTTTCTTTGAGCTCCCGATATTCGTCGTGTTTCGTTGTTCGCCGTATTCGTTATTTCTTTATTTTAGTCTTAAAGTGCAGTTATCCGTAAGTAGGTTATAGAAAAAGGCCATTTATGAGACTGACTAGAGAATCGGCAGCAGCGCTCTGTGCTGTTGTAACAACCGTACAGCGATCGCCAACCCGCCTGCCAACCTTATGGCGATTATGGCAAACCGCTCCCTTTGGGGGAGGCCTAGGTCCAGCAGTGGACGTCTTTCGGCTGCAATGATGATGAAGAGGCACTCCACTGCTTGTTATACCTTTCTGTTGCCGTTGTCTTTCAAAGTTGGATTTTAGTTTTCATACTTTTTTTTTGTATTCAGAAAATTCCAAACGCAGCTGACCAGTTTAGCGACGAACACCATGGGCAGTACGAGGCTATGGGTCAGGGTCAAAGTCAGATCGAGCGGGTTCACAATCACAACAACGCCTGCCCGAAGATGCACGATGAGCTGGATAAGAGGCGGTCTACAGCACGGGTACCTTATTTTAAACATACATTCAGTCAAAAAAGTATCGGGAATGGATGATTTGTTTATGGTTCCAAATTTTTTTTTGTTTTTTTTTTGTTGTTGTTAGATTAGCACAACTGTTTTCCATTTTGGCGCGGAGTTTGAGTTACATCTGTTAATTAGATTAAATACAGTACTGATTTTAGTTATATCATATCTAGTGTGTATTGCGAATTTCTTAATGGACAAAAATATCGGACAAAAAGTTTGTCTTAAATTTTGCATCGCCAATGGAATTTCGAGTTCGGAGTCTCTGAAAATGTTACAGAAGGCTTACAGTGAATCGACTTTATCAAAAACACGCGCTTATGAGTGGTACAAAGCGTTCAAAAGCAGTCAAGGTGTGATGGAAGATTTGCCTCGTTCTGGTAGGCCATCAACGTCTGCAACTGAAGTTAACATCGCAAAAGTGAAGGAAATAGTGACTGACAATCTTGCCGGAAGGTCAAACGGTAAATAAAAAATATTATTCGGACGTTATGCAGCGTTTAAGAGAGCAAATTAGATAAAAGGGCCAGATTTGTGGAAAGAAAATTCTTGGATTTTGCACCACGATAATGCGCCTTCACACAGTTGTGAACGATTTTTTGACCAAAACTCAACAAATACCATCGAGCAACCACCTTATTCACCAGATATGGCTCCAGCCGACTTCTTTATTTTTCCTAAACTCAAATTACCACTTCGTGGCACCCGTTTTCATTCAGTAGAAGACATAAAGGAGAATTCGCGGCGAGAACTGAACTCAATTCTGGAATAAGCATTTAAAAAATATTTTTATGATTGGATTATTAGTTGGCGTAAGTGTGTCGGTTTTGAAGGAGCATATTTTGAAGGTGATAAAATAAATTTGGATAAATAACTAATATTTTGTGTTTTATAGATCTTTTCCCGGTACTTTCTTGACAGAGTAGTACACCTCATCATTTGACGACCCGAATGGCGCAGCGGTAGTGAGGCTGCCTTCTTTCGTTCTTTAATTAGGGTCTCGGGTTCGAATCCCGGTAGGAGGCTTGTGTCCTGAAAAAATCTAATTAGTCCGTAAGTAAGATTATCAAAAAATATTTGTCACGTATTTTTGTTCTTTTGTTACGTAAACCAAAATTGACGAAGATACGACGCTTTTAAAATTCTCAATACGTCACGCCATGCTATAATTTTTAGTGCGTTGTGACGTCACGACCCCCACTCCCGAGTTTTGATGCGTTTTATCTTTGTCAATATTCATTGATTTACAAAAACAAAAAATACGTGTCCATTATTTTCCAATACTCTAACTGACGGACTAAGATTTGCAATTTATTGATGGTGGAAACTAGCCTATTGTTTGTGCGATGAGCATGAACATTTGTTTCCGAGTCATGGATGAACATAAAGGGTGTAAAAAGACTTAACGAAGCTGAAAGGCACTTGTTGTCCCCGTCTTTGCGATCATTTTTGTTCTAGACCATCTACACACATCAAAAGTATCTAGGGATCAACATATATTTTTGCAATAACTTTTCTCCTGATTGATATTAATTAAAATTTTCTTTAAGGATTCATCAAATAAAGTGTTTTCGTTTGTCACAGTAACGATAAACCAAGTCACCTTTGCATTAATAAAGAAATTTGCCATTTTCCTAATAAAGGGATTTTTGACATTTGAACCACTAACATTAAAGTTCGAAAAAAAGACTGAAATAACAGTTTTCTTTAAAATTTTATTGGGTAACTTAAACAATTAATAATCCGTGTTTCTACCGCGAACACTAACAACACAAGAACATCGGTTTGGCATACTCAAAATGAGTTCATCCAAATCACGCTGTGGAATGGCCGCCCATGTTCGTTGCAACAACAAAAAAAGGTCTTCTTGCGACTGGATACCCTCCATATTCGGCAGAGCTCTTCTCTGTAGCATATCCCATGCATGCTCAATCGGGTTCAAGTCTGGCGACTGAGCAGGCCAGGGCAGGACATTGATGTTAGCTGCGGCGAGAGTCTGTCTTACAACTCTTGCGGTGTGCGGTCGTGCATTATCATGCATTAACTGAAATAAGGGACCGATTTGCACTTGTAGAGGAACGATGACGTCTGATACAATCGTCTCAGCATAAATTTGAGCGTTGAGGTTGCCTCTGATCCAAATCAACTCAGTTCTTCCGCCGATCCAAATACCCGCCCATACCATGATGGTTCCACCACTATAAGGATGGACTTCCTGGCAGGATTTATTTAATCGCTGTTGGCGTCCAGGGGTTCTCCAGTGTCGTATACGTCTTGTATCCGGTCTCATACCAAAACGAGACTCATCAGAAAAGCACACGAAACGCCATTGTTCTTCTGCCCAATTTCTGTGTTCAAGAGCCCATTGATATCGAATCCTACGATTGTGCATTGCTATAGGTGGTACCCGTAGCGGTCTTCGGGAATGAAGGTTCACTTCATGCAAGCGGTTTCTGACTGTTTGGTCGCTAATTAAGTTCCCTGAAGAGTGATGAAGCCTCACGGCTAACATCATGGCGGTTATTGTTGGAGCTCTTCGAGTTAAGATTTGAATGTATCGGTCTTGTCTCCGTGTGGTGCAGCGATACCGTCCTCCATGGCGCTCAGCCACGGTACCAGTGCTTCGGTAACGTGTCCAAAGTCGACTGATAACACTCTGACTTGTATTCAGAGCTAAAGCTACAGTACGTTGCCGGGAACCAGCTTCTATCATTCCCACGGCTCTGAGCATTTCTTCCCTGCTTAAATGACGTCGCCGCTCCATAATAACGTTGGTTTTAATCAGTAGTAGGGAAACAGTAGCACTAATAATGTCTTCAATGCGTTGTATGTTTTTATAGGGAAAATATTGACAGCTTATTTTCATCTTTTACTCGAATTTGATTGAGAGTTCCTGATTCAAATTATGAAATGCACCAAAAAGGATCCATATAAATTTATAAAATCATAAATTTATTACAAAGCCACATCTCAATCTCAAGAAATCCGCATAAAAATGCTTGATCCCTAGACATTTTTGATGTGTGTAGTTGCGGAGATATTGGGGGTCAAATTTCCAACTTTTTTTTTAAATACAAGTTTTTGATGTAAGATTTTTACTTTAAACACTTCCACGACCCCCGTACTATTCAATCCATCCACCAGAACAATGTTTTGGGTGCGGTACATTGAGTTTTACCGTAAAACGTGATTTTTCACACCAAAAAAGAGCTGTTTACCAGCAATACCTTTCACGTAATTACTTAGTTTAATGTAGGTAGACAATGCTTGGTTGACGACTTCGTGAAGGGTCCCCTTAGACCCAGGTGTCTATTGGCGGCAGTGACTCGGTGGATGATGGCCGGGCCTGTCGGCCAAAACTAGTTTATTCTATAAAATATGCCCACCGTACTGTTACGTACCACGGCAACATACATAAAATATTCTGCTGACGGATGCATTGAATAGTAGGTACAAGGGCATTGACGGTATTTAAGTAAAGTTATAACATTTAGAACTTGTTTTTCTTCCAAAATTACAACTTTGACCTCCAATATCTCTGTAACCAGAAGGTTTCCAGGTGGTCCAAAACAAAAATAAAATCGCAATACATTTCCAAAAAATATTAAGACACATGTTTTTTGCTTTTTTCACGTAACTCGTGTGACGTAACATTTGAGTACGTACATTTTTTACTCAAAAGTGACGTCACAAGCGACATCTTTGACACGTTTTATCTTCGTAATTTTTTATTCATTTAATAAAACAAAAAACACGTGTCCAATATTTTTCGAAAATATATCTGACGGACTTGACAGAATCATATTTTTTTTTGTCAGTCATCATTCCTATGACGGGGAAGATCAAGTGCCTCTTGGCTTCGGTAACGGTCGTTTTAATATAAGGCTTGCTATTTATATTATTACTAGCTGTTGCCCGCGGCTTCGCCCGCGTAAAGTTCGGTAACCGTCCCACTGGATCATATTAAAGGGATAAATAGTGTCCTAGGTACGTAATAATCCAGGTTATAAACTATCTATGTGCCAAATGTCATAATCATCACAATCACCATCACTATCACAACCACCATCATTATCACAATCACCATCAATATCAGAATCACAATCACCATCACAATCACTATCACGATCACAATCACAATCACCATCACCATCACCATCACAATCACCATCGCTATCACCATCACTATCACCATCACAATCACAATCACCATTATCGTTAGCACAATCACTATCATCATTATCACAATCATTATCATCGTAATCACAACCATTATCATCATAATCACAATCATCATCATCACAATATCCATTCTCGTTAACAAAATCATCATCATCATTACCACAAACACCATCACTGTCACAATCACCATCACAATCACAATCACCATCAATATCACGGTCACAATCACTATCACCATCACCATCGCTATAACCATCACAATCATAATCACTATCACAATCACTATCACAATCACTATCACAATCACAATCATCATCATCGTAATTACAATCATCATCATCATTATCACAAACACCATCACTGTCACAATGACTATCACAATCACAATCACCATCACCATCACTATCACAGTCACAATCACTATCACAATCACCATCACAATCGGTATCACCATCACAATCACCGTCACTATCACTATCACAATTACCATCACCATCACAATCACCATCACAATCACAATCACCATCATCGTTATCACAATCATCATTATCGTTATCACAATCATCATCACCATCGGTATCACCATCACAATCACCGTCACTATCACTACCACAATCACCATCACCATCACAATCACCATCACAATCACCGTCACTATCACTATCACAATCACCATCACCATCACAATCACTATCACAATCACCATCACCATCACAATCACCATCACAATCACCATCATTGTTATCACAATCATCATCATCATTATCACGATCACCATCACTGTCACAATCACAATCACTATCACCATTACAATCACCATCACCATCTCCATTACCATTACTATCACCATCACCATCACCATCACTATCACCATCACTATCACAATCACTATCACGATCACCATAATATCACAATCACCATTACTATCACCATCACCGTCATTATCACCATCACCATTACTATCACAATCACTATCACCATCACTATCACCATCACTGTTATCATAATCATCATCATCAGTATCACAATCATCCTCATCGTTATCACAATCGTCATCACAATCATCATCATCGTTTTCACAATCATCATTATCGTTATCACAATCGTCATCACAATCATCATCATCATTATCACAATCATCATCATCGTTGTCATAATCATCATCATCATTATCACAATCATCATCATCGTTATCACAATCATTAGCATAATTATCACAATCATCATCATCGTAATCACAATCATTTTCATCGTAATCGCAATTATCATCATCGTAATCACAATCATCATCATCGTAATCACAATTATTATTATCGTAATCACAATCATCACCATCATCATCATTATCACAATCACCATCATCGTTATCACAATCATCTCAATAAATCAACAATAACCCTGTATAGAAGTCGAATCCGCCATCTTCTGGATCTCAAAATAAATGCTATTTTCGTAATCAGCACCCCTGATAATCTCGGTATCGACACCCATATTGATTTTTAGACATTTCAACCCCATCGCACCCCAACAGGGAATGAAGGCATTTCAGGTCCACCACATTAAATCTTAAAATCGCTGTTTTTGTGATACACCCGACCCGATACACCATACAAACAATACCGATGTTGATTTTCAGACTTTGTTACCCCATTTCCCCCTTTAGGGGTTGAATTCTGAAAAACCCTGAAACACAAAAGTTAACTCATTTATCGATAGGAGTACTCCTGTGAAATTTCGAATAAAACAGTCTTACCTAATCTTGTTTCCCCATACAAACTTTTGACTCCCGTTTCATCCCCTTAGGGGGTAAATTTTGAAAAATCCTTTCTTAATGCACCCCTCATAAGGAACGTTTGTGCCAAATTTGGAATCTTTAGACTCAGCGGTTTGGGCTGTGCATTGATTTTTAGACTTTGTCACCCCATTTCCCCCTCTTAGGGGTTGAATTCTGAAAAAACCTGAAACTCATGTCTACTCATTTATCAATAGGAGTACTCCTGTGAAGTTTTTAATAAAATAGTCTAATTAATCTTGTTTCCCCATACAAACTTTAGAGCCCCGTTTAACCCCCTTAGGGGGTGTACCCCTTTCTTAGTGTACCCCTAGACTACTTCAGGAACATATGTGCTAAATTTGGGATCTCTAGACACAGCGGTTTAGGCTGTGCATTGATTTTTAGACTTTGTTACCCCATTTCTCCCTCTTAGGGGTTGAGTTCTGAAAAACTCTGAAACCCGTTTCTACTCATTTATCAAAAGGAACACTACTGTGAAGTTTCAAATAAAATAGTCTAACTAATCTTGTTTCCCCATACAAACTTTGGAGCCCCGTTTAACCCCCTTAGGGGGTGAATTTTGAAAAATCCTTTCTTAGTGCACCCCTAAACCACATAAGAAACCTACTTGCCAAATTTGGAATCTGTAGACCCATCGGTTTGGGCTGTGCGTTGATAGATGAGTCAGTCAGTCAGTTTCTTCTTTTATATATTTAGATGGTATGAGTCCCCGGACGAGCTCATATGACTGATGCAAGAGCTCTGTTCCTACCTACTTCAATCATGGTGTCCCTGTTGAGGTGTCTAATCTTGATTTTAACTTTTGACAGGTGGGGATGACTGGCTTGCCGTGTCATATGACGATGAGAGAGGTGAGTTTTCCTCTACCATTTTGTCTTTACTCCTGATAATCGTGTTCAGGGTTGTTGCTGATGCAGGTTTTTACTGTATCAGCGGATGCTGATGCTGATATTGATTTTCCAGACCAATATCAGCAGATGCATTATTTAATTACATAATTAAATAAAATATAGGGTGTAAACAACCTCATCACGAAGCCGTCAACCAAGCATTCTGTACATCAAACTAAGTAACTTCACGCAAAAGAGATTGCTGGGATACGAGTTTTTTTTTTTGGGGTGATAAATTATGTTTTGTGGTAGAACTCAATGTAACGCACTCAAAACATTGTGCTGATGGATGGATTGAAAAGAACGGGGGTCGTGGAGGTGTTGAAAGTAAAAATCTTACATTAAAAACTTATATTAAAAAAAAAAATTAACAAAAAGTTGGAACTTTGACCACCAATATCTCCGTAACTAGAAGGTTCCCAGGTATGGTGTAGAACAAAAAAAATCTCGCAATGACGAGGAGAACAAGTGCCTTTCGGCTTCGTTATGAGGTGTTTTACACCCTTTATGTAGGTACTCATTCCTTACTTATTCTTATCTTCTCTTTATCCATTCTTGTCACTCGAATCCACACAGCCATCTAAATATATTCGCTCCATGTAAAATACTGGTATTCAGCTACATCCAGTTGGTTTGGAAACCGGCACCAATAAGCATGACGACAGTATCAAAAAATTGCAAATCTATTTAGTCCGTCAGTTAGAGTATTGGAAATTAATGGACACGTATTTTTCGTTTTTGTAAATCAATGAATATTGACAAAGATAAGACGCATCAAAACTCGGGAGTTCGGGGGAGGGGCTCGTGACGTCAGAACTAGCTAAAAATTATACCTAGGCGTGACGTATTGAAAATTTTAAAAGCGTCATATCTTCGTCAATTTTGATTTACGTAACAAAAGAAAAAACACGGGTCAAATATTTTCTGATAATCTAAATGACGGACTAATTAGTTTTTTTTTGTCGTCTCGCCTATTTAGTTAGGACAAGGTTGCCACGATGAGTCGGCTAGCTAATCTGTTCCTTTCAGAAACGCGTGTTTGTCGTGTTTATATATTCCCTTTGTGTCATTTACAAGTATTTAAGGAGTAAAGGAGGATAGTTTACTAAAGGAAAAAACAGTTTTAATTATAAATTTTCTCACAATATTTATTTAAAACAATTTATGTTATAAATTAATTCTTATTACAGTCTAATAGTTATTTACTTCATAGTCATAGCTTAGTGGTGTAAACGTCGGAGTGACAAGTCACAGGTCTGGAGTTCAAACCCAAGCCACGCACCTCTGATTTTGAGGGTTCCGTACCCAAAGGGTAAAAACGGGACCCTATTACTAAGACTCCACTGTCCGTCTGTCTGTCACCAGGCTGTATCTCATGAACCGTAATAGCTAGACAGTTGAAGTTTGCACAGGTGATGTTGCCGCTATATCTACAAATTAATACTAAAAGCAGAATAAAATAAATATTGAAGTGGAGCTCCCATACAACAAACGTGATTTTTTTGGTCGTTTTTGCTCGATATAACGGCAACAGGTAGACGCTTGAAATATCCACTGAATATATAGTTGTATATTCACATTAAAATAAATAGTTAAATTAAAATAAAATAAATATTTAAGGGGGGCTCCCATACAACAAACGTGATTTTTTTGCCGTTTTGTCTAATGTTTTATAGATAATGGTACGGAGCCCTTCGTGCGCGAGTCCGACTCGCACTTGGCCAGTTCTTCCCATTCATGTGCGTATTGCATTATTATCACTTGTTTCGGTGAAGGAAACATTGTGAAGAAAGAAACCAAACCAGCATGCCTGAGAGATATTTCTCGACGGCATGTAAAGCCAGGTCAGATGCTCATAGGCGGGTTATAAACGCTGACACCAGGTTAGGCAGTAAACACTCGAAAAGAAAGAATTCTCATGTTCTTATTCATTTTCAGACACCACCTCCATCCAGTGAAAATTTGCCAGCAAAATTTGATCCAACCTGCCCCAAATGTATCAAACGTAAAAAGAGAATTGAAGAAGAACGAAAACGAGCAAAGCTGCACCTTTGCAAAAAGTGTCGGGAACAGCAAAGTCGAAGGGAATCTAAAAATAACTTGAATCGGGTTAGTAAACAGAAAATCCCGAAGCCCAGAAATCAGCAAACTAGATGTAGATCCTTTTGTAGGATCTTCAAACCTTGCATTATTAGGTCGAACAAAGGTTTCCAATGCTTTCTAACGGCCGAAACGAAGAGCGTTTCGACAAGCAAGTCCTCTGATTATTTATCGTATGTGGCCTCACAAGACATTACAACTCCGAACATAGATATCATTATAAAGGACAACATTAACCAAGAAAAAATTGTTTTAATGTCTAAATCATCACACAAAAGAAGGGTTTCCAAGAAACCTGCGTCTCTAAAGTCTGATGCGAATTATTCTGGACAACCGGATACGGACACCGGAGCATGCGTGACAAGATACAACAGTTTTATGTCGGTGGAACATGAACCGATGGTCGAATGATGTTTTTTTTTTGGGAAATCGTGAGAATATCGTTTATGTTCATGGAAAATTGAAGGTTAATCGTTTAGCGCCATTTTGAAAGGCCCTACCATAGCTTTTTGTGTATTATATTTTGTAATAAATTGTTGGTGCTCAATTTATTCTTGTATTTTATTTGGTTTACTTTAACCAGCTTTAATCCGTGAAGAGTAGGCAGAGGGACCTATCCAATTTAAAAAAATCTTTTATTGGCTTACCAGAAGGCTACACTATTCGTGGCTGCTTTGCTTAGGGTATTAATTTTACGAGGTGTAAACAACCTCATCACGAAGCCGTCAACCAAGCATTCTGTACATCAAACTACGACTATTTTTTTTGGGGTGAAAAATCATGTTTTGTGGTAAAACTCAATGTATCGTACTCAAAACATTGTGCTCATGGATGGATTGAATAATACGGGAGTCGTGGAGGTGTTTAAAGTAAAAATCTTACATAAAAAAATTGTATTAAAAAAAAAAAAAACTTGTCAAAAAGTTGGAACTTTGACTCCCAATATCTCCGTAACCAGAAGGTCCCCAGGTATGGTGTAGAACAAAAAAATGATCGCAATGACGGGGAGAACAAGTGCCTCTCGGTTTTGTTAAGAGGTTTTTTACACCCTTTATATATTTATAGCATGCCTATAAGACGAGCTATCACAATTTAAGCGGACAAAGTCGCGGGCGAAGTGCAAGTCACTATCACTATCATCCATCACATCACATAATTATTATAAAACAAAGTCGCCCGCCGCCGCCGCGTCTGTCCATAAGTAGGTATGCTTACATCTTTAAGGCCCTTCTAACCCTAAAGTTAGCAACTCTATTTGTGGTGGTTCAAGCTTCGTTTGAAATACTGATAGAATAAAGTTCTAATCAGCTTGCACTACAAAGCGGTTGTTACGTCAGTCACTGCGGCCGAATAGTGCGAAATGAGTGGTTTTTTGCGATTTACAAAAAATCTATTGATTGGACTAAAACAATAAAAATAAAACACAAGACCTGCTTTATAGTTAGTTCAGTTAGTATGCGAAGTTTCATGATCTAATTTGAAGTACTTTTTGAATAACAGCGGTTTATTGTTCGATTTGGTTTTTTTTTCTATCGAGAAAATTTTTATTTTTTTTTATTTTATTTATTCGGGAAAATAAACAGTTATACATTAAAATCTTACAATAAGTTATAAATATACAAGGTTTATAAATGTATAACCTACGACATTTTCCACAAAATATTTAAAAGTTATATGTAACAGTACGCTATTCTAATATTTTACATTTGAAAAGTAGTTAAAAGTGAACTTAAACATAGACATGCATGCAAACAACAAAAAAAGAGAGAGAGAGAGAGAATGAGCAAATATTATACTAAATTATTAAACTAACTATTATATTCTAAAATTATTTTTTTGGTAAGGTTTCTAAATTTTTGAGCAGAGACAAAGAAGAAGTCGATGTCTTCAAAGATCTTATTATATTGGTTGGTAAGGCGGCGTAAGGGTGCTCGCAAGCCCGCGTTTGTGCGACAAGAACTTACTGCAAATAAAGGTCTTGCGCGCACCCCACGGCATATAGTTGTTCTGGGTACTACGTAGCTGATTTTGTTGCGAATATCAATACAGTCATAAGTATTACACAGATCAAACAAGAACATTGTTTCCAACATAGTACGTCTAGCCTTTAAACTTTGCAGGTTATACTTCTGCAAAAGGTTATTGTAGGATGCATAGGTACGATGGCAACGAAAATGCATGGCCTTTAAAAATTTTCTCTGTACCTTTTCGATCATATCGGAATATTTACCATAGTGAGGATTCCATGCGGAAACAGCATACTCTAGCTGAGAGCGAACTAACGACCGATACAAATACAAATAGGTAGAGGACCGGGTAAATACTGTAGCCGTTCTCATGATGAAACCGAACATACGGAAGGCATTATTAACAATTTTGTTAATATGGGAATCTAAATGTAGTTTGTCATCCAACAGAATTCCAAGATCACGGACCAGAGTTTCTCTTTTTAGATTTTCGTCTTTTAAGGTGTAGGGATATAGTATTTTATTTTTATTTTTGGTAAAACTAATGACATGACATTTGGATACACTAAGTTGAAGTTTATTGCGTGTACAGTAAGCCGAAAACGCATCTAAGTCTTCCTGCAAGAGTGAGCAATCACGACGGCTTTTAATAGACCTAAATATTTTAATGTCGTCAGCGTACAACAGTAATTTTGAATTTGTAAAACATTTGTCGACGTCATTGATGAATAAAATGAATAGGAGAGGTCCCAAAATGGAACCCTGTGGTACTCCAGAAGTAACATCTACAGTGGTAGAGCAAAAACCATTTATTACAACTCTCTGTGTTCTGTTGCAAACATATGAATAAAACCATCTTAGCAAGTCCCCACGTATCCCGTTAAACGCAATTTTCTGCAAAAGCAGTTCATGGTCAACTTTGTCAAAGGCTTTCTTGAAATCAGTATATATGGTATCTGTTTGAGTACGGGCATCCAAGTTGTTAAACAAATAATCTGCGAAAGTCACCAGGTTCGTCGCGGTTGATCTCTTTTTGACAAAACCATGTTGCTGTGGTAATAGAATGCTGTGAAGTAGAGGGTACACTTTGTCGTGCACTAATCTCTCGAAAACCTTTGACAAAGCTGACAATATAGAAATTGGTCGATAGTTCTCGACGTCATGCCTGGGTCCTGACTTGTAGACCGGGGTTATGTTTGCGAGTTTCCAAGCTTGTGGAAATATCCCCTTTGAAATGGATAAATTAAAAATGGTATGCAATGGTATACAGAGATTAGTGGCAGTCTTCTTAATAAAGATTACTGGCAAACCATCTGGGCCAGGTCCTTTTGAAGGGTCTAATGACTCGAGCCCTCTCAGTACATCAGCCACTGAAAATTCAATGTCACTTATAAGCGAGCAGGCAGGGGAGCAGTCGGTATGCGAGAAAAGTTTATGGAATCGTGTTTTCGTCACACATAGGACGTAGCATTAATCCTCAACTTAACCATATAAGTATTTATTTCAAAATGAATGTTGCAGTATTTTAGGAGTAACGGAGGATCATGCTAAGCCATTTTAGGGATAAATAGCCCTTAAAACTACGCAACGGATTTTGATGCGGGTTTCTATAATAGATAGAGTGATTCAAGAGGAAGGTCTTAGTATATAATTGGTGGGCGGGCAAAGCCACGGGCATCAGCTAGGAAATAAATAAAATCACTTTTCCATCCGTCTGTCAGAGGATTTTTACGAAATCAGTTAATATAACGTCGATAAAGTACCACAACAAAGGGCTTGGAAGATTTTTGTATGAAGCGTGGCCGGATTTTCTTCCGCCATTTTTTTTTTTTTTTTTCGTCAGTTAGTATAACGTCGTTATAGTACCACAACAAAGGGCTTGGAAGATTTTTGTATGAAGCGTGGCCGGATTTTCTTCCGCCATTTTTTTTTTTTTTTTTAAATTAACGGTCACGCATTAGACCTATATTAATCGATATTAAAAATTCAAACCCCTTAGACGTTGGATGTTTAAATGATAATCCTATTCTCAACTCTTTAATAGTTCCCAGAGTGATTAATATTAATGAAGGGTTCACATTAATAAGTCATTAAAGTTGTACCTAATTAGAGTAATCTTCTTAGCGTTAGGTAGAGGTGTACCAAACAGTTCACCCACATTACGCCAGGTATGTTTTTGGTCCAATGTAATAGAGACAATTGCCATCAATCGGGCACAAATCGAGACTTCCTGGCTGCTACTGAGAAATTCCTGAGTGAAAAACTCAATAACACTCTGCCCGACCTGGGAATCGAACCCAGGGCCTCATGCTCAGCAATCGTGCTTGCGACCACTTAACTGAAAAGCCGGAAGCCGCCGAAAGCCGAAAGTAGCCTGAAAATAGAGGATTTATTTTTATTATTAACCACTAACGAGACACTCTCCAACATAGTTTGGAAAAAGCAGATGCTGATAAGACTGTTTAAACAAGTGTAAATAGGGTAGATGACAAAAAAAAAAAATAGTCCGTCAGATAGATTTCTAAAAAATATTTGACACATTTTTTTTTTTTCACGTAAACAAAAAACGAAGACGATACAGTGCATCGAAAACTCGTGTGACGTCACATTTGAGTACATTTTTTACTCAAATGTGATGTCACAAGCTCATGATCTTTGACACGTTTTATCTTCGTCAATTTTTATTAATTTGATAAAAGAAAAAAACACGTATCCAATATTTTTCGATAATCTAACTGACGGACTAAACAGAATCATATATTTTTAGTCAGTCATCATCCCTATTATGACCAGAGCTAGAAACATGGACGAGGGACAAGGATATGCTGTATTTCAGGATCGTCGCAGGCGTTCTGTAATTTCTGTCTACCCTCACGAGAAAAAAGGCGTGACTATGTATGTGTTGCCAGCCGAACCCGATTTCAGGCTAAACTGGTTTGTCCCATTTTTATCGTTAATTCATTTACACACATATTTTTAACATTTTTAAATATTTCTTAGTAAAAGTATTCAGGGTTAGTTTTCAATGACCAGCCAAAATTTAAAATTAAGATCTAGATATCAAACCAAAAGTGCATTTTAAATATTCTTGTCGAAAAATATAAAATAAAATAATAGCATTCATTTGAAAGTGTCCTAAAATTTCCTAAATCATAAACCTAGTGGGAATCAATGCACTTGTGTGCGTGCATGCACCGCCAAATGTATGTGTGTGCTAACTGCTACCTATCTAGGCTGTTGAACTGAATTGTGCTGTTGTAATATCCACACTTTTGCTTTTTTAGTCGTGGATAAGAATAATAAATAATAAAATAAATAGACATCGCTGGACATTACACACAGTGCCATCTAGTGCCACACAACGAGGCTTGTGTCAGAATGAAATTTTATTAAAAAAAATGTTGTTTTTTTTCATGATATCGAAAATTTTATAGATTCTAAACCATTTCTGAAAATTTGGCCGGTCATTGAAAACTAACCCTGTTTAGCAAAACATCTAAGTATATAAAACAGTAGCCCACCAGCGCTGGGAACAGTGTGTGTCTCATTAATTATTATGACCTCATCAAACGCGGTAAATACCTTTTCCTCAATACAACTTTGAATGATGCATTTCTGGGGTTTTCCTTTTAAATACAAAACAAGTTTCAGTTGTATAATTACTGTATAATAAAGTACTTTTAATACTGTAACCTAGTTCTGAGCATGATAAAATACGTATGATTTTCTTACAATTTAAATGACACATCATCTGGCGGTGGCCGGTAGCGCAGTGGCCGAGTGATTGATTGCTATGATGCGTGTCTCAGCTTCGATTCCCGTTCGGAACGAATACTTGTATTATGGCCTACAAGTAGTCCGGGTCTGGCAGTTTGTGTATGTGGGTTTAAACACTGTTTTAAACTTTTATTGAAAGAGAAAAAAATAGAAAGAGAGATTGATATAGAGGGTAGACAGATTTGTCTGCTCCTAACAATTAATTTTCCATCCACCCGCATTCTCCAGTCAACCCGCGATCATGGCGCTTGCAACAGCGTCGAAATATCGGGAGCTCAAAACAAATAGTAATCACGGAAAATATCCCATAAGTGACAATATAAGTTTATGTGAGTCTAGATGGTTTTAAACGCACCCCCGTTATAGGAGAAATTCCTAGTGTGGGGCAAAGATAAACAAACTCTCTTATTGTCTGCATGGCGAGCACATTCTGCCACAGGGATCTTTCTTGGTGGCAGATTTGATGGAGTCTGTCCATGGGGTCGGTGATCTACCACTGAACCACGTGGTCCAAGGCACGCGTTTTTCGACTCTATCCTGAATCACAAACGCTCCATGGAATATTTGTTGGGGGTAACGTGTCTAAAGAATTTGAGGATTCGTACCTAATGGGGAGACACAGGCAAAGATAATCTAAGATGGCGCCGCCATAGCTGGTGTCAATCTGACCAATGAGGTTAAGCTATTTTGAAATATAAAATGACATTACCACATTTTCAACCAATGACGATGTTGGGTACCAGCTATGCTAGCGCCATAAGTTCCATTTTCCTTCGCCATTGCAAAAGTGACGACAGTCTTTGTTTAATAAAATACAGAAGTCCGAATATATCTGGGTATTGCACAAACCATAAAGTGCGTACTTGTTTTTTGCAATGGACATAAAAAGTTGGCAACACTAGTTTGATATTACAACTATTTTGTCAAGAACGAGCTATACGAGAATAACATCTTCGACAAAACTGTTTATCAGACCAGAGAATCCAGTCTAGGCAGTAGCCGTGACAACTGACAAGTAATTAATCACCTACAGCTGGTTGAGTACAAGTTTAATAGATAACAAAGTGAAGGAAAAAGTTACCAGTTTTATAAGTAACGCCTGTAGTCCCCGGTTAGGCAGAGGAGTACTTATATAAGTGGGTACATCTACAATTCTACACTAATAATAATATAAAGAGAAAAGATTCGTATGTTTGTAAAAGGGTTGCCAACTATATCGTTAAAAACAGTATTTTACTGTTTTTCACTACATTATACTTTTTACTGTTGAAAAAAAATAAAGTATACAAAATACTGTTTTCAGCATCAAAATTTTCGGTAGGTAATGAATGCAAAGTGGCGCGCACAGAATAAATAGTACAAATGTGGCGGGAAGACTGAAATGAGTTTATTAAAAAATGAGCTCCTCATTTATTTTAATTTTGATTGTGGCAAGGCTTAACAGGCTTTTAGAAATAATACAAAATCGATAACTTGTGCGGGAAGCACTAAAAATATATGTCTTAAAAACATAAAAAAAAATACTGTTAATTTTTCTAAAATACTTTTTATTTCTTCAGACCCAAATATACTTTATTTCTTGTAAAAAATGTTGGCAACCCTAAGTTTGTAACGAATAAACTCAAAAACTACTGGACCGATTTCAAAAATTCTTTCACAGTTAGTATGCTTCATTTTTTCTGAGTACACTTACTTACTTGGCTATACTTATTACTAGAAAACTGGGGAGGAATTTCGGGGAAGAATTCCGGGGAATTAGGAGAACATAAATGTCCACCTGTGTGAAACCGGGACGGGCCACATTTTCTCATGGCACAAACCACAGATCGCCATCGAAATTTTAAAATTCTCAAAAAAAAGAACTTTAAAATGCAGGCTGGTCCAAAAAGTGACGTCGACAGCTTTTAAAAAATAATTCTAACTCGAAAACTAAATAAAAAATCACAGAAAATTCACGGGGTAGTTTCGCATACCCCTGGGCATGAGGAATCTATTTTTTATGACTTCATTTAAAAAAAAAGGGTGGTTGTCCCAACCTATCCGTAAATTTCCAGCTCCCAATTCATTTCGTTGCGGGATTCAAGCCTTAGGAATCCTTCCTCCGTCTTTCTTACAATCGTCACTGATACCAAGACGGTGGCGGTCACGGTGGAAAAAACGGTCTTGATCAGATTATGATGTGTGACTGACATTTATTAAGAAAGGAATTTGTGGCCTTCTCGCCGGCCCGGTTGTGCCCTGAGTTCCCACTTTTGGCGCCTGCGACCCTGATCATCTCTTTAAAGGTTTATCTCCATAAGTAGGCTGGGTTTCTTTTCTCTCCAAGCTTACCGCATGCCCCGTTTGTCCTTTTCCCGATTACCTAGGTATCCGGCTCGAAGGTAGCTGGAGAGAGACTTTCCACCAAATTATGTTTTACACGTCTGAATTTAAGGGTCATTATTTTGGTTAACTAACTACTAAAAAATCTTGATTAAATTAGAAAATATTTGAGGATATTTGATAATCCATTACGCGGCCTAATGACCGATTGGCGGTCATCAACAGGGTCATTATCTAAATCATTGCTTAATGCTATCCAACCAATTAACATGTCTATGTGATCGAGAACAATTTCCAAGAGACACACTAGCTGTTCAACGTAGTCGCATTATAAAGTATGCTTATGTGTATATTATGCGAGTAACAAAACCTTGAAGGCTCAGTTCGCGCGAGATTCATTTACACATAGGACGTTTCCTTATAAAACGCACTGCCGTGTGAAACCGTATGAAAAACATGAATTAAAAAATAAATCAGACCATAAATTTAAAAGTTTTGACAGCATTTTTGGCGCGAATTGGCTTTTTAGGTTATGATTTTATAAAAAGCTTTTGTTATTTTGGAAAAAAAAAGATTTCCAAAATGAATTTGAGCGTGTGCCTAGTTTTGTTTTGTTTTATAAAAGTGATGTTATTACAAGGAACGGGTTCAGGCAATGACGGAAACTGTAAGTACTTTGTCTCTCTTTGTTTAAGTACCTACGTTTTTTTTTCTGAAGCAATGTGCTGAGCAAGCGTATAACCTTGTTGTTCCTAAGATTGAATAAATATTTTTTGTTTGTTGATTGTCTGCATGTATTTAAGTAACTGGTTAAAACATATCAGCCAGCCACAAAAAATATCATTACAAAGCAGATGGCTTATCGTGGCGCAAAAAACTTGCAAAAATGACCTCAGAGGTGTTATAACGACATTGACTTTACTTGAAAAACGTTTTTGCGTATAACGGAGATCAACTTTTTGCTCTCAGTTATTTAGAAAAGAATTTTATTGATTCGATCTCCTGTTGTAAAGCAAAACCTTGAAAAATTATTTCGAGGAAAAAGAAGAAGAAATCCAAAAGCAAATAAAAAATAAAAAAAAACGTTATTTTAGATCATTAAACGTCCATTGCATCTCTATAATGATGATGTTATCGAATCCTGCAATATTGACAACCAAAAGACAACCGCAGAAATAGAAAAAACAGAGACAAAAAAAACTAGTTTTATTTTTGTAAAACACCATTTACTTAACAAGTTTTATTTAATCTAGTTTGAGCACCTTTGCAGACTACCTATTCATAGTTCTGTTGCTTTTCTTCGTATTCCCATCCCACGTAACTTGTCCAACTGAATTTTTTAAATTATTATAATACATTATTATTATCGCAGTTCAGTCTATGCTAATTTAATTAACGTCAGTCCTTTTAACGGTCGGTAATTCGGTATATTTGAGGTCTACAATCTACAATAATCTACCTGAGTCAACACATAATTTATTTGACTTTGATGGTTTTGTATACGAGATACGCAGTCGATCCATGTAAAATACTGGTATTCAGCTGCATCCGGTTAGACTGGAAGCCGACCCTGTGGCCAATGATTCTGTGATAATAAGTGGTTTTTTTTTTATTAACTTCATTACTTTTAATCTCTTCATCATTTTAACACAAAAAAAACATTGAACTTTTTACACAAGACGATTAAAAACTTAAATCTCACATTTATGACGTAGTGGAAGTTCTTCAAAATAACCTGTTTCGTATAATACTTAGGTCGTTGAAAAAACCCAATCAACATTGATGCAGCAATTCTCGAGGTAACCGGTCAAGTTCGTAGATTTATTAATTACATACGTACGATTAATTTAGCGAATTCTGCCTGTTTCTTAGAATGCCGTGCTCTTTTCCTTGATCGGGGGGATTTTTAAGATCCTATAACACACATACACATCACGCCTGTAATCCCGTAGGGTTACGCAGAGGTGTAAGTAGGTACACCCGTATTTCGGGTGTATTCCCGTTGGCCCCACCGCCCATGTAGGTACTGCCCATAACTAGCACAACTGTACTAAAACTAGGTACTCGAGCGTATACAATGTTTTTGAGTAGTATTCTAGTACTCAAAAATACGGTGGGGCTAACGGAAATAATTTTTAATTATTTTAACCAATTCCCGCTGGCCCCACCAGTGGGGCCAACCAGAATTATTTTTAAAAATTGTTTCGCTTGTCATCACTGGTGAACAAGAAGCTGGTGGACATTGGGAATCATCGATAACATAACCATGAGGTAATCAAGCCAAATTATATTGTGTATTTAATACGGCAGAACCACAATAGTGATTAGAACGATAATATAAGTGTAGGGTACCTTTAAACTGCTCCAGGTAGGGTTGCCAAATGTTCACGTAGCTCAGTGTCCGAAATGCAAGGGAAATTCTAAATTTTCTGGAGTTGTCGAAAATTTTAAAAGGGGAACTGACCAGTGTTACTCGGACTCGATTCTAGAGTAACCATCTCTGAAAATTTGGCCGGTTATTGTTTTTTTTTTTTTTTCTAAGTATGGCATCTCGCAGTTCAGTCAGGAGACTGGCTACTGCTTAACCGGGCTAGTCCTGTGGATGCCTTGAATTTAAGGCCTCCAGCCAGGGGCATTACTAAAAACTAAGCGACTACGCACTAAGAGCACCCCCACGTCGCGCCGGACCTCGGCGGCGAGGTCGGAATGTTGCCGGTCTGTATTTGTATTTCCTACGAATGAACGGTACTGGTGTCTTTGCTACTTTCCTGTAAGAGGGTGATAGCATCGTCGGGGGTGACAAGAGTATGCCTTGGACGCCGGACTGAGCTGATACGCGATGGGTCGTATCGGGCGGCCGGCCGATGCGATCAGGGGGTTTCTATGCTTAATAGCTGAGTCGAAAAAACGCTTTGCAAGACGTTTCATGAATTGCTGTATGGTAGGGATACGGAGGTCTAAGTGAAGACTGTCATTACGGACATACGGGGGCGCACCGGTGATTTTCCGGAGGAAACGGTTCTGCAAGGTCTGCATTCTATGGATGTGACGGGGATGGGTATGGGCAAATACGAGGGCCGGTTATTGATAACTAACCCTGTATAGGTACAGTACAGCACTTCTAACAAAAACACTATTTTTTTTTCAATTTTCTGGCAGATAGCTGATGTTAGGGCTACTTTTATAATTTTAGAATAATGATTAGGGTTCCGCGCAAAAAAACTAAAACACTTGACATAGGGCATTATTATTTTTAAAATCGACATATTTACGTATCCACCGCGCAGTGGTGCTAGACCCTCCTCAGGGATTTTAAAATTGAAATTAAAATCTATGACCTTTGTTTTGATCTTTGATCTCTTTGACCTTTCTTTGGTGAGTCGATGATATTTGCCGGTTACATCAGTAGTAACCGGCAAATATCATCGACTCACCAATCCTGGAGCAAGCACTGTACTTGCAAATCTACAATGTCTCAATGGGTAGAGCCTTCTAAAATGATCATAAAATATACAATTTAAGACGCAACTGGTTAAGAAGACTCCAATGCATTTAGGGAAAAGTTAAGTATACTGATGGCATGGCAGTGTGTACAAACTAAGCAGTTTTAATACCTGTCTGTCTAATAGTATGCTGAATCTACAACGCAAATTACATACAATTTACATTTCTGGATTGGTTAGAACCTTTTTTTAGTTAGGCCGTATTGTTACACTCTTGAGCAAAGGCCTCTCTCCGTTCCTTCCAATTCTCACGATGGTGTTATTTTTGTGTAATCCAGGGTAGCCCGCGAAATTCATTTTTTTTTTACGTTTTTTGCAATTTGCACGCCAGTGCTAGGTTGTATGTTGATTAAAATATTGTTCGCGATTGTTAGACGTCTATGTAGTTATGGAATTATAATCATCAAAATAATTAATACAACCCTCCAAGCGGATAAAGGTGCAGGAATGACTTTGACCGTGAGAAAGTAATTCCTGCACCGTTATGAGCTTGGAGGGTTGTACTGATGATTTTGATGACTATAATCCTAAACTACATACGTCTGACAGTCGCGAGCAATATTTTAATCAACATACAACCTAGGACTGGCCTGCAAATTGCAAAAAACGTAAGAAAATTTAAATTTCTAATTCTAAAATGAACATAACAATTCGCTTGTAATCCCCAAAGTTCAATACATCCATCAGCACCGTAAAACGTGAGATTTTTCACCAAAAAAAAAAACATTTCTCAGTTACCTATATTTTTTGCGTAGGGTTACTTAATTTCATGTAGGTACAGAATGCTTGGTTGACGACTTCGTGAAGGGTTCGTACACCTTTTATAACGTTCCCGTGTCGTGTGGCGTGTGATAATCTCTACTTCTATAGGCCGCTGGCAGTTGCTACAATAGTACATAATATTGAAGTAACTTCACAAGTTGCTATTTAATAAGTAAACAACAATTTAAAACAACGTCCCATTATTTGCAAACATCTTATTTCGTGTTATTTCAAGCGAGGCAGTTTGACCGCAGTACACTCGGAGACCTTCAAAACTCGTTATAATGTCAAAATATTCATAGACAAACTGCTCTAGGACTCGAGTTAGAGTTTACACGTTTTTGTTCGTCTGAGAATTTTAGATATCATTGTCTGATTATTATTCCAAATGCGAAAGAGTTATAATCAATGTGTTTGCAGTTTTTATCAAAATCCGTTCAGTAGTTTCTGAGTGAAAGAAAAATAAAAATCGATCCTGACAAACTTTCTGTTTCCTGTTTCTTGTCTCGGAAAGCACGTTAAGCCGGCTATCATTTATAGATCTTTGACATTCTTTACAAGTAGTCAGTGGTCTGAAAGTCTGATAACCGTCTTATCAAGGTGTACCCAGTACTCTAACTAGCTTGTGGAGGTCAGATAGGCAGTCGCTCCATGCATATGCTGGTATTTAGCTGCATCTGGTTAGACGAAGCCGACCCCAACATAGTTGGTGTAAGTTGATGATGACAAGTTTGTGCGCAGATACAGGTGCACTCTCTATTTCTCATAGTCCTCTATTTCGGAAAGTGGGTTGTTTTGGGTGGGGGTCTTTTTAACGGAAAGTGGGTGCTCAACCTGCCCTGACTGCGGTCCGTAGCACCGTGCCAAAAACGAGCGCACCATCTACAGACCTGCTTGAAGGAGGACTTTTGGCCGAAGGGTGTCGTTTATCGACTTTTCCGAGGACGGTTACGCGACACCACGCAACGTAACACGACGTCGACAATGTTACGTGAATAGTTTTAGTTTCTTATGGTTTTAATAATGTATTAGTTTATTGTTGTTATATGGTATTTTTGTGTATTTATATCTATGGGCCTTTTAGTTGCCTGATAATAAAATGATTATTATTATTATTATTATTTCTTATAATCCGACACGACCGGAGACCGATCACTCGTAGGACCAACGGATTAACGTGCTTTCCGAGGTACGGGGGTATCTAACCGCTAAGTTCCAAACTCCGGGCTACTTCTGAGAAATTCCTAATGGAAAAACCCAATAGCGCACTTCTTGCCCGACCCGGGAATCGAACCCAGGACCCCACGCTCAGCAGTCGCGCTTGCGAACACGAGACCATTAAATACCAGTAACTAATAAGTATACAAATACATTATGTAACATATACAATTATACACCTCATCATCTGACGACCCGAATGTCGCAGCGGTAGTAAGGCTGCCTAACGTTTTTAGGGTCCCGGCTTCGAATCCCGGTAGGAGCAAATGTTTGTGTGGTGAGCATGGATATTTGTTTCCCAGTCATGGATGTTTATATTTATAATAAGTATGTATTTACAAACAAAAAGTATCTATGTAGTATATCAACTATCTGGTGACCACGACACAAGCCTCGTTGCTTAGTGTGGCGCTGTGTGTAATGTCCAGCGATATTTATAATTTATTTATTTATATTTTATGGTTTGTTAGTACCTAGTTACTAAAATTATCGATTACTATCGCGTGTTAGGTAATCGATTTGTTGCAGTAATCGAGGTTCTAGCGGTACTGTGAATAAGTTACTACTTTATCTTAAAACGAAAAACTTTATTTCATTAATTGCCCGTTGCTCGGTATTATATAACCGGTCTTTTAAAATATGACACATCTCTAGAACAGCTGGAGCGATTTTGACGGATCTTTTTCTGGCAGATAGCTGGTGCTATAAGGAGTTACTTGGGCGTACTAGATCATAGAACCCTTGCAATAGGCATGACGACAGTATCGAAAAATTGCAAATCTATTTAGTCCGTCAGTTAGAGTATTCGAAATTAATGGACACGTATTTTTTGTTTTTGTAAATCAATGAATATTGACAAAGATAAAACGCATTAAAACTCGAGAGTGGGGGCTCGTGACGTCAGAACTAGGTAAATATTATACCTAGGCGTGACGTATTGAGAATTTTAAAAGCGTCATATCTTTGTCAATTTTGGTTTACGTAACAAAAGAAAAAACACGGGTCAAAATTTTTTTGATAATCTAACTTACGGACTAATTAGTTTCTTTTTGTCGTCTCGCCTATTGTTAAAAAAATCCGATTGAAATAGGGAAGTAGTATATTTTTATAATAATTTCACGTGAAAGAACGTCGCGGGAAAACGTTGCTAGTAAGTAGTAAGTATGATAAGACTCATACATCAACAGCAACTGAGTTTTTTTTTTGTGAAAAAATCTTTGACAAAATCATGGTTCAGACCCAGGACCTTACATTTAGCAAGCCTTTTGGCCAGAGAATGAGCAGACAAAGTTGTCAGTGTTGTTGGTCAACTTCGCATTTTTATGCAGACAATAGGCCAGACGACAAAAAAAAACTAATTAGTCCGTCAGTTAGATTATCAAAGAATATTTGACCCGTGTTTTTTCTTTTGTTACGTAAATAAAAATTGACGAAGATATGACGCTTTTAAAATTCTCAATACGTCACGCCTAGGTATAATTTTTACCTAGTTCTGACGTCACGAGCCCCCACTCCCGACTTTTGATGCGTTTTATCTTTGTCAATATTCATTGATTTACAAAAACAAAAAATATGTGTCCATTAATTTCCAATACTCGTAACTGACGGACTAAATAGATTTGCAATTTTTTGAAACTGTCGTCATGCCTATTAAACTCATCGTCTGACCTCCAAAGAGTTTCCTGTCTGATAAGAATCTTACGAAAGGCGTCGGGTAATCCCACAGACATTGAAATATCCTTATACTTAAAAGGCTATTATAGCAGTGTAAATGAATAAAAAACATATTATACGCACTGACTCATGAAGAACACAATCTATACAAACAAATAAAATTGAAGTCTCTGTTTGTAATTTTAAAATTATAGCTTTTTACTAAATGCATACGAAAGTATTAACATGTATATTTTTGTCTACCTGTCTGTCTATCTGTTTGTCCGTTTGTTCCGGTTTTCTCCGATTTTGACGGTACTATTTTGGTCCGTGGATGAAGATCACCCATTACATGCCGCGTCTCCGCTGTGCTTTGGAAAAAAAGGTCCCAGCTGTTATTTAGTAGATCTTTGACAATCGTTACAGGTAGTCAATGGCCCTAAACTCATTCAATCATGCAATCTTTCCAAGGGGTATCGTATTACCCAGTACTAACTGGGTAGAGGAGGTCAGAAAACCAGTCGCTCCATGTAAAATACTGGTATTCAGCTGCATCCGGTTAGAGTGGAAGCCGATCCCAACAAAGTTCGGAAAAGGCTAGGCAGATGATAATTGGCAAATAGTTCTAGAAACACTACACGTAGCTTTAAATAAATACACTTACAAATAAATCTCTGCAAGGTCGCGAACCGGATTTGGTCGTCTTTTTTTTTTGTTTGTGTACACAGAACTTTTTAAGTGGAGGTCTGTGTGTTAGTTTGTTTTATTTTGAGTCTGTGGTTGTCAAAAAAGGATATTTTTATGTTTTATAAGGAAGGTTATGTGTTTGGCCGCTGAGAGAATGCGTCCCTGACGTCTGTCAGTTGGTACATAAATTTAGCGCGAAATTATAACATTTATTGATAATTGATTTAATGATATCGATTTTAATAATATTATTTGTTAATAGGGTAAACATTGCAAAAAGGGTAATAATAGGTAAGTTATGTATGCTATAAGTTGTATAACATCACCAATAATACTAATACTCGCGACCTGTCAGGAACGCATTCTCTCAGCGGCCAAACGTTCTTTTCGCTTCCTGGGTTTGAAGTTAATACAAAAAATGGAGAGTCTTATCATAACAAAACATGAAGGGTTAGTCAGAGGTGTACTTAATAGTACACCCATATTATTTCGTGTAATAGGTGGCGACCCTATTGCCATCAACCACAAACCAGTCTCCGTGGCTGCTACTGAGAAATTCCTGATAGAAAAACCTAATAACACTTTGTCCGACCGGAATCGAACCTATAGGACCTCAAACTTAGTAGTCGCGTATGCGATCATTAGATCAACGAGCATGCATTTAGTGTTTACTTAGTCTTATTCTAGATTTCCGATTGCGGAAACTCTGTCTAACTAAAAATAAATGTGATTGTGTGTTGTTATTGGATGTGTTTGTGGTTGTTGTTGTTGTGTGTATGTGTTTGTTGTTGTGTTGTTGTTGTTGTTGGGATATTGACGTGGTCAGTTGTTGGTCAAAGTAAAGTGATTTTTTTGCCGTTACATTTCGCTAAATCTTGTGGTACGTTAATGGGAGCCCCCATTAAGTACCACAAGATTTAGCGAAATGTTTCGCGTGTGAATTTGCCACTAGAGGCGCTTGTGTAGACTAAGGTCCTCCAGAATGTCAGATGTCATAGAGTGTTCGCGCGTTGCGTGCTTTTTTATCACGTATTTATACTAATACTCACGATTGTGTTCTAGATTGAGCCATTCCTGATTAATTATGACTTGAAGATTTTAAGTAGCAACTTGGGATCGTAATTGTTAATACTTGGAGGTAAAATTATTTTAAAATGTTTCATGCTTGCTAATTTTAGGAAGAGTATTGTAAATATATATCTAAAGCTTACACTATGTTGTAATACATAATAAAATAAACGTTTGTAGGAAGTTATTGGTACTATAAAGTATTCAATATAATTATTGACAGGACCTTACTCGACAGTGCGCCATCTGGTGAGCTCAAAAACGATAGCCCCCATTGTATGCCATTGAAAAGTAGTAAGTTGTTTTGCGTTCACAATTCATGATTAATGGATCCCTAAAAACCTTTTTTTTCGACTCTTCTCAAAATTATTTATTTTATTTTATTGTCTCTAAACTTTCTTTTAATCCACTTTTAGGTCACCTTCTCAACCAGATGATAATAATATATAAACGCCCAATGATTCACCTCGCTTTCATTTCAACCAGTTTTTGCCAAAAGGGAAATGTCAATATTGGTTGCCATCTTGAAATTCTCGGTTTCAACTGACGTTTCGTAACGGGGAATTTTGTTTACCCCATAATTTTTATGGCTACATAGATTATGCAGTATGCACTAACATCATAACATCGCGCCTGTAATCGCTAAAGGGATAGGCAGAGGTGTACCTAATAGTATGCAGAAAAGCTCCCAGCGGGTCATCAACTACCATGGCCCACCTGGAAGACTCTAAACCGACTTAGAAGCCAGGTGGGCCGCTGCAGGTTAAACTTGGTCCGGTGGGAGTATTCCGATAAAGCTGAGTGCGACTGCGAAGTCTCATCTCAAACCATGGCCCACCTCCTGACCTGTAGGGCTATTACGTATCTCTGTTGACAGCAAATGTAATCGAAATGATAGTTACTGGGCTCAGTGTCCATCAATTAACTGTCAAATGGTTAGTTTCGTATTATGTATGACCAGTCGCGATCAAATATGACGTCATTGGTTGTTATCGTGGCTGATAGTCACCGTAACTCATTTTGACAGACGCTTTCGTGTCGATACTTATATTATTTTGATTATGTAAGCATAGTGGACAACAAATTGATGACAACTGAGTTTGAAGTGGCTTTCGTGAAAGCCTTACACCGTACCCGGGCTGTAAGTCACCGTAAAGTGATATCCACTCAGTGCGATACGTAATACCAATATTATGACATTCTCGGTTGTCATCAAAGTTCGGTGTACAACCGAAGCTTGATAGTCACTGGATATTAGAAAGATACGTAATAGGTTAACTGATTTTTGTGCAACTTCACCTGCACTTTAAGGGACCTGTCTGAAGTCACCACCAACACCGTCGACGTGGCTGAGTTCTGATCGAACTAGATTTAAATAAATAACAATGGGAATCATCGACACGAAGAAGAAGAAGACCTAATAGTACACCCATTATTTATTTATATATAAGTCCCATGTAATAAGGGGCGAGGCTATTGCCATCAAACGGGCACAAATCCAGACTCCGTGGGCAACTACTGAGAAATTCCTGATAGAAAAACCTAATAACACTTTGTCCGACCTGCAGTGCAAGTACGTAGGAATCGATTCGATAAATCTGACAGTTATTCTCGACAAAATGAGTTTTTATCTTTGTTATAAACTCATTTTGTCGAGAATGACTGTCAGATTTATCGAATCGATTCCTACGTACTTGCACGGCGGAATCGAACCTATAGGACCTCAAACTTAGCAGTCGCGTATGCATGCATTTAGTGTTTACTTATTCTTATTCTAGATTTCCGTTTGCGGAAACTGTAATGTATAACTAAAAATAAATATGATTGTGTACCTCTAACTAATAATAGAATATGGATATTGACGTGGTCAGTTGTTGGTCAAAGTAATTAGCCTTGTAAACATCATGCTAGAGCATCACGCCTGTTCCTCAAAGGGATTAGCAGAGATGTATTACACCTAAGTATGTTCCGCCAATTGTGTTATAAAGCGAGCTCATCTTTCCAGAGGGGCTTAATGACACCTAGCTCCAGGCTACTGAGAAATTCTTACTGAAAAATGTACAGATATCAAACTACTACAATCTGTCAAATTTCTTTAATAGATTTTCAACTTTATCGCTAAAGCATCAGATTCATGGTTGATTGGGAAAATTTGACAGTTTCGGGCAGCTCGATGTGCTGGCGTCTGTACAAGGTGGACGCACAAACGATTACAAATTATTCAGTACATAAATCATTCATTCATTTAAATAAAAATCTGTCGTATCCTACGAACTATGTACCTACCTACCTACACGGTCAAAATGCAGATGCTATGATTCAGAATAAGATTTCCAACAAGTAATAAAACATTTTTATAACCAGTTTAAGCCCTTTTAAATAGAAATAAACCAATAAAACTTTATTGTCTATATATATTATTTGTATAAATAAGTCTTCAAATCACTGGTAATTAAATTATTGAAGTTACAGAAATGTTTACCGTATTTTTAGGCTTAGGTGAAAAATCCTAGAGTAAAGGCTTACCCGTATTATAGGGTTAATCCGCCTTTAATAACCAGTTTTCAAGCAAAAAAAGTTCTTTGTCTCTTTCATTTCATCATCAATATAATCAAAAATATAAAAATATCTTTATTGCAAGTAAAAAGGGTAACAGAAAATCTCCTTAAATATCTATATTATATTAATTTTGTCAAATACGAATGAGCTAAATAAGCAACTCTATTTGTGTTGGTTCAAACTTCGTTTGAAATACTGTTAGAATATAGTTTTAGTCAGCTTGCACGACAAAGCAGTTGTAACGTCAGTCACTGCGGCCGAATAGTGCGAAATGAGTGGTTTTTTGCGATTTACAAAAAATCTATTGATTGGACTAGTAGCTTGTAGAATTATTTGCCAAATAATCAGAATGATCGCATATATTTTAGTATGGTTTTTACTCGTTAAAAGATATTTTTAGAGATAAGTTCGTGATTTTTTTCTATCGAATAAAATTTGTTGTATTATATTTTCAAAACACTATCGTACTAGCATAAATCCTGAAGAATATCATATATTTTTCTGGTTTTGTTTATTGCAGTGAATCATTAATATGCTTTTTTGCATTATAAAACTCGCGTTTAGTTCATGTAATCGCCTAAAGTGACAAAGGAGTGCTTTGGCACTCGTACTAGGATTACCCTGTATCAATATTTAAATGGTTAACCCATGTATTATAAGGGTTAACTCGTGTAATGGTTAATCAAGGTCTAACTGGTTAACCTTTTAACACATTTAACGGTTGATGAATTAAATTAATCTTTGCTTTAAAATACAACATGATGAAACATCACATCTCCATCAAAAACATAGAGTGATGGATTTGAAAGATGAATGTCTGAACTGGAGATCGAACTTACAACTTTTCGCTCGGCAGTCGGCCTTTTTACCACTGAACTGTGGTCACTTTTACATCATAATTAGAGCCATGAATTAGCTATTAAGCGAAGTAGGAAATAATAAATAAAATAACCACTCAAGAAGATGTTACCAAACAATGGAACGATGACATCAGGTGTATATTTACCTTGACACGAGGACACGCCTCAAAACCGCATCGGAACTGGTTCGGCCGTTTTTGAGAAATAACGTGACAAATGCGCAAACATAAAGAAGAATGATGTTTATTTAAAAATGCAACTGCTCATTGGTCTAGTGATTGCAAGCGCGATTGTTGAGCATGAGGTCCTTCCTGGGTTCGATTCCCAGGTCGGGCAAAGTGTAATTGGGATTTTCCATCAGGAATTTCTCAGTATCAGCCTGGTTTTGTGGCCGGTTGTTGCCAAAGCCTCGCCCCCTATTATATGGGACTTAAACATAACTGGTAAATTGTGGGTACTATTAGGTACACATGTCGGGTCAAACATGTTGTGGATTTATGCTTGCTATAACGAAGTACGATGGGCGTAAAACAGGCTTATAATTACGTGTCCTTAAGATGTCAGAACCTGTAATTTGCCTTATTTATGTAAATATTGTATAGTATAGTTGAGAAGCTCGTGGCTAAATAATAACAGCCGCGCGGGTCGATCTTAAGGTTAAACCGTGCTTGCCTTGCACATACATATCGAGATTCCTCTGTGCCTCGGAAAGCACGTTAAGCAGTTAGTCCCGGCTGTCATTTGTGATCTTTGACAGTCGTTACAGGTAGTTAGTGTCCTGACAGCCAGTCTTACCAAAAAGAGTATCGTATTACTCAGTACTAACTGGGTTGTGAAAGTCAGATAGGCAGCCGCTCAATGTAAAATACTGGTATTCAGCTGCACCCGGTTAGGCTGGAAGCCGACCCCAATATAGTTGGGAAAAGGCTCGGCAGATGTTAATGATGTTAATATTGTATAGTAATAGTATTTCTATAGATTCGATTCGACTTAGATTCGATAGGTACTAAGCTATCTTATCATTTGCTTCTCCTTGAACCTGCGAAAGCAAAGCGCGGAAAAAAGCAAATTAAATTAGAGTTTCCTAATAATTCATGACAAAAAACTTTTCATTCTATTCTCAAACTCAAACTCAAAGCATTTATTTCAATTAGACCATTACGGCACTTTTGAATGTCAAAAATACAAAAAAGAAAATCAAAGCTACAGTCCCAGTCACAAGGCATAATAACTTGAGAAAGTACTGTAGTTGTATTATTTTATTTCTTCGAAAGTTTATTGAGGAACGTCGTTTAATACGCGTGGGCAGCGGCGTGCAGTCGTCCACCAGGATGGGCAGGCCACGAAATAATGATAACAAAAAAAAAACGCGCAACTCCACAACGTCCGTCGCTCTACATAATTATGATGGCCCTCAAAGTAGTCACATTTATTGATTAATAATATTTGAAAATAAGCCTGTAAAAACAAAAGTTATAAATACAAGAAGTAAAGAACTCACTACATTATTCAAGGTTTAACTCACGATTTTCTAACGATGCAAACAGAAGAAAGATTCGGCTACCTGTAATATCTTATCCAAGTGAGTGGGTGATAGTTACAGAACACGTCGGTTAATTACCATATATTATTTTTAGATTAATTCTCGTAATTCGGGTACAAATCTACCTTTAGACACAACTTGAAGCTTGTCATTATACGATAATAGAGAAAACTTATTGCCTTTAACTTCTAACAAACACACATTATCAGCACAAACTTCACAAGTACACACACTTAATTTAGGCTATTGCTATCTTTTTCTCTCTAATAAAACGAGAAAGAGACGGACACAATTTAGAGCTGTCAAATTTAGTTGGAACTAACATTTCCATACAAATGAAGGGTGTACGTAAAACAGGTCGACTAAAAACACGGTGAAGCGCAAGACAATGGTGTCGATTCTGTTGTGCACACACTAAACTTAATTTAGGCTATTGCTATCTTTTACTAAAAGGCAGTGCGAGAAAAGGACGGCTATAGCTATAAACTAAGTTAGAGATGTCAAACTAGTTTATGCCTTGCGCTTCACCGTGTTTTTAGTCGACATGTTTTTACGTGCACCCTTCATTTGTACGGAAATATTAGTTCCAACTAAATTTGACAGCTCTAAATTACGTCCGTCTCTTTCTCGTTTTATTAGAGAGAAAAAGATAGCAATAGCCTAAATTAAGTTTAGTTTGTGCACAACAGAATCGACACCATCAACTAGTTTGACATCTCTAACTTAGTTCATAGCTATAGCCGTCCTTTTTTCGCACTGCCTTTTAGTAAAAGATAGCAATAGCCTAAATTAAGTTTAGTTTGTGCACAACAGAATCGACACCATTGTTGTGTACAACTTTCCTCATAAAATTATTAGTTCAGGTATGTACCTATATTTCCACTTTTCAGTATCTATTTTAGATTTTATTTACCTAATAAACTAATGATAGAGTGCCGGATACTATTATAGATGATTATTAGATCAATTCACTTCAGATATAATAACAAACACGGTGTGTGCAAACATGTTTTTCCTAGTATCTACCATTTCAAGGTTTGATCGAGTTACGAGTATGTTATGTGCCTGTCAAAGGAGGTATCTGATGAGATGAAGAGTAATAGACAAGTATGGAAGAAGAAGACATGTTGCGCCGACCACAAATGAATTGGGAATATGCACGCAATTTTTTCTTTACTTATATCAATAAAATATAGTACTAACAACAGAAGAAAAGTATTAAAAGTTAAGTTCAACGACTGCTTGTCGCTTAAAAATAATATTAAACTTCTGCAATTTTCTATGACAGTTCAAACGTCAGTAGCCATCGCGGCCATGATGTGACGTCATTTACCACAATCTGCATTGTTTACATCAACATTTTTGCCCTTATTAAAATAATTTTACTAATTGTATGTGCTCTAGTTAAGTAAAAATTGCAGTAACAATATTATAATAAAATCTAAGTGAAACTTTAAGCACTTTTCAAATAAAAGTGTTTTTTTGACACGTAGACTTTGACGTCACTACCGGCATTATCGAGGACGACGCGTTTCGAGAGTGCGTTCCGTTTCACCAAAAATATGATACATAAAACAGTAAATTGTAAAAGATGTATTAACAACTTAAACGAGTGTAAGTAACACAATGTTTTTATGGGCTGTTGTGTATGTGTACCGAGCATAGGTAGGCGAGCGGGCTGCGTCCCGCCTCCCCGCGCCGGGGCATGTTCGGAAATAAATCAGTGTGCAACTTACTAGCGAGCGAGGTTGACTTATTTCCCCAATACCTACATACCTAACATGGGCCAATACAAGGCATTTTTAATTAGTATAAGGAGTTTTGTATTTCATGCATATTACCTATTGGGTTAAGGGCAAGAGATTTATGATGATGACTGTGTTAAAAATACTTGAGGGTTAGGTAGTTAGAAACCGAGGACATCTACACAGGGTGCGTCGTGCAAACAAATAATAATAATAAATAAATAAATAAATATCGCTGGACATGAACAAAGTTTCACCACTAAAGAAGGCTCTTTTATTAAGCAACAGCTCGATAAAACTCAATGTTTACACCCAACTTGCACTTAAGGCCCTTCTAACCTCGGGCCTGTGGATGGTGGGCTATGGGCTAGCTCGCCGTCCGTCCGTCTCATGACGTCAGGCCGTGTCGACGGCGCAGGAGTGTTCCACGCGCGCCTCAAAGAGAGTCAGCAAAAAGGAAGGGGTCCGCAAGGACCGATGCCTGCCGGGGCTGCAGGACTGTTCGAAAGAGATACCTGGCCCCGGAACAAAAAGGGCGATGAAGGAACATGGATGGGTTTTTTCAGTAAAAGTCTGACACTCCCTCCTGCTCAGCCCAGAGCGGGAGAAGTCATTTGATGATTTCCCAGCCGAAAAAAACAAAAAAAAAGGCCCTTCTAACCCTAAAATTAGCAACTCTATTTGTGGTGGTTCAAACTTCGTTTGAAATTCTGTTAGAATAAAGTTCTAATCAGCTTGCACTACAAAGCGGTTGTTACGTCAGTCACTGCGGCTGAATAGTGCGAAATGAGTGGTTTTTTGCGATTTACAAAAAATCTATTGATTGGACTAAAAAAATAAAAAACATAAGACCTGCTTTATAGTTCGTTCGGTTAGTATGCAAAGTTTCAAGATCTAATTTGAAGTACTTTTTGAATATCAGCGGTTTATTGTTCGATTTGGAGGTAACTTTGGATTTTTTTTTCTATCAAGAAAAGTTTATGGAATCGTGATTTCGTCACACATAGGACTTAGCATTAATCCTCAACTTTACCATATATTTATTTCAAAATTAATGCTGCAGTATTTTAGGAGTAACGGAGGATCATGCTAAGCCATTTAAGGGATATGTAGCCCTTAAAAGAAGACGTGGTCCAATGAGGCAGTATACCATTAAAAATAACCGGTTCAAGTTGACGTAACGTAGGTAACTGCTGGGCCACGACCTACCCGCAAGCAACACGCGTGTTGTGAAAGCGCGGTCGGAGAAAATAAACTTCAAAAAACAAGCATTCATATAAAATCTAATGAAGAAAATTAGCTATCAACATTGAACGCATACAAAGTTTCATGTCTGTACGATTAACTGTTGAGGAGTTCTGTTATGAGGAGGCGATCCGAGGAGCAGAATCAAGTCATGTCTGTCATAAAAATATCGAATAACCACTTTAAATCGTTATAATTTATAAATCCTAAATTGGCATTCGAAATGAAAAATGATATGAGAAACCTAAAAATGATTTTTAAATAACTATTCAATGGTTTTATTTGTCACAATAAACAACGTCTGCTTCTCACCATATTGAATTCTGATTACTGTCATTTGCAAGATTTACCTTGTTAGATTCACCTACGAGTACCTGTCACTTGATTCAGAGCAAAATCAAAGAAAGCTTTTCTGCGGTTCGTAAGCAAAATGTCAGACAGAGATAGCAATTCACCGATACCTGTTATTGAAAATGACCATAAGACAAATCGATTGACGTAAGAATCGTCAAAATCGGTCCACGTTATTGGTGTCCGGAGCGCCACAAAGGAACAAACATACATATACACAAATAAACACATTACCCTGTTTTGTCGGGTAACAAGTGACGCACGCGCGATTCACTTTAATTCAGACCTCGAGTGAGGTCGTGAATGGGGCTTATGATTGTGACCAAATTGACGTAATCTGCGCCCGCGTCGAATCAAGGGCGTTTACCAAAAATATCTCTGTGTCAGTGTGTTTGCGTTTCTTATTATTTTGTATCTGTATTGAATGATGGGACTTTCTTAGATTCGAAGATCCGCTTTGATTTGATTTACCATTGTAATTATTGTTCACCGCACGTTTTTTATATTAGTATAGGGCTACCACCACCATTCGCCATTTATGTTTTAGTCCCATTTAATAGGGGACGAGCCTATTGCAATCAACCGAGCTCAAATCCAGACCCCCAAACATGGGAAACCCAATGACACTTTGTGCGACTACGAAATAAAAATAAAAAAGAAATAAACAAGTACCTAAATTAATAATTTAAAGTTCAAGTTTGCCCCGCAAACTTTTATAAGGTGTAGACAGACATACCTACACTAAAATTCACACATCCATCAAAATAAGAATGGCGGTTTTGATACTAGTGTACCTACAAATTATAAACAGTTGAACCTTGGCATTAAGTTTTAAAAACCTAATAACGAGACAGATGCATAATTAAATGGCGTACAGTACATAATACTTGTACAGTTAAAAACAAAAGACGATGATGCGTCATTCATTACACAGTCGTAAAAGATTTTTTTAAGGCGTGGGCCCAGCTAGCCCAGCCAATTTCAACACCTCCACAGCAAGATAGAATCATTGGCGGGAGCGGACCAGACCTCAAGTGCGTATGCAGCGTCTCCCCACAGGCAATGCCCCCCTTCCATCTTGCACCGCCTGCCCAATCACCTGCGCACCTGATGATCTGCTTACTGCATCAGTGAGCGGGGTTCCCGTGGCTGAGTTTTGGGATAAACACATTTGAACTTTTTGACATTGATACGCTAAGAAGATGAAAAGCCTTTCAATACCATGTCACAGAAAGGGCTTGAAAGCCACAGAACTTTCAGCGTTCAGCTGTTGGCTATTTGAACAATAAACGGCAAGTCTTCTCACTTTCATAATGATATCATTCGTTACAATTAAATCTACCGGCCAGTAGACACCTAGACACCACGTAGAGTGCCTAGTTACCGAAGGGAAACCGGCAGGAATCGGCTTCTTGGGTGCCTTCAGTCCCGTCATATGATTACAAGTTCGTGGGAACTGAATTTCCCGCAGTAACTCATGAGCCGTCAAATGAGCGAAAAAGGGCCTTAGTTACTTCTGTAACCGAATGTACCTCACAATTAATCTTCTTTTGTTAACCGACTTCATAATGGAGGTTATTAATTTCGTCAGTTTTGTATTGTTTATTTTTTGGGTCAACATCATGTCATATTTTAAATCTTTTAACTTTTTATTCATGAGTGAGTTTTGACAGGAAGGTTCGTTCCTTTTTTGTGTGAGAAGCAACTTTGCCTTTCAATGAGGATTTCTCTTTTTAGCTCTTCCCTAGTCACTGGGTAGATGGCGCTGAACTTAGTACTTTAATGCAAGGAACGGAACAAAAAAAACTGATTTTAACAAAGCGCGGAAAAACTAGGTTATATTCGGAAGGTTAAGCAAACGAAAGTGTCAGTCAACGAGCGTATGTGACGTGGCGCAATGTTATTTACCCCAAGCGTTTTGGCTTTGGCACCAACTATCGTAGTCAGTTCAACGCCATCTATAGAGTTCTTGGAAACTAAGTTTTTTTTAATACCTCAAAAAGAAAATCTCTCATTGGGAAAACAAAGAAAAAATTATTAAATGCCCACAAGGTGTAAACGGATCCCTCACAAAGCCTGCAGGCAAGCATTCATTCTGTCCATCAAAATATGTAACTCCATAATTATAACCTTATTCTTAATGGCTCATAAGAAGTTGTCGATGGGAAATCCCATCAGGTCTATCGGGCATTTTACTAGGAAAGGTGTCTATAGAAATTCTACGAAACTGTTCAAGGATTTAACCATGCTGCATGTAACCTAAATGACTAATAGCTGTGTGACATGTTAATTAATATTGCCTCTAGGTAAACAATATTAATGTAGTGTACCTATTTACTTAATATTTGGGTCAAGGTTTCTCAATTATCAATGGTTTCTTTACCTCATACTTAAAGATGTTACCTACCTAACTAAAACTTATGTGGTTATTAGATAAATTGACCAATTTCAACAATACCTACGAAAGAAAAGCAAGAATAGGTTAGCATTGCATAAGGGCCGGCGCGCGCACATATGACGGATATATTTCGCGCAATGAGGACAATGTCGATAATAGTTTGACAGTGAAAAATACTCTGCGCTGCGCTCGAAAAGATTCACACAACAAAATTTAGCTCAATTTATACTGTCGCTTACGGGATGTCTTCTGTGATTGATATTTCTACTTTTCTATTGTCTTCAAGTACAAAGAAGAAGCCTGCCTCCAGCATAGGCTTATCCTTCTTGTGTCGTTGGCACGACAGCATTTATATTTTGTTAGCCCAGAACTTCGACACTTCCACGGAGTCCTGGGTGATAGTGCAGAGGTCACTAAACTTCTGCTGCATGTTTTTTGGCTTCAAATTGGGACAAGCCTTCCTCCACACTATTTCGAAATCATCACAGTAACTCCTGAAAACCAGAATCAACAGTGGCATCCACCAGAAGCTCCACGAAGTCCCAGAGAAACAATTTAACTGTCTTGGATTCCGCAACAAAATTAATCAGAAAAGTATAGCGGAGGAGTAGGAAAAACCATCCCAACTAGCAAAATTTTAACTTACAAGTGTCCCAAGACCTATATTTTATTACTCTTTTAGCATACTTACAAACAACTGTAAGTGTCGATTTAGGCGCACTTTATAAGATAATTCTCGCTTAGAGTCAACTTATAACGCTCTTATTGAAGATTACTTTACACTTACAATAATCTTGTTAATGCTGTTGTAATACCAAAATAACTTATAATGTTCTCTGGAAGCTCAATAAAGGAGTATTTATCACAACGGCCGAAAGAATGTGCGCGAGAGCTGCTGGAAAAAATAAAATAAAAAAAAGTTTAATTTTGAACTCATGTATTATTTGTATTACTAGTATTTTTATTTCTTGTAACCATTTAGTTCATTTGCTTGATAGAGTTGTGTCTATGAACTTAAATAACTTGCGGTGTACATTTCTTTGAATGTTTTGTGGAGTAAAGTGAAATATTTTCACAGGCCCACTTGGTTATGTATTTAGAAAATTAGTAAAAAATATTAATTAATTGTAAAAATAAAAACTGACGCCATTAGAGATTGATAAGACCAAATACTCTTCTCTAAGATAAGTTTAATACTAAAATGTCTTATTTCACACTACCTAAGTTAATTTTAATCCTTTTGGTCTTATTGAGCACTTAGACCAAAAGGATTCCCTAAATTTATTAAATGGCTGCAAGTAGTTACTTGCAGCCATTTAATAAATTTAGGGTTCCTTTGTAAACCATGGCATTCAAATTCCATTTTGTGGTAGGTATAATGTTAGGTGAGTCAAAACATGCATAAGTAAAGCACTCTTTAAAACGCACTCGATATTTTTATTAACTCTTTTTAGGGTTCCGTACAAAGAATCTACTGGACCAAATCAGGTGAAATTTGGTAAGATGGTTTAATCCTATGACCCAAACTCAGATGTGCAAAGTAAATAAATGTTTTTTTAAAATAAGGGTCATTTTCGGAAGACAATTTGGGAATTTAAAAAAAAATTGCAAACCTTTCTCTGTCATAATATATTAAATGAAAGGGCTCGTTATGAGGATCTCAAATATAGTTTTGTTAATTCTGATGACATTCCCTGATTTCCGAAACTACTTCGAGCCCAAAATTTTGAAAAAAATACAAAATATAGTTAATTGCTTGTAGATTACAGGCAAACCTATAAGAATTCTATCAAAACATGCCACAATTGAATAAAAACATTGATTGGTATTGTACGGAACCCTCTCCACGCGAGTTCAACTCGCACTTGGCCGATTTTATTTATAGTGGTTATTGACCCCCGGCCGTGACATTTTTTATTAAGGTGTTCACAAGTCTTTTAAAAGTCAAAATATTCTGATAGAGCTCTACCAGTATTCGTCTTCTCTTTAATTTGACTCAGAGAAGACAATTCATGCAAAAGTTTATTAAGGTCATAAGTGTTATAAAACACTCAATGCAGACTCTACTAAGAAATACTGTACTTTTAAGATGCCTTTTTAAGTGCAAATAATATTTAAGAGAAACTGCTCTTTAAAAATGCACTTGTAAGACAACTGTGCTAATAAATGTCTTACAACGATTCTTTATACACATCTATAAGAACACGTACTAAGTGTTTTATTCTTTTAGTACAAAACGCCTTAAATCATGCTTTTATAAGATGTACTGTCATAGTCTAGACACATGTAAGTCTGCTGTAACACCTTAGTTCTTAAATCAGCATATCCGCAAGACAAAATTGCTAGTTGGGATATTTCTGGCTTCCTATATTTCTGGCTGTTTACTATCATTATTTCTTCCACAGTACGCCTCTGCATTGTTGAAGGTCGTGGGCTGTACAAGCGAGCGCCCACGCATTGCCCAGTGCTGGACAAAGAGAAAGCTGGTGTGGAGTGCGTGTTGGGGACGGACAGGTAATTTCTATTCATTCTTTGACAGCCATCTTTATTCACATAGATGCTAGTGTAACAGGACAATTAGGACGAACTTCTTTAACGCCGTTTAACGGCCATTTTCAATAATTACTAGCCGGTTTCGGTAGATTGCTAACTCTGTCTGTTCGACATTTTGCTTACTGACCGGTTAGAAACAAAACGTCACTTATAAGGTTTCATTGATTTTTCTATGAATCAAGTGACAGGTAGGTGACGTGGATAGGGTATTATTTGTTTATGGAAACACAAGATAGCTTCGGAAGTAAGATTTCGTAGCACGATGCCTCCTTTCGTACTAAGTATGACTACTTTTTTGTACTTTCAAGTAATCGGTAGCATGATGCCAACATTTTGAAACAACCATGGTATATTAGATCGCACGATCCCTACTTTTTAGCTTAACCAAAAGTTTACGTCAGTAGGTAAGTAGAAAACGGGCGTTAATGCGCGTTTACGGCGTTCAGTTGCATCCGTAAATTTCGTTCTTTTTATGGTATGGATCAGAACCTTGGTGAGGAGCTCGTGGCTAAATAATAACAGCTCCTCGGGTCAATCGTTAGGTTAAGCCGAGCTTACCTAGGTTGGTCTGTGGATGGGTGACCACCCTTACATACTGAGTTTCCTCCGTGCCTCGGAAAGCACGTTAAGCCGTTGTTCCCGGCTGTCATTTGTAGATCTTTGACAGTCGTTACAGGTAGTCAGTGGTCCGAAAGTCTGGTAAGCAGTGTTAGCAAGGGGTATCGTATTACCCAGTGCTAACTGGGTTGTGGAGGTCAGATAGGCAGTCGCTCCATGTAAAATACTGGTAGTCAGCTGCATCCGGTTAGACTGGAAGCCGACCCCAACATAGTTGGGAAAAGGCTAGGCAGATGATGATTCCTAGAATATGATAAATGATAAATGATAAATGATGTTTATTTTGCAAGTAGGTTTTTACAAACACTTTTACACGTCACTTTTTAAAACTAGATGGGGCCGGTGTTTCGTACCTGACTACTCTGAGAAGAAACAGCCGAAACAAACTCAGAGGTCATAGTCTCTTTTGAAGTCCAGACATAATCTTGCTCAATTCACATGAGGACTATGCAGATTAGTGTCTGAGATGGTCTTTTGAAGAAAGAACCACACAGATTTGAGTGGACCTGTCCAGTCATTGCAAGCATTTGTCAGTTATCGTGTAGCTCGACTTATAACTCAAGGAGCTCAACGAAACGACGAACAATACCAAAGAAAGGACATTTGGGTAGGTCGCTTATAGTACTCAAACTGCCAGACAGTTGTGGGAAAAAAATAAACAAAAAATACAAATGTGACCCACATGGTCCCCACATTCACAATAATCAAATAAAATTAATAACAAGTTCTTTTCAAAATGAATGTAAATAAAAATCACAAAAATCATTAAATGTCACAATGATAATAAAAAGTAAAATACTTAATGAAATAAGTATTCATGTCAAATCAGTAAATGTCACATAAAATAATAAAAAAATAAAGTAAAAAATAATAAAATACATGTCAAATCATAAAATGTCAGAGTGTATACAAGAAAGGAATCAACAATAAACAAGCGAAGTCCGAAATTTCGCCATTCACAGAGCAAATTTAATTGGAGCAGCTTAATCCCAAGCCTTTTTATCTTCGAGATAGTGATTAACATGATAGTATGCTTTCAGGCATAACTTAGCTTTGGCACTTTAGACTTAGTGCTTGAATATGGCTCGGAAGTTTATTGTAAAAACGTATACATTGGCATCTAAACGTACCCCCTATTTTTTTGAGCCTCGTTGCAGGAACAACAAATTTGTGTTTGTTCCTCGTATTTATGTATTTATGATTGTGGTGATGAACTACCAACCCGCACTGAGCTATCGTGGTTGTGCCACTCGCTCTGACAGAACGAAGGCTTTTGACCTGGTGTTAATCAATTGCCTGCTTCGTTGGTCTCAAGTGGTCGAAAACACGACTGCTGAGCATGACGTCCTGGGTTCGATTCCCAGGTCGGGCAAAGTGTTATTGGGTTTTTCTATCAGGAATTTCTCATTAACAGCCACGGAGTCTGGATTTGTGCCTGGATAAGGGCAGTAGGTTCGCCCCCTATTATAAGGGACTATTACAAGGGACTTAAACCTAAGTGAAGAAATGTGGGTGTTACTATTAGGTACACTTCTGCCTAACCCTTAGGGGATTACAGGCGTGATGTTATGTTATGTTAATTAATATTAATTTTTATTGCGTGTTTGGTACATTTTGATATAAGTACCTATATCGAAATTGACATATTATCTAAATCGATATTAAATTAAATGAAATCGATTTATCAATTAATCGGGTACGTCAAAACACGTGTGTAGATTTATTTTCTTGGTGACGACCCAGAAAACATCATAAACTTATTGTTTGTATCTGCCACATTACGCGCTTATAAGCGCATCTACGCTCGTACGAGTCACTGAAACAAAAATCACGACTATACGCGCGTACACGAGCTTCCAAAAACCTACGCGCCGAAAATACGTAAATCTGAATAAAATTAATTGATATATCATTTTATTTCAGACAACAAATCGATCCATAAATTGTTAGTAACAGCTTTGCACTTAAACACTATTGTTACTAACTTAACTAAAGACGAATTAATGAGAGGACCTTCACTCATAGTAAATAGCCATGAAACTAGGACAACGAAATACTAGGGTATAAGACCTCACAAATTGCCTCACTATGTTGGAGAAAGTATCGGCCGCCACAGCGTTCAGGAATCTATTGTGACTGCCTCTTATTCTGCTCAGGAGCGAGACCGTTTTCTTGCGGATGATGGCATGAAACCCATCGGTATGGGTAACTGAAGCATTCCAGAGGCACTCAAAAACGAGTCAATCGCAACAACATCCTAAAGATCCTTAAGCGTGCAGTTCGTACCCTTGGAAATGTTTGTGGAGAGGCGTTTAACTCTTGCTCTTTTATTTCCAGGTTAGACTGCCTCCGTCGCATCAGCAAAGGAACAGTGGATTTTGGAGTGTTCAGTCCTGAAGACCTTGTTGCCGCACAATGGGCCGCCATCGACGTGCTCGTCACCAACGAGCTCCGGTTTAGAAACAGTAAGTGTCTACTTCCCTAACCATCGTCTACCTAAAGGTAGATGATCTACCTAAAGGTAGATGATGGTTGATGATGGATAGTAATAGATGGCCACTCATCCTCAGCCGAAAGACACTTATTCTCCTCGTCATTGCGATCATTTTTTTGTTCTACAACATACCTGGGAACCTTCTAGTTACGGAGATATTGGGGGTCAAAATTCCAACTTTTTGACAAGTCCATTTTTAAATACAAGTTTTTAATGTAAGATTTCTATTTTCAACACTTCCACGATCCCCGTACTATTCAATCCATCCATCAGCACAATGTTTTGAGTGCGTTACATTGAGTTCTACCACAAAACATGATTTTTCACCCCAAAAAAAAAAGGCGTTTCCCAGTAATAATTTTTGCGTAAAGTTAATTAGTTTGATGTACAGAATGCTTGGTTGACGGCTTCGTGATGAGGTCTTTTACACCCTGTATATACCGAGATTTTTCGTGCCTCGGAATGGCAGTTAGTTGGCCCCGGCTGTCTGTCGTAGATCATTGTAAGTCGATACGGAAAGCCAGAAGCCCGAGAGCAACCAGTCCTGCTAAGGGTCTCGGTTAGTCAGTCCGGTGGCGGAGGTCAGATAGGCAGACACTCTATGCAAAATAGTGGTATGCAGCTAAATTTGGTTAGACTGTAATAGGTTACAGGATATCCCATGGTGATCAGATTTTCGAGCTTCTGATCGCGTGGTGGATGGTGAGACTGTTTCCGTGGCTCAGCAAACGCACGGTAGACCTCGGAGTGTTCAGCCCTGAAGACAGGCATCTATTAATTATATCGTTTGTTTTCAGGACCATTTGCCCGTAACATTGTCGCAGTCGTGAACAGGCGTATCCTGCCAGATCACTCCTCCACCTTGCATGCTGTCCTGAAGAACAGTATTCTCTGTCATCCTGGGGAGAGCATGGATGATTTGCGTCCGCTCAGTGAAACGTTATCTGGGGTATGTTGGTTGATATACATTAATATCTATTTTTATACGGGACCGAAACGTGGTCGCTCACAAGGGCCTCACGCGCACAAGGGCTCACGGGCCTCATCGGAAGGCTTAAAGTCACCAAATAGCGAGAGCTATGCTCGGGGTTTCCTTGCGTGATCAAATCAGAAATGAGGACAATTCTTAATTCTAATTGTCTATTACACAAAATTAAAAGAAATAGAAATACACACAAAATTACAACTTATAGCTTACTCGTATGTATAAAGACGAGCTTGACCCAGAATTGGGACATCCGCAAAAGAACCAAGATTACCGACGTAGCCCGAAGAATTGGTGGCAGTGGGCAGGGCACAAAGGGAAAAAGTTGGAACTTTGACCCCCAAAATCTCCGTAACTAGAAGGTTCCCAGTTATGGTCTAGAAAAACACACTATCGCAATGACGGGGAGAACAAGTGCCTTTCGGCTTTGTCAAGGATCTTGTTACAGCCTTTAAAAGAGCTGGACACCGTCCACACACAATTTTTTAATTTTTAAGCTCAAAACCTAAATTCATCTTTTTTTCCAGTACCTAGAATCCCTGGTGCTAGAGCGGTCCTGCGACCCCACCATCTCTAACACGGAGAACAAGCTGAAGGCTCTCGCAGACTTCTACGGGAAGGCCTGCAAGGCTGGACCCTGGGTGCCTGACAAGTTTAGAGATGCTGAACTGAGTAAGTGAAATTTCAATGGTGTTTTTGGGACTGTATATTGGCCATACTGTACCTACTGCCGTCTTTAAAGTCAGACAGAGAATAAAAAAATGATTTACTCCAAACTGACCCTTTGCTGCTGTCCCCAGCGACGCCCTAAGCCGAGGTTCGTACCCCACAGGGAGTGCCCTTAGTGCGCGGTCGCGCGGAGGCCTTACGCTCAAGGCACCCACAGATTAGTCCGGTTAAGCAGAAGCCAGCCTCATAGCATAGGTTGACCTGCGAGATGCCATTACCCATTGTGATAGATAAGCTAATATGCATGATATAAATATAATTTATAGCATATAGCACCCACGAATTATGTAACTTTCTGTCAGTGAAAGAATTTTTATAATTGGATCATTCGTTCCGGAAATTACCCCCTACATACAAACATACGAACAAACCTCTTTATAATATTAGGTGAAACCAGTCTCCATGTTTAGGGAAACAATGAAATGTCTATGTGTTTATGCACGATGGTGCCGTCCTTCCAAAAAACAGGTCTCTGACATTTAATCCTTCGGTTTGTTCGCAGAGCGCCAGTACCCGTCCCTGTGCGCCGCCTGTGCGCGGTCCTGCACGGCCGGTGACCGCTACTGGGGCAACACCGGATCCCTCACCTGCCTCACGGACGGCCAGGGAGATGTCACGTGGGGAGAGGCTGGTGATGTCGCCGCTTACTTCAAGGTAACATAATATACAAGGTGTAAACGGACCACCACGGTCAACCAGACACAGAATGCTTGGTTGCTGACAGCTTCGCGAAGTCGGTCCGTTACATCAAACTCAAATAACTCTGCGCAAAAAACATTGCTGGGGATCGTGACTTCAACTCAAGTGCGTTGTGCGTTGGCTTCAAGGTAACATAACATAACCTGAAAAAATCCTCATGGATACCCTTGGTCGAGCGGAGGATTATCAGACTATAAACGACTAGAAATCCACTGTTCGTATCCGATCCGGGAGATACAAGTAGGTAACTACATTGCGCACACGGCCGACTGTTATCATTGCGCCATTCCCGGCGGGTCCCATCACCATTATGCGGCCTATCCGGCGACCGCACGTTCTCCATAAGGCGCGCAGGAATCACATTGGGCATTTCGATATCTTCACGATGTTTTAAAAACCTCATCATCATCAGTTTTCCCAATTCCTCAGCTACAACAAAAGCTCATTTTCTTCCAGATCCAAGAAAGTGAAAGCCTGACTGGCTCCGACAACTTCGCGTACCTCTGTCGCGACGGGACCTGGCGCGATCTCACGCAGGAGCCCTGCATCTGGTTGCGAAGGCCTTGGAATGTTATTGTGGCTAAGCGGTATGTCTATCTTATTGTTATTTAGGGTTCCGTACCCGAAGGGTAACCAACGGGACCCTATTAGTAAGTCTCCAGTGTCCGTTCGTCCGTATTTTGAGAAATTAGGTACTTCCAAATAGATATTATTTTTTATCAAAAAACTCATGCAGATTATAAAAGAAATTGGAATACATTGACAATGAAATAAACCTAATCAAAATACTAACCAACCATGCAGTAACAGTGAGAGCAGCGGTGGGCCATTGGTGGAGGCCCCGACTTACGAACAGTAAGTCGTAGGTTCGAACCCAGGCAGGCGCATAACTTTGTGTAATTTATTTCATCACCACTGCTCTCAAAACGGTGAAGGAAATCATCGTGAGGAAAACGGCATGTCCTAGAACCAAAAAATCGAAGACATCCATCAACGCGTGCTGGGCCCGCGTGGTGGATTATTATAGTCCATTCCCTCTCATAGAGAGGAGGCCGTGTGACCCAGCATTGGGAACATTATGCTATGCAGTAACATACAAGTATTCAAATGAAACCTTAAATAAATCCCATCTCTCTTACAGAAAAGCCTCTGAAGCTGTCAGCAAATTAGCTGAGTCCTTAACCAACAGCTCAGTAACAGTAGACCATCACTGGCGAGGAGCTCTCGCAGCATTGCTGGAGAGCAACCAGGCTTTGCCAGAACCGCTGCATCCGCCACGAGCTCCTTTGGATTACTTGGCGAGGGCTGATGGGTTCAGGGAGGCTTATAGTCAAGCTGGTTGTGATCCACCAAGGTTAGTGGAAATGGAGTTTCTTAGCCATTTTTTCCATAGGAATTTATGTCACAAAATATCATACTTGTAGTCCTGCACAAAGGGTAGGCTTTGTCGGAACCCCTGTATTCGCCACGAGCTCCAATGGATTACTTGGCGAGGGCTGCTGGGCTTGGGGGAGACTTATACTTAAGTTTTTAATCCAAGGGGAATAGCGATCGTTGTTGCTGGATTATTTAAGTGTCAAATCCCTTGTTTGAAACCAGAAGTTTTGTTTAATTTCAAATCCTGGCCATCGATTTCATGATTTTTTTTTTCTTATTTCCTCTAAATAATAGTATTTCTTGTTCATTTCTAGACACATAAACTTCTGCACAACCTCCCTCCTAGCCAAGAACAAATGCGAGTGGCTGTCCGAGGCGGGCGCAGTGTACGGCATCGCTCCTCCTCTCCAGTGCGTCATGAGGAGCAGCATCCAGGAGTGTTTGAAGGCAGTGGAGGTTGGAGAGAGTGATGCTACTGCCGCTGATAGTGACTGGCTGGTAGCTGGGATCAGGTTAGTTTTAAAAATTCTTACCGACGCCTGGAAACAGGCCTCCTCTTTGTGAGCATTACCACGTGGGCCCAGAATGGCAGTACCCCTTGGTACTACTGGTGGATTGTACTTCTGCCTTATGGCTATATGGACTTGGACTTAGGCCTTCTCCCAAATTGTGCCACATTCTGGGTCTCCGGTTTCTACATGCGATCTGTCTCTTGCCTTTTTTAGGGCGTTAGTTAATTTAGTTGGACGTCTTATATGCCAGGTTTGCCGATGTTCTTATAACCTAATCCATTGTTTTTTTATTAATTCCAGAGATTACTCCCTAACACCACTCCTCCATGAAGTGACACCGATCGTAGAAAAAACGAACACAATCGTAGCCTACATCAATAGTGACTCCCAAATATCCAAGATGGCGGATTTGCGCGGCAAACGCGCTGCTTTCCCGCGCTACGATGGGGCCGCTTGGCATTCTGTCAAAAACTATATCAAGGTACATGAAAAAATATCATGTAAAGAGTTCATGGATGACTATTTTAAAGAAATATGTGCTCCTGGATTGGATGGGAAGAAATGTTATGAGGAGGGAGAAGCAGAGGCGTTGAAATCGCTTGTAGAAGGCAAAAGTGATGTCGCTTTTATTAGTATGACGACTTATAAGGCTTTTAAAGGTGAGTTTAGACTTTTTTTTTGTACTGTGAACGATTTCTTTTTTAATGACGATTAAGGCGGTCAAATGACTTTTTCATGAAATAATACATTTTAACGCATTCGAGTTTTAGTTACGATTATAATAAGATGGAGAATATCGCAATTTAATTTATTTTGGTGTACATTTATCACCTTAAAGTTCACAAACCTACTTATTCATCCGCGCGTATATATGTTTTTATATAAAATATAGTCATGTGATACCATTTTAAAATCCTCATGATGAGCTCTTTAATTTGATACCCATAATGCGATATCCATTTTTTTTTAAATTGCAGTACATATCCAATGTTAGATAAGATAAGATAAGATAAGATAATATTTATTTGCTAAACATGTGTCATACATACAAGAAAATACATGCATGCAAGATGGTAACACGAACAACATTATTAAGTACAGCATGTTTGCCACATGATGTTACTACCGGGGTAACACAAGGATTCTAACGATACCACGTACCACGTTCATCGAAATCGGTTTAGGTGTTTAGAAGTTATGTGGAATAAAAAAACTCACAAACATAATACATTCATACATACGTACAATCATGAACCCTAATAAAAACTTAACACTCCTTTTTTTGGGCAGTCGTGTAAAAAACGTAAGAAAATTTGAATGCCGTAACCTACCACCCTGGCGGTTCCACCATAAGTGGTGTAGTAGGTACAAGATGTCGAATCTCTTGACCGACTTGTCAGTTATGAGCGATTTTCACTAATAATGACACTGGCAACTATTGATCGCGGTTTTGATTGCCTGATCGTGTTCAGCTTCATTGGTAAAATTCGCTGCTAGTTGTAGATATGGAACTAATAGGTACAAGTTGGAATCTTAACACTCGCGCTAGGAAAATTTTGGTACTGTACGGTCTATCAAATTATTTTTAATCATATAATTCAAGCAACGAAACTCATTCAATAGTGATAGTAACAATGTACTTACAAACTATGTTAGTAGGTAATACATTTACAAATATATGATACGAAAACAAAACCAAAAACAGAAACACATTGCTGCAAGGTGACTTAGGTGACAGGCCCATCCGAAACCTTGTAGCAGTGGTTCACAAACGCTTAATCAAGCCTGCTTGCTATCATAGAAAAATACTTACACTGTTTTTTTTTCAGAAAACAACGCTTCATCATCAGAAAATGCGAACAAAATCATTCCTCTCTGTCCCGAAGGAAACAAGAAATATTGCTTCGTTAGTTGGTCCAACCTTGGCCACATATTTGCCGCCAACAATCTGACAACCATTCGCAAACACGAAATCATAAACGTCTTTACCAAGTTGGACCAATTGTTTGGCAAACATCCGCCATTCCACAATGCCATGTTCTCGATGTATGGATCTTTTAACCACGAAATGGAAGTTATTTTTCATAGTAATACTAAAAGTTTAGCTACAAGTGGTGTTTTGAAAACTCACCCGTACGATAAAATTCCTTACAATCTCGAGTTGTCTCTTTCAAATATGACAGATTTCACTTGTGGTTTTGGCGCGAAAACGACGCCATCTTTGATCATGTTGCTGGTAACTCTAGTCGTATTTTTAATTAATAGTTTATAATATTTTAAGTTGACTAAGCACTTTGTGATACCTAATAAATAAATAAACAGTTTTTATATTTTTCTTTGTTGTTTCATTAATTCCTATTGTGTTGCATAGGTACATATGTATCATTGAAGTAGTATTGTTTCGTTCGAACTTACGATACGTTTCCAGAGTGAGAGTGAAGTGAAGAGTGACGAGATAAATCGTGAATCGCTTTCTTTGATAATATGAAAAATGTTGGCATTTTTGTAATGTTTTCATAATTGAAAACATTACAAAAATGCCAACATTTTTCATCTGATGATGATTGTATTAAAATATGTGTGTACTGCTACTGTGATACCCACAGATAGAATATACTATTTGGTCACAGTAGAAACTAGAGTGCCTTGTCCTCGAAGGAAGAAAGCAGGAATCGGCTAGGGCGCCTGATGTGTGTGTGTATGACCGTTTTTAACCGACTTCCAAAAGGAGGAGGTTATCAATTCGTCTGTTTTTTTTTGTGTATGTTCAGCGACATCTTTGCCAATTGTGAACCGATAATGATGGTTGTTTTTTTTGGTTTGAAGAATCACGGTGGTCCCGTTTAAGTTTGGTGAAGGTCTGATGCTGATTTTCGGAGATATACAGGGAAACTCTTCAATAATAGTCGGCAAATTGGTCGCAATCGTCTATTATATTGAAGAGTTCCATAAAAATGGAAATAAAGTATTTATATAATATCTATAAATTTGCGAAAAGGAATTAATTTCAGGAAAAGATTTTTTGCGATTTTTCACTTTTATAATACTCCAACCTGGGTTGGTCCAGTAGTAATTTTTTATCAGTAAGTTTATAGGTGAACGCAGACTTAGCCGCACCGCAGTCGCCGCATTCGCATTCTTCGTATAAAGTTCTATGCAATCTGTGCCAGTGTGCAATCTTTGTCTATGCCTGTGTGCGAGATACCATACACAGAGTACTTTTATATAAGAATTCGAATGCGGCGACTGCAGTTTATTATACTCTTTGGCGGCGGCTATGTTTTCAATATAGTATAATGTACTCTGTGGGCTATGGCGTTCCCCTTTAGAAAGAGGATGGATTGGCACCAATTAAAGTTGTGTTGTGTCAGATGGCCATTTTTCAAATTTTTCAAATCGTTATGTGTTGCGGCTGTGCCATTGTGTAATTTCGATAACGGAGGCCAAATGAAAACTTCACTGATTCCATAGGTTTATTACAACAAGCTAGATGATTCTGTGAGATTTGCGCTACGCGCACAGGGCATCTTATAGATACGAGGGCTACGCGTGTGTAAACGAAAGGCATGCAGGGCGACCGACTGACGGCTCGTGCGTGCGTGACCAAAGAGTATAGTAATTTTGAAAGCAGTCATTTGTTCTGTCACTTTTGTCAGCCTCAGCCATAATTAATGTCAAGTCTGTCAAGTCAACATTGTCAAACAAAACAAGGCAAGCAAGTAAGACGTGAATTTCTCACTTTCTCAGAGTTTTCCCGCGTTATCAAAACTTTTCAATTGAAAAACAGTCTACGTTTCTCCAAAAATATGAATTCTACTGACTTGAACAACTTTATAAAAGCTCTAGACACAGTGAAAAAGGATTACACATGTGGCGTGTGCGATGAAATGTGTAAAGATCCCGTAGTTTTGAAGAAATGTTTCCACATTATCTGCGCCGTTCATACCGGCTTGAAACAATGCCCGACCTGCACAACACCTCTAGACGACTGTTCTACTTACGTTGACGAAAGAGTACAAGTTTGTATCGACTCCGCTACAGAATTAGGCAAGTTATTCGAGAGATTTAGGCCTAAGGAACCTAGTATTAAATCGAGTAAGAAAACTAAGAAGAATGACGCTGTACCCGGGTCAAATAAGACTGCTACCGCTGAATCTAGCTTCAAGAAACCTTTATCTGATAAGACGAACTCCCGCCAGGAGTTAAGCGAGACTATCAATTCAAATTTGAGTTCGAAATTCAATAAAAACAATGAAAAACGTAACAACAAGGGTGAAACAGCCCTTCATATTTGCTGTCGTCTCGCTAAGATTGATAGGATTAAGGAATTACTTAGTCTCGGTGCTAATACTAACACTAAAGACAACGCAGGCTGGACTCCATTGCACGAAGTAGTGCAAAATGGGCGTTTAGACCTTGTCACATTACTTTTACAGTACAATACATTAATAGACGTACCCGGGCAAGGCAACGAGACACCACTACATGAGGCTGTGAGATACAACTACATAGAAATAGCTGAAGAATTGATTAAGCATGGAGCTGATATGCACGCAAGAAACTGTAAAGGGGAAACCCCATATAAACTGGCTTCCATTGATATGAAGAACAAATTACGTACAGCCGCTGACAAGATCTTGCACACACAGAGTGTAAATGTCTCCCACATAGCTGCATTGTATGCTGAACTAGAATTTGATGATATCCATATTTACTGCGTTTCTCAGTACCGCACCGTTCATAACAAGCTCAAAGTCTTAGCAAAACATCATTCTAACATTACTATGGAAGTGAAATTCACTAAAAAGGTCACACATTTGGTCGTAGACACCGAAGATGGAATTTGTCAGTCCAGTTTGGATGTCCTGCAAGGAATTGTCAGTAGCGTCTGGATTATATCTTCAGAATGGGTTACTAAATCTACGGAAGAGAAACTAGAGCCTTTTGAGACCAACGAAGTCAGAGGCGTTGGTACTACCTCCTATAAAGGCCCTAGAAATGCTCGATACATCAAATACAAACAGCTACCAGGCATTTTTAACAGCTGCCATTTTTACTTACATAATTTTAATACAAAATATGAGATTTCAAAGTCCGTTGTGTTAACTAAAGCTGTTTTGACGAAGTTAATAACAGATGCCGGTGGTATCGTTCTAAGAAGGGTACCAAATCCAGAATCGATTCCAGAAAGTGAGAAATTAGTACCATACCATGCAAAGAAAGATGGAAAGTTGATGAACTGTTCCCATTATATTATTTTTAAAGATATGTATGAACCCATGTATAATATGCAGCATTTAAAGGCTTTGCCCATTGGTTGGCTAATAGAATGCCTCGAGAAGTATGAATTGTGTGAACCGTGGTAATTTATGTCCCAGACTAAATTCAAAATGATCAGGCATACATTTAATAGGCATATGGGTATCATGGAAGATTTTATTTTATGTTAGCTCTCTATTAGTTTTATAGCTCATACAAATAGTGCGACCACGCGTTCAGGTTCGCCGAAATTATGCTTATTTTTTTTTTTTCTTAAATGTGTCTCAGCAGTTTTAATTATTTTACTAAAGTTAAAAAAAGATAATTGTAAGCTAAGGCAGATACGGTTTTATTTATTTCACTACAGAATACATTTTATGATTTTTTATAAGGGAGACTATTTACCCATGAAAATTTAATTTAATTTAATTATGATTAATCTGTACCTAGGTATTTCGATATGATGAACTGAATGTTCTATGAGTAATTATGTTTATTTTTTGTTTTAATATTGAAATTAAAATTAAGTTATTTTATCAAAACTTTTTTTTATTTAACTCAAACATAATACAATTCAATGAATAAAAGCACTTTTGAATTGTCGAAAGTACTTTCGTCGGCACATCTTCGTCTTAGATAGTAGTCACCTCACACAGCCCACCTATCTTTCATCCATTTAACGTTGCTTAACCTTTTAAACGCCATTATCACATATACGTGATAGGTAAGCGCGTGCCCTGTACGCCAAACACAAATATGTGACAAAACGGTAGGTGAAATTGAGGCTTGGTGTGTAGGGCACGCGCGTGCGTTTATGCTCTATCTATTTATGAATAGAAAAATCTTCGAGCAATTTGCTGGCTGCATTGAAAATAGAACCGTATAGCCATGCAATACGATGAACAAAAAAAAAACAGATTTGTAAGGGATGCGTTTACTGTTTATGGATTCATATTAAAAGCACAATGGAGCGATATTGTGTGAAGAAATAAAACAAATACGTAAATAACAAAATAATATTTATTATTAAAAATAAACTTTAGATATTTACAGTAGGTACGGTAATACGTAATCACATTACTTAATAATACTTTAACTAGCGACCTACAAGAAAGTAAATTATAACTTCAACCAAAAGATTTTATAACCGGAAAGCACACAGGCGCATAACTTTAATCGGAATTAGGGCCGCCATCTTGTCTTACAATACAAATTCCATAGACAATTTTTCCAGCGCCCCTCTGTCAATGTACCTAATTTACGCGCGAAAAAAACTCGCAGCGCATTAACTTTGACACCACCAATCAAAAATTAATGGGATACTGGGTAAAATGGGGTGAAAATAGGGTGCTGGAACGCAGGGAGTGAATCGAGACAAAACTTTAAAGATTTTAACGTTTAATAAAATGGTACGTAAGTATGTTGCCAACAAGATCACTGAATAATTAAGTACATTTAACGAAGCACTTAAATAAAATACAATACGTTTTGGTAACATTAATATATATCAATTCAACATTAAAATCCCTTTCAAAGTTTTGTCTCCATTTACCCCTGCATTCCTAATCACCCCGTTTGACGGTATTATTATTTAGAGATACACTGAGGTGTTCATGGCTCCCATAAAGAAAATATATTATTGCACGCTATTTAAAATTTAGTTATTGAAAGTACTTTAAAAATAAATAAATATAATAAAAAGTACTGTATTACGTTTCTTGCACAACCATTATTCATGAAAGTTGTTTTATCACTGTAAAAAGAAATGGTCATCGTTATTTGCCTAGCCTTTTCCCAACTATGTTGGGGTCGGCTTTCAGTCTAACTGGATTCAGCTGAATACTCATGTACCCTGTCGTCGCTCCATGTAAAATAATGGTAGACTGTAAAGCGACCCCAACATAGTTGGGAAAAGACTCGGCAGATGATTAACGATCTTACGTACAAACTAAAAATCAACCTAAAACCTTTGAAATTGTTAACAAAATCCGATTCAAATAGAGCTAGGCGCGAAGTCGCGGCAATAGCTAGTATTATTATATAAATACACGTTTAAATATTTTAAAATACATATTTACATAAATGCATAATCGAGTATGGCAGAGGTATATTTATTAATTGAGCACCCCTCGTATTAATTAAGGGTCAATTCAGACCGAAATGGTTGCAGTCGGCAGCGCAGTTTCACTGTCAAGCCATTTTATGCATTATCTCCATTATGAAATACATAGTATCGTTTGAAAGACGCACGCGAGCAAGCGAGACGTCACGCGGCCCGTCCAAGCGGCGCATCACAGCAAAGTGCTAGACGCTGCTGGCCGCTGCCACTTCGGTGTGAATTGACCCTAAAAGAGGCCACTAATAAAAAATACAGGATAAACTATTGACCACACATATCGGACGAGGAATCTGCACGAGCCGATCACGTATCACCTATGTTGTAGCATTTAGTTCCGCGCGGTGTGGAATTGCGTCGTCCGAACCAAAACGATGTGAATGAAGTCTTCTTCGACTTTTGATTACATAGAGATGAAGCTTTTTCTGATCGGCTTAAGCACATTCCACATCGACAAATGTAGTACTTAAAAGTTCAGACGCCAGCAGATCAAGCTAACCGAAACTGACAAATTTTCCCAATCAACCTTGAACCTAATGCTTTAGAGATAAAGTTGAAAATCTGTTAAACACACGACATATTGCTGTAGCTTGATTGTGCTAACGTCTGTACCACTTTAAAAAAAAAACAGAAAAAAATACAATTTATTAAAATTCTTATAGACATGAAAACTAAAGAATACTGTATTCAAGAATGTGCAGTACTAAAAACAATCGCTTTTTTTTAATACTAATAAAAATTTGTAATAAAATAAGTATTTACATTTTCGCTTTTCTATAATAAACAGAATGATCCAAATGGTAGTGGCTCATGCCTAAGGGTATCCGAAAGAAATTTCGAGTTAGTTCTTAAAAAAATATGGGAACCGGTTTAAAAAGGATAGATCTTTATTTTTAGGGTTCTGTACAGTAGTCAACAAGGAACCCATAGTAAAATAAAACCTCGAAAATAATTTTTTTAGGGTGTCTCCTGTACACGTAAAATGGGGATTATTTCTTTCTCGCGTACCCCATACTAGCACGCTAGCACTCTACTATTTTAAAGGCCGATTTACGCATAGGGATTGCAATCCCGCAAAACGGGATCCGGCATTCCCGCGGGATCCCACTCCACTTACCTTCAAAACGCGGATCCGCGGATCCCGCAAATTTAAATTTACCGCTAAAACATTCGTTAGGTTAGTCGTAGTAATAGAATCTAGATAAGAGAAAGTTGTGATTTGATTATTAGTCATTATGTGAATAAGCAGAATAAGACTATTAAGACTGAATTACAAACATCATAAAACTGTTAGATGTAAGGGTAAAATTAAACAAAACTTTTGATGCTAAACATTTTAAAAATTAAGGTCTAATAAGTCTGATTACTAATTACTCGTACTTAATTATAATTTCGTTGTTATTTTGTTAGAAAACAAATAATTTTTGTTGCATAATGTAAGACATGTTTAATTAATAATACTTGTTTTTTTAAACAAAAACCTGTAGTTTCAATTCGATTTTATAACATAATTTTAAATAAGATAAAGTATTAATTTTTCGATCTTATAGCCCTTAAAGATCAAAAAATTAATACTTTATCTTACATACAAACGGGGCAAAAAGTTGAACTACTGTGAATAATTTCAAATATGCGGGATCCCGCGCGGGATTGATCAATCCCGCGGGACTGAGTGAGCTGCGGGATTGCAATCCCTATTTACGCAGTATAACTAAAAAAACATCAAGAATCGCGGAACACACATGGGGTATTTTCAGATATGACGAGCATGAGGAATCAATGTTTGGACCACCCTGCTGTATAATATATCAATTCCTAACATTATAAGTATATTTACATTTTGTGACACGTATACCCGGTTTCTGAAATTTACCCTAAACATATAAAAATTGTGGCATAAGTAATGCGGCCTGGCAGTGACCATCCATCAAAAATATCAGTATTTCTATCTACATACAAAAGAATTAGAGTATGTCTGTAAGACTCAGGCAAAGATTTATAGAACACACTCAAAGTTAGCTCAAACAGAGTACTCTTGCAGTTCATCCGAAAACGAACTTAATTTGTTTAAGGTTAAGGTGTATATTCCTACAACCGACTGTTTTCAAGCCTATTATAAATAAATAAATATCGTTGGACATTACACACAGCGCCATCTAGTGCCACACTAAGCAACGAGGCTTGTGTCGTGGACACCAGATAGTTGATATACTACATAGATACTTTTTGTTTGTAAATACATACTTATTATACATATAAACATTCATGACTCGGAAACAAATATCCATGCTCACCACACAAACATTTGCTCCTACAAGGATTCGAACCCGGGACCCCAAGAACGTAAGGCAGCCTCACTACCGCTGCGCCATTCGGGTCGTCAATCCAATCGTGCGGATATGTTCATTAAAATACATTTAAGGTTCATTTAAGTATCTATGTAGTATATCAACTATCTGGTGTCCACGACACAAGCCTCATTGCTTAGTGTGGCACTAGATGGCAGTATGCGTAATGTCCAGCGATATTTATTTATTTATTAAGCGCGATTGTACTTAACACGTTAATTGGCACCTGCGGTCTGTTAAAAAGTTGCTAAAAAACATCACGTGATTAATGGACGACCCCTAAGTTAAAGTGCGCTTTATAAATCTCAGCCAAACTGGTGAAGATAGTCGTTATTTATTACTAAGTCAGCCGAAAACCGGTACATTATCACCTTACTGCTAAAACCTGAGCATCCACTACCCTCGTGCATGAATCCTGTGCTTGCCCATAAACGGCCACGTATGGTCCTGACCATACACAAACTAAATGCACGAACGTAGTGGATAACCAGTTTCATACGCTAAGGTGGTCAGTCTCATGTGTGCGTGCGTGTAATTGAAGTTCATGTCAAGTATCAAAACTACGTGGCATGTATCTGAAATAGAAAAGAGATGGGATGAGTTAAGTGTAGTTGTATTGTATGATATACAGGGCCCACTGGCGGGGCCAGCGGAAATTGATTAAACAATTAAAAATTGTTTAGTGACAATTCTTTCAGCTACCGTTATATTCGAAAAAGTATGCGCTTCGGTAAACTTCGTGTTTACGCATAAGCACGAACGTTTTGTGATTATAGCAGTACTATACTAGATCTGCGTTCGTATTACCGAAGATAAACGATGAATACCGAAGATTGACCATGAATACTGAAGTGCATGCTTTTTCTGTCACATTATGAATACAGACTCACCACACACAAGATAGATATGCTCTACTGCCGAGTGACATAATTATACTACCTACAACGTCACTGTGGTGGGCCATCATGGGTCACGTTGGTGGGCCATCGCAGGTCACGTGGGTCGATCATCATAGGCCTTTTATGTCACGGTACTGGGATTCCTTGGGTTTCCTTGCGTGATCAAATCAGAAATGAAGACATCCGCAAGAGAACCAGGGTCACCGACGTAGCCCGAAGAATTGCCAAACTTAAGTGGCAGTGGGCAGGGCACATTGCTCGCAGAACGGATGGCCGATGGGGCCGGAAAGTTCTGGAGTGGCGACCGCGTACCGGAAGACGTTGCGTTGGAAGGCCTCCCACTAGGTGGACCGATGACCTGGTGAAGGTTGCGGGAATCCGCTGGATGCGAGTCGCACGGGACCGGTCAATGTGGCGACACTTGGGGGAGGCCTATGTCCAGCAGTGGACGTCTTTCGGCTGAAATGATGATGATGATGATGATGACTGGGATATATGGGTCACGCTGGTGGGCCTTGATGGTACACGCCAGTGGGCTCAAGCCATTATGGGTCACGCAGGTGGGCCACCATGGGCCACGCTTGTAGGCCATCACGGGCCACGCTGGTGGGCCATCATGAGTCACGCTGGTGGGCCATCGTGGGTCACGCTGATGGGCCATCACGGAACATCTGGTAAGCCATCATGGTACATGTCAGTGGGCCATCATGGGTCACGTTGGTGGGCCATCATTTTACTGAACCTAATATATCACACGGTAGTCACCCAATTGACCGTTGGCACCTTGTAAGACTTACCTAACGCTGTAGTCGTGAACATTGAACACGGCGTAGTGGTCGTTCCTGAACACCTGGTAGAAGTGCTCTACCGGTTCGGTGAGCAGAGTATGGCACAGCGATGGCTGGGACTTGAGCCAGGGGGCTTCCACGTCCCAGATGTCGTCCCAAGTGCAGCCGGAGCTGTTAGAGGGGAATCAAAATCATTACATCAAATAAAAAACAAATACAGGCGAATTGAGAACCTGCTCTTTTTTTTTTAAATCAGTTAAAAATGCAAGAAACTTCAATAGAAAACTTTTAATCTTTTTTTTTTTTGTGTCGCTTAGTTTTAAATTTTTAAATATGAATGTGGATGGTTATATGACAGTAGAGGAAGACCAAAGAAACTATGATATGATAAGAAAGTATGTGTCTGATGAGATAAGTAGTAGAGAAGTATGTAAGAAGACTTGCGTAGGTCAGATGTAAAATACTGGTATTCAGCTGCATCCGGTTAGACTGGAAGCCGACCCCAACATAGCTTCGAAAAGGTTAGGCAGATGATGGTGATCCTGATTCTATGACTCACCTACTCCTGGCGTAGCAGTATAAGGTCTCAACGACAAGGTACGTCGCCTTCAGTTTGGTCAGCTCTTGGTAAAGTTCGTGTGGTGGAAACTTTCCATACATCTTGTTGACTGCGTATGCGCGCTCTCTGTAAAGAAAAGATATTGTTTCATCATCTTCATGTCCTTATCACATGTTACTTGTGGTCGGCGCAACACGTTTTTAGGGTTCCGTACCCAAAAGGTAAAAACGGGACCCTATTACTAAGACTCCACTGTCCGTCTGTCTGTCACCAGGCTGTGTCTCATGAACCGTGAGAGCTAGACAGTTGAAATTTTCACAGACATCATCTGTGAACATTTCAACTGTCTAGCTCTCATTTCTGTTGCCGCTATAATATAAATAAAAACAGAATAAAATAAATATTTAAGGCGGGGCTCCCATACAACAAACGTGACTTTTTTACCGTTTTTTGCTTGATATTAAAAAACGGCAACAAGTAACGCATGAAATATTCACAGAATATATAATTGTAACGTCGAACAAGCTATTTGGTTTGATTTTACATTTGATTTTACAATGTAATTTGTTGGTTAAACTGTAAACGAAATAGCTTGTTCGACCGTACATTCAATTTAAAAATAAATAATTAAATTAAAATAAAATAAATATTTAGGGGGGACTCTCATACAACAAACGTAATTTTCTTGCCGGTTTGTCTAATGTTGTATAGATAATGGTACGGAACCCTTCGTGCGCGAGTCCGACTCGCACTTTTTTTTTCTTCCATTCTCAACTGTCAACCGTCACGCTATCATTTACTCGTTTATCATTCATATAATTCCTCACACAATCCATCCATCGTTTCTTTGGTCTTCCTCTCCCTCTCCATCCATCAACATTTCTATTCATCACTCTTTTAGTCACATGCGATTCTTCCCACATGCCCATACCAAGACAGTCGATTCCCTTTCAACTTTTCTGTTACTGGCGCAACTTTCAAACTTCCTCTAATATACTTATTCCTTATTTTATCCATTCTTGTCACACCACACATCCACCTCAACATTCTCATCTACGCTACATACGTAAACGAAAATAAGATATGACGCTTTTAAAATTCTCAATACGTCACGCCTTGGTATAATTTTTAGCTAGTTCTGACGTCACAAGCCCCCACTCCCGAGTTTTGATGCGTTTTATCTTTGTCAATATTCATTGATTTACAAAAATAAAAAAAACGTGTCCATTATTTTCCAATACTTTAGCTGACGGACTAAATAGATTGCAATTTTTTTTTACTGTCGTCGTGCCTATAATCGTTGATTACAGAAGCGAATACTTTTCCTGGGAGAACTGTACTTACCGTGCTTCCAAATGCTCGTAATGCGGATGTGACACTATAGGGCGCCGCGTGACCAGCATGATAGTCGCCAGAATAGGCATGGAGCCTGCGAATGCAGCCCCTTCTGGAGTATCAGCTCGGATCCATTCTAGTAATTCTTCTTGGTTGATGTCACTGAATTCACCTGCAAAGGTTTTTATTATTTGTTTTGGTTTTTTTTTGTTGGTCCCGGCTGTCATTTGTCTATCTTTGACAGTCGTTACAGGTAGTCAGTGACCCAAAAAGTCTGACCACCATCTTGGGTATCGTATTACCCAGTATTAACTGGGTTATGAAAGTCAGATAGGCAGTCGCTTCTTGTAAAATACAGGTACTCAGCTGCATCCGGTTAGACTGGAAGCCGACCCCAACATAGTTGGGAAAAGGCGAGGCAGATACAGTGATAGTAGATCGATCAGAGCGGCGCGCAATGATTTTTGACATAATGGTCCCGCATGATGAGAACCTCGAGAAAGCCGAGAAAGATAAGATCAAGTATCTTGACTTGGCTCGCGAGGTTGTCGACAAGTGGGAAGTGGACTCAGCGATCATTGTGCCGATAGTCGTATCAGCCCATGATTTAATTGCCAAGAGCCTCGATCAATACCTGAGGAGGCTCTCGTTAGGCAGCTGGATCAAAGGCTTGATTCAGTGCGCGATACTCCTGGACTCTGCTCGTATTGTTAGGAGGTTCCTCCCTCTGGATCTAAAGTCATTACTTTAGATCCTTATTAGGGGGCGTCCAAGATAATTTTATGGAGGGCCAAGTTATTTAAAAAATAGTACCTAGCTCACCGGAATCGAGAACAGGGTCCAAGCTACCGGCGGTCAGGGCTCCAGAGAGAGGAACCTCCACTTGTCGACTATCTCGCGAGCCAAGTCAAGATACTTGATCTTATCTTTCTCGAGGTTCTCATCATGCGGGACCATTATGTCAAAAATCATTGCGCGCCGCTCTGATCGATCTACTATCACTATATCAGGCTTATTGGCTACAATAGTCCTGTCAGTGATCATGGATTGATCCCAGTACAATGTGATACTGCATTTTACGAGAACAGGGTAAAGATAAGTTGATTGTTAAGTTGGTTAGATTATTTTAATTTATAAATGTATATAATATTGTTACATAAATAGAGTATTTTTTTAATATTTTTAAACTCTGTATAAATACTCACCAATATTCGACGTCTCAAGTGTAATGCTCTGGCGCATTTCATGAGCTAGCGCGGACAAGCATACGATCCAGAAGAATGGCAGGAATCTTTTGTATGATTGAGGCACTCTGGAAACATACGGAGTGAAGTTTTTAATAGGAAGAAAACATACCTGTATAGCTATTCACAACGCTTCGATTCGATTTTCGATTCGGAAAGTCGTATGTCTATCTTGCTCGATTTCGTAATGTCAAAAAAAGATAGACATACGCCTTTCCGAATCGAAAATCGAATCGAAGCGTTGTGAATAAGGGGCCAGGTCTCTTACTAATCCTATTAATATAATAAATGCGAAAATTTGGCATTAAATATATAGTTTATAACCTGCAGGCCTAGCCAAGTTACAAACAAACGTTTCGTATCGATTCTCTTTCTACAATCGTAAACGCCTCAGCGGCGTAAGCGATTGTAGAAAGCGATAAATCGGTAGCCAAGTTGACACGACTGAGTCGATCGCTCGTTCTCTAATGTCTGTAGAAAAAACCTACACTTTAGTCTATTGTGAGCGTTCCTACCAAAGAGTTTAGCAATCAACATTGTAGAAACGATAACATTCTATTCTATCATTTTGAACGATGTAAACTTGTCTACGAATTTTCTATTCGTTTGTGTTGATCACGTGATTTAACGTTGAGATGATGTCATTCCCATTCATTTGAATAGTTTTCTACTAGCGTTAACGATTGTAGATTGTCAACTTGGCTAGGGGTGCTGGATTAATACATAGGATACTTTTTATCCTGGTAGTATGATCCCGTGGGACATTACCGAACAAGGCGCGGGCGAAGCCCCGGGTATAAGCTAGCAGTATTATAAATACGAAAGTTTTGTGATGAGGATGAATGGATGGATGGATGTGTTACTCTTTCACGCGAAAACTAGTTGAACGGATTTGCATGAAATTTGGCACATAGTTTATAACTTGGATTAATACATGAGATACAATTTATCCTTATCATCGTTTCTATTGTTTAAGGGGCTCCCCCATGCACACTAGCGCCACTTTAGTAAAAAAATCAGAACTCGTTAAATACGCAATTAATATAAAATCTGATTGACAAAATCAATGCTTTAGAGTTCTAGATTATTGACGTCTATTTAATTCATTAAAATATACTTCACTGTAGTTACAGTTAGAAAAATTGCTAAAAACGGCCGTTTTTTTCCATTTTGTATCTGTAACGACAGCGAGCTATGTTTCAATGAGTTAAGCAGACGTAAATAATTTAGAAGACCAAAAGATTGATTTTGTCAATCAGATTTTATATTAATTGTGTATTTAACGAGTTCTGATTTTTTTACTAAAGTGGCGCTAGTGTGCATGGGGGAGCCCCTTAAGTTTGTCGTATGTCATTACTTCTCAGAATTTGATCCTTTTAATAGTATCGCTAATAAAAGGATGAAATTCTGATATGGAATGGTGTAATAATACAGCATGTGTTCGATTCCCGGTTAGGAATATTGATTATTCAAAAATTCTATGATGCAGTTTTGGTTTTCATCGAAATCAGGCTCGAGACTCTTTTTCACTATGGCCATCAACGCCCACTTAAAAAATTATCTTGTGTGCTGTTTAATTTTGAAATTACAAAAGACACTTCAAAGATAAATAACAAAATATTGGATACTCACGCATAATAACTGGTATTCATCATCAACGAAGAAACGACACACAACTGCGTCGTTAACAAAAACTTCAATCTCATAATCAGTAGCGCCATTACTCCAAAAACAACCATTTGTGAAATATTATAGAAAATCGCAGGTTCAACTTTCATATGACGCAAAAACAACAAGAAAAAATCTTGATTTCCATCTTCGCATTCCAATTTAGACTTTATATCTTTATCGATAACGTCTAAATCTGTGACAGTCTTCTGTTGACGTTTGCCGTCAGAATTTTCGACTCCAGAGTCGGATTCGTCAGAAGTAGTGTCGTCTTTTTCTATTGTAGGCGCTCGATCTTCTATCTCTTTCCTACAGTCTTCAACTGCGTCGGTAACCCAGCGGTTGCATACATTTAAAATGCTTAATAAAGCGAACGGAATTAAAAATGATTTAAAAAGTTGTTTTACCGTACTCCAAGGTAAAAAATCAAAGACGTCAGAACATGTATATATTAAAGTGTGAAAAGATTTAAAATTCGTGAATTTCGAATACAAAATATCCCATATATGAGAGTCCTCTTGCTTTTCCAAAAAATTACTAATCAATTTCTTCAAATAAAACGCAGCCAAAATGGCTATGGATATCCTTAGAAAAATTAGCCATAACTCCACGAAGAAATCCACGCGATTTTGAACTTTAACGCGTAAAGAGCTAAAGAACAAACAGTACGCTGAGACTATGACAAAGAATGATGCGTATAAGGACGATTTTAGCATATCATTTCCTTGGAGTAGTAATACTGCCATATGCAGGCCACAGAAATGTGAATGTAGGAAAATACAGAGAGCTTTTATGTCGATTATTCTGAATTGTTCCATTACAAAGAAAATGGCGATTTGCGTAAGAAATATGAATTGACTGAATTGCCAGAATAGCAGGCAGAGGCAGTTTAGTATGAAGATTGAGACCTGAAACAAGAAAAAAATATACTTTTAACATTTAAAAAAAAACAGTAGTAGTTTATCTTTACATGGTATAAAAATGCAGTTTTCCGCAATAGATAGTGATCCAAGAGGACGGTTAAAATGTATATGCTACATTGCACCCGTGCGAAGCCGGGGCGGGTCGCTCGTTAAGGGCTATATATCCTTCAAATGGCTTAGCATGATCCTCCGTTACTCCTAAAATACTGCAGCATTAATTTTGAAATAAATATATGGTAAAGTTGAAGATTAATGCTAATCCTATGTGTGACGAAAACACGATTCCATAAACATTTCTTGATAGAAAAAAATTCCAAACATACCTCCAAATCGAACAATAAACCGCTGGTATTTAAAAAGTACTTGAAATTAGATCATGAAACTTTGCATACTAACTGAACGATTTAGAAAGCAGGTCTTATGTGTTTTATTTTTTTAGTCCAATCAATAGATTTTTTGTAAATCGCAAAAAACCACTCATTTCGCACTATTCGGCCGCAGTGACTGACGTAACAACCGCTTTGTAGTGCAAGCTGATTAGAACTTTATTCTAACAGTATTTCAAACGAAGTTTGAACCACCATAAATAGAGTTGCTAATTTTAGAGTTAGAAGGGCCTTAAGCATAGTGTTGTCTTAAAAAAAATGTTTCCGAGTCATGGATGTATAATAAGTATGTATTTACAAACAAAAAGTATCTATGTAGTATATCAACTATCTGGTGTCCACGACACAAGCCTCGTTACTTAGTGTGGCACTAGATGGTGCTGTGTGTAATGTCCAGCGATATTTATTTATACTACGCACAACATTTTCCACAGATTACTATACCATAACATCACACCTGTAATCCCCGAAGGGTTAAGCAGAGGTGTACCTAATAGTACACCAACATTTCGCCAGTTATGTTTAAGTCCCATGTAATTGGGGGCGAGTCTATTGGCATCAACCGGGCACAAATCCAGACTCCGTGGCTGCAACTGATAAATTCCAGGTAAAAAAACTCAAAAACACTTTGCCCAACCTGGGAATCGAACCCAGGACCCCATTCTCAGCAGTCACGCTTGCAACCAAAGAGCCAGTCTGCCTTTTTTATCTTACCTGCAATTGAAAGGTAGTCCTCCTCTGCCTATCACGGAGCTGCACGGAGACCAGCCAGGTCTGTAGCAGCAGGAATGGGGTCGCAAAGTTCTCCCGTTCGTTGGGGGACCACTGCACCCTGGTGCACTCGCAGTGGTTCGCGAAGAACTGCGCCACGGCTAGCAAACCACCACATATACTTTGACTGGGAACAAAAGAGAAATTCGGTCACCCATCCACGGTCTGACCTAGGCAACCGTAGCTTACTTCAGCTGTTTTTTATAACCTGTTTTCTATAACTGTTATTTAATATGCCTACGTCTCGTAGCTATCAGTGTTTCTATAAACAAAACTAGCTTGGAATATCCTATCATGTCACTCGGAGGACTGTGATTCATAGAAAAAATTTGCCAATTTCTTTTTATCGTGTTAACACAGGGCCTTGATTTTTATACACCTAATAGGGACTATAGACCTCAGTATCTGGTATAAATTTCAACTTGCTAGGTCCACCCGTTCCTGAGAAAATCGGTGGTGACAGACGGACAAGAAAGTGATTTTATGGGATTCCTTTTTTACCTTTTCTGGTACGGAACCCTAAAAAGAAAGCTTTCCTGAGACGTTTTGTTTCAAACGGTCCGTAAGCTAAATGTCAAACAGTTACAGATAGCAACCGTCCGTTACCTCTTAGTAACTTATTGAAAATGGCCTTAGCCTAGAGCCCTTATGATGCTTTGACTGAAAATAAACAATAGAGAAGTTAACAAAATTGGTCACTCATTCACGAACCGACCGCGGTAAGTAAACCAAAAGAATATAGAATAGCCTCCTTGTGTCCTGAAAAAATCTAATTAGTCCGTCAGTTAGATTTTCAAAACATATTTGACATGATTTTTTTCTTTTATTACGTAGACCAAAATTGACGAAGATACGGCGCTTTTAAAATTCTCAATACGTCACGCCGTGCTATATTTTTTAGCACGCTGTGACGTCACGAGCCCCCACTCCCGAGTTTTGATGCGTTCTAACTTTGTCAATATTCATTGATTTACAAAAGCAAAAAATACGTGTACATTATTTTCCAATACTCTAACTGACGGACTAAATAGTTTCGCAATTTATTGATGGTGGAAACTATCCTATTGGTCACGGGCCGACCGCAACAAGCTTAGCTTACTTATAAGCTGGACAGGAAGCAAGTAAGTTGATGTAAAGTGTTATAATCGTTGCAGCCATTCGACTATTTAGCCAGGCTGCCCCCAAATGTTATCATGCCTAGTCTTTCCCAAACTACCTTTGTTGGGGTCGGCTTCCAGTCTAACCGGATGCAGCTGAACACGAGTATTTTACATGAAGCGACCAGCGATAAACCGCTACCTAGGTTGGTCCGTGAATGGGTGACCATGGCTCCGGTATCGGGAACAGGGTCCAAGCTACCGGCGGTCGGGGCTCCAGAGAGAGGAACCTCCTAAAATACGAGCCGTGTCCAGGAGTACCGCGCACTGAATCGACCTCTTGATCCAGCTGCCTAACGAGAGCCTCCTCAGGTGTTGGTCGAGGCTCTTGGCAATTAAACCATGTGCTGACACGACTATCGGTACAATGATCGCTGAGTCCACTTCCCACATGTCAACAACCTCGCGAGCCAAGTCAAGATACTTGATTTGCTTATCTTTCTCGCCTTTTAGTGAAAATAATTATTAGTGTGTAAGGAGCACGTGGCTAGATAATAACAGCCATCAATTTCAGGTTAAGCCACGCTTGTCTAGGTTGGTCTGCGGATGGGTACGCACCCTTAACATACCGAGTTTCCTTCGTGCCTCGGAAAGCACGTTAAGACATTGGTCTCGGCTGTAATTTTTGACAGTCGTAACAGGTAGTCAGTGGCCCGAAAGTCTAAAAACCAGTCTTACCAAGGGGTATCGTATTACCCAGTACTTACTGAGTTGTGGAGGTCAGTAAAATACTGGTAGTCAGCTGCATCCGGTTAGACTGGAAGCCGACCCCAACATAGTTGGGAAGAGGCTAGGCAGAGGATGATGAATGAATTATCATTAGTATTACCTTAACGCAGTGGCTTGAAGAAATAATGCAGCTACAGTCAACCCCGCTAGCCACCAGACCGCCTCCAAATAGAAGAATATCGGCTGTCCCAGCCCTACGCAGCTTTCGACATGGGCTAGGCCTTCGCCCCTGTCCACCAAGTGACATTTACGATTAGCTGTTGTATTCAAAAAGGGCTCGAAATAACGATATAATGCTCCGATCATCACCTGAAACGAAACGAAAATTTATTTCTGTCATTTTTATCGTTGGGTATGTAGGGTGACGATGGATGGACTGTGTGAAGGTTGATATGTCTAGAAACAAGGTGACTGCTGAGATGACGAGTAACAGACAGTTTTATGAAGAAGACATGCTGTACCACCCCTTCATCAATTAGCATACGTTAAAACACTATTACACGTTTCGGTCCGAGTTTCCTGTCTGACTACTCTGAGGACTGAGACTGCCTCGCTAGTCTAGTGGTCGCAAACGCGACTGCTGAGCATGGGGTCCTGGGTTCGATTCCCAGGTCGGGCAAATTGTTATTGGGTTTTTCCATCAGGAATTTCTTAGCAGAAGCCACGGAGTGGCTAGAAAGGAGGTGACTGCTGAGATGACGAGTAATAGAAATGTATGGACGAAGAAGACATGCTGTGCCGACCACAAATAAATTGGGAAAAGGGTAGGACAATAATGATGATGATGTTCAATCTTAAGAAAACTGTCAACTCACCTCCGGATGAATATTAAAACGATTAAACGCATTCACATCCTTGGGGTACTCCACTAGTTTATCGTACATCAGCTTGGATATCCCCGCTATGAACGGCCTCTCTTCAACCACCGTTTTGAAGTAGGAGTAGTAGAATCCCATCTCTGTTCGAAGGGACATCTCTCTTTCTAGCTCTGAGAGGTAGGAGAAGTTCTTGTCATTCTCGAAGAGGTTTGATACGTAGCGGTAGTGCGTATAACCAAGAGCCAGGGCTGGAATAAATTAGAATCGTTTTTTAATTATTAAAGTGGCCTTTGTCCATGGCTCAGTCAGGTGGAGGTTGGGTATTATCCTACGGAGATGTTGTAAGTATAACCTATGACACTCGGGGATAATGTAGATTCCCAATCACATATATGTCGGGTTGTCAGGATTTATTTCGCTAGGGTCGAGCATTTTGTGGGCAGAAGACGGGTTTCGTACTATGAAAACGCACTGGGTGCGATGATACACAATTATATTTCACATTGCACCTAACCATTGCACGAAACCTTAAATTCCTCTGCCTTGCTCTCTATTGATTTATTGAAAGCGAACGTTTTAGCCTGTCCAAATGAATTTAAATTTCAGCATATAAACCCCTTAACAGTCATAAAAGGTTTTAAGCAAATCAAGATCAAATTAACGGAAGATCTATGGGGTATGTCTATCAAAGCTTGTACCTCAATTATTGAGACTGTAGCGCCGTATTTAGCCTCAATATTTAATTTGTGCGTGGATCAAGGGGTCTTCCCAGATCTAATGAAATTCAGTAAGGTAATACCGCTTTTTAAATCCGGGGACAGTAAGGACACCAATAACTATAGGCCCGTATCCGTGTTGCCGGTTTTCAGCAAGGTGTTTGAAAAGATAATGCTCAATCAAATGCTTAACCATTTTAACACCAATAAAATATTACACGAGCAACAGTATGGTTTCACCAAAGGACGTTGTACAACTGACGCCGGTGTCACTTTATTAAAATACATATTTACTGCGTGAGAAGAGGCACGAGATGCCTTGAATCTTCTGTGACCTTTCGAAGGCATTTGATTGTGTAAATCACGAAACCCTGATCTTGAAACTTGAGCATTACGGATTAGGTAAACTTGCGCTCAGTTTAATAAAATCGTATTTGAATGATAGACAGCAGCAGGTACAAATAAATGGAGTCAACTCAATGGGTTTAAAAGTAAAAATGGGTGTACCACAAGGTTCGATATTGGGTCCCTTCCTCTTTTTAGTGTTTATTAATGACCTACCCCATTTATTTAACAACCATCCGCATTTGATGTTGTTTGCTGACGATACTTCTTTAATATTTAGGATAAACAGACGTGCCACTAATCTTGACGACGTAAATAACGCCCTACTGCAGGTCCACAATTAGTTTACCGCCAATAATTTAGTACTAAATGGGAAAAAAATGAAGTGCATTAGATTTGCTCTACCAAATGTCAAAAGTAGTGATTGTGACATAATATTGAATCAAGAGAAACTAGAATTTGTCGATAAAACGGTTTTCTTGGGAATCACGCTCGATTCAAGGTTACAATGGGGTCCCCATTTGACATCTCTTGCAGAACGGCTGAGTCATGTTTGTGAACGGGCGCTGTCAGTTGGGACTGGTCATCTCTTAGCTGCCAAGGTTCATTTTAATTACTTTATTCGTAAATTGTTGATCTAATCTTTTACTCTCGACGCTCTTAGTGTGCACGTCTTTCTACATCGTTCTCACATATATGTATAATCTCAAAATTAATGATGTAACCAAGATTTTGTAACAATATTTTGATTTTAAAAGAGTGTCCATGGAGTTTCTTGCCCGTTCTTCTCCATAGAGATCTACGCTAGGGAATGGGCAACTACAGTACTTTCTCAAGTTATTATGCCTTGTGACTGGGACTGTAGCTTTGATTTTCTTTTTTGTATTTTTGACATTCAAAAGTGCCGTAATGGTCTAATTGAAATAAATGCTTTGAGTTTGAGTTGAGATGAAGTTTGAAGTGTGGTAGTGTGTGTATGTGTGTTATGAAGTCTTTTTGATGAATACTTCTTCGGTGAACTAACATTTATGAAACCGACCTGGGACGAAGGCTGCAACAGCATGCTATTGTCAATATCATGGAACATTCATTGATAATGGCAAAACTTTAAAATTTTAATTCAATTGAAACTGAAAGGCAATTACATCATCATGTTCAGTCAATATTTGAAGACGTACCTAACCAAACTATCTAGTAATAACATTCATTGTTTTGAAACTTTGTTCCATTAACATAAACCAAACTGGTTAGTGGAACACAATGGAACACATTGTTGTAGTTTTGTCTTTCCAAAACTTTTTATGAAAGTGAAAACAAATAATAAAAGTTACAATATAATGAATGAACATGCTCGTGTGGTGACTCAAACCATGACACATTGGTCAACTTCCTGCCTGGTCGTAACTAAAAAACAGTAAAAAAGAGTTTAGTAGAAGAGGTTATAAAAATAATTTTAATGTTTAATAAAAAGAAAACATTGTAAAATGTGTTTTATAGTATTTATATGTGAATTGAAAAAAAACTGTATGCTAGCAACGGAGAACAGTAAAGGCAAGCGCATATCGAGACAGCAGGCCGAGCATTTTATCTTTACCCAAGCTAAAATACTCTGGCCTGAAGTCCGGTGTGTGCTAGCTATAGAAGTTTCAAACGAAACTACTTTTGCTAATCACCACATAGGCACAATAGGCGAGACGACAAAAAAAAACTAATTAGTCCGTCAGTTAGATTATCAAAAAATATTTGACCTGTTTTTTCTTTTGTTACGTAAACCAAAATTGACGAAGATATGACGCTTTTAAAATTCTCAATACGTCACGCCTAGGTATAATTTTTACCTAGTTCTGACGTCACGAGCCCCCACTCCAGAGTTTTGATGCGTTTTATCTTTGTCAATATTCATTGATTTACAAAAACAAAAAATACATGTCCATTAATTTCCACTACTCTAACTGACGGACTAAATAGATTTGCAATTTATTGACTGTCGTCATGCCTATTTCTATCACTTTGGAAAGTACCTTTTAAGTTAAATAAATGGTTTTGATACAAATTTTCAATCAATGTAACTCTGGTGCCCAAATTTGGGCAATAAAGAGCCTATAGATATTGAATTACTTAGTAAAGGCTCACCCTCTATCACATAGGACTTGAAACATGGAGAAATGTGGGAAAATATACTCTCTCTGCTTAGGCAGAGAGTATATTTTCCCACCTTTGGAGGATAAGAAGTCCAATGTTAAGTTATGAATAATTATTACCTACACAGTCGTTGTTATCAAAATCATGATTGTAATGAAAATTCATTGATTCTACAGAAAGTTCACAAGCATAGCCAATTGATTTTGTAACTTTATAATTAGTTTTTTACATCAAGTAAGTAGGTACCTCCAAACTACAAAGATGATTTGAATTTTTGGCAAGATGCATGTGCTGCGCTTATTATGATGGTCTTTTAAATGATAATAATGTAATTTGCAGACAACGGATTTAAAGAGTCTGTTTTATTATTACAGCCAATTTATTTGGCATCTTAGCAAAACCAGGAAAAAATGCTTAAAAGTTACCTATTGCAACGATGACACAGTATCTGGCAAATGTTCTCTTGGAAAATTTGCGTTCTTTGGCAGCGTTCGTTTCTACTTTATTTTCTTCCATTTCTCTTTTATAATTTTCACATTTCCATTCGAAAACAATATTTTTCAAATGAAATTTCGCAATTTTCTATCTCATTTTTGACACTATCTGACATTGACATGATTGTGACAGCGCGAAATTATCAGTAGTGAAGACGTTTTGTTACTAAACTGTGTAGATAGTAAACTAATATCTAATCTGTAAAAGGTTCATTTGGTAAGCTTTGGACAGACGTCAGACAGCTACTACAATCTGGCAAATTACTTTAGATTTTCAACATTATCACAATACCATTAGGTTCAAGATGGATTGGCAAAATTTGTCAGTTTGGGTAGCTTGATTAGCTGGTGTCTGTACTTAACATCACACTAGTTTTCCCCGGAGTGTTAAGCAGGATGTGTAACTGGATAATCTGTATCTCTTCAAAGTTTAAGTTAATCGGTTTCTTCTAGGAAAGCGTGGTCCACCCTTCACATCGGGTGAGTTGCGGCCAAACACAAACCTATTTAATATAAAAAACTTAAAGTACTCCCATATTTTGCCCTAGGTTTAAGTCAGATATAGGGAGTATAAGGAGCGAGCCTGTTGCCATCAACCAGGCACAAATCTAAACGCCAAACTGCTTTTGCGAAATTAATAAATTAAAAAAATGACAACTAACAACCTGGGAATTGAACCGCAGTTGTCTTTGTACCACTACCACTAGCCGCTTAAAGAGTAATTTCAGTACGTTTCCGTAGAATTTTTACACCCGTTATACTTTCATTTGCATTCAATAGGAAGCTTTTATTTTCAAATTACAAACAGACACTTTAATTTTAACTTGTATGAATGTATGTATAAATTTTGTTCTTCAGAACCAAAAGAAGCCTATATTTTGAACAGCGGGAATAAAACAGATCAGTGTTTAAAAAGGTATTTTGCTAGTTTGACGTTAGATAACGTCTACCAATACTGATACTCAGAACTTAGCTTTTCAGTGCTGCAGAACAAGTGAACAACTGATCTGAAATAATATTGCATAGCGTGTTTCAAGAATAAATTAGTTGTAATGTAATTTTCTATGAATTTACACCATTTCTTTATAATTTATTTAGTAACTTCTGGGACATCACTACAGTCACGTTCCTGTCCTAGGAGCTGACAGAATGACGATCAGCAGTGAATACTTGCCATTTTCTTGGATCCCCCCGTTTTTCGGCAAAAAATTGTTTATTTTGTGTAGGTTTAAATCAGAATATTTTAAGTAGGTAATAAAAATAAAATAAAAAAACTCAATGTACTTGTAAATAAAAAAGTATCAAAACATTTATTTCATCACACGAATCACAACCATTTCATTTAATATGTCTTTTCACTTAAAACTAAAACTTAAGTTTTTTATCTTAAAGATACTCCTTGACAAAATGTTCATGTTTGATAACTTGCGTGAACGTAGTAAGAGTGTTACTATTACAAAGGTTTTCATTATTTGCGGCTGTGGAGACGATACCTCTGAGGTAGTATCGGTCTGTGCCTCGTTCAGACTCGGGGAACGCTAGCCCACCGCCACTGTCGCCCTTGCATAGCGCCGTACCTGAGGAATAAGGTGAAGAGTCAAAAGTCTGGCAACTAAGCCCATCTAATGATAAGCGGGCACATGGCTTAGCACGGGTCTTTAAGGTGGATGGTCCAGGGTAGTCCGCTAAATTCAAATTTTCTTACGTTTTTTGCAATTTGCAGGCCAGTGCTAGGTTGTATGTTAATTAAAATATTGTTCGCGACTGTTAGACGTAGGTATGTAGATAGAGAATTATAATCATCAAAAGTCCAAGTTTATAACGCCCTCTAAAAGGTAAGGTAAAAGGTAAAAGGTAGCAAAAAGAGAAACGCAATTACCTAATCCATACAAATTGAAGTTCAGTTTAACGTGGCTCATATTTCGGAAAAATTATAAGACAAATCAGGTCTTAAAATGTTCTAAACTACCAGCTATCGTTTTAAGAGTGGCAGCAAAAAACGTTTAAAAAAAAAATGGCAGAAGTTAGGCCGGCCATTATATTCAAGCCCCAAGTGCAAGAAGATAGATTATATTATCCTATGGAAGGACAACATAGGCATTCTTTTTTCTTACATCTACTATCAAAAGTTCTACGCGAACAAAGTCACGAACAACAGTCTTCACCATGTCACGCCACGCCCTTCACCATGTCATAGTGGTTTAGCCGAGGAGAGAAAGTGCCGGAACCAACTCCTCAATAACAGCAGCTCTTTAGCAATAGGTAAGTAATCTGGTAATCTCACCATTCCCAAAACCAGCACAGATCTTGTCGCTGGTGATGTACTCTACGAAGCCCGGCGGTGATGCTGTGATGCATTGCTGGATGTCCACGTAGGGCAGTTCAACGACCTTGAGTATCTGGGAGGCCTGACCGTTTTCTGCTGTGAGACCCCAACCTGCCACCTAGGACAAATCAAAAGATATTAAAGCATTACATCACATAACCGTGTTCCTTTTCAAGTTACTCTGCAACTGGATTGTGGAGTGTGGAGTTCAGATAGTCCATTGATATATTGGAATTCAGCTACATTTGGTTAGACTAGAAGCTGACCCCAACTAGGTACGTATTGGGACGGACTATGGCAACAATCAAGGCCGTCTTTTCAATGGCTATACTCTGAGCTAGTGGCCAAGGACCATTGATCCTAGAAGCCCCCCTTATTCCTGACAACAGCGGCTATCAAAGAAAAGTAAATCTTATGCCAGGCACTGTGCTAAGATATTTGTGCTCAATTTGTACGCTCTTGCGTAATACATTCTTTCCTAGGAGCACCATAGTTATTTTAGGTTGCTCAAAGGTTTAAAACAATCTCATAACACTTTCAGGATGATTTAGGACCGATGGGCCAGAATAGTCATAAAGTGGGTGCCGGAAGACGATTGTCGGCTCTGAGGCAGGCCTATGAAATGCTTGCGTGACGACTTGGACTCGTTCCTGACTGATTGGCCAGAGAAGGCAAAACACCGAGAGAGTTGGAAAGGAACGGGAAGACCTTTGCCTAGCAGTGGGACTGGGACAAAAAAAAACTTCCTCATCAAATTTGGAGGGACCCAATCCGAATACGCAACGTCTTCCGGTTCGCGGTCGCCACTCCAGAACTTTTCGACATATCGGCCATCCATTCTGCGAGAACCGAAAGACGTTGCGTTGGAAGGCCTCCCACTAGGTGGACCGATGACCTGGTGAAGGTTGCGGGAATCCGCTGGATGCGAGTCGCACGGGACTGGTCAATGTGGCGACACTTGGGGGAGGCCTATATCCAGCAGTGGACGTCTTTCAACTGAAATGCCGATGATGATGAATCCCAATAAGTTTAAAAGAGTCTAAAAGTTAGTTTGACTGATGATAGTTGCAAGTGTCACTAACCTTGCCCAACTTTCCCGGCTGCAGCTGTCTCCTGTCAAAGTTGACGTCAAAATCCAAGCAGACGGGTCTGACGTACGTGTGGTATACAAAGAGAGTCTCCAGGATCACAACGGCTATATCATCTTGGAAGTTCGCTGCACTGCCTTGGAAACGGACTGGGAGCTTGATCTCTTTGACCTGTTGATTATAAAACACACAAACATCACTAGTCAATAGTGGTTTTTTAGCTCTTGATATGAGAGTGCATGGTTCTCCCCGTCATTGCAATATTTTTTTGTTGCAGACCATACCTGGGAACCTTCTAGTTACGGAGATATTGGGGGTCGAAGTTCCAACTTTTTCACAAGTTTACGTTTTTAAATACAAGTGTTTAATGTTTTATCTATACTTCAAAAATTTGCACGACCCTGTACTATTCAATACATCGCACAATGTTTTATATGCGTTACATTGAGTCCTATCATAAGATGTGATTTTCACACTAAAAAAAATCGTATCCTAGCAATAATTGCTTTTTGCGTCGCCGTCGAGTTAATTAGTTCAACTGTGAACATGTCTACCTATTACGGATCATGACATACAACCCGCTGAAGGACAGACGGACGGGCAGCGAAGGCTTAGTAATAGGGTCCCGTTGGTTATTCTTCGGGTACGGAACCCTAAAATACTTCTTTATTTTGATTTCCTTGAAGTTGCTGTCACAAAACTCATGTCGCTTCTTTGCTTCGTAAGAAGTTAGAATATATGACGAAGCTCTTACATCCGACTTCTGTGCATCAACATCTCTATCGTTATTCCAAGGGCGGTAGAGCTTGCCGACGGCCACTGCGAACATGGAGGCAGGCTGCTGCTTGCTGACGTCATTCCAGAAGCAATGGGCAGCTGGAAACAAGCAATTTACTCTTTCATAATACACACATCAAAAGTATCTAGGGATCAACATATATTTTTGCAATAACTTTTCTCCTGATTGATATTAATTAAAATTTTCTTTAAGGATTCATCAAATAAAGTGTTTTCGTTTGTCACAGTAACGATAAACCAAGTCACCTTTGCATTAATAAAGAAATTTGCCATTTTCCTAATAAAGGGATTTTTGACATTTGAACCACTAACATTAAAGTTCGAAAAAAAGACTGAAATAACAGTTTTCTTTAAAATTTTATTGGGTAACTTAAACAATTAATAATCCGTGTTTCTACCGCGAACACTAACAACACAAGAACATCGGTTTGGCATACTCAAAATGAGTTCATCCAAATCACGCTGTGGAATGGCCGCCCATGTTCGTTGCAACAACAAAAAAAGGTCTTCTTGCGACTGGATACCCTCCATATTCGGCAGAGCTCTTCTCTGTAGCATATCCCATGCATGCTCAATCGGGTTCAAGTCTGGCGACTGAGCAGGCCAGGGCAGGACATTGATGTTAGCTGCGGCGAGAGTCTGTCTTACAACTCGTGCGGTCGTGCATTATCATGCATTAACTGAAATAAGGGACCGATTTGCACTTGTAGAGGAACGATGACGTCTGATACAATCGTCTCAGCATAAATTTGAGCGTTGAGGTTGCCTCTGATCCAAATCAACTCAGTTCTTCCGCCGATCCAAATACCCGCCCATACCATGATGGTTCCACCACTATAAGGATGGACTTCCTGGCAGGATTTTAATCGCTGTTGGCGTCCAGGGGTTCTCCAGTGTCGTATACGTCTTGTATCCGGTCTCATACCAAAACGAGACTCATCAGAAAAGCACACGAAACGCCATTGTTCTTCTGCCCAATTTCTGTGTTCAAGAGCCCATTGATATCGAATCCTACGATTGTGCATTGCTATAGGTGGTACCCGTAGCGGTCTTCGGGATTGAAGGTTCACTTCATGCAAGCGGTTTCTGACTGTTTGGTCGCTAATTAAGTTCCCTGAAGAGTGATGAAGCCTCACGGCTAACATCATGGCGGTTATTGTTGGAGCTCTTCGAGTTAAGATTTGAATGTATCGGTCTTGTCTCCGTGTGGTGCAGCGATACCGTCCTCCATGGCGCTCAGCCACGGTACCAGTGCTTCGGTAACGTGTCCAAAGTCGACTGATAACACTCTGACTTGTATTCAGAGCTAAAGCTACAGTACGTTGCCGGGAACCAGCTTCTATCATTCCCACGGCTCTGAGCATTTCTTCCCTGCTTAAATGACGTCGCCGCTCCATAATAACGTTGGTTTTAATCAGTAGTAGGGAAACAGTAGCACTAATAATGTCTTCAATGCGTTGTATGTTTTTATAGGGAAAATATTGACAGCTTATTTTCATCTTTTACTCGAATTTGATTGAGAGTTCCTGATTCAAATTATGAAATGCACCAAAAAGGATCCATATAAATTTATAAAATCATAAATTTATTACAAAGCCACATCTCAATCTCAAGAAATCCGCATAAAAATGCTTGATTCCTAGACATTTTTGATGTGTGTACTTTATGAATCTAAATGAACTCGTTAGTACGGTCCTATCCTATATTATACTTAGTATAGGACCGTACTACCGAGTTCAATTTAAAAATGCAGATAGACTTCCCAGGATTTCGTGGCTAAATAATAACAGCCACGCGGATCAATCCGCTTTCGTTAAGCCTCGCTAGTCTAGGTTGATCTGTGGATAGGTGACCACCCATTACGTATCGAATTTCCCCCGTGCTTCGGAAAGCACGTTAAGCCGTTGACAGTCGTTACAGGTAGTCAGTGGCCCGAAAGTCTGACCACCAGTCTTAGCAAGGGGTATCATATTTCTCTGCACTAACTGGGTTGTGGAGGTCAGGTATTCAGCTACATCTGGTTAGAATGCAAACCGACCTCAACATACTTGGAAAAAGGCTAGGCAGATTATGATGGACTTACCAGAAATAACAACCCTGTTGGTGACGAGTGACCCTCCACAGATCTGCATGTAAGGCCTGGTGGTCTTCCGGTAGATGCCGACATGCCACGGCAGCTCTCCACGCTTCGCTGGTCTGCCGTCAATGATGAGGTCCACGCCATCTGGAGTTACTCGACCACACTCTGAAGAAGAGGTAAGTGAGTATGAATGTGGATGGGTATAAGAGTAGAGGAAGACCAAAGAAACGATGGATGGACTGTGGGAAGGATGATATGGCAAGAAAGGTGGTGTCTGATGAGATGACGAGTAATAGAGAAGTATGGAAGAAGAAGACATGCTGCGCCGACCACAAATGAATTGGGATTAGGGGAGGAGAATGATGATGACTCTGAAGAGGACGGACATACATCGCATACAGTACAAACAAAGCAGATTGTGGTAAATGACGTCACATCATGGCCGCGACAGCTAGGGACGTTTGAACTGTCATAGAAAATTGCAGGAGTTTAATATTATTTTCAAGCGACAAGCAGTAGTTTTACTTAACTTTTAATACTTTTCTTGGGTGGATAGTACTGTATTTTATTGATTTAAGTGAGGGAAAAATTACGTGCATATTCCTTAATGCGTTATTTACACTTCTCATATAAATATATAATAATAAATAAATATCGCAGGACATTACACACAGCGCCATCTAGTGCCACACTAAGCAACGAGGCTTGTGTCGTGGACACCAGATAGTTGATATACTACATAGATACTTTTTGTCTGTAAATACATACTTATAATACATATAAACATCCATGACTCGGAAACAAATGTCCATGCTCATCACAAACATTTGCTATTACCAGGATTCGAACCCGGGACCCTAAGAACGTAAGGCAGCGTCACGACCACTGTGCCATTCGGTCGTCGAATATCCGTTTAGCTTTAGTAGAAACGGTTGAGCTGAGATTGTTTTGGCCGATCAGGCAGCAGCGTACAGCAGAGACGAGAAAGGACGTGTGCTGCAGGCGCTACATTGGGCGTAAGTAGCTTGTACACACCTCTCTGCTCGGGTCTAACAAGTACGCATCTCCGTAAAGTATAACGAGTCATAGAGAAGTACCTATGGAAGACGAAGACATGCTGCACCGACCCCAAATAAATGTGTCATGCTCTGCCGCAGAGCCACCATATAAGAAACCGATCAATTATATCTTAAAATTACGTACGCCAAACGTACAAAATGTACGTATCCCTTTATCGCTGTACGTGCATTAGTTAATGATAATACATTGGTTGTGGCTCTGCTGGAGTGCATAGGTACTCTCTTCTGGAGACTCTCTGCTGGAGAGTATGCTCTCCAGTAAATAAAATGTAATTTCCAAACCACTTATTTGTTATTTAAACGAACTGTTAATTAAATTTTGGTGAAACAACTGTTTTTGACGTAGCTACTACTTAAGGATTAAATTAAGTAAAAGGATGGAGGATCAGGTAAAATTAAACAAAAAACAAATTTTAATATAAATTAATTTATTGCAAATAAAAAGAGTATAACAATAATAGGTGATTTCTCCATCCTGTTAACATAACTATGAGATTATACTTCCTAGTTACAATGCTTTTATACATTAACAAAGATTTGAATCGCTAAAAGAACCCTCACAGTACCTACCTCGTGCGAAATTGTTTACACTGAGTAAAGGACCTCTCGCACTACTTGACCACAAATTTTGGCCGCAGAAGTGACTTTTGGTCGAAACCAGGACGAAAGTTTGGTCGCATAATAACCGGTTATTTCAACCAGACAGATACCAGATAGCAGATGGTCATGCGACAAGTAGTAGTCGTGGCCGCGTAGTGCACGACGTTTCTAAGTTCGCATAAAACGATAAATATGATGTGCGATATGTGTGAGCGAGACAATACTATACAAATGTCATTGTCATAAACGTGATAATATTTGATTTGGTAGGAGGAATCGACCGATTTAAATGTGTGCGTGTGATAAAATGAAGTATTATATTATAATGTACCTAAATATTTAGTCATTTAAAACTGTTTATTCAATTGAATAAACCCTAAAAATATGATAGGAATTATTTATATTGTTTTGTACATAAATCAATGGAAATACTGACTGATTCTTTGGTTGTTTCTAATAATCTCATTTAGCGACATCTATCGTTTCTACCCCCGAAGAGAATTGAGGCGCGTATAGATAGATGGCGCTGTGCTAGAATCGTCAAGATGTAATATTGAGTGATGATAAAACGAAGAGAAAATTGGAAAAAAATATATTTTATATCACCTACCAGAAAGGTGCGGCCATGTTTAAGGACAGATCAACAAACTGTACAATGTTGTCCATGGGAACGATTTTAATCGTGAGATAATATTGAACTGTTTCATACAGGCGCACATCAAGCTACTACAATCTGTCAAATTTCTTTAACAGATTTTCAACTTTATTGCTAAAGCATTAGTTTCAAGGTTGATTGGGAAAATTTGACAGTTTCGGGTATCTTGATGCGTGTTCTGAACAATCATGCTGTATGTCAAACCGTCACATTTTTATTTTTCATACAAAAATATATGCGATTATTTGAACTGTAAGAAATTGTTAAAAAAGCAGGAAGAAATTGAGTAGAATGCAGTCAAAATGACAATATCTTAAAATTCTTAGGAAAAATTCTTCATAATTCATTGACTATCTAAATTGTCATTCCTAATAAAATTGTGTTAATATTGCTCATACTTTTTAAATATTATAGTACTTCTGCTCTGTATCGGCAAGAAAACTAAATACTTTTATAGGAACTAAGTAATTATGTTCATTAGTTTCGTATACATGCATGTGGTTTTTTTAAATAGTTATTTAATGATTTTGTTATTGAATCACTAAGAAAATCATTAAAGCAAATAAATTACAGTAAGAATGAACTTCTAACATCTGGGTTACTTCATAATTGTATATTCTAAATGTTTTCCTAAATAGACCCATATTTTTTACTAGTAAAATCTTTTGAGCTACGACTATGTATAATCTTACAACCTAAAATATATCTTTGAATATAGCACTGTATTACTGTCTATTAACAACTACACTACTATTGTAGATATTAAAATTTATCCCTGTACTATTCCTCTTTGAATTAGGACTAACCTTTTGTACTGGCCCCATCCTCCAATCGTCTTCACTAATCTCATAATCCAATGGATTCACAGTACTATGATCAACTTTATTCAATTCCTCTACATTTTTGTGGGTAATGACCTCTATATTCACATTAGGACCATGAAATTTCTCACCACTGGTGTACAAAATGTTATTTATATACACTTCAACAGTATCTTTGATTAGTATAGTGATATTTGTTCCGTTTCTGGTCAAACCTGGGGTGCAGACCGCGACGTAATCCCAGCTTCCGTCGATGCATTTCATGTAGGGGAGAGTGACGGCGGAGTAGTAGTTCGGGGTGTTGCATTCAGGAATCACGGATGTCCCCGTAGGTTCGTAGGAGTTGCACTCGCGGCGGCCTTGGAAGGGAGCGGTGACGAGACAGCTGTAGCGGACGGATGGGTTGATGTCCAACTTGCAGAAACCTGGAGGGAAGGGACGTTTTAGTTTGGCAATTTGGATACCGAGTCTGAATGCAAGAGTTGGGTTTTATCTTAGCTCGACTACTGCATTATGTTCTAGTTGCTTTAGGGTAGAATATTACTTGGTAAAAGAGTTATACGCTCTTGTATGTAATATGTAGGTTCTGATTAATAAGGGCCCAATATAGCTCCTTGAAGAACACCAGGATGAAAAACTTATTAAACAGGCTTCATTATTGATAACTTTCGCTGAATCAAATACTACTTACGTAGACATACACATTCTTAGCGTACGTGAAATACCATCATTTTATACCATAAGTTGTATTTACTTCACAAGTATTACATACACACCATATTGAAAGCTTCACTTAAGTCAACAACTCTCTCACTTTAGCCTTTAAAGTTTATACTTACGAACACATGTAGGCATAGACTGAGACCAGCTTCCACCTTGACAGAAGATGATATTGGACCCTACGACTCCGTATCCTTGTCGACAGGTGACGTTCAGCTGGAGAGATTCGAAGCCCTGTCCAGGCGTAGCGTATGGTGCGTTTGCTACAACGTATGTACCATGGTCTGGGTATGGCGGTAGGACACATTTGCCGGATTGAATTGGTGGTCTGAAATTGGAGATCGGTTTAGTATTTTAAGTTTTTCTTGTCTTTTGGAAATCGCCTGACGATGTAAGACAACAGCATGAGCAAGACCACTTCTGTTGAGGCTCTACAAAGAAGTCACGCCTTTGCTTGCGCATTGATAAAACTTTGTGCAGACAGCAGATCAAGCTACTACAATCTGTCAAATTTCTTTACAAGATTTCCAACTTTATCGCTAAAGCATTAGGTTCTTATGGTTAATTGGGAAAATTTTACAGTAACGGGTAGCTCGATGTGCTGGCATCAGTACAATCAGTTATTTTATCTTTCTTTTTCTCTGTTTCTGGTCATGCTACGCGTACAAGTGGCCTACCATGACGTCTTAAAGCAGGATCGTTTTAATCTTGTTCCAGTGAGGGTAAGAGATGGAGCTATAGTGGACGTCTAGCGCCATCTCGTTCCCACACTGGAACCAGATTAAAACGATCCTGCTTTAAGACGTCATGGTAGGCCACCAGGATACAAAGGTATACAATGTGTAAAGCATGTTTCAGAAAGGTGTGTTCATATTTGAAGGTTTGGTACAGACCATCACCAGTGGCGCTCGTGGCTAAATAATAACAGCAGCATTATCATCTTACATTTGAGTCGAGAAAGTGGTTCTGTTTGATGGTTTGTATGATCCACATCCATAAGGACTTCACCTCTCTGATACATGCTTTATTTTATAGCATCATTTTTCTTTACCTAGTGGTAACTGATGGGTTCGTTGGCAGCTGTCGGTTGCACAGTTCATCAGCTTCGTCAGATCCATCTGCACACTCTCGTTTCTGTTAAAAAACAATCACTAAGTAAAATCAACTTCAGCTAGCAGTAATTCATCATACAAATGCTTCTTTTTGGGCTTTTGGCTCTTTGTTGGGCTTCGTGGAACAAAAAAACTGTTTCTAATAGCCTTAAATTAATAATTATCCTTACATCTATACATAAACATATACATGCAAATAAATAAAATAAGTGTCTTTTTGTATATCAAAATAACATGTTTTCCTTCACCGACCGAAGCAAGTGATAATTATACAATACGCACATGAATCCGTAAAATCAGAGGTGCATGTCTTAGGTTCGAACTCGAGACCTACGACTGCTTGCTATTAAGTACGAGTACTACTAGTTTGAAACTACTGACCCCATTACAATCAGATCCTTGGTCCACACAGGCTCCGTACGCGCACTGGAACAGGTACGACGGACAAGTCTTAGCTGCGCACGCGCGGACAGTCTCATCAGAACCATCCGGACAATCCGGGTTGCCGTCGCAGTGGTCCGAAGAGGGGATGGCATTGCCGTCTAGGCAGCGGAATTGGCCCCTGGAAAAAAATGAGCATTTACACTGGTAAAGTAGATATAAGAGTAGAGGAAAACCAAAGAAACGAGGGATGTGGACTGTGTGAAGGATGATATGGCTGGAAAGGAGGTGACTGCTGAGATGACGAGTAATAGAGAAGTATGGAAGAAGAAGACATGCTGCGCCGACCCCAAATTTAATTGGGATAAAGGCATTAGAATTAAAATTAAAAATTTTCCTTGTGTAATCACACAAGGAAAGTTTGTTAATTTGAATGTTGGGGGTTTTGTAATACACACATCAAAAATGTCTAGGGATCAAGCATTTTTATGCGGATTTCTTGAGATTGAGATGTGGCTTTGTAATAAATTTATGATTTTATAAATTTATATGGATCCTTTTTGGTGCATTTCATAATTTGAATCAGGAACTCTCAATCAAATTCGAGTAAAAGATGAAAATAAGCTGTCAATATTTTCCCTATAAAAACATACAACGCATTGAAGACATTATTAGTGCTACTGTTTCCCTACTACTGATTAAAACCAACGTTATTATGGAGCGGCGACGTCATTTAAGCAGGGAAGAAATGCTCAGAGCCGTGGGAATGATAGAAGCTGGTTCCCGGCAACGTACTGTAGCTTTAGCTCTGAATACAAGTCAGAGTGTTATCAGTCGACTTTGGACACGTTACCGAAGCACTGGTACCGTGGCTGAGCGCCATGGAGGACGGTATCGCTGCACCACACGGAGACAAGACCGATACATTCAAATCTTAACTCGAAGAGCTCCAACAATAACCGCCATGATGTTAGCCGTGAGGCTTCATCACTCTTCAGGGAACTTAATTAGCGACCAAACAGTCAGAAACCGCTTGCATGAAGTGAACCTTCATTCCCGAAGACCGCTACGGGTACCACCTATAGCAATGCACAATCGTAGGATTCGATATCAATGGGCTCTTGAACACAGAAATTGGGCAGAAGAACAATGGCGTTTCGTGTGCTTTTCTGATGAGTCTCGTTTTGGTATGAGACCGGATACAAGACGTATACGACACTGGAGAACCCCTGGACGCCAACAGCGATTAAAATCCTGCCAGGAAGTCCATCCTTATAGTGGTGGAACCATCATGGTATGGGCGGGTATTTGGATCGGCGGAAGAACTGAGTTGATTTGGATCAGAGGCAACCTCAACGCTCAAATTTATGCTGAGACGATTGTATCAGACGTCATCGTTCCTCTACAAGTGCAAATCGGTCCCTTATTTCAGTTAATGCATGATAATGCACGACCGCACACCGCAAGAGTTGTAAGACAGACTCTCGCCGCAGCTAACATCAATGTCCTGCCCTGGCCTGCTCAGTCGCCAGACTTGAACCCGATTGAGCATGCATGGGATATGCTACAGAGAAGAGCTCTGCCGAATATGGAGGGTATCCAGTCGCAAGAAGACCTTTTTTTGTTGTTGCAACGAACATGGGCGGCCATTCCACAGCGTGATTTGGATGAACTCATTTTGAGTATGCCAAACCGATGTTCTTGTGTTGTTAGTGTTCGCGGTAGAAACACGGATTATTAATTGTTTAAGTTACCCAATAAAATTTTAAAGAAGACTGTTATTTCAGTCTTTTTTTCGAACTTTAATGTTAGTGGTTCAAATGTCAAAAATCCCTTTATTAGGAAAATGGCAAATTTCTTTATTAATGCAAAGGTGACTTGGTTTATCGTTACTGTGACAAACGAAAACACTTTATTTGATGAATCCTTAAAGAAAATTTTAATTAATATCAATCAGGAGAAAAGTTATTGCAAAAATATATGTTGATCCCTAGATACTTTTGATGTGTGTATTACTTTTGTCAGACCTGAGAATCGAGCCCAGCACCTCACGGTCAGCAGTTGCAGCCGCTAGATCAACGAAGCCTCTGTCAAACCCTTTGGGGATTACAAACATAAAAGAAAGAAGAAAGAAACAAAGAAAAAGCATTAATTAGCCCGCACAGGACAAACACACACAAATTAAAATTGTGAAATTAACAGTAGTTACTACTAATAAAAATTAAACAAAGAGAAAAAGAAAAAAAAAAAAGGAATTGTCCTGTACGAGGCCAAAAGGCCCCTATCTCAGCATGGTGGTGTAACATTACAGCGATCAAAACGTTACAGCGCTGCGCTGGTATTCTGTTAGGGCCCAGAGTGATGCCACGGAACATCTTGATGGTACAGTTCCTGTGCCTAAAACTTCTTTCTTCTCAATCGTGAGTGCCTAACCTGGTGTCAGAGTTTTTATGCCAGCCATGGGCCTCTGGGTTTACATGCCATCGAGAAATATCTCTCAGGTATGCTCACGATGTTTTCCTTCACCAAAGCAAATGATAATAGGGAATAATATGCATGTTTTTTTTGTTTTTTTTATTTCGATACGGAATGTTGAAGTACTATAAAAATAATGTCAAAAAGCGAAAACAGAACATAAATCGGCCAAACAACACAAAAGTTATAACCATTTAAACTTTTGTTTCTATCTCTTTCTAGATAAATGGAATTTAGTATGGATTTTGTACGTCGATGCAGCGAATGACGTCATTCGCTGTATCGGATCTCTCTGTCTAATCAGCAGTTTACTTTCAAATGCTTATAACTTAGTATTTTTTATAGATATTAAAAAAATAATTTCACATTGCTACTTCTGATGTACTCATACTCGCGTCAAATAAAAAGAGCGTTGAAGGGTGGCGCTACTTGTCGTCACCGAACACAATCATAAAACAGTACAGAAAAGTTAGTTCCTATTTTAGCCACCGCTCTTTTTACGTGTCGCCAAGTATAATACGCTTTGTTTAGAGTGATAAAAAAAATCATGCATATACCCTATTGTACAATACGCATATGAATCTGAAAAATCAGAGGTCTTGGGTTCGAAGCTCGAACTTGAGACCTATGACTTGGTAGTCCGACGGTCACAGAGTAGACTAGCACTGCTGTGTTGTTTCCTCATACTTCTAAACGTCTATCCGAAGCACAACTTACTGGAATTCATCAGTTTCGTTCCGGCACTTAGGTAGCAGTTCATCGGACTGATCAGCGCACTCGATGATGTTGTTGCAAGGGGCCGTGCCGTCCACGCAAGCACCGTACGTACATCTGAACCAGTTCGGTTGACATCTGGGGAAGAAAAAGATAGTTGTAGAGACCGGATTATATGCAAATGCTGTTTGCATTTTTGTGGCTTTTTTTTTAGAATATGATGCACATTTTTAGCTAAAATGGGCATATCGTGCTTTTTTGGGCATAGTTCCATTTTATCTTTCTATGACTAATATTTTAGAGAGGTAAAATTTGTGTGTAAGTTTATATGTAAGGTTATCTTTCTGAAATTCCGAAAATTCTTTCATTTCACGCAAAAAAACAGCAGTTTCTTAGAAAAGTGCAATCTGATTTTTGTTTAATAACCGATGAACAATTTCTATTGCTTAATTTCTATATGCTTAGGTACATCTTTCCGGGTCCCCATACACGTGGTAACTGATTTCGCGTCCGAGTCCTTTCGACCCCGTATAGAAGATATAAAGTCAAATGATAACTCACTTGGTCTTCCTGCACAGAGCGTGGGTCTCATCACTTTTGTCAGGACAGTCTACCGTACCATCACACTTCCCGTCGAAGGAGATACAAGTCCCATCGCGGCATTGCCATTGGTTCCTCCTAGAAATAGACAGAAGACATGTTAAAGAACAATGGTCATTAAAACTGCAAGCTCGACCATGCGAGGGCAGCACTATTGTAGTGTACGAAGGCCTTCATCATCATCATTTCAGCCGAAAGACGTCCACTGCTGGAGATAGGCGTCCACCAAGTGTCGCCACATTGACCGGTCCCGTGCGTCTCGCATCCAGCGGATCCCCGCAACCTTCACCAGGTCATAAATCCACCTAGTGGGAGGCCTTCCAACGCAACGTGTTCCGGTTCACGGTCGCCACTCCAGGACTTTTCAGCCCCACCGGCCATCCGTTCTGCGAGCACTGTGCCCTGCCTACTGCCAGGCCGCACATAAAAATAGTGCACCTAAAGGTGTTAACTAATATGTACAACTTACCGACATTGACTGGCCTGTCTTCTAGCTCTATGTAACACTAAGTCGTCGGACAAACCACCCCTGAAAGCAAAAAAGAGAAAGATATTTATTATTGGTCTAGCAGCACCGAGCGCGGTCTAACAACGACACTAAAGAATTTTTTTTTATGTGGAAAATATAACACAGTGCGTGGAACGGTTAGTTAATTAACCCTCTAATACCGGTTAACCGATAGGATAAATCACATAACCCAAAAAAAATAACCCAATAAAACCCCTTAACGGATAACCCTTTCGGTCCCTGACGGGAACTTATGTAACCCAAGGCACGGGGTAAATTACGGTAATCAACCTTTTGACTGCAAGATTGAGCATTAAACGCACGCGCGTGCCCTACACGCCAAGCCACAATTCACTTACTATTTTGTCACACATTTGTGTCGTTTGGCGTACAGAGCATTGCGGGCATTGCGTGCGAGCAGGGCGGACAAGCTTGTCACGTGACAGTGGCGTTCTATAGCAGGTGTACTTACGAGCTGCCAGTAAAGCAGTTTGCTTCATCACTGCCATCGAAGCAGTCTTTGACTCCATCACATAATTTGCCGAAATTCACGCATGTGCCATCCCGGCAGCCGAACTCATTAGAACTGGAAATAGATTAACGTAATTAGAGTAATCATTATCATTTCAGCCGCAAGACGTCCACTGCTGGACATAGGCCTCCCCCAAGTGTCGCAACCTTGGCTTCACCAGGTCATCAATCCACCTAGTGGGAGGCCTTCCAACGCAACGTCTTGCCGTTCGCGGTCGCCACTCCAGAACTTTTCGGCCAACCGTTCTGCGAGCAATGTGCCCTGCCCACTGCCACTTAATTGGCATTTCTAGTGTAATAACATAATGATGATATTGCCTATTACGTTACGTTTCGATTCTTTAGTGTGCTGCTCTTTCATGTGCTCTCAAGTGGCTAGCATTATACCCAACTTTGGCCGAAAACCTCCGAGCACAAAGCCGACATACTTATAATTTAACATAAAACATCACGCTTGGCTAGACGCGGAGATGTCCGATGGAGCAAGGCTTTGACCGAGTGGTTAACTGGGTTGCCGACCAACAACCCAGTACTTAACTGGGTTGCAGCGCGCGGCGGTCAGATAGGCAGTCGCTCCATCTGACATTCTGATATGGCCAATAAATTCGGAAAAAGGCTAGGCAGATTTTTGATGTACTGGATATAATTTAACTTTGGATTACCTGCATTGGTTTTTTATATCTTCCACGACACTAGATCCAGCTTGTGATATGGCTGAAATGGAAAAAAGGGTTTATTAGAATAGAATATTCATTTATTGTTGTTGTAGGTAGGTCAAGGGTTTAAAATGTTACCTATTATAAAAAATAAGTTCAAAAACTAAGACCCGACTACTGAAGAATCACGCTCTAAAAAGTATGAAACATTCTCGTCTGACATTGTTTTGTACTACAGAGGCTACAAACCCGCCAAATCTCGCAAGATTGTAAACTCTCGAAAGATTGTGAACACGGACTGCACCTTGCGTGCTGATTGGTTGAACGTCATGTGCCCCGCGCCGCCATATTTGTTTGTTAATGGGGAAGGCTGGTCAAAGCTGATTGTAGATGGCGCGTCCATAGCTTAGACCCAATCTGACCAATGAGGTCAAACTATTTTGAAATATAAAATGACATTGACAGATTTTCAACCAATGACGATGTTTGGTTCATGCGATGCTAGCGCCATTAGTTCCACCAGTTGCCCACCTCATTCATGGTTACCTAAGTAATTCTTTTGTGTGCTGTGAGTTATTTTCAACACGAAATCAATTTACAATCACCAAAAAACTGTTCGTTTACATTCGTCGAATGTAAACGAACAATGTTTGAAAATAACTCACAGCTTTAGAATTAATTACCTATATGAATTTGTGGTCGAAGTAAAATGAATCTGTGATTAACTAAAGAAACAAACAGAACGGCCTACTGTAAGACTGATCAATCAGGGACAGGTTCAAAACTTTTCGAGAGTTTACAATCTCGCGAGATAGATTCTATTCATAGTGATATATTTAGAGGATAGCCGTACAATAATTAGGTATTGTATTTAACATAATTGAAAAATAATTGTTTAACTAATTTCCTTAATGTTTGAATTTAATTACGAACATAATTAATATCTAAATGGTTTCTGCCGACCGGTATTATCAAATATCAGGAAACCATGACGTAAAAGACGTAGACAATTATGTACATACGAGATTGATGAGGTTCTTCAAAAAGGTCAAATGCATGCGGGTATGCCCAGATTCAGGGATGTTACGAATGTCATATTTAGACATTTGCGAATGCGAGTGTTTGAAAAGCGAATGTGCAAATGCGAATGCGAGTGCGAATGTTCGGAAGAAGCAAAAAAAGAAAAATCAAGGTATGATCATCGATTTTTATTTAACAACAAATAAATTTAATAATCAAATTTCAATAGGGGCTGATTATTTTTTAAAACAATAATTTAGCTGCTTTATCACCCTTGAGACGATTTCATAAAGGTTCATATGCAGCTGCACTAAATAATGATTGATTACTTACACTGGCAGGAGGAGCGCTGAGGTACCTACTTACGAGCAAGTTCTGTCAATTTGTCAAATTTGGATTTGGATTTCCACCAGTCCAATGAATTTTCCTCAAGAGAGATTCGTTTTTCTTTTAAATATGCTTTTATTTCACACAGCATTGAGTCTTCTGGTTCATTCATACACTCGCATTCGCTAAACATTTGCATTGTTTGATGCGAATGAGAGTGTTGATGCGAGTGTTTGAAATGATTTCGCTTAAGCGAATGCGAACGCAAACATTCGTAACATCCATGTATGAACGTGGATGAGGCGCATGCAGTATGTAAGGATTTTAGCAGACTAGCAGGTGGCGTTCTGTGGTTTCTGTCTACCACCGCGGAAAAAAGGCATGAGATTATGTATGTTATTAAATGTGTAGATAATACCCATTATTTATACATAAAACTTGTAAAAAGCCGAGAGACACTTGTTCTCCCCGTTATTGCGATGGTTTTTTTCTAGAACATACCTGGGAAGGGGAACCTAGGTACGGAGATGTTGGAGGTTAAAGTTCAAACTTTTTTTTTAATGCATGTTTCTAATGTTAGGTACTTAATATACCTTCATGTCCCCTCTTCTTTTCAATGCATCCATCAGCACAATATTTTGAGTCCTACCGTAAAACGTGATTTACAACCCAAAAAATTCGTTTCTAAGTGTGCAAAGTTACTTAGTTTGATGTATAAAGGGTGTAAACACCTCTCCCCTTCATTGCGATCATTTTTTTGTTCTACACCATACCTGGGAACCTTCTAGTTACGGAGATATTGGGGGTCAAAGTTACAGCTTTTTCACAAGTTTTTTTTATATTAATTGTGTATTTAACGAGTTCTGTTTTTTTTACTAAAGTGGCGCTAGTGTGCACGCCGAAAATTCGGGGAGGGATTAAGAAAATTTGACAGTTTCAGGTAGTTTGGTGTGATGGCATCTGTACTACCTATGATCGTACTTATTTCTTAGTAATGTACATATACCAGGTCGTGACAAACGACTATGTATTCAGGGATTTTTAACCGAACGGTTTTCCCGGTAACTCAAAATAAATACACACGCGTCACCTGTTGATCTTAGGGGCCGCCTCCACGAGCGAGCGAATCGCGGCGATTGAACGTATTTCTATACGAAAGTATCGCCGCGATTCTCTCGCTCGTGGAGACGGCCCAAAAGAGAGTGTATAGAAAAACGTGACAAGGACGATAATATCGCCGCGATTTTCTCGCTCGTGGAGGCGGCCCTTTAGGCTGGCGCAGGGTTTGAGATGGTCTTTTGAGGAAAGAATCACACAGATAAGATAGGACCTGTGTACTATGCCGAATGGCGGAATGACCCGAATGGCGCAGCGGTAGTGAGGCTGCCTTACGTTCTTAGGGTCCCGGATTCGAATCCCGGTAGGAGCAAATTTTTGTGTGTTGAGCATAGACATTTGCTTCCGAGTCATGGATGCTTATATGTATACTTAATAAGTATGTATTTACAAACAAAAAGTATCTATGTAGTATATCAACTATCTGGTGTCCACGACACAAGCCTCGTTGCTTAGTGTGGCACTAGATGGCGCTGTGTGTAATTTCCAGCGATATTTATTTAGCTATTTATTGTGCAGTTAGTGCACACAAAAAACATTTCAGCTGTGCACGCGTTGCCGTGGCCGACTTAGGAATCTATAAACAGACTTCGAAGCCAAGTTGGCCGGAGTAAAGATAATCTCTGCAGATGTTCACGGACGCTTCAGACCTCAAGTGCGTATGCGACGTCTCCCCATAGACAATGGCTCACTCACCGCACCATCTTGCACCGCATACCACCTGTGCACCTGGTGATCAGCTTGATGATAATGATAACGCCATCCAGCCGGTTTCGGCCACAGCGACTGCATTCGATGGCTTTCTAGTGTGGTTGTCGAGAGCATTGCTGTGCTGCTCTTTCATGTGCTCTCAAGTGGCTAGCATTATATCCGACTTTGGCCATAAAACTCCCGAAAACAAAGCGGACATGTCAGACCGTGTTAGAAACACGAACGTTTTAAGGCAAGCCAGGGTCCTGGGCATAGAGGTCTACTTGATAAGACGTCAGCTAAAATGGTGTGGGCATATCTCTCTCTATGATGCACGAAGACAGACTGGCCATCTTCTTATCTGAACGCCAGGAAAGAAAACGGAGACGTGGCGGTCACGTTTTAAGGATGTTTAGAATAGACACTTCAAAAGATGCGAAATTGATCTGCTTGCTGCATCAGTGAGCGGGGTTCGAATGGTTGAGTTTAGAGGTAAACCAAATTTGAACTTTTCCCTATCGATACGCTGAGAAGAAGTGTTTCAGTTTAGAAAAAAAGGACGCGGAACAAGTGATAGAGAAGATAGACCAGAGCGGTTGTTACCTATTATGTAACCACGAGCTCATTAGGTTATTGGCTATCACTGCTATATAAGTCTCCACAACTCATCACAACACTAGCCATTCTGTTTACATAGTGTTTTAGCGTTCCGTACCTCAGTCGGCGAAAACGGAACTCTTATTTATAAGATCACTTTGTTGTCCGTCTGTCAAGATCCTTTTTCTGAGGAACACGTGGTAATATCAAGCTAAAATTATTATCGAACACTCGCAGACCTTTTTTTTCGGATGGTAAATCATCAAATTCCCGCTCTGGGCGGACTTTTAATGACTAAAAGCCATCCCCACCCACCCACCTTCTTGACGACCTTCTTGATTTCTTTTGACGACCCGAATGGCGCAGCGGTACTGAGGCTGCCTTACGTTCTTAGGGTCCCGAGTTCGAATCCCGGTAGAAGCAAATGTTTGTGTGATGAGCATGGACATTTGTTTCCGAGTCATGAATGTTTATATGTATAATAAGTAAGTATGTATTTACAAACAAAAAGTATCTATGTAGTATATCAACTATCTATATCGTCCACGACACAAGCCACGTTGCTTAGTGTGGCACTAGATGGCGCTGTGTGTAATGTCCAGCGATATTTATATTTATGTATTTATTCTTAGCCCTTTGTGTTCCAGGGCCGCGGTATCTCTTTCAAACAATTTCGCAGCCCCGGCAGGCATCGGCGCGCGTGGAACACGATCGCGTGTTCAACATTGCCTGTCGTCATAAGACGGACGGACGGCGAGCTAGCCCATAGCGCACCGTCCACAGGCCCGCGCCTATACGGTGGCCGAGAGTCACGACGTGGCCCCCGGTCCGACGCTCAGGGCGTCTCCTGCGGCGGGATACTCGCAAACCTGACCTGATCAAAGGATGTGACCGTTTATGTCGCATATATTGCGACTTCTCAAGGCCATCACAACCTTCCCGTTTTGCCTAGAATGGGGATGGCATACTGTGGAACTAATGGCGCTAGCATCGCTTGTACCAAACATCGTCATTGGTTGAAAAACTGTCAATGTCATTTTATATTTCAAAATAGTTGGTCCTCATTGGTCAGATTGAGTCTAAGCTATAGACGCGCCATCTACAATCAGCTTTGACCAGCCTTCCCCATTATGAAATTTGGCAAGAAGCAATGTTATACTGGCTATAGCACTATAAGTCAAGTAAATAATCTGAAAACCGTTTTATGTAGTTTAATAACAATATACATAAATAACAATATACTTAAGTAACATACTATAATATACTTTAATATTTAATAACAATATACTTTATAAAAAACCCTCGGTGCGCGAGTCCAACTCGCACTTGCCGGTTTTTTAGGTCTTTATCAAAGAACTGATAATAATTACTTACATGTATTATTCTGAGGTATTTTCCTGTTTGCAAAGTTCTATTCTATAGAATATAAGAATTGATTCTTCGAGTGGAACGTATTTTTTGCTATTCGTAAATTTCGTACTTACCTTAGTGTGGTATTTATTTATTCAATACATTGATTTCGAGAAAAATAAAGAACCGGGTGACGTCATATATATACCTACTATACTAAATATTATAAAGCTGAAGAGTTCGTTTGGTTGAACGCGCTAATCTCAGGAACTACTGGTCCCAATTGAAAAATTCTTTTAGTGTTGGATAGCTCATTTATTATATTTTTTATCGAAAAATGTTTTTTTTGTTGGTGTGATTATTCACGTTTTACGTTAGCGCTCAATTAAACGCGCTGAAAACATTGTGTTGATGGATTCTATGCATCGAATAGTACAGACGCCAGTACATCACAAGATACCCGAAACTGTCAAATTTTCCCAATCAACCTTGAACCTAATGCTTTAGCGTTAAAGTTGAAAATCTATAACAGACTATAGTATTTTGATGTGCTAGCCTCTGTATAGGGGTCATAGAGGTATTTAAAGTGAAGATATCGCATCTAAAACGTAGGTACAATACAAAAAAAAGCGTGAAAAAGTTGGCATTTTGACCTTCAATATCTCCGTAATTACAAGGTAACCTCCAGTACAAAAAAATACCCGACTGACTGGAAGAACGACTTGGGCATTCAAGAAACGTCAGAAGCGAAGTATTATAGTATCTGTGGTCAGAAGATAGGTGCACGGTTCGGATTGGTCGTTTCCTAAACAGAGAAACCAGGGTAGCACAAATCCCATTGAACGACTATTTCATGAAAAAGTATTTAATTCAATGGGATTAAATGAACTTAGAGGGTTCTTTTGCCAATTTAAATGATTATAACTCTGTAAAATCATATTTGTTACTGTCGCGAATCATATTTTAAACAACATACAACCTGACACTGAACTGCAAATTGCAAAAAAAAAAAATGTATTTCGCAGGCAACCCTGGCGCTTCCAGCTTAAAAATAGTCTCTAGTTCTAGTTTTCTATCATTGTGTTCAATGCCACAGGCCATTGAACTCATTGCCCTGCAGAGGAATATTCACAACTGCTATATCCATCCACCTAATATTACCTATAAGTGCGAAAGTTTGTGAGGATAGATGGATGTATGTTTGTTACTCTACAAACATCCATCCATCATCTACTAAAACTACTCTACTCTACTTTTGTTACTCTACTAAAACTACTGAACGGATTTAGATGTAATTTGGTACCTATACAGATTGTCCCGCGAAGCCATGGGCTTATGGTATTACAACTAAAGAGGTAAAGTTTCTACGTGTGTAAGTTTAGCTGTATGTGTATTCTGCGGAACTCTGACCAGCAGTGCAAGTACGTAGCACTCGATTCGATACGATTCGATATTAATCTGACAGTTATTCTCGATAAAATGAGTTTTTAACCAATCGAAAAGTCGGATTTATCGAATCGTATCGATTCGATCGTTATCGATTGCTACGTACTTGCAGTGCCGATTCCGATAATTCTTTCGCTTAGTTTCCGACCATAACAAGAACGAAACTGCGGGTAAATGTTTGTATGATAACTGTACTTGCCAATAATGTTAAATTCACATAATTTACGGTTCAATTACCTAATTAATAAGATAATTATTGTCCTACTGTCCGCAATTATCAAAACAATGTTATTTAAAATACCTACGTATTTTAACGATATCGATAAAAATATATCCACTTGTGACCTCTTATTTTACATCAATGCTAAAATCGCACTTATTGTTACGGACATAAGATAGCAGCTTCCTTTGCTTGTAAAAATAACTGTCTAAAGAACTGTACATCCCCGAAAAAACCAGCTTTCTAACCTTTTTTGACATTTGATTACTTGATAGAAACGAAGTAACGTAAGATACAGCCAACTCTGTTTTTTTTTAATAAAAAAAAAGATTAACTTTGCACTTACCAACAAAAATTAAAACTAAACACACGTACATTTTTTATTTGTAAACACAGTCAATAATTTAAGTTAAATTAATTAGTAACTTGACTAGTTTAATGGCAAATTGATAAACACGAATGACACAACATTTCTGTAAATTGTTTTTTGTGATACTGGTATTCAATAAACAATGTGCGCTGACCAGTCGTCATCTCGGGAAAACCATCTGCGCAATGTTGCCAGTATAAAATTTTAATTTCCCATTTTTGTGTGTGATGGGTCGGATATTTAGTAGGTAGCTGTTGATTTGCATACAATCACACTTGTGGGTCTCGAAATGGTAGGTAGTTTTAGTAAGCACTGTTTTTTAGCCAGTAATGTCAAGCCCCTAGTAAAAGGGGGCGAGCCTATTGCCATCAACCGGCCACAAATCCAGAGTCCAGACCCCGTGGCTGCTACTGAGAAATTCCTGATGGAAAAACCCACTCACACTTTGCCCGACCCGGGGATCGAACATGCTGGATATGCGGAACTTGCTCGATATCATGCTGGTTTGCGACTACTATACCAACGAGACAGGCCTTCTCCCACTTCTGGGACACTGGCCTTCTCTCTGCATGAGAGTGGGCTGGGCTAATCCACCACGCGCGCCCAATGCTGGTTAGTGTATTTCTCCCAGTCATCACCGTCATCATTTCAGCCGAAAGACTTCCACTGCTGGACACAGGCCTCCCACAAGTGTCGCCACATTGACCGGTTCCACGCGTTTCGCATATAGCGGATCACCGCAACCTTCACCAGGTCATCGGCCCACCTAGTCGCTGGTGGGAGGCCTTCCAACGCAACGTCTTTCGGTGCGCGGTCGCCATTATTTCTCCTAGTATTAGGCAGAATTTTATAATACGGCAACCCAAAATTAATGACTGACAAACGGGTTCTATGAGGTTATCAAAATAAACGGATAATAAATACAGACGCTTCGGATTCGGTGATTTTTTCAATGTTTTTATCCAATCGCGAAATAAATGAAGATTTGCAGCTTTTTTATCATTCTCATCTGCCTAACATTTTCCCAACTGTGTTGGGGTCTAACCGGATGCAGCTAAATACCAGTATTCTACATGGAACGACTGCCTATCCGACCCACAACCCAGTTAGTTCCGAGTAATCCGACACCAAAGATTTTTAAATAATCACCTGCCTGAACCGGGAATCCAACCCGTCAAAATCCGTAGAAATCTAAGTATATGATTGGCGCCTGTAACATACGTATGTAAGTAGTTACAGAATTACAATCATCGATACGATTAACCCTCTAAGTTCAATAACTATTTCATGAAAAAGTCATTCAATGGGGTAAAGCCTAGCGCTTACACCTTAAATGTTTCAAGTAGATTACGAAATAAATAAAACACATATTTATCTAAAATAATGTTTATTTATCATCAAAGACGTTAATAGTAGTAGCTATACCTTGTTTTGAAGTTGTGTTAGTGATCTACAAAAAAATACTAAAAATAAAAATGATCATAGGAACTATTAATATATTTTTCGTACCACTTGCTCAAAAAAGTGACATTCATTGCCATTGCCACAAAAAGCGAACATAACAAACAATAGTCATTTTTAATCTGATAAAAACAGGGAAAGAAAATTGTACTGAATTTCATTCATCCTCTAGGGGGAGAATGTGATTTAAATTTGGAATACTTACCGAAATTTATACTGAACTACATCTGTGTTTACACCATTGAGTTTGTATATAAAGCATTATACATCTTTTTGAAAAAGGAATACGCATTTATTATGCAGTCATTAGATAAAAATACGAAAACCGACGAGGCCGTATGAGCTTGATGCCTTTGCTTTTCCGACAAAAAAATATTAGTCTAGGACTTTGCCGCGTTTTTGTTTTCTTCAAATACATAAACGTTAGTTAACTTTTACTTTTAATTGTCATTATTTTTAATAAATGCTTATCTCATATTATTATTGTGTTAATTTTTTCGCAAATGGTACGAAAAGTAGAGTATTTTCCTCGGTGATAAAGCTGTCTTAGTCTTGGGTGAACTTAAATCCCTCGCTACACTCAGGACTCGTCTTAAATCCCTCGCTTGGCTCGTGATTTAAGTTTTTAACACCCTCGCTACGCTCGGGAGTAAACCTCGAGTCCTTCGTTACGCTCACGATTCTATCTATCTATCTATCATGGGGTATTGGTTTCCGCACTTAGTCCTTGAAGTGGACCATTGTGCGTGAGCCATGGTGGCCGATTACTCTAACCAGCCCACCTCCCTCCAGAAGCAGATTAAACTTCCCGGTCTCCTCAGGGCATCACCAAGGGATCTTGGTGTTCCCAGGGTCTCCTCGCGAATCTTGGTAATGCCTGTGCACTCAAGGAGCACATGCGCCACCGTTTCCTCCGCCTCCATGCATGCTCTGCACAGGGGGCTGTCAGTAATACCTAGGGTGTGGAAGTGTTTATTCAGTGAACAGTGTCCGGTGATGGTCCCCGCCACCAGACGCAGGCTATCTCTGTCCAGGCGCAGAAGGCGCCTGGTCAGCTTTACGCTCACGATTTAAATCGTCACTCGCGACAGAAGACACTGCTTTATCCCCTTGGTTAATAATCTACTATTATTTTTGAGCACAATTTAATTATTACGACTTATATATATTAAGTAACAACTTTAGCAGCACCTTTAGATTTTAGCACCAGTTATTGTAAGTAGGGCTTGCAATTCTGATATCCGTATTATCCGGATATCCGCTGACTTTCCAATCCGGATTTTACTTTCATCATCATCCGGATGTTTCGGATGTTACGGACTATTTTAAATATTAAAAAAAAGCTTCTGCAAAGTACATAACTGTTTTTACGTTATTTATTATTTTAATATAAAGTTAATCGCTGTTGCAATTATTTATTCACTTCACAAATCACAACACAATAAGTCAATTAGTGTAACCATTTAAGAACTTCCATGAAAGAAGATTCATTAGATAGTTTAAGCTTTTTAAAATCATATTAAGCCAGATTTTGGAAAACAAGTAATTTAAGAACGACGTAGTATTACGAGTATATTATAGACGTAGTATTATATTAAAATAATTTAAGAATGACGTAGTATTAGATTATTTGATTATTTTGTTCACTTTTGTTTTGTTATATTTGGTTTATACTATTACTACACTACACTACAACAGCCCATAACGTCCACTGCTGGACATAAGCCTCTCCCATGATGGGAGGAATTTGCCGTAATCTCCACGCTTGGCAGGCGGATTGGAGATCGCAGTGATGAAAGACTAACAGAAAACGCTGCTGCCCATTCTCTGGTCTACGGAGGCGCAAAGTGTTCTGCCTCAGACATTAGTCGCCTTATACGACACCCGTGAGTGTAATGGGTTGGGTCTATTCTACTCTGCCGGATACCACACGGCCATGTTTATACTATTGTTGTTTAATAATTGAGTTGGTTTGCCAAGGAAAGTGATATTTTTATTTAATTATTATGTTTCAAATAGGTTGATTTGTTTAGGATTTTGTGATAAATTTAAGATCTCATTTTTAATTAGAATTGTTTTAAGTATGAGAAGAATAGGTATTTAGCTGCATCCGGTTGGACTGGAAGCCGACCCCAACATAGTTAGAAAAGCATAGGCAGAACATATTGTACATTATCACTTACTGTTTCTCATCAGTCTTAAGCAGTAATTCGTCGGCCTGGGTTCCGGCTCTTCAGCCGGAAGGGTCTGGGCCATCCTTCTATGAGTTGTTTCTGCATTTGAATTGCATTCTTTGTCATCTGTAAGAGAAAAAATGGTCTTGGTGAGTTTTGTTTTTTTGACTGGCATATCCTATGAGGTTGGCTTCTGCTTAACTGGACTTCCTGGCCTTGACTGTAAGGCCTCCAGCCCAGGGGCAAATAACTTATAGACTAAGTGATATAGCGCGCTAAGGGTACTCCTGTTGGGTACGAGCCTCGGTTTAGAGCGTCGCTGGGGAGCCCTCCATCTCACTCAATATAGACTGTCCCCTTGCTGCCCAGCAAGGGGACAGTCTATATTGAGTGAGATCATTATTTAGGGGTTGATTTAAAACTGGTTGCTCAGAATCGCGAGCTGGCTCGAGTAAGGGTCTGGGGAGTGGTCTTCATGATTATCCATAAGATAAGATATATTTATTTTCTCAAACATCATTATCATCATCATCATCATCATCACTACTGGGTATAGGCCTCTCGGTTCTGTGCGTCCCTTATCCAGGTGTTTCCCGCGACTTTGACGATGTCGTCGACCCAACGAGCTTTAGGACGGCCCTGGTTCCTTTGGCCTAACCTTGGCCTCTACTCGGTCAAAGCCTTGCTCCATCGGCCATCTCCGTGTCTAGCCGCACCGCCCAGTCCCCGACATCGTAGACTTTCATCTCATCGAGGGTAATGCCGAGCATGGCTCGCTCCATGGCCCTTTGTGCCACTCGTACTCGGTGGACAGCCTCCTTCGTGAGCGTCCATGTCTCGGCACCGTAGGTCATTGTTGGACATTGGTTGAAAAGGCGGGTTTTTAGGCACTGAGGGATCTTTGTGGACCGAAAAATATGCTCCAGTTTACCAAACACCGCCCATCCGAGTTGTACTCTTCTAGAAATTTCCTTGTTGGAATGTCAAAAGAAAGAACATGTAGATAAACATAATGATCAACCATTTTCAGACGCTCGTTTCCAACCATAACAGCTGAGACAGAGTCGTCCGGAATGCCTGACATCACCTTCGTCTGGACATGTTCATTCTTAAGCCAACTTGTAGGGAAGCATCGAAAAGTTGAATCAGCATGAATTGAAGGTCTTCCAAGGATTCGGCGAACAACACGAGGTCGTCCGCTAACTGAAGGTGTGACAAGTACCTAGACACCATTCATCTTTACACCACTTTGGTCCCATTATAGTGTTTTCATCACGTCCTCCAAGGCAGCAGTGAAAAGTTTACGCGAAATGGTATCTCCTTGTCGCACTCCCGTTTTGATAGAAATCGGTGCGGTTAATTCATCAATCTGTCAATCTGACCTGCACGGTTGCCGCATCGTACAACTTCCTGAATACATCTACATACCGACTGTCGATCTGGCAGCGATGGACTATGGAGAGAGTTAAACACGGCCCAATGTTCGACACTGTCGAATGCCTTCTCGTAATCGACAAAAGCTAAACACAGTGGCCGACCGTATTCTGCACTGTTCTCCACCATCTGCTTGACGGTATGAATGTGGTTGACCACATGAATGATCATTGAGAAACCACTTCGGAAACCGGCTTGTTAAAGGGCTGGCAGTCGTCTAGTTGACGGGTGAGACGATTACATATAGTTTTGGCAAACAGTTTATAAATTTGAGAAAGGCGAGATGTAGGACGGTAGTTGCTAAGGTTTGAATGGTCTCCTTTCTTATGGAGTATAGCGACTGTCACCTTCTTCCAGGCATCTGGTGACATGGCACTGAAGGGGACATCATTGAAGAGTTAAAAAAGAACTTGTAGTACGGGTTGACCACCAGCACGCAGTAGTTCAATCGTAATACCGTCCTCACCAGGTGTTTTGTCACTCAGCATTTGTGACAGTGCCTTTTCTACCTCGCAAGCCATGATACTCGGCAGACCTTCAGAGCCTCGGTGGTCTTTGGGCGGAGCTCTAGAGCCGTTACCTGGTTTTCGATGCGACAGTTCTGCAGATTTTTAAGCATAAAGTTCTTCGTAGAATCTCTCCACAAACTGCTCATACATCATTTTTTTATTCTACACAATGGGAACCTTCAAGTTACGGAGATATTGGGGGTCAAAGTTCCAACTTTTTGTCAATTTTTTTTTTTTAAATACAAGATTTTAATGTAAGACTTTTACTTCAAACACCTCCACGACCCCCGTACTATTCAATCCATGCAGCACAATGTTTTGAGTGCGTTACATTGAGTTCTGCCACAAAACATGATTTTTCACCCTAAAAAAAAAGTCGTTTCCCACCAATAATTTTTGCGTAAAGTTAAAGTTAGTTTGATGTACAGAATGCTTGGTTGACGGCTTTGTGATGAGGTCTTTAAACCCTTTTGTATAACGTAGAATGTACCTATATAAACGTCAACGTCAAACCTAGTTAGTATGTATGTTACCAGAAATGTATTAAATCTAGGAATTGTAAACAATTCCGAGCCTACTTAGGAAATGTTTCAAATCAAAGATTCTTTAATACACACATTTCCTAGGAAATGTATGCATTTCCTAGGAATTGTATGTAATTCCGAAATGATACTAGGAAATGTATAAAAACGAATGCTCTCTGTGAATATCGACTAGTTTAAAAATAAAACGCCCAGTTTAATCTCCAAGCTTTTTCTGCGGAAAAAAAACGACGGATCGATGTGCCCAATTTTTGATCTTCTAGAATTGAACAAGTTTGTCAGAACGAAACGAGCCTCGGTCCCAGATTTTCTCCAACCGGGAGACTGAAAGAACTAAAAGTAGGCCTGAATATATCTATTATCATCCATAAAAATAGATATATCCCAGGCTTACTTTCACCTACGGGCAACAAAAACCGGCCGTTCTTGAGAATCAGCTACAAAGACCTGTTACACGTAATGACATTTTTACCGTTCGGGCTGGCTTCAGCGCCACACTTATTTTCCTTCGTAACTTGCTGGGTCGCGGAGACCTTGCGAGCGAAGGTATGTCGAGTGCTAGCCGACTTCCTTTCGGTCAACCAAGACAAATCCAAGTTATGTCTTCAGGCCAAGCTGCGGAAGCCGTGAGGCACATGGAACACCTGGGCTGGGAAATCAACTACCAAAAATCTGTTTTGGTGCCAACTCAAGATTTGGACTACCTTGGCATACTGTAGGCGAAGCACAGTAATGTTGCTTTATTTTAATAAATAAGTATGTACCTATGTAGCAGTTAGGTATCTCTGTAACAATTAAGTACTTACGTAATAGTTAGGCATCCCGTAATAGTAGAAAAATAACACGTGCATAATGATTTGATGCATAGTTTGTTAGAAAATAAGATAGTTGCAATAGAGTAATAGCATAAGGATTGTCTGAATGTTCACGTTATGTAAGATATATGCTATAAATGTATTTAAGTAAGTTAGAATCACGAAGTTATAACCACTAGCGTGAAGAAACCCTCTGATTGGCCAAAAAGGCCCTTTGTTTCGCTAGATGCATTGGGCAAGTCCATTTTTTCTAGAGGAAGAGTTCGGTCATCCAACCCTAGTGCTACAATGTGCACTGAAAAAGGTCAGAGATTTACCCAGAGTGACGGATAGTGGCCGGGAGCTGAGGAAATTCTCTACTACTGTAAGAAACTGCGTGTCACTACTAAAGAATATTCGTGCGGAAGGTTACCTTAATAACCCACACTTAGTGAGTGAGCTGCTGAGCAAGCTGACACCAGTACAACGTGCGCAGTATGGTGATTTCGCTATGGGTTTAGATAACTCACAGGGGGTGGACTTAAGAGTGTCACCGAGCTTAGAAGTAGTATCGCACTTTTTAATACAGTTGGCGAGATCGACGTCTTACTATGTACAGGCAACCATGTATGAGCCTAGTACATCGAAGCCTCCTGTGAAGCAGCAGCAGAAGCAAGTCTCCGGTCAAGCTCGACCAGTGAATACCGCACGCCCTGTCACTAACAGACCACCGTTGATGCAACGAGTGAACGCACAGATTGACGAGTCTTCAGCACCGAAAGAGTGCGTAATATGTAAAGGTGAACACGCCATAAAAAAGTGTGAACCTTTTAATAAGTTGAGTGTTCAACAACGATGGGAGACAATCAAAGAGAAGAATATGTGTTTCAAGTGTCTTATTAGAAAACATCCCAAGAGAACAGATGTGAAAAGTGCGGCTATGGGCATCACATGTTGTTACACGCTGATAAAGCACCGATCAAAGAAGAAAGTGTGACGAACATTGGAGAATGGAGAGCCTCAGCCCTACTAAAAATAATACCAGTGATTTTGTGTAATAAAAACAGTGACGACATACAGTGCTACGCGTTATTAGACGATGGTGCAACAGTATCACTAATAGACAGTTCACTCGTCACTAACTTAGCGGGTCCGCGTGTACCTCTTGTGCTCAAAACCGCGGGAGGCTACGGAGTGACAGACTTGACGTCGCGAGTGGTACAAACTCAAATAAAGGGACCAAATGGACAATCTCATAAAATAAAGTGCCGCACAATAGTAAACATCAACTTACTAACGCAAACAGTGTCCGCCGCGGTGATAAGTGACAACGCGCACCTCAGCGACTTGGGTTGCGTGGAAATGAGGGGTGCCAAGCCGCTGCTGCTACTCGGGCAGGATAACTGGGAGCTGCTCGTCGGCCAGGACTTTCGCCGTGGACGATCTGGTAAGCCAGTTGCCTCACTTACGAAGCTAGGTTGGGTCATACAAGGACCACTTAGTAATGCCAATAATATAAATTCAGTAAATTGTATGACAGTCTCCCTTCCTGAGTTACACAATTTAGTAAAGTCACAATTCGAGTTAGAAGCACTAGGCATTTCAGCGAACCTTCGAAAACATAAGGACGTTGAAAGAGCATTAAATGTTTTAGACAGCACTAGTCGTCGCGTTACTGACAAGTCACAATGGGAAGTAGGTTTACTATGGAAACATGAAAATACACAGTTACCTAATAATTATAATCAGGCCCGTCAGAGACTATACGGTATTGAGAGACGCATGCGCAAGGACGCTGTGTTTGCCGAGGCGTACACCAAACAAATAGAGAGATTGTTAGATGAAGGTTATGCTCGTAAGGTAGAGGGAAATTTAGATAGCTCTCCGGTTAGGTACCTACCACACTTTGGAGTAGTGAACCCAAACAAACCAGGGAAGCTTCGATTAGTGTTTGATGCGGCAGCTATATCTCACGGTACGTCTTTAAATGATAACCTGTTAACGGGACCTGACATGTTAAATTCATTGTTAGGTATTTTATTAAAATTTAGGCTAGGCCCCATAGCATTTTCAGGGGATATCGCTGACATGTTCATGCGAATAAGAATTAGGGCAGAGGATCAAGGTGCTCAATTATTTTTATGGAGAGGGGCGTAACAAAATGGAGAACCAGATACATATGCGATGAATTCTATGATATTTGGTGCCGTCTCATCACCAACCACGGCAATCTATATATTGAATAAGAATGCCAGTGAGTTCATTAAAGATTATCCCGAAGCTGTTGAAGCTATAAAGACCAAGCATTATATGGACGATTATTTAGATAGTGCTTGGTCAGAGGAACAAGCTAACAGGCTGATTGAGCAAGTAACCAGAATACACGCCTCCGGTGGATTCATAATACGGGGGTGGGTCACGAACTCAACAGAGCTTAGGGATAGGTTAAAGATAGACCTACATGCCTGAAAGAATAGCGTTAGAAAAAGGAGTAGGCACGGTAGAGAGAACGCTAGGTTTAATCTGGTCACCTAAGGATGACGAATTAGGTTTTGATCTTTCATTTAAACGTTTGCCAGCGGAGCTTGTAAACGGTAGTACTACACTACCGTTTACAAGCTCCGCTGGCAAACGTTTAAATGGAAATTTTGAGTCTTATAATGTCCATTTACGACCCACTGGGTTTCCTGTACCCCTGTGTGATTCAATCACGTATTTTGATGCAGAGAATATGGAAGTCAGGAATCCAGTGGGATGAAGTATTAAAAGAAAAGGATGCCAAAGCATGGTTCAAGTGGCTTAAGAATTTATATCTTTTGGATGAAGTAAAGATACCACGGTGGTATGGGTTAGACTTAAAAGACCTAGAACTACATGTGTTTGGCGACGCAAGCGAACTAGCTTACGCCGCAGTCGCTTACCTAGTAGGGTATAACTCCGAAGGGAATAGGGAGATTGTCATGCTACTAGGGAAAGCGCGAGTAGCACCACAAAAGGTTATCTCTATCCCTAGGTTAGAGCTGCAAGCGGCAGTATTAGCCTGCCGACTAGCAGAGACTGTCGAAAAAGAGCTAGGGTTACTGATCAGGGAGAAATTTTATTGGACTGACAGTAAGACGGTACTAAAATGGATCAACTCGGATGCTCAAGAGTTCCAAAGGTTCGTTTCTCATAGACTAGCGGAGATAGATAGGCTGTCAGAAAGAGGCAACTGGCGCTGGGTTCCCTCGGAGGACAACCCAGCTGACGAAGCGACCAGGTTACATTGGCCCGATAATTGCACGAAGTGGCTCTCGGGCCCCTTGTTTTTACGTGACCCACAGGAGCAGTGGCCAGCGTGTCATGAGTCAGAGGCGGCGGAGGAGGACCTCGAGCGCATCCAGCAAGTCCACACGTCGGCTGCACCTGCGACACCGCTCCTGGACTACGAGCGGTATTCAACGTGGCCACGCATTCAGCGTGCTATGGCACGTATCCTCATCTTCATCGGCCGGTGTCGCAAGCATCGGGCCACGACGGAGCTGCAACCTCACGACTTAGAAGATGCACACAATCACATTATAAAGTTGTGCCAAGAGGAAAGCTTCCATGAAGAACGGGCTGCCATCTTAAAAGGGCTTCCCGTACCCAACAACAGCAATATTAAAACACTGGACCCAATGATTACTGACGACGGGTTATTACGAGTCAGAGGACGTCTGAGTGCCTGCGAAGAGCTCACACTTAGTGAAAAGCACCCAATAATATTAGATGGACGTCACCCATTAACTAGAAGGCTGATCGCTCACTATCACGCGACAGCCTTACACGCCAACCATGAGACCGTCGTAAATAACCTACGTGAGAAATACTGGATCACGAAGGTCAGAGCAGCAGTGAAGACGGTGGTCGCAAGTTGTCAGCTCTGTCGCATCCGCAGAGCCAAGCTCGCCCCACCAAAGATGGGCGACCTCCCCCTAGCACGACTAGGGACATCAAGAAGAGCTTTTGTGCGAGTGGGTGTGGACTACTTCGGCCCTATGGAGGTAGCAATTGGCCGGCGCCGCGAAAAGAGGTGGGGCGCATTATTTACCTGCCTCACCACACGCGCCGTCCACCTAGAATTAGCCGCCTCGCTGAGCGCCGACTCAGCAATATTAGCCTTGCGGCGCCTGATAGCGCGCCGCGGGCAACCAGCACATATGTACTCTGACCAGGGTGCGAACTTCATCGGGGCCAACACCGAGCTTCGAGCAGCCCTGAAAGACTTCGAGCATGCCAAAGTCAGAGACGAGGCCACCAACCGTGGCATAACGTGGCATTTTAACCCCCCGGCAGCACCTCACATGGGTGGCTGTTGGGAACGCCTGGTGAGGTCCGTGAAGAACGCGCTAAAGGCCACGCTGAAAGAACGAGCGCCTCGTGAGGAGGTCCTTTACACCCTCCTCACAGAAGCCGAACTCATAGTGAACAGCCTACCGCTGAGCTACGTGTACGACGACCACAATCAACCTGTGGTCCTGACACCCAACCATTTACTCCTGGGCACTGCGTCCGGGAGTACTCCGTTTGCGCCGAGTGACAACGACGACATCGACTCCCGCCGGCAGTGGCGGCGCGTCAACGCGCTCGCCGATATGTTCTGGCGGCGCTGGCTGCGGGAGTATCTCCCGACTCTACAACGTCGTGATAAGTGGGCAAATAATATGTGCCAAATGTGCGTGTCAGTGATGTGGTAGTGATCGTGGACAACAATAAAGAACGAAAGTACATAGACAAAGGGTATAATCCAAGCGGTGTACCACGGAAATGATGGCATTATCCGTGTAGTCGATGTAAAAACCATAAATGGGGTCCTGCGTCGGCCCGTAGCAAAGATTATTGTGCTTCCCACAGACCAAGATGTAATGCGGCTGAACCCTGTTATTGGGGGTGGAATGTAGGCGAAGCACAGTAATGTTGCTTTATTTTAATAAATAAGTATGTACCTATGTAGCAGTTAGGTATCTCTGTAACAATTAAGTACTTACGTAATAGTTAGGCATCCCGTAATAGTAGAAAAATAACACGTGCATAATGATTTGATGCATAGTTTGTTAGAAAATAGGATAGTTGCAATAGAGTAATAGCATAAGGATTGTCTGAATGTTCACGTTATGTAAGATATATGCTATTAATGTATTTAAGTAAGTTAGAATCACGAAGTTATAACCACTAGCGTGAAGAAACCCTCTGATTGGCCAAAAAGGCCCTTTGTTTCGCTAGATGCATTGGGCAAGTCCATTTTAAATTAGGTCACAGGGGAGAAGAGCGGGACGCGCGGGGCAGGGTGCCACCGGCTTCCACGCTACCGTATGGAGAACTGGGGGGGGTAACAGTGCGAGCCCACCGCTACCTGCGCTTACGCGCACATGTATAAATAAGGCGCCCCCAGGCGCATTAAAGTTAGGATCGCCAGTGGTCCGTAGCCGAGTGCCACCTACAGCGCTGCACACGGCTACCAGAGGAAGTTTTCGGTAAGTGAACCAAGTTGGGGGTACTTGCCGAAGACTTCCGCTCGCGCGGATCGCCACCACCTCTGCTTTCCCTGTGTTCGCGCAAGTGCTTAGCACTGGTGCGAGCACAGGGGGAATCACCGACGCTGCCCGGTGCTTTCGGGCACTGCCTGCGATCGCGAGCCCACTACCTATAGAAGCTCATCAACAAGATGTCCGGCGCCCGTGACTCGAGCGGTTACGGTGACGCCGAATACGAGGCCCGTCTCTGGGCGCTGGAGCGGACGGTGTCGATGCCGAACATCGGCTTCGTGCTGCCCGAGCCAGCGCCGCCCGGTCCCCCCCCCCCTCGTAGTGAGGAGAGGAAGACGACCGGCAAGAAGAGATCCGCCGCCTCCAGACGGAAGAAGAAATCGGCCGAAGCCCGGGCGGAGAGGGAAGGGGACGGGGCGAGTCGAGGCGCGGCTGCCGATGCGTGCGGCCCGTCGACGTCGCCGGCGCCTGCGCGGGCTGCGCCGGCGCCACCGCCGGGCCGAGCGCACGCCGAGTCTGTGCGCCCGGCCGCGCCCCGCCCGGTTCCATCTCAGACACCCGCCCCTCCCACTGCTGCTGTGAACACCGGCCGCGCGCCTCAACTGCGCGCCGCTGCACCCACGCATGTGGTTGAGCGCAATCCCGCGCCACCCGTGCAAGAGCCCGCGATTCCGTGGCGCGCGCCCGCGCCCGTGTCGCCCACACCGCTGCCACGCACCTTACTGGCCGCCACGGCTGCACGCCCCGCCGCGTCGACTGCGCCCTCCGGGGCCGCGTCCGTGGCGAGGCTCTCCAGCCGGGACCCTAGGCTGGCACCGGGAGCGCGCCAGGCTCAACTGGCGCCCCAAGTGCCCGCATCGCCGGCGCCCCCTCGTGCCTCGGCCTACGACTCACCAGCAGAGCGGTCGGCATGCTCGTCGCGAGCCGGCTCGAGCATGTCGCTCGCGTCTGCAAGGTCGGTTGATTCGGGGCCGAGTGCGCAAGGGAGGCGCACACCAGGACCAGCACCGTCGCCGTCGAGGGATTATGGCTCCGACTTCCGGCCGGAGTCACGACCCCAGAGACGGCGCCGCAGCACGGACGAGTCCGAGGAGGAGGAGGCGAAGAGGTATTGTCTCGACCCGCCCCCGCGGCGCGACCACGCGCCGCCACGGGGAGGTCAGGGCGATAACGGGTCGCCTACCTACGCGGAGGCCACCCGCCGCACGCCTCCCCCCTCACCAGTACCGACGCCGACAATTGCAGGGACGCAGCATGGGGTGAGTGTGGACAACGCTGTCTCTCCCTCACAGCTTGCGGCCCCCCGAGACACGGCCGCCACGCAGCCCAAGCCAAAGTCGCAGAAGCGACCGAGGTATCCTCCGCTGACGGTGGAAAGGCTACCAGGATGGGCCGCTCACTTCAGGGCCCTCAAAGAAGAGCTGCGTCACCCCCCCAGTGCCCAACCATATGGCGCTGGAATTCGGTTCACTCCGGAGAGTGAACTCGAATATAGGGTGGTCCAGCGCTATTTGACTGGTCTAGAGAAGAGGGACGGCACGTCATGGTTCGCCTACTCACTGCCGGCGGAGAGAAGCTGCAAGGTGGCCATCAGGGGGCTGCCCGTAGACACCACTCCACAAGAGATCGAGGAGGAGCTCCGCGCGTTGGGATACGAGCCGGAGTACGTTCGCCACATCAAGGCGAGCCAGGGACGACCCGGCTGCGTGTTCCACGCCGTACTCAAGAGGACGCCCGACGTACGCAGGATCTTTGACACCTCCGTGTTTTTATACATGAGAGGTGTCAAGATAGAAGCCTGGCGGGGCAAGCGTGGGCCCGCCCAATGCCACCGGTGCCAGAAGTGGAGGCACTCTTCACACCACTGCCACCGGCCGCTCGCCTGTGTCCGCTGCGGAGAGGGGCACTCAGCGCGGGACTGCCCCCGCCCACGTGACGCACCAGCTACGTGCGCCAACTGCGGGGGCGAGCATCCCGCCAACAACATTAAGTGCCCTTCTTTCCAGGCAGAGATAAGGGCAAACAGGCGAGCGGGCACAGTCGCCGCCATTACCACCTCACGCCGACCGGCAACGGTCCCCGAGGGGTCAACAGATGTGGCCACCACAGAGGCCCAAGGTGAGTCGCTGATGGCGGCGGCCAACGGGCCCACCAACAGGGGAGAAGCTCCCCCCTCCTCGAAGCGGCGGAGGGGAAAGAAGAGGAAGCGGAGGGGCAAGGGTAAAGCACCCGCGCCCCCCACCGCACCTGAGGGAGAACAACCGGGCGACCAGCCTCCGACCCTGGAGCGGGCTGTGACTCCGGCTGCAGCTCCAATGCAGCCCGAGACAGAGGAGACCGTTGGGCCGACAGCTGACGCCGGCATGGCGCGGCTCCCGGCCCAAACACAAAAATCCCGTGCCAACAAAGGCACCACCAGCGCCGGCCCAGCTGCCGGCTCGGAAGCCGAAAAGAAGGAGTTCACAGCCCGCGCCATCCAGCTGCTGATGGACCTGATTGGTGCCATCAGGCAGGGTCAGGACGTGGAACTGGTCGTCCTTGACGGCCTAGCTGCGTTACTCTTATTGTACAGTGGATAGACCGTCAAGGATGACTCAGGAGCGTCCGCGACCGGCAATGCATGGTCGCCCCCCCTCCGCCGCCTTCACCACCGGATTGACCCAGGTGAGCTGTTCCTCGCTACACGCAGCTTACCTGCACAATATGACTCCACACACACCACTCACACCTAGCTGCGCGACTTGTTCTAAGTTAATATAGGCAGGGTGCGCAGCTATGACCACACATGCATTCTCTACACTCACGTAGACACACGCGTGGACGCGGCTCTCGAGCCCGCGGGAAACGCAAACATGGGCGGTGTTACACATACAATACCGCCCACACACACATGTCGTTTCCGCAGCCCGAACCACTGCCGGCTAGCTCTGGTTAGTGGGGCGGGCGGGAATCACACATCCACTGTAGGCGCGCTGTAAGTCGGTGCCTCTGTCGCTGGTTGTCTCCCGCTGGGCCTCCCTCGGGTAACCGGGGGTCTCACTCGGCGGAGACGGACCGCCGGGGCACTGTGAAGAAAGCAGCGCTGTGTAACAGCGCTGTGGCGCGCCTACAGGACACATACAGCAGTCACACACATGGGCGCATGTTACATGCGCCCAATCAGGTCTAGGACACAGGTCCGACCAAGGGACGGGTCCGTAGTAGCGGACCCAGGTATGGCCGCCGCGGTCAGAGGGCAAAGCCCTGATACCGCCTGCCGCGCCCCCTGGCGGGGGCGCAGCGAATTCCAGTAGCATTAAAGTTAGTCTTCTCACATCCTCCGTTCTCGTAACAGCTAGTTGTTGTTACCCTGCGCCGCGAAATAGTCGAAGTTGAAGTAGTTTAAGTCTGCGTTAAGTTATGAAAAGTTGTGTAAATAGTACTAGTGAATAATTGTGACTCAGTTAGTCTTAAGATACCTGCTTTAATTATGTGTAAAGCTGATTAAGTGTAAATATAGTGTTTTAAAGTTAGTATCAGTGTTTATTTATTTATTCCACATCCTCGTAAAGGGAACAGCGTCACCCCCGACCTACCTGATCCTATTTCCGTGTCGCATCGCCGACACATACGTTGGCAAACAGCCGTAAATACAATGTCCCTGCCAATAAGAAGGATGGAAAGCATAAACCAAACATTAGACCGGGCGTTGTTGAAAAGTCGCATCAATCTCCGGGAGCTGCAAAGTCTGCTGGGTCAGTTAAACTTCGCCAACTTTGTTGTCCCCCGAGGAAGACTTCACTGTCGGAAAATGCAAATATTCTTACGACACTTCAACAAAACACGACCCTGTCAAAAACAGCTATTGTCTCAAGTTGTGTATCGAGAGATAATTTGGTGGCGCGGAGCCTCAACTCACACATTGCCTATACACAAAAAGCCTGTTACCCATTTCCTTGTGACTGACGCTTCGGATTGGGATTGGGGTGCCATCTTATCTAAGGGTGCCATGGACGGAAATCTGATGTCAGTGCATGGGCAACTCACCAAAAAAGATGGCACTGCAACAACAAGGAGCTATATGCAGTAATAGCGGCAATCAGAATGAATGCGACGATGTTGCAGAACTCCCACGTACTGATCCAATCAGACAACCGGACCTTGATTGCATATATCCGAAAAGAGGAAGGCACCAGAGCGTTGGGGTTATTAGCCCTAACCTTCAAACTGTTACATCTCACGGACAAGTTCAACATAACCCTATCAGCCCATTATCTGCGGGGAGATACAATGTAATAGCGGGCAGATTATCCGGAAAACAACCCGCGGAATGGCATCTTCGATCAAGAAGTGGTCAAGTGGGGACTTCCAGAAATCAACTTATTTGCGACACAAGCAACCGCGGCGGGAATTTACTTAGTAGTGGCTCCAGAGTGGCCTCGAGCCTTGTGGCTTCTGGACCTGAAATCCAGAGCTCTAGACCACCCACACGAACTTCTGAACCTGTCGGAGACCATGATAGATGTTATAACATCACAGCCTTCCCCACAGGTACAGACATTGACCCTGAAAGTCTGGAAAATTATGAGCTTAGTGGGGTGCCCCAATAAAAGATTGGGCCACACAGGAAAAAGATCTACTAAAAAAGAGCTGGCGACGCTCAACTTTGTCGACCTATTTGCCGCCACTTAGGCGCTGGTTGAGACGATGCTCTAACTCGCAATTAAACCCAAAATGTCCAAAACCTGCTGAAATCGCTAAATTCTTAATGTTTCTCTTTCTCAAAGAAAATTTTTCCTACAGAAGGTACTATTCTTGTCCACAAATCGGCAGTTTTAACTTTTTCGGCCATCTTGTTGAGTAACAAACATTTTCTAATTTTATGCCCCTTAAGGCATTAGGAGTGGCTAAACCAAAAGAAATACGGCCTTCGTTCACGTGGGATCCACGTTTCGCAATAAATTGGCTGTCGTCAACTGTATAGTTCGGTTCAAACTTAATGGCGGCTCGGAAATTAGCTGCTAGTGACGGTCTGCGCAGGAATAACTCTTTAAACTTGTTGATTTAGCACGTCGAACAGCCACAGTTTTATTGCTGGCATCAGTATGCTTAGTGCGAGTGTACTACTAAAATTCGAGTAACGTCTCGATCGCGTAAATCTAGTTTACGTTGTCGATAGTGACAATCGAGTGCCTCTTGAACGAACCGTTTCGAGCACATCGCTAACGTTTGCATGCATGTGTAACGCGAGTGCAAGTTACAATTTTGACAGTTTTGACCGCTCGAATACGAAACGGCGCAGTCACTTGCGAGCGTGAAAAGTTGTCACTTGCGTTTTTGTGGTGACAGCATCGTTAGAGTGGTGAAATAACAAAGTAATTTCATTTCATATTGTGAATAAAACTTAGAATGGAATCTCGTATTATTTCGTTTGGAGAATCTTTGAGACCGCAAAAGCACATGCTAAGCGTAATTTAACGCCACAAAAACGTAAACACGGTCACGTAAACAAAGATAGAGTGCTCCACTACAAGCCACTCAGGCATTTGCTTAGATCTCCATGCCTAAAAAGTAACAAACTTAGTTTTACAAACTTCACAGATGGATCAAGGTCACTCACTACATACCAAATGTATGTTTTACTTTATTTTGTATCTGTAATTTTAATGGTGTACATAATAAAGAGTATTCTATTCTATTCTATTCTATTCAAATGATATAAATTACACTAATTGCTCCATTGAACGCGCAAAAGGCTAGACACTGCCAGTCTGCCAAGGGTTTACACTGCTTTTTCTTATAAAATGCTGTATGTTTTCCCTCTGGGCACATAATACCGGTTCTAAATTTATGTTAAACCGCTATATTTGCTGTGACACTAATCAATATATACAATAATACAGCGTCGTATTAGTGATATTATACTATTAGTTATTATATATATATTTATATTTAACAAGTTAAGTATACCGGGTCATATTAGAAACAATGTAAATGTATTTTATGAAGAATTCTTTTCGGTAGTGCACTCCGAATTTAATAATACTTTAAAAAAGAAATCTAAAACTATTGGCCCAAAGTTTATTTTCAGTGACTGGGCAACACAAGGTATTAGGAAAAGTAGGGAACGATTGTTTGAGCTGTACGGCCTTAAGCCTTACATCAACACTGAAGCTTTTAATAAATATGTTGCTACTTTCTCGAAAATTTTTAAAAACACTTGCAAGGTAGCCAAATTCTTATTCATTAGCAACAAGATTAAATCAGCCGACAACAAAATAAAGACGGTTTGGAAAATTATCAACAATAAAACAAATAGAAATAAAAAACAAGGTAATGACTTCACACTAAAGACATCGCGTGGCCTTGTGAGCTCCAACAATGAAGTTGCTCAAGAATTTGTAAATTTCTTTACCAGTATCCCACTTAAAACTACAGAAACCTTAAATTCCTCTGCCTTGCTCTCTATTGATTTATTGAAAGCGAACGTTTCAGCCTGTCCAAATGAATTTAAATTTCAGCATATAAACCCCTTAACAGTCATAAAAGGTTTTAAGCAAATCAAGATCAAACTAAAGGAAGATCTATGGGGTATGTCTATCAAAGCTTGTACCTCAATTATTGAGACTGTAGCGCCGTATTTTAATGCTAGAGAAGGAGGTGGCGGAACGTGAGAGGGAGAGAACCTCACAGCGTCCCGGCCGCCGCGGGAGATGCCCCGGGCGTCGGGGGCCACCACGTGGCCCCCGGCCACCGTAGGCGCGGGCCTGTGGACGGTGGGCTATGGGCTAGCTCGCCGTCCGTCCGTCTCATGACGACAGGCCGTGTCGACGGCGCGTTCGTGTTCCACGCGCGCCTCAAAGAGAGTCAGCAAAAAGGAAGGGGTCCGAAAGGACCGATGCCTGCCGGGGTTGCGGGACTATTCGAAAGAGATACCGTGGCCCCGGAACACAAAGGGCGATGAAGGAACATGGATGGGTTTTAGTCAGTAAAAGTCTGACACTCCCTCCTGCTCCGCCCAGAGCGGGAGAAGTCATTTGATGATTTCCCATCCGAAAAAAAAAAAAAAAAAAAAAAAAAAAAAAAGCGCCGTATTTAGCCTCAATATTTAATTTGTGCGTGGATCAAGGGGTCTTCCCAGATCTAATGAAATTCAGTAAGGTAATACCGCTTTTTAAATCCGGGGACAGTAAGGACACCAATAACTATAGGCCCGTATCCGTGTTGCCGGTTTTCAGCAAAGTGTTTGAAAAGATAATGCTCAATCAAATGCTTAACCATTTCAACACCAATAAAATATTACACGAGCAACAGTATGGTTTCACCAAAGGACGTTGTACAACTGACGCCGGTGTCACTTTATTAAAACACATATTTACTGCGTGGGAAGAGGCACAAGATGCCATAGGAATCTTCTGTGACCTTTCGAAGGCATTTGATTGTGTAAATCACGAAACCCTGATCTTGAAACTTGAGCATTACGGTTTAGGTAAACTTGCGCTCAGTTTAATAAAATCGTATTTGAATGATAGACAGCAGCAGGTACAAATAAATGGAGTCAACTCAATGGGTTTAAAAGTAAAAATGGGTGTACCACAAGGTTCGATATTGGGTCCCTTCCTCTTTTTAGTGTATATTAATGACCTACCCCATTTATTTAACAACCATCCGCATATGGTGTTGTTTGCTGACGATACTTCTTTAATATTTAGGATAAACAGACGTGCCACTAATCTTGACGACGTAAATAACGCCCTACTGCAGGTCCACAATTGGTTTACCGCCAATAATTTAGTACTAAATGGAAAAAAGACTAAGTGCATTAGATTTGCTCTACCAAATGTCAAAAGTAGTGATTGTGACATAATATTGAATCAAGAGAAACTAGAATTTGTCGATAAAACGGTTTTCTTGGGAATCACGCTCGATTCAAGGTTACAATGGGGTCCTCATTTAACATCTCTTGCAGGACGGTTGAGCTCAGCAGCATATGCTGTTAGAAAAATCCGTCAATTCACTGATATTGATACCGCGAGGCTAGTCTATTTCAGTTATTTTCATAGTATTATGTCATACGGTATTTTACTATGGGGACGGGCTGCAGACATCGAGTCTATATTTATTCTGCAGAAAAGAGCCATCAGAGCCATTTATGAATTACGTAGACGCGATTCTCTAAGAGAACTGTTTAAGGAAATTAATATCATGACAGTACCTTGTCAATACATCTATGAAAACATCATGTACGTTAGGAAAAATCGGCATTTATTCAGTAGAAGAGGTGACAGACACCACTATAACACTAGAAATAGGGACCAACTAGTTCAGCCAGGTTTCAGGCTTGCTAAAGTAGATTCATCTTTCATGGGGTACTGTTTGAAAAAAAATACCTCCCCACATTCTTCAACTGAACGAGACGAAATTTAAATCTTGTATAAAACGCACACTATGTAGGCAAGCATATTATAAGTTGGGGGATTACATTAATGATAAAAATGCTTGGCTAAATGCTGGTCCTGCTCCACAACCATAGGGGGGGGGGGGGGGGGAAATTAATTGATTGTTTGGGTCGGGCATTATTTGAGTCCATCGACACGTAAAGAAGAAGATGAAGAATTGATTCCCATGTTAATGTTTTGTGGAAGCTGCAGAAGATTGTAAAAATATACTTGCATTATATAGATTCCAGTTCTTAGTATTATATTATTGCATAGCACATGTGTGAGTACTTTGTACTGTTCAGCCACCATTTACATTTATTTATATTTCATTGACTTGAATATGCCTTGGTGGCTGAGAGAATGTCATGCTCACTTAAATGTCTCGCTGATGGTGGCGGGTGTGTCGGGTCATTTAGTTCCCTTCAATATGGTTGAGTTGAATGGCGCCGGTACATGCGTCATGTTTGTGAACGGGCGCTGTTGGTTGGGACTGGTCATCTCTTAGCTGCCAAGGTTCATTTTAATTACTTTATTCGTAAACTGTTGATCTAATCTTTTACTCTGGACGCTCTTAGTGTGCACGTCTTTCTACATCGTTCTCACATATATGTATAATCTCAAAATTAAAGATGTAACCAAGATTTTGTAACAATATTTTGATTTTAAAAGAGTGTCCATGGAGTTTCTTGCCCGTTCTTCTCCATAGAGATCTACGCTAGGGAATGGGCAACTACAGTACTTTCTCAAGTTATTATGCCTTGTGACTGGGACTGTAGCTTTGATTTTCTTTTTTGTATTTTTGACATTCAAAAGTGCCGTAATGGTCTAATTGAAATAAATGCTTTGAGTTTGAGTTTGAGAGTTTGAGTTTGCAGGCGCACACTTGGCCGACCACGCCCATCGACGTCATTTGCCCCCATCCCCCCGCCATTATTATTATACTCTTCCCGCCTCTGATATAGAAAACTTTTAACCATGACTCACAGTATTTGTTCTCAACAAATACATGGCTCATGGGCGCATATTCCAAAGCACTCAAAATTGGCTGAAACACCTTCACGCACACAGAAATAATAGGTACCAATCATTGGTTGAATCTATATAGTGTCGTTGTGATTGGTCGATGGCAGCACGTTGCTCTCAGGGGAAGTGGAATGGAAATACACTTGCCGCTCTGTAGTCTGTCAGTCATTGATTCTTCTTCAGTCTTCTAAGTCTCCAAGTCTAAAACGCACGCGGTTTTTCTAAAATATTATGTGACTATTCGTTTCTGTGAAAGAATAATACGTCTACCTTCTGCTATTATTAGTTACTTTTTACATAAAGTTGCAAAAGGTGTCACGAAGTAAGTATCAATAACTACTTTTACGATAAATTTGTGTTTGTCTGCCGTTCTATATATCTGTCTGCCTGTCATTTTAGTAATCAAGCCTTAACTTATCAGACAGACAGTACGGCTGTATGGATATTAATGAATTTTGGCTGACTGGACGACCTGTGCTGTAGTTACATACTTATTGAGCTAGGCCGCGCTCAAAGGTCATTTGCAAAGTGTTTTTCCAACTATGTTGGGGTTTTCCCGGAGACCTGGGACCCGTCGTAGCTTGATGGAGCTGAATATCAAAAAGTATTTTCAGCGACTGCCTAATTGACCTCCGCAAACTAGTATCTAAGTAATACGATACCCCTTGGTAAGTTTGGTTGGCTGACTTTCGGGGTATAACCATGATACTTATAACTGGCTCCTTAGTAAATGTAAAAGATAAAATGAAGTATATAATAAATATATATATAATAACTAATAGTATAATATCATTATTACGACGCTGTTATCTCTATATTGATTAGTGTCGCAGCAAATATAGCGGTTTAACATACATTTAGAACCGGTATTATGTGCCCAGAGGGAAAACATACAGCATTTTATAAGAAAAAGCAGTGTAAACCCTTGGCAGACTGGCAGTGTTTAGCCTTTTGCGCGTTCAATGGAGCAGTGAGTGTAATTTATATCATTTGGTATGTAGTGAGTGACCTTGATCCATCTGTGAAGTTTGTAAAACTAAGTTTGTTACTTTTTAGGCATGGAGATCTAAGCAAATGCCTGAGTGGCTTGTAGTGGAGCACTCTATCTTTGTTTACGTGATCGTGTTTACGTTTTTGTTGCGTTAAATTACGCTTAGCATGTGCTTTTGCGGTCTCAAAGATTCTCCAAACGAAATAATACGAGATTCCATTCTAAGTTTTATTCACAATATGAAATGAAATTACTTTGTTATTTCACCACTTTAACGATGCTGTCACCACAAAAACGCAAGTGACAACTTTTCACGCTCGCAAGTGACTGCGCCCTTTCGTATTCGAGCTGTCAAAACTGTCAAAATTGTAACTTGCACTCGCGTTACACATGCATGCAAACGTTAGCGATGTGCTCGAAACGGTTCGTTCAAGAGGCACACGATTGTCACTATCGACAACGTAAACTAGATTTACGCGATCGAGACGTTACTCGAATTTTAGTATGACACTCGCACTAAGCATACTGATGCCAGCAATAAAACTGTGGCTGTTCGACGTGCTAAATCAACAAGTTTAAAGAGTTATTCCTGCGCAGACCGTCACTAGCAGCTAATTTCCGAGCCGCCATTAAGTTTGAACCGAACTATACAGTTGACGAGAGCCAATTTATTGCGAAACGTGGATCCCACGTGAACGAAGGCCGTATTTCTTTTGGTTTAGCCACTCCTAATGCCTTAAGGCATAAAATTAGAAAATGTTTGTTACTCAACAAGATGGCCGAAAAAGTTAAAACTGCCGATTTGTGGACAAGAATAGTACCTTCTGTAGGACAAATTTTCTTTGAGAAAGAGAAACATTAAGAATTTAGCGATTTCAGCAGGTTTTGGACATTTTGGGTTTAATTGCGAGTTAGAGCATCGTCTCAACCAGCGCCTAAGTGGCGGCAAATAGGTCGACAAAGTTGAGCGTCGCCAGCTCTTTTTTAGTAGATCTTTTTCCTGTGTGGCTCAATCTTTACGGATACGTTTGCGCAGCGCAAGACGATATCCCTGAACCTCATTGCGGCTCAATTTACAGTGATTGATAAGGGTGTCAATCACTTAGGTACATTTATAATTATGAATCAGCAGACAGAAGTATAAATTGGCTTAGAGAAATGTAAGTACCTATGCTTAAATATCAATTCTATTTTTAGGTAAAATTATTCTATTAAGCTGTGACTGTACCTTTCTCTAAGCCATAAATTGAGAAGTGTTTGTTACAACGACTGCTGGATTGGGACTAAATTAGAACGCCAATGTGATTAACAAATTTGTTTATTTTAATAATTAGATTAGATCAACAGAATTAGTTCCTATGTCTATAATTATAACACTAAATCATCTTATCGTTTGAAACAGATTACTGATCTGCAGGCCTAGCCAAGTTACAAACGTTTCGTATCGATTCTCTTTCTACAATCGTAAACGCCTCGGCGTAAGCGATTGTAGAAAGCGCTAAATTGGTAGCAAAGTTGACACGACTGAGTCGATCGCTCGTTCTCTAATGTCTGTAGAAAAAACCTACCATTTAGTCTATGGTGAGCGTTCCTACCAGAGTTTAGCGATCAACATTGTAGAAACGATAACATTCTATTCTATCATTTTGAACGATGTAAACTTGTCTACGAATTTTCTATTCGTTTGTGTTGATCACGTGATTTAACGTTGAGATGATGTCATTCCCATTCATTTGAATAGTTTTCTACTAGCGTTAACGATTGTAGATTGTCAACTTGGCTAGGGGTGCTGATTTGAATGACTTGATTCGTTTGTAGACCTGTAATCCTTGATTTCTTTTTTATAATATTTGTGAAATGTTAAGGCAGAGCGCCAATTTCCTCTCTCCAAAATATGGTCAATGGGAATATTATCTGACCAACTAGCCGAAGCTACTACCGATCGCACACTACCTGGACTAGGTGTTTATTCCAGCTTGTTATAACATAGTGCGGGTAGCTGGTTTGGGTTCACCACGTGTGCTAATAAATAAGCTCTCAATATTACCTCTTCGACCATTAGAGTACTCAAGTAATTTGTCAATCCAATAAATTGGGTCAATGTTTGAGTTTGACTCGTATTTTAGTAAACACCAACCGGATTGCTTAGATAAGTTACTTATCAGTTTTTGAACCAAAAATCGGCCAAAACACAATAAAATCATAATCACTCCTTACAAAGTTTTCTTTATTTATACTCAATAATGTAATGTCATGGACTCTGCCTCCGGAGCACTGTAAAAGAAGAATCGCAGTTCTTTTAGAAATATCGAACAATGACATTTTGGAGGGACTTTTGTCAACCAAGAATCTAATTAAAACATTAATATCCCATCGGACTTTTAGCTTTGGGTGGCTGTTTTAATGCTATACCTTTTAATAATGCTGAAATTTAAATTTATTTGGACAGGCTGCAACGTTCGCTTTCAATAAATCAATAGATTCGAAAGACACGTGGCGCCATCTATTACCATCAGATCCATAGTATAATAAGGAAGGAGATAAAAACACCACCGATTTATCCTGTTTAATTAACTTATAACGTATAGGTATGCAAAATTTCAGGATGATCGGTTCATTGGTTTAGACGTGAAAACGTAACAAACAAACAAACTCACTTTCACTTTCAAATTAGGATTCTAAAGAGGTAAAGTTTCTATGTTTGTATGTTTGACTGTAGGGGATCTTCGGAACTATTGACCCGATTCCGATACAATTCATTCACCAATAGGTATGGGAAGAGCCTAGATTACCCCCGTTATTCTAATAAGAAAGTTCAAGTGGATTAAGAAATATGGATAAATAAAACAAACAAATTTAGTAACAAAAAAAAATTTATTTATCATCCAAGGCGTTAGGAAATAGTAGTAGCTACCTTGTTCTGAAGTTGTGTTAGTGATCTACAAAAAATACTAAATTTAAAAAAGATCAAATATATTTTGTTTTTGAGCACAATTTTATTATTACGACTTATATGTATTAAGAAACAACTTTAGCAGCACCTTTAGATTTTAGCAGCAGTTATTGCAAGTGATATACTTGCAATCCGGCCATGAGATATAAGAGTTTAGACCAAAGAAACGATATAGGTACCTTTGGACTGTGTGAAGGATGATATGGCAAGAAAGGAGGTGTCTGATGAGATGACGAGTAATGAACCACTAATGAACTGGGATAAGGGCAGGACAATGACAATGATCTCAGGCCAAGATAGACATCTGACAGAACTTAGTGTAAATGTAATGTATTTCCTCACCACTGCTCTCAAAATGAGGAACATTTGCCGGTTGCCTCACAATATTTTCATCTTAGGAAACCGGCAGAATGTCCTAGAACCAACACTCCTCACGAACAGACTACTGCCCGCACCCTCTGACAGAGGTCCGAGTCCCAGCTGTGGGAACATTATTTCCTGATTACGCTTACGTTTAACCATTTCGCTGCAGTTTTAAGTTAACCCTAAAAGACAGTCTTCAATAAAATCTTTGTGTTTATAAATTTGCGTGAACGCAGTTAGAGTGTGAGTATTGCAATAGCCAAGGCCATTATTGGTTGCAGCTGTGGAAACAATGCCTCTGAGGTAGTATCGGTCCGTGCCTCGTTCAGACTCGGGGAACGCTAGCCCACCGCCACTGTCGCCGGGGCATGGCGCCGTACCTGAGAAATGAGGTGAAGAGTCAAAAGTCTACATCCATACAGAGTTTCCCACGCTTTTTTGTGTCGAACCTCCCCAGATTAAAATAACATTTTCATGCAAAAAGAAAGACATGTGGCGCCATCTATTATCATAAGAACGTTATTGTTGTTTTCCTTGCGAACAGAACTTTTTTTCGGGATGAAAGGTACCCTATGTCCGTTTATGTACACCTGACAACGTATAATATGCAAAATTTCAGGATGATCGGTACAGTGGTTTAGCCGTGAAAAGGTCACAAACAAATACTTATGATAACAAGGAAAGGATAGGAAACCTAAGGATTATTCTCACCATTCCCATAGCCAGCACAAATCTTATCGCTGGTAATGTACTCCTTGAAGCCCAGCGGTGATACTCTGATGCATTCCTTGATGTCCACGTAGGGCAAATCAACGACCTTGAGGACCTTAGAGGCGTTGCCGTTGTCTGATGTGAGACCCCAGCCTGCCACCTAGAAGGGAGTCAAATAAAAAAATATAAAAAATACTTGACTGCATGAAAGCGAACTACAAAGGTAAATAAAATAGAATAATGTAGATAGTTTAAAATAAAAAAGTGAGCTTTCGCAGGACGCCTGTCAGATGTGAAACATCGAAATTATTTTGTACAAGTAATATGCTAATGAAAAAAGTCAATATAAAAACAAACATTTATTAATTATAAATAATTTTGATGGACTTACGTAGGCCGCTCAGTCACGGTAATATTATAATACAGTAGTGTAACTCGGCCGCATGATAGAAATAAATGCCTACAGCCGCGCGGTACGTAAACATGCGTTAGGGCTGCCCGTCTCCAGCATTTTAATTACATTTGCCTATTTTCTGTTTCTATTTAGTTTTGTGATTGTAAATATCCTTTTTATATAAATAAATGAAATACTTTGTATATTGAATAGGAAATGTTCAATAAAAATGCGTGTTGTTTTTTGATTGGTAGATTTAATTTAAAAAACATGTTACTCTATTCGCTTTATTTATTAATCCAAACACCTTTTTTTTTCGTGAGATAAAAGGAAATACTTATCCATTAAAAAGACACACATTATGTACCTACCTACTAGTAAGTAAAATTATTTTATAGTCTTACCTTTCAGAGTTTCCAGGTAATTTAAAAAAACTATGTCTGGATGCGTTATTGACGAATTCATACAACCAAAAACAGCACAATATTTCCTTATCGTCATATTAACTGATTTTTAGAGAAAAAATCGCGCGGTTATTGTTAAAAAAACAACACACCGTCCGTTCGACACTGTGGTACAGCCGTGACTGTCTGCGCCCCGAGCGCACCCTGAGATCGAGGCGTTTAGGTATAGCTCGCGTTTCGTCCGTTTGTATGAAGTTGAAGTACTGTATTATAATATTACCGTGGCTCAGTCGCCTGTGAACACATTTAGTTCATTTAATTATCATCATTATCATTCGTCATCATCTGACGACCGATTCACTGTGATAAATTAGTAGGACACACCTACCTAAAATCAAGTGAACTAACCAAGTCGCCTAACATGGTTCCGACGACCAGTGACTCGCAACCAATAAAAACCGTAACCACCTCAATCATTCATTAATGTACTATACATTAATGAGCGGCCTACGTAAGTCCATAAAAATTAAATTAAATTATTATTATTATTTAAATTATTGTTGTTTGTGTGCATACTTGGTTTTAATTTTCTCAAATAATGCGAGGAAATTACAACTAAGTATGCACACAAACAACAATAATTTTCCTCGCGTTGAATAGTTCATTTTTTTTTTTTTTTTAGCAAATTTGAAATTTAAATAAAACCTGTATAAGTTACCTCCTTGGTTGCCATGATTCAGAGTAAAAGATCGTTCCATTTTTAAATATTAATATTACCATTTTAAAATAATGCTCAAATTTCCAAGCATGTTTGAGAAAAATAAAATAAAAAGAAAATAAAAACAAACATGACTCGATTCACAAAAAGAAAATCCTTAGGCTGGAATCGAATTCGAAGTCACGAGATTGTAACCGAGCTAGCGCTCTGTGCCCCGAGACCAGCTGGCTTGTTGTAAATCGTGGCGTAGATCTTATGCTGCTTCAACAGGCTGGTAATGTTCGGGATTATTCGGGCCGGGTACGATCGCCTCGCTCGCCACGAATTTTCACGGTTTTTTGTTTACCCGCGCTTATACATGTTTCACATCAATAACTGAAAAAGGAGGAGTCGCCCTGCTCCTTGCTTGAGCGCCCGCTCAATTAAGATAAATATTAATATTTTAGTAATAATGTAAATATTCGTATAGCGGTGGATATTTCCTGTACCGTAATATTTTATAAAACAATTTTGAGCCTACCGTATCCTACGAATTCTGTATCCTAGGCTTTGTCTTCGTCAAAATGTCACTTTACCTTCCCCAAATTTCCAGGTTGCAGTTGGCTCTTGTCAAAGGCCCTGTTAAAATCTAAACAGATAGGCCTGATGTAGGTGCGATACTCGAAGGCAGTCTCCAGAATGACAACAGCAATATCATCTTCGAAGTTCGTTTCACTGCCTTGGAACCGGGGTGGCATCTTGATTTCTTTGACCTATTGATCATAAAGTAACATATAAAACTACATCTACAGGGTGTAAACGGACCCTACACGAAGCCGTCAAGCAAGCATTCTGTACATCAAACTAAGTAACTCTGCGCCATCTTTAGGCTAAAATTATTTCTAGTAACAACGTTTTTTTTTTGGGGTGAAAAGTCACGTTTTACGGTAGGACTCAATGTTACGCACTCAAAACATTGTGCCATTCTACAATATTTAGGAAGCAGTCGACTTTAATTAAGTATGTACTTACATGAGACCTCTGGGCGCCAGCTTCAATATCTTTAATGTTGTTCCAGGGTCGGTAGATCTTCCCAGCTCCCACCGCGTACATGGAGGCATCTTGTTGTTTGCCTTTCTTCCAGAAGCAGTGGGCAGCTGAAATCAACGATAGTTCGATAAAAAAAAATGCTGGGTTCCCACAGTGTCACCCTCTGCTCGCCTCTTAAAGGTCGTAATGTGATGTTAAATAGCCAGTAACCTTCCTCAACCCTTTTCATTAACTCTAGAAACGGGACATATGACATGTTTACTGTCTGTTGTGAGTTCCCGATATCAATTTTTATTTATTTTATTTAATGCACAATGTACACAACCAATTTTACACGTTAAGCTTAAACTAGTGAGTACATGACCCTGTTAGGGCGCAGCAAGATAACTTAAAACACACAATATACGGTTTTGTTTGTTGTGGTTGTCTATTTATTTTGTTTTTTTCCACAAACCAATTACGTAGATCTGAAGAAAAAGGATCACTTACCAGAAATAACAGCCTTGTTGGAGATGATCGTTCCCCCACAAACCGGCTTGTAAGGAATGAAGTTCTTCACATAGATGCCGACGTGCCACGACACCTCTCCTCGCGTCGCTCGTTGGCCGCCGGCGATGAGGCCCGCGCCCGTTGGAGTTACTCGACCACACTCTGAGGATAACAAAACGAGTTACAATTTTACTGTAGCGGCACTATAAAAAGTACTACAGCAACATAGAACAAAAAGTACTACAGCTCCATCTATGACACAGATGATGAACTAAACATCGAAACCTATCTATTGTAATTCCATCACCAACATCCAAAGTCCAAGCAGTTATTTACGAGACTGCAGACCACAAACGTCGGCGGCATTAGTGTTGACAAAAACCATTTATAGCTACAGCATTACTGGCTTTTGCCTGCGGCTTCGCTAGCGTTAAATAAGAAAAAAAACTCTTCGACACACTACTAAAGTTTCTACTCGAAAGACACGTGGCGCCATCTATTATCATAAGACCGTTATTGTTGTTTTCCTCGGGAAAAGTACTTTTTTGAACAAACCTGGGGCGCAGTCCACGACGCGGTCCCAACTTCCGTCAATACATGTCATATAGTGAAGGGCGCCAGCAGAGTAGTAATTAGGGCTGTTACATTCTGGCTTCACGACTGTCCCCGAAGGTTCGTAGTTATTGCAGTCGCGGTACTGGGTGGAGCCCGATGCCCGACACTGGTAGCGGACGGATGGGTTGGTGTCCAGCTTGCAGAAACCTGGAGGATTGGTGGCAACATGAATCAAATAGCAGATGTACCATTGATGGCAATAAGCTTGCCCCCTGGGACTTAAACATAACTGGCGAAATGTGGGTATACTGTAGGTAGGTACACGTCTGCCAAACCTTTCGGGACCTAAATGTGTAATATGTTATGTATATAACGATCATTTCTTAACGTGAGAATTAAAAACTCTTCGAAATGCATTGATCTGGTTAGGCACCAATATAACTCCTTAGGGAACCTCTTACTATTGACTTCTCGATACGGCTTCATTTTTGGAAACTTTTGCAGAATCAAATACGTCATAGATCTTATGCATTCTCAGCATACGTGGAAGCTTCAATAATATTATATTATACCAAAAGAGTTCTATTTTTTATTAGTAATTAACATAATACACCCAATCAAAAGCTTCACTTACGTCAAAAACTCCAGAGTAACGTTACAACTTACGAGTCACTTTCGGACAGCCAATAAGAAGGACCTAACCAATAAGATCAGTGTTTTTGTAAATATTCATGTAGGAAAAAACTGATACTTACGGGTGCATTTGGGAATAGAATGAGACCACGTTCCGTTTACACATAAAACTATTTCGGCCCCCAAGGCTCTATAACCATCACTACAGTTGACGGTCAGTACTAATGACTCGAAGATCTGACCAGGAGTCGCGTTTGGGGCACTCGTTATTATGATGACACCATGCTCGGGAAACGCAGGCAACACACACATGCCCGACTGTTTTGGCCTGCAATAGATAAATTATATGTATTTATTACACGTCAAATCTGGTTCAAAATTGTGTCGCCTAAGGCTGATGATCCACGGTAGCCCGCGAAATTCAAATATTCTTACGTTTTTTGCAATTTGCAGGCCAGTGCTAGGTTGTATGATGATTAAAATATTGTTCACGATTGTAAGACGTATGTAGTTACAGAATTATAATCAGCAAAATCAACAATACAACCCTCCAAGTTCATAAAATTTGAATTTCGCGGGCTGGTTGCAGCATTCACCTTAACTTCAAACTCCTATAAATTCAATTCTGAGATTTTTTTAAAGATTTTGCTATCCAAAGAAAAGGAAAAAAAATGCTTTTAAACAATTTTATCAGTTGTCTATAAATCCGCATGGTTCTTGAGAAATAAACCGTCAAAATAATAAATATTTTATCTAAGTCAGATAGATCCATGAGACAGTTTTTTTCAAATGTAGTTACGAGTAAGTCCATGAGAGCCAATCAGCTTATTACGTTTGTTCAATATGGCCGTCAGTCGACGTTAACTTTGCGACAGTAGCACCGCTTTTTTACTGTTTGTTTCTCTTATTTATATAATTCCATGGATAATTCTATTAAAATTGTGTCGCCAAGTAAAGCCCGCAAGCATAAAACTACTAACTAACTTTATGTATTACATTCCATTAGATCAAATGAAGGTAAAACCAAACTAAATATTACATCGTTTTCTTCAATAATGTTGCCATAAACAAAATACTGCCTTTTAATTAATTCATGGAATTAAGACTAATAGCACTATTTCGTAAATATCTCATAAGTGGGTAGAGTGGATTTATCCGAGTTTGAAGTTAAGCGACACAATTGACCCTAAAAGGTTTTTTTAATGTTACTTTTAAGGAGAAGCTATATAGGACGTCTCTTTCCCACTCTGGATTTGAATAAAAACTGATATATGACGTCAAGCCCGGTTTCCACTGCGAAAGATTAATGAACCGGAAATGGCTAAGCGAAGCGAACTTCGTTTTCATGAAATAGGTTTGCGTTTCCACCAAGAAAGAGTTTAGTCAAGTTCAGACAGGACATATTGACTGCAACAGTCGGGACCCATAGTGGATGTAATGATTTTAGTCTAGATTATTTAATGGGTCCCGACTGTTGCCTGTCTCCTGAACTTGTTTTATTCTTTTCAGTTGTTTTATTTAAAGTTATTAGTTATTTTTTACGTAGTCGGGTTTCTTTTTTTTTAAAATATTATTAGTTATTTTTTACGCAGCCGGATTTTTTATTTAATTTGTTTTTTTACTCTTTTTGCTCGCTGAGTCATTTCCACTCGACTCTTTGTTGGTGGAAACACATATAAGCAGTTTTCTCTAGCGAGGTAAAAGACTGAATTAATGGGTCCGCCCCACTTGCGGTGGTAACCGGGCTTCATGGCCTACCATGAAGCACATCAGGTGGACATCAGGTGACCTATCCACATAATGACCTGATGTACACAACCTAGTTGCTAAAATATGTATCTTATTTAATACCTTCCAGTGCTGGTTTCTGGCTTTTTTGACAGCTCTTTTTTGCTTTCTTCTAAATCGCCATATCTGTTTGAAGACGCCGTTTTCTGTTTAACAAAAAAAGTCATCAATCGGTGTTTAGTTTAGGTTGTTTATGGGAAACTGTAACGGATACCTTGATCAGAATTGGAACAAAAGTGGCGGTGGACTGGCCACATGATGAGAACAAAACTGAAGAAACGGAGAAAATATAGGACAATAAAGGATTAGTATCCCAAAGATAGTAAACAACAGAGTCGAGGAAAACCACTAAGAAGATGGGAAGATAATATAAGACTTACAGCAGGCCCTAACTGGAGTGGCTCGAGAAAAAAAAAACGGAACAGCTAGACGAGGCCTTTGCCAACAGGCATACCAAACACACAAAAACAGTAAAATTCTGAATAAAAGGGATCATAAATAAATAAATATAAAACTAGCCTAACAAATATAGCAGACGTGGCTCAAAAGGCTGCAGAATCAAATGGGACTGGGCAGGTTATGTCTGCTGTGGGCCAAAATAGTAAGAAACTGGTGACCTGACACAGTGAGGCGGGGATACGACAGGCAACAAAGGAGATAGCGGGACGAACTGGGCAAGTTTCGTCAGAACTGGAAGGAGGACGCGCGAATTCGCGAGAAGTGAAAAGAGTGGAGGGAGGCCTTCGCCCAGGAGTGGGACAGCGCAAGCTAGGAAAAATAAAAAAGCCTATTGTAAACCACTATTTACTACCTAGGATTTCCCCGCGGCTATGCACTAGCATAGAAAAGACGTGCAGAAACCGTCCGATCATTGGTTAAAATCTACATTCTTTGATTGGTTGAATCTTACACATCTCCTCTCCGCTCAGCTCGTCTACACTTTAATGGAGATGGCCTTGCGCCAGGTCAACGCCTCGTGTGATGTGATTTCCGACATTAAAGCGGTACACATGTTTTCTTTGCGTGAGTACCGTTTCGTTGTGGTGACTTGAGGGTTGCCGCTTATTTCATTTGTTGGCTCCACAGTTGTTTGCGCAACACGCGTGTCACTTCATCGTGTAGCTTTAGGCTAAGCGGTTATGGTTCCGGTTAGGCCTTCTCTTTAAGATACGGAGAAGGCCAGAATCTACCTAGCAGGTTGCTATAAGATACCGGTTTCGTTACTCTATCCAACTTCTAAGTTTAGTTTGTGCACAACAGAACGACATCAGTAGCGCCTAAACTATTCATCCGATTTTGGTGAATAAGGTGTCAATCGATTCGTTATTATGGCCTGGGTAACATAGACTACATTTTATCCGACTCCGATTTCAACAATAGGAGTCGATTTCCCTTGTAAACCCTGTATCTTATTATTTTACCACACAAATTCTTGTTTAGGATTTTGAAATTGACTGCTTACCATCAAAGCAGCAGCCTGCTTGTGTACAAAAATATACACGAATAGGACTCCCAGAGACACTCCCATCCCCCATCCCAAAAGTGTCATAGCAGCGTTGATCATCGACAGCCCAAGCACGCTAGTAGGTGAGATCCGTCTCCGCCGAGCAGCCATTCTTCTTCGCCGACCAGCCAGCCGTCTTCGCCGACCAGCAGTCAGGGTTACCGTCTCCGCAGTTGTGGGTTGGGACGGCACCAGCCGATTTCGCAGTCTGGATGGCAACATCCGGGCTGCGAAATTGGCCGCTGAAAAAGGTCTTTAGTTATTTTTGTGCCCAAACATGCGTCATATTATGATTTTTTTTTATGTATGTGCATTTTCAGAGGAACTCCTCTGAAAACAAATTAGCCTCGAAAAATCAAATTAATTAGCCTCGAACTCGAGGCTAATTAATAATTACAGTCGCTCGACCACCCATACATACTGTACCTGTTTCCTGTGTACCTGTTATCTCCGTGCGGTAAAGTCAGTGGCCTGAAATTCTGACAACAAGTCTTATCATATTAATGACCCAGTACTAACCCTGGAGTTCACTTAATTCACCTTGTTTAATTCATCTAGGTGCATTAACTAAGTATAGTTAATGCACCTAGATGAATAGAATAGTAATTCGTAAACTTTAATCACACTCATAGCTATATTTATAAATAAAAGTTCAGTAGATATTTTTAAGTTAACTTTATTCACTTAAAATATTGTGGAGGTCAGATAGACAGTCGCTCCGTGTAAAATATTATATGCTGCATCCGATTAGACTGTAACCCGACCCCAACATAGATCGTAAAAGCATATCAGATGATGTTCTTCATTTTTACTTACCGTTTCTCATCTGTCTTAAGCAGTAATTCGTCGGCTTGGGTTCCGGCTCTTCATCCGGAACCTCAATGACGGTCTCCGCCATTCTCCTATGCGTTCTTTCTCCATTTGAACTGCTTTCGTTGTCATCTGAAAGAGAAAAAATGGTCTTCGTAAGTTTTGTTTTCTTAACCCTGTACAGCTTCGCGGTCATTTAAGGTTCGTACGTATCTTTCTGATATCCAGTGACTATCAAGCTTCGATGACAACCGAGAATGTCATAATAATGGTATTACGTATCGCACTGAGTGCGACTCACGATCACTTTACGGTGACTAACAGCCGGTACGGTGTAACGTTCTTCACGAAAGCCACTTCAAACTCAGTTGTCATCAATTTGTTGTCCACTATGCTTACATAATCGAAATAATATAAGTATCGATACGAAAGCGTCTGTCAAAATAAGTTACGGGGACTATCAGCCACGATGACAACCAATGACGTCATATTTGATCGCGACTGGTTATACATAATACGAAACTAACCTTTTGACAGTTAACTGATGGGCACCGAGCCCAGTTACTATCATTTCAAGCTGTCAACAGAGATACGTAATAGCCATACAGGTGGAGATTCATTAATGACTCTGCCCTGGAGTGTAAATGTGGTGCTGTTCCACAAACGATGGGGCACTTAATGTTATCTCCTGCGTGTCCTGTTGTTTGTTGACTACAGGAACTGATGGACGCTAACGAAAACGCCAAACTAGTAGCTCAGCTCTGGGCCTACACAATTTAGATTGCCAACGACACGCTCAGAAGAAGAAGGGTTCCGACTTGGCGGACCCGCTTATTAGGATTACCCCAAATAGGGTAAATGACGTTTTTTCAGATAATCAAAGAAAACTCTCCACTAAAAGTGTGCTGATTAAACTCTACGCAGTTGAAATATATCGCTTGCAAAGCTAGTATTCTAATATATTTGTATAAACGTGTTTCTAGACTCTAATAGAGGTTTAGTAATTTAGAAATCAAAATGAGTCATGCTCTCCTAAAAAAAATTGGCAACTGTTCTGCAAACAGACCAGGTGGCCTACCATGACGTCTTAAAGCAGGATCGTTTTAATCTTGTTCCAGTGTGGATAAGAGACGGTGCTATAGAGGACATCTAGCGCCATCTCTTTCCCACACTGGAAGAAGATTAAAACGATCCTGCTTTAAGAGGGCCCTTCCCGGCCCATCTATCGCCAACGTGAGCATGATCGAAAAGCTTGTTGTTTCATCCATAGCCACAGCGGCGGTATTCTTCCAACTGCCCTGTCTTACCTAGCCCCGACAACGCACTACTCGTCACCCGCGCACCTCATACCGCCTAACGCGGGGACATTGAACGAAAAATAGTGTTCAAAAATTTATAAAACTTGTTCCATCACAAATACGTGTTTTTGAATAAGTCTTAGAAGTTTGTGAAAAAAATATTTGTCATTTAGCATCTCCACTACATTTGCAAGGCTTCTATCAGGATATTTTCTTTACTTTTACAATTTATGAGTACGTTATGAACGGCTAAAGTTGAGGTAAAATTTGTGCAAAACAGCAATTTTTGGAGGCTTATACTGAATTTGTTCCTACAAATTTTTATTTTTTGTCAATATTCTCGCGAAAAGTAAAAGTAAAAGGTTTGGCCGCTCTTAAGACGTCATGTTAGGCCACCTGAGTATAAATATACACAAACTCGTTTTTACTGATAATAATACAGTTTACAAGAGAATAGAAAAACCCAATGACGCTTTCCTCGAACAGGGAATCGTACGTGACACATTTAATCAATTAAGTACGACTATTAGGTCAAACGGCCATCTTCCAACTGTGTTGCGGACAGGTTCCAATTAAATGCGATGCAGCAGAATACCAATATTTTACACTAGCACTTCGACCGCGACTTCGTATGCAAAAATTGTATCTGCTCGGCAAATAAGCATGATATGAACATAATTTAAAGCCTATAGCACCCACGAATAGTGGTACCTAGAATTTCTGCCATTGGATTTTTTTTTAGAATTGGATCATTCGTTCCGGAGATTACCCCCTACCTACATACAAACTTAAAAACAATTTTTATCTCTTTATAATACGTATATTAGTATAGATGGGAGTCTATCTGTCTACACTACATATCATACGAAATGGTTTCATTCGCAGAATTATTGTTATCGTAGATAAGATATTGCATTGGTTGTATAATCAAGCTTACTCTTACTGAATGGTTGCCGAAAGACGGATAAAACTTGTCTTAACTTGTTGACAAACCAACAGTTAGAGACGGGCGAATTACGTACAAAAGACCACTTGTACGACCTAGTCGAGTACAAAAGACCACTGGTACGACCTAGTGAGTCCGCGTAACACTGGTCAGTTTCCCTCACTCGTCATTTTATTTAATTCGACAGTTTCGTTGATTCGTCACTTTCGCTGATTGGACAGTTGTGTGGATTCGACAGTTACGTCAATTCGACAGTTTCCATAATTTGCTTGGGTAGGTATAAGACTAAGTAGATGAAGATCAAAGAAACGATGGATGGACTGTTTAAAGAATGTTATGGCAGAAAGAAGGTGTCTGATGAGATGTCGAGTAATAGAGAAGTGTGGAAGAAGAAGATATGCTGATGACTAAAATTGGTGTGGAATGACATGGCGAAAATGTCAGTCAGTTTTTTGCCGAATGAACTGGGGAAGACCGAATGATATAAGATAATGTACATTTGCTGCGACACTAATCAATAAACATAGATAACAGCGTCGCAATAATGAAATCGTTATACTTAGCTATTATTATTTAATACTTTTATCATTTACATTCGTTACGGAGCCAGATTATACCATGGTTATACCCCGAAAGTGAGAACCAATCTTACGGTATCGTGTTACCCAGATATTGTGTTGCGGAGGTCATTTAAGCAGTAGCTAAAAACACTAGTTGGTATTTATACGGGAAAACCTCAACATAAAACCCAAATGCTAAAACCCAAGGCTTTGCATAATTATGTTGTAACTAGGGTTGCCACCTTTTTTTTAGGACGAATAAAGTATTTTTTTCATTTTCCTTATCAAAAATAAAGTACACAGCATAAAAAAGAGTATTTAATATTATTTTTAATTACTTGTCCTTAAAATAGTAGATTATTAACCAAGGGGATGAAGCAGTGTCTTCTATCGCGGGTGACGATTTAAATCGCGAGCGTAACGAAGAACTCGAGGTTTACTCCCGAGCGTAGCGAGGGTGTTAAAAACTTAAAATTAAATCACGAGCGAATTAAGCGAAGGATTTAAGACGAGTCCTGAGTGTAGCAAGAGATTTAAGTTCACCCAAGACTAAGACAGCTTTATCACCGAGGAAAATAATCTACTTTTCGTACCATTTGCGAAAAAATTAACACAATAATAATATGAGATAAGCATTTATTAAAAATAATGACAATTAAAATAAACTTAACGTTTATGAATTTGAAGTAAACAAAAACGCAGGCAAATTCCTAGACTAATATTTTTTTGTCGGAAAAGCAAAGGCATCAAGCTCATACGGCCTCGTCAGTTTTCGTAATTTTATTTAATAATCATAACTGCATAATAAATGCGTATTCCTTTTTCAAAAAGATGTATAATGCTGTATATACAAACTCAATGGTGTAAACACAGATGTAGTTCAGTATAAATTTCGGTGAGTATTCCAAATTTAAATCACATTCTCCCCCTAGAGGATGAACGAAATTCAGTACAATTTTCTTTCCCTGTTTTTAACAGATTAAAAATGACTATTTTTATGTTCGCTTTTTGTGGCATAGAATGTCACTTTTTTGAGCAAGTGGTACGAAAACGTATTTTTTGTTGCTCTTTGCGACATCTAACAAATATTAGTCTGTCTTGAAGATAATTAGGAACAGCCTCTTTGCAATCAAAAACCAGTTTATTTAGTCTCCTAATCATAACCAGTAATGAGCCAGTAACAATTAGTTTAACGTAAATAGAGTATTTTAGCGTAGTTTATTGATGTCGTAGATTATAAAGTACGCCTACATGAAAAAGAGGACAATACTCTATTTTAGAGTACGGGTGGCAACCCTAGTTGTTACTTTTGAGCACGGTCTCGCTCCACAAATACCTATATCATAAGTGCCATAGCCCAGGTAATGGTCTAATAGTCAGCCAAAATTCATATAATATATCCATACAGCCGTACTGTCTGTCTATTATATTCAGGTTTGATTACTAAAATGACAGGCAGACGGATATAAAGACCGGCAAGCAAACAGAGAGTTACTTTCGCATTTATAATTAAAGTATGAATCGGTACTTACTTCGTGGCACCTTTTTACACTGTTACACTTTATATGTAAAAGAGTAACTAATAATAGCAGAAGGTACACATACTATTCTTTCACAGAAACGAATAGTCTACAACACATATTTCAGAAAACCGCGTGCGTTGTAGGCTAGGAGACTTTCAAGAATGAAGAAGAAAAACTGCTAAATAAACTACAGAGCAGCAAGTGTGTTTCCACTGAGAGAATTTTGGCGTGCTGCCATCGACCAATCGCAGCCAAGACACTATTTAGATTCAACCAATGATTGGTATTATTTCTGTGTGCGTGATGGCGTTTTGGTAAATTTTGAGCGCTTATGAATGTGCGCTCATGAGCCATGTGTTTGTTGAGAACAAAAACTGTGAGTCATGGTTAGAAGTTGACTATCAGAGGCCCCACGGAGGCGAAATGACGTCGATGGGTGTGACCGGCCAAGCGTGCGCCAGCGATTGTTTACAGCCAAAAAAGTCAATCATCGTTTTGAAGTACATACTTAGGTCCGTGACGCACTTTAAGTCATTGGTCCCGGCTGTCGTTTGTAGATGTTTGACAGTCGTTACATAGGTAATCAGAAGCCCAAAAGTCTGACAACCAGTCTTACCGAGGGGTAATTTATTACCTCAGTAACTGGTTGTTTAGTCAGAGAGGCACTTGGTGAAAATACCTACTGGGATTCAGCTGCATCAGATAGAACGTTGGAAAAAAGCTAGTCCGATAGGTACCTATTGATAATGATGCTGACAAAATAATAGAAAACTTTTTTGCAAAAATTAGAACTGACTTCTCAAAAACTGAATCGAACAAACAAAAGTCAAGTCACCGAAATGAGCTTGCAAATGAGTGACACCGAGATGACTGAAATGAGACCATGATAATATTTTATTTATGAAATATTTATTTACAACAATGTAGGTAGCAAGCGAAACTCCGCAGATGATGGTGGGTATCGATCAAACAGATTTTCAGCCTGAGCGTTCGAGTTCCATGATAGGTACCGTACGAGTGAAGACCATGTAGATTGCTGTCTTAATTAATCGTCAAAGCGATAGCTTTGGCTGGTCCTGCCGGAAGGTGTTCTGTGACAAACGAGACAATATGTAGCCTACATTAAACACGGTAATTTGCTAAAGACGACACGATAAAAAAAAACCGGCCAAGAGCGAGTCAGACTCGCGCACCGAGGGTTCCGTACAAACTTTTTAAAGGACAAACTTAACTTTGCTGTTCGATCCCATCAAACGGCTATTGCACCAACCGCAAATAATAAGTTTGTAATAGTAAAATCGCTTTTTTTTGTCAAGTCTGCCAGTGGTTCTTGTCCTCGCAACGTCTACTGACAGTACCGGCAGACGGAATTACAGATCATAGTCCATCTGTAAGTGCTGTCTGTAGATGTTGGGGTCATTGCTCTATGTTTTAAGGCTTGTGGTAAACCTTAAAACATGGAACAAGGTACAGGGGGACTTCACACTACCTACTCACATTTCCAACTCGTCCTTGGAGCCAGTATGAGCTGGACAGTGATTGTGCTCGAGGTTAGGTCTCGCCTGCGTACGGTTCTTTACCACCTACTCGTCGTGCCACCGCGCCGTTGTTAATAATAATAGCTGGAAGCGGTAGTGTAGCCCGCGCAATACAAATTTTCTTAAGTTTTTTGGAATTTGCAGGTCCGGCTGTTTATTGATGAAAATATGAATCGCAAAAAAACATGTAAGTACCTCAAACGACCTGCAAAATCATCAATACAAAGCTTTATGGCCCGTTTTCTAAACTTACTTACTTATAGGTTATAACTGTCAGTTAATATGCCGCGTCTCTTAGCTATCGGTAAACAAAGTTAACTTGAAATATCCTATTCGGGTCACCTGATTCACAGAAAAATAAACTTTTCTGTGACGTTTTGTTTCCATCGGTCCGTAGCTAAATGTCAAACAGACACGAGTTAGCGACCTACCGATACGTGTAGGTAGGTACCTACCTGTGAGTAAGTTATTGAAAATGGTCGTCAGTTCATTTAACCCCATTGAATGACTTTTCATGAAATCGTTATTGAATGGGGTTCGGAAATCGACCCCAAAATAGTTGGGAAAAGCAACGACGATAAAAAAAATACCAAAAATTCAATTCAATTCAATTTATTACAAAAATAATTTAATTACCTACATTATTTTATACTAAAACATAAAAAATGCTAATTCAATTATTTTTTATTACTTAACATTAATGACTTGGATTTTTACTTCTACGTTCACATAAAGAAATTCTTACATCACATAATATGTATTCCATAAAGAGTAGAGTTAACGAAGGTAGGTACGGGTAAGTTTAGACAGAACAGCAAAACACGCGAGCAATTAACTGGCTGCATTGAAAAACCTATCGTATTACCATTTTCCAAAGTAGAAAATTGTATGAATATCAAAGCGGATATCAAACGTCGCCTCGTGCCGGCTCCAGCTTTAAACAAACATTGGCAATACAGTCTTATTTTAAATTACTCGGGTATGTTTCAGTTCTGACCCTTAGATTGAAGTCCCAGGTAAAAAAGGCGGACTTCGGCTATTGGTTCTCTCTCAGTAGCAACTCGATTCTAACTTGCCCGGATGATTGATTTTGCAGTTTTTTGTCATACTTACTATAATAGGCACAGCTCTGCTTACCCTTCTAGGATTACAGACGTGATGTTAATAAACATTCTAATACCGAATTGGCACATACAAAATTGACGTTTTCTTAAAACAATACAAACACAAAAAAAAAATGTAACATTCAATAGTGTGAAGAATTTGATGCCGTTTATACCAAAATTTTGAGCTTTGTTTTATAACTAAATATGTGCGAACTACTTGTACTTAAACTTAATTATTGCAAGTGATACATAATAATAATAATATTTCTACAATGCATTCATTCATAATAATTAATTAATAATATTTTGTAACTGTATCTTTCTGAAAATGGTCTACATTTTATAACTTAACAAACTAAACTTTCAGGGTTAAAATAAATTAGGCTAGCAATTTTAGGAATGATGACAGCTACAAGGATCGACTTCCAAGGTTAAGCTACGCTTACGTAGGTCGGTCCATGGATGGGTGACTATCCATTTTATATTGAGTTTCCTCCGAGCCCTGGGAAGTACGCTAAGCCTTTAGTCCCGGCTGTTATTTGTAGATCTTTGACAGCGCGTACATGAGTAGTCAGAACCCCGAAAGTCTGACTGCCACTCTTACCAGGGGCTATAGGGCTATAGGGCCAGGTACTAACCGGGTTTTGGAGGTCAGATAGGCAGTCGTTCCATGTAACATACTGGTATTCAGCTTCATCCGGTTAGACTGGGAGCCGACCCCAACACCTGAGGTAGTTGGCCGCCAAAAATCATCCAATCGTTTAAGTTTTTCATGCTTAGTGGCTCATACACATAAACACGATACGACGTCGCATCCTGCTACGACGCGGCATAGTTTCACGATGCGACGTCGTATCGTGGGAATCTACGTTTGAAGTCAACCTACTGCTTATCTTTTTACTGTGCTTTAGAACAGGGAAATACGACTTAGTATTCCGTAGCGCTCATAGATTTATTGCTACTTGTTTTGATATAGATTCCCACGATACGACGTCGCATCGTGAAACGATGCCGCGTCGTAGCACGATGCGACGTTGTATCGTGTTTATGTGCACGAGCCGTTATTGACACTCATCACAGTTTACTAGCTAATTTAGCTTGACCCTGTTTAACAACAAAAAAGAATTTTGATAAGAACCAAACTGAGATTTTTAATACTTACTACTTACTTACTACTTATTCATGCAAAATACTTCTCTTATCTAAAAACAGTTTTAAGACTTGTCTAACAAATCCATGACCTCAAACAGACATTTTCCAATCAGAGGACTAGAAAATTCACATAGAAAATTAATAAATTGAGTTTAATTCTGCCAAAATTTATTTTCCGAAATAATTTTAATGGTGGCAGCATCCCACTGTTGGGCAAAGGCAGTTTTTAAAATGACTACAGGCTAATTAATAAGAAAAAACGAATTATAGTTTTTGGATAGTTAACCAGTGTTAACTATCCTGTATATACGTCTATCATATTGGATTATTTTAAAGTATTTAAATTTGACGACCGCGCAGCGATAGTGAGGCTGCGGTCCCGGCTTCGAATCCCGGTAGGAGCAAATGTTTGTGCGATGAGCATGGACGTTTGTTTCCGAGTCATGGATGTTTACATGTATAATAAGTATGTATTTACAAACAAAAAGCATCTACGTAGTACCTATATCAACAATCTGGTGTCCACGACACAAGCCTTGTTGCTTAGTGTGGCACTAGATGGCGCTGTGTGTAATGTTCAGCGATATTTATTTATTAATAAATGAATTAAAATGAGATTGTGCGTTGCATCATTTTGGCAGAATTATGTCAAATTATAAATATAAATAAAAATATTACCACATTATCCTCTGCGCATAATCAAAATCTTTCCAAATTATTTGTCTATCAAAGAACACGTAGAAAGCTGCAGAGTTCATGATGAGATACCACAAGAATTCTGCCATGACTATGGGAAATGATGGACGAGCAAATCTCAACCTTAGTATTATATACGGTATTAAGAAGTAACGGATTTCAATCAACTTTTGCAATGCTAGAGCCAGAACTAAGCAAATAGTATACGGTAGTAAGAATGAAATACAATTCTGATCTTTCAAATTATCATACAGACTGAAAAGTAAGAAAATATATATTGGCACCATTGTATAAATAGCATGGTCATATTTTCCGTACCAGCGGTTCCATATGTAAAATGTGAAGTGTCGATTGTCTGCGAGCAAGTACGGATGAACTAAGGTGTTATGGTGGACCATCAAAGTAAATATGACACCGCACAGTAATACTAGAATCTTCTCTCTCCACATTAGTTCAAGAGTTGTAAACAGTCTAGCAACTACATATGGAAGACCAAATACTCCATAAAAAACAAGAAAATATAGCAACTGCGGTAAGTGTATCGTAGCTTTGTGAGCTGATTTATCCCCTACCACTATAGAACCATTAATATACACAAAAGCTACAAACCCGCTAAGTATAATCATATGGGTCAGCAGAACTATTGCATCATGGAATGTTACAAACTTGAAAAATGTGGAAAGACACGTTGACAGATGATATCTTGCTGCACAGTAAACGTCCCACATACCATAATACCGTTTCAACTTGGACTTGTCTACATCCTTGGCTATCATTGAACGCTTGCTGAGTTTCACCTCATTGATATATTGGTTACCGAAAACTCTCGAGCTTTTGATCAGTAAATCTAGTAACTTGTGACCAAATACCATAGCAACCCACACAACATTCGTCTGTCTCATGATTATAGAAGAAATACCACATAATAAGATTAAAATCAAATACCTATTCGTAAAACACAGTCTTGAAAACATAAGAAGAAAAGTTACAGATAGCACATCCGTGTAGTATACATGAGAAAAGAAATAAAGGGGCGGTAGTATGGTTAAATTCAGAGCCTGCAAAATAAGTTTCATTGGATTTCTATCGCCATAATACACAAATCTTAGTATACTTGAGAAGAGAAGTAAGTTAACGCATGATGCGATGAGATTCACGAGGCGTAGGTTGTATGTGTTGCATTCAGCAAATATACCAATCACAGAAGACACCAAATACAAGCCAGGTAGTGTCGTTATCTTAGGGTCCCAGTGTGAGAAGTTACCGGTGCAGTATGATATTCCCTGGGGGATGTGAAAGTGTTCATCGATGACTGTCTGCGTAGTTTTGTTTACACTGTTGAATATAACTCTTGAAGCTAAGAAGTATGCGGAGACTTGTAGAGATAGGAGGATGTAGTATCTCGCTGTCGGCGACATTTTGGCTGGCTCCTGGAACTGGAAACAATAACTTTCATTAATTACATTGTAGCGGCACTACAAAAACAACGTAGCACAAAAAGTACTACAGCGCCATCTATGACACAAACGACGAACTAAACAGCGAAACACATAAGAATTCCTACATCGCGCAAGCAGAGTTATCAGCGACTTAAGACTATTTACAAGAACCCGAAAACAACTGTCGGGTAGTATTTTTTTTTTTTTTTTAATGGGACAAGCCCGCCACACTGTTCCCAAACCACTGTAACTCCTGAAAGCCAGAATCAACAGTGGCGACCACCAGAAAAGCGCCGAGACAATGAAGCTCGACGAAGTCCCAGAGAATGAATTTAACTGTCTTGGATCCCGCAACGAAATTAATCAGAAAAGTATAGTGGAGGACAGTGGCGTGCAGTAGTATTCCACGAAGGGTAGACCACGAAATAATGATAGCAAAAAAAAATTTCGTCTGCGCCATTTTGGATTTTCATTTTGACCTCATTTTCATTATCAGCGACCCCAAAAACCTCGAAAACGACACCCATGAAGAAAAAACTGAAAATTTTCATCGGCGCCATCTTGGATTTTCATTTTGACCTCATTTTCATTATCACCAACCCCAATAACCTCGAAAACGACACCCATGAAGAAAAAACTGAAAATTTTCATCGGCGCCATCTTGGATTTTCATTTTGACCTCATTTTCATTATCACCAACCCCAATAACCTCGAAAACGACACCCATGAAGAAAAAACTGAAAATTTTCATCGGCGCCATCTTGGATTTTCATTTTGACCTCATTTTCATTATCACCAACCCCAATAACCTCGAAAACGACACCCATGAAGAAAAAACTGAAAATTTTCATCGGCGCCATCTTGGATTTTCATTTTGACCTCATTTTCATTATCACCAACCCCAATAACCTCGAAAACGACACCCATGAAGAAAAAACTGAAAATTTTAATCGGCGCCATCTTGGATTTTCATTTTGACCTCATTTTCATTATCACCAACCCCAATAACCACGAAAGCAACACCCATGAAGTAAAATATAATAACAATAATATTATTGATTATTATAATAATAATACGCGCCAATAACCCCCAGGAAACATTATTTTAATCAACATTGAACATACACCCTAGCACTGGCCTGCAAATTGCAAAAAACGTAAGGAAATTTGAATTTCGCGGGCTAAAGAACATCCACCTTGAATCCTGGCCTTGTGTTGTAGCAGCCAATCACAGCCCAGCAGCCCAGCTACACTCGCAGGAGTTACCGCCCTAAAATTACTGCAATCTATACATGTGTGCAGTTCATACACACGAAAATATGCACCAATGTGCCAATGTGTGCGTAAAATTATCAATGGGTTTAAGGCAAGTCCAGTGCTTGCCTGTCCGGCGGAGCTCCAACCTTTGTAGTAACTTCCAGTAAAGTGTTAGTTGCGTGACACGGGAGCGACAAATTGCTATAAGTATTCTAACAGGAGTTTGAAATTTTTTTTTTATATTTTGTACATAATGTGATATTTTATTACATAGTTAGTTCGTTATAATGAATGCCCAGTTGGTAGGGTAGGCTTTGCCTAATTGCCTCTTAGGGGCGCACGCCCATGGTGGAGGAGTAGGAAAAAACCGTAATTTCCACCATTTCCAATTTTTGTCGGGTAGTAGCCCACCAGACATAACTCCCGTCTGGTCGGAGGATCCTCCCTTTTCTATGGGGGATGAAGAGCTTTACACCCTGTTCTTCTTACCCCCAAAACATAATGGCCTAAAATAAGTAATAATAGTGTTGTTCAAATACAAATGAAATGATGATGAGTATCGTTCAAAAACAGGCAAGACAAAAAAGTCGAAAGACGAGAGTGTCCAAAATGCTTGGAAGACCTTCTGGGCCCTTATGGAACAAATGAAGGGAAACCTTCCACTAACATTGAAAAGAAAACGAAAACTTGCCGACATGTGCATCCTGCCCATCCTAGCTTACGGTGCAAGTTGGTCACTTACTGAACAACAGAAGTCCAAACTCAAGATTTGCCTGCGAGCAATGGTGCGCAGCATAATAGATGTTAATGGAACAGATTGCGTTAGAAACACCACCCTGCGCTTCATAACTGAAGTAGCTGATGTTGGAGAAAAAACAGCACTGATGCACCCAGAGAGATGGGCAAAGATCGTCACACAGCTGCCTAAAGGAAGGTGCCTCTCGAGGTCAACCTCGGCGAAGGTGGCGTGACGATCTGATCATGTTTGCAGGGCTAACATGGCCGGAGATCGCACAAGATAGAGAGGTGTGGAAGGAGAAAGGGGAGGCCTTTGCCCAGCAGTGGGACAATATGTAGTGTAGAAAAAAAAATGACAATGAAATTAATGAAATCGTAATGAACAAATGAATCTGTAATCTGATGGGTTGGGCCGAAGTGTACCCTAATTGTACACCCAAATTTCACCAGTTATGTTTAAGTCCCATGTAATAGGGGGCAAGCCTATTGCCAACAACCGGGCACAAATCCAGAGTCTGTGGCTGCTACGGAAAAATTCCTAATAGAAAAACCCAATTACACTTTGCCCAACTGGGGTATTGAACCCAGGACCTCATGCAGCACTAGACCAACGAGGCAGTTAAACTCAACTTTCAATCATTCATATTGGATTAAAGGGATTGTCCCTAATTACTCAAATTATGTGACTCGTAAATACAAATAGCTACAATGGTACGATATGAGCTGATGGACGCTACTCGTCAAACTCGTCGCCAAATATTGGGCTGGGTCATATAATTAGCCTGTGGATGACAAGAAGAAGTAAATAGCTGTTGGGTTTGTGGGTGAAATTGAAATCTCTGCCTACCCCTTCGGAGCTAAAGGTGTATAATATTTACAAAGGTACCTAAGTCATGTTTACTTTTTGTTTTAGTTAGATTAATGTTTTTGTCTTTTCAAATACATGCTGACCATAAACTTGGACTTCTCCAGACATCCAGGCCAAATGTTACGATTATTTACTAAGATGCTTAATACCACCAGAGATTTTCTAAATGATATTTTAACCAGCTATTCCTAATTTTTCAGAATAATGGTCAGAGGGTAATTTTAAATTGGTAAAACAAATTGATTCAGCAGAATAAACAATTCTAACTCAAAACTTATTACAATTAACATATAATTATGTATAGTTTAGTACATTGCACATGCGTCCCGGTAAACTAGAACAAATCAATAGTTTCTAAAATAAAAAAGGACTTACCCTGCAACTCTAGGATATACTACAGCGCTTATTTAGGATATCTACGCTGCCTGGAGATATAAGGTTAATGGTTGTACATTGTTTTCTATACTTATTCTGTTATAATTTGATAACAAATTCGCCGGAACGCAAGTCAGTATCACAATCACAGAAATTGATAACGAGAAATGGCGGCTATTTTGACGTTAGACAAAACGCACTCACTTATTTGTTAACAAAACGTTTTGTTAATTATGCAATGTTATTTTACGCCCTGTGGTAGGTAATTACTTGACTAAATTTTTTTCAAAACATTGTTACAGTGGTTTAGTATAAAGCTTTTACAAATAGTAAACAAATAAATGTACAGTTGGGCACTTCAAAAGTTTCTTATTGTCAAAACAAAACGTAAAACTTCGTTTCTTTTCACGTAGCTGGTGAGGTCAATCAACAATATTTCGTTTTGCTGACGAGTGCAAAAGATTCGATCGATGCAAGAAAAAAACACTTGTTTGAGCATTCAGTAAGAATTATTTTATTAGTTTTGATGTTATAAAAAACTTCACCTTTACCAAAAAGTAAGGAATTTTCAGGAACAATTTTTGAAACGGAGCGCAAAGAAAAACATATTTCGTAGTATATACGTTTGCAGCCATGATCTGCTTGGTGGGAAAATTCAACCATGGTCCCTATTGGTTACATCGATCGTAACAACAAAAACGGTTCTTGACATTGTCAAGTGACCGGTGTCAACAGCAACGATTGACATTCATTATGACATTTGAAATTGAAATTGTAACGGCCAAGTACTGATTTGAATAATCTTATTTAATTTCTCGACAAAACATTGTGTTAGGGCTAAAACGTTTTAATTGTGATGTTTGATTGATTAAGCACTTTATGAACATGGAAGCAAACGATTTTTTAGTGAAAATCAAAGCGAATGGTAACGAAAAAGACTTGAGTGATCTGGCCAAAGTTCACAACGAATATAAAACGATTGCATCCAAGTTAACATCGAAGGAAAGAGGCTCTTTCTCGTTGAATGTGCTTTGTTTATTGTGCAGGTAAGTTTTAGTACCTAAATCACAAGTCTTACATGTAAACTTTATAGTTTTGTCCATCGAAAATTATTTCAGTCCGACGTTATTTAATTACTGAACATAGGCTTCAACTTGGTTTGTAGCCTACCAGAATGGGGTCTTAGAAGCACTAACAAGCTAGGTCGTTCCGAAAACATAATCAATCCATTTAATCTGAAACGATATGTGATGTTGTTACTTAAAAATACTGGTGTTCAGCTTCATCCCATTAAGAGTGGAAGTTAATTCCAATATATTTGGGGAAAGGGTTTGGCAGGGTTTGTCTTTACTATTTTTGTTGTCGTTAATTTAAGTCTGTTGGTTTAATGTTTGAAAATGACATTTCACAACAAACTCCATAGCAACACACATACTATACAACTTTATTGTCTTCCTAATCGGTCCTTGATCCAAAAGATGTTTGTCAAGGCTCTTGGCCGTTACAACATCATCAGTCTCTTGCCGTTATCCCAATTCTTTTGGGGTCAGCGCAGCATGTCTTCATCTTCCACACCATACCAAACCATTACAACAATCGGCACAACTTAATGATGGTTCGAAATAAAAAAAAAAAAAACCTTTTAGAACATGTGCATTTTTAATATATAAAAGGAAAGGTAACTACACACATCAAAAATGTCTAGGGATCAAGCATTTTTATGCGGATTTCTTGAGATTGAGATGTGGCTTTGTAATAAATTTATGATTTTATAAATTTATATGGATCCTTTTTGGTGCATTTCATAATTTGAATCAGGAACTCTCAATCAAATTCGAGTAAAAGATGAAAATAAGCTGTCAATATTTTCCCTATAAAAACATACAACGCATTGAAGACATTATTAGTGCTACTGTTTCCCTACTACTGATTAAAACCAACGTTATTATGGAGCGGCGACGTCATTTAAGCAGGGAAGAAATGCTCAGAGCCGTGGGAATGATAGAAGCTGGTTCCCGGCAACGTACTGTAGCTTTAGCTCTGAATACAAGTCAGAGTGTTATCAGTCGACTTTGGACACGTTACCGAAGCACTGGTACCGTGGCTGAGCGCCATGGAGGACGGTATCGCTGCACCACACGGAGACAAGACCGATACATTCAAATCTTAACTCGAAGAGCTCCAACAATAACCGCCATGATGTTAGCCGTGAGGCTTCATCACTCTTCAGGGAACTTAATTAGCGACCAAACAGTCAGAAACCGCTTGCATGAAGTGAACCTTCATTCCCGAAGACCGCTACGGGTACCACCTATAGCAATGCACAATCGTAGGATTCGATATCAATGGGCTCTTGAACACAGAAATTGGGCAGAAGAACAATGGCGTTTCGTGTGCTTTTCTGATGAGTCTCGTTTTGGTATGAGACCGGATACAAGACGTATACGACACTGGAGAACCCCTGGACGCCAACAGCGATTAAAATCCTGCCAGGAAGTCCATCCTTATAGTGGTGGAACCATCATGGTATGGGCGGGTATTTGGATCGGCGGAAGAACTGAGTTGATTTGGATCAGAGGCAACCTCAACGCTCAAATTTATGCTGAGACGATTGTATCAGACGTCATCGTTCCTCTACAAGTGCAAATCGGTCCCTTATTTCAGTTAATGCATGATAATGCACGACCGCACACCGCAAGAGTTGTAAGACAGACTCTCGCCGCAGCTAACATCAATGTCCTGCCCTGGCCTGCTCAGTCGCCAGACTTGAACCCGATTGAGCATGCATGGGATATGCTACAGAGAAGAGCTCTGCCGAATATGGAGGGTATCCAGTCGCAAGAAGACCTTTTTTTGTTGTTGCAACGAACATGGGCGGCCATTCCACAGCGTGATTTGGATGAACTCATTTTGAGTATGCCAAACCGATGTTCTTGTGTTGTTAGTGTTCGCGGTAGAAACACGGATTATTAATTGTTTAAGTTACCCAATAAAATTTTAAAGAAAACTGTTATTTCAGTCTTTTTTTCGAACTTTAATGTTAGTGGTTCAAATGTCAAAAATCCCTTTATTAGGAAAATGGCAAATTTCTTTATTAATGCAAAGGTGACTTGGTTTATCGTTACTGTGACAAACGAAAACACTTTATTTGATGAATCCTTAAAGAAAATTTAATTAATATCAATCAGGAGAAAAGTTATTGCAAAAATATATGTTGATCCCTAGATACTTTTGATGTGTGTAGTAAGCAATATAGGGCATTTTTTACTGTAAAGGTTGAGGGAATAATCATGAATATTGTAAATTTTTCAGAAATCTCGATAAGGTGCCAACATGGAGAGACAGCATAGACACCAAAGACTTGCTCACTCTGACCATAGACTGTATCCGAGAGACGAGAGGACTGAACAAGCCAGAACAGGTCAAGACGTTGGCCTGTATCTACCATATACATAGATATGTTGTGAGAAAGGTATGTTACACTACTTTTACGTTTTGTTCTGTCCCACTGCTGGGCAAAGACCTCCCCCATGACTTTCCAGTTTTGTAGATAAACAAAACTGGAAAGTCATGGGGGAGGTATATATCTCTCTATGCCAATTTGCGAAGAAAATCACACTGGGTGCAAGATAGACGGACAGGCCCACCAATTTTGTTTCCTCTTTCAGAATGCGCCAGTACCACCAGAATTGATACTCAAACTCTCGTTCATGGCTTTCGAAACTGACTCAAAGAATCTCTTAAAAGAGTACTGTAAGACTTACTGGAACATCATTGCAGATCGACTAATTTATATAGAAAAACTCAAAGGCAAAGCGATACACAAGTTGTTACCAAAACTAAGCGAAGATATGCTTAAAACGTTAGATATATACGATACAGCACAGTTTAGCATAAACATTCTAGTGTTTTTAGTAAAAAAACTTCATTTCATATACAGTGAATCTTACACAGAACAACTGAACGGATTGTATGGAGAGATATTTGAAAAACTTTTAAAGAAAAGTGATTTGAGTGCCTTCAAGAAGTTAAAAGATAAGGATATGTCAGATTTGTATGTGAAGTTCAATGATGTTCTCTATGTGATTGCTGAGAATTCAGCGAAGAATGGTTTTAAGGAGTCTGCTTTGACTGTAGCTGTCAGGACAGCTATAACGCTGCTCGGACATCAATCAGACATATTCCACTGCTTGCAAACCTTCTACTTAAATTCCTTTTGTGATATATTTGTTAATAAAACTACATACGTGGATGCTGTGTTCAAAAATCTTGCGGTCTCTTGTGAAATCACTGAAAAACTAGGATATAGGAATACAATGAAAGCCACATATCCTTTCATTAGTCAATGTTTAAGACTTTTCATTGAATATTCAGTGAATAATTCAATAAAAAACAATTTCACTCAAGAAATACAGGAGAACTGCTTGAGTTTCATGATAAAATTACTGAATGAGTTAACGAACTGTGATCAGTTGCTGAAATGTGAAAGCTGCCATGTGAAATCGGGTCTCCATGATGCATTAAGGCTCTCATTTTTACTAAAACATTTCATAACAAATGCTGTACAGAATAAATCCGATTTAAATGGCTTGTTACCTCTATATAACTCTGTAATCGACAGACAATATAATATAATGGATGAATTAAAAAAACTAGGATGCGTCAACCACGAAAAATGCTATAGAAAATTGCAAACGGACACTCATAATACCGCCATTTTACTGAATAAAAACCAAAAATACGAATTCTCAATAAATTTATTTGAGATTTATATAAAAAATGAGTTGAGCATAAGCAAGAATGAGTTCGAGCATAAAAATGTTGCTCGAGCATTTTACAATAAAAGCATTTGTGAGTTGGATTACAAGAAACATGAAACTGCTCTTTTGGACGCTTTTCTGAGCTTAATGTTTTCAAAAGAACTGAATTCGGATAAGTACATGAGTCTGGTAATGGATATCAAAGCTAAAACATTGAAATGTGATGAGAATGATGATGAAGATGATAAGAGTGATGATTTACAACTACTATCAGTGACAGAAGCTTGTAAAATGGTGTTGGAAACAAAAATCTATGGTGATTTGACACCGTTTTTTAAGGATATTAGATTCAGGTACCTATATATTTTTTCTTTTTACATTTGAATATGTTTAACGGGCTGGTGTCCGCAACTCCACGTCAAAGCGTATATTGCGTTTGGGCTATATGTATGGGCCCAGTGCGGATTGGTAGATGTCACATGTCTTCGAATTTTTAGTTCTAGGACATGCCGGTTTCCTCACGATGTTTTCCTTCACCGTTTTAAGAGCAGTGGTGATGAAATAAATTACACAAAATAATGCGCCTGTCTAGGTTCTAACCCACGATTTACTGTTCGTAAGTCTGGTCACCGCTGCTCTCGAAAACACTTGTTTTTACATTTTTTTTAAATTCATTCCATTGTCCCATAAGGGTAGTTAGAAACCACAGAACACCACCTGCTACGATCCTTACTTACTCCTTTGCCACGTCCACGTTCATACATCTGGTCATACACGCACGCCGGTTGCGAGTACTACACACCTGACCTTTCTAAAGAACCTCACCAATAAGGTCAGTGTATGACCTTCTAGGGCGTCTCGTCCCGGCGTTGCCACTCACATCTGCCTTCTAAATACCTTTTGTTAGTTGCCTTTCTTCTCTACATGACTGAACCATCTAAGCACACTCTTTTCATTTTTTTTTCTCACAACATCTTCAAACCGCAACGTTTCCGTATACCTATTTTTCAGCTCTAAAGGGCCGTCTCCACGAGCGAGAGAAACGCGGCGATTCAACGTATTTCTATACGAAAATATCGCCGCGATTCTCTCGCTCGTGGAGACGGCCCAAAAGAGGGTGTATAGAAAAACGTGGCAAGGACGATAATGTCTCTCGCTTGTGGAGACGGCCCCTAAGTAATGAGGTTCAAAAGTGGTTGCATGACCGTCGGTGAAACAGTTTTTTTTATTGAATTTTCAGTGTCTTACTAAAACATGAGTTTGAGATGTACTGCAAACTATGGCCATCCATCGTTCCCGTGGCTGGAGTTTGGCGGTCCCTAAACAACTTACTGAATGGCAGACAAGAGAAATGGATGACAGGTAAGTACAAAAAAAAACCAAACAAATCTCGCCAGTTTTCCCGGAAAAAAGCGAGGCCATGTTATACTGGAAATGTACGTTATAGGAAAAATCAAATTTTATAATAATTTTCAGTTGAAGACCCGGAATCACTCTTGTGGACTCTCATAGAGGTGGTGTCTTACACTCCTGCCGCAGTAAGGACTATACACAGTGATTACTTTAAAGTTGTAATCAACGAGTTATTGGAAAGGATTGATAAAATGCCTGTGAGTATACAAGGTGTTAATAGACCATTCACAAAGTCGTCAACCAAGCATTCTGTACATCAAACTAAATAACTGCACGCGACAGTTACTTACAACTTGTATCACAAGTTATTTTTTAAATACAAGATTTTAATGTTATAACTTTACTTTTAAAAGGAAATAGCACACATGTCAATTCAGATAGGGATCTTTTATTTTGTTACGTATTTGGGTTGCTGGCGTACAGCGCACGCGCTTGCTTGTCACATATATGTGACAATGGCGTTCAAAAGTTGAGATAATTATTATCACATCTTCCGGGGATTACAGACGTCATGTTTATGTTATGATAATTTCAGGAACCAATTTCTTCAGACATCAGAGTAGCAGAGACGATCTTGTTGTTCCTGAAAGCTGAATTCGATATAGTTGAAGCTAGCACCAAGTATGGTTGGAGAGTTACTGAAACTGTGAGTCAACATTATTTTCCTTATTTACTCTCCTTACATATCATTTTACATAATTAAAAAAAATAAAAATAGTGGCCCACTGGTATCGGGAACAGAGTCCAAGTTACAGGGGCTCAAGAGAGAGGAACCTAACAATACGAGCCGTGTCCAGGAGAATCGCTTTATCAATCAAGCCCTTGATCCAGCTGCCTAACGAGAGCCTCCTCATTGGTCTATTGGTCTGGTTGGTGGTATTGGTCGAGGCTCTTGGCAATTAAACCATTGGCTGAAATGATTATCGGAACAATGATCGGTGAGTCCACATCCCACATTTCGACAACCTCGCTAGTCAAGTCAAAATACATACTTGATTTGTTTATCTTTCTCTTTAACCGAGGGACGTTATTACGAGTATATCGACAATCATTGCGTGCCACACTATTCGATCCACAACCACTATATCAGGTTTATTGGCTACAATAGTCCTGTCAGTGATGTAGATTGATCCCAATACAAGCAAATAAAATGAATATGATATTCGTCGGGCACACTCCTATACAGGGTGTAAACAACCTCATCACAAAGCCGTCAACCAAGCATTTTGTACATCGAACTAAGTAACTTTACGCAAAAAATATTGCTGGGAAACGACTTTTTGTTTTTTGAGTGAAATGTCATGTTTTGTGGTAGAACTCAATGTAACGCACTCAAAACATTGTTCTGATGGATGGATTGAATAGTACGGGGGTCGTGGAAGTGTTTAAAGTAAAAATATTAAGTACATTAAAAACTTGTTATTAAAAAAAAAAACTTGTCGAAAGTTGGAAGTTTGACCCCCAATGGTGTCGATTCTGTTGTGCACAAACTAAACTTAATTTAGGCTATTGCTATCTTTTTCTCTCTAATAAAACGAGAAAGAGACGGACGTAATTTAGAGCTGTCAAATTTAGTTGGAACTAATATTTCTATACAAATGAAGGGTGCACGTAAAAAACATGTCGACTAAAAACACGATGCAGCGCAAGGCATAAACTAGTTTGACATCTCTAACTTAGTTCATAGCTATAGCCGTCCTTTTCTCGCACTGCCTTTCAGTAAAAGATAGCAATAGCCTAAATTAAGTTTAGTTTGTGCACAACAGAATCGACACCATATTATCTCCGAAACTAGAAGGTTCCCAGGTATGGTGTAGAACAAAAAAATGTTCGCAACGAACCTTTCGGCGTCGTTAAGAGGTGTTTTACACCCTTTATTAAAGCACTTCCGATTCACAAGGCTGAATTTTAGAGCAAGTTGCTGATGGATAACCCTGGCTAAAAGATTGTGTCTATTCAAGTAGGTACCTACTTTCCGTTAGCAAGACGAAAACATCCGGAGATAATGTGACGGATTGATTCTCCAGGACGGTGGCATGCCCGTCATATACAATGCCATGACAAAATTATACTTACTATTTTTAAAAACTTGTTTGTCTTAGTGGAAATGTCATGTACTGTATACAAAGGTGTACATGTGATTTGGATCAGCACATTTCCACCTACCAGAGGCCTACCTCCTTATAAAGTCGTGATGTTTTATTGCAGAGTATAGACCCGGATCTGACGCAGGCGATGCGCACGATTGCGCAGGAGCATGTGGCGTTGCAGAGAGCTTTTCAGACTGTGGAGCTGTGGACGGAGTTGGCTGTCGTTATTGAGACAGGTAATTTAATTTAAATGCAGCTGTCGTCCGCGTGAATTTATTACTTCCCTATTGAATCGGATTTTGTTAACAATTTTGTAGGTTTTGATTTTTTTTGCATGGAACCCTAATTCTTTTTCTAAAATAAAGTAACTAAAAACGTAAGTTACTCCTTATGACATCAGCTATCTGCCAGTAAAGTCCTATCAAATTCGGTCCAGCCGTTTCGGAGATTATTAGCCGAAACAAACAGACAAAAATTTTAAAACTGTTTTAATTTTTTAATGGTAAACGAGTTTTTTTTTGGGTGAAAAATCACGGTTTGCGGTAGGAATCAATGTAACACACTCAAAACATTGAGCTGATGGATGCGTTGTATTTGGTACAGGGGTCATGCATGGGAGTCTTGAAAGTATTCAAACCTTGTACCCACTTTGAAAAAGGGTGGAACTTTGACCTCCAATATTTCCGTAATCCTATAGCTGTTTGCGAATTTGCCAGCTTTCATAATGCATCTTTTTACATCACCAAAACAGCAAAGGTTTTTTGAGATGTTGCCAGCGTTCAGAATGCACATTAAATCCTTTATTTTCAGTGACAAATAAGCAACTCCTACGGCCCGCCCTGCAGTTAGCCGAGATATTCGTACAGCATTTCCTGCATTTCAGCAGGACGGCGCACGCGCTGCAACTTGCGCATATATGCTGCCAAGTCGCTAAATATGTTGACGACAAGTATGTTTTAAATATATTAAGCTTAGTTTTTGCTCACCATCAATTGTATAACGGGCTGGTGTCCGCAACTCCACGTTAAAGCGCGTATTTTGCGTATGGGCAACACAGATGTCACATATTATCTTCAATTTTTTCGTTCTAGGACATGCCGGTTTCCTCACGATGTTTTCCTTCACCGTTTTGAGAGCAGTGGTGATGAAATAAATTACACAAATTAATGCGCCTGTCTGGGTTCGAACCCACGACTTACGAACAGTAAGACGTGGGGACAAACCCAGGCAGGCGGCATTACTTTGTGTAATTTATTTCATCACCACTGCCCCCAAACGGTAAAGGAAAACATCGTGAGGAAACTGGCATGTCCTAGAACCAAAACTTCAAAGACATGTGACATCTACCAACCCGCACTGGGCCCGCGTGGTGGATATATAACCCATACGCAGCCCGTTATACAATACAATACAATTCCTCCCGAACGTTTTGCGGTCATGGCAGCCAATCTTAAGGGCCTGTACTACCTCAAATGGTTTAGCATGATCCTCCGTTACGCCTAAAATACTGCAGTTTTATTTTTGAAATAAATATATGGTAAAGTTGAGGATTAATGTTAAGTCCTATATTTGGCGAAAACACGATTCCGTAAAATTTTCTCGATAGAAAAAAAACCCAAAGTTAGCTCTAAACTGAACAATAAACCGCTGGCAATCATAAAATACTTCAAATTAGATCATGAAACGTTTTATACTAACTGAACTAACTATAAAGCAGGTCTTATATTATTTATTTTTTTAGTCCAATCAATAGATTTTTTGTAAATCGCAAAAAACCACAAATTTCGCACTATTCGGCCCGCAGTGACTGACGTAACAACCACTTTGTAGTGCAAGCTGATTAGAACTTCAGTATCAAACGAAGTTTGAACTACCAAATATTATTATAGAGTTGCTAATTTGAGGTAGTCTCTTAAGTCCCAAACTTATTCCCTTCCGGAATTTCTCAGTAGCAGCCACGGAGTCTGCTTCGGGGATTACAGGTGTCATGTTAATTTCGTCCACAGAGAAACCTACCTCCGCAACGCAGGCGTATTACTCTCCGCCATAGACAAGCCCTGCCCATTGCTGCAAGATGTGATGTCTGAAGCTACTGAATACTGGCCGAGCGTCATGCAAGCTGCAGACAGCTTGGAGACTGCTGTGGTCTTCGTGTGTGATGCTGCCGTGAGTAACTTTCATGCTATATCTATCTCGTTGGAAGGCCTTCCACTAGGTGGACCGATGACCTGGTGAAGGTTGCAGGAATCCGCTGGATGCGAGTCGCACGGGACTGAGACATGTGGCGACACTTGGGGGAGGCCTATGTCCAGCAGTGGACGTCTTTCGGCTGAAATGATGATTATGACTCATATTCTAACCCGATGCAGCTGAATACCAGTATTTTACATGGAGCGACTGCCTATCTGACCTTCACAACCCAGTAAGTACTGAGTAATACGATACCCCTTGCTAACACTGGTTGTCATACTTTCGGGCCCCTGACTTCCTGTAACGACTGTCAAAGGTCTACAAATGACAGCCGGGACCAACGGCTTAACGTGCTTTCCGATGCACGGGGAAAACTTGGTATATAATGGACGGTCGGCCATCAACGGACCGCCCTTGGTAAGCGCGGCTTAACCTTGGAAATCAACCCGTTTGGCTATTATTATTAAGCCACGAGCTCCTCAAATTGATTGACCTAATAAATGATAAATGATAAATGATGTTTATTTTGCAAGTAGGTTTTTACAAACACTTTTACACGTCACTTTTTAAAACTAGATGGGGCCGGTGTTTCGTACCTGACTACTCTGAGAAGAAACAGCCGAAACAAACTCAGAGGTCATAGTCTCTTTTGAAGTCCAGACATAATCTTGCTCAATTCACATGAGGACTATGCAGATTAGTGTCTGAGATGGTCTTTTGAAGAAAAAACCACACAGATTTGAGTGGACCTGTCCAGTAATTGCAAGCATTTGTCAGTTATCGTGTAGCTCGACTTATAACTCAAGGAGCTCAACGAAACGACGAACAATACCAAAGAAAGGACATTTGGGTAGGTCGCTTATAGTACTCAAACTGCCAGACAGTTGTGGGAAAAAATAAACAAAAAATACAAATGTGACCCACATGGTCCCCACATTCACAATAATCAAATAAAATTAATAACAAGTTCTTTTCAAAATGAATGTAAATAAAAATCACAAAAATCATTAAATGTCACAATGATAATAAAAAGTAAAATACTTAATGAAATAAGTATTCATGTCAAATCAGTAAATGTCACATAAAATAATAAAAAAATAAAGTAAAAAATAATAAAATACATGTCAAATCATAAAATGTCAGAGTGTATACAAGAAAGGAATCAAATAAACAAGCGAAGTCCGAAATTTCGCCATTCACAGAGCAAATTTAATTGGAGCAGCTTAATCCCAAGCCTTTTTATCTTCGAGATAGTGATTAACATGATAGTAGGCTTTCAGGCATAACTTCCGTTTTATGAACGATTTGAATTTATTTAGACTTAGTGCTTGAATATGGCTCGGAAGTTTATTGTAAAAACGTATACATTGGCATCTAAACGTACCCCCTATTTTTTTGAGCCTCGTTGCTAATGCTATTCGGTTGCGGGAATCCGCTGGATGCGAGTCGCACGGGATCGGTCAATGTGAAAAGAAGTGGGAAAACACTTGGGGGAGGCCTATGTCCAGCATTGGACATCTTTCGGTTGAAATGATGATAAAGATAAATGCTAATTAATACTTTTGTTGTGGCAGATATACTACAATAAACTTGGATCAGTGGGTGTAGCCGCGAAACTGGTGCAGTTAGCTCAAACTAAGATATTGAAATCATATGAGAAATCACCTGATATTAATCGTAAGTATTTTATGTTTAAATAAAAAATAAAGAAACTACGACACTAAAACTATGACTACTAATACTATATTACAGTTAAAATTATTTTTAGTTATTTTTAGTAGAAATTCCGTGGCTACTGAGAAATTCCTGATGGGGAATCCGAAATAACAATTTTCCCGGCCTGGGAATCAAACCCAGGACCTCATGCGTAGTAGTACCGATTGCGACCACTAAACCTACGAGGCAGGACTTGTAAAGTGTGTGTTAATTTAGTATATTTTGATATAAGTGGGTAAACTTTGTTATTGCAGTCTAGGCGGAATTCACACCCGAGCCGCAACCGAGGTTGTATAGAGTCGAGAACTGCAGTAACAAAGTTTTCATTTCCGCACAAGTTGTGATAAATGAAAAAAAAAAACACGAGTGTGAAATACATTGCACCTGATCCTAGTGGGATAAGACCCAGTTTTCAAGGAAGTGAAAACAGTTAAAAACAGCGATGTCAGTTTTTTTTTGCTAAGTCGGGACTTTGGAACTTTTTAAGTGGTAATAGCGGGATTCTTTCGTTAAAAGCGGGACATAGTAAAAAAACTTATATAATCAGAAGTTAATATTTATCTTTTTATTTGAGTTCAAATTACGTTTACGTGAGAAATAGGTAGCAAAAATAGCCATTGAAAATGTATTTTAATAAAAATATGTTATTTTATGTCAGATTTACCCTATCGTTAAATAGGTGAGACTTATTCGTCTTATGAAAAAAAAAAAAAAATTTTTATTTATGATATTTCTGTGAAGATTTAACTTCTTTTAAAGTTTCCTTTTTCTCTAAAGATGAAGAACTCTTTACAGGATAGCTGTAGATTAAACTGGATGAGTAATTCTGATTTCATTCTAGCACCCCCGCACGCACCGATTGCGTGACGCGCCCCTGTCTGTTCCGACAGCTTCATGACGCGGCGGGCGGTCAGTCCACACTTGTCTGTGCGCTTCCTCAGCACGGTCGAGTTATCCCCGAAAAGCGGGACTGAGCCTGTCCCGCGCGGGACATTTAGTTTTGATTGAAAAAGCGGGACCGTGCCGCCAAAAGCGGGACGTCTGGCAACGCTGATTGAAAACCAATTTACAGCACTAACATAATTTATCATTACTCTTTCGTGATTCAGCCATGCTATTAGTATCTTCTTACGTATATTCCCAGTGGACTTAGCAGTCGGCAGATTGATGGAGGCACAGACTCTACTCTGCCGTGACTCAGGACTCAGCACTATGAGTGCCGTCAACGGCACGCAACGGCATTACCTATCTGTTTGTAACACTGGTAAGTTGTGAATATTTTGCTGAATAATTGTAATCTTTACTTAAGTGATAAACTAGCTGTTATCCGGGACTTTGTTACCTTCCCATTTTAATCGGATTTTCTTTACAATTTCATGGGTTTTCTTTTGCACGGATCCCTAATTCTTTTTCTTAAATAAAAGTAGCCTAAGTTACTCTTTATAATATCAGCTTTATAATTAGCAGCATGGATTAATTATCAAAGAAAATTATCTTCATGATTTCGAACTTAGTTGAAGTAATAATGACTGCATCGCGGCGAGCCCGACATGTGCATTGGCGTATTGGCTTTGACGTAGTTTTGATAACCCATGATCTGTCTGTCCAAGAGCCATTTTGGCTGCCGACCCGCATCTGTCCAAGAGCCATTTTGGTTTTCGAATCTAAGGTTTAGTTTTTGACGTTAATCTGTGATGCAACTTTTTCCTATCTCGCTCAAACTTGCACAGAGTCTAGAGGAATGAATAAGACAGACATTTTGCCTCAGTAAAACAATCAAAGACGCTTCTAACTTGACCAAATTAGTTGTCATGCGATGCACTGCGGTTGTAACGTTAAATCATCTGCCTGCCTGTTCCCAACTATGTTGGGGTCGGCTTCCAGTCTAACCGGATGCAGCTGAATACCAGTACTTTACATTGAGCGACTGCCTATCTGACCTCCACAACCTAGTTATTACTGGGTTAATACGATACCCCTTGGTAAGGCTGGTTGTCAGACTTTTTGGGCCAGTGACTACCTGTAACGACTGTCAAAGATCTGCAAATGACAGCCGGGACCAACCGCTTAACGTGCTTTCCGAGGCACGGAGGGAACTTGGTATGTAATGGGTGGATGTAACGTTAAAATACGCGAGCGATAGCGAGTACATTCGGAAGAAGATGGCAGCTTCGTCACAACGGTAATGTTTTCCTAATTGTTTGTCTTTTTATTTTAGTATATCAGCGTTAATGTCTATTTACATTTATTTTAATATAAAGGGTGTAAAACACCTTTTAACGAAGCCGAAAGGTACATAGTCTCCTCGTCATTGTGATCTTTTTTTTTGTTCTGCACCATACCTGGGAACCTTCTAGTTGCGGAGATATTGGGGGTCAAACCTCTAACTTTCTGAAAAGTTATTTAAATACAAGTTTTTACGAGTAATGTAATATTTTTACTTTATACATCTCCACGACCCTCGTACTATTCAAATCATCCATCAGCACAATATTTTGAGTGCGCTACATTGAGTTCTACCACAAAACATAATTTTTCACCCCAAAACAAAAAGTCGTTTCCCAGCAATAATTTTTGCGTAAAGTTACTTAGTTTGATGTACAGAATGCTTGGTTGACGGCTTCTTGATGAGGTTGTTTACACCCTGTATATTTATAGTATTTGATATTTATATTTATGGTATGGTGTTTGATATATATGTATAGTATTTATATATATCCTTGTAGTTTATCGTAGTATTACATAAAATTATTCTCTAATTTTCAGAAGTGACACCTACCACTGCTTGTCTCTGCATCACCTAAAGGTTGACTCGTACAAAATGCCTATGGCATTAAGTCCGCCTCTGTACTTTGTGCTTGAAGTGTTAAATAAATAAATAAAATGCTCCATGTAAACTGTCCCAGCCTCCAGATGGTCTCCCCGTCGCCTGCTAGCGCTGCGGCTCCGGCAGCGCACGGCGCGGTCGGGCGCAGGCGCCGTGCTGACGTCACGAGCGCTGCGCACGTGGCGGCGCGCGCGGGCGGCGTGCGCGGCGGCGCTGGCGGCGTGCGCGGCCGCGCACACTGCGCGGATGTACGCCGATATTGTTCATGTGCACAACATGGATGATGCGAGGGTTAGTGCTGTTTTTATTTATAGTTTCTCCGCGCGAGAGTCATAAGTAGAGACTGATTATATCGCTCGTTTGCTACAAGGATGACGTAAAAACTTAAGATTTTTCGATGTTGTGTGTAGTTGAATTGAAATACGTTAAGGCGCCTCCCCGAGCTAAAAATTTAACATATTCACACTTAAATTTCTACATATTCTTGAATCCAAAATGGTAGAGAAAAAATTTTTTTTTTTTTGAAAAATGAATTATGAAATGAGAAATAATGATTTATAACATGCTTCTCCTCGTAAAGTAACCATTATTTTGATTTGCTACTTATACTAATGGATAGACAATTTAATAATGAAAATACCATTATTTTCATTATTAAATTGCCTTTCATTATTAAGTTTTTTTTTCCAAAGACGAAAATTTGATTTTAAAATTAATAAAAACCACTAATTTTGCACTATTCGACCCGCAGTAACTGACGTAACAACCAATTTGTAGTGCAAGCTGATTAGAACTTTATTCTAACAGTATTTCAAACGAAGTTTGAACCACCACAAATAGAGTTGGTAATTTTGCTCGGGGCTCTTAAAGGAACCTATATTTATTTTTCCAGGTAAAAATCGACAACCGCCTAAAGTACATCCTAGGTCTACCAACATCGACCGACGAGCCTTCCACAGCAATAGAGCCTAAGTTGGAGATGTTCGCGCCTAAACAGGACATTGAAACTATGCTCGAGTGTCAAGCATTCAAGTCCCAGATCAGTCCTACGAGGAAATACGTCACCATCCCCGGATACAAGATGCCAGAGTTTTTCAGGCATAATTCCTGCGACTGTTACGCCTGTGTCGACCCATTTTGCCCAATTCTGGCTTATATAACAGGCGGATTAGAAGCCGCCATGTATTTTCGAGCAAACGAGCTTGAAATCGCCGGGAATTATTTCAAAGGGGTGGTTAATAGTTTTAGGTTTTTTGACTCGAAGTTGAAAGATGTGTTGAAGTCATACATGGAGTCGGATTTCGAGAAATATGTTGTTGATCATGTTAAAAGAATGTTTGAGGAACAATTCAGGAAAGTAAAGTTAGAAGTTTTAATCGAGGCGTCGTTTTACGAGTTGAAAAACGCGAATTTTGATGCTGCAGACGATTATATAGTAACAATACACGAAATTGTTCAAGATTTAGAAGAAAAAGACAGTTATTTGACTAATGAAGTCATGAATTTGATGATAGCGTCAGCCAAAGTCAGAAATGTAGCCAAAAAACAAGAGTTTGACTTAGAAACTGAGTTTGAAAACTTGAAACTAAGCCCGAAAATGACGACAGAGGGAGCGAAAACTCCAGAATCGAAAGCAACACTACCTCAATTATCAGCAAGGAGAGTAAAAGACGAAGAATTACCGAAAAAACGTAAAGTTATAAAGTTAAACTTAGACGAAAACAGTTCAGACGAAAAGGAAATAGAAAAACCGAAACCCAGAAAAAAGGTATCCGAATTCAAAATACCGGTTCCAGTCACCTCAAAACCGGTTATAGAGAACTTGACACCTAGACCGACACGAAAACCGGTAATAACCGTTACAGATACAACAAAAACTCCAAAAGTTGGCAAACAGGAGCAATTACCAGAATTTTTTACGCCACAATCGACGCCAGAACAATTTTTCACACCAATGAATACTTTAAAAACTTACTCGAAGTCTTTGAGAAAAGGTATCGTAAAAAATTTAGAACAAGAGTTTTGTACGCCAAAAACCGGGACAAAGAAAGAAAATTCGAAGGTTCTAGAAGTTTCGGTTAGGTCAGGAAGGAAGGAAGATAGAGATCGGGCTTTAAAGAGGGCTACCAGCCCTGGTAAACTGCTGACAGATGGTAAGACTCGCCCGCGGAGGCTTAGGCAACCTAAACTAAATGATGAATAAAGTGTATGTGGAATTTTATTTGGTAGTTTTATTGTAAGCTTTCTTTACCTTTGAAAAGTTGATAATAGATAAATAAATAACGCCTGTAATCCCCGAAAGGTTTGGCAGAGCTGTACCTAATAGAACACACATTATTGACGACCCGAATGGCGCAGCGGTAATGAGGCAACCTTACGTTCTTAGGGTCCCGTTTGCGAATTCCGGTAGGAGCAAATGTTTGTGTGATGAGCATGGACATTTGTTTCCGAGTTATGGATGTTTATATGTATAATAAGTATGTATTTACAAACAAAACGTATCTTATGTAGTATATCAACTATCTGGTGTCCACGACACAAGCCTCGTTACTTAGTGTGGCACTAGATGGCAATGTGTGTAATGTTCAGTGATATTTATTTCGTTGTTCCATGTAAATGGGGCGAGCTTATTGCTGTCAACTTGGGGCACCAGACTCCGTGGCTGCTACTGAGAAATCCCCGAGGTGTAGAACCTATTGTCATCAACCGGGTACAAATCCCATGGCTGAGAAATTCCTGATGGAAAAACCCAATAACACTTTGCCCGACCTGGGAATCGAACCCAGGACCTCGTGCTCAGCAGTCGCGCGCTTGTGACCACTACACCAACGATGCAGTCTATTATTATGTATGCATAATTTCCACTAGCACAATAATCTTTATGTTCATTACAATAAGATTGCCTTTGGGTCGCCACTGACATGACATTTATTCTCGTTAAAATAAGATTGATATTGGCGTGTCCGTTTCGACTGCTCGGACAGTGTTGTAGAAGAAAAACGACTACCTCAACATTGCGAAGGAATTTGTAAAACACACAATGAAAGTCGCAAATGCATAGATCCAATATTCAGAAAGTTGTACAGGTTTAAACATGGCCGCGCGGTCGAAATATGGAGAACCGCGCGGCCACGCAGTTCTCTTAAACGGAGTTTAGTAGAGGCCCCATATTCTTTTTGCCAACCACCGATACGATTTCGAAGAAAATGTAGACAGTATGAATACAGCCCTAATGTTTGGACTTTCTGAATATTGGATCTACGAGTTTGCGACTTTCATTGTTAGTGTTTTACAAATTCCTTCGTAATGTTGACGTAGTCGTTTTTCTTCTACGACACTCTCCTAGCAGTCGAAACGGACACGATGTTGGCTTGCTGCTGTTTGCGGTTATCTTCGGGAATTTTAACTTTTACAGTTAGTTACTTATGTAGATAAGCGACAATAGCCCAAAGGTTTAAGTACAGACAGGCGAGCGTTAGGACTCCAGTTCGAAACTCTCACCAAAAATCTTTAAGGGTAGAATGTTCTTCTTAGCGTGTCGATGGCAATCTAAATTGTGTCGGCCCAGAACTGGTCGCCTACCATGACGTCTTAAAGCAGAATCATTATAATCTTGTTCCAGTGTGGGTAAGAGACGGAGATATAGAGGACGTCTGTCTAGCGCCATCTCTTTCCCACACTGGAACAAGATCAAAACGATCCTGCTTTAAGATGTCATGGTAGGCCACCTGAGCTACTGGTTTAGCGTTTCGGTAGCGTCCATCAGTTTCTGTAGTGAACAAACAACAGGACACGCAGGACACTATATTAATTGCCCCATCGTTTGTGGAACAGCACCACACTTACACTCCAGGGCAGAGTCATTAATGAATCTCCACCTAAGCAGGTTGTCCTTGCTGCGGCCAACCTGGGTCCAGAGTCTATTTTAAGACTTAAGAGCCTATACTACCTCAAATTAGCAACTATATATTTGGTAGTTCAAACTTCGTTTGAAATACTGTTAGAATAAAGTTCTAATCAGCTTGCACTACAAAGTGGTTGTTACGTCAGTTACTGCAGGCCGAATAGTGCGAAATTAGAGTGGTTTTTTGCGATTTACAAAAAATCTATTGATTGGACTAAAAAGATAAATAATATAAGACCTGCTTTATAGTTAGTTCAGTTAGTATAAAAAGTTTCATGATCTAATTTGAAGTATTTTATGATTGCCAGCGGTTTATTGTTCAGTTTAGAGGTAACTTTGGGATTTTTTTCTATCGAGAAAATTTTATGGAATCGTGTTTTCGCCAAATATAGGACTTAACATTAATCCTCAACTTTACCATATATTTATTTCAAAATTAATGCTGCAGTATTTTAGGCGTAACGGAGGATCATGCTAAGCCATTTGAGGCCCTTAAAGGTCAGCCATGGCAACTCAACTCTTCTATGGGTAATTAATGATGGATACAAAATAAAAAACAATACAAATTGAAGATTTAGCAGAATTTATTAAAATAAAAATATGTATAATTAAAACTTGAATCTTCTATATCTAATAATAACAAAATATTCGAAGGGAACTGTCACACACTACGATTGCGAATCACGAGCGCGCATACATCAATATTCATAACGGTCATACTGACGCGCGCTCCTGATTCGCAACGACTTTCTTACATTCTAGCCATAATACATGTCGGCTTGTTCTATACATCTTCAATGATTTTCTTTTACACTGCGTGCGTGACAAGAGGTTAAAACAGCGCTATACGAACACTTCCATATCTCTAAATAATGTCAAGGAATATGTCCTTCGCGCGTATCTTGTTTGTAAACTTTATATCTTCCAAACGGCTGGATGGATTTGGTATCGTTCACAATATATCAGTGTTCGCATGACGCGATATTGGATCGCATTATAGAAAGTTAATGTTAAATTAATATAAATAGACTACTACAATATTTATCGTATCTACCAAACATTCAGATATTTTAAAACATTTATTGAAGAAAACTGTAGTTGTTGCGCCTGAGTAATGGAATGATCATGCGCCATTTTGAAAAGTATTATCTGTCAAACTGACTAGAGTAAAATCTATTCATAAGAGCGGCCAACCCGCCATACTTTTCGCGAGAATTTTGACAAACGCTCGTGCGTGATTATGCCGTTGTTACACATATATCTTTAATTTTTTTAAACTGGTAGGATCTTGTGCACTATATCTAGGTTTCTGTCGAAGCAAAAAATAAAAATTTGTAGGAACAAATTCAGTGTAAGCCTCCAAAAATTGGTTTTGCACAAATTTTACTTCAACTTTGGCCGTTCATAATGTACTCATAAATTGTAAAAGTAAAGAAAATATCCTGACCGGAGCCTTGCAAATGTAGTAGAGATTCTAAATAACAAATATTTATTTTACAAACTTTTAAGACTTATTCAAAAACATGTATTTCTTGGAACAAGTTTTATAAATTTTCGTTCAATGTCCTCGCGTTAGTCGGTATGAGGTGCGCGGGTGACGAGTAGTGCGGGGTCGGGGCTAGGTAAGACAGGGCAGTTGAAAAAATATCGCCGCGATGGCTCTGGATGAAACAACAAGCTTTTCGACCATGCTTGCGTTGACGACAGGCGGGCCGGGAAGGGCCCTCTTAAGTTGTTTTATATAACAGCGGTGGTATGTAGGTGTGCTCAACAACTCTGCATAACCCGTCGGACAACTCAGGCGTAATGATACAAGTTCTCCATACATTTCGCGCGACCAACAACTACAGCGATATTTGTTATATTAGACTCACAATAGTAAACCGTAATACATATTATTGTATTTATTATAAGCTCTATTGTGTCACCATAGAGTTCTCTGCCGATCTCTTTAGAGGTGTTGGCGTGACGGTAATCACTCTTGCTTGTGTCCTAGTTTCAGTAGCCATTAATTTAATACACGAACACTCGAAAGCTGATCGATTTTTCTTCCATTTTTTGTTTAGTTTAGTTAGTGCCTCAACTAAATGAAGATGGGTCGTACAGCCACGAGCAATATGTATACACTCAGCAACTTTTAGAAATGATTTTTATGTATTGTATTGATTAACGTTTTACATTTTCACGAACATAGTATTTTGGATGCCATAGTGTTTTTCTACGCGAAAATGGCTTTTGAATTGTGTGTGTTGTTTTGTGTTTTTGTTTTGTGTTGTGTGGTTTTTGAAGTGTATACATATTGGTGCTTGTTAATGTACGGTCGTACAAGCTATTTGGTTAACATTTTAACCAACAAATTACATTGTAAAATGCTAACCAAATAGCTTGCTCGGCCTGCTTGCTTAGCTTGTTCAACCGTACATCTACTAACTGGTGCCCGCGTGGTGGATCATGGCCCACACCGCCTTTGGTCCAGCAGTGGGAACGTTATACACTGATGATGTTATGAGAACAGCTCGTGCAGGTAAGCGGCAATTTAAATGTGGGTAGTTAAACAAAATGTCTACTCAAACTAGAAGAGTGTAACTACAAGTGTATAATTAGACATAAATTCACATACAACACGCACTACTATTTTAATAACTATTAATTAAAATTACAAGCACATGTGTTAAATAAATAAAGATATTGTACTTCAAAACAAATGTTTTTACAATATAGAGTTGATACAACATTGATTTTCTTGAGAAATCACATCATTTTAGTTACTTTTTCTCTCAATTGTTGAGAGGACCTATGTATCCTTGTTATTACAATAGCATAGAACGCTATTTATTAGACAAATTCTGAAATCGGCTAAATAACTGTAAAATAAAGAATATAACTACGATTTTAGTTCTACAAGTAAAAAAAATTGTATGTGACATAGTCATACTAACGTAATTTATAGTTGTTTTTATTTACAATATATGCCGTGATGGTCCAAAGTAAATTACAGATAAAGTGACTTCTAAACTAAGATGCATAGTCCAAGAGTCAGTTTAGTTCTAAGATTTTAATAAAATTATCAAATTATCATAGTATTATTTTGATCGTAAGTTGAGTAATTAAATACAGTAATTTTTATTTCCGTCCGGACTCTCCTCAACTACGCCTTAACTTCCAGACTAACCAGATGCATCTGAGTGATCAGTAGACTCCTCCCGTGATGGCCCCCCATCAATGTGTTGACCGCGTCAAGCGCAGCTTAACTTTTCAGACCGAGAGTTGTGAAAAGCCTAGACTTAATAATAGACAGATAATATTATTAAAATCGACTACAACTACGTGTTAAGAACTTAGATCGTTTTAGTATAATATAATTTCATAGTGATTATAAGAAGTAGTGAAGTTACATCTATATTTTAAATTATGTCTAACATTTAACACAGTACAGTGATGCGATTGTTATAAGAACAGGAATGGCAATCCGCCATTTTGTGAAATTAAATTAAATTGATTTATTTGCTAGAATATAGATGTTTACATAATAACATGGTAAAATAATATTAGTCTCACTAAATAGACTGTGGAAGTTCTGACGTCACAAAATGGCGGATTTTGACATTTGGGTAAAAACAAACAACAATGTATGCTTATTTGAGCTGATTTACATTTCGAATAAATTATCGAGTATTTGCAAGGTATTTAATGCCGTATTGTTTTGCTCCCGGTTGTAACCATGTCTCCAGAAGAGAAACCTGCAAGTTTTTAAAGATTTCTTCTTTAAATTGTTCTACGATTTCACTCAAGCTCACAACAGCAGACATCATTATAATTGAGACTAAAAACCTCTAAAACAACATTGTAAAAAACAAAAATCTGAAAAATCCCATAGCGAAATTCGTTTGTTTTTACCCAAACGTCAAACTTCGCCATTTTGTGACGTCACACTTCCTCAGTCTATCCGATTTATCAGTCGTGCAAATATTTCTAGTACATGCAAAGTGCAAAGTTGTATTTCACATTAATATCACCATACCGATTAGCTGTTCTTATTCCAATCGCATTGTACTGAAACTATAAGAGTTAAAATAACGTAATTTTTTTATTAAAACCTTTCATCTTTTCCAATGATTATACAATTTCTTTCCTGTATAATTTATCACCACTCTTTTGATTATTTCTTTCATAAATAGACATTTAATCAATAATGTTTAATGACTACATCTCTACTGCTACAATTTGACAGTTCAAATACACAGACTGCATTTAGAAAAAGATTCGGACATAGCAGAATATAACCATAGACTGCTTCATCCGAAATTAAACCTTATTCGCATTAATGTACACATTCGCAGTATCAAACGAATATGAACATTAAAATGATAAAGGAATTACGTTAATTTTCGTATGCAGCTAGAGTTAAAACATTTCTAAGTTTCTGCAACCGAACAGTGCATTTAAGCAGTTGGTTGGTGCCATACGTATGTATTAAGTCCTTTATTCTTACATCATAGGCCTGACGAATGCGCTAATCCTGCGCCATCAACGAAGATACGGGGCCCGTCCGAAAGTAACTTATACTTGAAATGAACCCTACTCCCTAATATTTTCGGATTCTTTTGAAAACACATCAGGAGTGAGGACAGATGACAATTTGTGTTGTCATTCATATTTAGTTCGTGCCCCTAACGAATCTTACGTCCGTAAATGCGGAGTAGGAAACGACCGTAACTTCGGCCGAAGGTATGGATTTCGTGCTTAGAGAGTAGACCTCCTGTAGGCCTAGCCAAGTTATAAACGTTTCGTATCGATTCTCTTTCTACAATCGTAAACGCCTCGGCGTAAGCGATTGTAGAAAGCGCTAAATTGTTAGCCAAGTTGACACGACTGAGTCGATCGCTCGTTCTCGAATGTCTGTAGAAAAACCTACACTTTAGTCTATGGTGAGCGTTCCTACCAAAGAGTTTAGCGATCAACATTGTAGAAACGATAACATTCTATTCTTTCATTTTGAACGATGTAAACTTGTTTACGAATTTTCTATTCGTTAGTGTTGATCACGTGATTTAACGTTGAGATGATGTCATTCCCATACATTTGATTAGTTTTCTACTAGCGTTAACGATTGATCTCTCATCGGTCGGCAGGGCCGAGCTACTCCCTACGTTATAGGAGGGAGTGCACTTGTCGCCTCACATATTTGTGCACTACACCATCTCCTGCGCCGATCACTAGTTCTAGAAATGGGCTAGCTGCGCCACTGCATATCTAAAGCCAGTCTGTGTACTAAACTCAATTGATTCTTACACTAAGTACTATTCCTAACACTCGCTGATCCGATACAGCTATATTTCAGATCAGCGTGTGTTCCATTTCACGATGAATCTCATACAAATAACACATTACGTTTCCGCTACCATATCTCATCGCGCAATTTATTAAAAATCGTCCATTCACGCGCGTTCTTTTCCTTGATTCTATTGCGAATCGCCTCTTTTCGCGCCAAAAGCGTCTCCGCCATTTTCCAAAGTTTCTGTACATTAGTTCCACATTGCTTTTTACAAATAAAGAGCTACTACAACATTGATTCACTACCGTAAAACGGGGTGAATCGAAACAAAACTTTGAGAGGGATTCTAACATTGAATTAATATGATTTCTTACCAAAAAGATCTCTAATTATTAAAATAAAATTAAGCAAATGAAATAGATTACTTCTTGGAAACATATCTTATTAATTCAACGTTAAAATCCCTTTCAAAATTTTGTCTTGATTAACCAACCCCATTTTAACCGGTACTTGAAATGGAGATGACTTTGTATTGATTGTTTATAGTATACAACATAGTTGAATATTGTGCCGTAAACTGTAAAGATATAAAGCTCACATTGGAATGCTTTACTCTGAGTTGATTTTAATGAATTTGCTTATTAATATTACTATATTTTACACTTAGTTTTGCGACATAAACTACAACGACAAAGTGCCGTTCTGAAGATCAGAATATAGCTGACTCGTCGATGTTGTCAAGCGCACATTAAAGCAATAAGTGTCCATACGTTTGCTTTGTTTCCCAAAGAGCCAAATCTTTGGTATCCAAAGCGCGTTCTGAAGATCAGAATATAGCTAAAACGTACTGAGTATCACTTATAACTAAGTACAGTTCACTACTATGAACTTGAACTTACATAGAGATAGAATTAAGGTTCATTTTGTAGGTCACTGTACTTAGCTTGTTGATTACTAAACCCACAAGAGACAGTCACGTCAAGTGAAGTCGTAAGCTCACACATTTCGTCGCGTTCTGAATATCAGAATATAGCTGACTATGTGAGTCACGATTATAGTCATTTTCGAAAGTAGAGTTACTTTCTCTCACACTTTTAAGTGTCCATTTTTAAATTATGGAACGAAATAAATTTAATAATAAAATGGTGTGTATTTTTTTTGCATTTTTTGTAGAAAAAGTAGAAAATCTACGCACTAATTTCCAATGCACATAGCGTCATAGAATCACGTTGACTCGGCACTGTTCAAAAGCATTGGGACTTAATCACTACACTCGGCACGCTGTCCTATCAGCACTTCACACTAGACGACTGACTAAAAAGTTAGATTATCGAAAAATATTGAATACGTGTTTTTTGTTTTATCAAATTAATAAAAAAAATTACAAAAATAAAACGCGTCAAAGATCATGACCGGTCACTTTTCGGTAAAAAATGTATTCAAATGTGACGTCACACGAGTTTTCGACGCACTGTATAGTCATAATTTTTTGTTAACGTGAAAAAATAAAAAATACGTGTCCAAATTTTTTTGGAAATCTATCTGACGGAGTAATTAGATAAGTTTTTTGTCGTCTAGCCTTGTTCTCCCCGGATGGAGCGCTTACATCTCGGAGAGAGCCCCCGCCGCCAGGTCCACGGACAGCACGGCGGCGGGGGCGGCGCGCCCTCAGCTGCGCCGGTGGCGGCCCCCGCGCCGGCGACGCTCGCGCCGAACCTGTGGCGGGAACATTACATGTTACACACATATACGGAACATTACAAAGCTGACTGGTTTCACCCTCGTAGTTCCCGTTCCCGTGGGAGTACGGGGATAAAATAAAGGCTATGGTTACTCGCTTATAATGTAGCTTTCTAATGGAGAAAGAATTTTTGAAATTGGCACAGTAGTTTTTGAGTTTATTCATTACAAACATACACACATACAAAAATACAAATCTTTCCTCTTTATAATATTAGTATATAGATTGCAGAAATACGCCGTGACTTTCAGGTCACATTTTTTTTTGTTTTAACGTCATGGATGTCAAATTCATGGTTTTCGGGGTCGCTGATAACAAAAATGAAGTCAAAATGTATATTTTTTGCTTCACCCGACACAATTATGACCCTTCGCCACTGCTATCTGTATGCTAGATTGGTTTGAGCTGTGCCTTGATAACCAGTCAGGACAACGATTTTTTAAGTGTAGTGTTTTTAAAATATATTTTTAGATACTAGTGCGACTTACCGTGCCAACTTCACCTTCAGCCCACCGCTCGTACGCACGCTCGTGTTTCAGCCACTCCTGGTATTTGTACCACCATTCCTCCCACTTGACATAGTCGCCTAGTGTTAACCCTGTCCACAAAACGCATATTGTTAAAAAAAGGAAACATCTGGAATCTCCAAATGGGTATAGTTTCTGTTCAAGCTTAATGGCGGCTCGGAAGTTAGCTGCGAGTGACGGTCTGCGCAGGTTTAAGGTGGAAGCTCAACGGTAGCCCGTGAAATTTAAATTTTCTTACGTTTTTTGCAATTTGCAGGCCTGTGCTAGGTTGTATGTTGATTAATATATGATTCGCGGCTGTAACACGAATATAGTTACAGAATTATAATCTTTAAAATCATCCATACAACCCTCTAAGTTCATGTAACTGTATTTAATGACTTTTTCATGAAACAGTCATTCAATACAGTTACATGAACATCGCGGGCTACCGTGTAGCGGCCACCTTAACGGTTCAAACTCTATTGCAGCTCAGAACATCTAACGTAAAGCTGCTTAGAACATAATGTTAGTTATCAGCAGGGCAGAAGACGCATCGTCTTGACTGTATAATGCGCATACCGTCATAAAGCCGCCATAAAGTTTGAACAGAACTATAGACAGAGATGTACACACCCACAGTACCACATTTACCTGGTAATAGAGTCTATTGAGTCTATGGCAGGCAAAAAGCTAGGGCATTTGAGCCTACTTTAGTGCCTGATGAGAAGTAAACCTCCCGTGCGATCCCGTGTCTTAATGAGGGCATTTAGAAATGACATAGTAGCCACTTTCTTGTATCAGCAATTACCGAGGCCCTGCTCCCTAACGCTTCGTCCGTAAATTCGGATCCATCGGTCTCTTTCACTCGCACTCATCTGCAGGCGTGCGCGAGAGAGAAGGATAGATCCAAATACACGGACGAAGCGTTAGAGAGTAGGGCTTCTGTTGTGGCACGTAGATTGTAGTATTGTTCGCGTTATCGTTTTATTACAATCCAAATATCTTGAAGAGGTTACCTCGCAGATAGCCCCGCTTCTTGTAGTAATCGTATCTGACGCGGACGTCGTCCCAGGATGGTAAGCCAGCCGGCGCCGCGAGAAGAAGTTCCTCGGGGTAGCTGCCTGCTGCTGCACCTTCCAAGGCCCTGGAGAACAAATGACTTGTCAGTAAGATTGTCCCAGTAGAGTTCGGTTTCCAGACTAAACGGTTGCAGCAAATTTTGCATACAGTTGGTTTGTAACCTGGATTAACACATAGGGTATTTTTATCCCGGTAGTAATATCCACTGCGCCATCTTGTGAGAGGAGCAGCAGTGACATCGTGATACGTACGGGTAAGGCGTGGGCGCTATGGGTGCGGGCGCGGCGCTGTCGTCGCGCTCGATGCGCACGTGCAGCGCGCTGTCGCGCCGCGTGATGCGCATGTTCTCCAGGCGGGCGGAGCGGTCCGCCGACCACTGCGCCATCTTGCCGAAGCGCTCTGACAGGGTTAGCCTGTTGAGGAAAGAACATTTTAGTACTAGAGAAGACTGACAAGAATGACAACATTATTAACATTGTTTTTCGTCCTGTTAGTTACCATGTGAGTTTAAAATTGTATTATGTTATTTACCTCTGCGGCTGCGGATCGGAGCTAGCATCCGACTCGGAGTCCGACTCGCTGTCGTTCAACGCCGCTGCTATGGCAGCAGGCGATACGGCGCGCGGGTCCCTCGGGTCCCGTCGCGCCGGGCGGGGCGGGGCGGGGCCGGGCGGGGCGGGGCGGCGCTCGCCCTCGCGCTTGATGTGCGTGGCGGGGACGGGCGGACGGACGGCCATCTGGGAGCGCTGCCATTCTAGCACCTGGGGGGATGGAGAGGTGGATTAGTGATTTCACTGTAAATTATACCTGTAACTAGACGGTTGGCTGGAAGAGCGAGAATTCGACTTCCACGCGTCAAATTCTAAATGAATTTTGGAGTCGGGAGTTTCAGACGAAATGTCACTGATTTACGGACAAAAACCGACCATCAACTGCGTACATATGACATTACGACACTAATTTGGGTCGGCCTGACACAACAAAGGCAAAACGGCAAAATAAAATATATATTTTTCCGACCTGTTGATGGACTTATACTACAATGCCTGCTGAACCAAACATACATACACCTTTAAAAACACAACTCTCCTAATATTATTGTCATCTGCCACCCTTTTCCCAACTGTTTGGGTCTGCTTCCAGTCTGCCGCTGAATATCAGCATTTGACATGGAGCGACTGCCATGTGACCTCCACAACCCAGTCAGTACTGGGTAATATTTCTTAGTAAGACCCTCCTAAGATTCCGGCACACAAAAATTCTGACAGTCAAAACAACAAAAAAAAAATAGTAAACATAATGGCACATACATTAGTGGCACATACCTTCTCTTCCCTGGTCCGCTTGCTGGCTTCGCGAGCCTTCAGCAGCTCCCGGGTGGGCTGCACCGCGCGGGCAGGGGGGCGGGCGGGGCGCGGCGGTGAGGTGACGGCGCTGTGGAGGGGGGGGATGGGTCAGTCATGCTATTATAGCAACATCACCTGCCTAGCCTTTTCCCAACTATGTTGGGGTCGGCTTCCAGTCTAACCGGATGCAGATCGCAGAGAGACATGCAGATAGAGATCTACGCTAGGGAATGGGCAACTACAGTACTTTCATAGTTTTTATGTCTTGTGACTGGGACTGTAGCTACATTTAATTTTCATCTTTGTTTCGACAATTCAAAAGTGCCTGTAACTGGCTTATTTGAAATAAATGCTTTGATTTTGATTTTTGCAGCTGAATACCAGTATTTTACATGGAGCGACTGCCTATCTGACCTCCAAAACCCAGTTAGTACTGGGTAATACGATACGGTATTAATTTTTTTTTTTTCAGATGTACACCTACCACTGCTTGTCTCTGCATCACCCAAAGGTTGACTGGTAGAAAATGCCTATGGCATTAAGTCCGCCTCTGAACTTTGTGCTTGAAGTGTTAAATAAATACCCCTTGGTAAGACTTTTTGGCTGAAATCAGAAGACCAGCCAGCAATACTGATTAAGTCGTCTGAACAAATTCAAGGTATCATTACTAATATTAATACCCCATCTTTGGAACTTTGACTAATAGTTTTGAAAAAGTCGCATTCACATTTGGTTTTATTATTCCTTTTCTTTAATTATTTAATAGTTTTAATGATTAACACACTCAGGGTCTCAACGCTACTGATAACTCATAATTCTATACACGTGTATCTAACAGCACATAATTTACATAACACTTACTTACTTCACACTTATCACACACACAATCCGTTCACATACATGTCACAATTTCATCACAGTAACAGGAAATCTATGCGTTGTGCTGCCAACAGGATGTTTACAATTTATTATTATAAACAATATGGTTGATTTACACCATATCTCGAATGACATCGAGAAAACGATAAATGTTGGCACGGCACATAGCGTAGATATTCCTGAAAACTGTAAAAAAAAATTTGGTGAATTTAATAGTTACAAAATATTAACTCAAAATATAAGAAGTTTAAAACACAATTTTGATGACTTTGAGGTCCTACTAAGTAAACTAGATATAGAATTTGATTTTATAATTCTGACAGAATGCTGGCTATCTAAAAATGCTACACTACCGAAAATTGCCTCATATAAAACTTATGCTACCGCTGAAACGATAAATCAAAATGATGGTATTGTTATATACTATAAAGAGATTTGGAAACCCAAAATTATCGAACCCGTGAAATCGGATGATGAACTGAACTGCCTAGTCTCCACTATTGGAAATGATATCGCTATAATTTCAATCTATAGATCACCCGCGTTCAAAAATATTGATTGTTTCCTTACTACTCTAGATCGTATCCTAAATAATCTTAAAAAATATCAAAACATACTTTTAATAGGAGACATAAACATAAATATTCTAGACAACAGCAGCAGTACCAGTTCAAAGTACATGGATTTACTAGCCACTCATGGTTTACTGCCATCGCATAACCTACCTACCAGAAAAGAAAACTGTCTAGATCATTGCTTTCTAAAAACTACATCTGTTTCTCGGACTATCGTTTGCGACTCCACAATTACTGACCATTCCTCTGTGATGATTTCTGTATCAAAAAAATCCAAAACCCATGCTAACAAAATATCTAAAACCTATAAAAAACTAGATTACCAAGCTATTATCGAAGACTTAAAACAAACGGATTGGCCATCTATCATATCAGAAACCGAAGACTGCAATATCATGACAAATGCGTTTCTAACAGTACTTGCGGACACAATGAAGAAACACACGGTGACCATTACACTATCTCGGAGGAAGCGTCCTATAAGACCATGGATAACGTCTGGTCTATGCCGCTGTATCAGAAACAGAGATCGGCTTCATAAAAAACTCCGCAAAGACCCTAAAAACGTCATTCTAAGTGTAACTTACAGAAGATACCGCAATACCTGTAATAATCTGTTAAAAAAACTTAAAAATAACTATCTGAGATCTGAAATAAATAAACATAAAAATAACCTCAAAAAACAATGGTCACTGATAAAAGATACTTGCAATCTCACTGACCAAAGTAATGACCTTGATGAACTATTAAAAATCAAACATGATGCGCTTAGTTCTATAAATAACGTAAACAGTTACTTCGCAAAAATGTCCCATAGCCATGATATGCAATCAGTGTATGACGAAAGGCGTTTTTCCTGATGTCCTCAAGAAGGCCCTAATAATTCCTTTATTCAAAGCGGGGGACAAAGACTGTGTCGCTAACTACAGGCCTATATCGCTGCTACCATCCTTGTCCAAGGTCCTTGAGAAGGTTATTAATATAAGACTAACTTCCTACCTAGAATCCCAAAATCTACTCTCAATGAACCAGTTCGGTTTTAGAAAAAATAAATCGACAGACGATGCAATAATAAACCTAACTTCTACCATCGTTGATAGCCTGGATAAGGGACAGAAGACAATAGGTGTATTCCTTGATCTAGCAAAAGCGTTTGACACAGTCTCTGTTCCCTTGCTTCTTGCAAAGCTGGAACACCTGGGAATTCGTGGTACAGCCTTAAAACTTTTCACAGACTATCTGACAAATAGGAAACAATGTGTCAGAATAAACGGCATGGTGAGTGGGCTGGCGGATATCACTTTTGGTGTGCCACAAGGAAGCGTTATAGGACCCACGCTCTTCCTTGTATATGTGAATGACTTGTGTGAATTAAAGTTGAGACAGGGCCGAGTAATAGCGTATGCAGATGTGTGGAAACTTTTTAGTTGAGACAACATTTTCAAATTGATATTCGAACATGTGTTTTTGATAATGACTTGTGTCATATACTTGCAATAAAAATCTTCTCTGTGCAAACAACGTTTTTGCTTCCATATCGTAATTATCTACCATATTTCATCAAAAGGTTATGGGCCCAGTCACTAAATTTGCCATCAAAAACCTCTGCGGCTTAGATGACTACTCTACGTGGAAATTCGCGATAAAAATGATTCTCACAAGAGAAAAGTTGTTCATGTATACGTCAACGTACCCGGATTCCAAAGACTCCACCGCCATCGAGAAGGACCAAGACGCACTAGCTTTGATTTGCCTACACGTGGAACCTACACTTTATGCGTATGTACAAGATTCAAATAATGCTAAAGATGCTTGGGATAGCTTAGCGAAAGCGTTTGAGGACAAAGGCGTAAATCGCAGGATCACCCTCATGAACGCGTTGTTGGATGAGAAGCTAGAGAGACACTCGTCGATGCATGAATATGTTGCTGCAGTTATGTCTCTTTCTCAAAAGTTGAAGGATATTGCCACCGGATTTGACGATGATCTTGTAGCTGTCGTGTTACTGAGAGGACTACCTGAAGAGTACAGGCCTATGCGAATGGCGCTGGAACACTCTGGGATGAAGTTGACTTCAGAGAACGTACGGCAGAAGTTACTACAGGAGGATTCACGTCAAGGTTGTAGTACATTGTCTTCAGCGGACTCGGCATTGGCTGTGAGTAAGAGTAAGAAGCGGAATGGGAACAAAGATATTAATATGACCAAAATTAAATGTTTTAAATGTGGAAAGAGTGGACATAAGAAGCCGGACTGTCCTGAAGGAAGGAAAGTGGGTTCGATCTCCAAACTGAGTGACGTCGCGATCGTGAGCCTGTCTTCATTCAGTGCCGGGGACTCCTTCAATCTGACGGAGTGGTACATCGACAGCGGGGCATCTTCACATATGTCTTTCCAGAAACATTGGTTTAAAGATTTGGTTATGAATGTTGGTATGAGTAACGTGACATGTGCGAATAATGATAAGATTGAATGCAAGGGTAAGGGTGATATCATGGTGAGTTTGAAAGGACGAATGCTTGCTGTGAGGGATGTCATGTATGTACCCGGTTTGCGTGTTAATCTGTTATCAGTGTCTAAATTAGTAGAGAAAGGATGGAAGGTTAGTTTTGACAGAGATGGATGCAAGCTAATTCACCATTTGGTTCCAGGCCATTTCAAGGGAAAGCTTCTGGCTACTGCAAGTGAAGTCTCAGGGATCTACAAGCTTGAAGGTTGTCAGGCGGTTGTAGATGGGACTGCGTTGGCGTCAGTGAAAGCAGGTAATCCTTTGATGTTGTGGCACCGGCGGCTTGGACACGTAAATGAGCGAGATTTACGTAAGCTTCCGGGTATGGATTTTGGAAAGAGCGTAATGGAGCCTTGTGTCGCCTGTATTAAGGGGAAGGCACATCGTTTACCTTTTCCAGTTGGTGAGGCTGAGAGGGCAGTCGAGAGACTGCAACTGGTTCACGCAGATATCTGTGGTCCAATGTCTGAACCCACGTATGGTGGATCTCGGTATGTGCTAGTTATTTTAGATGATTTTACACGTAAATCTTTTGTATTTTTCCTTAAAACAAAAGATCAGGTTTTTGATCATTTTAAAGTTTTTGTAGCTAGTGTAGAGGTTGAAACCGGGTTGAAGGTAAAGTGCATACGCACGGACAATGGAACAGAATTTGTGAACAGGAAGTTTGATGGGTTTCTACAGCAAAAGGGTATAAACCATCAGTTAACTGTTCCCTACACTCCGGAGCAGAACGGCGTAGTGGAGCGAGCAAACCGCACTATCGTGGAGATGGCTCGTGCTATGTTGGCGGAAAAGGGTCTGTGTGCGAGACTGTGGGGAGAGGCATGTAATACAGCTGTTTATACCAAGAACAGGCTGCCTCACAGTGGCAATAGTGGTAAGATTCCTGAGGAGTTGTGGACAGGGAAGGCTCAGTCGTTCGGTCATTTCAGAGTTTTTGGAACGAAAGCGTTTGTGCACGTACCCAAGGAAACTCGGAAGAAATGGAGCCCTAAAGCGGTAGAACTTATCTTTGTTGGTTACTGTGAAGAAACCAAGGGATATCGTTTCATAAATCCCAGTAATCCTCGCGTCATTGTTAGAGCAAGGGATGTAGTTTTCTTGGAGGACTCTACAGCAATAGTTTCAGAGGATCCTAGTCAGCTCGTAGTCAGCGGTGACAAAGGTGCTGAAGTAATCTGGGAATTTGCAAAGGTAGAAGGCCAGTCAGGCTCGTCACCTGGTAGTGCAGAAGCTTCTCAAGAGCCTAGTTCCACAGATGGGGCTGAAGTATATGAAGACGCGGAGATGGAGGTAGGAAAAACGGGCGATAGCGGAACAGAAAATGTCGTGGTGGAAAACGTTGAAGTTGAAGAGACCATTAACAGAGGAGAGTCAAACGAAGGTGAATGTCGTTATCCTCTACGTAGTAGAATCCGAAAAGGAAATCTTCATGGACTTGCATGCTGTACAGAAGACCAGGAGCCTTTGACAGTTAAGGAAGCCTTAAATCGGGAAGATAAGGATAACTGGAAGGAAGCCATGAAAAAAGAGTTGGATTCGATGTACGAGAACAAGGTCTGGAAGCTCGTTAAAAGGCCATCTGAAGCTAAAGTCGTGGGAAACAAGTGGATCTTCAAGTACAAGTTTGATGCAGATGGTAATAAGACCTATAAAGCTCGACTTGTGGCGAAGGGTTTCACTCAGTCCTACGGGGTCGACTACTTCGAAACTTATTCACCGGTCGTGAGAAGATCGACAGTTAGATTGCTGCTATCGTTGGCTATTGAAAAGGATTTCTTCATCAGTCACTTCGATGTGAACACCGCCTTTCTGAACGGTGATTTGCATGAAAGAGTCTATATGCAACAGCCGGAGGGTTGCATAGACGAAAACTCGAAGGAAAAAGTTTGCTTATTAGAAAAAGCGATATACGGCCTTAAACAAGCTTCACGGTCTTGGAATGAAAAAGTAAATGAAGTGTTATTGTCTTTGAATTTCAAACGCTGTGACTTTGATAGCTGTCTTTACAAAAATAATAATTTTTATATCGCTTTGTACGTTGACGATTTTTTATTATTTTACAAAGACAAACAGCAAAAGGAAGTTTTATTAGACAATCTTTCTAAACAGTTCAAGATAAAGGATTTAGGGGAAGCGAGACAAGTCTTGGGTATGCTTTTGTTTAAGACGGATACTGGAATATATTTGAATCAAGAGAGGCTTATTTCGAAGATCTTGGATGAATATGGTATGTCTGACTGCAAACCAGTGAAAACTCCGACGGAAATGGATTTCCATAAAGCCTTGGCGGAAGGGGGAAGGAGGTAAGTTCTTATCCTGCCAAGACTCTCGTAGTTATCAGGCGCTTATAGGTTCGCTGAACTATTTGGCCTGTAACACACGCCCGGATATTGCGGCTGCGGTAAATTTTTTAGCACAGTATAACTCATGTTGTGAGGAACGTCATTGGAAAGCTGCTAAACATATCTTGAGATACCTTAAGGGTACAAGGGATCTATGTTTGACATTTCCCAAGTCGCCGGTGCAGGACATCACGGGATTCGTAGATGCTGACTGGGGAGGGAACATCAAAGATAGGAAATCATATTCTGGGTTTATTTTTAGATGCGGAAACTCGTTGATTAACTGGGAATGCCGGAAACAAGCTTGTGTGGCACTGTCGTCAACGGAAGCCGAGTATATTGCTCTTTCGGAGGCAACCAAGGAGGCAGTTCACTTGCGGCAGTTGAATGCATTTATAAGAGATGAATATCTTGGGGCTATTTGCATTTTCGTAGATAATCAGAGTGCTATTAAACTTGCCTACAATCCTGTAGCGCATAGAAGGACGAAACATATAGACATAAGGGCGCACTATGTCAGAGATTGCATTGCTAAGAATGTTGTACGTCTGGACTATGTGTGTACGGAAGATAACCCAGCAGATGTGCTGACAAAACCATTGGGTCGTATGGCATTTAATAAATGTGTTCGCGATCTGAGTTTGAGTGTGTCTGGTGTGGTGTGATAGTATATCTGATGATGGATGTTGTTTGAGGGGAAATGTGGAAACTTTTTAGTTGAGACAACATTTTCAAATTGATATTCGAACATGTGTTTTTGATAATGACTTGTGTCATATACTTGCAATAAAAATCTTCTCTGTGCAAACAACGTTTTTGCTTCCATATCGTAATTATCTACCATATTTCATCAAAAAGATGACACTGCCCTTTTATTTACTGGTAAGTCATGGAAAGAGGCTAATGACGTAGCTAACTTAGGTTTCCAACAGGTTACAGAATGGTTACAGGAAAATCTACTTACCCTAAATGCACTTAAAACTAAATACATACCTTTTAGTATCACAAAAAGAAATCAACCACCTCCTGGAATTATTCACCTAAAAGCGCACACTTGTAATGTGTCCGGGAAATGCACTTGTCATGAATTAAATAAAACTTTCTCAATTAAATACCTTGGCCTAATCATTGACCAACATTTAAATTGGCATGAACATATAACACAGCTTATTTCTAAAGTCAGAAAACTTATATATATCTTTAAAAATATTCGTTCCTTTTGCCCGCCAAATATAATCTTATTAGTTTATGTATCCTTATGCCAGTCCATTATAACATATGCCATTGCTGCATGGGGAGGTGCCATTAAGTCAGTACTTATTAATTTGGAAAGAGCGCAACGTGCAGTTCTCAAGGTTATGAGTCACAAAAGATTTAGATACCCCACCTTTTCGCTATACTCCGAATTATCAGTCCTTACAGTGAGGCAACTATTTATCAGAAATATAATTCAAACACAACATAAAAATACGCCTGATTATACCAAAAAAAGAAGGAAAGATATTGTTTACTCTGTGCCTCAGTGTAAAACCTCATTCGCAAAAAGATTTATACATTACTTAGGACCATCTATATATAATAAAATATCAAAGCAAATTCAAATTCGCCATCTTAACAAACATGCATGTAAAACTGAATTTTTTAAACTTCTAAACTCATTGAATTATGACAACACGGAACAATTGATTAAAACTACTGCGTAACTATTTCACCAGATACCATTCCACGACACACACCCCTGTACGTATACATACCTACACATACATACAAACATACACTCTTCACACACACATTACAACACCCCTCACTTCCTCAAAATTTGTGGTATAATTGAGACCTATTTTTATTTTTATTTTTATTTTAATGTTATATAAATTTTATTTTACTTTAATTAAAGTTTTATTTAATGTCAATTTAAATTTATTACTTTTTAATTTATTATAATTTTTGTTTTATTTTTAACTTCAATGTAACAACATATCAACAAATCAATCAAAAAACATTTATCAGTCACAAAAAGTTAATTGTATTAGCTTTGTAAACAAACAAAGCATCTAAAAACCTTGCGTATACTATGCCAACTTTTAGAACTACCATCAAATTTGAAAAATAGCAGAACAAATTTTTACTGTATACCCTTTATATTTAACGCTAGTACCTTTCTCTGTTTTGTTACTATACCAAATTAACTTAAGTGCCACTAGTCTAATGTAGTAACTAACCTATTACCGCGACCGAGGAAAACTGTTCCACCGTAATACAGTTTATACTAGTACGGGGAGCAGGGTGAATCAGTTATGTGTAAACTAACATCCTAATTAGAGTTATCTAGTGAAAATGTTTAAATGATTGTGTTAGGTTGTTAGTTGATATGTATGCTAATAAAGAAAAGAAATTATTATTAATTATTATTTTTGCGCCACTGACAACCTGTAACGACTGTCAAAGATCTACAAATGACAGCCGGGACCAACGGCTTTAAGTGATTTCCGAGGCACGTAGAAAACCCGGTATGTAATGGGTGGTCACCCGTTTACAGACCAACCTAGACAAGCACGGCTTAACCTAAAGATCGACCCGAACGGCTGATATTATTTAGCTACGGGCTCCTCATTTAGCTATTGTAGGAACATAGTGAACAATCCATTGACCATTTGACGACCTGAATGGCGCAGCGGTAGTGAGGCTGCCCTACGTTCTTAGGGTCCCGGGTTGGAATCCCAGTAGGAGCGAATGTTTGTGTGATAAGCATGGACATTTGTTTCCGAGTCATAGATGTTTATATGTATAATACGGACAAAAAATGACTCGCATGCGCGCTACAAGTCTACTCACACCTACAGAGTGCTTCTACAAAGTCGTGATGTTTTAAGCGAGGAGCGAGGACGACATTCAGTGTCTGACCACAGCGGAGTTAAGACGTCCCGGAACTGTACCCGATTCATTGTGCCGAGTGTTATTGAGTAATGTTACCCACCGTGTTATCGTTGCACGAAATTCATCTTCTGCTCACATAGTGTACGAGAGGAGAACAGTGAAGCATGGATCTATAAACGATCGGAATGGGTGTCCTATATGGTAACTAACGTCGCCTAGCCTATCCCCAACTTTGTTGGGGTACGCTTCCAGTTTATCCCGACGTTTATTATGGCAACATTATTGAAGAAAACGATTCTGTCTAAGAAATTCAGTATTTAAACCATTAATTCTCTCAAAAATGTTATATTTAGTTTGGATTTCCCTTCAATTGATAATGGAATGTACGTCGACTGACGGCCATATTGAACAAACGTAATAAGCTGACTGGCTCTCATGGACTTAACTACATTTGAAAAAAAACTGTCTCATGGATCTATCTGACTTAGATAAAATATTATGATTTTGACGGTTTATTTCTCAAAAACCATGCAGATTTAAACTTGAACTGATAAAATTGTTTAAAAGCATTTTTTTTCCTTTTCTTTGGATACCAAAATCTTAAAAAATCTCAGGATTGGATTTATCCGAGTTTGAAGTTAAGCGACACATTTTAAAGTTACCTTATTTTGTCATTATCACAATAAATATGTAATCATAATTGAAAAAAGTTAAGCAATTGAATGTGTAGTTCTATCTTCGAAGAAATAAATAATATTTTATGCCAGCCGTTACAAGGTTACGTTGCAGTATTTTGATGAAGTGTCAAATGTGGTCTATTAAATTGGCCCTACTGTACCAGTCTTACCAGGGAGAGGAGGGCGAATCTCACCGAATATTAAGTATAAACACACATATACACATTACATTACACATTTGACACACGGTTATTCAACAGTTATGAATCGAGAGGAGTGTCCTTTCAATTCATAACTGCTGAATAAAAACAACAAAAGTTAAAACTGGTTCACTTTCTAATGAAAATCTTTCAGAGACGCGCATATTTTGCGACTGCGGGCACTGTAATACCCATTTCCCGTTGCCGCAATGCAGAATGCGCTCTGTGTAGCGCTCCTGCGCGCGCATGTATGCGGCAGCGTTTGGTTAGGGCTACGCCCGTTATTGATCAGTAAAATTGGTATCTTGTATAAATAATTACGTCTGGATGCCTGCTATCCTGGTAGGATCAGACAGAGGTGTATAATAAATACTCCTAAACTACGGCAATCATGATAAAGCCACATGTATGAGGTCGACGGCTGCCGCCAGGCACGTCGACGGCACCCGTCGACATGTGGCGACGGCTGCAGTTTATCTGCCGTGCCGCTCGTCTGTAAGAACCCTAAATAAACAATAGCCGGATCAATCTTCAATTTATGGTCTGTAGATGGGTATGATGGGAGCCACAGGTCTCGGCTGTCAATAGGCTTGTGTACTGAAAAAAACTAATTAGTCCGTCAGTTAGATTATAAAAAAATATTTGACCCGTATTTTTTCTTTTGTTACGTAAACAAAAATTGAAGAACATACGACGCTTTTAAAATTCTCAATACGTCACGCCGTGGTTTATATTTTAGTGCGTTCTGACGTCACGAGCCCCCACTCCACTCCCGAGTTTTGATGCGTTCTATCGTTGCCAAAATTCATTGATTTACAAAAACAAAAAATACGTATCCATTATTTTCCAACATTGTAACTGATGGACTAAATATATTTGCAATTTATTGATTGTGGAAACTAGTCGAACTAAACCTAGTAATATAAATATCTACTCACGTCGGTTTAACACCCTTGGGCGGCTGCGGCGGCCCTGACTTCTTGTTCTTGGCGGAGCACACCGAACACGACTCGTCGGAACAGCTGGTCACTGATGAACCGGATCCTGATGACTAAAAGAGAATGGCTTGGTTAGCAAGCTGGTAGAGAAAAATTTTGGAGTATAGAGGAGCTCGTGGCTGCCACTCGGGTCCATTTAAGTTGGTACGTGGATGGGTGACCCTCTATTACATACTGAGTTGCCTAGGAAAGCAGGTGTTGTTCCCGGCTGTCATTTGTAGATCTTTGACAGTCGTTACTGGTAGACAGTGGCCTGAATGACACCAGTGTTATCAGGGGTATCATATTACCCAGTACTAACTGGGTTGTGGAGGTCAGATAGGCAGTCGCTCTATGTAAAATACTGGTACTCAGCTTCATCCGGTTAGAATATAAGTCATCATCATTATTTCAGCCGCAAGACGTCCACTGCTGGACATAGGCCTCCCCCAAGTGTCGCCACATTGACCGGTCCCGTACGACTCGCATCCAGCGGATTCCCGCAACCTTCACCAGGTCATCTGTCCACCTACTGGCTGGCCTTCCAACGCATTGTCTTTCGGTTCACGGTCGCCAATCCAGAACTGTTCGTTCTGCGAGCAATGTGCCCTGCCCACTGCCACTTAAGTTTGGCAATTCTTCGGGCAATATAAGTGCATTCTTTACTCTGCAGCTTGCTGGATTAAGGCCCACTGTATCCTCTCGCAGCCAGCAGAATGCTTACCTTCCTAGGGTCAGGCGGTGAGGGCGGGCGGGGCGGGCGCGCGGGGGCGGCGGGGCGGCGCGCGGGGGCGCGGGGCGGCGGGGCGGCGCGCGGCGGGGCGGCGCGCGGCGGGGCGGCGCGCGGCGAGCGGCGCCGGGGGCTGCGGCCGGGGCTGCGTCTGTGGAGGGTCACCATACATTACTACTACATACCAGCACGCCTGTAAACCCCCAAGGGTTAGATAGAGGTGAATGTTTAGACGCCAGCACATCAATGTACCTGAAACTGTAAATTTTCCAATTAACCTTGAACCTAATGCTATAAGGACAAAATTGGAAATCTATTAAACAAATTTGACAGATTGTAGTAGACGTGTGTACCTAATTGGCCGCCTCCATGAGCGATTTGGGTTTTTTTTTTTTTTTTAATTAATTTTTTTTTTCGTAAAAAATACACCCACATTTCGTGAAACAACTTTTTTTTCGTTAGCATATGAGGCTTTCTGTCAAGTGCAAAATCTGGCCATGTTAGCCCCACAAACGAGATCAGCATAGCTATTCACAACGCTTCGATTCGGAAAGTCGTATGTCTATCTCGCTCGATTTCGTAATGTCAAAAAGAGATAGACATACGACTTTCCAAATCGGAAAATCGAATCGAAGCGTTGTGAATAAGGGGCCAGATCGTCACACCACCTTCACCGCGGTCTACCTCGACGGCGATTTCATCCGACAGGCGTCCAGTGAGTGACGATCGTTGCCCATCTCTCCGGGTACATTCGTGCTACGTGGCCAGCCCACTTATACTCACCGAGTATAGTCTAAATTCATTACACATTTGCCACTTTCAGTTATTCAACAGTTACGAATCGAAACGAATGTCCTTTCGGTTCATAACTGTTGAATAAAAACTACAAGTTAAAACTGGGTCACAATCAAATGAAAATCTTTCAGAGACGCGTACATTTAGCGAATGCGGACACTGTAATATCCATTTCCCGTTGCCGCAATGCAGAATGCGCTCTATTTAAAGCATCCCTGCGCGCGCATGGCGCGGCATCTTGTGGAGCTACTCCCGTTGCGCAACGAACATTGATAGGAATAGGCGAGACGACAAAAAAAAGACTAATTAGTCCGTCAGTTAGATTATCAAAAAATATTTGACCCGTGTTTTTTCTTACGTAAACCAAAATTGACGAAGACATGACGCTTTTAAAATTCTCAATACGTCACGCCTAGGTATAATTTTTAGCTAGTTCTGACGTCACGACCCCCACTCCCGAGTTTTGACGCGTTTTATCTTTGTCAATTTTCATTGATACACAAAAACAAAAAATACGTGTCCATTAATTTCCAATACTCTAACTGACGGACTAAATAGATTTGCAAATTTTTTATACTGTCGTCATGCCCATTAAATTTATCATTACGTTTGTAATCTCTGAAGGGTAAGGCAGATGTCTACTTATAGCAGGTATACTACATCAACATAATACAATGTAGTCAATGTTTAATCAACCTGGAATATCTCATATTTATTATTTCACTTTAGCATAATATTGCCAAGGTCATCTCATTTTCTTGACCATGTCCTAATAGGGTAAATGACAAAAAAAAAACTAATTAGTCCGTCAGATAGATTTCCAAAAAAAAAATTGGACACAATATTTTTTCTCTCTTCACGTAAACAAAAAATAAAGACGATGATACAGTACGTCGAAAACTCGTTTGACATCACATTTGAGAACATTTTTTACGCAAATGTGACGTCACAAACCCCCACTCTTGATCTTTGATACGTTTTATCTTGGTCATTTTTTATTAATTTGATAAAACAAAAAACACGTATCCAATATTTTTCGATAATCTAACTGACGGACTAAACAGAATTCTGTTTTTTTAAGTCAGTCATCAAACTCATCAAATCATCCCTATTCATTTGGGTTCAGCGCAGTATGTCCTTTCATACTTCTCTATTGCTCGTCATCTCATCAGACACTTCCTTTCTAGCCATATCATCCTTCACACAGTCCATCCATCGTTTCTTTAGTCTTCCTCTACTCTTATACCTATCCACAGTCAAACTCAAAACTTTCCAAATATGGTCAAGGCCAATCGCGTGTGAATTTGCCACTAGAGGCGCTTGTGTAGACTAAGGTCAAAATGTCAGATGTCATAGTGTTGGCGCGTTGCGTGCTTTTTTATCACGTATTTATACTAATACTCACGATTGTGTTCTAGACTGAGCCATTCCTGATTAATTAGGACTTGAAGATTTTAAGTAGCAACTTGGAGGTAGAATGATTTTTAAATGTTTCATGCTTGCTAATTTTAGGAAGAATATTGTAAATAATTTTAATTTTTATTGTTAATAAAAATTGCAGAACAGCAACGCAGGCGCACCAGGAAGGGATCGAGATGGTACCAAGTCATACTCAACGGGATCTTCCTGGGAAAGGACAAACACAGGCAGATATACAGACACTAGACGAGGTCCCCGGACATCTTCCTAACAGCAACAAGGTGGATCGCGAAACGTCGCCAATATCAGTTAGCGGCGAGCGTAGAACCTGTTAATAACCCTCTTTACATACTTTGTGATAATACATTTTATTTGTTATTTGTACTTTTATAGTTGGCAGGATGTACGAGCATCGCCACATGATATTCATTGTTTTAGTTTTTACCTGAACTAGCAGTTGCTAATTCACCGGTTTATGTACATTCGCTGACTAGGCTATTACGCCCGCCACAAGTCACCTACTTTATGTATTATATATTTTAATGTTTTACATAATAAACAGTCAATCATTTACGGACACAAAACAGTGATTTTATTCCCTGTACACATCCCGTGTGATTCGTCCATCTACATACAACATCTCAGTGTGCGGAGCTGCTGCCCGTACAATGTATCTAAAGCTTACACTATGTTATTATACGTAATAAAATAAACTTTTTTATGAAGTTAGACCTTACTCGACAGTGCGCCATCTGGTAAGCTCAAAAACGATAGTCCCCATTGTAAAATAACAAAACACACCTGGCAACAGGGCTTCTTCTAGGGCTTCGCCGGGGACTCCGCCGGGCGGATCGCGAACGCGACTTGCGCGGCGACCGGCGCCCTATCGGAGACCGGGAGCGGCGCACCATTGGAGACCGGGAACGACGACCTGGCAGCGGAGTCCTGAAAAGAATGAGTTTTTTAAAAAGAGGTTTAGGTTTAAAACCTTCAGGGTTAAGAGGAATTTTCTATAAAATGGAAAAAAGATTTCCCGTATAATGAGAGGGGTTTGACGCAGTGTGCACTTCGCAAAATGAGCACTACTCAAAATGTGTGTGAAACAAACTTTTAGTTAAATTTAAAAATAATGATGTTACAGTGCCAATTTTCATGAAGAAGATTATTTTCTTACAATTCTCAAGGTACTTGACAAGCAAAAATTTTCAAAATGTAGAATTGACATGATAAAAAAACAGTCACAAAAATATCATTTTCAGTAGTGCTCATGTTGAGAAGTGATATTTTGCGAAGTTCACATTCTGCGTCAAACCCCTCTCATTATACGGGAAATCTTTATAAAGCGAGGCCATGTTATGCTGGAAATATATAGCTCGATGTGACGCCGTGTGGACAGACGCCAGCACATCAAACTACCCGAAACTGTCAAATTTTCCCAATCAACCTTGAACCTAATGTTTTAGAGATAAACTTAAAAATCTATTGAAGAAATTTGACAGATTCTTGATGCTGGCGACTAACGCTCATTGGACTTCAAAATACATAATTTACTACTTAGTGCCGCGCCACATCTGCGGAACGTACGGCGCCGAACGTTCGGTTGAATACGCTCGCAGTGCTTTTCAAGTTCCCTATGACTCATCAGCCAAACGTTCGGCGTAGAGTCGCTGAAGTGTCGGCGCCGAACGTTCCGCAGATGTGGCGCCACCCTTAGTATTGTAAATACTATAGCATGCAAATAAAATTAAGTCCAGGAGCTGGATATAAACGGCTGAAATCTATATCTATACTAGGTATATTTGAATCCTATGAAGAAGAAATTTATGGTATCTAGTTTTATTGTAATGACTGATGACTGTGAGTACTGTAACTCTAATAAATATTAAAAACCCATAATGGGTGTAAAAAGACCCTTAACGACGCCGAAAGGCACTTGTTCTCCCCGTCAGTTAGTTAGGTCCGGATTTACTTAGTTTGATGTACAGAATGCTTGGTTGACGGCTTCGTGAAGGGTTTGTTTACACCTCGTATACAATGATCGATCGCAGAGGCCTACCAAATAAGAGCGCAATCTTTGCGCAGCTGCCACGTTAGCACACTAAACTCTGCACCCAACCTAATTTAAGCCCTATTTCCATATGCTAAAGCCCCAATCACCCTAACTGCTCAAAATTAATCAAGTCATCACCTGGAGCGCCTAACAACCGGGGAGCTGGATCGCCGCAGCAAAGGCGAGCAGGTCTACATACAGCTGTTTTAACCCAGTGTGACGCCACAGAATTGAATAAGACTTGTACAAAAACAGCGCGAATGCTGATCTATGTATTTTAAGACGAAAATTATCGCTACGATTCGCCAATTTTTCCAAAAAAAAAAATCGTAGTTATTGCCCAATTGTTTTGCACCCACTGCATGCAAAACTATTTTTGCGCGCCTACCACAAGAATTTTGCGCAGCAATCACACATCTTAGTGCAATACCCTCCCAAATTGAGTGCAGTGGTCACTTTCTGCGTAACTCAATCGTAGCAGTTTTGCGCAGCCACTGCATGCAAAACTATTTTTGCACCCTACTACAAAATATTTGCGCGTCTACCACAAAAATTTTGCGCAGCAATCACACATCTTAGAGCAATTCCCTTCCAAATTGAGGGCAGTGGTCACTTTCTGCGTAACTCAATCGTAGCAGTTTTGCGCAGCCACTGCATGCAAAACTATTTCTGCACCCTACTACAAAATATTTGCGCGTCTACCACAAGAATTTTGCGCAGCAATCACACCTCCTAGAACAATTCCCTCCCAAATTGAGTGCAGTGGCCACTTTCTGCATAACTACCACCCAATCGTAGCAGTTCTTGCGCAGTCACACCATTTCTAAAGCCCCTCAACCTCTGGTAAATTAATCAAGTCATCACCTGGACCGCCTAACAGCCGGGGACCTGGATCGCCGCGGCGAAGGCGAGCGGGACCCGTCTAGATACAGCTGTTTGTACCCAGTGTGACGCCACCTGTTCAAACGGTGTGACACATTTTAGGTAGGATCCCATCATAGTTAACAACACGGAATCATCTTAAGCAGATACGACATTATGTCCACGCAATAAAGCTGCGTTTCCACCGCAGATGTGCAACGAAGAATGTGCGTAAAGCTATTACTCATCTCTGATGGAAACGCATTCAAAGAGTGTTGGAGCGAATTTCAGATCAGCAAATCTGAACCCTCAAGAACTGTCGGAGCAATGATAGACACTGAGGGGGGTATTTAAGTACCTATTACGTAAGAAGAATTTTAATATTTTACACACCCCCCCGCTCCTTGTCAACCCTCCCCCGCCTGCCTATGCTTACGAAAACGTAGGTAGTTATTATATTTTTTTTTTTCATAAATGATGACGACCTGCGTATACTAAGGCTACACAAAGGGAAAAATGTCGCAAGGAAGTGTGAAGTCTATATGAAAACAATGTCGATTTGAACTGCAGCTGATTCCGTGTTGAAAAGTATGAAGATACCCTCATAGGGCTCTATTGACTACTTTTTTTTGTAAGAAATTTAAAAACAACCGACACAAGTCGAAATGCCGGTAAGCCGTGGCATTTCTCTGACCACTGAGCGTAGCAGTTTCCACTCGCGTCAGTGACTTTTAAATCCCTTTCAAATACGTCTTTTTTAAACAAAATAATAAAAATATATAAAACAAAATTCTCTTGACAAGGCAAATATTTATTTTATTTACAAATCGCCTTTCACAATCGTCATCATCTGCCTAGCCTTGCCCCAATTATGTTGGAGACGGCTTCCAGTCTATCCGGATTCAGCATGTTGCTAATAGTGCCCAAAAATACAAAATCGATAGTACAAATAATAATTAGTGCAGATGTTGTATGTTTAATTAAAACATTTTCGCAGAAAACACAAAAAAAAAACAATATGTAGCATTTTTATGTGTGACTACCCTCTTTTGTCGCAAAATAAAACAGAGAAAAGTAGTCAACGACCCTAAGTACTATGTTCACATCATTTAACGGAAAAGGCCACCCGAACTATCATAATTATAGGGTCTTATGAAGCGAAGACTTACAGACAGATGACACATGAAAATTTGAAAATGAAGTGCCAACTTTGAAGCTGTGTTTCCCAATGATGTGCAGCGAGAGAGGTGTTTAAAACTAACCAATCACACAAAAAAAGAAGCTTTACTATTGGTTATTTCCACACATCCCTCGCTACGCTGGAAACGCAGCTTTACGCTCGCCGCGCATGCTCACACTCGTCCATAAAGTTGTGCTGATGGCACTGACTCGGCTCGACACTTCTGCATCCGCATTTGCCGATACGAGTCGGCGAAAAAGGAACACGACACACGTTTTCAGCGCGGCCTAATTCAGCATTGCTCGGTACAGGACGGCCCGCATAATCGGATGTGTGGCAAATCAATCCGACTAGAACATGTTGTGTGTAGCAACGTCACTACCGAGTGGTCTTGTCGTTCACACGCTCGTCCACGCTCAGGTCCGTGCACGAGAAATATCGAGTTTCGTACCACGCAATAGATTTTAAACGCTGTCAATCGCGATAACAATTTATGCGAGTGTGAGTATGTGCGGTGAAAGGTAAAGCGCAGGCCACACCGCTATATAGCGAGCGAGCGAGCGAGGCAGACGAGGCATTGTTAAGTAAAAAAGAGCCTCGCCCGCCTCGCTCGCTAGCTGGCGGTGTGGCCTGCGCTTTATGTTAGCAAGCGATGAACAAGATGCCGCGATGGAAAGTATTTGCCGAATATTGGAATCAATAAATTGCAGTTTTCTATGTTTCGTCGAAGGCGTTGAGCAGACGATGGAGAATTTGCACCCAATGGATTGCAAAACCATCGTCGGCTCAGCGAAAGCCATATTGTTAGTGGTCATTGGAATAATTTATATTCCACCCTGGCGAATATTTAACGAAAGGATTATGCCAACTAAAAAGGGTAATGTTTCAAGTGTTAAAGTCGACTGTTGTGCCAGTAATTAAAAAGATTTAGAAAGAAAAATAAAAAAAATATTAACGCTCATCAGATAGTTATTTTTTATTTAATAATACAAAGTAATAATATACTGTACATTATCACTAGCGTAGGGCCTCTTGAACTCACATATTTTTCCTATGAAAATCGACAATGTACTGCTTTCGTGCCGCGCCCTAAACACAGCACATCCACGGCAAAAAAATGTGAGGATAAGAGGCCGCAGCACTCGACTAGTAAGGGAAAGTGGGCATCAAAATTTTCTACATTCAACTTAGTCCCACTGCTGGGACAAATTGGTTGGGCAACGTGGAGTAATGCTGTCTGTGCCGCAGTGCAAGTGCAGTTTTTTTGTCAAAATGCAGACCACCTCAAGACTGACATCGAAGCATAAATGCAGATGAGTCTCCATCTTGCAAAATTGTGATTTGACAAAAGTGCAACAGTGAAAAGTCTCATGTATTTTTCACCAAAATGACATGGCCAGTCGAAATGCTTTGAAGGTTTCATGTCTGTCACAAAAAATGCATGAGCTACACACGAAATTAGTCTTTAAAGACACGGCACGGAACTGAGGAATATTCATAAAGGTTCTACTCACCGATTAGGGTCTTTTTCTTCAACTTCCAGAAGCTTGCGATCCCAGCTCCCCGGCGAAGACTGACGAGCTCTCTTCATCACATTATCAATCTCCTTCCTTCGTCCTGCCGGATTCGCAGGATCTGCCGAAGACGGAATTTTCACATAAAACATACGTAATTTCCTAGAGACGGCCATGTTTTATGAATGCGGACGCTGTAATTGCCGTTTTCCGTTGCCGCAATGCAGAATGCGCTCTGACGTGCTTCTGCGCGCGCCGATCTGTGGGATGGGTTGCTCTCGCTGCATATCTGGTTATTGATTGGTGTCACGTTTAAAGTATTTGCGTAGTGTTAACATCACGCTTGTTATCCTCGAAGGGTTAGACAGAGGTGCACTTAATGGTAGAGCACATTTCGCCCAAAAAGTCTGACAACGTATATATAATATCGTATTACCCAGTACTAACTGGGTTTTGGAGGTCAGATAGGCAGTCGCTCCATGTAAAATACTGGTATTCAGCTGCATCCGGTTAGACTGGAAGCCGACCCCAACATAGTTGGGAAAAGGCTAGACAGATGAGTAGATCACATTTCGCTAGTTATGTTAAGTCCCATGTAATAGGGGGCGAATTGGAGGTGGCCAGGCCACTTGGCAAGACGTGGTAATGGCGGGTGGAGTAGAGCCTCCACTTCATGGTTACCGAGAGACAGTAGAAGAAATGTTAGCAGACTTACAGCCAGAAGGGGCATGAGATTCAGAAGATCGCGGCTAAGACCCTGGTTGAGATTCGCGCAGGCCAGGAATGAATGACAGAAATAGGAGGAGGCCTTTACTCAGCAGAGAGTGGAACAAGACAGCCAATGATGGTAACTAGGTGGACGAGCCTAATGCCGTCAACCGAGCACATTCTCCAAAATATCATGTTCGGTACATCATATAAATAAAACGAAAAATGAAAAGAAGAAAATTAGGTTTATATTCTATTAACATTGAACGCGTATACAAAGTTTCGTGTACCGTTGAGGAGTTCTCTCGTGAGGAGGCAGTCCTGGCATCAGGATCAAGTAACGTCCGTCATAAAAATGTATTGTCACCAGAACCAAAAGTGTGTGAAACATTTCAGCTTAATCGATTGGAGGGAACTAGTTTAAAATTCAGTTGCAAAATTTGACCAATACTGACTAACAAGGCAAGTTATTCACTAGAGTAGGAGAAAAATATTATATAATATTTCTAAAATTTACTACACAAAGGGTGTAAAAAACTTCTTACTGTATCAGTGTAGCAGTGATTTTTGCAATGGCACATCAGGGTTAAATTCGAATTAAGTCGAAGTCACTTTGCTTTACTAGTTCTTAAACTAGTAAAGCAAAGTGACCGACTTTGGAGGAAAACATGTATTGTAGGGAATGCAATCTCGATCTCGCGAGATCCCGATCTCGAGAGATTTCGTTTCATTTTTCGAAATCAATATCGAAGCATAAAATGACCAGATCTCGGCCGAGATTGACGAGATCGAGCGGCAGTAGTCAGCGACGCATCCTTCACGCGAGTTACTACGACTATAGACAGACTAGAGTCCGTGATTAAAAAAGAGATGGATCTCTATGAGTGTGGGGATCGATGGGTATTTTTTTGCAATTTGCTTAGAACAGCTTGCTCACGCTGGTACCAACTAGTTGTAGTTGAATCTGAGAGGGCGTTTTAAGCCGCTGGCTACATAGCGACTGTCATAAGATGTCGTTTAGTTTATCCGACTGCGACAGCACTTCAAGCTATTACTATTTGTTTGTTTGTTTCACTCACTTCCATTATTTTACATATTTTTGTAACAAATACGGACTTCCTTGATAAGAGATTTTTTTACGGGTCTGAATTAAGATTCGTGTGTTCATTAACATAAGTAAATAATTATAAAAATAACGACTCTTTTTCTATAATTAATGTTGTATCTTACTCTCATCACAATCACAACTAAGCAGTTTCAATCATGTTTCACTTATCTAAGTACTTTTCGAAAACCATTCGTGATCTCGAAAATGCCTAGATCTCGCCGAGATCGAATTTCTAATCCCTCGAGATCTCGACTTGGCGATCTCGTCTCGAGATTGCATTTCATACCGGCAAGACGTGTGAGTCGTGTGAGTCCGACTCTGTACTGCTACCGCAGTAGGGGAAATGCCTTTAATTTTTAATTTAGTACAGATTTATTATATGTACAGATTTGTTGATAGAGCGGCAACAGAAATACATCATCTGTGATAATTCTAACTGTCTAGCTATCACCGTTCATGAGATACAGTCTGGTGACAGACAAACGGATAGTGGAGTCTTAGTAATAGGATCCCGTTTTTACCCTTTGGGTACGGAACCCTAAAACTGACTTGCACTGATCTCACGTAACGTAAAAGGGCAGCAAGTTATCGATTACAAAAATACTTGTTCGAATCAAAGATATCGAAAGCTATCCCGCGGGAAGGCATTATAGAGAAGCCTCACATTTATTCATACCCGTAATCAAGAAAGTGGATGACGCAAAAGGTAAAAGCAGGTGGCGTTCTGCTTACCCCCATGGGAATAAGTGTTTTTCTTTCATACCGATAAAGGTGGTGTTAAATTGGCACTGTGAACAAACGTTTCTGTTGCCAGCCACATTTTGACGTTGCGAGGTGACTTTTGTTCATCATGAATACGGAACATTGGCATGTTGCCAGGAACACTGTTTCCCGCAACACAAGAGTATTGTTTGTCGAGTTATTGAGCTCCTTAGTACTGAGTTGAGCTGCTCAATTACTGAGACGCTTACTCTAAAGATGAATAACATATACCTACTACGTATCTTGATAGCAGATAGGGAATGCAATCACAAAATCTAATCTTCTTCTTAGTCGAGACACTCTTGTCAGAGTGGTCGTGGTTGCACAGACGAGGTACACGGAAAACACAAAATCTAAAATCTCGAGTCATTTTTAGGGTTCAGTACAGAAAGGGTAAAAACGGGACCGTATTACTAAGACTCCACTGTTTGTCTGTCTGTCTGTCACCAGGCTGTATCTCATGAACAGTGATAGCTAGACAGTTGAAATTTTCACAGATTATGTAATTCTGTTGCCGCTTTCGGAACATATACTAAAAACAGAATAAAATTAATATTTAAGAGGGGCTCCCATACAACAAACGTGATTTTTCGATAATGGTACGGAACCCTTCGTGTGCGAGTCCCACTTGCACTTGGCCGGCTTTTTTTAGACGAAATCTTACATAATATCACGCCTGTAATCGAAGAGTTAGGCACAGGTGTACCCCACATTTCGCCAGTTTATGTTTAAGTCTCATTTAATAGGAGGCAAGGCTATTGCCATCAACCGAGTGCAATTCCAGACCCCGTGTCTGCTACTGAGAAATTACTGATAGAAAAACCCAATATCTCTTAACCTAACTAACCAGGACCAGAAAAAAGAAATTCTTCATCAATAATCTTCAAAATTATCCTTGAGGAGAATAATTCTGGAGATTATTGATGAAGAAGTGACTGACAATGCAGTAACTTGAAATAACTTGAAGTTATTGTGTTTCTATAACAAAGGCAGCAATGCTTGCTAAGTGAGCAGTTATACCTAGAAAAAAAAAACCGGCCAAGAGCGAGTCGGACTCGCGCACCGAGGGTTACGTACAAACTTAACTTTGCTGTACGATCCCATGAAACGGCTATTACACCAACCGCAAATAATAAGTTTGTAACAGTAAAATCGCTTTTTTTTTGTTATTAAACTACATATTTACGGTTTTTTAGGTTTTTCCTTTACATGTGCTGTAAGACATTGCTTCTCGCCAAATTTCGTGATTCTAGGTCAACGAGAACTACCATTTAGGTTTTCGACCCAAAAAGCAAGGTTCACACGCAACAGCACCTATGGGAAAATTCCGAAAAATAAAAAAAGTTGACAATTAAGGTAAATTTTGGTACTTACAATTTTTCGCGAGTCTAAATTTGCCCATATCGTTTTATCATGTTGATTCAGGATTGATTTTAATACACCTAATAGGGACTATAGACCTCAGTATCTGGTATAAATTTCAACATGCTAGGTTCACCCGTTCCTGAGAAAATCGGTCAGACGGACAGACGGACAAGAAAGTGATCTTATAAGGGTTCCTTTTTTTACCTTTTGAGGTACGGAACCCTAAAAATACCAAAGGTGTATGTCCACTAACCGGTGATCCTTGAGTGTTGTGGATTCCTATCCATATGAAGACGGTTCTTCGAAGCCGCCTCCGCAGCGCGGGACACCGAGCCGTTGCGGCGGGACGACATCCTGCAAAATTGGGGTACACTGATAAGATACCTGTTTATAACATAGTTATCATGGTGTACTGCTAAAAGTCCCGCTAGATGCCGGCGACTACTTATGGTGAGGACCGAGTTTATAACCTATATCTCACTAAGATACCATGATGACGCAACCAGGTCGCGCTACAAACCAAAATGTATGGTTGCTCAACTAACTGCCATTTTCAATAACCGGTAGGTTGCTATCTCTGTCTGTTTGACATTTTGTTTACCGAACAATAAAAAACAAAACGTCACAGAAAAGCTTTCTTAGATTTCTATGAATAAAGTGACAGGTAGGTGACACGGATAGGACTCACTTTGTTTATATAATCAAAATCAAAATCAAAGCATTTATTTCAAGTAAGCCAGTTACAGGCACTTTTGAATTGTCGAAACAAAGATGAAAATTAAATGTAGCTACAGTCCCAGTCACAAGACATAAAAACTGTGAAAGTACTGTAGTTGCCCATTCCCTAGCGTAGATCTCTATGGAGAAGAACGGGCAAGAAACTCCATGGACACTCTTTTAAATCAGAATATTGTTACAAAATCTTGGTTACATCATTCATGTTGAGATGGTATATTATGTGAGAACAATGTAGCAAGATGTGCACGTTAAAAGTGTCCACAGCAAAAACACACAAACAAAAAAAATACAATTCAAAATAATTCATTCAAAAATTTAGCCAATAATAATTCATTTAAAAATTAAGCCATGGCAACCAAGAGATGACCAGTCACAACTGACAGCGCCCGTTTACGGACATGACGCATTAAAAGAAACACCGATAGTTACGAAAGATGGCATATTAACTGACAGTTATACGTAAGTAAGTTTTAGAAAAAGGCCTTAAGCAGACACCAGGAGCAGTACTCTGCAAAATGCTGCATACATTTTGTTTGGTAGTACAAATGTTTGCGCTGGCACTGGTGTCCAAGTCAGATGTAGACCTTAGAAAGCGTTTCCACCAGAGATGAGCCAGGATGCTTAGCGAGGGATGTGTGTGAAACTAGCATCGCTTCGGTTCAGAAGACACATTCTTTTCTTGCATCAAAAGCTCTTTCTTCCCGCTTAAATTGATTCCACGTCAAAATGTATGGGCCCTATCATATACGTACATTCCTAGATATCAAAGAAGTACAGCTGTGATTCAATCGTTTGATGATTTGAGCTACACTTGCTGTTTTCATTCAGGATATGAGAATGACCTTTGAAATCCGTGTCTTTGTAGACCAGCCTCTATCCCGAAAGTTGCATAACCAGTTTTACAGCACAAATATCATCCAGGAACTGGATTGCAGTGGACCAGTAGCCGAAGCTGCTCCATGTGAAGTGCAATAGATACCTAAAACCGATTGATATTAGTCTGAGAGGTCTTATTTATTTTGCTAAACCCGGAATGATTCCCTGGTGTTGTCTCGGTGAAAAAATTGTGTTTAAATATGGAATTTAGTGATTGTAGTAGTTTGATTTTAATTTTAATACAATATATTGGATGATAGGTACATTAAAAATGAGTTTTAAAAAGTTCAAGATTTATTTCTATCCTGTTAAAGATTTTAAAAAAGGTTAAAATATGATTGTACATGACAGATATTGAAACAAATAAAAATATAATACAATAAACAATACAAATGTTAATTATGGGATGAAACTATCATTTAAATCACAAAACTAGTAATAATTTAAATGACAATGAATGATAAATAGTTACGAGTAAATATGAAAAATTATATTAATAACTTTATTAGAAATCTTCCATGGATGGATTTTCTTTGTTAAGGATTTGACCCCTATCTAATAACAATGATGTCAATTGTTAAAATGATTAGCGGGTTAAAAATAGATAAATAGCAATGATTTGTTGACATTAAAATTTGTATGGAAATGAGACTGAATAATTTCATTGATAAGATTCTTATTTTTGTTTGTAGACTTATTATTTATGTTGACAGTTCTCTGGCCACTGAGTATAGAAGAGGTTTTGACCACGCATTCTTCCTAAACGAGTTCGACTTTCATACTTTCAGGCAATCATCCGTTTTGATAAGTCGAAGAAAGTATTGATTACTATGAAGCATTTTCCTTGATTTTTCTCACTCAAAATGTATAGGTACTGACGTCATTTACATGTGTTTTAACGCGTAGATTCATAATTGTTATTGATTTATCTCATTGCAGACTTGATTTACAAGTAAATAAAACCGTTCTAATAATGACCGTGTAACTGTTCGGCCCTATTCTATTTATATTCTTGACAAAATGGCTGCCTGATTTTCTTCACCTGCATTTAAAACCATGAAAAACTTACCTGGGCCACTCCGTTCAATGATCGGATGGAGCGAGGGCTCCGAACGCGCGCGGCGGGTCGCGGGGGGCGAAGCCCCGATGCCTGGCGGCGGGCAGACGCGAAGCCCGGCAGCGCCGCTGTAAAAACCGACATACTTAGAATACGCAAGCGGCGCGCGGGCGAACGAGAGCTTCGCGAGGGGCGAAGCGACCGCGATCGACACAGGCCCACGCGAGGCGAGCATGCAGCCTCCGGACACACGCGGCGAGGCCTCACGGTACAGGCCGTACGCGACAGCAAAACATCCTCCATAATGCAGGCGATGGTGCGACGCTCCTCGAAGACAGGCTGAACATCCAACATCAAATACTATATTCACCTTATAATTATCACAAAACAAAGTTACGAACCAGTATAAAACACGAAAACTTTTCACTGAAGTTTTAAGGTATCCGAGAAGGCGTAATTCGCTAGGAGTATCCGCGACACGCCTTTCTACGCTCAGCGGCCATTTTGTTTAGCAATTCATTGACCTTTCTCTTTCTCTTCGATTTTTTGCGTTTCATCTTGTGATGAAGTGAAAGGATGACAATATTACTGCATCGAAAAATGAATACTTCTCGAACAAAATGATTTTATTTTATTCTAATGTTATTAAATCATTTATTAATTAAGGCAGAAATGAAAAAAAACAAGGTTATAAAATAAAAAAATATAAATAAACAAATACCAAAATTTTTGGAAACAGCAATAACAAAACGCAGACTTAATGTTACCAGTACAATAAATTTCTACCATTTAGTAGTGTTATGTGAGTTTTGGTTACTTGTATTTATTTGAAAATTATGTAACAGCATTAGAACTTTTCAGGATTAGTATTGCAAATAAATATCGGTTAAAATCTACAAAATCATCCACACATCTGTACAAGATACACTTTTAAAGAAATAGATCAGCTCTCTCGTTCCAAGAACAACGTAAACGTCCCACTTAGCAACACCGATGCATTCCAGTTTCTACTAAAAAAATAGTGCAGTAACAACGTCCATCGGGGAACGATGTGTTACTTGGCACTTTAATTTTTAGTTTTAAATTGTATCGATATCTATAGAACACTAAAGTTATACAATAATATTCATGTTCACAGTTCTCTTAGATAAAAAACTATCGTTTAAGTTCGTTTAACTCGGTTTATATTAGATTTATCGACATAAACTCAATATAAGCTAGTTACCTGAAAGAGTAAATAAAAAAGTGAAAACGATAAACCTTTCTAGAGATAAGAACCGGTTGTCATAAGAAAAAAACGGCTTGCCTGGAATTCAAGGTATGAATGTTCCCTATTTTAACTCATACAATCTATCTATAAAATAAGTAAAAAAAAACAATGTAACTTTTCTAGCGCAGATGAAGGTAGTTAACTTAATTGTTCTTTGAATATGCACTGTTATCATTTGAATAAACTGTCATAGTAAAATTGTTTGGAAACTGGCTTCAATACAAATTTAAGTAAACCCATTAAAATAATATCACGCCTATTGTCTGCGAAGGAGTGTATAGAGTAAGTAGCTACGTAATTATGTTTGTTATTATTTAGCTTTGCTACCCGACTTTCTCTTTATTTATTTACTAGCGGACGTCACGCGGTTTCACCCGCGTAGTTCCCGTTTCGTTACTCGCTGATAATGTAACTATCCATTACTGAAAGGATTTTTAAAATCGGTGCAGTAGTTTTAGAGTTAAATCGTAACAAACACACACACAAACAAACAAACAAACAAACAAATAATTTATATTTGACGACCCGAATGGCGCAGCGGTAGTGAGGCTGCCTTACGTTCGTTGGGTCTCGGGTTCGAATCCTGGTAGGAGCAAATGTTTGTGTGATGAGCATGGACATTTGTTTCAGAGTCATGGATGTTTATATGTATAATAAGTATGTATTTACAAACAAAAAGTATCTATGTAGTATATCAGCTATCTGGTGTCCACGACACAAGCCTCGTTGCTTAGTGTGGCGCTAGATGGCGCTGTGTGTAATGTCCAGCGATATTTATTTTATTTATTTATTAAATAAAAAATCAAATCTTTCCTCTATAAAATATTAGTATAGATTTATTGTTTGGTAACTATTTTGGTCTGTTTGGTGTCCTTACTTCTGTCAATTTCGAGTTTGAATTTAATCCTACTCCAATTTGTTTGTTGTTTGTTATTGGCTTACATGTCAAGGTTGGTAGGTTCTCCCTTTTTGCTTTGCAAGCAGGTATTATCATCATCCTAGCTAAGACTTTTCCCAACTGTGTTGAGGTCGTCTTCCAGTCTAATCAGATGCAGCTGAATACCTACCAGTATTTTACATGAAACGGCGGCCTTTCTGACCTCCACAACCCAGTTAGTACTGAGTGATACGGTACCCCTTGGCTAGACTGGTTGTCAGACGTTCGGGCCACTGAAATGACTACCTGTATCGATTGTTAAAGATCTCCTAAATAAATCTCCCGTTGACAACCCGGGACCAACGGCTAAACTTGCTTTCCGAAGCACGGAGGAAACTCGGTATGGGTTTTCAATTCACAAACCAACATAATTATGTAATTAAACAGACAATTAAATACTTGAATAAAACATAATACTTTTTCAAACAGTACTTGCCAAATAAATTTGTTTTTTTGCTAAGTAGGTATAGTTCGGTTCAAACTTCGAATGCTTGTATTTTCAACCACCGCGACCGGTTCAAACAGTAGTAGGGACGACTTAATAAATACGTCACTTGCAGCTAACTTCCGAGCCGCCATTAAGTTTGAACCGAACTATAACCTTGGTTTTATTTTTCATTAATATTATTTTTTTGTTGTAGGTACCTACTTACTTAATTTTTATATTTTTATTTTGAAAAAGAAGATATTTCTTTTGGAGTACCTATTTATTAAGTCATCCCTACTACTGTTTGAACCGGTGGTTGAACACTAGCATTCGACGCATGCGCAATGGCTTTCAAGTGCGTCGTACCGCTGGTAATAATAATCGCTATCCTCGTCTGACTAGTGATGTTACGCGCTAGCTCTCTTTCACTCTACCTTAAATATTTACCATCCAGCCAGCAACCCTTATTTGCGGCCAGATTTAATTAGGCAACCGTATATTATAATAAACAGAAAAAACGTTTTAATTTGTTACCTAAATAATAAATGTACGTTAAGAACGTATAAATGTACCAAAATCATACCTGTTTACACCGCCTCCCCCGACCCTTGCTTGAGCCAGCCCGCGTTGCTGAGCCAGTAGTGAACCCCTAAATAATTTAGCTCAGATCCAACCAGTTCCCTTGCTGCCCCCCAAAGCCAAGGTTCGTACCCCACTGGGGGTGCCCTTAGTGCGTGGTCGCTTAGTTTATAGTTTTATGCCTCTGGCTGGAGGCCTTAAATTCAAGGCATCCACAGGACTAGCCCGGTTAAAGCAGTAGCCAGTCTTCGTAGACTGAACTGCGAGATGCCATACACAAAAAAAAAACTGTTGACACCTGGCTGCGAAGAGGTGCGGCAGAGTGCGCAACGGCAACCGTGATTTTTCAGTCTTTATGTATATTGCCGTGAAGTGGACGATATTTTATTTAAAAAAACAAGTGAATGATTTTTTTTCTGAAAATTCAATTAGCTTAGTTTAATTAAAAATATTAGCGGCCACATTTTGATAGGCAACCTGATAGATACCATACATACAACCTGGTACAACCTGGTAGAAATACATATATTCTCCTAATCATAAATATACGAAAAAAAACGGTTTTTAGCTAATACTCGATGAATGCACTAATTCTTCTGCAGCCGGATCTTCTTAGGCTAACCAATTTTTAACCGACTTAAAAAAGGAGGAGTTCTCAATTAGATTGTTTTTTTTTTATCTAAGTACACCGATTACGCTGAGAGTTATGATCCGATTTACGTGATTCTTCTTTAGTCTGATGCGGAATAGTTGCCATTTAGTCCCATAAAAATTTTACATAGTTTGGCCCAGAGTTTTAATTTTATTAATTTTTTTTTACTTCAGTCGTATGGTCTAAACAATAGTGTATATAACCAAGAAAAGGACTTGAAAAAGACATCAACGCAGTATCATTTTTTGTGTCATTTCATTACTTCAGTCGTGTGATCTAATTTTATGTATGTTCACCGATTTCTCCCCCATTAATTGTGGAGCGATTGTCAAAATTCTTTTTATATGTGAAGGTTTCGGCAGTTTAGGTATGTTAAGTTCCATTTATTGGGGATAAGCCTATTACCATGGCATGTATTGTTAACAATGTAAAATAAATGCATAGCAAATATTTGTTTAGGATATTACAACTAAAAAAATGAAATAAAACCGACTTCAAAAAAAAAATACAAAAACGTGAAAAATAACTTTGGCTTCAGAAGTCGGTGACAAAAACACTAAATCAATCAAACAAAGGTACTAGGTATTAGGGCATCGAAAACTGGCTATTTTTGAGAACCGGTTTTTTTGGTTTCGGGTTTTTAATAAAAAACCGGGTACCCGGGTATTTCGGGTATTTTCGGGTTTTTTCATTAATACAAAAAGCTCTTGCTCTTTTTATAAACAAAGGTTATAATATTGACCAGGCGCTCGACCAAATGGTGGAAATCTTCAGGGAGGAAGCTCTAGACACGTTTTTACAAAATGCGGCGTACGGGCAGGAAGTCCAAACTTTTGGAGTAGACTCTGGAGCTTATGACGGAACGACGTGAAAACCCACTCATCACTTCGACAGAACTACAGGCACTCAGCAAGATAATTAGAAAATTGGTAAGACGCAATCTTCGATGCTCCAGCACACGCTCAATAGAAAAAGCAATTGAGCTAAACTGGGGGTCGATTGTGTCCGTCTTATTACTCAGGAGAAGCCACCTGACGAAGTTGACTAAATCTAGTGGGGAATGAGGATATCGTCGTTTCGAAGCGGGATATTCTTTTGGAAGTCAAAAAATTATACGGCCAGTTGTACGCATCGTATGCATCAGAACCAGATCTTTTGTTTCGTTTGTTGTCGTTGGGATTGCGTAGCCAAATCGGTGTAAAGTTGTTGGGAAACAACGCATTTGTGTGTGGCGATCCTAGTGGTACGTCCGCAATTTTCCGGAAAAGTCCGAAATTTTAGCTTAGTGATCGGAATGCGTGGATAATTCTAAAACGTCCGAAATTACCAAAACTGAGAAAAGGAAACGGTATATGATACAATAAAATAAACATAGAACAACAGTGGGTACCCATACACAATCAATATGTGAGTACCTGGCAGTGCTTTAAACAAATCTTAAAAAAAAAACGGGTCCGTCAACACGTTTTTTTCTTGAATTCTCTCGTCAGACGTCACGCATGGTATAGTCTTCAACCACTACCTAACATCTACTACTCGCCAAACTACTCCTTCTAGAAACATTCCTCGTGGTATTTCTTCAATCTAAAATTTATTTGACCGATTACCGATAATAAAAGTACCTAATCCTAATATTTTATTATTTATCTTCTATTACCTACAGTTGCTATGTGGTTACAAAGCTAATTTTATACTCTTCAGTATTTAAAATAAAACCATGATGATAAATCCGGTGTTTCATCAAAAAATGACGAAGTAACGCGATAATCTTATCAGTGAGAACGATAAACGGTCCGCGTTGGTCTGATAACAGTCTCCTAGAACGGTCATTGTGGATGATCTACGAACTACGTAACTCGAGACGAAATCTGTTGGTAGGTAGCGTGTTTCTCCAAATCCAAAACATTTTCTATAATAAAGGGTGTAAAACACCTCTTAACGAAGCCGAAAGTCACTTGTTCTCCCCGTCATTGAGATCAGTTTTTTGCTCTACACCACACCTGGGAACATTCTAGTTACGAAGATATTGGGGGTCAAAGTTCCAACTTATTGACAAGTTTTTTTTTTAAATACAAGTTTTTAATGTAAGATTTTTACTTTAAACACCTCGACGACCCCGTACTATTCATTGAGTTCTTCCACAAAACATGATTTTTCACCTCAAAAATAAAAGTTGTTTCCCAGCAATAATTTTTGCGTAAAGTTACTTAGTTTGATGTACAGAATGCTTGGTTAACGGCTTCGTGATGAGGTCTTTTACACCATGTAGGTAGGCGAAGGTATTCCTCAACCTGTGTGTTGTAGTTGGTCGTGGGTTTGGACTCAGGCAGGCAAATTACACCAACTAAATTGTAGCTCTGATAAAGAGCTAGGAACATATTAAATAGGCACTTATGAAACGACAAAAGATAGGTGTACGGTTCGGGTTGGTCGTTTCCTATGGAGAAGAACGGACAAGAAACTCCATGGCTACTATTTTAAAAACTTTTGGTTGCGTATTACACAATATATTAGCATCTAGTTGTACGTGCCTGAGTCAAAATGTGAAAACAAACGCTGACACTAGCATAAGGCGCGGTTTCCACCAACGCGGAACGGAGAGGAGATATGCGAAACCCACCAATCAAATCTAGTTGAAATCTACAGGTCGTCTATCCTGTAATTGGTTGAAGCTTGCACTTCTCTCCGCTTCGCTCGTCTCCGCCTTGGTGGAAACCAGGCCTAAGGCTCGTTATAATTATGACCGGTGCAAGTGTGAGCATGTGTAGCTGATGTGAGGCTCACGAGGCATCGTAATTCGTAACTGAGTGTGAGACTACGCGGAAGAGAAAATCTCTGAAGCGCGCACCGTTTGTGATGGACTTTTTGTGCGTCTGCGTGTGTGCTACTTCACTAAGTAATTCCATTTTGCCCATTTTGATAGACATGAAAGTGTGCCGAGTATAATCATTGTGTCTAATAAATCTGCTGTTACATACATTTATACCGTGTAGGTTCATTTTTTTTGTAGGAAACAGCTTTTTTTGTTAATAACCGATGAACACATTCTATGTGGGGGGGGGGGGGGGGGGGGGCGTGCGTTTGCGCGTCGGCCGGCGTCTCTTTCAGCCTGTGTGTTTCACCTCATTTAAACTCCATATTGACGCAAATAAATGATTTGATTTGATTTGAAAAATTGTAATCTATATAAATTCTAATTCTGTATCATTTACAAATATTAGGCCTGAATTCCTCTTACGCTGATGTCCGTCGCGTACGTCGGCCGCGCGTACGAGTATACATTGTGTTCTAAATAGCACCATACTGCGACGCTGACTACAGCGGCGCGTACGTTGCTACGCGCCGCTGAAGTCAGCCATATTTTATTATATACTAGCGGACGTCACGTGGTTTCACCCGCGTAGTTCCCGTTCCCGTGGGAGTACAGCGATAAAATATAGCCTGTGTTGCTTCGCTGATAATGTAGCTATCCATTGGTGAAATAATTTTTCTAATCGGTCCAGTAGTTTTTAAGTTTATTCGTTACATACAAAAATACAAATCTTTCCTGTTTATAATATTTGTATAGATTTCTCGCTGACATACGCGACCGTCATCAGCGTCGGAGGAATTCAAGCCTTTTACCTTAAACTTTGGTTTTACCATCAGTTACCATTACTTTTCTTTATTTTGTCTCTGTCAGTTTCCATCTTTAGAATGAATCTTGTTCATCCTTCCTTCGGGTACGTCGTTTGTATAGGAATTTCGATACGAAGGAAACCTAGGAAGTTGGTTGTGTTGTGTGGCGCCCCCATCCGCCTCAGAAAGCACGTACAGCCGCGGGTCCTGCGTGCGATTTCTTCCCATGTCGTGTCGGATTGCGGTCCCATCGGATTATGATACAAGTACCTGTGCCTACATAATTAATTTTCGTGGGGATTGGCCATCGTGATTGAAACTCAGTCCGGAGGATATTATAGGAGTTAATTGTGCTGCTTGAAGTGGCAACACTGGCATGACAACTGCAACTATTTTAAACGAGATTCATGAATAACGTTAAAAATGTTTTGTTTTGTTTCAGACTACCTTCGAACGATAACCGTCATGTTATGAAGTCGTAAATACATGGTGAGTGTCATTAAAAATATTTAAATTTTGATATAATCATCTTTATATGTATAATTAGGATAAGCGCACGCACATCGTGCTAGCGCGCCATTTTGCAAAATTGCGCCAAAATGACTAAAATAAAGAGTCACGTTGAGCCTCGTCGCAACCTGGGACCAATTAATCGGGTCAAAAGGTTAACCGAATACACCTACAACCCAAATGTTTGATTAACCATTGTATGGATAACCCTTTTAATATTATGGGTTAACCATTTCAATATTGCTGATTAACCAGAATGAAAGAGAAAGCACCGAGCGCGGTCTAAATCCATTAGTTTATTGTTTATTTATGATAAGATTTTATTTATCTTGCCTAGTTAGGTATTGGTCAAATCTTCCGACTGAATTTCAAATCAGTTTCCACCAACCGATTGAGCTAAAGTTTTGCGCAAAGCTTTGTGTTCTGTTGACAAAATATTTTTATGACAGACATGCATTGATCCTGCAGCCAGGGTCGCCTCCTCACGAGAGAACTCCTCAACGGTTAATAGTACAGACACGAACCTTTGTATACGCGTTTAATGTTGATAGATAAACCAAACTTTTTAATTTTAAAAAGCTTGTGTTTTAAAGAACTTTATTTTATTTTATGTAAAAAATGAACTCTGATGAGCATGAACCAGTTATTAAAGGCTGATAGGTAATATCCACATACCCTCAAAAAAAAATGGCCCGATTTAAAACATTAGACAACCAGCCCTACCAAGAGGTATCGTGTTACCAAGTACTCATTTACTCAACAAAGTTGGGAACAGACTATAGATGATAATGACGCCACGTGCTTAGATCATTGATTGCAAATAGATGTAGGTATACGAGTATGCGCAGCAGTTGCGCATACGACTTTATGAGCTAATAACTTCTTTAGTTAATGATAGAGCACACACAAGCGCTTCATTATGAAAGATGATGCCATCTTTTGTCCACTACGTCAACGCAAAAAGTTTTTAAGAGCAGTGGTGATGAAATAAATTACACAAAGTAATGCGGGTTTGACGCAGAATGTGCACTTCGCAAAATGTGCATTTCGCAAAATGTGCACTTCGCAAAATGTGCATTACGCAAAATGTGCACTTCCCAAAGTGAGCACTACAAAAATAAAATCCGTTTGCCTACTACATTTTTTTTAAATTATTTTGCACGATTTTTAGCTTGATCCCATTTAATTGATGTAGAATTGGCATGATTGATCATATAGTAGGCAAACGGTTTTTACTTTTGTAGTGCTTATTTTGAGAAGTGCACATTTTGAGAAGTGCACATTTTGCGAAATGCACAATTTGCGAATTGCACATTTTGCGTCAAGTGCACATTTTGCGTTGTGGACATTCTGCGTCAAACCCAGTAATGCGCCTGGGTTCGAACCCACGACTTACTGTTCGTAAGTCGGGGCCACCACTTCTGGGCCACCGCTGCTTTCATAAAGATAGCGACTAACTAAAATGATCCTACTTAAAACTATTTAATACAAAGCTCACTCTCATGTTGAAAGACCCTCTGTCCTCTGTTATCTAAAGTCAATGCACCAGCTAACGGTATCACAGCAATTATTATCTTAATTCAATTATTTAATTGAATTTAGTTAAAGAAGTTGAGATAAAAAGGTCACGACATTTTCAATTAAATCTTTGAGAGGTCGTTGACTTATCTCGGGAGAAGAGATTAATTACTTACTGCTAATCTTAGGTCGAAAAGGGTAAACTGGACCCTATTTATTTATTTACTTTATTGGGGAACTAGCTGATGCACGCGGCTTCGCCCGCTTGGATATCGTTTATCGCAACCAAAACTAAATCTCCCAGACGGCTTATTTTTTCCGACAACTCCAACAAATATCATTATATTTTAGCCAATGTATACAAAAACTTGGCAAATTATTTATACTAAAACCTTCCTAGAGAACCTACCTAACCATTGGTGAAAACATCATGAAAAACGGTGCAGTAGTTTTTGAGTTTATCGCGAACAGACAGACAGACAGACGCGGCGGAGGACTTTGTTTTATAATACGTAGTGGTGGAGAAGGAACCGTCAAGTTCTTCATCCCTTATAGAAAAGGGAGGATCCTCAAACCAACGGAGTACAAAAAGTACCATAGCGCCATCTATGACAAATTAAGAACTAACGAGAGATCTGTGCAGCAGCGCCGGATTTAGGGCAGAGCAACAGGGGGGCACTTGCCCCGGGCCTCCACAAGGAAGGGGCCTCCAGTCAGGATTATACTGGATTAGACATGTGAAGGACAATTTATTTGTTCTGTTCTAAGCCTTATAATAATAGGTCTGTCCGTTTGCTAGGTGTATCCGATCCGGCGTTTGTTACTTGGTACCTTTGTCATACGTGCGTCAAGTTGTCAACAGCCAAAACGTTTTTATACATAAAAAAAAATACATCTTTGTGTCCATGACCAGGTTCATGGTCCGAGACACCACACGAGAGGTTGTACGGTTAAGTCTACGTTTTGTCTGTTCCAAAACAAAATCGGCGTCCACTTCTTGATTGCCACAGGGCCCCCACATCTTTAAATCCGGCCCTGTGTGCAGGTGGCTACATACTGAGGCGGTGAGGCCCTACTTCCTAACGCTTCGTCCGTATATTCGGATCTATCCGTCTCTCTCACTCGCACTCATTTGCAGACGTGCGCGAGAGAGACGGATAGATCCGAATATACGGACGAAGCGTTAGAGTTGGGCCCCTTGGTCGGGTATTATTTGAGTTCATCGACACGCAAAGAAGAAGAATGAAGAACTAATATTAATATTCTGAAGTTATTCGTGTCCGTGATTAAGACTATAATGGGGGTTAAAGTCCCCTTAACGAAGCCGAAAGGCCTCCCCGTAGTTGCGATCATTTTTTTTGTTCAGTTCTAGAACCATACCTTCTAGTTACGGAGTTATTGGGGGTCAAACTTCCAACTTTTTCACATTTTTTTTAATACAAAGTTTTTATGTTATACCTACAATCCAACCAGCGCCGGGCACTAGCTGCTCGGCAGTTTGCTGAACCAGGGCCTATTTGGCGTAGCCGTGAGGCACACAATATTATTTCTCTTCTGTTTCTTCTCTTCTCTTGTTTCTCTTCTGTTTCTCTTGTGTGGTTTTTTTATAGTGTACTTACCTTGTTTTAAGTTTCTTATTTTTTATTTTACTCTTATTTTTTGTGTGCACTTGCGGCTAAAGCCAAATAAATACGTTTTCTTTCTTACATTTATTTAATGTTATTTATTTTAAATATCGTCACGATCCCCATTCTATTCAATCCATCCATCAGCACAATGTTTTGAGTGCGTTACATTGATTCCTACCGTAAAACGTGTTTTATCCCCGAAAAAAAAAAAGTCGTTTCTCAGCAATAATTTTTGCGTATAATTACTAATAGTTTGATGTAACTAAGTACAGAATACTCGGTTGACGACTTCGTAAAGGGTCCGAAGTAGAAACAAAACTAGTTCGGTAGCAGGTAGCTGTAATTTCTGTCTACCACCATATCGAAAAATGCTTGAGTATGTTTAAAATTAAATGTCTTTGACTAGCACCGAGAGAAGAATGTTTGTACTCATACACTGCATTGTTGACATCCTCTGCTGATAACGACATATTCACTGATAAGCAATCCATTTTAATTACAGACTCGACCATTGTTTTGTTGTAAATTGACGATATAACCTTCATATTGTTGGCTATGGCATTTGCAGCCAATGGGTTATGCGTTGCTAATTGTTGTTCGAAAGGGATATGCATGTGATCAAGTTGACACATGCGAAACGGGTGTGGCTATCTGAATGTTTTGTAAACAAAATCATTATGGTACGTTTTGGAGGAATGATTTTTGCATTACAATAGGCATGACGACAGTATCAAAAATTTGCAAATCTATTTAGTCCGTCAGTTAAGAGTATTGGAAATTAATGGATACGTATTTTTTGTTTTTGTAAATCAATGAATATTGACAAAGATAAAAAGCATCAAAACTCGGGAGTGGGGGCCCGTGACGGCAGAACTAGCAAAAAATTATACCTAGGCGTGACGTATTGAGAATTTTAAAAGCGTCATATCTCCGTCAATTTGGGTTTACGTAACAAAAGAAAAAACACGGGTCAAATATTTTTTGATTATCTAACTGACGGACTAATTAGATTTTTTTTGTCGTCTCGCCTAATATGACAGTCTGTTGTAACGGCTTGTAAATTCATCATCATTATTTCAGCCGAAAGTCGTCCACAGCTGGACACAGGCCTCCCCCATGGGACTGTGTCCACGAGCGATAGAATCGCGGCGACATTATCGTCGTGCCACGTGATTCTCTCGCTCGTGGAGACGGCCCCTGAGTGTCGCTACATGTCCCGGTCCCGTGCGTCTTGCATCCAGCGGGTCCCCGCAACCTTCACCAGGTCATCGGTAGTGGGTAGACCTTGTAAATTAGAAAGTAGTAAAAGTGGCTTTCAATTAAAGTCCTGGACTTTACGTCGGTGTCCCTTCCAACCTGTATACGTGCCTTGTTTTATATAAGATATAGGTATACACATTCAGTTACTCTTTTTCATCAGTTTACCTCTAGCCAACCTATTACCATAAAACACTGAAAATGTTTATTCAGTTTTCATTTAAGTTTATACAGCTGTTTACGAATAGTCTTGATATTCGGAACTCAGACATTTTGACAACTATTCGCGTGGGTGAGTCTGTCTCGTGTTTTCACATGCGTTAAGATGTATGAATGTTTTTCAACATTCAAGCTGAAACGAGATGATTTTAGCATTTATTTTACAGTTATGTTTAATTGCTTCACATCAACTGTCTAGCTTTTTCCCAACTATGTTGGGGTCGGCTTCCAGTCTAACCCGATGCAGCTGAATACCAGTATTTAACATGGAGCGACTACCTATCTGACCTCTTCAACCCAGTCACAGCGCAATGCCATGGTGTTTCGTATTACCCAATCAATGACTGGGTCCTACGGACTTCAGTTTGTTTTCAGTCTACCCCATAATGACTAATAGTGAGACGATTCTCACACGCACTGCTCATCCGCGCGGACAAGCGTTGAGCGCCGCTCATCCGCGCGGTCGGGCGGTGTACGTGCGTTAGGTTAGCCATCAATGGATTTCGTACGACCCAATGCGTCGTGGGATCCGCTACACCGCCGCCCGACCGCGCGGTTGAGCGGTGTCGAGTGTGAATCGCCGTAAATCTCACAAGTAGATACAGAATTTTCCCAATCAACCTTGAACCTAATGGTTTAGCGATAAAGTTGAAAATTTATTAAGTAAAGAAATTCGACAGATTGTAGTAGCTTGTCTGCTGTACTAGTCGTTTTATGATAGTGAGAAAGTATATCTAACATAAAGTTTAATAATAAATAGATTATATGAACTGTCACATTGACCTTGTCGAGCTCACGTGTGCATCCATGCATTGGCAAGCATGTTTTGAATAAAAAAAAAACGTGGGTGTTTTTTTTAATGATGATAATGGCAACCCCCGGCTTACTATGGCTAAGTTTAGACATCGTTATCTTGTTGTCATTGACTTCTGTTGGGGAATAGGGTATTTTACTCTATAAGAAATATATTCTAAAAATATATTATTGAGATAGCTTGGGCAAAAAGCAGTCGGAAAACGTTAGTTTTAGTTCTTAAAATAGCAAACTAAATTTTAAAATGTAATTCAAGGGTTTAAGCTTTTTTAATCTGTTTCATAACACTATTATAGTAGTCGCCATGTTGTTACGTCATACGGCTATGTAAACTTAGAAGTGTCAACTGTCAACTTCAAATATCACTGCATTTGTTTACACAGCCAACTGACGTCATGACCAGAGCAATATATTATATTATTATCGTTTATTTCAGGCATTAATCCATATAACTTACTTTACATAATTATTAGGTACATAGACTACATTAAAAAAAAGAAAAAGAAATGGCGTCCACTGCGCCCAGCGTTTTCGTCAAATTACGTGCGAAATTTGAAAATGAAAAAAATTTAAAAAGCATTTTTATGGCACCTAACGACGCCAGCAGTGTGCGCGAATTAAGGAGCAGCATAATAACTCGTTAATTGAGTACTAGCGTGTCTGATGTCTTTGGTTAGGAAGCGGTTACACAGTACAGTAGGTACTAGTATTTCAATCGCGGTCCGTCATCTCCTTTCTCCAACTCGTAGGTAACCTATATAACTAGGCTTTAGGTTTCCTCCAGGGCACGCTTCTTCACTCGGTCTTGGGTCTCCCGTACCTATTCAACTCTTGCCTGCTACTGTAAATAGTTCGTCGGTCCACCTGGCTCGGCTCCTATGACCAAGGGGCCTAAACTGACCACTTTAACAGAATCTTATTAGGATCAAAGTAACAATGCTATGCCATTTTAAAAATATTAACGTGATTCATATTTATCCTATTATCATCGTCTTATCAGGCCGGAATCACACACTCCTGGGTATAGAACTCCCATTTTATTCTGCCAAAAGCCGTGAAACGCCTGAGCATAAACGCATGCGCGTGCCTTCCAAACCAAGCAACAATGTCACCTGCCATTTTATCAGATATTTGTGTCGTTTGGCGTACAGGCCACGCGCCACACTTACCAGTTCTGTGCCTCCTTTATCCAGGTGTTTCCCGCAACTTTATCCTGTAAAGCGATCATTTTAGGTCCTTAGTTCTGGGTCGACACTAACACATTAGTTCACACGTTACTTTTGAATAGCGTCGAACGATGGTCGTATGTCTTTTGTAGTTTTAAGTGACTCAATCGTTCTTATTTCGGTACAATTGTCGATCAATTCAATCAATTGACCTTTCCAATGGTGCATCAACGCATTCGAGAAACGCTCATATTTTCAAGTCTCGGTGCAAGCAACAATGTAGGGTGTAAACGAACCCTTCACGAATCCGTCAACCAAGCATTCTGTACATCAAACTAAGTAACTTTACGCAAAAAATATTGCTGGGAAACGATTTTTTTTTTGGGGTGTTTAATCACGTTTTACAGTAAAACTCAAAGTAACGCACTCAAAAAATTGTGCTGATGGACGCATTTAATAGTAAACGGGTTATGGAGGTATTTAAAATAAAATTATAACCTTAAAAACGAGTATTTGAAAAAAAAAGTTGTGAAAAAGTTGGAACTTTGACCTCCAATATCTCCGTAACTGGAAGGTTCCCAGGTATGGTCCGAAACAAAAAAAAGATCGCAATGACGGGGAGAATAAGTGCCTTTCGGCTTCGTTAGGGGTCTATTTACAATCTTTATGTAGCACTTTAGTCTATATCTAAGATAACCCTACACGCCCAGGAACGTTTGTGCGCAAACAAACGTAAAACCAAGAAGTGGAATTCCCTGCCAGCGTCACTGTTCCCAAGTTCATATGAACCAAATCTATTTAAGTCGCGAGTTGATAGGCTTCTCTTGAGTTAGGTCTTTCTATCGTCGACCTCATCTCTGTACCCAGGACAAGATTGTGGTCAAGTATAGAGCCATCTATACTGATATTATTAAGAAGAAAGATTTGTATTTTTGTATGTTTGTAATGAATAAACTGCAAAACTACTGGACCGATTCCAAAAATTCTTTCACCATTAGAATGCTACATTATCCCTGAGTAACATAGACACCCGTGCGAAGCTGGGACGGGTCGCTAGTTTAATATAAAAGGCCGCACCGCCCGAACTGGGTCAGAAGTTCGATCAATCCTTTTATCAATTCTTTATGGAAAAAACTGGTAAGTATTTATAGACGCTTTGCGTTACCTGGGCTTAGATTTTTTTTACTGGCCCATGCTTGCTTTCCTAGAGCTCTGGTCCCGCATTACTTCTAACCAGCCCTTGCGGCCCATGCACACTGATGGGACTGGTGATGGTGACAATACATTTTTATGACAGACATGACTTGATCCTGTAGTCAGGACTGCCTCCTCACGAGAGAACTCCTCAACGGTTAATAGCACAGACACGAAACTTAGTATACACGTTGAATAGAATAGAATAGAATTTTTATTTTGCAAATATGGGTAATACAATATAGTTGTTATGACTTATCAATGTTGATAGATAAACCTAAGTTCATTTTAAAACGAGCTTGTTTAAAAAGTACGTTTTTTTCTACTAATGATTTTGACTAAAACCCCCGGATATACAGGGTGGATGTGTTTCTTTTTAAAAATAATATATAATTTGATTAAATTTCGCTATCTCCAGTATTTCGAGTACTTTCTTGAAAAATTCCACCCTGTTTATGATGCTCTCTCTGTGCTAAAACCAAAGAAAACAAAAGAAGAATAGAGTTAATTTAAAAATCGAACAGAACGTCTACACGTGGATAGACAGACGACGCACGCGCACGTATTTAACCCGTGACCATTCTATTTTGAAAGTCAAATATATTTGTGTAGACTCAGCTCTACCATTCTTTTTGAGAGAGTCATTGAACTTGGTCTGTTTTGGTTTTAGCTGTGAACACTTCGGTAGGTTTTAAAAGAGGAGCTCGTGGCAAAATAATAACCGCTTGAGGTCGATCCTTAGGTTAAGCAGCGCTTGCCCAGGTTGGCCCGTGGATGGGTGACCGGCCATTGCATTCCGAGTTTTCTCCGTGCCTCGGAAATCATTTGAAGTCGTTGGTCCCGGCTGTCAATTTTAGATCTTTGACAGTCGTTACAGGTAGTAAGTGGCCCGAAAGTCTGACAACCACATAGCAAGTACTAACTTGATTGTGGAGGTCAGATAGACAGTTGCTCCATGTAAAATACTGGTATTCTAGTATATAATAATACTGCATCCGGTTAGACTGGAAGGAAGTCGACCCCAACATAGTTGGGAAAAGGCTACACAGATGTTGACAGAATTCTGGTCAGTCAGTCCGGAGTCATTATCACACTGACTTGCTACTAATATTTGTTTTAATTTTATGTTCAAGAAAAAAAAAATATCATTCAGAGCACACTTGTAATGAAAACAGCTGTTTCCGACGTTAAGGAATAAACCGCAAACTTTTCATCATTCGAAGATTTTCCTGGACTTTCGCCAAACACGAAAAACTAGTTACAACTAGCAAAAATTCTTTTAAAATGAAATGTCATGATGACATAAGCAAGCATCAAGACCTACGCATGAAACTTGAAATAAAGCTGGTTCCCAGTTTCATTTTAAATAAAAAAAAGGTTATTAAAAAATTGGAACTTTGACATCCAAGATCTCCAAAATTAGAAGGTTCCAAGGTAGGTATGTATGGCCCAGGACAAAAACAAAACAATCGGGGCAATCTTTGGGGACTGCCGATAGAAGTGAAAAAAAAAAGTAGGTACACAGGCCTCTCCCCAGTCATAGCATTATGTGGTGCTACGCCGCCGGAGTAGCGGATCGCCTACGAGTGCTACGAAGCGTGACCGCACGTTACGTGTTACGTCAAGTGACGATGAGTTCAATGTTTTTCCTTCACCCAAAAAGTGCTCAACGCGCCTAAAGAAGTTTTCACTTTAAAAATCGCAATGACGGTGAAAACAAGTGGCATTCGGCTTCGTTAAGGGTGTTTTTATTTTACACACAGTCATGGGCGCCGGCAGAATTTTTTTCAGGGAGGTGCACCTTCAATTTCATGAAAACAGCTCGAATTTTTTTTTTCATTCCGACTCGGATATGTTAGATTCAAGGTAACTTGGCCGATGTATCCAGAGAAGCCCATCAATTGAAAAAAGTAGGATTCGAAAAGCGAGCGTAGCGAGCTTGAAAATTTTATCATACACCCACCTCGAATCTGATATGTTTTCTTTTGTCCTTTAATAAAGAAATACGCCTAATTCTGCCTAAAGGACATAAGATGTCTAAGCACACTCGTATATTTTCGGATAAATTAAGTCAATTTTGTTAATACACTCAGAAAGCAAACTAGGAGTAGTTTCTGGTTCAAATGCATTGGTTTTTCTACGTATTTTTTTTTCTGTTAGGGGGGTGCAAGTGTACCCTGCTACCGGCGCGGCCCCCTCCACAAAGTGGAAAATAACTTTACTTTCGAAAGTCGATGGCTTGTTTGTTTCATTGACTTTTTTAATTCTCAGTGGTCACTAAATAAAATGCAGTATCTATCTCGGCCGTCGAGTTAAGCACCACGCTAGCGAAGAAACGTGTCGAGTGGCTAGCAACGACAATGCTTGACCGAGCGTAGTACAAACATGATTGCGAGTTGTGTTGATTGTAAACTACAGCAACAACACTTTCACTCTTGCTAAGTAATTTACAAGTACCTACCTACCAATAGCTATAGAGAAACTATTGGTAAATACTTGGCAGTACCTGTAAATGCTATAAAAGATGTGAAAGATTGGATGTCTCAGAAAATTAAGTATTTGTTGACGTTGTGAGGGACTATACTTAAATGAAATTTTGACGTTCAAAAAATGCCGATTTAAATCTTATTTGCATGAATGTTTTTTTTTCGGTACTGAATTTGGCAAGCTCCTTCTCGTGGCTAAATAATCCTCCATCCATAAGAAAGCACGATTTGCCATTCCGGTTCCGGCTGTCAATTGTACATCTCTGACAGTCTTTACAGGTAGACAGTGTTGTCGATTCTGTTGTGTACAAACTAAACTTAAAATAGGCTATTGCTATCTTTTACTAAAAGGCAGTGCGAGAAAAGGACCGCTATAGCTATGAACTAAGATATGTCAAACTAGTTTATGCCTTGCGCTTCACTGTGTTTTTAGTCGACATGTTTTTACGTGCACCCTTCATTTGTATGGAAATATTAGTTCCAACTAAATTTAACAGCTCTAAATTACGTCCGTCTCTTTCTCGTTTTATTAGAGAGAAACAGATAGCAATAGCCTAAATTAAGTTTAGTTTGTGCACAACAGAATCGACACCAATGGCCTATAAGTCTGACAACTAGTCTTACCAATCGTATCGTATTACCCAATTCTAATTGGGTTGTGGAGGTCAGATAGGTAGTCACTCCATGTAACATACTATTGTATTCAGCTGCATCCGGTAAGACTGGAAACTGACCCCAACGCGGTTGGGAAAAGGCTAGGCAGATGATGATTTTTGCAAGGAGTGAACCAGTAACCGAAAAGCAAAACAGGGAGAGAGTAGAGGTTTCTTCATGCTATATTGAATTCAAACGGTTTTACTATTGACCCTTTTTTGCTTATGACAGCAAACATGCTAGATATAAAGGGTGTAAAACACCTCTTAACGAAGCCGAAAGGCACTTGTTCTCCCCGTCATTGCGATCATTTTTTTGTTCTAGACCATACCTGGGAACCTTCTAGTTACGGAGATATTGTGGGTCAAAGTTCCAACTTTTTGACAAGTTTTTTTTTTTTAATTCAAGTTTCTAATGTAAGATTTTTACTTTAAACACCTCCACGACCCCCGTACTATTCAATCCATCCATCAGTACAATGTTTTGAGTGCGTTACATTGAGTTCTAGCACGAAACATGATTTTTCACTCCAAAAAAAAAGTCCCAGCAATATTTTTTGCGTAAAGTTACTTAGTTTGATGTACAGAATGCTTGGTTAACGGTTTCGTGATGAGGTCTTTTACACCCTGTATATACCTATTGATGTGCCAATCAGTAGCAGAAACTAAATTCCTACGTAATCGTTTTTTAAATCAATTCTGTAGGCCCAGAGGCCTTTAATAATTTTAATAGTTGTTAAAATCAACCTTAATTTCGACAAGTTATAGCTTATTCTTGCATGTAAATTGATACTGTACGAGTACATTGTGCGCTGTTCTATAGAATACAGTAGTGATTTGAAGTTATAACTGCGTTACTGTAAGATCCCTTTTGGAATGCCAAATCGAATAATGGTTATAGCCAGACGATTTTGACACTTCCATGCATGTTTCAAGGTTTATTTTTCATTGCTAAGGGCTTAAATTTGGCTCAATGTGTGTCAATAAGCCTTCTGTTAAGGGCGCATAAATCATATTTTGGTAGCTATAAGGGCTTGGTCCGACTGCAAGCGGAGTTATTACATGTCTTAAAATATTATTTAGTTCCAGCTGTTGCCCGCGACATTCGTCCGCGTGAAATTTTTATAAAAATATTTCTTTTGTCTTGGTGAATGCTCCAACCAGCCCGCGAAATGAATTAATGAAAAATGACTTCAAAGTCATTCCTGCACCTTTATGAACTTGGAGGGTTGTATTGATTATGTTGATGATTATAATTCTGTAACTACATACGTCTTACAGCCGCGAATCATATTCTAATCAACATGCAACCTAGCACTGGCCTGCAAATTGCGAAAAACATGAAGAAAGTTAGAAAATTAGTAAGAAAATTTCAATTTTGCGGGCTGGTTGGAGCATTCACCTTAAATCAATGTTACTCCTGATAACATCCGCTATCTGCCAGTAAAAGTCCCGTGAAAATAGGTCCAACCGTTTCACAGATTAGCCGGAACAGACAGACAGATAGATGGACAGAGGCAAAAATTAAACAAAAAAATATATTTTTTTTGTTCCAAGTTCCGTAAAATTATACTTTCAGATGCGTTCAGTAAGAAGCTGTTTTGAAGAATTTTGAATTTACAAACAGACCATCAATTGTATTTATTGAGAAAAATTGATCCCGAAAACAAAATTCAAGTAGGTTAATCACCTGTTGGTCTCGCTAGACACCATTTGTCTTCATTATTTTAAATTCATAATAGCCGTATAGTGTTTGTATATACAATTGACAGCTTTTAACAATGTTATTGATGTTGACAAATGAAAATCGACCTCAAACCGGATGAAGTATGGGTATTTTATTGACATGTAAAAAGAGATCACAGTGAAGAAGGATATCAATTGATTCAGGTTATCAAATATTCTGGAACGGATGGGGAAGGAGGCTGCTAAAAAAATAAATAAAGCGCGTTCCAAATATAATAATAACAATAAATATCGCTGGACATGAACACACAGCGCCATCTAGTGCCACATAAAGCAACGAGGCTTGTGTCGTCGACACCAGATAGTTGATATACTACATAGATACTTTTTGTTTGTAAATACTTATTATACATATAAACATCCATGACTCAGAAACAAATGTCCATGCTCATCACACAAATATTTGCTCCAACCGGGACTCGAACCCGGGACCCTAAGAACGTAAGGCAGCCTCACCACCACTACGCTATTCGGGTCGTCAAATGTACAATGCAAATCTTTTAATCAAAACACACTTTATATGCATAGCTTTTTCCTAATCACCTATGATGGGGTCAGATTCAAGTCTAACCGGATGTTTAACATAGAGCGTCCGCCTATCTGACCTCCACAACCAAGTTAGTACTAGGTAATACGATACCCTTTGGTAAGACTGGTTGTCCGACTTTCGGGCCACTGATCAATGATCTACTATTGATAGCCTCGACCAACGGAGGAAACTCGGTATGTAATGGATGGTCACCCATTCACGAACCAACCCAGACAAGCGCGGCTTATCCTGAAGATTGGACCACACCAGGGTAACCAAATGACTTATCCTTTTGCTTGTTATTTTAACCGTATCTGTGTGAGAAGTACCCAATTTATTTATTTATTGTTTACATGTACAATGTCATGTATCCCCGCTTACAGTAACACCTCGCCTTATAGACCGGTCGCTAAGCCCTCAGCATGTTTATCTGAGGCAATACATTACTTTATGATAAATAGTCGTATGTACTTGAAATATCTGGTATGCAACGAGTTGGTTGATAGATTATGCCTCTGTTTGAAACGGTAAACGAATTAAGAAAAATGCTTTTTGACCTTTTTTAACCACGTTTTCTATGGGGAATAACGCCTAGCTGAAGAAATTTTGTTATTTGATTATCTTGAACTAGCCGTTGCCCGCAGTTTTGCTCGCGCTATTGTCTTAAATTATCCCACGGGAACGTTTTACTAGCTTACGACACTTGGAGCCTCTGGGCTCTGTCCCAGCAAATAGACTCCACAATGTACCTCTACCCCATTCATTGCTTAAACAGGTAGATAAGCACCAGATTTACGAATGGGAGTGAGATGGCTGTAAGGTAGGCTGGCGGTAAGTTGCTTGTACTACACCTGATCAAAGGCCTCCCCCCATTCCTTCCACATTTCTCAATGCTGCGCCTCTTCTTGCCCTTCGAGAAAGCTATCCAAGACATCCCGCTATCTTCTGCTCTCCGTCTAGCTGTTTCAGGGCTCCAGCTTTGCGATATGCGGGCCCACAGCTTTGCCTGCTTCCGGCAGACATGAATGAATGAATGAATGAATTTATTTAACTTCAAAAATCTTACAACTAAGTACAATGCCCCACAAAACTGCTTACGCAGTTTAACTGTGAGATCGATGAGTCTCTTTACAATAATCTTAAATAATACTAAGGCACATCTATAACTTATACAAAATAAATATTCTTAATACCTACAAAGTTACATATTGTCTAATAAATATGTTTTTAATTTGCGTGCGAATTTAACTTTATTATCTTCTTGTCTGATGTCAGCAGGCAGAGTGTTCAATAAATAGGGTACGCGTTTTTTTAAAGTTCTGTCACCATAGTAATTACTAACTCTGGGTACATCGTATTTACCTGCTGTCATCGACCTGGTAGTATACTTATTAGAGACTAGTGAGTTACTATCCCGACTGCCATGGTTGTTAACTAATAATAAGTATTTATGTTTAAGGCTAACTGGTAAAATTTTACATATTTTGAATAAACTACTATAGTCTCCTTTGCAACTGTTTGCAAAGCCGTGCAGACATAGCCTGCCCAGTCTCATTTTAGTTTGGTAGCTCTAGAGAGCTACGTCAGCAATTTGAGTTCTGGAGCGCAGTGTGGTGTTCCTTATTCGATCAGATAGTTGAATGTAAGTAAGCTGCACTCCATTGCCTGTTGGCAAACCTTGCAGAAATTACTGACGGAAATATCCAATGACACTATCTGCTGTAAATTTCCTCTCTCTATCGAAACGGATGTCTCGTACAAACAATGCTCCTTATTGATCAGCATTTATCAATAGTGACATCACTGACAACGATATATTGATCTTTGATCAAGCCTGATTGTGAGTTATTAGCTATCACTTATAAGCGTAAATTGTAAGTTCATTTGTTTGTCCTTGTCACCGACTGTCTGGTCTTTGGACTCGGGGATGTTTGTGTGAGGAATATATGGATATTTTCTTAGTGCCGATGATAGAACGAGAATAGCTTGTGAACGAATATAGCACATTTTAATATAAGTGGGGAACTTTGTTATTGCAGTCGAGCCGGAATTCACACCCGAGCCGCAGTCGAGGTTGTTATGGGGTCGAGAACTGCAATAAAATCTTCGGGGAAGAGCAAGCATGTTATATTGTTTTAATTTAGAAAATTCGCCGCTACAAATTTTTTGTCATTATCTGACCTTCTGTTAGCTTCGCAACTTCGCATTGCGATATCTCGCGACTCAGTACCATTTCCGATTTGCACATTCAAAATACCCGTCGGTCATGTCACGTAGCACGCTTATCAAGTCTAAATACGTTTAATTGGTAGTTAGTACTCATTTAAATGTTTATTTTCGCCACCATACGACACGATATGGCTACAAGGGCTGCAGATATGATACCCCACGTTAATCAACTGAATATCACGACCCATGTAAAGCTAACATAACACCCCTTGGTGAGACTAGTTGCTAGAATTTTCGACATCGGACTAACCGTAAAGACTAGTACAGTGGATCAATACAGAGTTCCTCCAGATCTTTCACAGTTAAATAAATAATTTTATGAAGATTTTTTATAACAACATACAGGATGTAAAAGACCTCATCACGAAGCCGTCAACCAAGCATTCTGTACATCAAACTATGTAAGTTTACGCAAAAATTATTGCTGGGAAATTGTGCTGATGGATGGATTGAATAGTACGGGGGTCGTGAGGTGTTTAAAGTAAAAATCTTACATTAAAAACTTGTATCTAAAAAAAACTTGTCAAAAAATTGGAAGTTTGACCCCCAATATCTCCGTAACTAGAAGGTTCCCAGGTATGGTGTAGAACAAAAAAATGATCGCAATGACGAGGAGAACAAGTATCTTTCGGCTTCGTTAAGAGGTGTTTTACACCCTTTATTTTAATGTAAACAAGCGAGACGCCTCTTAATCTTTCAAAATTAAGATTAAGCGATGTGTGTTTAACCAAAATTAATGTAGTGTTTTTTTAAATAAAAAGTTTTAATTCTTTTTTTTTTTTAGGAACTACGACCCGAATGGCGTAGCGGTAGTGATGCTGCCTTACGTTCTAAGGGTCCCGGGTTCGATTCCCGGTTGGAGCAAATGTTTGTGTGATGAGCATGGACATTTGTTTCCAAGTCATGGATGTTTATATGTATAATAAGTATGTATTTACAAACAAAAAAGCATCTATGTAGTTTATCAACTATCTAGTGTACACGACACAAGCCTCGTTGCTTAGTGTGGCACTAGATGGCGCTGTGTGTTAATATCCAGCAATATTTATTTATTTATTTTATTTAAAGACTAGGAACAGACACTCAAGCATTTAGACTTTTTTTGAACAGCCTAAACTGTCCCTCTGCTGGGCAATGTCCTTCCAGGAACTCTTGGATCTTATTTAGAATCTGTATTTGAAAATCTTCTGCAAGCACATCGTCTTCTTTTCCTGCCCTTCCTTGTCTCATGTTATTTGGGGTCGGCGCAATACGTTTTTTACCTGACTGCGCCAGAAGGAGGGTTATGTTTTTTGAGAGTATAATAATAATTCTATAATAATTCTTTATTTAACCAAAAGCCATCATAATTATAACAAGAACCGAAAACTAAGAGCATATAAGTATGTATGTTTAATTGTTTGGTACGCTCTGTGGCCTGAACGGCTCGATGGACTTTAGCTTGAGAGGTATCGTTAGATTCGTATTTACTGTGAGAGTGACACTGGGTATAAAAAAAAAAAAAAACAAAATGGCGCATTTTTGGTGCCAAATTCAAATGTTTGGCAAACTCTGCAGCCTGAACGGCTCGATAATGGGTTCATAATGAGGATTTTAAAAAAATATCTTAGTAACTAAAAAGTTTAAAATAAAAAAAACCTGACTGCGTAACCCATTAAATAATCTAGACTAAAATCATTACATCCAATATGGGTCCCGACTGTTGCAGTCAATATGTCCTGTTTCCTGAACTTGTTTTATTCTTTTCAGTTTTTATTTAAAGTTAAGTTTAGCATTAGTTAATTTTTAGTTTTTTTCTTTCATTCTCCCCTGTTCCATTCGCCACGCTATCATTTACTCCTTTTTCCTTCCATTCCTCACACAATGGGGGCTACCGTTTTTGAGCTCACCAGATGGCGCACTGTCGAGTAAGGTCCTGTCAATAATTCTATATAATACCTTAGAGTACCAATAACTTCATAGAAAAGTTTATTTTATTATGTATAACAACATAGTGTAAGCTTTAGATACATATTTACAATATTCTTCCTAAAATTAGCAAGCATGAAACATGTAAAAATCATTCTACCTCCAAGTACTAACAAATACTTATGATCCTAAGTTGCTACTTAAAATCTTCAAGTTCTAATTAATCAGGAATGGCTCAGTCTAGAACACAATCATGAGTATTAGTATAAATACGTGATAATAAAGCACACAACGCGCGACCACTATTACATCTGACATTTCGGAAGACCTTAGTCTACACAAGCGCCTCTAGCGGCAAATTCACACGTGATAGCCGTCATTCATCCATCGTTTCTTTGGTCTTCCTCTCCCTCTGGGTCCATCAACAATTTCCCGGAAGCACAATGAATCTTTAACACAAAATCTAGAAATACAATCTCCCAGACACACAACAGACGATCCTTATCGCTTCTATATTGGGGCGACAACCCCGGCAACCGGGATAGGGTTATCATTTGACAACTAACTTATGTAGCTATCTGTCTACTGATAAAATTCACGTGGGGTGTCATGCTGCAGCTTTGCGCAGGCGTATGTACCTAAAACAAATTTTAATGATCACTAAGTAAGTTTTCTTGATAAGCAAGCTCTGTGACCCTCGGGATTTTCTGTTCTTTTTTTATTCGTGAAGTAGGAAATTATACGAGTAGTGAGATTTAGTACTCCCTAATATAGTTATAGAGAAACTAGCGACCCGACCCGGCTTCGCACGGGTGCAATGTAACATATACATATAAATCTTCCTCTGGAATCACTCTATCTATTGCTGAAAACTAAATTAAAATCCGTCGCGTAGTTTAAAATATCTAAGCGTACAGACAGCGGGAGTGACTTTGTTTTATACTATGTAAAGATTAGATTTTGCTCGCGACTCCGATCGTGTTTATTTCGAATTTAACTATCAATTCGGGTTGTACTCTGTTTGTAATAATATAATTTAATCATGATTGGAAAGACACGTGGCGCCATCTATTATCTTAAGAACGTTATTGTAGTATTCCTCGGGAACAGTACTTTTTTAGGGCCCATAGGGTAAAAACGGGACCCTATTACTAAGACTTTAATGACCGTCCGTCTGTCTGTCACCAGGCTGTATCTCATGAACCGTGATAGCTAGACAGTTGAAAATGTTCACAGATGATGTATTTCTGTTGCCGCTATAACAAAAAATGCTAAAAACAGAATAAAATTATTATTTAAGGCGGGCTCCCATACAGTAAACGACATGTTTTAGCTGTTTTATGCTCGATATTAATAACGGCAACACGTAGACGCTTGAAATATTCACAAAATATTTAGTTGTAAATATTAAAATGAAATAAATATTTAAGGGGGGCTCCCATACAACAAACGTGAGTTTTTTGCCGTTTGGTCTAATGCTGTAATAATGGTACGGGACCCCGCGAGTCCGACTCGCCCTTGGCCGGTTTTTTCGGGATGTAAGGTACTCTATGTCCGTTTCTGTACAGTTGACAACATATTATATGCAAAATTTCAGGATGATCAGTTCAGTAGTTTAGGCGTGAAAAGGTGACAAACAAACTTACTCTCGCATTTATAATATGTTAGGATTTGGAATAAGAGATAGAGATTGACATTGTAGGTAGGCCCTATCCATGTCCTCCTTTGATGCGACTAGCGACTAGAAGTGACAAATGGGCAGTAAGTACCTACCACCGCTTCGAAAGCCGCGTCGCAGAGAATCGTGGCTGGTTCTCTGTCAGGCGTTTAAAGGGGGGAGGGGGTAGAGCCGAATCTCACGAGGGAGAGGGGGGTCTCGGCAAATATGACGTTATTTTATTTCCCCATAAGAAACAGTGTACAATTGCGAGAAAACTGGGTTTAATTAGTTGAACAAGTTTCTCCATTAAAATATGGCTGAACCTGAATCCTACACAATAATAAATTTTCAAATACTTAGCCCACTTTCTCTCTCCTAATGTTGCTGTGCCCGACAGGGTCCATATTGATCTTTTATTATTTGACTACACCATCTATGTAATACATAATTATGGAATGCAATAAAGATTTGAGTGTTGAGGATTGAGTATTTTAAAATTAAACCAAGGCATTCAAGCACAGATAACGAACGATAGTGTAGTTCTGAAGTGGCGATCGCGAACCGGAAGACGTTGCGTTGGAAGGCCTCCCACTATGTGGAACGATGACCTGGTGAAGGTTATGGGGATCCGATGGATGCGAGTCGAGGTCAATGTGGCGACACATGGGGGAGGCCTATGTCCAGCAGTGTACCGATGATGATTCGTGATGACGCATTTTGAAAAATTTAGCGATATTTCACCAAGAGTGATAGCGGGGATCCCGGCTCGAAAAATCACACACACAAAATCGATTGACGTAATTAAGGTCTACCTATCTGTGTTAGAGTCAAGTTTTTCTTTCGTTCAAAACTGTAAATTAGTCACACTTCTGTTATAATAACATCACGTGCAAGATTTTCCATTGTTTGTTTAGATCAGATTACTGATTCCTTCATACGGCTTCAAGTAATGCATCTAATCGAATTACATCTAACTCGTTGCGTTCGATTTGTCTGTGATTATTGACTGCAAGACTTTTATGTCAGTTAATAGTGATCCGGTCATCCGGATCGAACATTCTGGCCGTCTTTTGGCAAACACCTAGGACCTCAAAAGCATTGTCATATAATAAAGCAAAAGCATATACATTAAAGCCCACAAATAGCCTCAATACATCAATTGGCACCAGTAATAACGTAACTAGCTAAAAGCCCAATAACGTTATGTCCGATCCAGGAATAGAGCCATGAACTCGCCGATAAACTTCAGGCCTAGCCAAGTTACAAACGTTTTGTATCGATTCTCTTTCTACAATCGTAAACGCCTCGGCGTAAGCGATTGTAGAAAGCGCTAAATTGGTAGCCAAGTTGACACGACTGAGTCGATCGCTCGTTCTCTAATGTCTGTAGAAAAAACCTACACTTTAGTCTATGGTGAGCATTCCTACCAAAGAGTTTAGCGATCAACATTGTAGAAACGATAACATTTTAGTCTATCATTTTGAACGATGTAAACTTGTCTACGAATTTTCTATTCGTTTGTGTTGATCACGTGATTAACGTTGAGATGTCATTCCCATTCATTTGAATAGTTTTCTACTAGCGTTAACGATTGTAGATTGTCAACTTGGCTAGGGGTGAAATTATCTTCTTCTTTACGATGATGATTTTCGTGTGTCGCTCCAATAGTGTTAGACCAGTACGTAGCCATATATCCACCTGTACAGCTCTAACATTTGTTTCGATTCCTCAAAATCCTGAAAGGTGCAAGTGGTTGTACAGGATGGGCAGGACGTGGTGGAGGATATCCTGCAGAGGGGCTCCATACTGGCATTATGTTTGGGATGAATCGAGGATATCTCATTTGGCCAGATTATATCTAAAGCGACCAACTGGGCCTGCAATGTGATTAACCGATTGCAATTGAGAGGTTTAAGATTTTTAACTCATGTCATGAATTTTTCAGTCGGTATTAAATCTTATTTTATTTAAAACGCTCATTATCAATAGGTTTCTTTTCAAATTAAAATACCGTTTTTCAGGAAAATAGTACGGAAAATCCTTTTTTTTATCATTACTTCATGAGCCATACGAAAGCCTCGATAAAAAAGCCCTAGAATAGTCCAGGGAAATCTCAAAAAATAACTGCGTATTATTATATTTAAAAGGTTTAAAAATAAACCCTCTCACCCAACGCCATCTATCGCCAATTTCCACGAACAACGTTCATTATCAACTTGTAAACATAGATGGCGCCTCTTGTCTGCGGTCGCATGTCCCTGAGACGTACGATACGTTTTGTATGAAATATCATAACTTTGCAGGAAGACTATCGGATGGCCTGCGGTTAGTTTGATTGTGTGCGAGATCACCTGACTACTGTATTGTTGCTAGATAGTAAAACCTCAATTTTTAGAAGTTGGTTGAAAAGAATGGGTATCAAGTGGCGCAAGACCATGACTGCTCAACCCCAGGCCCGAGGGTCCCAATATGACCCGCCAACGCGTTTGAATTGGCCCGTCTTGAGACGTCAGGTCAATAACAATATCATTACTTAACCCGGAATTGGAACCCAGGACTAGAGGCTCAGACATTATTTTATCATCAAAAATCGTTCCCTTATTCCTATACTGCCTGCCTGGGTCACCCTTGACCGTTACGACTATTTTTACTCGTAATAGTCTGTACTTTATTGAAGCGCTCGTGGCTAAATATTACCAGCCGCACGGGTCGATCTTTAAGGTACGTTTGCCAAGGTCAATCCTTGGATAGGTGACCATCATTACATACCAAGACCCCTTCGTGTCTTGAAAAGCATGTTAAGTCGTTAGTCGAAGCTGTTTTGTAAATTTTTGTGTCGTTACGGGTAGTTAGTGGCACAATATTCTGACAACCAGTCTTACCAGAGGAAATCATGCTGACGAGTTCAGATAGGCAGTCACTCCATGATAAAACTGGTATTCAGCTGCATTTGGTTAGACTGTACAACATAGTTAAAAAAAGGCTAGGCAAATGATGATGGTCTGTAAATTTTCCCAAAATTGAGAAACAACAAACTCAAACTCAAAACTCAAAGCATTTATTTCAATTAGACCATTACGGCACTTTTGAATGTCAAAATTACAAATAAAAAACAAAGCTACAGTCCCAGTCACAAGGCATAATAACTTGAGAAAGTACTGTAGTTGCCCATTCCCTAGCGTAGATCTTTATGGAGAAGAACGGGCAAGAAACTCCATGGACACTCTTTTGAATCAAAATATTGTTACAAAATCTTGGTTACATCATTAATTTGAAATTATACATTTAAGTGAGAACGATGTAGAAAGACGTGCACATTATGAGCGTCCAGAGTAGAAAAAGACAACAATTTAACAACAAACGAATTAAAATGAACCCTGGCAGCCAAGAGATGACCAGTCCCAACTGACAGCGCCCGGTCACGAACATGACGCGCGCATCGGCGCCATTCAACTCAACCATATTGAAGGGAATTAAATGACCCGACACACCCGCCACCATCAGCGAGACATTTGAGTGAGCATGACATTCTCTCAGCCACCAAGGCATATTCAAGTCAACAGAAATACGATGTATCTTTTCTGACTATGATGAAGTCTGGCTGACTTCGAGCCAACACCCACGGAATGACAGACCTAACCTATATTTATCTTCAAATATTACGCATTATCAATAACAAACAGTTGGGAATCTTAATGTTATGACGTACACACGTAATGGCGCCCGGCGGCCATTTTGATAACGTCACTTTGGCGGGAACACACATTACAAAAGTCATTTTATTTCTGTCCTTCCTATTTATAAAATACTTGTCTGTTTTAAAGAAAATGTTGGGGAAAACTCTTGATTAATTACTCATAGGACTGGAAACTTGAGGTATATTAAAATAGCCTGCTTGACTGACCATAAAAAGGTGCGTCTGGCGCACACCATGTCGTCATCCTCGAAATTATGTTCCTGACTAATCTGATCACGGATTGAGCTTCTTTTTAACCAAACAACATAGTCGTAAGTTTTACGAACTGCATTTGAGTCATGAGTACTCGAATGAAAAGACATTCTATTCTATTCTTAATCGACTAAAAAAGGAAGAACTTGTCAATTCGGCTGTATTTTTATGCTAAGCTAAAAAATCATATTTGTATATTTGCCTATTGGCCTTGTTTTGTCCTGTCTCCTGCTGGTATGGAGGGAAGTGAAACTTACGTATTTCCTACTCCTTACCTATTCCTTTCTGATTAATGTCTTTGTGGGATCCAAGACCGTTAAATTGTTTCTCTGGGACTTCGTCGAGCTTCATAGTCTCGGCGCTTTTCTGGTGGTCACCAATGTTGATTCTGGCTTTCAGAAGTTGCAGTTGTTTGGGAATAGTGTGGCGGGCTTGTCCCATTCTCATTCCTTACTTTATGAAGCTTTCGTCAACCAACTCTATCCGCATCGCAATATTAAACCAACCCACCCACCGCTAAAACCCTTCAGGGTAATTTTTAACCCACTTATCAACCAGATAAAGAGCAAAAACAATATTTATTTTAATTTTAGGTTATCACCGATCGGGGTCAGAGAAAGTTATCGATCATTTACTTGAGTGTATTGTGTTAATTACAGTTAATGTTATATTTAACTTGCTTATGTAGTGTAATCAGCTTATAATGTTTTCATTGGTGGGCTGCCAACTTCCACAGAGGAGGCCGTTGTGGTGTTTCCTCTCCATGAGAGGAAGTGAGGTCTAATCCACCACGTGGTTCTAGTGAACAGACAAAATAACACGCCAGCCTTGGTTCGAAACCAAAGCTACAACTCGTAAGGGTTCGCCTCAGCCCATCAGCACGGAATCGCACTTTTCCATGATCTTGTCCTTTTTTGTCGCTCAGAACCGTCATTTGCTAGAGCGAGAAACAAAGCATGCTGCCGACTGTATTGTCGATGCTGTCGCGTGCGATAGCATTCCCGCTGTGTTTCTCGTTCCAGCAAACGGCAGTCTGGGTGAAGGAAAGCATCTTGAGCAAACCAGCATGAATTCGAACCAAAAATTCGAAGACATGTGACATCCCGCAATTGAATTTTGCGGTTTGACACGCCTGTGCCTCGGAAAGCCTGTTCACTTTTTAGTGTTGCGTTTGATCTCTCTCAGGTCTTGTCGGATTGCCTTCCCATCAGACTATGAGGGTGAAGGCAGACAGAGTGCACCTGGGTCTGCACACACTACTTCACTACTACTATTACTTCTTCTTCCTATCGCTTTCCCACTTTAGGTGGGGTCAGCTCTCAGGCCAGCGGTTAGGACAATCTGTTCTGGGTTGGCCGGTCCGGCAGTTCTTCCTCCAATAGGAGATTCGTCATGCTAGTCCACCACGTAGCCGGAGGTCGTCTTCTGCCTCTCTTATATTCAGGTGGTTGCAATGCTTTCTTCACTACATGTTCCTCGTCTCTTCTGTCTAGGAGCTCGTGGCTAAATAATAACAGCCGCTCGGGTCGATCTTTAGGTTAAGCCATGCTTGCCTAGGTTGGTCTGTGGATGGGTGACCACCCATTACATTCCGAGTTTCCTCCGTGCCTCGGAAAGCACGTTAAGCCGTTGGTCCCGGCTGTCATTTGTAGATCTTTGACAGTCGTTACAGGTAGTCAGTGACCAGAACGTCTGACAACCAGTCTTACCAAGGGGTACCGTATTGCCCAGTACAATCTGGGTTGTGAAGGTCATACAGGCAGTCGCTCCATTTAAAATACAGGTATTCTGCTGCATCCGGTTAGACTGGAAGCCGACCCCAACATAGTTGGGAAAAGGCTAGGCAGATGATGTTCCTCGTCTCTTCGCATCATGATTGTGACCATACCATCTGAGACGGCTCTGGGATATACCCGTTTCGTACTTTCTCGAGTCTCGTCACGCCTTCAGACAGACCACATCAGCATTTTCATGTGTGAAGCTTTTGTACATGCGTCCTTTCATTGGCCAACATTACGACCACCTTTGTGCATTATAATATCTTCCACGTGTGTGGCTGAGTTTTCATCAAGATTGACCGCCATCAAGTCGGAAAAAATTAGTGGGAAGAGGGGTAGAACTAACAAATAGACAAAGTTTCATCCTTCATAGGTACCTCATTCATATTCAGCGTGCCTTCCGTAGCGACGCCCTTAGCTCGCGGTCTCTTAGTCCATAGGAATGAGCATTGGTGTTTTGACCTTCGTTTGATCGGTCTCTTCTAGCATTGGAGAATCATGTTCGTTTCTGGTGGTTGCGATTCCATTCGATTTTGACACGTCTTATTTAACGTGTAATTACGTTTCGTCGTCAGTAGTATTTGATTCACTGTCAGTTTCGCTAAGGTGATATATTTCCTGGGTGGCCGACTTTAATTTTTCTCTATCTGCTGCTAGCTGAATCCATTCTTCTTTGCTTTTATTGAAATAATCCAGTCTTGTTGGAGTGACTCGTTCCATGTATATATTGGTCTTCCTACTTTTAACCGTTTCGCCTCGTAGCTAATAGCTGCGTGTAGTAAGTGAGGCTCTGGTCGTCGGAGGATGTGCCCGTAGTAGCATAGCCGTAGGCATTTAATTTGTTTGGCAATTGTTTTTCCTATAAGAATTTCGCGTGTTTTCTTGTTCGGGGGGTTTCGCGTTGGTTGACATGCGAGACGCCGCACTTAGTACAAACATTCTGTCACTAATAGCCTTGGTAATTACTATGTAACGAGTGACGGTCATCAGTTTTATAATCAGGGCATTCCACTGGTCCCACATCGATCCCGGTCTGGCGATGACCCAAATTGACTGTGACATTATTTTGTTTATTTTGATAACAGATAAAATTACAAAAGCGGCTTCTAGCCCTGACATACTTACTGGAACCTTTTACTTGAATTACTCGTCATTTATAATTCATCAAAAGAAATGAAATGACATTTACGACTGTAATTTTCGAAGGCTTAAGCAGAAGCGACCTAAAATAGTACTCCTACATTTCGCCACATATGTTTTTAAATCCTATATACTTATTAGAGGGCGAGCCCATTTAAAGAATCTCCAAAAACAGATATACACCTAGTGGTGGCAAGCGCGACTGCCTGAGCATGGGGTCCTGGGTTCGATTCCCAGGTCGGGTCAAAGTGATATTGGGTTTTTGCATCAAACTTTTCTCAGTAGCAGCCACGTAGTCTGGATTTGCGCCCGATGGCTGGCAATAGGCTCGCCCCTATTATATGGGACTTAAACATAACTGAGGTACACCTCTGCCTAATCCTTACAGGCGTGATGTTATGTTACGTAAGTAAGTACAACTTAGTTTGAAAAGAGTGAAAGTATTTAATAATTTTCATCTTTTGTTGCAGATACTACGAGTAAGACAAGAAAGGAATTGAAGATTAACTCGGGAGACTACAAAACAGTGGTAAATATCACAAAATGCATTTTTGACACCATTTATTCTTTCTCTGTTCCCTTAAACGTGTTTCGAGGGTGTGACTGCGAAGGTAACACACATGTTAATGGGGGCTATCGTTTTTGAGCTCACCAGATGGCGCTACTGTCGAGTAAGGTCTTGTCAATAATTCTATTTTATACTTTAAAGTACCAGTAACGTCATAAAAAAAAGTTTATTTTATTACGTATAACAACATAGTGGAAACTTCAGATTATATTTACAATATTCTCCCTTAAATTAGCAAGCATGAAACATTTAATCTCTCTGGTCATCTCTTAGCTGCCAAGGTTCATTTTAATTACTTTATTCGTAAATTGTTGATCTAATCTTTTACTCTGGACGCTCTTAGTGTGCACGTCTTTCTACATCGTTCTCACATATATGTATAATCTCAAAATTAATGATGTAACCAAGATTTTGTAACAATATTTTGATTTTAAATGAGTGTCCATGGAGTTTCTTGCCCGTTCTTCTCCATAGTGATCTACGCTAGGGAATGGGCAACTACAGTACTTTCTCAAGTTATTATGCCTTGTGACTGGGACTGTAGCTTTGATTTTCTTTTTTGTATTTTTGACATTCAAAAGTGCCGTAATGGTCTAATTGAAATAAATGCTTTGAGTTTGAGTTTAAAAATCATTCTACCTCCAAGTACTAACAAATAAGATCCAACGTTGCTACTATAAATCGGGAATAGCTTAGTCTAGAACACAATCGTGAGTATTAATATAGTAGGTACGTGATAAAAAAGCACGCAACGCGCGAACACTGTATGACATCTGACATTTCGGAAGACCTTACTCTACACGAACGCCTCTAGCGGCGAATTCATGCGCGATAGCCCCCATTATTTAAGGGGGAAGCGCGAAGGTAGCCCGCAAAATTTATAAATATATCCATACCTTTTTCCTTAAGTATCCCCTCCCTATCCCCTAGCTTTCAAAGTCGGGACAGAGCCGAACCATGGTATAAAAAAGAGGAAGTAGGATATCTTTATACAAACGCACCGGACGCGGCTTGTATGTGTGTGCCATATTATCTTTGCGTCGCCGCACACACACAAACAAAATCTCGACCCATTTCTCAGTTGCTGATGTACTGAGAAACGGATCGTCTACATCTCTTTTTTGTATCTCCTTTCGCAGGTATGCTGGAAGAGATTTCTTTAGGAATAAGCTTTTCTGTTCCTTTCTACTTTTTTTAATGTACATAATTTGTTAAATAAATTAAAATAATAATAATAAGAACCAAAGTCCACTAACTTCCATTTTTAGAAGCCTACACAATACACAAACACACACATATCCTATTTGACGCTGATTATACCGACAAAATTTCGTATTCGAACCGATTTTGGTACCTAGGTAATATAAACCAATGGACTCGAAACGACAGTAAATATAATAATCGCTAAAACTAAAAGGGCCGGATTCTAGGAAACGTTTGACTAACTATAATTCTCATATTCCCGCACCCTTATTTGGTTCAGAGGGCTTAGACAAACCGAAGTTCTAACAGCGAAACTAACGTTAAAAAAAGTTGGCAAAAAAAAAAAAACACTAAAAAGTAACAAAATAAAAAGTGAGCCGTCACAAGACGCCTGGTAGATGTAAAACATCGAAATTATTTTGTAAAAGTAATAATAATAATAGTAATCATCACCATCATCATCAGCCTATTAATGTTCCCACTGCTGGGACACAGGCCTCCTCTCTTTGAGAGGGAATGGGCTATAAACTAACACGCGGGCCCAGTGCGGATTAATAGATGTCACATGTCTTCGAATTTTTTGGTTCTAGGACATGCCGGTTTCCTTCACCGTTTTGAGAGTAGTGGTGAAGTGGTGAAATAAATTACACAAAGTAATGCGCCTGTCTGGGTTCGAACCCACGACTTACTGTTCGTAAGTCGGGGCCGCCACCACTGGGCCACCGCTGCTGTCTACAAGTAATATGCTTAAAAAAAAGGTCCATATAAAAACAAACACATAAAATAAAATAAAAACAAAATGACTCGTTTGTGCATCACAAAGAAAATCCTTATGCTGGGATCGAACTCCAAGTCACGAGATTGTAATGTAACCCAGCGCTGTGCCCCGAGACCAGCTGGCTTGTTGTAAACCGTGGCGAATATGTAGATGATATGCTACTTCAACAGGTCGGTAATGTTCGGGATTGGGCCCGGTTGACAACTTGACAGTTGGCGTCGCGTCGCCACGCCATTTTTTGACTTTACCCGGTTTCACATCAAAAAGCTTTGCCTTCGGTAGACGGCGATTTTTTATTTTGTTTCATTCACTTTTTTCCACCAACGTGTTATTGTTCAATGTTTTTTTGAAAGCCGTTTTTTTGGCAAAAAGTTTTTTATGTTACCCTGTTTAGTTGTGATAATCATAAATAAAATACCAAACGCTTTGAAAACACATTTCTTGACCCTCTGTATAAAAATGATTTTGAATTAACGACCCAGGAACTTGGCACCAGATACCTGCGTAAACGGAAAGCTACCCTGCTATCTTCTAGTTCTAGTAGACTTCATAGAAACTGGCATCAAATCCTAACAACCATTCATCAAACAAATTAACTAGACTTGTCTAGACTAAGTATTCTAGTAAACACACAAATCTATTTTGAGCAACTATCTTTATCAGACCTTACTACAATACCAGGCCATTATCACCCTTAAGTACATAGCAATAGGAACGTTTAATAAGTAAACAAAGTCACGTGTGATTGCACGCGAGTTTCTGGATACGCCGCGATAGTTTATGGATGGGTGATAAGGGGGTTTGAAGATAGTGAAGGGACAGTTCAAACTTAGTAGTAGTAGTTAGGTACTAATGTGATTGTATTTATTTATTTAATTCAGACTATAGATCCATAAAGTGTTAGTGTAATCTTAAACTATTGTTACCAGGTTACAAAAGAACAATAAATAAATAATAAAATTAAATTGGCGATATTGACGCCTTTGCGCAAATGTCTACCTGCCCAGTACCTGATAAATGGTCCATCAATTTCGTCCGCTAGTGTAGCTAGAAATTCAGAATATTGATATATGACTGCCGGCTGCCTGAATCGCTGGAGCATAGACGCACATCGCGTAAGCCCGGCTCAGATTGGTTGAATATGTCACATTTCTTTTTATATTTAAATTGTTAATATTTTTAACACGACAGAGAAAAAGTTTTGGGGGTATGAAGAACAGGGTGTAAAGCTCTTCATCCCCCGTAGAAATGGGAGGATTCTCCGACCAGACGGGTGTTATGTCTGGTGGGCCACTGCCCGATAGTTGCCTCCGGAGTAGTCGCTGCATCCCCGTAGGGGGTGCGGCTGGCGGGTTGTAGGCAGCGCCCTTTGTCCCGCGGGATCCCTTTGTGCCCGTAAACATACGGGCACCGTCACTGAAGTGGCCATATAGGCCTCGGCCAGTGGCGAGCGCGCTTTCGCCGCTCGCCTGTGAGTTAGTGTCATTTTGTGTCGGTAGGGGCGCCACGGTGTTAACCGTATCTTCACGCTGCCTCGGCGGTCTGTCACCGCCAGGTGGAACTCCCGGTGCCCCGGGTGAAGCCCGGCGGGTGATGACCAGCCAGAGGCGGCTGGGGTAACCCGACAGTTGTTGTCGGGTTCTCCTATATAGTCTTAAGTCGCGGATAACTCTGCTTGCGCGATGTAAGAATTCTGACGTGTTTCGCAGTTAGTTCATCATCTGTGTTATAGATGGCGCTGTAGTACTTTTTGTTCCATGTAGCGTAGTACATTTTGTAGTGCTGCTACATCACTCCCCCTCGGAGACCAGAGTCGATTGTAGATAGATGTGCCATAGAGAGGTGCCGTAGAGAAGTGTGCCGTAGAAAGGTGCGCCGTATAGTAGCGCCGTAGATTGGCGCCAGTCTTAAATGATGACATGGGTATAGGTGTAGGCCAACATTTGTGTAGGTACATTTAGTGATCATGATCAGCCCACAGGAGCACAGGATTCCATCCCTGGCCTGTCCAATCACACGCTAATCAATTCCAGACTACCATATTCACTACCAGGCACTCTACTGAGATTGAGGATGTCGCCTGAGAGCATCCTATCTTACGATTGATGATTCGCAGTCATCAACAACTTGTCACAATAGTCATCAGTTGTACCGCTAAAAAAGCCATCCCATTGCCACTTCAGCTTGTCTATACTATGGGTTATGTTGACAACTTTCGTTCTCCATCGTGTCTCCTCGAGACGTGCTTTTTCGACTGTTTTCAAGTTGTTAGACATCATATTAGTGCAGAGAAATAAGGAAATGTTGTGAGTAAAAGGTTCAGTATGCAATTATGCATGTAGGTGGCTATAAGAGTATAGGAAGACCAAAAAAGCGATGGATGGACTGTGTGAAGGATGATATGGCTAGAAAGGAGGTGACTGCTGAGATGACGAGTAATAGAGAAGTATGGAAGAAGAAGACATGCTGCGCCGACCCCCAGATAACGGTAGGAGAATGATGAGACATCAGTCGAGCCCCATGGCGCGTTGTTTAGTTGCTAAGAGTGGCCATCCATTCAATATTGCCTTGTAAAACGAGGTTAAAAAAGAGAATAATAACAAATATCAACATTAAAACATTTGCCAAGATTACATTTGCCAGATAACGTCTTTAAAAAGAAAGTAAGTATATCTACATTGTGTAACCTCTGTTTGACAGACAGATAACCTAAAATATTTACTGTGCTGCCGGATTTACAACTGTCGCTTCTGGGCTGAAAGCTGCAAATGTAACTCCGCGCTCAATGTCTCATAAGACCTTCCAAATTTCCAAAGTAGGCATCTGAAAGTCACACTTTTCTTATTTCTGATAATTTGAGGAAAACAAAACACAAATATTGACTTGTGTATCTCACGTAGGCAGGTCCATAATATGACATAGCGTATCTGCAGTGACAAGTCAAAGGTCTCGAGTTCGAACCCTATACACGCACCTCTGATTTTTCGGATTCATGTGCGTATTGTATCATTATCACATGCTTCGACGAAAGAAAACGTTGAGAGGAAACCAAACCAGCATGCTGATGGGATATTTTTCGACCTCATGTAAAGCCAAGTCAGAAGTCCATGGGCGGCATAAAAACTCTGACACCAGGTTAGGTGCTAACCACATGAAAAGAAGAACAGAATAAACAAATGATAGTTGTACTTCCCCGGGTGAGATTCTTCACAAAGAGCTCCGTCTCTAATTACAAGATGTAATTAAACACATTTATTAAAATTATCATCACCTGTTTGTTCACCCACAATGTTATTAATAACTCCATTGACCTCCTGAGTCGTTTCCTCGTTGTACTAGATAGATATTACGCAATGAGCTCCAGTGATCAGCGCGTGGGCAATTCGTGGCGCTTATTTGTGCGTGTGCGCTTGTTTGAACTAAACAAAACGTGAGTAAACAAGGCTGGGGTCAGGTTTGTCGGGGTAAAGGTGCACATGTATTTTGCCGCACGCAAGATGGTTTGGGATTTGCATAAAAAGATGGCGGAATGACCTGGATTCCTTTGATAAGGGAAGAAGAAGAAGGTGAGCAGGTAGGGCTTTGCCATGCAGTGGGACATCACAGACTTGCCATATTAAAAATGTAGAGCTTACAGGGTTTTTCAAAATTAGGTTATAGTATTTTTACAGAAGACATGGCGATTTAATGCTAGAATTAGAACTGCCGTGCAAGTACGTAGGAATCGTTTCGATAAATCTGGCAGTCATTCCCGACAAAATGAGTTTATAACAAAGATAAAAACTCATTTTGTCGAGAATAACTGTCAGATTTATCGAATCGATTACGTACTTGCACTGCTGTTACGTTACAGGCAAATGCCCTGGTTAGGGAGCGCCTTAACACGTTCTAAAGTTGAGCAATTGAGCATACATAATCTGGCATGGACCCACGTATGTAACGTATGCTATGTACTATCGAGGACACTCCCGACCACTAAGCTAATTTTTGCTTGCACTCGCAACATAGAAACCCTCTAGTACCGCCCCGTTGACTTTGTATAGAAATAATTAATGAAAGACAATACTGATCGGCCGAGCGCACCAACGACGCACGCCAAACGAGAGTTATTGTTATTTTCCGCGCCAAATTGACGCTTTCCTAATAGGCCTAAACTTTAAGGGGGCGTGGCACCGCGCCTCCGCATGATTTAAGCGAAAAAGTGTTTATCTGATCCGCACTGCAAGTACGTAGCAATCGATAACGATCGAATCGATACGATTCGACAAATCCGACTTTTCGATTGGTTAAAAACTCTTTTATCGAGAATAACTGTCAGATTTATCGAATCGTATCGAATCGAGTGCTTCGTACTTGCACTGCAGGCGGAAAAGAGCAGGACTGTACATTCATTTAACCTTTTCCAAAACAATGTCGGGGTCTGCTTTAATATATGGAGCTTCTGCCTCGATACCCATTGATAAAACTGGTGGCCAGTTTTTCGGGATCCTGACTATCTGTAACGACAGTCAAATATCTACGAATAAGGGCTTTTAGAGGCTGCGTTTTTTTCTACAACCTAAACGACACTTCCCATAATAATATCCATTAAAAGGGAATATGCATGATATTTTTTTACCACTCTAAACATAGCGTATTAACATCAGAAAAAACAAAGTGAAATTATTTTTTTAATAACTCTAAAAAATACTAAGTTATAAGCATTTGAAACTGCTGATTAGACAAAGAGATCCGATACAGCGACTGACGTCATTCGCTGCATCAACGTACAAAATCCATACTTAATTCCGTTTATCTAGAAAGAGATGGAAACAAAAGTTTAAATGGTTATAACTTTTGTGTTGTTTTGCCGATTTATGTCTTGTTTTCGCTTTTTGTTATTAGTTTAATAGTACTTTAACATTCCGGATCGAAATAAAAAAAATAAAATTTATGCATATTTCCTATTAGGTACTACTACTATCTAAGACCACGGTAGTAGATAAACCTTTCTCTAGTTTGCGTTATGATAACCGTTGACAGGAAAACATTCTGTTTTCTAATGCTTTGTCGATAAGATTAGCTTGTGTGTCTGAGACATTATGTTTTGCTGTGATTAGATGGTATAAAACACAGTGTAATTTTCACTTCTCATGCTCTTAAAGCACGCCAATATAGCCCGGGCCTAAAGTGGCCCTTTTAGGCCCTAGGGCGTAAAGTAAATCTCGCACTCGTGACTTGTTGAGCCACGAGTACCTCGACGTGCTCTCCCCCGGCTGCCGCGACCTGCTACTGCGTGATGCGCACATTTAGCTTCAAGTAAACAAATCTAACGTGATTTTTATTTTATTAAGTAATATTTAATGATTGTTTTTGTACTAAATTGACTATTTTTGTCACACTCAAAGTGAAAAGTACTGTGTAACACACGGCGCTAAAATCCCATTATAAACTCGGTTCCTATTTACTACCTCGCTAAAGCTCGGTAGTAAAACTACCTGGTATATAATGGGTCATTATAGCCCCTTGTATTACAATGTACTATTAAACAGTTAGTTTTACATCACGCCCGTAATCCCTAAGGGCTTAAGAAGCGACTAGACTTGGACATGCCTGGTAAAATGTGGTTGCAATAAACACCTTAGCGTGATGATGTCATCATCAATTCATCATCAGCCTATAACGTTCCCACTGCTGGGACACAGGCCTCCTCCTCTATGAGAGGGAATCGGCTATAATACACCACGCGGTCCCAGTGCGGATTGGTGTTATTGATCTTTGAATTTTTGGTTCTAGAACATGCCGGTTTCCTCACGATGTTTTCCTTCACCGTTTTGAGAGCAATGATGAAATTAAATACACAAAGTACTTAATGCGCCTGCCTGGGTTCGAACCCACGACTTATTGCTTGTAAGTCGGGTTCGCCACCACTGTGCCACCACTGCTCTCGATGTTGTGTTGACTGCTAATCCACAACTTCTCACACATCGGGTTATCGCTTGTCACTCAAAGTTCTGCGAGTATGCTACCTACTGCTAAAATGCACTTCTTTTTACTGCCTCGAGAGTCTAGTTCTCGCAAAGGCTACGTATGAAGACTTGGGATCGTTTCCTAGGTCGGGCAAAGTTTGATTGGGATTTTCCATCAGGATAAGATAATTTATTGCGAAAAACATGGTTTACTTACATATGTGTTATTCAAGCATAAGATCATACGTTTTGCTTAAAAATTAAAGCATTCAAACTTCAACGAACAAACAAATTGGAATTTACAAACATTATAATTTTTATTAAAAGGAATTTCTCAGTAGCAAGCTGAAAATTGGATCTGCGATCTGTTAAATGCACTTCTGTTTACTGCATCATTAATCTAGCAGCAACTTGATGTTTACATTTTTGTCCGCATATAACCTGGGATCCATCATGCTAGCCATTTCCAAACTATGTTGGAGTCTGCTTCCAGTCTAACCGGATACAGCTGATACCAGTATGTACATAGAGCGACTGCCTATCTGACCTCCACAACCCAGTCAGTACTGGGTAATACGGGACCCTTTGGAAAGACTGGTTGTCAGACTGTCGGGCCACTGACTACCTGTAACCACTGTCAAATATTTACAAAAGACAGCCGGGACCAACTGTTTAAAGCACAGATGAAAACCGGTATGTTATGATGATCACCCATCCACAGACCAACCTAGCCAAGGCTAGGCTTTACCTTGAAGATCAACCTGTGCGGCTGTTATTATTTAGCCACGATCACCAAATAACCTGAGATTAAAAAATAATAAATTAAAGTGGGTGTGCCTTAGCTACACCTCTGTCCAACCTTGGAGAAATTCATTCGTGATTTTACACACATCAGGTCTTCGCTTATCAGTGGCAGTTCTATGTTTAGCTACCTACCGCAAAGACACGTATTAATCTTTGACATCCACGTTAATCTTGGACAGCAGAAACAAACAAGTCTTTATCTCGATGTCAGTAAGGTCTACAGTTAATAGTTATAATGTCAGATTAACTAATTGGTATTTACGCTTGTCCTCGTGGTACAGTCAGCATCAAAAGTCGATGACCACATTCAGATTTTCAAAATCACTGTACACTATATCACCCATAAATCGCTCAACAAGATATGGCGCCAGTATTGAATGAACATCATTCAAGTTTAAAATTAACTGAACACTTCTCGTCAAAGGTCACTGAACACCATTTTGTCAAAAATTGCTGATCGTTATAATTTCCGAAAACATTTTAGCATTCAGTTTTACAAAAGTCACTGAACAATATAAAATGCTTGTTTTGGTTATCTAGTGTAATCACGGCAACGTCCAAAAATAACTTAACATCCTAGATAACAAAAGTTACTGAACATTACTTTGTTTCGGATACGTAGCGTGTAAACGTTTATCACCAAAAGTAGCTGAACTGCAAACTAAAAAAGTGGCCGTTACTATCTTCAGAGTTATAAATCTAATCTTGTCCTATCCAAACTAAATCATATAAAAAAAATTTAAATGGATGTAAATTTCGAATTTAACTTTCCAAAATAATTTTGTTTTTTTTTTCATAGTATCAATGAGAAATATTAGAAGTGGTTCAAGCGGTAAGCACATCTTTAAGCCTATTTTTCAAATTTATTCCGTCGACGTTATCTAAGCTTTCTATATTACGATTGAATTGTAACCTAATTCGTAAAGCAATAAAACTCATTTTCAAAATCACGCAGATTATGTTCAAATTCATACCGTCGACTTATTTTATGAATTTTATAGTACGATTGAATTAGAACCTAATCTATACAGATTAGGTTCTAATTCAATCGTACTATAAAATTGAGTCTTATATGTACACACATATAAGACTCATTTTCAAAATTCACACAAATTTTTTAATTCAATTCTTTGGGAAACAGTTGTGGGTATTTGAAAAACTGTTTACCCTTGAATGTAAAAAGAAGATTTCTATTTAATTCCATTCCCACCAAAGAGCCCGCCCGGACCTTTACCTCATTGAAAACTTATGGGGGCTTATGGTCCAGACTTGGGATGAAAGCACTCCTCGAACAAGGGAAAATCTACTAAATCACGCCATAGAAATCTGGGAATATTTTAGGGGACGAGATACTTGTCCAAATATGATAAACTCCATGCGAGAACGCCTCCAAAATGTCATCGTTGCCAATGGGGGACACACTAGGTTTTAATTCTAAGTAGTTTAAGCCTAATCATAATTGTAATTGATAAAAAAATAACTTTGTTTTTGTTTATAAAACATTGATTTGATTATGAAAGTTTAAATTTCTTGATTTTTAATTAAAACAAATAATAATTATTAACTGTAGGTATTTATTTATCGAACCATTTAATTTAATTTTGTTGATAATAAATAAAAGGGCGGTGATTTACATGTGCATGTGTCTACTTAATTTATATACCAAACATATATACCTACCGAAAAAAAATACACACACATATTAAACTCAAAAAACGTTTCATTTTGTTCAAGGACTTTAGAGATAAACGATGCTATGCTATTTTTGTCAAAAATTTGTTCAGAGACTTTAGAGACAAAGAATGTTATGCTTTTTTTACTATAACTTTGTTTAGCGACTTTTGAAAAGTGATGGACACCTACTTATGCCCTTTTATGATAATCATTCATTTCTGGCGCTTGTCAAGTTGAGCGATTTAGGTATAATACGGTGTACAGCGATTTTGAAAATCTAAATGTGCTCATCAACTTTTGATGCTGACTGTACGTGTTGTTGGATGATACCTCCGGTTGTGATGGAAAAATATAATTATCTAGACCATCAGTCCGCGTAGCATGACCACCGTAGAAACGGATTTCTTCGAAGAAAGAATAGACAAAATGACAGATTTCTTTTGTTCATCTGTCATTTCACAAAATCGGGTTTTCACAGAATCGGCTTGTCGATTCTTCGTCGACAAAACTACCGGTTCCACGGCCGTCATGCTACGCGGGCAGGTTAAACAACCAACAATTAAGTGGGTTTAGGCTAGGTGAGTAGAGAAATTAAGGATTATTTTACAATAATCTGTATACACGGTAAAGATACGATGACTATTACACTATTTCGCTGATATTTCGTGCTCACTGTAGGTACTTACCTGTAATCTGTAGTTATCTAATACAGAAGATATGCAGCAAGGGAGAAGCTCTGTTGAATTATTAACTTTCAAAGCTAAGATTAAGGCTTAAAATTCTACAGCAAGCTCAATAGCGGTTACGACATTTTTTCCGCCGTCGGTTATGTCATGGTTTATCGCTTCAATGGTATCATTTCTTGCTATAATTACTAGTTATTATGTTTTTTAATTGCGATTGGTGTTATTTTAGAAAGTGTTTGTAACATACCTGTGTAATAACTTAAGGGGCTCCCCCATGCACACTAGCGCCACTTTAGTAAAAAAATCAGAACTCGTTAAATACACAATTAATATAAAATCTGATTGACAAAATCAATCTTTTGGTCTTCTAAATTATTTACGTCTGCTTAACCGATTGAAACATAGCTCGCTGTCGTTACAGATACAAAATGGAAAAAAACGGCCGTTTTTAGCAATTTTTCTAACTGTAACTACAGTGAAATATATTTTAATGAATTAAATAGACGTCAATAATCTAGAACTCTATAGCATTGATTTTGTCAATCAGATTTTATATTAATTGTGTATTTAACGAGTTCTGATTTTTTTACTAAAGTGGCGCTAGTGTGCGTGGGGGAGCCCCTTAATAAAAACTGAGAAGTATTGCTGTATTATTATTGGTGGAGAAGTTAATGACATAATTTGAACTGAAAAAGTATTGCCGGAATGCATCTCTTTGCGTAACATTTTATTAAAGGCAGCCCTGGTAAACCCACTCCCACAGTCCCACTAGGTGGAACGATGACCTGGTGCAGATTGCGGGAATCCGCTAGATGCGAATCGCATGGGACCGGTCAATGTGGCGACACTTGGGAGAGGCCTATGTCCAGCAGTGGACGTCTTTCGGCTGAAATGATGATGATTGGCCCTGGTAACTGAAAAGCTAACCACTTGACCATGACACGCTCAAACGACACGAATCATTCTAGAATAAAAGAAATTGCTTAGACTTTTAAGGTGAAGTTTAAGTAACCAGATTGAATGATTATTTCATGAAAAACTCATTCAATTAAGTTACATGAAACATATGGAAACGGGTATTTATCGCGAACTTTACCTTTAATATAAGCCCGACGTAAAAGTACAAAAAAATAAAAAATTCACTCATGCGAAGACTTGTGTGGATTTTAATGATTATAATTCTGTAACTACATACGTGTTACTGTCGCGAATCATATTTTAATCAACATACAACCTAGCACTGGCCTGCAAATTGCAAAAAAACGTAAGAAAATTTGAATTTCGCGGGCTACCATGGAGCTTCCACCTTAAGCAATTTGTCTAGGCATGCCAGGTTTAACCACGACAGAACTAGCGACGCAATGCTGCTCAAGCGAAAACAAACAAGGGAAACGCGCGTGCCTCGTCGCGACGCAAGGTCGTGAATGAGGCCTAAGGTTATCTTGGAATCCAATAACTGTTTCGTGGAGATCAGAATCAGATAGGTCCTACTGGTGTTCAGCTGCATCCGGCTAGACTGGTAGATAACAAAGTTGGGGCTGGCTTCCAGTCTAATATAGTTGGGAAAATATGTACAGATGATGAGGTAGCCTGAGTAATGGGTGTGGGTGAAATGCACAACCCCTTTTGTTCGCAACGGTCGGTTAAAAATGGGGCTACACTTTTTTCCTAGTCATAGAAGATAAATAATATGGCAACTATTGAAATAAATAAAATACTGATTACTTTTTGTGTTGAAAATAAAATAGATTATTTTCAGTGTTACTGGGTTTTTCCGTCAGAAATAATCAGTAATCAGTAGCAGCCACGGACTGTGAATTTGCGCCAAGTTGATAGCAATAGGTTCGCCTCTTTTACATGGGATTTAAATATCTTATCTTCTGCCTTACCCTTCGGGCATTACAGGCGTGATGTTACGTTTGAGATTAATTTTAAAAATTCAGAAAAAAAAAGGCCTTGACATTCGAATTTTAAATGTGTAATCCCGATAACGAGTTCGTTCACACCGCTTATCGTATCACGTTCATATTTTGAATGTTTAAATGTTGATAATGTCATTTTTGTAAGTTCCATAGATAAAATCGATTGGTTTTGTTTTTGGGGATAAAAAAACATAATAAAAATATTATGTGTCAGAGGTTTATTTTATCATTCGGTTGTTGAATGTTTTTGGTATAGATAATTTTTCTTTTTTCGTATCAGAGCGAGTGAGAATCGCTAGTACTTTCTATGCATCGTCATCATCTGCTTACCCTTTTCCCAATTATGTTGTTGTCGGCTTCTAGTCTAACTGATGCAGCTCAATACCAGTAATTTACACGGAGTAACTGCCTATCTGACACTCCACAACCCAGTTCAAGATACCCCTTGGTAAGACTGGTTGTAGCAGACTTTCGGACAGTCTACCTGTAACGACTGTCAAAGATTTACAATTGATGACAGCCGGGAAAAACGGCTTAATGTGCTATCCGAGGCACTTTTGATCGATGACTGTGTAAGGACGCTGTTACATTTTCGATGAACACACACTGTCGTCGGTCGTCGCCGGCGATAACTCGGTCAAACAAACAACGCGGTTTTAGTTGCTATCTCCAAACGCCACAAACGATTGAACGATGACATTTAATAAAGGCTGTAAAAAAACTCGATAAAAAAAAAGTAGAAAAAAAAAGGAAAAATAATAAATTAAGCCGAGAGGCACTTCGATATGTTTTGTTCAGTACCATACCTGGGAAACCTAGTTACCGAGATATTGGTGGTCAAAGACCTTCATGACCCCTTTACTATTTGAACACACAATGTTTAAAGTGCGTTATATTGATTCCTACTGTAAACCTTTGAGCTATTACTACTACGTATAGAGAAGACAGCGCGAACAAAATCTGTGCGCAGTGCGGGGCGCGCGGGGGGCTGTTAGCAAGCGACTGAGTGAATTGCAGCCAGCTGACAGCATTTGAACAGAGCACAGATTTTGTTCGCGCTGTCTTCTCTATACGCAGTAGTAATAACTCAATGTTGTAAACCGTGATGTAGTACTCAAAAAAAAAATATTGCGTAGTTAGTGACGTATATAATGCTTGGTTGCTGGATTCGTGAGGGGTCTGTTTACACCTTGTGCCGTACGAAGTAATAAGAAAAAGTTGCTAGCTTTACTCTTCTCGCTAATAATAAATAAATAAATAAATATCTCTGGACATTAACACACAGCGCCATCTAGTGCCACACTAAGCAACGAGGCTTGTGTCGTGGGCACCAGATAGTTGATATACTACATAAGATACTTTTTGTTTGTAAATAAATAAAATAAAATAAAAAAGCCTTTAATTCTACCATAAATACACAGAATATATAAACTTAATTAATCGTAGTTGCAACAAATCGTATTAGCATTATATTTATAATATTCCATGAATTATCAACCATACAATATCAACATTACATTACATTATTGTCATTACATTACGAGCATTACATTATTAGCATTACATTCATTCCATAACTTTTATTCATACATTCATTTCATTAAGTACATCAATTTAATAATATTACATACCATCCATTTAAAAATACATTACATCAATTTAATAACATGACATTATTTTTATTTTGTGACATTCATTTTACCTAATTACACTAATTTCATTACATTCATGCATTTTTTTTTACTTTCATTTATGGAAGTCGCCTCTGCGGCGTAGGCCTCCCCCAGTTTTCTCCATTTTTCCCTACTCCTCCAGTCAGGTCCACATCATTCTTTAAATATATCTTCCCAGCGCTTTCGCGGCCTTCCTTGCTTCCTTTTTCTATCTCTAGGCACCCACTCCACGATTTTCTTTGTCCATCTTTCATTTTCCATCCTACAGATATGTCCTGCCCATTTCCATTTCAGACTTCTTATTCTTTCTATTATGTCCGTTATTCTAGTTTTTTTCCTTATGTCCTCGTTAGTCATTCTGTCAGACAATCTTATGCCCAACATGCTTCTCTCCATTTTCCTTTGCATGACAGCGACTTTGTGCTCGTCTGCTTTCCGCAGTGACCACGTTTTTTTTTTTTTTGTAAATACATACTTATTATACATATAAACATCCATGACTCGGAAACAAATGTAATCGCCAAAGATAGGACCAACGCCTAAATACATAGCATTATGTCAGGACTGACGTGCATAGTTTATGAATAAATTCAGCTGTCGTGCAAAGATCAGGGGCGAACGGAAGTCCGGAAGTCTGACCGCCATTTCGACCTTAGAAAACCGGTAACCGGTATGCGGTATGTACTTGGTTTAGTTGTAATCATCTTTCTGTAACAGGAAACGTTAATGTTTGTTTAATGTCATAAAAGTAACCCGGAGATTGAATTTGTGCCCAGTTGATGGCAATAGCGATGGTTGATATTCAGGGTGGAACGGCCACCGATGCACAAATGGTTACCTCGTATTCAGTAAATCATTCTGAAATGATGGTGTATTATTGACGGGAATGGGGTCGCTCCCTACTATAAACATAGGATTCAAACTTAATGGACGAAATGTAGGTGTACTCTATGATGTGGTATACTAATAAACGTAGCGTGAGCTTTAAGGTTCCGTCGTTCGACTAGTCCCCATTTATGGCCGGGCAGCGAGAGAAACCGATCCATGTTCCTTCATCGCCCTTTGTGTTCCGGGGCCACGGTATCTCTTTCGAACAGTCCCGCAGCCCCTGCAGGCATCGTTCCTTCCTTTTTGCTTCCTTGACTCTCTTTGAGGCGCGCGTGGAACACTCCTGCGCCGTCGACACGGCCTGTCGTCATGAGACGGACGGACGGCGAGCTAGCCCATAGCCCACCGTCCACAGGCCCGCGCCTACGGTGGCCGGGGGCCACGTGGTGGCACCCGACGCCCGGGGCGTCTCCCGCGGCAGCCGGGACGCTGTGAGGTTCTCTCCCTCTCACGTTCCGCCACCTCCTTCTCTAGCATTACTGCTTCGCAGAAGGAGGTGACGGCGTCCCATTCCGTCTCGCTTCGGACCATGGCTTGCACCAGGGCCGCCGCGAGAGGTCGCCGCCGCCAATCGCCGCTTCGAGGACACGGTGGTGCTCCGCCCATGCGGGGCACACCTCCACCGTGTCCTCCGGTCGATCCTCGCAATGGAAACACCCGGGCGTTTCCTCCCGCCCGATTCAGTGCAGGAACCTCCCGAAACAACCGTGTCCGGTGAGGACCTGCGTCAGGCGGAAGGTGAGGACGCCGTGGCGTCTCTCAAGCCACGGCTCTGTAGCTGTGCCTATAAAAGGCAGACCTCTTCCTAAACATTCAGGGATTACAAGCGTGATATTACCTGAGAGCAGCGGTAGCTTAGTGGTCTCGGCCCTGTCTTACAACTGTACGAGCAGTAAATCGTAGGTTCGAACCCATTACTTAGTGTAATTTATTTCATTACCACTGCTCTCAAACGGTGAAGGAAAACATCGTGAGGAAACCGGCAAGTTCTAGAACCAAACATTCGAAGACATGTGACATCTACCAACACGCACTGGGCCCGCGTGGTGTATTATAGCCCATTCCCTCTCATATAGAGGAGGGCTGTGTCCCAGCAGTAGGAACATCACAGGCTGATTATGCATTATGGATTACGTCATGTCTCCACCAACACGACCTGTGCCTGTACCTGTAGTACACACCATAGAAAAACGAAACGGCATAAAAAGATAATGAGACAAAAAATGTCTGTTACATTGCATGTTTCCCGCCCATTGATAAGATAGTACCGTCTGGTATAATAATATCATCACGTATCGTACGCGTGGTGATAAGCATAGGTCGCGGCGTGGTTACCGAATGATTTTGAGAACATTCAGCCTCTTATCAAGTATTTTGAATCAGGTGATTCCGTGATAAACATTTTTTATCTGTTACAACTTTTTTTTTAGCAAGATTCTACTGTTTACGTCGCAAAAGGGTGTAGTCATGTAGTGGGTCTATCGTGGATTTTTTTATTGATTTTATGGGCTGAATATTTGATCTGTTTGATCGGGTCGGCTTCCAGTCTAGTCGGATCCAGCCAAAGAGATTTAAAAGAATTAGGTATAGAGAGGACATTGGGAATAATGTCATACAAAAATTTTGATTCCGAACATTTTCGATTTTGACACACGCGGCGAATGCTACCTGACAAGCGGGCGTATGACACTAGACAGAACGATTTGTTACTAAGTAGTATAAATTTTTGGATTACGATTTTCTTCGTCTTGTCCCGTCTATCCCTCGGAAATATTTGAATGTCTTTGGATCCAGCTGATAACTCTGCTGTCTGACAACTCTTACTAAGTTAATAACAGTCTTACCAAGAGGTTGATGGATTATGGTCATAAATAAAACTAATATTGAACGCTAATCGTTCAATATTAGTTTTATTTATCGTAGATTTATTAGAAAAAACAATCAGAGCACGCTGCATTCACCTAAGTCGAAATAGGAAGAGGACAGTGACATTTGCAGTCACAAGTTTTGACAGCTATAAAAGTGTTTACAGAGCTAGTTAGTTTTGTTGCGTTTACGAAGACTTTTCCCAACAGGTATCGTATTTTACCTAGTACTAACTGGGTTGTGGAGGTCAGATAGGACGTCGCTCCATGTAAAATAGACTGGAAGCCGACCCCAACAGAGTTGGGAGAAGGCTAGGCAGACAGATGAAGACGTGAAATTTACCAACCAGCACTGGGTCATGAGCTGATTCTCCTTGTTAAGTCCGGTTAACAGACTTTCGGGTCACTGTCTACCTGTAACGGCTGTCAAAGATCTACAAATGACAGCCAGGACCAACGGTTTAACGTGCTTTTCGAGGCACGGAGGAAACTCGGTATGTAATGGGTGATAACTCATACACGGACCAACCTATTCAAGCGCCTTAAGGGCCCAGTCCAGTAACATTGAAAGCCCGTCGAAATAGTCGCGCAGGTTTACAATGTTTTTTAGACTAAAGTTATAAATGAATTGCCATTATTTTTAGTGCCCCATAAATCCATAATATTGGTGTTGCTTTGCTACGTATTTTTTTAACGTTCATAAAACTCGCTCTTGTTGCGTAAATTTGGCGTTGAAAAGCGGTCTCTCGCGCCCAACGCAAGTTCGAGTTCGGGTCAATCGCAAAATCTATCGACCCAATACTAATACCTACGTTTTCAAAGTTGTGTCGTTAGTTTTTATAAAAAATATTTTATTTTCTTAATCTGATTACGTTAATATCGCGAAATTTCTCGGTTTTTGCTTTAAAAAAATACGTAGTTTCTATCAATACGAACGAAATGAACGTAAACAAAAATGGCAACCATGATAAAAAAAATACAAACATTTTCGTTGACGCCATCTAGCATTTTCACCTCATTTTTGTTATCAGCGACCACGAAAATGAATCCCATGACGAAAACTCCTCCTTTTTTGTCGGTTAATAAGCAGCTTTATTATTATCTCAACACACGCTGTGTTTTTGTTTTTGCTGTTGTTTTTAGTTTTACACGAGAAAACTTTAGCCTTAACCTTAAGATCGACCCAAACGGCTATTATTAGAAATAAATACTTAACCCAAATCTCCTACTCCAATTAACACTTGAACTTACTCCAAAACTTCCATTCGAGCGATTTAACAAGAAATAATAGAAAAATCAACAAAAACAATTGAGCCTCGTGTCGCACAAGACACGAGGCTCAATTGTTTTTGTTGATTTTTGCATTCAATTCACACGTGAATTGAATGTGTGAATTTATAATGAAGTTTGTTTTCACCGTAGAGTCAAAGGTTGTGGATACTTTTGTATGTTTTTAGGGTTTCGTACCTCAAAAGGAAACAACGGAAACCTTATATCAGTAGTTCCCAACTTTTTTTGGACCAGGGACCACTTTGGTGTCTTTAGTGTTAGCAGGGGCCATAAGGTCCTAGATATACATGGACACTGACAGGATGATTATATCTAGTGGGTGAATCTTTATTTATTTATTTATTTATGTACACACAAAATACTTTACAGGACAATATATTTACATAGAAGAGCACAAAGGTACTGCTTATTTCTTAAGAAATTTCTTCCAGCAGACCTGCGAGAGGAAAGTTGGATAAGAAATGTAGACACAGTGTGTAACAAAGTTAGACAAAAAAAAAATTAAATTTAAACTCAAAACAAAACTATAATTATAATAATAAACATACATACAAATACATACACATATAATAAAATAAGAATATATTGCAAATATCTACCCATATACATACATATATATATGAAGAATATTACTGATCTTTAGCTTACATCAATGCAAAAATTGGAAATTGGGATGAAAACCTTTAGAATTAAGATGGTAGAAAAGCGATAGAAGTAAGCTCGAAGAATTTTGCAATCATTTACAAAGGAATCATCATCATTTCAGCCGTAAGACGTCCACTGCTGGACATAGGCCTCCCCCAAGTGTCGCCACATTGACCGGTCCCGTGCGACTCGCGTCCAACGGATTCCCGCAACCTTCACTAGGTCATCGGTCCACCTAGTGGGAGGCCTTCCAACGCAACGTCTTCCAGTTCGCGGTCGCCACTCCAGAACTTTTCGAAAAAGGAATAAGTTAGTAGATTCTCAAAAAAAAATGCATTTCGCCTCTGATAGGTTGGATAGAGCTTGCATCTTCTGTGGAAATTAAAAAAAAAAACAAAAATTCACTGTCTTCACTTTGTTGTCCGTCTATCTGTCAAGACCCTTTATCTCGGGAACACGTAGAGGTATCGAGTTGAAATCATATACTCAGGCTACAGTCCCTTGAAGCTGTGAAAAAATCAAACTTCTAAGTTAACAAAAAAAAAAAACGGCCGTTTATGCCGAAAAAACCTAAATTTCGACACTCTCAAGGGAATCAAAATTTATAGGGTACTTCCCGTTCACCTAGAATCATGAAATTTGGCAAGAAGCAATGTCTTACAGCACATGTAAAGGAAAAAAATCTAAAAACTGTAAATATGTAGTTATAACAAAATACCTACAAGTTTATACGGAACCCTCGGTGCGCGAGACCAACTCGTATTTGGCCGGTTTTTTTTTCCAGAGATGTGGGTCATTATTTGGTGTTTGGGTGATCAAAGAGCAAACTCGTATAGTGCAGTACCTAAATAGTTTTATCTTCTCGACATGTTGTTACAGAGAATAAGAAAAAACCTCCAGAATTCGGTTGATAACATTTAATTTTAGCATACGCACTCCATCGGCAAAAACTGAAAATTTTCCATGCAGACATCTCGTTATCATCCGATATGACAGGGGATGCCCTGTTGACATCTTTAGGGGATGGATTTCCAAATATCGTTTTCGATGGTCTCTTTTGTTCAAGAACTCATTGTAGATAGATAATGAGTTAATGAGCAAAATGTCATGCTAGAGTCTAGAAGCGTTAGATTTTAAGTAAATCTATGAATTACACTTTACCGGACTACGGCGTCTATGTAAGTGTATGTATGGATGTTGTAAGTGTATGTGTGAATATTAGGATTAGTATTACGTATGTTCCACCGTAATACCTCAATTTTTCATCCGATTTTGATTAATAAGATGTCAATCGATTCATTACATGGCCCAGGTAACTTATGCTACATTTAACCGACTTTAAAATAGAGAAGTCGATTTTACCTTGTAAACCCCGAATTAAATTAGAACGTGATTTTTCAGTAGTCGGGTTTTTTATATTATTTATTCTTGTTACATTCTCTGGGTACAATTTTAAGGACAAAGCTTAGTTAAAGGGGTATGGTAGATCTGATTATCAGCCCGGAAACGTCATTCCAATAGAGCGGAACTGGGACCGAGATTATGGAGCTCTTCTAGTGGAGCTAATCTATGGTCTTTTTAGGGTTCCGTAGTCAACTAGGAACCCTTATAGTTTCCCCATGTCTGTCCGTCCGTCTGTCCGGACGGACGGACAGGTGGAGGTGGTGCTAACGGTCACAGTGATTAAGCGAGGACTCGCTTAATCTCTGTGACCGTTAGCACTAGAAAGCTGAAATTTGGTACCAATATGTATATCATTCACGCCGACAAAGTGGTAAAATAAAAATTGGAAAAAAATGTTTTATTAGGGTAGCCCCCTATATGAAAAGTGGGAAGTGATTTTTTTTTAATTTCAACCCTAACGTGTGATATATTGTTAGAAAGGTATTTAAAAATTAATAGGGGTTTCCTAAAATCATTTTTTGATGTCAATAATTTCGGAAAAAATCGCTCCAAAAGTAAAAAACAATGTGTCCGGGGCTTTTAACATTTAAACCATAAGTTTAGAAAATATGAAAAAAATCTGAAAAGTAGAACTTTATAAGGACTTTCTAGGAAAATCATTTTGAACTTGATGGAAACAACAGTTTTTGTACAAAAAAGATTTAAGTTGGGTTACCACTATGTTCGCGCTCCAGCAGCGCTCCGCGCTCCTGCAACTGCTCCAATGGATACGTCGCGCGCACTTCTGCATGCGCTCCCCTTGGACACACTTCGCTCACCTTTGTCTTCGCGCTAAAAACCGTCACGAGTCGGAGCGCCTGCGCGGTAAATGTGCCGGCGGCAGCCGCCGACGCCACAACTGCAAGCGTCGACGGCAGCCGTCAACAGGTGGCGACGGCTGCAGTTTATCTGCAGTTGGCAACGTGCCGCTCGTCTGTAAGAACACTAAGGCTTCACGAAAACCCTATCAACCCTTTTGCCCGATATGGGATTCGAATCCAATCCAACTTAGCAGTATCGCCTAAAACTGCTAGACCAATGAGGTAGTTCAGAACATTCTCTGGCTGGTATCATCATCACCTTATCGACCCGTGCGGCTTATTATTTATCCACGAGCTGGCAGGTATCAATAACCTGTAAAATATTTTTCACACGCTCCTTAATTACGCAATAAGACACGTAACACCACCGATAATAAGTACGTCTATCTGAATGAAACGTAAAAAAATGCGTGACACACAGATTATGGACGTACATTATCAATACTATCGATAACGAAAACATATGTCAAATACGTCACTTTGACGTTTCATGTTTTGTAAATATTAAGATGTAAAAAGACGTAACTGACCGAACTGACGCGTGTAGGTGTGACGAATATTATTTAACACATAATTTAAGGCGTTAATAAAGTTAAAAATAATGTATTTATAATCTACTGTAAATGATCGCTATAAAAAGTACGTGTCATAAATATGTATTTTCAGAAATATACTCACATAGATTATGAATCGAAAAAGACGTTGGTAATTTTGAAAGAATATCTCTCCTATTTATCTACCTATTCAAATAAATAAAATTGAAGTGTCTGTTTGTAGTTTCTGTTTTTAGTTATTAAGTATACGGTATGTACTTACAATTTTTGTCTGTCTGTCTGTTTGTTCCCGCTAATCTCCGAAACAAGACCGATTTTGACGGGACTTTTACCGGCAGATAACTTATTCTTTATGGAGTAACGGAGGCTACTTCTATTTTAGAATAAGGTTCTGTGCAAAAAATTAAAACCCATTGAACTGTTAACAAAATCCGATTCACTTATGGAAGTAATATTTTTATAATAATTTCTCGCGGATTAAAGTATTTTATTATTTAGTAGCTGTGACCCGTGGGTCACAGCTACTAAATAATAAAATAAATAATAAAAACCGGCCAAGTGCGAGTCGGACTCGCGCACGAAGGGTTCCCTACAATAGGCCTTTCCACCATCAATAAATTGCAAATCTATTTAGTCCGTCAGTTAGAGTATTGGAAAATAATGGACACGTATTTTTTGTTTTTGTAAATCAATGAATATTGACAAAGATAAAACGCATCAAAACTCGGGAGTGGGGGCTCGTGACGTCAGAACTAGGTAAAAATTATACCTAGGCGTGACGTATTGAGAATTTTAAAAGCGTTATATCTTCGTCAATTTTGGTTTACGTAACAAAAGAAAAAACACGGGTCAAATATTTTTTGGAAATCTAACTGACGGACTAATTAGTATTTTTTGTCGTCTCGCCTGTTCTTGTATTACAGTTAAAACTTTACACTCTGTACTTTACCTAGGCTATTGTTTGTTTGCTTTTTCTATCAGAAAAAAGTGATAATATTCTAGTTCTATCCGGATATCATCGATAACGACGCCTTCTTGGAACGACTTGTCATCAGCTTTGCTGACAATACGGGGAAGGATTAATTGATATCACTTATCGTTTAAAATAGTTTCGTTGGTGACTAAAAGATTACGTGTTGGTGACACTTTCGTTCTGTTTTGGCGTCTATTCAAGTCGCGAATTAATATACTTTTTTTGGGTTAGTTTGTTCCATCCTCGACCTCATCTTTGTCCCCAAGTTGAGCACAAAAATGAGATCATCTACCTGCCCTGGTCCCATGTTATTTTGGCGCAATACGTTTTTTTTCTTTCATTCTCCTCTGTGAACCGTCTGGTCTGTCACGCTATCATATACTTTGCTATTGAGTTTTTTTCCCATCAGGAGTTTCTCAGTAGCTCCCACGGAGTCTGGATTTGTCCCCGGTTGATAGCAAGCTATTATAAGACTTCAACATAACTGACGAAATGTGGGTGTGTACCTACTATTAGTGTGTAGTTAGTAGTGGTTACGTGGGGTGTAGATGTAATTATGACGACCCGAATGGCGCAGCGGTACTGAAGCTGCCTTACGTTCTTAGGGTCCCAGGTTCGAATCCCGGTAGAAGCAAATGTTTGTGTGATGAGCATGGACATTTGTTTCCGAGTCATGGATGTTTATATGTATGATAAGTATGTATTTACAAACAAAAAGTATCTATGTAGTATATCAACTATCTGGTGTCCACGACACAAGCCTCGTTGCTTAGTGCGGCACTAGATGGCGCTGTGTGTAATGTCCAGCGATATTTATTTATTATTATTTATTTAATTATTATTTTCTCTATTTATTCTACCCATATTTGTATTATTTTTTTCGTTCATACTTTATTTATTTATTATTTTATCCGTGTCTGACCGTGGCATCACTCTGGACCCTATCAGAATACCAGCGCTGTGACTTTTTTTTTTTTAATGTTACAGCACCATGCTGAGATACACCTTTTGGCTTAGTACAGGACCAATTTCATTTCATGTTTTTTTTTTCATTTTTCTCTTTGTTTAATTTTTTTTTTTATTACTTGTACTGTTAATTTAACCTTTTTAATTTGTGTTTTGTCCTGTGCGGGCTAATAAATGCTTTTTCTTTCTTTCTTTCTTTCTTATTAGGTAAACCTCTGCCTATCCCTTCGGGAATAACAGGCGTGATGTTATGGTGATAATGGGTTTAAAGTTGCGAAGTCAAAACAAATATGTTTCGTTGAATCTAGTAAAAAATTGGTTTTGGCACTGAAAGGCTCATTTTTGTAGTGGCCTTTCCTGACATATCTGGCTGCCAACTTAGTATTTTGTTAACGTAACATTATGAGTGTTACCCAACCCGAGGCACTGAGCAAGATGCCAAAAACATTATTCATTTTAAAAATACTGAAGAAAGACTATTGCTCTAAAAGGGTGTGTCGCATTTGTCACAGTCTGACGTGAGACGTGAATCATATACCTAATAAAGAAAGAGGCGGGGTGGAATCGGTGACTTTTCTCGAGGCGTGGCTTGCCCCGTCACTAGTAAATGTCATCATCATCATAATCAGGCTATAATGTTCCCACTGCTGGGACACACGCCTTCTCTCTATAAAAGAGAATGGGCTATTCTACCACGCGGGCCCAGTGCGAGTTGGTATTTTATGTAATTTTAATTTTCTTCTCACGTATCGAGCGATCGTAGGAGCTCGTGGCCAAATAATAACAGCCGCACAGGTTGATCTTCAAGGTAAAGCCGCGCTCGCTTAGATCGGTGTGTGGATGGGTGACTATCATAATAACATACCGGGTTTCCTCCGTGCCTCGGAAACCACGCGGGCGTTGGTCCCGGCTGTCATTTTCAGATCTTTGACAGTCGTTTCAGGTAGTCAGTGGCCCGAAAGTCTGACAACCACTCTTACCAAGGGGTATCATATTACCCAATAGTAACTGGGTTAAGGCCAATTTGTCTATCCGGGCTCAAATGCAAGCAAAAGCTAATCATAACTAAAACATCCAGACCAGATGCTTTCATAAACAAGGTTAGTTCTCGTTATTTTTGGCGCTAAATCTGTCGATAGAGTAGGCGGGAATCTGTCCTTCTGCCAAAATGTGCGCGGTGCACATGTCCTCTGAAACAATGACGTAAGTTGCTACAAAGAGGTTGTAATAAAATAATTCATTCATAAATTGAATGTAGCAACTTACCCTATTGCTTCGTCGTAAAAAGTTGTAATGGTAGAGGAACTCGTGAACGTTGTCTTGCTTTTATAGACAAGCATAAATAATCACATTAACATTAAACGACGCAGTGATAGCCCACTGGTGTGACCCCTTTTTTTTTTTCGGATGGCAAATCATCAAATGACTTCTCCCGCTCTGGGCGGAGCAGGAGGGAGTGTCAGACTTTTACTGACTAAAACCCATCCATATTCCTTCATCGCCCTTTGTGTTCCGGGGCCACGGTATCTCTTTCGAACAGTCCCGCAACCCCGGCAGGCATCGGTCCTTGCGGACCCCTTCCTTTTTGCTGACTCTCTTTGAGGCGCGCGTGGAACACGAACGCGCCGTCGACACGGCCTGTCGTCATGAGACGGACGGATGGCGAGCTAGCCCATAGCCCACCGTCCACAGGCCCGCGCCTACGGTGGCCGGGGGCCACGTGGTGGCCTCTGACGCCCGGGGCGTCTCCCACGGCGGCCGGGACGCTGTGAGGTTCTCTCCCTCTCACGTACCGCCACCTCCTTCTCTAGCATTACTGCTTCGCAGAAGGAGGTGACGGCGTCCCATTCCGTCTCGCTCCGGACCATGGCTTGCACCAGGGCCGGACGCGAGAGGTCGCCGCCGCCAATCGCCGCTTCGAGGACACGGCGGTGCTCCGCCCACGCGGGGCACACCTCCACCGTGTCCTCCGGTCGATCCTCGCAATGGAAACACCCGGGCGTTTCCTCCCGCCCGATTCGGTGCAGGAACCTCCCGAAACAACCGTGTCCGGTGAGGACCTGCGTCAGGCGGAAGGTGAGGACGCCGTGGCGTCTCTCAAGAGACGTCTCTCACTGCGTCTCTCACTCCTCAAAGAGGGGACTTACCGCCACTATTGTGGCGTGCCCTGCACGGGGTTGCGACAGTCGCTCTCTCCATGTCGCCATGAGATCATGCTGGAAGTCTGTCCGCTGCGCGACAATTTGCCGCGGCAGCGGAGTTTTCCCCCGGCGTAGCACCTCCGCGCGCCATTCGTGCAGGCGCGCGAGGACAATGGCCTCCAGATCCCATGGCGGCAATCCGACAAGGGGGCACGCCGACTGGTGTGACCCCTGGACTGCCGAGTAATAGGTCTCGAGTTCGAACCCAATACACGCACCTCTGATTTTTCGGATTCATGTGCGCATTGTATAATTATCACTTGCTTCGGTAAAGGAAAACATCGTGAGGAAACCAGCATGCCTGAGAGATATTCCTCGACGGCATGTAAAGCCAAGTCAGAGGCCCATGGGCGGCATAAAAACTCTGACACCAGGTTAGGTGCTAACCACACGATAAAGTAAGATGAAGAACAATCACATTGCTCGCAGAACGGTTGGCCGATGGGGCCGAAAAGTTCTGGAGTGGCGACCGCGAACGGGAAAACGTTACGTTGGAAGGCCTCCCACTAGGTGGATCGATGACCTGGTGAAGGTTGCAGAGATCCGCTGGATGCGATACGCACGAGACCGGTCAATGTGGCGACACTTGGGGAGGCCTATTGTCCAGCAGCGGACGTCCTTCGGCTGAAATGATGAGGAATAAATTGTATTTTCGATAAGGAATTGTATTTTCGATGCAGGTCTAGTGGAGACCGGCACGGCAGAGTTTACTTGTATGTTTATTATTTATTTACGCTTGACTTTATATCACAAGGCGAGGCTCGTGCCTACGTGATCATCCCTTTCCGAAAGGTATTAAAATTAGACCAGATTATAAAGATAGATAAACGAGCGGCAGATAAAACTGTCTACCACGACTTGAGCGCATGTTCGCTACGTGATACTTGCGTGTATTTGTTTGGGTAAGCTATACAAATCGACGAGTCTGGCATAAAACCGCGAAACAAGAAAATCTACTTTCAACTCAAAGATCAATGTATTGACTTTTGGGGCCTATATGCTATGAAGATTTTATTATTAAGAGGTAGACTGACTCGCTAGCTAGACTGTACTGTCTAACAAAATGTCTGAAATCTAAACAAATAGGTGTAAAAGTACTCTTAACGAAGCCGAAAGGCACTTGGTCTCCCCGTTATTGTGATCTTTTTCTTGTTCTAGCTTGACCATACCTGGGCACCTTTTTTTAAATACAAGTTTTAATGTCAAAAGTTTACTTTAAATACTTCCTATCAACCGTCGTACTATTCAATGCATCCATCAGCACAATATTTTGTGTGCGTTACACTGAGTCCTACTGTAAAACGTTATTTTTCAACAGTGTAACGCACACAAACTTTGTGCTGTCGGTGCGGTCGTAGAGGTATTTAAAGTAAATTTATAACATTATATAGACGTGTTATTTTTAAACTTGTGAGAAAGTCCTCCCATTATTCTTTGGTCCTCCTCTCCAGTTAACAACGAGTTGTTCGCGTGATCAGTGAGTGATTCTCGCGTGTACCTATTTGTTTTAGTAATAATACAAATCGACAGGTCTGGCCTAAAATCGCGGAACGAGAAAATCTTGTTTCTAAAAGATGTAATAGGTTTATTGACTTTTGTAATTTCTTTGCCCGAGGCTTCGCTATCGTCTACGCGGGAGTCGTGCGGTCCATGGCCCTTTACGGGGCCCCGGTGTGGGAGCGTTCGAGAGAACTATTGAGCTAGCTTGCCGTCCGTCCGTCTCATGACGACAGGCCGTGTCGACGGCGCGTTCGTATTCCACGCGCCCCTCAAAGAGAGTCAGCAAAAGCAAGGGTCGGTGCCTGCCGGGGCTGCGGGACTGTTCGAAAGAGATACCGTGGCCCCGGAACACAAAGGGCGATGAAGGAACATGGATGGGTTTTAGTCGGTAAAAGTCTGACACTCCTTCCTGCTCCGCCCAGAGCGGGAGGAGTCAAAAAAAGGTTTCGCTATCGTAGGGATCGGAGCTGTCACATCCTCATCATCAACATTTTCATGCCTTTATCTCATGTTACTTGTGGTCGGCGCAACACGTCTTTTTCTTCCATCCTCCCCTGTCAACCGTCACGCTATCATTTACTCGTTTATCTTTCATATCATTCCTCACACAATCCATCCATCGTTTCTTTGGTCTTCCTCTCCCTCTCCATCCATCAACATTTATATTCATCACTCTTTTAGTCACATGCGATTCGTCCCTCCTCATCACATGCCCGTACTAAGACAGTCGATTCCCTTTCAACTTATTACATGGGACTTAAACATAAGTGACGAAATGTGGGTGTTCTATAAGCACACCTCTGCTTAACCCTTTGGGGATTATAGGCGTGATGTTATGGTATGTTATTATGGAGTATCACAGAAAGTCCCTCTATAAGGTCCTCTATAGTCCCACTGGTATACCTGCTGAAGAATGGAGGTTTTGTTCATCTCTTTCTTTTCGTCAACAGGTTTAGGCGCGAACACACGTACGTTTGTATTCATTATATCTTGGCAAAATACAAGAGTGACCTAATTATGAATACAACTTTAATGTATCACGTTCTTATTCTTTATCGTGTGGTTAGTGCCTAACCTGGTGTCAGAGTTTTTATGCCGTCCATTGGCCTCTGACTTGGCTTTACATGCCGTTGAGAAATATGTCTCAGGCATGCTGGTTTCCTCACGATGATTTCTTTCGCCGAAGCAAGTGATAATTATACAATACGCACATGAATCCGTAAAGACAGAGGTGCGTATCTTGGGTTCGGACTCGACATCTATGGCAGTTCGACGTTCACACCACTAGGCTATCACTGCTATGTATCGTGTGATCGATCGTTTTGGTTAGGATGCGGGCGCGTGGATTTCTATCTCCACCAACAGAGATACCTAACTCCGTTATTCCGGTCTCAGAATAGCCAACGCGGCTGCGCCATTTCTTTCCGTTTGCTGCTGTAAGCAGTGTTGAGATTACATCAGACCAGACAAATCAGATCACTACATTACATCATACACATACGTGCTCAAGAGTTAACGTAGCTCATAAAGACGCCATTTGTATTTTTTATCGCGGCAAAAATAGTTACAGATTTTTCCTGTTAAAAGTTGAACTTGGGAAAAGAGAATTTTTAAGAATTGATAGGCTGGCTGTGAAGGAAAACATTGAGGAGCTTGTGTTTAAATGATAACAGCCGCTCGGGGGTTGATCTTCAAAGTTAAGCTGTGCTTGCCTAGGTTGGTCTGTGGATGGGTGACCACCCATTACATACCGAGTTTCCTTCGTGCCTCGGAAAGCACGTCAAGCTTTAGTCCCGGCTGTAATCGGGACTAAAAGCTTAACGTGCTTTCTGAGGCCCGATCGACAATAGATATTTGACAGTCGTTAATGTCGTTATAGGTAGTCAGTGGCCAGAAAGTCTGACAACCAGTCTTACCAAGGTGTATTTTATTACTCAGTACTAACTGGGTTGTGGAAGTCAGATACGCAGTCGCTCCATGCAGAATACTCGTATTCAGCTGCATCCGGTTAAACTGGAAGCCGACCCCAACATAGTTGGGAAAAGGATGGGCAGATCACTGGACTGACGTTGAAGGAAAATATCGTGAGGAAACCGGGCATGTCCTAGAATCAGATAATCGTAGAGATGTGGCTTGCCCCCAATTACGTAACTGGCGAAATGTGTGTGTACAATTAGGTATACACTTCTGTCTAACCCTTCGGGTGTTACAGGCGTGATTTTATGTTATGTGACTTCACCAATCCGCACTCACTGGGCCCACGTTTTACGTTCTTAGGGTCCTGGGTTCGAATCCCGGTAGAAGCAAAATGTTTGAGCATGGACATTTGTTTCCGAGTCATGGATGTTTAAATATGTATAATAAGTATGTATTTACAAACAAAAAGTATCTATGTAGTATATCAACTATCTGGTGTCCACGACACAAGCCTCGTTGCTTAGTGTGGCACTAGATGGCGCTGTGTGTAATGTCCAGCGATATTTATTTATTTACTTTGTGGAATACGGTCAAACCCTCTCATAGAGAGGACGCCTGTATCACAGCCATGGGTACATAATTCTCTGATTATGTTACTGGACTGAGAAGGTCGTGGCCAAATAATGGGTGACCGTCCATTACATTTCGAGTTTCTCCAGTACGATAAATAAGTAAACATCTGCCTTGTATCTACTTCTATGTATAAAATATCACATATTAACAGAGATTATGGTACTTATAGTTAGTACTAGATAATACGGTACCTCTTGGATGTCAGACTTTTTGGGCAACTGACTACCTGTAACAACTGTCAAAGATCTACAAATGATAGCTGGGAACAACGGCTTAACGGTCTGTTCCTAAAATAAATGCGCTTGCGCCATGTTTTGTGTGTCAACATACGTCATTGACTGTTTATTTTGTAAATAATGAACGTCAATCAAGATTTTATTCTTAAGTATATTTGGTTGAGAGTGCTATTCCTATATATATCAGTTTTGTTAAAATAAAACGTCATGCTAATAAACATACAAAGTTTTTTGGTAGAATCGGAAGCGATGTTTCTGCCAAGCATTTTATTACTAGTCTAAATTCCAAACTGTTTCCTCAAATCGGATCATAAATTCGTAAATTTAAATTAGGCTGAGATCACTCACTCGGCACTCCTTGAACGTCAAAGTTACCAAAGAAGACATTCACAACGACCGCCCCTCACTAGTTCCTAGTATTTTAGCTGAGGAGAAGTGTCAGAACAAACTCTCCAGCAACACATAAAATAATCTGTTACTCACTCTCTCTCAATTTCGTTTTCTCCGAAAGAGACTCCCTGTTTTGAGTCCCGTTAATGGCACTAGGCTCACCCCTTATAAGATTGGGCTTATATGGGTGCAACTTTGGTAACCTAAAAATACTCTTAACGGAGCCGAAAGTCACTTGTTCTTTCCGTCATTGCGAACATTTTTTTGTTCCGGACCATACCTGGGAACTTTCTAGTTACGGAGATATTGGGGGTCAAAGTCCAAAATATTTCATAAGTATTTTTAAATACTTCGTATACTCATGCTTGTATACTGCAATCAGAAAGAGTGCTGAAGACTTTCAATTACGTCACTACATTCTAACTAACGTGCAGCTGAATGCTTGACCTTTTTGAAGTGTATGTAAGTATGTTTTGTAATGAAACATTCTAAACACACATGGCTTAATAAACATTAGGAACACGAATGTAATTTTATCTTTGAACCGTCTTAAAATGTTTGTGAAACTGAAAAGTCAGTTTGGAACGCCTGTAACTTCCCGAAGGGTATGCAGAAGTGAATTGTTTGGTACATCCACATTTCGTAAGTTATGTAGCAGAGGCGAGTTCTTTTGCCATCAACTGGGTACAAGACTATGGGACATTCCATATATTCCTCATGACAAGGTAATGGGACATTCCCATTGAAAAACCCAACAACACTGTCCGATCTGAGAACCCGGTACCTCAAACTTATCAGCTGCGCTTGAGATCACTACATCAGCGAGGCAAGTTACAGCAGTTCATTCTCTGAGACTGGCGCAGCTTCATTGTCTCGGCGCTATTCTGGTTGGTGCAGATTCTGGTTTGCAGGAATCGCACAACTGGGAGTATCCCAAAAAACACAGCCAGTAAATAAAATCTACCATAAAATACGTCATCAGTTGCCTAGCCTTTTCCCAACGATGTTGGGGTCGACTTCCAGTCTAACTGGATGCAGCTGAATACCAGTATTTCACATGGAGCGACTGTCTATCTGACCTCCACAACCCAGTAGCACTGGGTAATACGATACCACTTGGTAAGACTGGTTGTCAAGACTTTCGGGCCTCTGACTATTTAACGACTGTCAAAGATCTGCAATTGACAGCCGGGACTAACGGCTTAACGTGCTTTCCGAGGCACGTAGGAAACTCGGTATGTAATGGGTCGTCAGGTCACCCATCCACGGACCAACCTAGGCAAGCGTGACTTAATCTGAAGATCGACCTGAGCGGCTCTTATTATTTTAGCCACAAGCTCCTCTGATATACTTTTCTGATTAGTTTCGTTGTGGGATCCAAGACAGTTAAATTTAAATTGTTCTTCTGGGAGTTCGTCGAGCTTCATTGTCTCTGCGCTTTTCTGCTGGTCGCCACTGTTGATTCTGGCTTTTAGGAGTTACAGTGGTTTGGGAATAGTGTGGCGAGCTTGTCCTCTGATAGAAAATACGTCTTACGTAATAAATTTAATAAACAAAAAGGGCAAGCCAAATCTGACGCATGCAATTTTGTTGCCAGCAAATACCCAAACACATCATTGTTTTCAATTGTTTTTCCTCCTAGCTGCAATACTGTTTACACTTGTCTTTTAAAGTTACGCAATGTTATACTAGTGTCAATGGAGTGAGGTTTGTGTTGCCAAGTTTTTTTGTTTATTCGACCATATTTGTCACGTTAAAGCTGCTTGGTTTGAGCCCAAAGACATTCAAATATTTACGAGTGATAAAGACGAAGAAAATCGTAATCCAAAAACTTGTTACTACTTGGTAACAAATCGTTCTGTCTAGTGTCATACGCCGGCTTGTCAGGTAGCATTCGTGTGTCAAAATCGAAAATGTTCGGCATCCAAATTTTTGTATGACATTATTCCCAATGTCCGCTTTATACCTAATTCTTTTAAATCCCTTTGTTTGAGCCAAATATAGTCTTGGATTGGATAGTTCTTCGGTCATGGTGATACGAACTTTATGAGATGAGGATAAGTCACCAAATAATCAATCAGGTTATAGTGTTCAGATACAATGGATGGACTGTGTGAAGGATGATATGGCTAGAAAGAAAGTGGCTGCTGAGATGACGAGTAATAGAGAAGTATGGAAGAAGAAGACATGCTGCGCCGACTCCAAAAAAATCGCGCGAATTTGATCTGTCCATCTAATTAAGTGGACTACACCCCTTGGTGGCTTACCATCGACCTTGCCAGTGACCAACCAGCTGTTCTAGGTAATGGCCATCTTTTCTTGCGTAGTTGTATAGTGATTTAAAAGATCCTACGACAATCTACACACATACATTTATGTGTGTCTGCACGGATATGGCAAATGTCATTGCAAGGTCACTTGCGCTCGCGCATCGGAATAGGTTAATATTCGTATATACACGAGTTGTGACGTATTGTAGCATGATTGCTACATGTTAGTCATATAGGGAGAATTGCTTTGTTAATTATTCACTTACATAGTTTACATTATTTAAAAACTATGAATAGACTTCTTCAAAAAATTTGTCTGCATCGCTGTCGACGGGGAAAGTGCCCAAAAGGCTGGCATCATGGCCACGTTGGATGGCAATGCTAGTTCTTTGGCAAAGAAATAAGTAGGTTATCGGTTGTCCATGACCCCAGGCATCTCGCAGGTCAGCCTATGAGGCTGGCTTCTGTTTAACCGGACTATCCTGTGGGTGCCAGCCAGGGGACCTCGTAGATCTACGATGAGGATTGATTGATAAAATCAACAGGCACACGGGTCAATGTTAGGTTGACCATCCATTATATATTGTGTCTTGGAAAGCACGTTAAGCCGTTGGGTCCTGTCTTCGACTGTATGTTCACGACATATTCTGCCTTCATAAGCCAAAACGCGGTAACCTAACAAAAATAAGTGTTTCGAGAAAACTGGGAATGAATATGAAAATGTTTGCCTTTGTTCAGTTAAAAAAATAAAGATACGAGTTTTTGGTCACTGAATCTGATGAGGTGTTTCAAGCATCAGATGCAGAACTAAAAAAAAAATCTGAAAACTTAACTGACGATCCGATTTTTTCGAGATATGTACTCATTTTGCTGGGATTACGCAGGTATGAGTAACGAATATAAATCTGATAGGGTCCAGAGTGATGTGGTCAGACACGGATAAAATAATAAATACATAAAGTGTGAACGAAAAAAAATAATAATACAAATATGGGAACAAGAAGGAACAAGAATGAAGGAACAAGTGGTAAATGATGGCGTGAGGACTGACAGGTGAGAATAGGATAAAAAAACGTTTTGCGTCGACCCCAAATAACATGAAACAAGGTCAGGAAGATAATGAATATTGGGTATGATCGCAACACAATTAGTCACTCAGGGATAATTGATACGTAAATTATTCACTTACATTGTGTAGGTTTACAATAATCACGTACAAACTTACATCGTGTACTGTAGGTTTACCACACTAGCGTACAATGTACTCTGTTATAATTATAGCTTGCGTTAAATTTTCAGCAGGACAATGACCTTATATTTACTTGTCAGTTTATTCTAGAGAAGGCTTTTCTTTGAGTATTTAATCGATTTCCGAAAATACGAAGTCTAATGTAACGCTGTTACTGCTATGACAGTACCTATTTACCATCATCATTATCTGCCTTCCAGTCTTACCGGATTCAGCTGAATACCAGTATTTTACATGGAGCGACTGCCTATCTGACCTCCACAACCCAGTTAGTACTGGGTATTACCCGTGGTACCCGTGGGGTACCCCGATACCCCTTGATAATACTAAATATTTACTAACTTGGAAGTACTTACCATTGTTACCAAATTGGAAATTAACAAAATGCAATTTCACAATTTTTTTCTGTGATTGAAACTCAGGCGGGTCTGGAGATGTTACTCTAATGCCGGCTGTACACTCTCGCCGAGACAGTCCGAGGCAGGGCGGGCGAGCGCGAGAGTCTTGATGGAAGCGCTCGCCCGCCTCGGCCTGTCTTTGTTCTCTCTCTCTCGTCTCTGTCTCTGTTTCGTCCATTCCCTCGGCGTCCACAATTGAAAATGACGAGTGACCTCGCTTGGCGAGAGTGGTCACTCGTTTCGATCGAGGCTCTCGGGCGACGCACAGCGAGTGCTCTCGGGCGAGAGTGTACAGCCGGCATAACATAGAGTCAAAGTAACCTCACACGAAGGGGATGGCGTGGTTCTCAGTTCACTCGCTTCGTTCGCTCTCTAGACCCCGCCATCCCCTTCGAACCTTGCCTGTCCGACTCGGTGCCCCAAGTCCTCGGCGATGATTATTGGAAATTGTAAAATTTATTGTTTATATTTTTAAAGATAAGTTTACAAAGCGTGTTTATAAGTACAGTGAGTACTTTTATAATTACTCTGTTTTGCGATGTTCATGAGACTTTGGAAAAACACGAAGGTTACCGATAGCACAAAACTTTTCTGGGTTATCTGTATCAGTTACTAGCTGATGCCCGCGGCTTCGCCCGCCCGAAATTATATACTAAAACCTTCCTCTTGAATCACTCTATCTATTAAAAAACCCGCATCAAAATCCGTTGCGTAGTTTTAAAGATCTAAGCATACATAGGGACAGACGCGGCAGGCGAATTTGTTTTATAATATGTAGTGGAGCAGATCTGTACCTTCATAATATTTAGGCAATCATACATGATACATAACATCACGCCAAAACGCAATCAATTATCCCTATTATTGCGGTGTAAAAACAAATGTACGTCTATAGCTACACAAATCACCCAATTATGAATGAAAATAACACCACATGATTTTCCCTATTACGCATTAATGACGACAAAATAAGGCATGTACAAATGTATAGAGTAATATAATAAAATAAACTGTCTTTCCACTTGTGTATGTTCCTGGGTAATTTATATATTATATCATATTTACCTTATTGTGGTTTAATTACTAGAGACATAACATACGAATTTTGGTAGCTGTAATTTATTTTTTACGAATTTGGTAAGGCGACTGGACTCTGTCCAGTTGCTAATCTGTCCAGTTGCGAATCTGTCCAGTTGCTAATCTGTCCAGCTGAGAATCTGTCCAGCTGAGAATCTGTCCAGTTGCGAATCTGTCCAGCTAAGAATCTGTCCAGTTGCTAACCTGTCCAGCTGAGAATCTGTCCAGTTCCGAATCTGTTCAGTTGCTAATCTGTCCAGCTGAGAATCTGTCCAGTTGCGAATCTGTCCAGTTGCTACGGAGGCGTAAAATTCTTTCATCATCATCATCATCATCATCACATCTTCCTGGCCTTATTCCATATTACTTGGGATCGGCGCAACACGTTTTGTTCATCCATTCTCCCCTCACGACTTCACGCTCTCATGTACTCGACATCCTTTCATATCACTCCTCACACAATCCACCCATAATATCTTTTCTTTGGCCTTCCACTCCCCTTATCTGGTTATCCAATTCTTTCGATGAGAATTTACGTTCTTTAGAAGGTTTAAGATAAATACTCGTTGCTGGCGTGCGTGTTTAAAAGTCCAAGATCCAAAGGCCGCCAGACATTACTTATTTTCTGACTAGCTTCTGCCGCGTGAAGTTTGGTAATTGTACCATGGGATCTTACTACCGGTATAAAATGTATCATATCTGTTAATCCAGGTTTATAAACTAACTGTGTGCAAAATTTCATCCAAATCCGTATAGTAGTTGTTGCGTGAAAGAGTAACAAACATTCATACATCCAATACTCACAAACTTCGCATTTTTAGTATTAGTAGAATTTGCAAAATTCTACTAATACTAAAAATGCGAAGTATAGAATATTAGGTGCTAAAGTTGAGAGGAGCTCGTGGCTAAATATTGAATGCCGCTCGGGTCGATCTTTTAAGGCTAACCCATACTTGCCTAGGTTGGTCCGTGGGTGGGTGACCGCCCATTGCATACCGAGTTGAGACTGCCTCGGAAAACATGTTAAGCCATTGGTCCCGGCTGTCAATTGTAGATCTTTGACAGTCGTTACAGGTAGTCAGTGACCCGAAAGTATAAAGGGGTATCATATTATCCAGTAGGTGTACCAGCGGCAATAAACCGTAGTAACTGGGTTGTGGAGATCAGATAGGCAGTGGTTCCATGTAAAATACATTCAGCTGCATCGGGTTAGATGAACCCGAGTTGGAAGCCGACTTCAACATAGTTGGGAAAATGCTAGGCAGATGAGAAGCTAAAGTTGCGTAGACATGTTTTTGTAATTTTGGTGCTTTTTTCCTTATTTTATTGAACCTAGCTTATAGTTTTCACTATACAAGCAACATTGTTACATTTTTTCCTCTAACGTAGGTTTGTTTTTGACTGAGTAATACATAGCATGACATTCCTTTATCACCACATTCTTTTATACGACGTTTGGGTAACGAGAAACCGCAAAAAATGTTTTCTACCTGTTAAATGAGAAATAATTTCAACTACAATCATGCGGTCATAAAAAAGAAAAAAGCCTCGGAAAAGGCCTAATTCTCAAAATGGCAACAGAGTCGCAAAAGGACTAGTTCTCAAATTGCATATTGGGCATTTTATGAATTAGTCCATTTGCATTTTAAGAATTAGTCCTTTTGCGAATTGGCCATTTTAAGAGTTAGTCCTTTTGCGACTCTGTTGCCATATTGAGAATTAGGCCTTTTGCGCTTAAACCGTTTTTTCTTAGAACGCATTTTTGCTACTATACTTTTTCTAATTGCATCATATTATGCCAAAGAAACGATGCATGGACTGTGTGAATGATGATATGACTAGAAAGGAGGTGACTGCTGAGATGACGAGTAATAGAGAAGTATGGAAGAAGAAGACATGCTGGGAAGAACAATGATCATAGGTATTACGTATTATGCCTGCAGTCTCTTTAAAGTTATTCTAGCTTTTATTTTGCGTCACTTTTTTCCTATAGTCTATGGTATTTTAACTTTATCAGGATATTACGGGATATTATTGCCAACTGCAAAGACCAAAGACCAAAGACTATATATAAAGAATAGTGCCGAGTACGGCCAATTTCAGAGAAATGATACAATTGTCTTGGGTGCCCGCACTTAAATTGATTGCAAGAGATTATTAATGTTGCATAATTACTATCATTGCAGTTGTAAGCACCTCCAAGTAAGCTACAATATTTTGCTAATTGCAAAAGTGCAAAGACTGGTCAATCATAATCGAATTAGCTAGATTTTTGCCGACTACGTCTCGTGGTAACTTTATCGGCGGCAAAAAAGTCATCGACTTCCGCAAGTAAAATTATGATTCACTTTGTTGGTGTTTTTTTTAAGACGGTATTTTTTCAAACAATAAATATTTTTCGTTGGGATATCCCATCACACAGGCGGCGTTGTATAAATAGTAAACTATACTCGTCCCTTGGCATAACACATACATTCCTTTGCCAAACTTGTGGTTATAGTAAAAGCATAAGTTCCGCGGTCGCGCCATCTTGGCACTTGGCAGCCATCTTTGATACGGAGTCGACAATCAGCTGATTGGTTTTTGATCAGCTGATGTTGTTGTTGATGAAATACAGATCATCTGTAGGTGTCACTAGTTAAAATGTCTAAATAACGAATGAGACAGTCTTTTTAAGCATGTCAGATTATCTAGAATATTCTGGTTGTCGCAATTAAGCGTGAATACTGACGTGAGGTCCTCGTGGCTAAATAATAACAACCGCTCGGGTCGATTTCAGGTTAACCCGCGCTTGCCTAGGTTGGTCCGTGGATGGGTGACCACCCATTACACACCGAGTTTCCTCCGTGCCTCGGAAAGCACGTTAAGGCGTTGCCATTTGCTGCCATTTGTAGATTTTTGACAGTCGTTACAGGTAGTCAGTAGCACAAGACAAGTCTGATAACCAGTCTTACCAAGAGGTATCGTATTACCCAGTACTAACTTGGTTGTGGAGGTCAGATAGGCCGTCGCTCCATGTAAAATACTAGTATTCAGCTGCATCCGGATAGAATGGAAGTCGACCCCAACATAGTTAGGAAAAGGCCTGAGTTTGATATCCACAGTGTTATCATAGTTTTTTTCCCCTAGAACATGGTCAGTAGCAGTCCAGTCTTTCATTGTTTCTAGTTCAGTCCAATGGCAATAGGCTTGCTTCCAATTACATAAAAATCCTGTTAACCCTCTTGGAAATCTTTGAAACTGAATGTGACTTGTGTTTGCTGGGGAGTTTGTCCCATCATTTCTTCTTACCAGCTAAAACGCTAGGAAATAACGAAGGACGGCGGAGGCGGCGCTTTTGGAGAACTGTCAAAACGTCATTTGACGTTCAAAAAGTGCTGATTTTCAGACCAATTTGAATAAATGACTTTTAATTTAATTTTTGTCCTTTTTGACCTATTTTAATGATGCAATTGTAATTATCAATCTCTTACTCTTATCCCAGTTCATTAGTGGTCGGCGCAGCATGTCTTCTTCTTCCACACTTCTCTGTTACTCGTCATCTCACCAGACACCTCCTTTCTTGCCATATCATTCTTTACACAGTCCATCCATCGTTTCTTTGGTCTTTCTCTACATAACCAATGATGCAATTTTATTATTTTATTTATCCACTACACATTGCAAAGCATGTTATAGCATCATCACACCTTATCACTAATAAGTAACCTTTACACGTATTGTTTACATGTTGTTGTTTCTGGGAGTGGCTGCGTGATACTAAATAGATGAAGCTGTAGTGTTTGTTAGCAGTGCCCAAGTGTGGTGATATCAACTGTCAAGCTTTAATTAGGAGTATAATGTAGCGTTGTACTTTGTTTATAGAATAGAATAGAATAGAATAGAATAGAATAGCATTTATTTGCAAATATGGGTTATACATAAGTAGGTAGTAGTAGGTTTTCATCAGAGTTCTGCCATATTTCACCATTCGGCATGCAAACATTATCATTATTTAAAATTATTAAAATTTAAATTCTTATATATCCTATTAAATTAATTAAATAAAAGTAATTCACTATTTAAAATTAATAAAATTCAAATGTTCATTAAAAATATCAACTTAATTATTACATTATACATACGTTAAATAAAATTGTCAGTATATTATACAAGAAATAAAAAGTAATAAAAAAAAATAAAAAAAAATAAATCGTGGTCTGAAAATAAATAAACAAACAAACATTAAAATTCCAGGTCATAGACAATACACCACATTCCACAAGTAAAATCGTTATCAACATGGTTTAACAGGATTTAGAGAAATGATTCCCGGTTTGAATTCCATCATCTGCGTAGCCTTTCTCAACTATGTTGGGGTCTGCTTCCTGTCTAACCGGATGCAGCTGAATAAAAGTATTTTACATGGATCGACTACCTATCTGACCTCCACAACCCAGTTAGTACTTCTTAAAACCCCCTTGTACCCCCTTGTAAGACTGGTTGTCAGACTTTCAGGCCTCTGACTGCTTGTAACGACTGTCAAAGATCCACAAATACTACTTAACGTGCTTCCCGAGGCACGTGAATGCCGCGTGTCTTCAAAATTTTGATTCTAGGACATGCCGGTTTCCACACGTAGTTTTCGTTCACCGTTTAAAAAACGTACTAGGTGGCAATTGTTTAAAAAAAAACTAACAATACGCTTCGTACGTGTTTGGTTTACTAACTTATCTATTAAAATACATACCCAAGCATTCAGTTAAGCAATATAACCAGTTGTTAAAGCGTGCAACCGGCGTCATTAGCATAAATGTTTCTTGTGAGTTAATAGACAGTTCTTGTGGCAGCAAATTGCCGAAGTATCGGCATTGTAATTTCAGGATAATTAAAAAGAAAGTTTCAGTCATGCTAACTAGTGCATTACCGTGTAGAGTTTTTGATACTGAAAGATGATTTTCAAGACTACGCTAGCCTATACTGTGAGGAGCTCATGACTAAATAATAACATCCGCTCGGTTGGTACGTGGATGGGTGACCACCCATTACATACCGAGTTTCCTCCGTGCCTCGGAAAGCACGTCAAGCTTTAGTCCCGGCTGTAATCGGGACTAAAAGCTTAACGAGCTTTCTGAGGCACGATCGACGATAGATATTTGACAATCGTTATAGGTAGTCAGTGACCCGAAAGTCTGACAACCAGTCTCACCAAGGGGTATCGTATTACCCAGTACTAACTGGGTTGTGGAGGTCTAAAACATTTTCTTTGATCATTGTAGTCACAACACTGAACAAATGAAGATCGTCAATGTCGTTCCTGAATCAATGAATGTTAATGAAGAATATTATTAACCTTACGAATGTCAAGGGAAGTTTGACTCATCGTATGTAACCTTAGCCGTCTCTTGTAACTATTTATTGGCACATGAGATATTTATAACTATTTATTGGCACATGAGATATTTAAGCTCAAACTCAAAGCATTAATTTCAACTGAAAAACAAAGCGAAGCTTCACAGTCAGATGACATAATAACTTGTGAAAGTACTGTAGTTGCCCATTCCAAAGCGTAGATCTCTAAGGAGAAAAATGGGCAAGAAACTTCATGGACACTCTTTTAAATAAGCGAAGCCTCCGGTATTGCCAAGCAGACCATAGGGGTTGGTGACTACTTAAGAGGGCTATCACAATTTTTCTTGTATTTGAATGTTTTGAAGAGTCTAACACTCAAATACAAGAAAAAAAAAATTTTTATTTCGAGCGCTCCCTGAGAGAGAAATAATCAAACTTTCTCCTTACTCCATGGATTTCCAATTAAATTTTTGATGTGTGATAATGGTTTAGATATGGCCACAACATTAAAAAGAAGTATGCCCGAGAAAGTTTGATTATTTCTCTAGGGAGCGCTCAAAATAAAAATAATTTTTATTCTTGTATTTAAGTGTTAAACTCATAAAACACTCAAATACAAGAAACATTCTGATAGCATTCTTAATAGACCACATTTGACACTGCACCAAAATACAACAACGTACACCTTGTAACGGCTGGCATAAAATTTTATTTATTTTTTCGAAGTTAGAACTGCACAATTGGTTAACTTTTTTCAATGGGGGCATCGTTTTTGAGCTCACCAGATGGCGCCACTGTCGAGTAAGGTCTTGTCAATAATTCTATTTTATACTTTAAAGTACCAATAACGTCTTAAAAAGATTATTTTATTACGTATAACAACATAGTGTAAACTTCAGATACATACAGGGTGTAAAAGACCTCATCACGAAGCCGTCAACCAAGCATTCTGTACATCAAACTAAGTAACTTTACGCAAAACTTATTGCTGGGAAACAACTTTTTTTTTTTGGGGTGAAATATCATGTTTTGTTGTAACTCAATGTAACGCACTCAAAACATTGTGCTGATGGATGGATTGAATAGTACGGGGGTCGTGGAGGTGGTTACATTAAAAACTTGTATTTAAAAAAAAACTTGTCAAAAAGTTGGAACTTTGACCCCCAATATCTCCGTAACTAGAAGGTTCCCAGGTATGGTGTAGAACGAAAAAATGATCACAATGACGAGGAGAACAAGTGCCTTTCGGCTTCGTTAAGAGGTGTTTTACACCCTTTATTTACATACAATATTCTCCCTAAAATTAGCAAGCATGAAACATTTAAAAACCATTCTACCTCCAAGTACTAACAAATAAGATCTTAAGTTGCTACCTAAAATCTTCAAGTCATAATTAATCAGGAATGGCTCAGTCTAGAACACAATCGTGAGTATTAGTATAAATACGTGATAAAAAAGCACGCAACGCGCGAACACTATATGACATCTGACATTTCGGAAGACCTTAGTCTACACGAACGCCTCTAGCGGCGAATTCATGCGCGATAACCCCCATTACGATTACATATTTATTGTAATAATGACAAAATAAGGTAACTTTAAAATGTAGAGTACTAATCAACTGACAGATGTCAAATGTGGTCTAATAAATTAGCCCTACATACAGAAAAAACCCTACATTTAAAAAATATTTTTGGATCCATAAACAAATAAACAGGCCCTTCTTAACGATAGCGTTGATGTTTATTAATATACGAGGTTATATATTAATAAACATCAACGCTATCGTTAAGATGTTGAACGACGTTGCCACGGTCAAGATTTCGATGGGTGCCTGTTACTGCGAACGTGTGAAAGCTTGTTGAACGAGAAGTCTTGCCTGGCAAGGTTATATGTTAAGTTGCTTCACTGATAGTAATAAAACCACTGTAACTCCAATCACTATTGAGTATATTTCTTAAATTACATCACATTTTATACAAAATACAATAATTATAACACATATCGGACATAGATTTGGCGATAAGTCTTAACACCACAATTTCTTTCAACGAACTGCCCTCCCTCGGTTTTTTTTTTTTTTGCGGAATGGCATCTCGCAGTTCAACCTAGAGAGGTTGTCGTCTGCTTAACCGGACAATCCTGTGGGTACCTTAAGTGTAAGGCCTCCAGCCAGGGCATAAAACTTACAAACTAAACGACTACACGCTAAGGGCACCCCCTGCGGGGTACGGGCCTCGGCTTAGGGCGTCGCTGGGAGAGGACAGCAAGGGGACAGGCTGGATCTGAGTGGTGCCCTCTCTCGGCCGAGTGCCATGCTTTATAAACTACCCCTTCCCGCTACAACATTGACAGTTAGGCAGTGTTGTCATTTCTCAAATTAATATAAAACGAATTATTAAAATCTTTAAAAACCCTATAATATATAGTTTAGATTAATCACAGCAGATCTTATTAATTAATACATATTTGAAAATCATGACAATAACTTGTATGGTCTCTACCATACAAGGTTACCTATTTATTTCATTAATTTGCTGCTATGTTAATAGGGTTGCCACCTTTTTGTAGGACGAATAAAGTATTTTTTCAGTTTGATTGAAAAAAAAAAAGTACACAGCATAAAAAAGAGTATTTATTATTATTTTTCATTATTTGTCCTTATAAACGTATTTTTTGTTGCTCTTTGCGACATTTAACAAATATTTGTCTTTCTTGAAAATAATTACAGCCTTTTTGTAATCACAAAATAAAAAAACAGTTTATTTAGTTTCCAATGTACTCATACCCAGTAACGAGCCAGTAACAATCAGTTTTACTTAAATAGAGTATTTTAGCGTACTTTATTGGTGTCGTAGATTATAAAGTACGACTACATGAAAAAGAGGACAGTACCCGTGGCAACCCCTGTGAGGTTCTGGGTTCGATTCCAAGGGCAGGAAAAATCTTATTGGATTTTTCGATGAAGGAATTTCTCAGTAGCAGCCACGGAGTCTGGATTTGTGCCCGGTTGATGGCAATAGACTCGGCCCTAATACATGGGACTTAAATACATATGATTACTGGCGAAACGTGGGTGAACTGTTAGGTACACCTCTGCCTAACACTTCGGGGATTACAGGCGTGATGTTATGTTTTTTGCCGTTTTTTCTGCCTCTATACAATCTACAACTTTTTTTTCAATTTTGTTTTTGGTATTTTTAATAATTTGCTTACGAAGCCTTGGTAGGCATGTACCTTTTTTTTTTTTTTTTTTTTTTTTTTTCGGTTGGGAAATCATCAAATGACTTCTCCCGCTCTGGGCGGAGCAGGAGGGAGTGTCAGACTTTTACTGACTAAAACCCATCCATGTTCCTTCATCGCCCTTTGTGTTCCGGGGTCACGGTATCTCTTTCGAACAGTCCCGCAACCCCGGCAGGCATCGGTCCTTGCGGACCCCTTTCCCTTGCTGACTCTCTTTGAGGCGCGCGTGGAACACGAACGCGCCGTCGACACGGCCTGTCGTCATGAGACGGACGGCGAGCTAGCCCATAGCCCACCGTCCACAGGCCCGCGCCTACGGTGGCCGGGGGCCACGTGGTCCCCGACGCCCGGGGCGTCTCCCGCGGCGGCCGGGACGCTGTGAGGTTCTCTCCCTCTCACGTTCCGCCACCTCCTTCTCTAGCATTACTGCTTCGCAGAAGGAGGTGACGGCGTCCCATTCCGTCTCGCTCCGGACCATGGCTTGCACCAGGGCCGGACGCGAGAGGTCGCCGCCGCCAATCGCCGCTTCGAGGACACGGCGGTGCTCCGCCCACGCGGGGCACACCTCCACCGTGTGCTCCACCGTGTCCTCCGGTCGATCCTCGCAATGGAAACACCCGGGCGTTTCCTCCCGCCCGATTCGGTGCAGGAACCTCCCGAAAACACCGTGTCCGGTGAGGACCAGCGTCAGGCGGAAGGTGAGGACGCCGTGGCGTCTCCCTGCACGGGGTTGCGACAGTCGCTCTCTCCATGTCGCCATGAGATCCCGCCGGAAGTCTGTCCGCTGAGCGACAATTTGTCGCGGCAGCGGAGTTTCCCCCCGGCGAAGCGCCTCCGCGCGCCATTCATGCAGGCGCGCGAGGACTATCGCCTCCAGATCCCATGGCGGCAATCCGGCAAGGAGGCACGCCGCCTCGCGGGCGATCGTGCGGTACCCACGGGCCAGCCTTACGGCTACCACCTTTTGGGGCGCGTTCAGGTAGTGGGCTGCACGCAGCCTCAAGGAACGCGCCCACACCGGGGCCCCGTAAAGGGCCATGGACCGCACGACTCCCGCGTAGAGCCTCCGGCAGGAGGCGTTCGGCGTAGGCATGTACCTGACATTACATAATTAAGACTTTTTATTTTAAAAACACTTTTCGAGATATTTTTAATAGTTTTGTTGTACTTGCTTTCTAGTTCAATCATAAAACAAAATTTAAAACTTTAGGGGAAACCCGTTTTTTTTTCTTGATCACCCATCCGCCACCTGACCGCGGGATTGCTTAACCTCGCATGCGCCCGCGGCGTTGTCAAGTCGTATTTAATAATAATATCGATCACGCAGTGGCGCCGGCGATATGTGTGAGCGAGACGTGTCATGTCTTGTGACCATGACCTGTGGGACTGCGGACTGTCCTGAAGAATTTGAGAGTTCCATTACTTTGTCCAAATAGTTTTTCTGAATGTTTTTTTTCTGTCTCAAGATTGTTTTTTTAGTAATTTCGGTACTTTTTATTAGTTTAATTAAAACATACATTGGTTTATTTCTATTTTTATAATTGTATTGCTTGCGTTTGAAGACTCTTTAGAGGTAAACGTTTATGCGATGGGAGAAGATACGACTATACTTAGCTAGAAACTTCTCAAGCCAATCTTGACTTAACTATTTATGCGTAAGGCAATATGCATGGTCAAAAACATTATTATGTACTTGCATTATACGTAAACTGTACATTATAAGGATTATTGTGTTCTGCTGACGTAAAAATAACAATAACAAAGGTATTTTAAATAATTTTATTTTCTTTATTTATGGCTTAATGACTACCGTTATCACAAAAAAAAACAATAGTCAACTAAATGGCACACGAAATTATTGTGCTCAAAACAAACAAATGAAACTAATTAGATTTTACGAGCGGTAATAATTTGTTTTCATAAAGATCACTTAGCGTTTCAGAACTGAGTCATAAAGTTGTGAAATATAATCGGAATTAAAATTACTGGGTCATATGAATTGGTTCTGTGGAAAATGTAAACGTCTGCAGTTGAGTCTGCCAGATTTTATATTCTTAGATTTCTTAGTAACAGCACACCCCAATCGTATAACATACTTAACATATTACCACTTTACGAAGGGTTTTAGAGGAAAGGCTTAATACAACGTGAATAGCTCAAATTAATGTTATTGAATTGCTTAATGAATAGCATTAAGAATGCAAGTAATTTAGTCAGTTTTTCCGCTTCATTTGCACTACGAGATTCGCTCTTACCACAACGACATAAAGACTTTGAAAAGGTCGAATTGTTACGACTGATGTATGGTTTACTGTCAAGATAAAAGTGTGTGTTTAACATTATAGATTAACGTTAGCTGATAAGTACACAAAATCGGTTTCATATTTTCAAATTCTGTCAAAAAAGGTCATTGTCTATCTAATCAGCATTTTGCATTAACGTTAATCCAATGTTTTTCCCTTTTTAATAGGTTTTTAGATTACCTATCTGATTATGTCATGTTATCGATTTTCCTTTCTACATTTTTCATAAACTTTTTCCGAATCACGTAGTATGCATTTTGTTATGACAAAATTAGAAGTTTCTGTAACCATAATAATTGTTCTGTCCGGTGTATTTTTACACTCTTAACACATACAATATACAAAGTAGATGTTAGATATAAACCGAGGTAGTGCCAAACATCTAAGAAAACTTTCAGTAACCGTGACAAAATGTAAACACCAAATAATTTCAAAACCGTAATAATTTTCGGTCACTGCCATTTCAAAATCACTCACTTTTATCATCACAAAAACAATAACAGCCATAAAACAACAAAAATATCCCACACACCCACGAACACACACCCTGACCTAATAACAGAAATAAGTCTCCCAAAATATGCCACAACAGACATTGTCACCCTAGCCCAGCGTAATCATTCGCGTGGCCCGCGCATGTTCAAAACCGGCTGAACGCGATAAATGTCTTTTAGTTTGCGACGAACGCTCGCCCAATACAGACGTGTGTATTGTTACAGAAATGTGCGCGGCAATCGACATGTTAGCTTCGGAGTCCTTCTACGGCCACAGTCCTCCAGCTGGCTTCTTGTCGGACTACAGCATACAAGCACCTAGAAGACCTACAAAGCTGACAACACGAGGATTTTCAGCGCCGTGTTTAACGCCTTTAAAACCAGTGCAGCTAACTTTGAAATCGGCTCCGAGATCGTGTATACGGATATCAAATGAAAAGAAGAAGAAAAAAGTGGTGTTTGCAGATGATCGGGGGTTCGCGTTGGAACAGATCAAGTTTATGACCGAACCTTCACATCTACCACCTAACTGGACACTGAAGTTTGAATCCAGTCCACCGCCAGAGAGGAAATCGCCACCGAAACCGGTAGTAGACTTATGGGAGACAAGATTTGTGCAGCCAGCGTCTAACTATTTGGAATTTAGGCGGCGAGTCACCCAAGATTGTGTGTCATTAGAAAATGTTATCGTGAAACAAAATGAGTGTGCGGTCGATGGTACAGTGAAAGTGAAAAACCTAGACTTTACTAAAGAAGTTTTTGTGCGAACATCTTCAGACGGTTGGCTAACAAGCGAAGACACATTTTGCGCATTCGTCGAAGCAGGACCTCTGAATCAGAATGGAGTCTCTACTTATGATACCTTTGGCTTCAGACTGCAACTACCAATCCATTCAAGGAAGCTAGAATTCTGCGTTTCCTTCAGATGCAAAGGAGACGAATTTTGGGACAACAATGGAGGGTCAAACTACTGCATAGAAAAAGCCTCGGTGAGGAGCACCCCTGCTATTTCATGTGCCAGGATAAAATACGGAAATTCGTGGACTACTAGGTCGAAAGGAGACGGAAATGTGCCTTACTGGTGATATGCTAAAGGACCCTAAATGAATTAGTGTCGAAAGCCTGAGGGCTAGTGATATGTGCCATATATTTGGTTCCTAGCAATTTGAAGGTTTGTACACTTTTTTTGTTTTGCACTGTCTTCGACAGATAAAACTATGGATGCATAATTCTGCTTTAGAAGGGTGTACAAGGGAATATTTTAGCTTTTCCTTATGAAAGTACCAATTTTAGAGTATTGGTGATTTAGCCGTTAGCTTATATTTCCACACCTAAGTCTAGAGAGTAGATAATGCTGAGGTTTTTGGACCCACATGCCAATTTTAGTCTTTGGGTATGCCACTTGGTGATTAATACCTCCCCTAATATAAGAGAATATGGTAATGTTTTCAGCTAATTGCCTTTAATAGTTTTATTTTAAAATGTTAATGCATCATGTGAATGATTTAGAACTAGATTCAAAGAGACTAAATCATTATTTCTCTTTCTAAATCATGTTATGAGAAAGAGAGAAAAGGTAAAAGAGAAGAGAGTAAAACTCTTGGAGAACGGTTTTGCGTCTCGAATAAGATATTACACGAACCTCTACCAATGTATAAACCCTTTTGGGTGATCCCTGAATGGAAGTGTTAGGTTCGATAGCCCTAAACTATACATATACAGTCCAATCGTTAATTTGTGACTAAAAAGGCTATATTTCAGGGGTTGAGAAAAACTGTGAATATAATAAACAAGGGAACAACTTTGAATTCGAAAAAAGACTGATATTCCAAACGTTTCGATATTTTTAAGAATTTAAAGTAGTTGCCATGAATTTTCACCCCCTCAAATTATTGTTCACTTTTTGTCAACTTATATGCAGTCACTAAAATCTATAAGTTATGATTTATACAAAAGATTCCACTATTTTAATTATAAAAGCAATTTGAATATTTAAATAACGAAACAGCTGGCTTTGTCACTAAGCAATTTCGTGATTTTAGACTGGTTTTCTGGCTTCCAATTTTCTACCTAGAATATTAATTGTACCGTTCTGACAAACACTGGTCTGAATATAAATGAGTTTTGGTACTATTAGTAGGTAAGTTTTAGTAGATTTCTCGTGAAATAATGTTTTGGGTTCCAATTTTGTTCAATACAGATTTGCACTATATTTGATTGGAGAGATATGGGGTATAGAACTCAAGCGTGATTCAGGACGGGGCTATGAAAGTAATGTCGATGTTGAATTAATAGAGTTTGCTGCCATCATTTTTGTTATAATTCAGTTAGCCATTTAGGAGTCCTTGTTGGCAACAAACTATATTAATTAAACGTTTAGATCCCTTATAGTTTTGCCCGATTCACCCCTGCATACAATAATAACCCCATTTTTACATTGTGTCTTGAGAACATGGTACAGTTGCTATTCAAGTTATTGCTAGTGAGATTTATGTATATTTTATTACTTTAGATTTCTAGCAAATGAATGTTCCTGTAAAGTCTAAAAGGTCCACATTTTTTAGTCATAAAGTGTGGCCTAAATAATCGTGGCAAAATATTTGACAGCTGTCAAAATATACTCGGAGTTGACTTTGTAAAGTTTGATTGCAAATAATATTATTGTTATTTAATCGGTAAGCATCGTTGTTGTTTGAAACATAATATCAGAAAATGTAATTAAAAACACAAATCATTTTAAGTTTACAAACACACTCTCGTAATCTTGTTTTGTCTACTTTTTTCCGTCATCTTGAATTCCAGTGTGATAAACACAGTCATTCTTTGTTTAATAATAAAAGCCCTATCTAATCGGTTCATTATTTTTGTATAATATTATTATTTATTCAATGCAATCAAACTCTTTAATTTAAAACTTTTTCTCGAAAGGTCATTTTGATATGTTGAAGTCAGAATGACGTCTGTCATTTTTGACAGAGTAAATGGTGGCTTAGTTGTTGTCAAGTCATTTTACAAATATTTTTTATTAGTATGTTTAGTAATACGATTATAAACGGAACTTCTCATCACGCTTTTCTGTTTGGGGTAAACGAATCATTTAGTATTTTGAAGGAATGCTAATAAAATAATATAATTGTATAGGTACCAGTAGTTTTCAATATGTGGCTTTGTGTCAGACGTTTGCGGTTTTTGGAACAATTTAAAGTGCTCCAAAATAGTAGTAATAATTCTGCAAGTTCAGGAATGGTTGTATTTTTGTATTTGCTCTGTCTACTAACACTAAAGAAACATTCTCCAGTTGATTTTCGCAAAAAATATTAATTATATGAAGCAGCAAGTTTTTTTATAACTTAATGCTGAATAATTTACCTCTGCTTTCTCCTTAAGGGACTGAAGCGTGATGGTTTATTGCTTTTTTATTAAATTTATTTATTTGAAGCTACTGGTATACTGATATTTTTAATTTCTTAGTTTGGCAGAAGATAGCAATTCTGGCCATCAATGAACGATAAAAAGACTAGAATATCAGTTGCTTTTTAACCGGCCCAAGAAAGTCTATTGGAGAACCTCCTTTAGTGTTTTTAGCCTGCGAAAAGTTTTCACAATGGCTGCATCTCATTTTGACACTTATTTTTTTTAAATTCTTATTTTATAATGTTGACGGACGGCGTTGCGGTTGTAGGCAAGAATCTAGACAAATGGTCAAATTGAGATGTAGCTATTTTAATTTGTTGGTTCATTGTTAAAATTTCATGTTTGTAATGGTTTTAGTTGTCAATTTTAGTGGGTCTAAAAGCTGATTTCTGCAGAGTCAGCTTTTTCAAATTGGTGACACTAAACTCATTTATAGGAAAGCCAATTTTCATAAAAAAAGTTCAAATTATCACCTCGGCGACAGTCAACATCAAATATATGTAAAAAAAATGTAGAAGATATTTTTGACAGATTGCGACTGAGATCAGGTTTTTAATAATCTGGATCTGGGTACAACCCAGGGGCGTCAAAGAAATATTTAAAAATCACAAAACACGACATTAAGCAAATGTTGAGAGCCACTAAACTTGATATTATAGACGCGTGAAAGTCTGATAAACTTTTATATTTGTAAAATGACTTTGACTTTGATGTATCAAGATATTGAGAATATTTTCTCAATAAGTTTCCAGTCTGAAAGGGTACCGTGTTACCCAGTAACTGGGATAGCAGTTAGTACATGTAAAATACTGTCAGCTGCATCTGGTTGGACTGAAAGGAAGCTATACAGACGATGAAATGTCTGTATGATGTTAAAGAGTTTTACAACCCTGGTTTTATCTAAAGAACCCTGGTTTTATCAAGATTAATTAAAAAGTATCGTCTATTATAGGCGGTTTTACCGCTAATAACGGTTTATTTTAAACTTTGAAAGAAACCAGGTTTTAAAAGAACTACTATTTCAAATACGATTTTCATTAAAAAAAGATTTTGAAGAACACCAAAAATGTGAAGGTCTCTCGAATGGGTAGCTAAATGAGATAAAAATAAACTAGCTGATTAAAAGTTTATTTCGATAAAAAGTACATTGTATAATAATTACTTAGTACCTACATAGTTTGTGTACTGCGATTTTTGAATTTATTTTGTTTTAAACAAAAATCGTATGTGTGTGTTAACTTATAGTTTCGACAGCCGTGTCAGATATGATGGTGGCAGAAAACTAAAATCAAGAATAAATGACACTATTTTACGTGTTTTTTAAATTTCCGTTTTTTTAATTTTTTATCGAAGTGCTGAATCAATGGTCTGGTGTTAGTTGTAAATACATTTTTAAGTCGTAAATATATAACTGATTATATTTTATTTTTAAGAATATTTTTTGTTGATCTTTCCGCACTAGAATTTTTGTCATGGTCACCAGAAAATCTGTTAATAAGACCACACGGCATTTTTTTAGAAATATTATTAAGTTTAAGTTCTGATGGATGTAAGTAATTTATTTTGAATGATAAATAAATGTGTATTTTTAATATTTTTCTATTTTTTATAATCGAATAGTTACTAAATAGGGTTGTACGAATTTTTAGTGAAAGAACTGATTATTATGTAATAAATGTTTAAAATTAAGAGTTTATTGAATTTTATTGTTTTTGTATAAAATTGTATAAAACTCAGAATGAAGCATGGATGACAGAATATATTTTTTCATAATATAATATTAATGATTATTAATATTTTTGTTTTATTTTATTTTTCCTTTTTATACTCAAAATCAACATTGGATCAGTGGTCCACATTAGCCCTGTACCTACTAAAGAGTTGGAAGTCATGAGACACCTTTGCCCTGCAATCTAATCATGCTGATTTACTAACAGCCAATTCGAAATTTATTTTAATATAACATAACATCACGCCTGTAATCCCCAAAGGGTTAGGCAGTTGTTCCCAATAGTACACCCATATTTCGCCAGTTATGTTCAAGTTCCATGTAATAGTGAGTGAGCCTATTGCCATCAACGGGGCACAAATCTAGATTCCGTGGCTGCTACTGGAAAATACCTGATGGAAAAACAAAATAACATTTGGCCCGACCCGGGTATCGAACCCAGGACCTCTTGTTTAGCAGTCGCGCTTAGTACCACTAGACTAACGAGTTGGACAAATTTGTTTAAATTTAATCAGTGACCTGCAGGTAAGTTTTAACCATCTGTCTATCCTGAAGCGTAGATAGTTTCAGCCTTTATGATCTCGTCATCTTGACCCAGACAGAGAAGGAAAGAACCAGCAAGACACTCCATGGACACTATTAACTCCCAAGTGACTTTAATTCAGACTGGTTTGCTACTGAGAAATTATTGATAGATAAACTGTACTGCCCGAGCTCATGAGTAGCGCTTGAAACGATACAGTCAAACTATTTGAATTGAAATCGTATAGAATGATGTCGTGTAGACTCCTTATTACAAGTTATGTCCAACATACAAACCTTTATTTCTTACTTACCCCTCACCAACTCAAGTTTTAAACAATGACAGATAAATTACCAGTTGCTGCTCTAAGGGTAAAAATAGCAGGTCAGTCAGCGCCATCCATGTTAACATGGGAAGACTATTAAAGTTTCGGAAGTTCCTGCTAGATGGCGTTGTTATCAAATAAAAAAACATCACGCTTACAGTTCCACAGTTGGCTTAGTCTAGTGTCGACTTAGATATAAGTCTCCCACAACTGTGTGTGACTGCCGATAAAAGAAAGATTAAAAGGAAAAATGTCTGGACTTTTTGGAAAATGTCCGGCTTTTTGTCAGGACCTCAAATGAAATGGAAACCCTAGTTGTGATAGACCTCGAAATTGTACAGAGACGCCAGCAAATCAAGTTACCCGAAATTGACAAATTACAACCAACCATCCTTGAAGCTTGAATGCTTCAGCGATAAAGTTAAAAATTCATTAAAGAAATTTGACAGATTGTGCTTGCTTGATGTGCTGGCGTCGTCGTGGCGTTTGTACCTTATTATTTGGTTCACAAAGGTTCAGTGAAATAAAAAACAAAATTTACGCATAAATAAACCTGTATTTGTTTAGTAAAATATAAACATTGCTTAAAAACATTCTGTCCAACTAAATCTAAAATATACATCGTTTCATGATAGTTTTATTATAATATTGTGAGTCTTATAAGGAGATTAATACGACTATATTTTTATAAACATTTTTAAATTAACATGTAGGTAGATAAAGTAGGTAGGTACAGTTTTATCAAATTTCGCGAGGATAATTAAATTAACATTTTTTAACAGTTTTTAAAATTATAAATCTATTTTGTATGTGTAACAGATTAGTCAAACATTTCTAAATATTTGTACTGTAATAAGAATTGGTTTGGCAAACAACCATTGGTGGTTAACATAGTTGGCACTTTGTCTGATTGTTATTAAGTAAGTAATAATGATCACTACTTTTTTTGAAAACACTAAAAAGAACTTTTTGACGCAGAAAGTCCGGTCGTCAATACGTCTTTTGAAATGGAAAAAAAACCGAACCCGAATTGTACAGACGTAGGCACATCAAACTACCCGAAACTGTCAAATTTTCCCAACCAACCCTAAACCTAATACTTTGGCGATAAAGTTGAAAATTTATTTAAGAAATTTGACAGATTGTACTCGTAGTTTGATTGATGTGCTGGCGTTTGCATATTGAGAATCAGACTGTTTTTTTCAACATGACGTTTTGTGAATGACATTCTGCCTCAAAATTACTAGGCTACCAACCACCGTTGTTTGTTTAATAAAACGAAAACTTATTTTTGAACAGGCTATATAGTTTATAAAAGCACGTAAAAATTAATAAGGTAGGTACAACATTTATTTAGATGTGTTTCGTAAACTTCTCTAGAAGCTAGTTAAATCTATTGGAAATATGTTTTTTTTTTAATAAAAAATATTTTACTTTCAACAGCAACCGGGTTATTGAGCCAGTGATAAAGAAGAGAGTGTTGCAACAAGGAATGACAATTTTCAAAATTTGTATAACATCACGCTTATGATTCCGAAAGCAAAGGCAGAGGTGTGCTCTATAGTTCACAGACAGTAATGTTTAAGCCGCAAGAATATTGCCATCAATCGGGCACAAATCCAGGCAGTTAATGTCCTAAAAATCACTGCAAGCATGTCAAGAATTGCTGGGGATTGCACTATACGGTACACCTCTGTCCAACTCTTTGCGGATTACATTACTGTCTTTACATTTGCCGGAAGGTCCTGCAAAAGATCTTAGTAACGAAAAAAATATTCAATAGACATATCAGATAAGGCTACTCCAAGTAGGATATTGGATATTCATAATGGCCCAGTGTTTATGGCCTTTTTTTTCGGATGGGAAATAATCAAATGACTCATCAGCAGGAGGGAGTGTCAGACTTTCACTGACTAAAACCCCTCCATGTTCCTTGATCGCCCTTTGTGTTCCGGGGCCACGGTATCTCTGTCGAACAGTCCCGCAGCCCCGGCAGGCATCGGCCCTTCCGAACCCCCAGTGTCTAAGGCCTCACCTCTCATGCACGAGGTTGTGGGTTTAAATCCGGGCAAGTACTAATATGACCTTTTCAAGTCATATGTAGGTACTTTCTAAGTTTATCTTGAACATCACAGACATTGGTGAAGGAAAACATCGTGAGGAAACCTGGACTTATAATGAATCATCATCATCATCATCATCAGCCTATAATGTTCCCACTGCTGGGACACGGCCTCCTCTCAATGAGAGGGAATGGGCTATAATCCACCACGCGGGCCCAGTGCGGATTGGTAGAGATGTCGCATGTCTTCGAATTTTTAATTCTAGGTTATGCCGGTTTCCTCACGATGTTTTCTTTCACCGTTTTGAGAGCAGTGGTGATGGAATAAATTTCACAAAGTAATGCGCCTGTCTGGGTTCGAACCCACGACTTACTGTTCGTAAGTCGGGGACGCCACCACTGGAACTTAGACTTAGACTTATAATGAATATAAGTCTGAAATCGCCAACTCGTCTTGAGCAAGCGTGGTGATCAATGGTCGTGCCTCCTCTGTTTGAGAAGAGGCCTTTGCCCAGCAGTGGGACAGTAATAGGTTGGTATAATTATATATTATTAAGCCTATTGGTTACACTGGAAGCCGACCCCAAAATATTTGGGAAAGGCTTGGTGATGATGTCATAAAAAAGTAGACCCACAGGGTGTAAACAACCTCATCACGAAGCCGTCAACCAAGCATTCTGTACATCAAACTAAGTAACGCAAAAAATATTGCTGGGAAACGACGATGAATTGAATAGTACGGGGGTCGTGGAGGTGCTTAAAGTAACATTAAAAACTTGTCAAAAAGTTGGAACTTTGACCCCCAATATCTCCATAACTAGAAGGTTCCCAGGTATGGTGTAGAACAAAAAAATGATCGCAATGACGGGGGAGGTTTTTTACACCCTTTATGAAGTGGGTACTTCTCCTATACATTATTTTGGTTTAAAAAGCCTGTAAACTAAATTAATGGCCCTTCCTAATTGCAACACTTTCTAAAGACTGTAGCTTCATAAATATTTAAATAACTTATGTATTATGTTATTCGTATTAAAAATAAGTTAGATAATAATTTTATTTATCAAGGGTTTAAATTTGTCTTGTGATCGTAAGTTAGACTGCTTAGAAAACAAGATAGATACAAGTGTAACCGTCGTATTTTTAATCAAGTTAAAGTAATTGCTTGAGTTTAAGTAATTACTTTTGCAATCCATTCTTTATGCAATAGACAAGAACTTATAATATGAAGTAAGACTGTAAGAATCGCCAAAGAAAGCAAACCTAAGGCCTGAATTCCTGCCACGCTGACGTCAGTCGGTCGCGTACGGTCGGTCGTGACGTCACCGAAAACAAAATACGGCTGTCTTTCTGCGTCGTAAGTCGGCGTCGTCGCAGTATTTGTGCTAGGTGTATAGAACACAGTGTATACTTACTCGTACGCGCGACCGACGTATGCGACCGATTCAGCCCAGGAAGAATTATTCAAGCCAGAATTCTAGTTGTTGACAGTTGTTCAAAGTTAGTCAATTACTTGAGTAAAATTAGTAACATGATAGGTATGATTTTTATTCTGTAATTTAATAGGTAATTGCTTGAAATTAGAACTGTCTAGAGTTAAATTTTTTAGCTTTGCTTTCTTTGACGGTTCTTACTTCGTTCAAATTGTTTTCAATCGAAAATTATTAACCATCGAATTTGTTTAAGTGTACTAACTTAAACATTGTGTTTTCAGGAAAACCTTCAGACAATTTTTTTATTTTATTTTTCCTGCGTGTTTTGAATGCAAGAACACAATATATTAACGGCATCACAACTTTTTGCCAAATTAAGGGTTAAGGTTTCTTACAGACGAGCGGCACGTTGCCAACGGCAGATAAACTGCAGCCGTCGACAAGTGGCGACGGCTGCAGTTTATTTGCCGTTGGCAACGTGCCGCTCGTCTGTAAGGGTTCTTAAAGATGCACTGAGAATACTTGAGACCTCTATGAACTTTTCCAAACGTGGATTTATGTAGGTAAGTATATAGTTATTGCTAGTTAACAGGGCCTGTCTTATTTGAAATCGTGGTTATAGGTACAATCTCTATTCAAAATGTTGGTGTTGTACCTTCGTTCAAATGTAGTTCAACTTACGACACAAAGATTAAGTACAGTGGTATAAAACTCTATAATATTTATTTTTTATAATATAAATTCAACTTTTGATATACACAGTAATTTAATGTAACACTTTATAATTTAATTAGAGCTGTTTTAGAAACACTATATACGTTGCAATGTTATACTTATTCAAATCTGATGGATAAGAAGAAGGTGACAACTGAAATGAAGAGTAATAGAGAAGAATGGATAAAGAAGATATATCGTTATATCCCAAAAGACAAGAGAAATGATAAAGATCCAATCTTATTATGGTATGATTAGATAGTCAAATTGGGACTGGTCATCTCTTAGTTGGCACGGCTTATTTGAATAAATTGTTTTATTATTGAGTTGTATTTGTCTTTACCAATGGACACTTTTAACGTGCACGACTTGCTACATCTTTCTTATATAATGTACAATCTCAACAAGAATTATGTAACCAAGGTTTTGTATCAATATTCTGATTAAAAAGAGTCCGTGGCGTCTCTTGCCCGTTCTTCTCCATAGATATCTAGAACAGTACTTTCGAAGTTATTATGACTTGTGGTTGGGACTGTGGCTTCATTTTATTGTTGTCTTTGTTTCGACAATAAATTCAAAAGTGCCTGTAATTGGCCTCCTTTAAATAAATGCTTTGATTTGATTGATTCTGATTTGAAACTTAGTTCTTGCACTGTGATTCTTAAAAGCAGTATTAGAAAAATTCTCCATCGTGTATTTGCGTCCCACTCTAGAAAAGTTTACCCTTTTTGAAACCCGCGATGACTCAGTTTGTTGTTATTATTGGATTGTTTTCTGATTTTCAGGTGAAATATAATATTGAAACGTATAAAGAAACATTATTTTGGAGAAAATGGTAAAAGTAATGAGTTAAAACGCTGAGTATTGAGAAATAAACGTACATATTTGGTTGTCAGAACAGTAATTTGTGAGTAAGCAGATAAACTATTTAAATATACATAATATAATGTGAAAATTTTCATAATATGCAGCTTCTTACAACCAGAAACAATAAGAGATGGCACAGCGGTAAGAGCTAGTGACTAACTGTGGCCGCTTTGAACTATTGCCCTAAGTAAGGCTTTTGAGACAGTGAAGCAATGAAATAGCAACCGTTTTTCGTTGAAAAGTCACAGGAATTCAATATTTTTGTTCCTATGATTTTACTATTTATTTATTTTTTAATATTTTTTTCTCTTTCGTAAGTCAATCAATTTATTTTTAAGAGTATCGTGTTGTATGTTGTAGGATAGCTCAGGGTAGCATTTTAGGGCCATTTTTCCTACTCCAAAAATAAGTTTCTTTTACCATTTTCTCCAAAATATCATCCTTGGCAATAATATTCCTCTATTCATTTATATTTTAACTGGACCAAGATTTCGTAATTTTATGATATTTTGTGGATATGTAACAAGTTTATTTGTGGATATTTTTTTAATGGATCAATTTAATTAAATTCTACCGTTTTTCTAAGATGATGTGTTTATTTGGCAATCAATGGTTATTTTTATTTCTATGTAGACATTTTATATAGGTATTAATTGTTATAAACAGATTAATATGTGATCTAAAAACTTATGGTAAGATTTGAAGCCAAACCAAGGCGAGTACATAACTGCGTATTAAACTAATCTATAAAAAAATATATAGTTTCCCACTTTTTGCCGTATAAAAGAAACAGAGTGACCATTTTTTATAAATTTGTAAAAAGTCCAGTCAAATTATAAAGAAACAGAACATTATAATTTTATTACAACTATTAAAACCTATTAATATTATAATATTTTATAATAAAATTTATTATTTTTTTATAAAATCTCACTATTTGGTTGCGCATCACTAAAAAGTGACAGATAAATCTAGAGATTAATATTGTGTAGTGCTTTAAATAACACTTTTACGTACTAAATGTGTCAGATAAAAGTGACTTTAGAACTTTAGAAAGATGTTTCTTAATTTCTGACAATTTAGAGCCCGAGATTAGGGCTGATTTTTTTTTTGTGTCACGTTAAGAATTTACACTAAGAGCAGATTGGTGATCAATACTCGTGTCTTCTCTGTTTGAAAAGTAGCTTTGACAGTACATTAATAGGTTGATATTCCTATGATTTCTAGTACATTACGATGTATATGCTTTAATATTTTTGTATTTTCAGAATTTTTATATCAATCTCCTCGATGATAGAGTTATTCCAAAATTCCGTTTTCAAATTGTTACCGTTTTGACTGATTCGTTCAGCCTGGTCATCACAGACAGAATTTTACTTTTGTGTGAACCTCATTGTCTTTGCGAAGTCAATCGATGTTTAATTCTTCTTTTTAGTTAATTAAGTATAAGTAGGATACCTTTACAGGGTGTAAACAACCTCATCACGAAGCCGTCAACCAATCATTCTGTACATCAAACTAAGTAACTTTACGCAAAAATTATTGCTGGAAAACGACTTTTTTTTTGGGGTGAAAAATCACATTTTGTGGTAGAACTCAATGTAACGCACTCAAAACATTGTGCTGATGGATAGATTAAATAGAACGGGGGTCGTGGAGGTGTTTAAAGTAAAAATCTTACATCAAAAACGTGTATTAAAAGGAAAACTTGTCAAAAAGTTGGAACTTTGACCCCCAATATCTCCGTAACTAGAAGCTTCCCAGGTATGGTGTAGAACAAAAAGAATATCGTAATGACGGGAAAAACAAGTGCCTTTCGGCTTCGTTAAGAGGTTTTTACACCCTTTACATTTTTATCGTTTTACATTCTTCCGATATCCCATATGCAAACTGTGCGTTACTATTTATTCATATAGTCTTCCTTTATAGACATCAGTAAGATACAATGCTTAGTTATAATCTTTGTACTTTTCAATACTACTTTTAGATATATCTTTTTTCTTTTCTTTTTAGACTGAAGTATGTCTTACTTTCCCTTTAATAGCAACTTCAGCTTCTTCGCCAGTCTCATCAACTTCAGATAAAACAGTTTGTAATTGATTTCCTTGAATTTCCACGACAGAGTTATCAATTTTAGTAACGATTTCTTCAGATTCCGTTTGGTTTTTGCTTGCTTCTGCACTCACAGTTAGTCTGTATTGTTCTCTGATATCTCTCATTTCTTCAGGAGAAGGGCTCCATTTCTTCATATCTCTATCACTGTCTATAACTTGACTCTCATCATCGTCACTAATATCTTGGATTTCATCTAAGCTTTTACTCATTTTATTATCAACTTCTTTGACACTTTCTGATTTTTCTTCACTGGTTTTAGCTCTTTCAACATCTTTGCCTGTTGACTTGTCAATCATTCCGTCACCGCAGCCAACATTGGCCCGTTCGTCATCTTGTATATCTTCGACGTCATCTAAGCTTGCTTGTCCAGCCTTATAGTCGTGGCCGTTGCTATCACTATCAGAAATCCTAGGTTTTGGACTTTTATTTTTATCTAACTGCTCTTCACTTTCGTCAATAATCTCTAAACGAGACCTTGAAAAGAATTTATGTAAAGACTCCAGTTTATCTAACGCTCTTGCACTTTTTTCTGAACTAGATGATAGTGTAGTATCTTCTGTATTGCAAGCTGAATCGATTCTCTTGGACATATCAGATACAGAGTCTGAAATCTCTGTTGTCGAAGTCGACTTATCGACTTTCACGACTTTAGGTTTTATTATCATACTTGGTGGTAAGTCAGGGATGTTTCTCAAATCGATTAAGCTTATCGATGATCGTTTTAAACTGGAACTAACATCGAATTCGTCATCAGAATCCTCTTCAAAGTGTTTCTCTACTTTGTATTCTATGTAGTTAACTAAATCTTCCGCGGCTGCTCTTATTTGAGCATTCCGATCATCTGAATACTTTCTTTCGAGGTCGCGAGACGATGGTTCATCTTCTTCTAGAATATCAGAAAGTTCAACACTATATGGTAGATATTGTATATATGGTAGCATAGGTGGTTTCGTATACGATACGTAGTTCTCTGAATCCTCTGCTTCAGTCATGGTATCATCTTCTAACTTTTTAATTTGAGTAACTTTTGCCACAGCCTCATCAAATATCATTTCTAGATCATTTTTGACATTACTTAAGTCGATTACCGTTTCAGAAATTCGTCTATCTGTAGAAATGTCCTCAACTCTATCTATAACAGTGTCTTGAGTATGTGTTAGAGTCGAATCAGATTTCGTCTTACTAATATCACTAAAAGTTTCAAGTTTGCTTATAGTTATATCCGATTTAGATTTCTCAGACAGCGAGGGTGTTAACGACTTCGGATGGAATCTGTCCTTCGTCGTATAATTCTCCATGTACTTGATAAGCATTTCAACCAAGGTCTCTGCCTCTTCTTCAGGCGTATCGTCTATAAAAGATAGATCTTTAACATTAATACTAGCTTCACTAAGTCCTGTTTCAGTTTCTATAATTTCTATACTAGGTTTCGGGTCTTCCGGACCGAATAGGAACTCCATCAGGGTTATTTTATTATCACCGAGTTCGTTCTCCTTCTCCATACACCCCGTGGTAGCTAAGAAGTCCATCAAAGTCTCCATTTTAGCTTCTAACTCAGTATTCATTCTACTTGGAACGAACTGCTTAGTGCTTTCTTCAGGAGTGACTTCACTTTTAAAACAGCTACCCGTACTATTCTTCCGTTCACCTCTTTGACTTTTAACTATAGTAAAGAAAAAGTCAATAAGATTAGCAATTCTTCTCTCCGTACCTTCTTCTCCATCAGAACTCAGACCAGATTCTTCCTTAACCAAAGGACATCGTCTCGGAGAGTCTTCGTATTTTTTGGAGAAGACGGTTTCTTGTATTACTTGGAGTAAATCTCTTGCTAGCCTTACTGGTGAGCGTGTGTCGTTTTGTATGGCTTCGTAGGTGGATGGCGAAGGGGCGGAGCGCCGGCGGTCGCGGTCGATGCGGATGAAGTCCCACAGCGAGCCGAGCTCCGACGAGAGCGACGCCCGGTGGTTGGCCAAGCGATTGCCTAGCCGCCGGAAGACCTGAAACGAAGATGGCTGATGAAAATATAGTTGTACTTGGAAAGGGTTTTAGATGCAGGTTAGATAAATTATTTACTTTAATATCAGGCCATGTTAGAATATGGTGCGGACCTAATACCGTGTATAAAACAGGTGAAGAGTAAATACGGCTCTCAGGGCATGATGAAAATACGTAATATTAGGTGTGTGGATTTTTGACTAAATCATGTCAACGGAGAATGCGCCGAATGTGTATTACTGTTAAGTATATAGCCACTTCTCCCATATACGGTTTTGTGAACGTAGAAGTGGTTAAAATTCCAATTGGCTGGCTATTATTAGCAAGAGTGTTGAAAAACATTGTTCGATATTCGTGTTCATTATTGTCTTTGTACACTTGGCTCCATTACGCCTTCACATTTGGCTTGTGGTGCAATCGGCTTAGCAATGACAAACTTACCGACACTAGCATCAAAAATACTAGTTACTTATTTTGACTACTTAGAAAGCCTCATAAGATCCACATTACTACAGATTTTTTTTTAAAAAAAGAGTCCCGATTATATCCACACTGCCAACCAACATTAACTAACGGCCATTTTTAATAACTTACCAACAGGGATCGGTAGGTTGCTATCTCTGTCTGTTTGACATTAATTTAGTTTACCGACCGATAGAAACAAAACGTCACAGAAAAGCTTTCTTTGATTTTTCTATGAATAAAGTGACAGGAAGGTGACGCGGATTGGATATTTCAAGCTAACTTTGTAGAAACACCGATAGCTACGAGAATAAAGGCATTAACTGACAGTTATACGTAAGTAAGTTATAGATTCTTGTTGACTGTTGCTTGGAGAGAAGTGTGGGGGTGAAAAAGGGGTCAAAATAGTTCTGTAAATATTTACCTGCCACACTCAGGAGCGCCATGCCCTGAGCTTCCGTAATGAGAGTCTCTTGAACCTGGCTACTTGTGCTGCCAGGGCTTCCGCCCCGGCTGACATGCGTTCGGTTCCGCCAGTTTCACCCTCGGAGTGGACCTGGTGGAAATATGGAAATGGAGTCCGCAGTTGTTAAGACTTGAAGATCACATAGTTGTTAGACTAGACGAAGTTATAGAGAAAGGTAGTTAAAGATTCTTTGAGGCTTATTATGCAAAAGAGAGGAAGATAAAACTTAAATAACTATATAAGATGGAATTTAAAAAACTAGCGAAATTTGTTTGGTAAATGGGTCATTAGGTATATATGCCTTTTACAACAGGTGTGATGCTATAACGATTTAAGTCACTAGAATCAAGTCTTTCTTTATCGTGTGGTTAGTGCCTAACCTGGTGTCAGAGTTTGTTAAGCCGCCCATGGGCCTCTGACTTGGCTTTACATGCCGTCGAGAATTATCACTCAGGCATGCTGGTTTCCTCACGATGTTATCCTTCAACAAAGCAAGTGATAATTAAACAATACGCACATGAATCCGAAAAATCAGAGGTGATCTCGGGACCTATGACTTGGTTTTCCGACGGTCACACCACAAGGCTATAACTGCTTCCAATTTTCCAATTTAAAAGTCTCCTCAAACCACGATTTCTTCTTGTCAATCTACAAGACCGGTAGGGGGTGTATCATACCTCTCGTGTACTCGTTCGTTTCTGCATGTAGCTCCTCATGTCTTTGTCTGAGTGACCCTTCGCCCGTCCTATACCCTTGCCCAGAGGTGCTCCTGTTGAAACCCTCCTGAAAATATTATGTCCAAGATGTAGGTTTAATAGCTTAATTTGCTAGTATTCAGCTTCATCCGAAACCCAACATAGTTTGGAAAAAGGCTAGGTAGATGATGAAGTCTAGGTACTTTTTTCTTTGGCTTTCTAGATAAAAGTTATTCCATATTATTAAGTAAACCTGTTTCGTGTTGAAAGCAAAACCGTATTATAGTTTGATGAGGTACGTATGCAGACAAATTACAGGCTCCTAAGACTTTCGAGTAGCCTAAAATGTTGGCAGCACCTCAATAACACACAGACGAGTGTCAAGGACCGCTTCCTCACAGGTGGACTTACGATCTAAACATTCTATCCAAAGTAAGAAGTACTTATGAATATTGAGTAGTAACTGCTTTCAGGGTACAAGGGTATCATACAGCTTACAGGGTCATCCTATTGATGATCTGATCCAAATAGTGGAAACAAGAATGAGAAATAATATCTTAGCCTCACCTGCAATGAGTAGGATCACTGTAAGCAGCTTGTACTGGCGCCTTTCCTTCTGATATTGTGTCACTGATGCCGAAACCTCCAAGTGGGAACCCTGTGGTACCTGTGAAACAGGTTGAGGTTATAAAACGAGAGTAAACTTTGCAAGTACTACCACCATAAATATTGTTTCCAAAAATCGAAGTTTTATTAGATGGAAGCGCAAAAGTGTTTTGTTATTGTATTTTTGTAACTCTACTTACATAGTTTATAAGTTCCAATTGTTATTAATCATTATGGATCGTTGTGCTCACAAAATTTTCACAACGTTTTTTTGCAATTTGCAGGTCTATTTCATGAAAAAGTAATTCAATGGGATTAAATGCACCTAGATTAGAGGATTGTATTCATGATTTTAATACAGAATTATAATCAATTTATAAAAATCATAATTCTGCAAATACATACGAACAAAATTATGGCCGCGAATCATATTTTGTTTAACATTTATCCTGACACTCACCGGCAAATTGCAAAAAAAATTAAATAAATTTTAATTCCGCAGTTACCCTAGCGCTTTCACCTGTGATTTCAAATGTTTGTAATCGCACCCACGAAACAGGAGAAATTCCTAGAGTTGGGCTACGTTTTCTCAAAAAAAAAAAATGCTAAGTCTATTTTTCATTACCTGCAATAGCCCCTCTGGTCATACTAAGTCCTCGCTGTATCCGGGCTATGGCTGCTCTGTGCCTTGGCAGGGGGGCCGTACTGCCTTTCTCTTGCAGCACAAACCGACCTAAGGTCTTCCAGCCGGCCTGAAAATGTGGAAGGGTGAAATTATTTAGAAGTGGAATAATAAATAATAAATAAATAAATATCGCTGGACATTACACACAGCGCCATCCAGTGCCACACTAAGCAACGAGGCTTGTGTCGTGGACACCAGATAGTTGATATACTACATAGATACTTTTTGTTTGTAAATACATACTTATTATACATATAAACATCCATGACTCGGAAACAAATGCCCATGCTCATCATCGCACAAACATTTGCTCCGACCGAATTAAGAACGAGCTGAAGCGAAAATGTACTGAATAGTACTTAGATACTGCAGATTACTGTACACCGTTTAGAGACCCGTAACTACTTGCTTGTATTGTAATTTTTACTTCTTTCGCAAGTTTGAAAAGCAAACTAACCATGCGATAAGAAATTCTTAAATCAATAACATGTACAACCAAGTGTATAACCAAGAAATGTAAAAATATGAGGTCCCCAGTTTTTGAAATGAGTATGTAGAGAGAAAAAGAGCGAGTTTTTTTACACAGTACCCGGGTAGGTACTATCGGTTAGAAAACTTTATTGAAATATGTACAGATTTGGTGAAAAAATACTTCAAAATCACGGCACATTTCTTCTTTATGACATATTTTGAAATTTGTAATTAAATATTACTGGTGAGGTAAGTTCTCACCTGAGCAGCATAAACCACTTCATCATCAGCTAGCGCCCTCTGCTGCGGTCCGGTACCAGCTCTGCCACCCCACTCCAACTCCTCAACCAACACGAACCTCTTAGGGTCATCATGGCAGCGCGCCTTAGTTAGAGCTTGGTAAACCACGTACGACGCTGAGGCACTTAGGGGGACCTGAAATTTTTAAATGATCAGTCCGTTGAATGAAAAGGGCATCTTCTTATTCAGATAAAGAGTGATTTACAGTTTGCACTGTGGGTATTTGATTCTAGAACAGTAAAGATGTGTTTGCTTAGGGCGTATACACATAAAACGCTGACTACCGGCGCCGAAAATCGCCGACAAGTTCCGACACGGCGTAATCAGGATCTTGTCGGCGCTTATCGGCGCTGGAACAAAGTATAGAGACTGCCTGCGCGGACCGGTGACCATAAGCGCTGGGAGGTCAGCGGAAGCGTCAGGATAGCCCACGAAATTCAATTTTTCTTATGTTTTTTGTGGAGCGCAGTATCGTACTTAGGTGTGAAATTAACCGATTATGTTCGAAATACTACATTGCGCTTCAAAACACAAATTTGACGTGGCTCAAAAGGGACTAAGCAGGACATGTCTGTCGCGTGCCGAACGAGCTGTAGGTAAAGCTCAGGACAAACAGTGACTCGGGGTCGCGACAGAACACGAAGGAAATGGCGGGACGAACTGTATGTGTTCCTTGAGGATTTGAATGATGTAGCACAGAATCGTGACCGTTGGAAGAAATGGAGGGAGGCGTTTGCCTAGCCGTGGGACAATATGAGGTAGCTATTTATCAAGGTGTCGCTTTGTATCCTGGTCTAATTCAAGGAGGTATCTATGCCAGTGATTCTCGATCCGAATCGATAATAAATGGGTAGGTTTTTTTTTGTTTCTATTTTAAGGAAATCGGTAAGTGTAAACTACCCGTATTAAAACGCAGCCCATCTACAACTGCAATGGCCCTATAACCGCGCCTTCGCACACACAAATATACGCACACAGAGACATGTAACGCGATGGGTGATTCTTCTATTACTTTCGTGTTATTCTGAAATACTATCAAATTTAAACAATTTAAATAGCTCCTTTATTAATTAATTGACCAGGTATTTATTTATTTATTTAACACTTCAAGCACAAAGTACAGAGGCGGACTTAATGCCATAGGCATTTTCTACCAGTCAACCTTTGGGTGATGCAGAGACAAGCAGTGGTAGGTGTACATCTGAAAATAATGTAATTAATATTATGGTAAACTACAAGGATATATAAAATACTGTAAATATATTTATATATATATAAATACTATAAATATATATCAAACTACTACTTACTACCCTACTACTATCCATAATTAAATTGATTAATTTTCTGTCTTTTGTGACAAGCCCCTGAATTTTGATTAGGATGCAAAACTACTCCTTGTATAGATATCTTGGAGACAACTACTACAGGAGACTGAAAGTCTTACCTTCAATATGGCATATGGTATCTCATGAGACACATTATGTACACAAACAAGGAAGCTGTCGGGAGGCTTCCGAGGCTCTTCATCCTGAGTGCTGGACTCCTCGTCAGATGGAACAGACCTGTCTTTGTGGCGATCGGATCCTGATGCTGATCTGTGGAGGAATTTTGTATGTTAACATGTATGTTTTTCGGTCAGGTTTTGGCACAGATCATCTGCCTAGCCTATTCCCAACTATGTTGGGGTCGGCCTTCAGTCTAATCGGATGCAGCTGAATACCAGTATTTTACATGGAGCGGCTATCTGTTCTCCATAACCCAGTTAGTACTGAGTTACTAATACTATACTCCTCGGTAAGACTGGCAATACTTTCAGGCCATTGACTACCGTAACGACTGTCAAAGATATTGAAATGACAGCAGGGACCAATGGCTTAACGTGCTTTCCGAGGCACGGAGGACACTCGGTGTGTAATGGGCGGTCACCCATCCACAGATCAACCTAGGCAAGCGCGGCAGTGATTCAATCAGCCACTGCGCCAACCGTGTCGTCAAGACCGACACACACCCGCCTCACCTGATACTAGTCAGCCAGGCCCTACTGCTGGGGTCGTCCCCGACCCGCTTGAGCAGCAGGCGCGCCCCGCTGCGCGCGCGCAGCACGCGCTCGTGCGGCGCCAGCACGCGCTGCGTGGGCGCGCGGGACGCCACCTCCTCCACCATCACGTACGAGCCGCGCGCAGACCGACACACACCGGCTTTTGTTAGGCACTGAGCTATTGCCTGTAGAAGAAAATGACAGTCATATGATTCTTCTTTTTGAGTCGACGGGACATTTTAGATCAGTGGGGCCCAATTACTTAAAAGGTGTTCGTGATTTGGTTTGAACATTTATGGTAAAGTCGTTTCAAGTAAACAGTTGAAAACCGATTTGCATCAGCATAGTCAACTTCTGGTTTAATTGTTAATCATCTATCACCAAACCTTTCTTCAGAATATCAGAGTTTTTCGGAAACCGCGTCTTTGTCTGTACAGAAATGTCAGTATACTCGTATTATCATAAAGACTTAAAGGACCCTTACGTCTTTACCTAACCAAAAGCATCCCTGCATGGCCATAACTTTGCTCTCAAGAAAAAATCTCACCTCATTCGCCGTAGTATCCTGCGTCACTTTCAGTATAGAGTATGCCTCGTGCCTCGCTACTGCATACACGACGAGGAAGTGTATCTTCCTCCTCTCGTGAGGGGAGGAGGGCTCCAGGTCTCCTCGGCAGCTCTCTCCAGCTAGTTCTTCGCAGCAGCGAGAGAAGATGAGGAGAGAGGCCATGTTTAGGGGCTGGTTTGTTGGTGACCTAAAAGAAATGTAAAAGAGAAAAGAGTCAGATAAAAAAAGAGAACGAAGGAGATGGGGGGCCTTTACAAAGCAGTAGGACAATACAGGCACAGTATAAATATGGACAGTACCGAAACAAAGCCTAGTTGTTGCATTATTTACCTACGCTCCATTAAAGCCTTATGGTTGTCCCTTTTAATGTTGTTGTTTTTTTTTGTTTTTTATTAAAACATTTTTATTATGTTGTGATCAATCAATCGAATTGAAATAACTAGCTTACAAATACAATTTAAATAGATTTTCTTATGGCTTATTGAATTTAATTGTGTAACAATAAATCATTCTTACCTTTTAAAATTATCAAGAAAATTTTCAAGATTAAAATACGCTATGCTCCGGTTTTGATGAAGCCGAGATTCAAACAGCCGTAGCTATACCGCGTAATACGTTCGTGGCATTTTTAAACAAAGATTGAGAGATATAAACTTATACGTGACCACTCGTCTCGGCGCGCCACGCGCTACTGACAGCACCGCAACGTCCGCTTGGGGGCCCCGTCGATACGCATGTTTGTGTGAGTGTGCGGTTTCGAGCGTTTGTAGGTAGTTTCCGTACTGTCCATATTTATACTGTGATACAGGTGAGACAGATAGACATAGAGTAACATAAAAAATACATACACATGAACACAGAACCTCACCCTTTTATGAGGTCGGTTAAATATAAAGGGCTGCCAAGTACTACGTACCTAAGTCTGACATGCCTGTAACCAGGTCTTAGACATTGCAGCGGTATAACTCGTTGTGACAGCATGTAGTTGGTGTCCGCGTCGAAAATGTCGAACCTTAGGAACGCTAGCTCGGGGAAGTTAATCTAAAAATAATAAAATCCAATTATTTAAATTTATAAATTAGAATAAACTAAACTCAGTTAACATAAAAGCGTCAAAAAATCTCCTCAACGCTGACAACTGGTAATGTCCCTAACTAAGAGACTGGCGGCGTTACCACGCTGTATGGCAACGCTAAGCCTTTAGCCAAGGTAAAAGTCAGCCCTAGTGCGTCATACACGTAGAACGCCGGCTGTCAGAAATTGTCGGCGCTTATACATAGTTAGAGAGCCCACTACACTAAACGAAAAGATATTATTTTATTAAGAATTGTGTTCATATATTATATAATTAGCCACGTTATTAATGGGGGAACACGAAATAGCGATGCTGCAAAGCAAAAAACCTAGAGGAGCTTTTAAAAAAAAAAAACGATTTTTAGTATGCCCTAAAAATCGTTTTTTTTTTTTAATAGCACCGCTAGGTTTTTTGCATTGCATCATCGCTATTTCGTGTTCCCTCATTAATAACGTGGGTAATTATATATGAATATATCATCTGAGAGTCATATCGAACTAGATTTAGTGTCGTGGGCTCTCGAACTATTATCAGCGCCGACCTGCCAGCGCTGACAACCAGCGTTCTACGTGTATACGCCCCTAGGGTCACGGGATGTGTCAAAATAAAAGGACTGCGGGCCAAAAACAAACAAATTCATAAACTTCAAAGTACCTATATTCGGAACCATAGTTTGTATATTATATTATATACCATGCTTGGGAAGAAGAATTTATTCATTTATTATTTATCTCCAAAAAACATTTTGTAAACTCACCTTAAAGTTAAAAGTCTCATTCCAAATCGGATTCAAGGCATTTTTCCGTGCGACTTTGGTCCTTATTTTCTTACAATCAGCTGGAACGCCCAGTATCTCCACCTCGACGAAGGCGTTGTAGAAAGAGTACACGTTTTCGGCGACATATTGTCCTGATATCACTGCTAGCGTTAGATGGGCAGCGTGGATCCCGTCGAATTCTTTGTCCATTGGGTTGAACCTAAAGAAAACAATGATAAAAGTAGTAGAAATGAGGTGTCTGGAGGAGGAGGAATAAAGTATACCGTCCGAAATGCATTATTTTCTAAAGACGTTTAAAAGAATCGGGCTACCTACTTGAAACAAATGCTTTGATTTTGATTTCATTAAGTATTGGCCAATACTTAATGAAATCAAAATCAAAGCATTTGTTTCAAGTAGGTCGCTTACATGCACAACAATAAAATGGAGCTACAGTTCCAGTCACAAGGCATAATAACTTGTGAAAGTACTGTAGTTGACCATTCCAAAGCGTAGATCTCTATGGAGAAGAACGGACAAGAAACTCCATGGACACTCTTATAAATCAGAATATTGTTACAAAACTTTGGTTGCATCATTCTTGTTGAGGTTATACATTGATTCCATTATGTGAGAACGATGTATTAATTAATGATTTGTCACCGTTTTTAATTTTATTGTTGTTGGTTTTGTTACATCAGTTCCCCTGGGGACCTATCTCGAAAAAAAAAAAAAAAACATTTTTTCTAAAACTCACCGTCTATAAGCAATATGCCCCGGATCCCACATCACGCTAGGTTTCCTCACGTACCCAGCAGAACCGTTACTCTCATACATCGCCGCGTTCACAGCCATCGCCGCGTCTTCCGTCTGATAGTTCAGTGCCACTAGCTGGACACCACAAGACCAGAAGGTAACGGGGTCGAAGTTTGATGAGTCTATTCTTAGGCTGTGAAAGAGATAGGTGTATGAGAGTTTTTTTGTGTGGAGAAAGAAGAATTCATGATGATAACTCGAGTCCCTATTTACCGAAGGAGCAGACTAAGCCACCAACATTTCGTCAGTTACGTTAGAAGTCCCGTATGATAAAAGACGAGGCTATCTAGACTACGCACGGGTATAATAATGGAAAAACGAGTCCTAGTAACACTGGTGAAAAACTTAATTAGACTGCCCGGTAATCGAATCCAGGACTGTCATCGTCTGAATTTTCCCAACTATGTTGGGGTCCGCTTCCAGTCTAACCAGATGCAGTTGAATACCAGTATTTTAAATGGAGCGACTGTCTATCTGACCTCCACAACCCAGTTCGTACTGGGTAATAATGTGGTGGCCTATGGACGACTTCTGGCTGAAATAATGAGAAGATCATGTTAGCTTACCCGGCGGGATAAGTCCTAACAAGCTGCGTCTCCGTATGGGCTATCAGCGCCATGGGATGTTTCCTGCAGATCTTCTTGCCGATGGCTTCGTTGACTGAGGAGCAACGGTAGCAGGGGTGGTGCACTGCTGGTGCGTTCAGGCACCGGGGGCGGGGCTGTTGGGCTATCTGCTGGGAAAAGATGGCTTACATTAGTCAGAGGACATCGAAAAGCTCGTGACGAGAAACTTCTTTCTGACACAGCATGCACTTTGTTATTTTGTATATTTTATTTTTGTTATGATTGTCTCTTTTAGTTACTGTAATTGGTTTTAAACAACCGTTGTAATTAAATAAATAAATTATTCAATTACTTCTACTCTTTTTTGGGGTAATGTTGGTCGGTTGATTTAATTGGCTCGTCACAAGTAAAGCCGCGACGCTGACTGCATAATAATGCACTTGTTCAGCCGTCAAGGCTTGAAAAACTATCAGACAAACAGAGGAACTTTCGCTTTTATGATATAAGGATGGATTCTTCTCTTACCGTGCTAGTACTGTCACTGCTTTCAGAAGACTCGAAGCTGCTCCCCGGCGCGGTTTCCTTCGACACGTTGTTCGGTTGTTTCATAGAGCTCCGTGGAGAGAGCGGGTTCAAGCCGCGGAACTTTATCGCCTGTGGAAAGAATTTGTATTTTCATATCGAATTGTTAATTTATCGAAATCCTTCATGTTTCTATTGCAATAACAGCCAGAGCGGCAAGACTGGTTTCTATGTCAAAGGGTACAGGCGATAATGTTTTTACCTACGGTAGCATTGCGGTCGCTTTTGGCTCAGCAATGTTAACTCAAACAGTAAGGCTTCCTCAAGGTAGTATTTTTTTAGGAGCCTCAACGAGTCTTAAGACTTAATGTCTAAATTTAAATACAATGATCATTAGAACCCTCAAGTTTGATGGAGTTTCGATCTTCGTAGAGTGGCCGGTAGTATCTACATGAGAGTTGCCGAGAATCGAGTTGAGTAGTGCGATTGAAGAGGCCTATGTCTAGCAGTGGACTGCTGTAGGCTGATGATTAGTAAAATGTTCCCATTGCTCGGGCAGTGCGGATAGGTGGATGTCTCATGTCTTTGAATTTTTGGTTGCAGGACGCAGGACCAACACTAGTGCTCACTACCACTATCAGAAACTTACAAGAATCATTATTGAATTAATAACACGTAATCAACTCATTGACTCTGAAGTCTTAAAACCTACCTGAACATAAGTGACCATATCACTCAGCTCCCTCGCGATCTGGTTACTCCTCTTCCTAGTAGGAGCATGTTTGACGCTCCCAGAGGTAGTCTCTGCGTCTCCCTCACTCCTTCTGAAGCTCTGGTAGAGCGAGAGAGACGTCCGACCGCATTTGTCTTCCATTGAGTTCAGGATTTTGTGGAGTTCTTTTTCTGGAAGGTCAGAAGTATGTTCTTTACAAGACAAGTGAAAAGCCGAGCCTCTTTCTGAAGGATTTCGTGGCTAAATAATAACAGCCATTTGGGTCGATCTGCAGGCTAAGCAGCGCTTGCCTAGGTTGATCCGTGGTTGGGTGACCACCCATAACATACCGAGTTTCCTCCGTGTCTCCGAAACCACGTGAAGCCGTTAGTTCCGGCTGTCATTTGTAGATCTTTGACAGTCGTTATAGGTAGGTACAGGTCAGTGGCCCGAAAGTGAAATTTTTCAGACCTCATTGATACATTCTTCTGTCAGGATGAGATGATACATATTTCGCGAGCTAAATAATACCAGCCGCTCGGGTCAATCTGCAAGTTAAGCCGCGCTTGCCTAGGTTGGTCCGTGGATGGGTGACACATACATTAAGCCTTTGGTCCAGGTTGTCATTTTTAGATCTTTGACACTGTTGTTACTGGACCGAAAGTCTGACGACCAGTCTTACCAAGGGGAATCGTATTACCCTGTACTAACTGGGTTGTGGAAGTCACATAGGCAGTCGCGATATAAAATACTGGTATTTAGCTGCATCCGGTTAGACTGGAAGCCGACCCCGACACAGTTGTGAAAAGGCTGGGCAGACATAGAGAGACTAACGATAAGGCCCAGCGCACACCGCTGGAGGCGCAGCGGAGCGCATTTGAAGACAACAATTCAATATGATATACGGTCGCGCGCATGCTCTTGTAGTAGCTTGAGGGCGCTCCGAGTACCGCGTGCGAATTTATTCTTATATTGACCGTATATCAAGGTGGTTAAGGTTTATATTAAATTGTTGTCTTCAAATGCGCTCTGCTGCGCCTCCAGCGGTGTGCGCTGGGCCTAAAGCTTACCATCCAAATCTTCATCATCTTCATCGTAGTCTTCATCGGAGAAGTACTCGGTGAGCGAGCTGCCCGCTGACTGGTTGGACATGATGGAGCTGGTCCGGTTGCTCTGCTCTGGTAGGGAGGTGCTGGTGTGGCGGATGCCGTTCGATCTATGGGAGGTTGAAGAAACTTATTAACAAGAATATGGTGTTCAAGATACAGAGCGTAGCCTGGTTAAAGACTTGCAGCAAACCACAAGCAACGTACAAGAATACAAAGATGTTTTTGCGAAACGTATTTGTGCCTGAAATCTAATCTTTGAGGGAATAGACAGAGATAAATGCAGTACACCACCACTTAGCAAGTTAGGTATGTCCAAGTCCCATTCAGTTTATTGCCCATTCTTCTCCATAGAGATCTACGCTTTGGAATGGGCTGGTAAAGACCTTTCACAGTTATTATGCCTTGTGACTGGGCCTGTAGCTCCATGTTCATGACTAATCAAAAGTGTCTGTAACCGACCTATTCGAAATAAATGCTTTAGGTTTCAGTTTTGAGGGCAACCTATGGCTATTTCTGGCTGGCTACTGGGAAATTCCTAATAAAAAAAAACCGAAATCCCTTGGAATCGAACCCAAGACACACATCCAGCAGTTATGGTAGATAATACAAAACCAAGGAGACAGGCCGTCAAATTTCGTATCATTTCTAGAATGAGCGTATAATACAAACGCATGGTTACCTGAAGGCAGTTGATAGGACTCCGCCATATCCTTGTGCTGAGCTGGCTCCAGTTAGCCCCATTGTTGGACTAGACTCGATTGGAAGTAGCTTCTTATTCTTCACTAGGACCTGTTAAAGGAAGAAGAAAGTAAGAAGTTGATGGTAACAGATAAATAGGGTGAGGGGATTTAGATCATTTAGAACTAACCCCCATTAAATTGAGGCTTACAAACAGGAAGTCCGTGTCTACACAGTAAGACAGTGGTTAGTGTGTGTCTATGAAAATTGATAGTCTTTGGTTAGTCTCTAGTATTGAATATCTATCATGATCTATGCTAAGATTCGTGTCGTGTTCTATCTTTGATGCTTGTGCAATGTGCTGATTAAAATAAATAACTTTAAGATATCTCAATGGAGTTTCATATTCATACATGGTGACAGCGGTGGGATTCGAACCCACGCCCTTTCGGAGGGCTGTTCTAATCCGCCCCTACATGTGCGTAGTGTGTAAAACTTTGTATATTTAGAAGTAAGAGAATAATGATGGTATTCAAGCTACTAGAATGTGTATTTATCATCACAGTGGGCCCTATCAGAATACCAGCGCTGCGGTATTTGTTTTTCATTTATCGCAGCATCATGCTGAGATGGGAGCCTTTTTGGCCTCGCACAGGTCTTCATTTTATTATTTAGTTTTAGTTTTTTTTTTTTTTTTTTTTGTAGTTCCTGTGCTTGTCCCAAATAAATATTTTTTTCTTTCTTTCTATTTCAAAAGTTCCTGTTGATCAATAATAATGTGTATATACTCGTAACCTATAACCTTATTACCTAATTTTTTTAAAGTTCTTTCCTATGCAATCACGAATTAAATTTGCTAGCGTAACTCCAAAGACGTGATGGGTGGTCAAAAACCTAGTGCCACACTAAGCAACGAGGCTTGTGTTGTGGACACCAGATAGTTGTTATACTACATAGATACTTTTTGTTTGTAAATACATACTTATTATACATATAAACATCCATGACTCGGAAACGAATGTAAATGCTCATCACACAAACATTTGTTTCTACTGGGATTCGAACCCGGGACCTTGAGAACGTCAGGCAGCCTCACTACCGCTGCGCCATTCGGGTACACACCAACCACCATTCGGGTAGATACTTATTAGAAGACTTCGGACGAAGTCTTGTTACTGATAGCCTGTCTTCCCACTGCTGGACAAAGGCTTGCTCCCCACGACTTCCAAATTCTTCGATCCAAGGCCAATGTGGACCACTGGTCGTTGGTTTTGTCCAGCTCGTCCCGCCATCTCCTGCGAGGTCTACCGCGTCGCCTTCTGGCTGTGTCAGGGCTCCACATCGTGGTCTTGAAGTGAAGTCTTGTATCAAGTATGTATTTAATCACCTTATATTTGAGTTGTTCAGGACTCGGCAGACGCGGTTCGTCCGTGTAGTCGACTTCGAAAAGAAACGATGTCACCAGTTTGTCTCCGAACACTGCCTGGATGAAGACAACATCAATAGAGGACCAGCAATAAGTAGTTTTTCGAATAATGTTTATAGTGATCCATAAGACACTTCGAAAACAATAAAAAATATGAACTCCGAAAAAGCTCTATCACGGTTCATACATTGTAAAACCGTACCTCTGCCTCTAGAACCTCCTCTCAGAAATACTGGCTTGTTGTTGTTCTAAATTTGAAAACGAAACATAATTGAAGACTTGGCTCATAAATTATTTTATTTTTTTGTATGACAAGAGCAAAGACGTCTGACAATCGAGTCCTTACAGGAACTTACGGTTTTTGATATCAGACATTCCTTGAATTAGGTACCTATCTATCTCTTATATCATATCATCATTAAGCCAGTTAATTTTTAAGTCCCACGTCCATAAAAGATGCGAAAACCTAACGTAACGGTAACACTGTGGTTTAAAAATGGCGCTTAGCAAACTATAGGCAGTCGTTTCATGTTAAATAAAGCAGCTGTAACTTCTGAGCTGCCATAAAGTTTGACCTGAACTATAACCTCCGTTTATCGTACATCTAGAATGATGACTGACCATCAACTTGTTTTCTGAATACAATGTTTGTGAACAACTGACCTCAAACGTGCTGGCCATGACCTGCTGCTGGGGCAGGCTACAATGGTTCTCGATGCTCAGGACCAGGGGGTATGGAGACGCCACAAAAGCGCTCCTGTTTGGATGAAACAAAATTATTCATAAATTAATTCTGGGTGGGATACAATCGGTCTAATTATAGTAGAACTATCTATAAACTCGGAGAATAATATACAAAAGTAGTTCTTTACGTTTAAATTAAAGTTTTGAAATGGCAATTGAAAAGTTACCCTGGAATCAAAAGGCTGTAAAGCGACAAAGTTTATACAACAACAGTCAATCAAGTTGTTACAACAGATCTCAATTAAATTATTTTTTAAATTTAGTTCATTATTAATAAAAGTTTTAAAATTGTAAATTGATTGAGTTTTAATTTTATTTCAAACATATATTTTATACTGTTTGCTGTGCCCTACAGGGACCGTAATTGTACTAGCTTTAAGCCGGAATGCAAATAAAGATAGACTAAGAATATGATTTGAAAATTATGACAAGAAAAGACTCTGCTCGGTTAGATTAACTCGGAATGTAAAACGATAAGTCGAAGATTGACGATTGCCACTAATATCGTTGCTTCTATAAAAAAAAGTAGTGTCCTGCAGTTTTATTTCCACTTATCCCCAACTTCCAGACACTGATCTGCAAATTGCAAAACACGTAAGGAAATTTGAATTTCGCGGGCTACCCCGGGGCTTCCCCGTTAACTACATTGTACCTATAGAGTTTCAATAAAATAAAAAGACAACTAAAACAGGTTTTTTTATCGCTTACGTGTGGCCTATTGCTGTAGGTACTTTATGTTCATAAAAAAACATTTCTTCATAGGTAGGCTACATAGTAGACCAATATGTTGAACTACCAACCTAGCAATAGTCTCGACCACTCTTCTGAAAGGTATCTTCGTGGTGAAGGTATGTCCATGGTAGATGACGGGACTGCCATCGTCTCCGTCCCAGCAGTCTAGCTCTACGCAGCGGCAGCCTGTGAGCAGCACCTGGAGACAAATGAGCTGCGTTTTGAGATGTTCCGGGTAAACGGAGCTACAACCATGGCGAATCCCGCTAGGAATGCGGGATGTGATTGTGCGGGTCTAGAGTAAAAGGAAGCCACATTCTATTTCCATCAGTTAGTCGGGCAGGCACCGAAAAGGTTACCCGTATCTGGGATTTAATCGGGTTATTCTTTATGGTTACGTGAAAAACCCTAGAGTACCTACCTAAAAGTTAACCCTTAAATTCTCGGGATTATTCAGCGCAGAGTTCATTTTTGTACCTATATAAAAAATACGAGAAAGTGACGGTGTTAATCCGCGCTCAGTGCTTTGTCTGTTGATCCTTTTAAATAGACCGTAAAGTAAAAAATAATGTTAATAATTATGTAGCTATGTATTAGAATTGAGAACGTAACAATCAAACAAACAAAACGTTCAGTTTGAAATAAATAAACTAAAAATGTTCGTATACTGTAAATATAGCAAGCATCATACTGTAAATATAGAAAGCATCATGTTTCGTTAAATTTCACTGCTTCCTGTCCTTACCCCACACGTGTTTCGTCATGTGGAAGTTCAAGTCTTTGAAGTTCATTCAATCGAAGTTAAAGGGCACCGCGCATGCGCGGTGCGCGCCCTTATTGATTAGTGCTGCCTTTTCCTTAAAACCTAGGGACATTCACCCACCCTACTATAACGCTTACTGAGCTTAGTCTTTCAACACTTTCGTGACGCGTTAGTCGATTTTTTATCTTTTTTAAACAATCAAGCTTGTAAGCCGCACGATTTAACCATAGACACTGACAAAAGAGAACTGTCAAGTTGTTGTCAAACATAACCTAAGCGTTTGTTGTTTTGCCGGTTTTCAAATCGTTTAATTTACGCTAAATCTTTGAAAATTTACGAAATGAAGGAAGCCACTGGTGAAGTTGATACTAGGAATGTCGTGAAAAACCGGGAGTTGCTTTATCGTATGATTATAAGGTATGTATGTTTATTTTCTATCATGCATCATTACGATTGTAAATTGTTAAAATTCTTCGTAATTTGAGTAATTAACCTCCACTAATACATCAATGTGCAACAAATATTGTATGTTCTATCGAATAATACCTACATTATACATTATTTTTACGGCTAAAGGCGAAAAAACTCGTAACAGGTCACAGGGTAAATTAATGATTAACATCATGTTTTTTTTTTAGTCAATTGTTCTACGATGGCTTCCAATCAATTGCTGCGTCATTGGCATCGGCTGTTCACGCCGATCCACCGTGCCCACCTAGCGACAGGTCGGTTAAATATCATACACTCTACAAAACATTACATTACTATTTTGGCAAGAATATGTAGATTATGGCCCTAAAATTAGTCAGTTCCACGCCAACAACACAGTATTATGTTCTTCTTCTTATCATATTGATTTTCCTTCCAATTACACGGTGTAGGCCCAGTAGGTGGCCACGTTTATTCCAGCGGTAGAGGCGCTGTACAGGTCGTCAAGAGTGCAGGTAGACGTACACCTAGGACACTCCAGCAGGTGGTGCATTGTTTGGTCCGGAGCCCGCACTCGCACTCGGGAAGAACTAATAATACCCCATTTTGCCAGGTTATGTTTGCAGCGGCCTACTTGGGTATTATGTTATGCTCAGTATACACTTTAGTATTGCAATCATCATCATCATGATTTCAACCGAAAGACATCCACTGCTGGACATAGGCCTCCCCCAAGTTTCGCCACATTGACCGGTCCAGTACTGCAATAATGATGCGGAATAGCTAAATTCCCTAATTGCAGAATTGGGAATTATAGATTAGAAGCTAAGTTCATGGTCCATTTTGATTGTATTCTATGGAGAAGACTTAGCAAACAAACTAAATTAAAGCATTCAACTTATAAATACATATGTCCCCCAGACTTTTAAACCTTATGATGGTGGGCCTTCAACACGAGCCGGACCGCAAGGACCGTCTCGCTGCATCTAGTGGAGCAGAGCATCTCCTCGGTACCACAGGGTTTGGTAAGTACAGTTTTGGTACTTATAGAATTAATTAGTAACATCACGCCTGTTATCCTCAAAGGTTTAGGTAGAGGTGTACCCTAATAGTGAAGTCCTATGCAATAGGGAGCGAGTCTATTGCGATCATCCGGGCACAAATCCAGACTCCTTGCGTGCTACTTAGAAATTACTGATACTTTACCTGACCTGGTAATCGAACCCAGGACCTGATACTAAGCAATTGTGCTTGCGACCACCACACCAACGTGGCAGCAGAATACGGAATATGCATGAAATACAAAACTCTTTTTATTTATTCAAAATGCCTTGTATTGGCCCATAAAAACATTGGTATACTTGTTTAAGTTGCTAATACATCTCTTATTTTACAATTTACTGTTTTATGTAGCATGTTTTTGGTGAAACGGAACGCACTCAAAACGCGTCGTCCTCAATAACGCCGGTAGTCACGTCAAAGTCTATGTGTCAAAAAAACACTTTTATTTGAAAAGTGCTTTATGAGTTTCACTAAGATTTTATTACTCTATGTAGTGCGACCCTGCCACAGAACTCATAATTTCGAACAACTCTCACTAAGGGACCAAACATGAAATCTTGAAAATAAATAAGATGTTTCTTCAAGTAATGTGATGTGATGTGAAAGACATGCAATGTATGAAACAATTGCTATTCACGCGATTTTACGTTTTGTCTTCATTGACCGATTTTCAGTTGTTTCAACTAAAACCTATAAAGGGTGTAAAAAACCTCTTAACGAAATCGAAAGGCACTTGTTCTCCCCGTCATTGCGATTGTTTTTTTGTTCTACACATACCTGGGAACCTTCTAGTTACGGAGATATTGGAGGTCAAAGTTCCAACATTTTGTCAAGTTTTTTTTTAAATAAAATTTTTTATTGTAAGATTTTTACTTTAAAACACCTCTACGACCTTCGTACTATTCAATCCATCCATCAGCACAATGTTTTGTACATTGAGTTCTACTACAAAACATGATTTTACACCCCAAAAAAAAAAGTCGTTTCCCAGCAATAATTTTTGCGTAAAGTTACTTAGTTTGGTGTACAGAATGCTTGGTTGACGGCTTCTTGATGAGGGTGTAACACAGGGTGTAAACCCTGTATAACTATACTCCTTCCCCAACAGACTTAGAGTACGAGATGGACGCCTCCTCCCTAGCCCCGGAGCCCGCCACCTACGAGACTGCCTACGTCACGTCCCACAAGATGGCGTGTCGCGCGGGCGCCTTCAGTGCGTGCGGACAGTTGCTCGCTACTGGCTCTGTCGATGCTTCCATTAAGGTACGTCTGGAGGTATTTAGAATCTATAGTGTAGACAAGAAGGTATAAGCTCCATTCTGATCCTCTATTGAAAAGCAGGCCTAGCCAAGTTACAAACGTTTCGTATCGATTCTCTTTCTACAATCGTAAACGCCTCGGCGGCGTAAGCGATTGTAGAAAGCGCTAAATTGGTAGCCAAGTTGACACGACTGAGTCGATCGCTCGTTCTCTATTGTCTGTAGAAAAAAACCTACACTTTAGTCTATGGTGAGCGTTCCTACCAAAGAGTTTAGCGATCAACGTTGTAGAAACGATAACATTCTATTCTATCATTGTGAAGTGAACGATGTAAACTTGTCTACGATATTTCTATTCGTTTGTGTTGATCACGTAATTTAACGTTGAGATGATGTCATTCCCATTCATATGAATAGTTTTCTACTAGCGTTAACGATTGTAGATTGTCAACTTGGCTAGGGGTGCTGGGAGGCTTTTTGCACTAGAAGTTTGGGACCCAAGTGGGGGTACAATGGGGTGGTTGTAGGCCATTTTGTGCAGGTTTTTGCCATGGACGGCACTAGCGGGGGTTAAAAGTGTGAACTTAGCCCAAGAATGTCGCCCGTGTCAAAACAAAACAATAGGCATGACGACAGTATCAAAAAATTGCAAATCTATTTAGTCCGTCAGTTAGAGAATTGGAAATTAATGGACACGTATAACTAGGTAAAAATTGTACCTAGGCGTGACGTATTGAGAATTTTAAAAGCGTCATATCTTCGTCAATTTTGGTTTACGTAACAAAAGAAAAAACAGGGGTCAAATATTTTTTGATAATCTAACTGACGGACTAATTCGTTTTTTTTTGTCATCTCGCCTATTATGAGTATGGTCCTTTATCAATACTAACACATATTCACCTAAATGAATATGCACATGGTATGTGTTCATAATGAAATGTTGACTTTGCTAGGCAAAGGAAAGTCAAAGCAGTGTGTGAATCGTGCCCTAATAGACTTGATTACTTGAAGAATTATTCTTTTTTAGATTCTGGACGTGGAGCGTATGTTGGCTAAGTCAGCTCCTGAAGAGGTGGATCCTGGCAGAGAACAGCAGGGCCATCCTGTTATAAGGACTCTGTGAGTTTTTATTTTACCTTATGTTTTTGTCAATCTTAACATTTAAATTCAGGCCTATATAACCGGAGAAACCTCGACCCCTGTCATACAGCAAGTCCTAGTTCAGGAGTCGAGACCGGGATTGTCTTATAAATAAACTAGCTACCCCCGCAAATATTGTTCTGCCGTATAAATTATGGTGTGAAATAAAGGGTGTAAAACATCTCTTAACGAAGCCGAAAGGCACTTGTTCTCCCCGTCATTGCGATATTTTTTTTGTTCTACACCATACCTGGGAACCTTCTAGTTACGGAGATATTGGGGATCAAAGTTCCAACTTTTTGACAAGTTTTTCATACCTACCAAATAACATAAAAAATTTCATAAAAATCCGTCGAGCCGTTTCGGAGGAGTGCGACCACAAACATGAGATTATACTATATACATTTTTAAATATATTTAGATTTATAGAAATTGGCCGTCATTTTGGCAATCATTATTTTGCATGTGAACATTGTCAGTAGTGAGCAAACACGTTCTTCACCCCCAAAAAACTGATCAATTTCACCCCATTTCCCCCCCAGGTACGATCACACAGACGAGATCACAGCGTTGGACTTCCACCCTCGGGAACAGATTCTAGTGTCTGCGTCCCGCGACTGCTGCATCAAACTGTTCGACATCACTAAGGCGTCCGCTAAGAAGGCTTACAAATCTATTACTGTAAGTAACCTGCGTAAATGGTGTAATAAAAGGTCCGAAAAAAAAAATTGCATACTTAATATATAAAAATAATCTTTCGTCATCTAAAAAGACAAAGAAACGACCGAATAAAATACTGAAAATTCAGAAAATCAATGTAGCATTTGCTGACGTTGCTTGCTTGAATTGCCTTTTAACCTTTAGAATAATAAATAAAACATGAATAAAATCAATGTCAAGATACATATCAAAATGTTGTTATTAGGCGAAGTCGACGTAGCCGTGCTTGCAGTGTTTAAAGTAACCTAACACGAAGGGGATGGCGGGGGTCTTGTTACGGTCCGGAGTCAGGGTGCCCCAATTCCCGAACTCCCAAAGATGGCGGACTAGTTTTTTTTATGCATTCCTATGATATGGGTATCAACTAAAAGTGTTTGCTGAGAAATAAAATGACGTCACACTAAAGCGTGTTTTTTAGTTATTTAAAGCTAAGATATTTTATTGTACTGTCCACAGGACGCCGAACAAGTCCTATGCGTCGCCTTCCACCCTCTCGGCGACCACATTATAGCGTCAAGCACCCAGCCAGTCATCCGTCTGTATGACGTGACAACCAGCGCGTGCTTCGTCTGCCCGATACCGTCACACCATCACACCAGACAAGTTAATTCCATACAGTAAGTCGTATTTTTAGTGTTGCAGATTAGAGACTATAAAATCAAATGGGGCTAACTGTGGAACTAATGGCGCTAGCATAGTTGGTACCCAAACATTGTCATTGGTTGAAAATGTGGTAATGTCATTTTTTATTTCAAAATAGCTTAACCTCATTGGTCAGATTGAGACCAACTATGGTGGCGCCATCTGAGATTTACTTTGCCTTAGCCACCCCAATACTAATTATAGTTATCAGTTTTAACTTTATAATTATGCATTAATTAAATTCCTCATTTTGTTATTTTGAAATATTATTGTACTTTGCTGATTTTTATGTTTTGCGAATTTGTGTAGGTACTACTTTATGGATATTTTTGTCTGACTAAATAAATGAATTGAATTGAATGGGTCACTATGACCACATGAGTCATGCACCGTACAGACGCGAGACGTAGTTACATCAGCCAAAATTAAGAAAAAAAAAAGACGAAATTAGGGCCACTGCCACTTCAGTTAGGAACCTATATGGTATATACGTTCTTAACTAAAGTGGCAGAAGGCAGGGCACATTGCTCGCAGAACGGATTGCCGATGGACCGAAATGTTCTGGAGTGGCGACCGTGAACCGGAAGACGTTACGTTGGAAGGCCTCCCACTAGGTGGAGCGGGGACCTGGTGAAGGTTGCGGGAATCCGCTGGATGTGAGTCGCACGGGACCGGGACATGTGGCGACACTTGGAGGAGGCCTATGTCCAGCAGTGGACGTCTTTCGGCTGAAATGATGATGATATAGGTTCTTAGGAGTTCCTGGCTAAACAATAACAGCCGCTATGGTCGATCTTCAAGGTTAAGCTGCACTTGACAAGGTCGGTCTGTGGATGTATTTCTAAAGTTAACCAATTACCATTTTAAATTGTGTATTTTTCATTGCAGATTTTCACCCAATGGAAAATACTTTGCTAGCGGCAGTGCGGACGGGACAGTCAAATTGTGGGACACAGTCTCCAATAGATGCTTCAACACCTTTATCAACGCCCACGACGGATCCGAAGTGTGCTCGGTAGCCTTTACTAGGAATAGCAAGGTCAGTCATCAACCACCACACCACACCTAACCACGTCACTTAATCTTTCGGCTTCCAGTCTAACCGGAAGCAGCTAAATGCCAGTATTTTACATGCAGCGACTGCCTATCTGACCTCCACAATCCAGTTAGTACTGGGTAATACGATACCCCTTGGTCAAGAATTTCAGGCCACTGACTACCTGTAACAACTGTCAAAGATCTACAAATGACAGCCGGGACCAACTGCTTAACGTGCTTTCCGAGGCACGGAGGAAACTCTTTATGTATTGTATGGTCCCCCATCCACAGATCGCGACAAGCGCTTGGAATAGCAAGGAAGTGCCATATGAAAATAACCCAAAAAGAAAACATCGTGAGAAAACCGGCATGTCCTAGAACCAAAAGTTTGAAGACATGTGACATCTACCAACTCGCACTGGGCCCACGTGGTGGATCACAGACGATTCCCTCTAATAGAGAGAAGGCCTGTGTCCCAGCAGTGGGAAAGTTATAAGCTTATTATCTGTGATCACAAAATATATATATCTTTTTGTTTACGCAGTATCTCCTGACATCTGGACTGGACTCGTCGATCAAACTCTGGGAGCTAGCGAGTAGCAGATGTCTTATTCAGTACACTGGAGCTGGGACCACAGGTAATCTATAGATTCATTTGGTTAAATAAAGTTACGCGACGAACCTCCATAGTTTTTTTTAAAGTCGGTTTTGTCAAAAGAAAAGTTTCATTACATGTTTTTACGTGCCAAAAAACGTAATTTATTGTCCACCAAGAACATCTAATTCGATAAAAAATTTACTTATCAAAATCTATATTATAGGTATAGTTTCTAATTTTGTATCTATCTGCTCACTTTAAATGCCATATTGACAGAAACCAAGTTAAGAACTAGTTGTTTATTTAACTTACTAATTAACTTACTACTTATAATGTTACTTTACTATTAACTTTTGAACGAAGATTTTGGTGACTTTGACAATTTCTATACTGCACAAACTTTAAACCAATCTATAATTTTGTCCTTTTAAATCCTAGGCAAGCAAGAACACCTTGCTCAAGCTGTCTTCAACCACACTGAAGACTACGTCATGTTCCCTGATGAAGCGACCACCTCGCTCTGCACCTGGCATTCTAGAAGTGCCAGCAGGTGCCAGCTGATGTCCCTGGGACATAATGGAGCTGTGAGGTAAGATACCTCGTGAAAAGACACTAATCACCACTCAGAGCAAATTGATCAAACAATCACCACTTTGAGCAATACTGGGGTTATCATCACCGTCAATCAATATCACTACATATTATAAAACAAAGTCGTCCGCCGCGTTTGTCCATATGTATGCTTAGATCTTTAAAACTACGCAACGGATTTTGATGCGGGTTTTTTTAATAGATAGAGTGATTCAAGAGTAAGGTTTTAGTATATAATTTGCGGGCGGGCGAAGCCGCGGGCATCAGCTAGTATCAAATAATTCGTTGTAAGCAACTAATCATTACGAGCAAAATGACAACTAAGCACCATTTTGAGGGAATTTTGTGAATGGTAGGAAAAAATGATGCGTGATTTGTACTGGCATTGAATAGTACACGTACACGTGGTTATAACATTAAAAACTTGTATTAAAAAAATACTTTGAACTTGTTCTGTATGGTGTCGGACGTAAAGAATAGCACCATCCCATATCTTCCCGTGGGTGTCGTAAGAGGCGACTAAGGGACTTACCAGAGAGTGGCCAGCAGCGTTCTCTGTGCTTTTGTAACAACCGCACTGCGATCGCCAACCCGCCTGCCAAGCGTGGCGATTATGGCAAAAACCCCCCTTTGGGGGCGGCCCATGTCCAGCAGTGGACGTCTTTCGGCTGAAATGATGATGATAACTTGGAACTTTGACTCCTAATATCTCCGTAACTAGAAGGTTTTCAGGTATGGTCCAAAACAAAAAAAAAAAATCGCAATGACGAGGAGAACAAGTGCCTTTCGGCTTTGTTAAGAGGTTTTTTACACACTTTATACTTATTTATCTCTTGTATTCCAGATTCATAGTACACTCCGGCACTGCCCCAGCGTTCCTAACGTGCAGCGATGATTACCGAGCAAGGTTCTGGTACAGGCGAAATACTCATTAACCAGAACCGATAGAATCTTTTGATACCGATGATAATTTTACTTTTTAGAGCCTTATCACGCTAGCGGATTGCGAGCGTCTTCAAAGCAGAGCGGGTGCGCAACGAATAGGCATGACGACAGTATCAAAAAATTGCAAATCTGTTTAGTCCGTCAGTTAGAGTATTGGAAATTAATGCACACGTATTTTTTGTTTTTGTAAATCAATGAATATTGACAAGATAAAACGCAACAAAACTCGGGAGTGGGGGCTCGTGACGTCAGAAGTAGGTAAAAATTGTACCTAGGCGTGACGTATTGAGAATTTTAAAAGCGTCATATCTTCGTCAATTTTGGTTTACGTAACAAAAGAAAAAACACGGGTCAAATATTTTTTGATAATCTAACTGACGGACTAATTAGTTTTTTTTTGTCGTCTCGCCTAATCGCCGCGAATAGCAGCGTGAAAGTGCACTCAATTTTGATTTGAATTTTTTTTTGATTGAGCATGCGTTGCTCAGCGAATTCGTTGAGCGTCCGCAATGAATTCGCTCACATGCGCTGTGTGTCCGTTGGACGCCCGTAACGTATTCGTTGCGCGCCCGCTCCGCCTGAAGACGCTCGCAATCCGCTAGTGTGATAAGACTCTTAGTGATGCTACATACAAGGTGTCGCTTTGCATCCTGGTCAAATTCAACGAGCTATCTAAGCTAATAATTCTCGACCCGAATCAATAATAAAATGGTTATATTTTTTTTCTTATTTACGGAAATCGGTAAGTGTAAACCACTCGTATTTAAACGCGGCCCGTCTGTTACTAGCCCTATAAGCGCGCCTTCACACACAGTGCAATGTCGCGCGTTGGGTGATTCTGTTTATTACTTTCGTGTTATTTTGAAATACTGTCAAAGTTAAACAATTTAAAATAGCAGCTTTATTAATTATTGTCCAGATATCGTGATTTAAATTGATTATTTATATCTTTTGTGACAAGCTCGTGAATTTTGATTAGGATGTAAACTTACACCTTGTATAAGGTACAGTGACGGGAGAGTAATGACGTAAGGGATTGCTGGATTTGTAACCTCCGGCTTAGTGTTAAAAGTTGAAATTTCAATAGCACGCTCAACGACGTTTAAGTTATTTCAAACGAGCCCTGGCGTTTATACCCATATGATATCATTGCTATTAGTAAAATCATCGTTAGAAATGGATGCTTATGTTTTATGTCCCGACATTTTTCATGAAATGCTGGGCTCCTATTGATAAGACTTTGGTAAGCATCTTAGATTTAAAATTTAAAAATTAAATGTAATTGCACAGTGAATAAACTTTTGAAGATGTTTATGAGAAATAAAAGTGTTCTTTATAATGTTTTGGTGTATATTTATGACGTATACATTTTCTCGCAAAATGCTGTACTCATTTTGATGTTACTTACGTATAGGTGAAAATATGTACCCAGAAAATAAACTTGGATGTTTCAAAATATTTGGTGTCTACCTACATTCATATGTTGTGAATTTACTTGAAAACTGAAAACTATAAAAAATATAAGTTTGTCTAACCATATGTCACTAGAAATAGAAATAAACTTGATGTTTTTAAATATTTGGTGTCTGTATTCGTGAATTTACTTGAAAACTACTGGACTCATTTGGACGTTACTTTAGTGATTTTTTCATTTACTGATGAAAAATTTATTTGTGAAATAATTTAAAATCAGTGTCTATCCTATAGCGAAATAATAAATGTCTTCAATATTAAAATTGTGTGTTTTATTTGCATACTCTCGCGGCCAGATGTACGTTTCAAGAAACCTAGCGTAGTCTAAGTGCTCGTCCAGACTGCAAACGCGGGTGCGGTGCGGGCGCGGTGCGACGAGCTCAAACATGAACTTCATGGAGTGTCCATAGTGGGCACGCGGGCAGCTCGAGCCGTAGCTCGTTCATACAAGTGGCCGCAGTGAGGGCGCGGGCGGCAAGTGCGGGAGCCACGGTTACCAACTCCCAAAAATATTTACCCCTCAAGCTAAGTCAAAATTTCCACAATTACTTGAAAATCCCCCTTTCGGATGGGAAATCATCAAATGATCCCTCCCGCTCTGGCTCTTAGTGACTAAAACCTATCCATGTTCCTTCTTTGCCTTTTGTGTTTCAGGGCTGCGGTAAGTCTTTCGAACAACCCGCAGCCCTGGCAGGCATCGGCCCTTGCAGACCCCTTCCTTTTGCTGACATCTCTTTGAGGCGCGCGTGGAACACGAACGCACCGTCGACACGGCTTGTCGTCTAAGACGGACGGACGTACGGCGAGCTAGCCCATAGCTCCCCGTCCACAGGCCCGCGCCTACGGTGGACACGTGGTGGCCCCCGGCCATTTATTTTATTAAATCACATCCCTCTTATTTACCTCTAAATTTGGGGGAAAAACCCCTAAGTTGGTAACCCTGGCGGGAGCGGGGATCTCCGATCCCGCACCGCGCTGCCAGTCTGGCCGAGCACTAAATTTCGGCAGAGATCATCATCTGCCTAGCCTTTTCCCAACTATGTTGGGGTCGGCTTCCAGTCTAACCGGATGCAGCTGAATACCAGTATTTTACATGGAGCGACTGCCTATATGACAACCCAGTTAGTACTGGGTAATACGATACCTCTTGGTAAGACTGGTTGTCTTACTTAGACTGTTTTTTTTTGTGACCTCTCCAAAGCGTTTGATTGCGTAAATCACGACACATTACTTTTGAAACTTGAGCATTACGGACTGGGTAAACTTGCACTTAGTTTGGTAAAATCTTATTTGAATGATAGACAACAACATGTTCAAATAAATGGTGTTAATTCACAGGGTTTAAAAGTAAAAATGGGGGTTCCACAAGGCTCAATATTGGGTCCTTTTCTCTTTCTAGTATATATAAATGATCTTCCCTATTTACTGAAAAACCAACCGCAAAATATGGTGTTATTTGCTGATGACACTTCCCTAATTTTTAAGATAAATAGGCGGGCCCAAAATCTAGATGACGTGAATAATGCCCTACTTCAGGTCCAAAATTGGTTCACAGCAAACAATTTGGTATTAAATGAAAAAAAAACCAAATGCATAAGATTTGCTTTACCGAATGTTAAAAGTAATGATTGTGATATAATATTGAATAAAGAGAAACTTGAATTCGTAGATAAAACGGTTTTCCTGGGGATTACGCTTGATTCAAGGCTACAATGGGGTTCTCATTTGACTTCTCTTGCGGGGCGGCTAAGTTCAGCAGCCTATGCCATTAGAAAAATCCGTCAGTATACTGATGTAGATACCGCTAGACTGGTTTATTTTAGTTACTTTCATAGTATAATGTCTTATGGCATTTTACTGTGGGGACGGGCTGCAGATATTGAGTCTATATTTATTCTGCAGAAAAGAGCCATCAGGAACATATATAATCTTCGTAAGCGCGATTCTCTAAGGGAACTGTTTAAGGATATTGGCATCATGACGGTACATTGTCAATACATCTACGAAAACATAATGTACGTCAGAAAAAATCTGCACCTTTTTGGTAAAAGGGGTGACAGACATAATTACAGTACTAGAAATAGGGACCAACTAGTTCAGCCAGGTTTCCGACTCGCTAAAGTAGACTCATCTTTCATGGGGTACCGTTTGAGATGCTATAATAAAATTCCACAAAGTATTCTTGAACTGAATGAGACGAAATTTAAAACATGCATTAAACGCACACTATGTAAGCAAGCATATTACAAGTTGAGCGATTATATCGCTGATAAAAATGCTTGGCTCAATGCTGGTCCTGCTCCACAAGGACAGGGGCGCATAAATTGATAGCATTAAAATGTATTGTTGGAGCTGCTGAAGATTGTACAACTATCTTTGCATTGTATAGATTCAACCTCTTTAGTATTATATAAATGCATAGCCCATATTGTGTGAGTACTATGTACTAGAAAGCTATCATTCACTGGAAACCTACGTCTTTTCTTGACTTGAATGTGCCCTGGCGGTTTAGAGTATGTCATGCTCACTCAAATGTCTCGCTGATGGTGGCGCATGTGTCGGATCATTTAGTTCCCTTCAAAATGGTTGAGTTGAATGGTGCTGATCCATGCGTCATGTCCGTGAACGGGCGCTGTCGGTTGTGACTGGTCATCTCTTAGTTGCCATGGCTTATTTGAATGAATTATTTTGAATTGTATTTTTGTTGTTTGTGTGTTTTTGCTGTGGACACTTTTAACGTGCACATCTTGCTACATTGTTCTCACATAATATACCATCTCAACATGAATGATGTAACCAAGATTATGTAACAATATTCTGATTTAAAAGAGTGTCCATGGAGTTTCTTGCCCGTTCTTCTCCATAGAGATCTACGCTAGGGAATGGGCAACTACAGTACTTTCACAGTTTTTATGTCTTGTGACTGGGACTGTAGCTACATTTAATTTTCATCTTTGTTTCGACAATTCAAAAGTGCCTGTAACTGGCTTACTTGAAATAAATGCTTTGATTTTGATTTTGTCTGTTTTAGGCCACTGACCTGTAACGACTGTCAAAGATCTACAAATGACAGTCTGGACCAACGGCTTAACGTGAGAGGAGAAAACTCGGCATCTAATGGGTGTTCACCCATCCACGGACCAACCTAGGCGAGCGCGGCTTAACGTTAAGATCAACCCAAGTGATAGTTATTATTTAGCCACGAGCTCTTGCCTCCACTGTAGCATAGATAATATTTATTTGGTTAACATGGTGGATACGATACCCCTTGGTAAGACTGGTTGTCAGACTTTCGGGCCACTAAAACCTATAACGACTGTCAAAGATCTACAAATGACAGCCGGGACCAATTGCTTAACGTGCTTTCCGAGACACGGAGGAAACTCAGTATGTTATGGGTAGTCACCCATCCACGGACCAACCTAGGTAAGCACGGCTTAACCTAAAGATCGACCCGAGCGGCTTTTATTATTTAGCCACGAGCTCCGCAGTCTAACCGGATGCAGTTCGATAATATATTATCTTATAGAAAAACCGGGAAACGAACCTGTTAATTTTGGGAATAAACACTATTAATTGACCATTCGACAGCGCAGCGTCGCTGTTTATGATGAAATTCTGGGAAGTAATGACATACGACAAACTAACATCACTATACCTCACAGTTTCGGATTTGGCTATCCTCCACGCTCACTTGAAAAATTCCTCCTTTAGTCATAGACTTAAATTCTCACTTACCTGACTATACAGTTCCACTGAAGACTCCCCCTTCAGCTGATGTCCAGTCAGGTATGTGTTGTGACTGCTGGCTATGTAGTACTGGCTCAGGGGACCCGTCATGTCCTTGGCGATGGATTTGTGGACCTCTTCTTCGCCGGAGGTTGAGGATTTTCTGTTGGAGAAGAGATCTTGTTAGATTACATTCACAAAAGCCATACCTCACCATTTTCCTGCCTTGGTCCCATTCTACTTGTGGTCGGAACACGTTTTGTTCTTCCACTCTCCCCTGTTAGACGTCACGGCATCATTTACTCCTGCCTCTTTCATATCATTCCTCACACAAATCCATCCATCTTTTCTTTGGCCTTCCTCTCCCTCTCCAACCATCAACATTCATGTCCATCACTCTTATAATCACACGCAAAACGCCCCTACCTGCTTTTCGACAAAATGGCTATTTGAGCGGTTTACCGCAACGCGCAGACATTCTTCGTTCGTTAGTCTGGAATAAGCGTAAAAAGAACATGGGACTTAAACATTACTGGCGAAATGTAGGTGTACTATTTAGGTACACCTCTGTCTTACCCTTTGGAGATTACAGGCGTGATGTTATGTATGTATTTACAGAATAAATAATTTCATTTCATTTCTGCGTCTTGCGGTAGATAGGTACTGGGTCGCCACTCGAGGACCTTCCAAGATGCTAAAGCAATTTGTTCCATATTAAATAACTTACGTTATAAAGTTGGCTCTCATCTGTTCAGGCACGAAGGCATAGTTGTCCTTATCCGTGAGGAATCTGACGAAACCCTCGAACGAGAGGCAGTTGTCGGCTCGAAGAGTAGGGTCTGGTTCGTGTCTCTGGGGGCAGAAACAGAAATATAAGTAGGTAAGTTGTTTTGCAATTACCTAACAGGCGAGACGACAAAAAAAATCCAATTAGTCCGTCAGTTAGATTATCAAAAAATATTTGACCTGTGTTTTTTATTTTGTTACGCAAACCACCACTTACGAAGATATGACGCTTTTAAAATTCTCAATACGTCACGCCTTGGTATAATTTTTAGCTAGTTCTGACGTCACGAGCCCCCACTCCCGAGTTTTGATGCGTTTTATCTTTGTCAATAACATTGATTTACAAAAACAAAAAAAACGTGTCCAATAATTTCCAATACTCTAACTGACGGACTAAATAGATTTGCAATTTTTTGATACTGTCGTCATGCCTATTGTAACTGGCGAAATGTGAGTGTAGGTCATATATACTATACTTTTCTACTGCGCTATTTAGCCCGAAATACAGGCGATACGTTACATCACTTCTTAATAAAATGTCTTGTTGGTCTAGCTAGTAGTTGCAAAGTTCAACTGATGTGATCGTGAGCTGGTTAGATTTCCAGACAATATTCCAGTAAAATTGTTATTGAAAATTATCTTTAGCGGCGCGGAGTCGTGTAGGTGCCTACTATTCACCTCTGACCAACTCTTCGGGATATACCTACTACTACTACCTACTACTACCTACTTCGGGAACTGGCGTATCTGGCAAAAGGGTTGTTTTGTGGAATCAATAGGCCCTGGTCAAGTTGGCATATATTAGATGTTCTACATCTATAATATACAGGGTGTAAACAACCTCTTAACGAAGGCGAAAAGCACTTGTTCTCCTCGTCATTGTGATAATTGTTTTGCTCTACACCATACCTGGAAACCTTCTAGTTACGGAGATATTGGGGGTCAAAGTTCCAACTTTTTGACTTTATAAGTACCTACAGATAGTTTACCATAGCTGCCCCACTTTAGGAATTTCACCTGTATCGTTTAAACACACATACACAAACAGCCAGACCCGGAACACCTACCTGTAGGCCATACAAATATTTGTTCCGTGCGGTAACAGAACCCGAGACACGCAACGAAGCAGCCAATAGCTCAGCCACTGCGCCAACCGTGCCGCGATTGTTTTATTAAATATTTACCTGTATAATATCTTTTAGTTGTTGCTCTGTCTTTGGTTCGTTCTGTCTCGTCTCACAGAACTTGCCGAGGGTGGGTAAGGAGAGTACTCTGCCGCTCACATCAGGACAGGCACCTGTAAGTCAAAGTACATGAGGATAAATGCGATTATGTAGCTGGTTGAGGTATATAATTAGATTGGTAACTGTCCAATCTTCTTCTTTATCGTGTGGTTAGTACGTAACCTGGTGTCAGAGTTTTTATGCCGCTCATGTGACTCTGACTTGGTTTTACATGCCGTCGAGAAATATCTCTCAGGTATGCTGGTATCTCTGGTTTAAGCAAGTGACTATTATTTAGCTGTCCAATGATAGAGATGTGTTGCTTTAGACTTATCTCGGCATTCTTACATCAGACTGTGTGATAATTGTTCTTTATCTATCGTTCTGAGGTACTTTGTAACAAGAAAATAGCTCATGCGACATTTTCGTATTGGTCATCGCATTTACATATCCATAAAACTAAGAACATACAAGGCTTATTACTATGTCACGATCATTTAAATGGTCTGACTCTTGTGCCTGTGAATTATAGGAGTCAGTGGTGCTCCCTAAAAAACAGCCACAATAGGGAATATGCATGAAATACAAAACTCTTTTTATTTATTAAAAATGCCTTCTATTGGCCCGTAGAACATTGTGGTACACTTGCTTAAATTGCAAATACATTACTTATTTTACAATTTACTGTTTTATGTAGCATGTTTTTGGTGAAACGGAACGCATTCTCAAAACGCGTCGTCCTCGATAACTCCGGTAGTGACGTCAAAGTCTATATTGTGTCAAAAACACTTTCGCTAAGATTTTATTATAATATTGTTATTGCAATTTTTATTTGACTAGAGCACATACAATTAGTAAAATTATTCTATTAAGTGCAAAAAATTAGATGTAAACAAGACAGGTTGTGGTAAATGACGTCACATCATGGCCGCGACAGTCACGGACGTTTGAACTGTCGTAGAAAATCGCAGGAGTTTAATATTATTTTTAAGCGACAAGCAGTAGTTGAACTTAACTTTTAATACTTTTCTTGGGTTGATAGTACTGTATTTTATTGATTGAAGTGAAGAAAAAATTACGTGCATATTCCCTATCATAGTAAATCGGGACGTTTCAACATTGAAGTCGAGATGACGGTTATATTCAATTGGCTGTCAGGAACCAGGGTTAGTAAAGAAAATGTTAGTTGGCAATCTTACCTGGTAACGCTGCAGCTGCTAGGAGGTCGAATGCCTTTTTCCTGCCCACCTTATCGCTAGGAGGCTCCAGGTCTAAAGACCCGTTTCTGGTTAGTAGACCTGTACAGAAAGGCATCACTCAAGCTCAAACCATTAATTTCAATTAGACCATTACGGCACTTTTGAATGTCAAGCAAACAAAAAAAAAGCGAAGCTACAGTCCCAGTCCCAGTAACTTGAGAAAGTAGGTACTGTAGTTGCACGTTCCAAAGAGTAGTTCTCTATGGAGAAGAATGGGCAAGAAACTTCATGGACACTCTTTTCAATCTAAATATTGTTACAAAATCTTGGCTAAGATCATTAATGTTGAGATAATAAATAAAAGTGAGAACGATGTAGAAAGACGTGCACATTAATTAAGAGCGTCCACAGAGTAAAAGATTAAATCAACAATTTAAAAATAAAGTAATTAAAATGAACTTAGGCAGCTAAGAGATGACCAGTCCCAACTGACAGCGCCCGTTCACAAACATGACGCATGTACCGGCGCCATTCAACTTAACCATCTTGGAGGGAACTAAATGACCTGACACACCCGCCACCATCACCATAACATAACATACATAACAACACAATGTCTGTGTCAAAAGCGCCTGTGAGAGGTAACGACCTTGCCAACGCTCCCGCAAAGAAGCCCGTGCCTGCAAAGGCATCGAACTGGGCTGATGATGATGGTTTTGTGACGGTGCAGAGGAAGAAGCGCCGACAAAGAACCAACAAGAACCGCTGCGGCACAGCTTCTATCAAGCCCGACATCCCCCGAGCCGCCCAGCCAAACTCTCCCGTGTATATTTCCCGCCTACACTATAGCACTAAGGCCGAGGACATCGTGGAGTACGTATGCCAAAGGACCAAGTACAGGCCGAGAGTGCAGTTGCTTGAATCGCGCCGCAACGTCAACTTCAAGGCGTTCGTGGTGCGAGTACCTACTTGCTACCTGCACCTCGTCATGGCAGAGGACTTTTGGCCGCAAGGTGTAATGTTCCGTCGCTTCCGCGGACAAGTGCCTCACGATCGCACAAAGACAGTGCTCGAGTGAAGTGTGTTTTACTAACATAGTTTTAAGTTTATACACTAACACACTTTGTACTATTATGATATATATGTTAGTCTGTAAAGTATTTATCTATGGGCCAAAGTAGCCTGAAATTAAAGGATTTATTTATTTATTTATTTATAACATCACACCTGTAATCCCCGAAGCGTTAAGCAGAGGTGTACCTAAACTACACCCACACCCACACCCACATTTCGCCAGTTATGTTTAAGTCCCGTGTAGTAAGGGAATTTCTATTGACATCAAACGGGCACACATCCAGACTCCGTGGCTGCTAATGAGAAATTCCTGATGATAAACCCAATAACACTTTTCCCGGAATTATTGCTCAGAATGATCCCGGGATTCCAACTTGTGTTACTACTCCTTCTCAATCAGAGGAAACCTGTGTACCAGTAGTGAGAGCGTAAACCTGGTGGTATCATCTGGTGTAAACTGACCTGTCCTAAAAATAGCTCTGCTTCGGAACAGCTCGGGTGAACTTCGGCTCTTCTCGGCTCCGAGCAACGGGGAGCGGTTTCTTGGTACTGCTAGTTGCTCGAAGATGTCTCGTAGTTCGGAACGCATTACTAGGCTGTGAACAAAATACACTTGTTAATAAGTGGTGTTTCCCCACAAACGATGAGACAATTGATATTGTGTCCTGCCTGTCCTGTTACTTGCACATCACAAGAGCTGATGGACGCTACTGAAAATGCCAAACTCGTCGCCAAATTTTGGGCTAACTCAATTTTAAATTGAGTTAGCCCAAAATTTGGCGACGAGTTTGTCGTCGACACGCTAAGAAGAACTATAAATAGTCTGTAGGTTTGAGAAGAAAGACAGAAAATATGTTTATTTGCGTCTGGAGAAGAGGGCACCATTGCAATGTTGTAGTTAATGTAGCTAGTTGCCCGGATGGTCCACTTTACAAACAATCAAACTTTAGGAACAATCTCTTTCAGTTTTGCAATGTTACCATTGATTTAGGATGAATGTCGAAGAAGGGCAAAACCTTACTGAATCAGGAATGCCACTAACGGCCATCTTCAATAACTTACTAACAGGTAACGAAAGGTTGCTATATCTGTTTGACATTTAGCTTACGGACCGTTAGAAACAAAACGTCTCAGAAAAGCTTTCTTTGGTTTTTCTATGAATCACAGTCCTCCGAGTGACAGGTATGTGATGCGGATAGGATATTCTCATCTAACTTTGATTATAGAAACACCAATAGCTACGAGACGTAGGCATATTAACTAACAGTTATACGTAAGTATGTTATAGAAAACGGCGGTTAGTAAGATTTGATCAATGCCCTTATGAAAAGGTTTAATAAATACAAATATTTGGATCTAAGAATAGGTATTTGACATCAACCAGAGATGAACTACGATTTTTTCTTCAATACCCGTACGTTTTAACCAGAATGCACTAATATTTCTGGCCCTTAGTGGTTGGCGACAAATAAAAGCTAAAGAGAAGAATTTTTCAGTAAGCTCTACCACTAGATACCATTTTAGTTAATATTACCTGAAACTCCTGAACAGCGTCACGAAATCCATAAAGTCCAGTTGTGTGTCATACCCGACGGAGCCGGTTCTCAAATGTTTCAAGTTCTCCCAGAATCTCTCGCTGGTTTCTAGTCTTCTTAAACTGAGGACAAAATTAAATCATTACCTACATAAAAAATAAAAAGTATTTACTTAAAAGAAAGATAAAGTTCTAAATAATTCTAAATTATTGTTTAACAGGGTATCATACAAGTAACTGGATGGCCGAGACACAGAATCGCCACAGGTACGGAGAGATATGGAAGAGACCTACACTCAGCATTAGGTGAGAGAGAGAGAGAGGATCCGTAATGATCATCTTTGTAAACCCTATCACTTAAGAGCCTCTCTCTCAAATTAGCAACTCTATATTTGGTAGTTCAAACTTCGTTTGAAATACTGTTAGAATAAAGTTCTAATCAGCTTGCACTAAAAAGTGGTTGTTATGTCAGTCACTGCGGGCCGAATAGTGCGAAATTAGTGGTTTTTTGCGATTTACAAAAAATCTATTGATTGGATTAAAAAAATAAATAATATGAGACCTGCTTTAGAGTTAGTTCAGTTATTATAAAAAGTTTCATGATCTAATTTGAAGTATTTTATGATTGCCAGCAGTTTATTGTTTAGTTTAGAGGTAACTTTGGGTTTTTTTTTCTATTGAGAAAATTTTATGGAATCGTGTTTTCGCCAAATATAGGACCTAACATTAATCCTCAACTTTACCATATATTTATTTCAAAATTTATGCTCTAGTATTTTAAGCGTAACGGAGGATCATGCTAAGCCATTTGAGGTAGTATAGGCCCTTAAATTCTTCTTTGCTGGTGTCTTCTGTTTAGTATCGAATCAAAAAGAATAGTCATTTGAAATCTGATACAGCAGAAAATACGAAGTCAAATAGAAGTGCAATTATAATGATAGCCAAAAAATAATTGCAAATCTTGTTGTTATGACACTGCTTAAAATACATAAGTCCAGACCAAAACAAAAACAATGTAGTGGTCAAGAAAACATCAAAATATATACGCATTGTGTTGACGGCCAAGGCCAGATAGAAAATTAGGTCACAATGTATTCTAAGGTCAGCATGTCAAAAGTCAAGGTCATTTTAACCAAACTGCAGCATACTTTATCAAGAATCAAGGTCAAATGTAAATTAAGACTAAAGATAGACATAAAGGAATTTAATAATATTACGTACATTATTTAATCTCAAAAAAATTAAAAAGAAATCTTAAAAGTAACGTTGCTATACATAAAATAATTAGTATTAAACAACTTTATCATCCTATTTTCAACATTGTAGTATTGATTTGTATTGCAAATCTATTTGTAAAATCCACCATCAAAATTAGGTCATAATATACTGAAAGGTCAAGGTCACAGTACCAGGAAAGGTCAAGGTCATCCTTACCTACTCCTGTTGGGTGATCCAGCCATGATGCTGGTGGCGGCTGCAGTCAGACTGCTGTGCCGTGGTCCGTAAGAGTGGTGGTGACCCATCATAGACGATGAGTAGGAACTGCGGAAGAAGTTATTGTACATTTTAATCAGAGTGTTTGTTGGACGGGTTTGTGTTTTCGGTCAAAATAGGCGGAATCCGCGTAGCATAATTTTGGGCCAAACATATTACGAACTTTTTACCATTACCAAAGACCAGAATGCTTGTATGGGCAAGCCAGGCAATAAATTTTACTGAGTAATCTCCTTAAAGAAAAACTTATTCATACTTTCCCAGATTCGGGGAATGAACACAGGATTTGTAATTTTAGGAAGCTTTTCAAATATTTTGCTAGGGAGTTCGTTTCGCTCGCCCAGTTAAATCACCGGGAAAAAATAATATTGTTGAGCATCACTTTCTGAACGCCAAAAGCTCATCCTAAAGGTGTGTCCAAACATAAAGCAGCGCGCGACCGCTTAAACATGCGTATGTATAATCCTACTAGAGCGCGGTAGAAATGTGTCCTGCAAACGCCACGTGTTGCTGCCGCGCTCTTGCCGCGCAATGTTTGGACACACCATAATTTGAATATTCAGATAGGTACTTCCTTTATGTTTACGATACACGCATCATTTTCGTGATCGGGCGCTGTCAGTTGGGACTGGTCATCTCTTAGCTGCCACGGTTCATTTTAATTACTTTATTTTTAATGTGTTGATTTAATCTTTTACTCTGGACGCTCATAATGTGCACGTCTTTCTACATCATTCTCACATATATCTATAATCTCAATATGAATGATGTAACCAAGATTTTGTAACAATATTTTGATTTAAAAGAGTGTCCATGGAGTTTCTTGCCCGTTCTTCTCCATAGAGATCTACGCTAGGGAATGGGCAACTACAGTACTTTCTCAAGTTATTATGCCTTGTGACTAGGACTGTAGCTTTGTTTTTGTATTTTTGACATTCAAAAGTGCCTTAATGGTCTAATTGAAATAAATGCTGAGTTTGAGTTTTACTTTTGAACCAATGTAATTTTTTCGTGTTTGAATTTTAGTTTTATTCCTTTTGTTTTATTTTGTTCATCTTATTTTTTGTCCTATCTCTTAAATACTTTTTCTTTTCTTTCTCCATTTTTCTTTCTTTTTGTTTTAAATATTATATCTCACCTATGTCGTAGGGATCCCTGTATAACTTCGTCTTCGCTTCTCGTCCCTGAAGTGTGTGTGGACACGAAGCTCTTTGGCGAGCTGGTTTTCAGCTCCGAGGTTGATTTGTTTTTCTGGAAGAAAAGACGTTATGGAATTTAATGTTTTTGGAATTTCTGACCGGTTCTTCTCTAGAGGAAACGATCTTTTCTCGACATGAGCAGCCTATGTAGGCCTGTGTGAAATACAATATTTTGATTGATTAATTTGGCTATTTGAAATGTAATTTATCAAGCGGATATTTTTACTCCAGCTTGGCTAGCGACAAAAAATATGGATTGATATTATACCGAGTATTTCCTTGTGTACAGGATTTCGGAACTTTTACCACATACTGAATTATCTAGAAAGGAAATGAAATGAGCAGATAAACGTCCATTGCAGAGCAATTTTATCAGCGTCGAGTGAAACCGTAATTAAACAAAAAATAACACAATTGAGTGACTTTCCTCAAAGCCACGCGAGTGAAAATAAATTGCCGCTAACCTTGAACTTGATCCCAGAACTCCTGAGCGAGTCACAATGAGAGTCAGTGTATCCTTTGACCGGAGTAGAGTGTGAGGAACTACCGCATGTCGATTCTCTGCCACCAAAGACCTGGAAATAAGGAACATAATTTATTGTTATTCACCTCATTGTATTCTGGATTTCTATGGCCAAAATTAAGGCTGTTAATAGATATTAAAATCTACCATATTAAACAAAATATTACCTATGCTACAGTGGAGGCAAGAGCTCGTGGCTAAATAATAACTATCACTTGGTTTGATCTTAAGGTTAAGCCGCGCTTGCCTAGGTTGGTCCGCGGATGGGTGAACACCCATTACATACCGAGTTTTCTTCTCTCACGTTAAGCCGTTGGTCTTGGCTGTCATTTGTTGATCTTCGACAGTTGTCGAACAGTGTCGACAGTGGTCGGTGGCCCAAAACAGACAAGTAGTTTTACCAAGGTGTATCGTATTACTCAGTACAAACTGGGTTGTGTCAGATAGGCAGTCGCTCCATGTAAAATACTGGTATTCAGATGCATCCGATTAGACTGGAAGCCGACGTAGTTGAGTAAAGGCTAGGCAGATGATGACCATTGGTAAATTATACGATTCGTTATTTTTACAACAGAAAGCGGTCACTTTATCCAGGCCTTCAGCCTTTATTTTAATTACTGTCAAAATATTACTCACTCGAATAGCATCAGAAACCAACGGCTCGCAGCAGCATCCATCTTCGTAATATAAAGCTGTGTACTTGTTCTTGAGCCAAGCTAAACTCCTGTCGGCCAACTTAGCTTGACTCATTAGAGCTCGTATGACGGAGTGCAGGCCTACTGCCCATACCCTGGAAGGAAAGAGATTGAGGATAAATTTAAAGCTTACATTATTATCATCATTCTTCTTCATAATCAGCCTATAATGTTCCCACAGCTGGGACACAGGCGTCCTCTCTATAAGAGGGAATAGGCTATTCCACCACGCCGGCTCAGTGCAGGTTGGTGGATGTCACATGTCTTTGTATTTTTGGTTCTAGGACATGTCGGTTTCCTCACGATGTCTTCCTTCACCGTTTTGAGAGCAGTAGTGATAAAATAAATTACACCAAGTAATGCGCCTGTCTGGGGTTAAACCCACGATATACTGCTCTTAAGTCGGGGCCACCACTACCGGGTCACCGTTGCTCTGCGCTGCGTTCTTCTGCCCTTTTCCCAATTCATTAGTGGTCGGCGCAGCATGTCTTCTTCTTCCATACTTCTCTATTACTCGTCATCTCAGCAGACAGCTCCTTATAGCCAATACACACACATTCTTCCCACATTCCATTCATTGTTTCTTTGGTCTTGAGGGTAAAATATTATAAGCACTTATCACCCTTACCTATAAGAATAAGCCGGTAACACAAAATGCACGGTCCTATTATCGCTGAGTGTTCGTCCGTACACCAGCGATATGATGTGAGGGCCGTGTGAGCACGTCTCGAGGCCGTGTCGTCTAGCGCATGCGGTCAGTTCTGCTATGTCGCGAGGTTCGAGTAGTTTGCCGCCCAGTCGCATGTCTTTTACGCACTGGAGGTCGATGAAGCTGGAAAAAGGAGAGAATCTTGAGGTTAATTTGAGCATTCAAAGGTTGTGAAAATGCTAAGATTTTAATATTATAGTTTTTGCAGTAGGAGTAGCGGGTGGGATGCCCGCAATATTGGTATAAATAATTATGTAATTAGTTATTTAAGGACCTTACAAGAAGCACCCACATTTCGCCTGTTATGTTTAAGTCCCATGTAGGGGCTAGCCGAGCATAGACTCCGTGGCTGCTATTGAGAAATTCCTGACGGTAAAACCCAATAACACTTTGCCCGACCCGGGAATCGAAGCCAGGACTTAATTTTCGACCACTCGACCAACGAGCCAGTGACTTAAAATGTCCTTTTTAATACAACAAAGTTTTGGTAAAATAATATCTTGCATTATCTGGTACTTACCCTTCTTCACCAACGATGCCAGCTTCGTTCTCATGCGCCAAGTTAGCCGTGTACTTCAAAGGTATTACTTCTTCAGGGTTGTATGACAAACTCACTTCGGGTTGAGCCATGTTTTCTGATGGGGTTTCTCCTAAAAAAAAGAAAAATAATATTTTAATTTTTATTTTCCCGTATTGAAACGAACTTTAGGAGAGCATCTACGAGTGTCGAAGCTTTATTAAACTAACGTCGGTGAACTCTGGATAAGATAAATACAACTACGCCACAACGTACCGTATTAACTTAATATGTTTACAACGGCTACCAGATCTTGTTTGCGCTAACCTAAGAATTTTGTGACAAGTAGGTGAGGGACTTTTTCGGTTCGACAAAAACGACAATGTGTCTAAGGATATTATTATACGTATTTCTACTAAACTATAGGTTGCTTCTATGGGTTGCTCTGGGTTTCATATCCTTTGGCCAACGGGTACCTACGTGTGTGACAATCTTAGAATGAATGGGAAGATTATGCTCACCATGTTGAGCATGAGGTTGATGCGCAGTCCTACACCAAGCGAGCAGAGCGCACGCTCGCTCTAGTCGCAACTGAGCTAGCGTGCCGCCCCATTCCGCTTCTGTCACCACGCAGGCTGTACCATGATGCATTATCTGAAACAACAATAACAAAACATGCGTTGATATCCAAACTAAACGTGGATGCAAAAATAAAAGCTTAATCGGCTATTATACAATTCAGTGGCAATATTTAACCTAAGCAAGCTTGTAAAACTAACGGAGGGATGGGAGGACACATGTGACTTAAAGAGCGATGAATATAAACGTTTGTGGATGGAGAGGGAGAAGAAGAACAAAGAAAAGATGAATGGATTGTGTGAGAAATGATGTGACGGAAAACTGAGTAAATGAAAAAATAATTTAATGATAGATTTACGATTGACAGGGGAGAATGGAAGCGTGTTGCGCCGACCTCAAGTAACATGGAATAGAGGCAGGAAGACGATAAAAACAATAGCTGATTGAACTGTAATTGCTCTGAGCATCGTCAAAAAAGGGTATATATAGGGCGTCCCACGGATATGCCGCCACATGGAGGGAAAGTACCTTGAATATTGTAGATGGAACATTTTACTGAAAGAAGACATTATTTTAATTTAGAAAACAATTTAAACTGCATTCATAGATATTTAAATAATTACATGGTTGAACCGGGAATCGAACCCGTTACACGAGAAAAATAATCGAGAAACAGAATGATTATTTTTCTCGTGTAACGGGTTCGATTCCCGGTTCAACCATATAATTATTTCAAGGTACTTTCCCTCCATGTGGCATTTCCGTGGGACGCCCTGTATAGGCTATCAAAATCATTCTTACCTGTAAAATATGCCTATCCATTCTCTCCCCATTTTGCGGGGCTAAAGGGAACATCGTCACCCCATGATCATGCGGTAACGGCTGCACCGGACAGTACCCCGTGCCTTCGAGCTCGTAAAGTGCCTCGTTTTCGAACTCTCCGTTGATTTTCGAGGTCGAATGTGAGAACACTGGTTCCTCACATGTTAACATTGCTGCTCTGCGGGAGAAAGTTGTGATTAGGTTTTAAAGAAATTTTGAGGTTAATTTTAACCTTTTGAACGCCATTGTCACATATACGTGACAAGCAAGCGCGTGCCCTGTATACCAAATGACACAAATATGTGACAAAATGGTAAGTGGCTTGGCGTGGAGGGCACGCGCGTGCGTTTATGCTCTTGCGGTCAAAAGGTTAAATAAATGGTGAACGGTCTGTACATAACAGCGATACCAATGTAAACAATAAAAAATAAACTGAACGTAAATTAAATAAATTATGTACATAATTAACTTAGTACATAATGGTGTCGATTCTGTTGTGCATAAACTAAACTTAATTTAGGTTATTGCTATCTTTTACTAAAAGGCAGTGCGAGAAAAGGACGGCTATAGCTATGAACTAAGTTAGAGATGTCAAACTAGTTTATGCCTTGGGTTTCACCGTGTTTTTAGTCGACATGTTTTTACGTGCACCCTTCATTTATATGGACATATTAGTTCAAACTAAATTTGACAGCTCTAAATTACGTCCGTCTCTTTCTCTTTTTATTACACACGGTAATGGCGCAAATTTCTAAAAAACATTTCGCTACCACGGCTATTACCGACCACAATATTAATAACACATTCCGTGGGACCTTTTCAAGCTTTCAAAGTAACAATGCGTTTTAGTTTACAGACCTCCAGCAAGTAATACGTCGTTATTATAAGCATCGGTAGTCTATTCTATGTTACACACAACAAACAAAACGCACGCACACAGTATACAGTGAGTAACAGAATATGCGCAGTACCCCATGATCCGTAATAGGTAGCCAATTGAAATTTTCACAGAATGTGTATTCCTGATACGGTTGCCGCTATAACAACACATACTGAGTATTCTGAACTACACCACGTTATATTTTTCCATTATTCTCAACTGAAACGGATAAAGAAAACAACGGATACAAAAATAAAAAAAGACGACCAAAATTATCACCTCAAAAAATCCCCGAACACAGGTGCGTTGCTCCTCGCCAGCGCATAGTGGTGCTGGTGAAAGCTGGCTATGTGATCCATGACCGCTTGCGTCCGGTACACCTTCTCCAAGTTGACCAGACCCTCGGGACCGACGCGACGCCAGCCAGGAGCCTGCTCACCTTCCTCGTCAAATGAGGCTATGTACTGCAATTAGAGATCGATTAATATTGCTTTTAGTAAATCTAGGGGGTGTGGGATTGCCTGAAAAAAGAGTTCGATTTAATTTCATCATCGGCCTAGCCTTTTCCCACTTTCAGGCTCACCGGAAGCAGCTGAATACCAGTATTTTACATGGTGCGACTGCCTACCTGACCTCCACACCCCAGTTAGTACTGGATAACACGATACCCCTTGGTTGTCAGACTTTCGGACCACTGACTACCTGTACCGACTGTCAAAGAGCAGTCGCTCCGAATAAACTAAGAGGTGCTTTTTTTTAAAAGAAACCGTGAAATTTTATTATGTAATAGAGTATTGATACTCGTCCGTATTTTCGTTTATACCTACTGGAAACCGAACAATAGTTGTTCATTCTCTAAGTATCTAGTAGTGTAACGTAGTTTGAGGATGGTATTTCAGAGGTCAAATATTTATTACAATCGGGGATCATGAGGGAAATATTCTTTGTTCTCTAGTCAATCGTAAAACAGTAATATAAGTTCACATCATCAGTCTAAAGGAACATAGGCCTCTTCAATCGCAAGCCACTCAACTCGATTTTCGGCAACTCTCATCCAGTTGCTACCAGACACCCTGCTCGTATCGTCGCTCCACGCTCGCCTGAGGGCGTCCCACCTTACGCTTGCCAATTTCGCAGTCTCCACTCAAGAACACGTCTACCCCAACGGTCATCGGTTCTATGGCTAAGGGTTCTTCAGATTTCTTTAGATAAACTGCAACCGTCGTCAGCGGGGCAACGACGTTTCGGCGGCTGCCACTGACGTGTCGACGTCTGCAGTTTATCTGGTGTTGGCAACGTGCCACTCGTCTGTAAGAACCGTAATACGGCCGGCCCAGTGCCATTTCAGTACTTAATATACGAGTAACTTACCACTTGTTTATTAGAGTCTGTGAGCCTGGAGTCTCGCTTACAACTGTCTCTTAGAGGGCTAGTAGTCGTGCTCTGGTCCATTCGCTTGCCGCTTTCTCTTCTTGTGTCCCGCTTTAATGACCCTCTGCGAAAAGAGAGGGAAGATTATCGAAGACGTGTGGTTTCGCTAAATGAGTGGCGGTCTGTTTTGGTCTAAAAAAGTAGGTGGTTACGTTTTCCACGATTTTTGTTTTTTTTTTTCATGTGTGTTCACCGATTTCTCCGTGATTACTGGTCTGATTAAAGTGATTCTTTTTTAATTTGCTACAAGAACTTCGCGCGGTGTTCTTATATAAATTTTATTCACATTGCTTACGTAGTTTATGAGTTATCTTCTATAATACATATTTTTTTCTTCGTCTTTGCGGATGATGTGCTTACAACTTTTAGTAACTTTGGAACTCGACAAAGATTTGTGTGTGATACAACTATTCTTATCCACCTTTTAGTGTTTTTTTTTTCAAAAATGTTATTGAACAAAGTATGGTTAGAGGATTATTCGCCCAATATCCTGCCTACACTCTTGAATTGACGTTGCGTTGGAAGGCCTCCCACTAGGTGGACCGATGACCTGGTAAAGGTTGCGGGAATCCGCTGGATGCGAGTCGCACGGGACCGGTCAATGTGGCGACACTTGGGGGTGGACTATGTCCAGCAGTGGACGTCTTTTGGCTGAAATGATGATGATGATGACTTTTGAATTCATCTTCTTTAGTTCTTACCTGTCATCTCTGAGCGAGTCTTTTTTGAAGTCTCTCCTGTGTGTCGGCGTGGCTCCGACTGAGTGACTGCCCGTTAGTGACGGCGCAGCTGCTAGGATTTCTCTGAGGAATAAAGCGGAAGTCAAAATCAAAAATCAAAATACATTGGCCTATATGGCCACTTATAAAACGTCGATAAAAAGGTGCACGGTTCGGGTTGGTCGTTTCCTATGGAGAAGAACCGAAAAGAGGTCCTAGGTTCGATTCCCGAGGCGGGCAATTCTCAGTAGCAGCTACGGAGTCTGGATTCGTGCCCGGCGGTTGATGGCAATAAGCTCGCCCCCTTTTACATGGGACTGGAACGTAACTAGCTATACTACTCTGTCAAGAAAGTACCGGGAAAATATCAATAATACACAAAATGTCTGTTATTCATCCAAATTTATTTTATCACCTTCAAAGTATGCTCCTTTAGAAACGATACACTTGCGCCAACGAATAATCCATTCATCAAAACATTTTTTAAACGCTGCTTCCGGAATTGAGTTCAGTTCTCGCCGCGAATTCTCCTTTATGTCTTCTATCGATTGAAAACGGGTGCCACGAAGTTGTAATTTGAGTTTAGGAAAAAGAAAAAAGTCAGCAGGAGCCATATCTGGTGAATATGGTGGTTGCTGGATGGTATTTGTTGAGTGTTTGGTCAAAAATTCGTTCACAATGATAGCCTTGTGCGAAGGCGCATTGTCGTGGTGCAAAATCTAAGAATTTTCTTTCCACAAATCTGGCCTTTTTCGTCGAATTTGCTCTCTTAAACGCCGCATAACGCTCAAATAATATTCTTTATTTACCGTTAGACCTTCCGGTAAGAATTCAAAGTGCACAACACCGCGATAGTCAAAGAAAACAGTCAACATGACTTTGACTTTTGATCGACTTTGGCGTGGTTTTTTCGGTTTCGGTTCAGTTGGAAGGCGCCACTCCGAAGCTTGTTGACTAGTTTGCATGTCAAACTCGTAAACCCACGTCTCGTCACCAGTAACAATGCGTTTCATGAATGTTGGGTCCGAACTGACTCGTTCTAGCATGTCCTCAGCGACTTTCATGCGATTGAGTTTTTGGAGAAAATTCAGATCTTTTGGGACTAGCCGAGCAGCAACATGTTTCATACCCAAATGATTAGTTAAAATGGTACGGATCGACTCGTGAGATACAGAAAGTTCGGCGGCTATCTCTCTCAGAGTTGAATGGGGATTTTCAGTCAGTATTTTCTTCACTTTTGCGATGTTAACTTCAGTTGCAGACGTTGACGGCCTACCAGAGCGAGGCAAATCTTCCATCACATCTCGACCGCTTTTGAACGCTTTGAACCACTCATAAGCACGAGTTTTTGATAAAGTCTATTCACCGTAAGCCTTCTGTAACATTTTCAGTGACTCCGAACACGAAATTCCATTGGCGATGCAAAATTTAAGACAAACTCTTTTTTCGATATTTTTGTCCATTATGAAATTCGCATTACACACTATATATGATATTACTAAAACCAGCACTGTATTTAATATAAATAACAGATGCAACTCAAACTCCGCGCCAAAATGGAAAACAGTTGTGCCAATCTAACAACTACAAAAAATCAAAAATTTGAATTTTGGAACCATAAACAAATCATCCATTCCCGATACTTTTTTGACTGAATGTATCTGGCTAAAACCCACTTCTAGTCCAAAACAAGATTGAGGCGTGGCGTACTACATGGGACTTGATATATGAATGGCAAAAGGTACGTGGGCGAACTATTAAGGTACGCTTCTGCCTAGCCATTCGGAGATTACAAACGTGATATTATGTTATTACCAAAATGTCTGGTGCCGACGATACTTTAAATCATCATCTGCTTAGCTCTTTCCCAACTATATTGGGGTCGGCTTCCAGTCTAACCGGATGCAGCTGAATACCAGTATTTTACATGGAGCGACTACCTATCTGACCTCCACAACCCAGTTAGTACTGGTTAATACGACTAATACGGTACCCCTGGGTAAGACTGGTTGTCAGACTTTCGGACCACTGACTACCTGTGACGACTGATAAAGATCTACAAATGACAGCTGGGACCAACGGCAACTTTCCGAGGCACGGAGGAAACTCGGTAGGTAATGGGCGGTCACCCATCCACGGACCAACCTAGGTAAGTACAGCTTAACCTTAAGTTCGACCCGAACGGCTGTTATTATTGAGCCACGAGCTCCCCGACATTACTTAAAATAACAATCTCAAAAGTCTTATTTCAAAGGACTTTCAACCTTATAATCTAACCGCTTAAACCACACAATTGCGACCACAAAACGGCTAACCGCATATTCACACGACGACATATAAAATACACGATACAAGTCGTGTATCAGCTAGACCTCGCATTAAACAGGCTTTTCCTACGATGACAGGGCAGCTTATACTGGCGTTTTATGGTACATTAGTTCTACATACATATATGATGGACCGCAGCTTGTGGTCTTTGTCAAAGACACTGATTATGTTTACGATTTGTGAATAAATACATCTTTTACGAGTGTTATCAAATAATCATCATCATATCATTTATATTAAGTCGTAGGTCTCGTATTCTAACATAAAACACGCACCTCTGATCTTTCGAATTCATGACCTTGAGGTGGCCCTGGCTTGCTTGACCTGCTTGACTTCGATTCCCAGAAATTAGTCATTAGCATGGCAGTATATTATACCAAGTTAATAGGATAAAACAAAGAAATGCTCTTTTTATTTCATCACTTCTGCTCTCAAAACGGTGAAGGAAAACATCGTGAGGAAACCGGTATGTCCTAGAACCAAAATTCGAAGACATGTGACATCTACCAACCCGTACTGGGCCCGCGGGTTGATAAAGCCCATTCTCTCTCATGGAGAGGCGCCAATGTCCCAGCAGTGGGAACCTTATTTATTTATTTATTTATTTATTAATTACAACGGTATACACCAGTAACAGTAATTAATTAATTTCTTATGTGTTATATAAGCTACAAAATCATCGGTTACCAATTATTAGGATATACATACTGGATATACAATTATTCAAATACAATGTCTTTCACAAAATCTCGAGCACAATAACATAATTTGGTTGAATCTGTCATTCAACACGTCACAATCGGGAAGATCAAAAATAAGGGCATTGATTGCGCTGCGCATGCGACACAGCGCACACACCTTATAGGCTGATTATGATTGTGCTCTATATGAAACGCTGGTCTTAAGCTGCATCCCGTTAGACTGGAACCGGCACCAACATAGTTACAACCATACATATTTTAAATTCATTTCATTTAGACTACGCCCATATAATTAAGTAGGACCAATATTGACGGCTCGGTTGGCGCAGTGGCACAGCGAGCGCGGTGCGCGTCGCGGGTTCGATTCCATCACAGAGCAAATATTTGTATGACTTACAGATAGCTGTTCTGGTTTTGGGCTGTTTGTGTATCAGTTTAAATGTTTTTAAGCGCACCCACGATACTGGAGAAATTCTTAGTGCGGGGGGCAACGTTTTTTTTTTAAAAGAGAAAAGAAGAGAAAGAGTACCTTGTCTAGTTTCTGTTCATCCTTTTAATCCCACGCCTAAATAAGACAATTAAAACCAATGTAAAGCTATCCTTTAAAATCAATAAGTAGAGTTCTGAAAAACAACGCAAGTCGTGGTCACTTATTTTTCAAGTACATGTAAAGAACAGTATATGTAGAGTAACGTAGAGCTCGTTTTGGGTACTCGCGTAATTAAAAACAACGTGTAGAGTCAACCGATGAAGCGAAAATATAGAGATGATTGATATATTTATAGAGTTGGTTAATACCATTAGCAAGATTTCTTGTAATTCTGTCTAAAGTTTGTTTGGTATTTTCGTGAACAGATCGCTTCAGAAACACCTCCCTACGCTCCATAACTCAGGGTTGCAGATGTTAAGGAACAGAATTGCTAAGCTAAAGTGGAAGCGGGCTGGCCACGTGGTACGAATACACTCAAAGAGGTGGAGGAAATTGCCGCCAAGGTAGACCGCGGCAAAGGTGGTATGACGATCTAAATCTTGTTTGCGGAGCGAACATTGCCAGAGATCACCCAAGATTAGTAGATTGGTAGGTTTGGAAGGAAAAAGGGTAGGCCTTAGCCCAGCAGTGGGACACTTGGAAGGCTAACAAAAAAAAAACTATTTATTTGGGCTCATAATTCTTCTTCTCCCATACTTCTCTATTACTTGTCATCTCAGCAGTCACTTCCTTTCTAGCCATATCATCCTTCACACAGTCCATCCATCGTTTCATTGGTCTTCCTCTACTCTTATAGCATACTCTCACAACATGAACCTATTTTTTTTCTGAGGTATCATCCTCTCTATACAGATATTTAATCTGTAATTCGTAAATACTTTTCTGTTTTTCAGCTATAAAAGGTACTTCAGTGAATGGACGAAATCAAGCGAATTCTGTTTATAATATTCATTTCTGATAATATTGCCCTGACCGCAAAAATAACTTGTGTTTTCTACAACAATATTAATCCACGGATTATTGGATCTTGTATTAATATTTATTGGTATTATTAAATGTAATAATACACTATCTTTGGTCCAGTGGAGTTACGATTACTTTGCGAGGGTTTTTGGTTCGTTTTTTTCAGAATTTCTTAGTAGTAGTTTGTAGCAACATATCTAAGTCCTATGTATTAGGGGGTGACACCATTGCCCCAACACTGGGCATAAATCTAGGTTCCGGGCTACAATAAAGAAACTACTAAATAGAAAGGATGGTTTTGGGCCCGAGAGGTAGCGCCATGCGAAGCAAGGGCGGGTCAAAAGCGCTGAGACAACGAAGCTCAACGTACCCCAGAGAAACAAGTCTTGGATCTCGCAACGAAATTAATCAAAAAAGAATAGCGGAGGTGTCGGAAAACCATAATTTCCACCTCCGCGGCTCCGCTAGTCACCACACAAACACAAACTCACCTTAACTCTCTAAGGAAGGCTCCAAAAAAAGGTATGAGCCGGCACTCAGGCATGGCCAGTGCCCTGCCCAACGCCCTCTCATACTCAGCTGATAACAGCGCCGCTGATAAGAAGTCCAGCGCCGGCAGCGATTCGTCCGATATACTGAACCAGAACGACTTTAATTTGTTGGATCTGCAAAGAAAGAAAATAGAATTATTAATAAAACGAATCTAAATTAAATCGGACATAAATATTATTCTCTGTATAACCCATAGAGATGCCCGTGTGATGTTATTTTTAATAAAAACGGAATAATATATCTATGTATTATATATTTTGGATATTGATATAAAAGACGAGTATAAAAAATTGTGACGGAAAAATCCATAGCTTAAGTCTATTTGCTACGGTTGCATAGGCCGTGTCAGCTACGAATGCTACGCCGTAGCAGCTACGGTTAGCTCGTAGCAGCTACGATCACTACACCGTATCATCTACGACCGCTACGCCGTAGCAGCTACGCCCGCTACACCGTAGCAGCTACGGCAGTGTAGCTCGTAGTAGCTACGATCACTACTCCGTAGCAGCTACGATAGCTCGTAGAACCATTTTTTTTTTTTTTTTTTTTTTTTTCGGATGGGAAATCATCAAATGACTTCTCCCGCTCTGGGCGGAGCAGGAGGGAGTGTCAGACTTTTACTGACTAAAACCCATCCATGTTCCTTCATCGCCCTTTGTGTTCCGGGGCCACGGTATCTCTTTCGAATAGTCCCGCAACCCCGGCAGGCATCGGTCCTTTCGGACCCCTTCCTTTTGCTGACTCTCTTTGAGGCGCGCGTGGAACACGAACGCGCCGTCGACACGGCCTGTCGTCATGAGACGGACGGACGGCGAGCTAGCCCATAGCCCACCGTCCACAGGCCCGCGCCTACGGTGGCCGGGGGCCACGTGGTGGCCCCCGGCCACCGTAGGTGACGGCGGTCCCATTCCGTCTCGCTCCGGACCATGGCTTGCACCAGGGCCGGACGCGAGAGGTCGCCGCCGCCAATAGCTCGTAGAACCTACGATCGTTAAGCCGTAGCAGCTACGACAACTGTACAATCATAATAAAGATTCGGATTGATTGATTTTCCTGGTTTGTAACATTTTCTAAAATAGAGAGCTGTAAAGTTGTGCTCAAAGTGCTTGGACTGGACACTGGACCCAACTATGACAGATAATTTCACAACATAGTCAAAACTTACAGATTTTTTAACAATTCTGCGAAATGGGGAGCTGTTTAAGCATGAAAGTTACTTTATTTTAGTAATGTGTTTCTTAATTAGATGCGGATTCCCTTAAATAAATCAAAAAGGGTCTCGTAGCATGTAGCGGCCTGCGGCTACGAGCGCGTAGCAAACCTACACTTAACGCCTACGCCATAGTCTACACATTTCGCCTACGCCAAGGTCTACGCGTACGCCTACGCCGTAGACAAGCGGCTACGTCGTAGTCTGGCCCCAGCTTAGGTTTTTCTTCAAGTGACTGTTTAGAACTGTCAAACTAAATAATATGATAAAGGGTCAATTTAGACAAAACGGAAAAATGCGTGAGCAGATTATTGGCTGCATTGAAAATAGGACCGTATTAAGATGGTTTCAAGGCGCACAATCGAGCCGCAAGCATGTGCAAAGCAACGCTTGAAGTCCACATTGATATTCATACAATTTTCTACTTTAAGTAATAGTAATACAGTCCTATTTTGACCACCCATTACATACCGAGTTTCCTCCGTGCCTCTGAAAGCATGTTAATCCGTTGGTTCCGGCTGTCAATTAGAGATCTCTGACAGTCGTTACAAGTAGTCAGTGGCCCGAAAGTCCCGAAAGTAAGACAATCAGTCTTACCAGTGCTACCCAGAAATAACTGGGTTGTGGAGGTCAGATAGGCAGTCGCTTAATGGAACGTGACCCCAACATAGTTGGGAAAAGACTAGGCAGATGATGAATGAATTTATATGTGGGACAGAAATTTTTTTCTACTCTCAGAGGACTACAGAATCCTGCCCCCAGTCAAATATTGCGATCAATTTGACGACCCATATTGTATTGGAATTCATATCATTGAGTGTTTTTTTCAGAACAATACAATCCAGTTTATTGTATATTTTTATAACAAAACAAATAAATGTACCATATATTGAAGGTTTTCGGTGGTATTATGTATCAAATTTTAGCTTTTGTGTTATAAAAAAATTATGTAATTTTTATGTATTACATAGAGCCTATAATTGAATAAAATGGTGTTTTATTATGGCCAAACGGTACATTAGTTCATAGCATGTTTCAATAATAAAATAAAAGCCTACAGCACACGACAAATGAGATAAAATAACGTAACATCACGCCTGTAATCCCCAAAGAATTAGGTAGAGGTGTACCTAATAGTACACGCATATTTTGCCACTTATGTTTAAGTCTCATGTAGTAGGGGGCGAGCCTATTGCCATCAACCGAGCGCAACTCCATACGAGATATTTTTCTAATAATCCGCGAACACATCACAATCGCCTACTTAAATGTATAAATATGAGTATTCTTTTTCTTTTTGTAAAAATACTTTGAAATGTTTTATTAAGACAATAAGATTTAAAATTGTTGGTACACTACGTAACTTTAAGCTTTGGAAGAGCGAAGTGACATAACACAGGCAATTTTTGTCTAAAAGGTCACTTCAACCACTAGATGTAGTACATAACTTGTGAAAGAAAATAAATTATTTGTATTTGTATATTTGTATTTGTAAATCAGGTTTAGCATCCGAGAATGTGTCTATAGACTTTTTCCTAACCCCTTGAATACAGGTATCATTATTCTCCAGTCCATATTCCAATTATTTGTAGACGGCGCAGCATGTCTTCTTCTTTGTCTGGCCTCTAAAATATTAGTTACATATATGTTAGTAGAATGCCGACATATTTGTGGATACTATTGGCACTTTAAGGAAAAATGTATTGTCATTTTTAAACAACTGGTTTGTAATTTTCTCTTATTTAATTTCATTTAATTTCATTTTAATCAGGACTAATATTATTGAATTCCACTGACATGTATAAGTAACACTAGTGTATTAGTTTTCACTTCGCCATCATCTGCCCAACCTTTTCGGTCGGCTTCCAGTCTAACCGTACATGACATTACATTTGATTATTTTTTATTTAAGACATTATGACTTCTATAAATTATTTTATTCGTGATATGTAAACACCACTTGACATGTAATTTTTATTTTCTTTCCGAATTATTGTAATTATAAGATACTATTTGTAATAATTATGATTATTGTTAGCTTTTAAGTGTTTTGGTATAAAACTGTTAGCTTAAAATGTATTTCTAAATAAATAAATAAAATATCTAGTATCTAGTCTTAGCATACTGAAAACTTTTTATTTTATTTAAGATTTAAACAAAAACATCATGCTATCTTTTAGTATCAACACGGAGAGGTGATATATCTCATAATATATTCTTAATTACATACCTAAAAGGTAGTTATATATTCTTAATTACATACTAAGGGGATTTCATCATGTTATCTAACACTTTGAACCCCCACAAAGTGTTAGATAACATGATAAGATCCCCCTCGCATTCGAAATTAGAGGACAACATTACTAATGACTATTTTATGTGTCATCACATCATCCTTAGCCCAGCCTTTTCTAAACTATGTTGGGGTTGGTTTTCAGTCGAACAACATGCATTTGAATACCAGGATTTTACATGTAGCGACTGTCTATCTAATCTCCACAACCTAGTCACTGGGTTGTTTTGAATTTCAAACGGCTTCTCGGCTTTGATTTCCTTAGTGGCAGACTAGCTGTAGCGTTGCGTGTCGAGGGTTCGATCCCCGTACGAAACAAGTAATATAAGTATGGCCTACAGGTAGCTGTTTCGGGTCTGGTTGTTTCTACGAGTAAATGTGAGTTTAAATTTTCAGGAGAAATTCTTAGAGCGACGCAACGTTTAAAAAAAAAGAAAAAGATCAATGATTGCTTGGGTTCCCAAAAAGAAAAAGTCTACTATTTCACCACAGTCATAATTGTTATAGGTATGGCAATAGAAGATTTAAAAAAGCTAGTATGGTGTCTTGGGTGCGATAGCCACGTAAGGGTAAAGTGTATTAGATTTTCACAAATTTTCAATTGTGTAGTGGTGTACCATTAGGTACATCTCTGCGTCATCCTTTGGGGATTACAGGCGCGATGTTATATTGTGTCATTTTCGATAGCAGCCTGGAGTAAAGATCTGTTTGCAGTCAGGAACCTCATACACTACCCCACTACGCCATGCCGCATGACCGACCGTAATCCTGAACAAGGTCAGGCGACCACTCATGCGCCCAACATTGCAGTCCGTCGTGCGTGCTCGTTGACGAGTAGCGCGCAAGCTGTTCTATTATAGAAAACCGGCCAAGTACGAGTCGGACTCGCGCATGAAGGTTCTCGTACTATCGTAGTAGGGAATAATATAAGAGATATCATAATCTTATTTTTAACACGTTTTCATTAGAATGTAACTATGTTAAAAAAATTAGATGTAAATTTTTGATTGAGCTGATATTTTGCATATTTCTTTAGCTTGGGCGACAAAGCATGGTGAACTAAGTGACGATTCTAATTCCATTAAGGCAGATTCGTTATTTTTAATGAATTCCCACGATATGGGTATCAAATGAAAGGGGTTGCAGAGAAGAATACGAGGAATAAAATGATACCACTCTAGAGAGTTTTTTTTTAACTATAATATTTTATTTCGTTTCTATGGCATTTGCGGGTTTCCTTGCGATGTTTTTCTTTACTGTTTTGAGAGCAGTGGCGATGAGATAAATAAAACAAAGTAACACAATGCCAGGGTTTCAATCCACGACCGAGTTACATTCAAAGCTGTAACCTCGGGCCACCAGTGCTCCTAGAAAAGGTTACCTCCTTTTACGTGGAACTCAAACATCAGAGACGTAACATGAGCATATTATACCCCAGCCGACCTCTCAAGAAAAACAGGCGTAATATTACGTTTAACACGAAGATTTTTCCTGAAACTGGAACCTTTTCCCCGATAAATTAACTTTGCTTTTGTATGGCAAATAGCGGTGTCTCAGAAGAATCGATATCCTATTTTTTTTTTTCATTTGGAGGTTTGCACCATCTCGCATCTGATAGACTAGAGGCACACGTCTAATCTTTATCTGCCAAGCGATTGTCGAAATACGTTTGGGTGGCTTCTAGTCCAACCGGATGCAGATGAATATCAGAATTTTATATGGAGCGATTGCTTATCTGACCTCCACAAACCAGTTAGCTCTGGGTAATACGATGCCCCTTGGTAAGAGTAGCTGTCAGACTTTAGGAGGACCACAGACTTGCTGTAACGACTGTTAAAGATCTACAAATGACAGCCAGGACCAACGGCTTAACATGCTTTCCGTGACGTATGTAATGGGTGGTGACCCATCCACGGACCGTCCTAGGCAAGCGCTGCTCAACCTTGATGATCGACCCATGTGGCTTTTATTATTTAGCCTTGATTAATGTTTAGTGACTGTTTCAGTACGGCTTCGTTGTGCAAAAATACTGCCGATTTAAAAAAATGTCTGTAATGAATTGCATCTCTGGCTACCCCTCCAAGAAAAAGCAGGCGTAATATTACATTCGCCAGAAAGATTTTCCTCGCGAAACTGGAGCCCGTTCCCCGATATATTTACTGTAACATTTCGTCTTGATAGATTGAGGGCGACGGTATACATTAATACAAGGCGAAAGCGAACGGGTCGAAATCACAAATTGATTGGATTTATTTAGCGATTTAGCGAGAGAGCGACTTTCGTTTGTGAGATTGGCGATGGTATATTATTTTGTATATGGGATACATGTAAAATGTACAATAGAAAATAAACAATGAACGGACTGTGTGAAGGATAATATGGCTAGAAAGGAGATGACTGCTGAGATGACGAGTAATAGAGAAGTATAGAAGAAGAAGACACCCAAACAAATTGGGATAAATGCAGAAGAAATTAATAAGACAATAGGAAAGAGGTATTGATAAATGTGAAATTGTTATTAAAAGTTGAAATGAAAATTTATATTTGGTTTTACAGTGATTTCATTTTGTTAGAAAACGTTTATGTATGTTTAATTTAATGTTTTTTTTACCAGTTGGTTTTGGTTTTTTAAGGTTCCGTAGTGAAAGCTTGCTCCGTGGTTTTACTCAGAGACTCTTCGTTCTAGAAAACTGTAATTTAGCATGGTGCAAGTAGAAAGTGAGTATCAGAAGTCTAAATAAGAAAGTAAAGTCTAGAATATCCTTTTGAGGAAAATGCTATAGTGAGTTGAACTAATGGCAAAAATATGTTTTATTAGTAGAAAGCGATAGAAAAATAAAAAGTTACGGAATAAGACATTATCAGACAACATGCTGAAACAACATTTCATTCGTCTAGATCTAGAGGATCTAGTTGAATGAAATGAAAAAACTGCAAATCTAGGCTGGCAATCTTTAAAGCTACTCAACTGTTAAGGCAGCATCCCTAATTAAAAGTGTCAACATTGAAACTCGACTTAATTAAGTATAGTGACGTATCTTACTTGTTTCTTAAATCTAACGACTTTGACCACCACGTAGAAAATTCAGAAGTGTTATACGATAAAAAGTCCGACCTCATAGCGAGAATGCAAAATTAAAGCACACGTGTTTCATTAAGATGGAAAATCGATGCATTAAGAGTCATTTTTTGCGGAAGAGTTTTAATAATAATTATATCAGAAATCTAAATATATTTTGTTTGACTATATTTTCCTTTTAACTTTGCCAGAAGGGTCGTTTTTAAATTTAGAATTTCTCAGTGTCTACTTGGCTCGCCCACCATAGGATTTCAAAACATAGCTGACGAAACGTGGATGTACCATGACGATAACTACAACAACCCTTTCACCAGTTTGTGGAGGTCAGATAAGCAGTCGCTCCATGAAAAAAATTGCTATTCAGCTATATCCAATAGGCGAGACGACAAAAAAAAACTAATTAGTCCGTCAGTTAGATTATCAAAAAATATTTGACCCGTGTTTTTTCTTTTGTTTCGTAAACCAAAATTGACGAAGATATGACGCTTTTAAAATTCTCAATACGTCACGCCTAGATATAATTTTTACCTAGATCTGACGTCACGAGCCCCCCCACTCCCGAGTTTTGATGCGTTTTTTCTTTGTCAATATTCATTGATTTCCAAAAACAAAAAATACGTGTCCATTAATTTCCAATACTCTAACTGACGGACTAAATAGATTTGCAATTTTTTGATACTGTCGTCATGCCTATTAGACTGGAAAACAACCCCAATGTTGTTGGATAGGGCTAAGCAGATGATGATAAGTGTACTTATCGCATGGACTACCTGAGGTTGACAAACGGATGTCGTCGGAGCCGTTAACGAAGAATTTGCGCTATGTTATTTAAGGTAGACATGACATTTAAGGTACAGAATGCTTCGTTGACGGCTTATAAAGAATGCTTTTACATCCTGATAAGACAGCAGTATTGTCGCAAGAGAGAGCAGTGGTGGCCCAGTGGTGGCGGCCGCCACTTACGAACAGTAAGTCGTGGGTTCGAACCCAGACCGGCGCATTACTTTGTGTAATTTATTTCATCACCTCTGCTCTCAAAACGGTAAAGGAAAACATCGTGAGGAAACCGGCATGTCCTGGAACCAAAAATTCGAAGACATGTGACATCTACCAATCCGCACTGGGCCCGCGTGGATTATAGCCGATTCCCTCTCATTGAGAGGAGGCCGTGTCCCAGCAGTGGGAACATTATAGGCTGATGATGATGATGATGATTGTCGCAAAAACATTTTTCACACTTGTCTGATGTCGAGCTTCATGCAGTTAGTCGCACTTGCGTGCTTTCGAACTATGGTGAGTCGCAGTGCAGTTTTGTCGCACAAACGAATCGCTCATCCATTTGTCGACCTCACGAAGTACACTCCTACTGATCATGCATTAATTTTTCCAGGAAGTCAGCCTTATTGTTATTAAAGCTTATCAGAGCAAGTAAACCTTTTTCAAATATTTTTGTACGCTGACCTCAGCCGGCGTGAAATTCCGAGATAAGCAAGCTTTGTTAATGCCATTCATTCATTACATTTGTATCTTCTTGGTCCAGCGTTTTTCGGCCTATTATGAGTCGTTTTGTTTGCACAAGCCGTACCATCCACTTTGCTAGGCCACTGAGTTTACAAGATTTGAGTTAATTGTTTAGGGTTGATTTAAATTAGCTAGAAAACTTTAAAGATGTGATAGATATAATGGTATAACAAAAAAAAGTAGCTTATGCCCGTAGCTTCACCCGCTGTTCCACGGGATCGTATTACCGGGATAAAAAGTATTTTATGGGTTAATCCAGGTACGTGTACCAAAAATCTAAATATTTTCAGTAGTATTTGCGTGATAGATGCATACATCCATCCTCACAAACTTACAAACAGATATACAGACAGATAGATCGACTGACAGACTTTTTTTTTGTTATGAGTACCATAATATACTTTCATATTGCATTCAGTAAAACCCGTTATTTTGAAATTACAAACAGACGCTTCAATTTATTTTATTTATATAGATTACGTGAATAGAAACTTAAAAATGAAAGCTGACGAGCAAGAACATAGCATATAAAGTTTAAGTATTCATCATGAATGTAAACCTCTTCAGGGAATTTCGGTCGACACGTAGAAAAACACTTAAAACCTCTCTCCAACACACTTGTTAGAAGTAAAAAGAAACACTCATATAAAAATCTAAATTGATAAATAAGGGACGTGATACTACGTCCCGTGCCGGCGTCACGCCGAGAGACGCCTATTAACGGTCCCTTTCACGGCTTTGGATGACGCGACTTTTTTACACTAAATAGTAACAACAACTAAACAGAGGAGCTCTTTAGGTTAAGCTGTGCTTGCCTAGGTTGGTCTGTGGATGGGTGACCACCCTTACATACCGAGTTTCTCCGTGCCTCGGAAAGCACGTCAAGCTTTTGGTCCCGGCTGTCATTTGTAGATCTTTGACAGTCGTTACAGGTAGTCAGTTGCCCAAAAAGTCTGACAACCAGTCTTACCAACGGGTATCGTATTACCCAGTACTAACTGGGTTGTGGAGGTCAGATAGGCAGTCGCTCTAAGTAAAATACTGGTATTCAGCTGCATTCGGTAAGACTGAAAGCCGACCCCAACATAGTTGGAAAAGGCTAGGCAGATGATGAGCAACAACAACTATACCCATCTCGCCTGATGTGAAGCGACGATGCGACCTAGGCACGCTTGTGTAGACCAAACCGATTCACTCGAATCTTGAAGAGATCTAGGTTATAAACCCACTAAAGCAACTATAAGCAACCATATTGTCGTGTTCGCAAATGAGCCAACCGACGGGCTTACAGTTACGTTTGTGCCCTATGGAATTCAGTTTTTAACCGACTTCAAAGTCGGTTCATAAATGACGGAGTTGTGAGGTCACAAACATTAAAAAAACCGACTTCCAAAAAACACTAAAAAATGTATAAACCAACTTTACTTTTGGAAGTCGCTGTCAATAAAGTCAATGAAACAAACAAAGTCATCGACTTCCGAGACTGAAGTTATTTCAGACTTTTTTGAGATTTTTTTGGAAGTCGGTATTTTTTTTTCAGAAAATTTTGCATGGACATTTCAAACTGTTTAGTCGCATTGCCAGAGGATGTGAACGAGGCCTCATGCTGCCCCAGAGACGGCTATAAACGGCCGTGGTAGTGAAAGGTACGAGTATGAGTAAATATGTCACAGTTAGTGCCTCGTAGCGTTTGCTCGATACACTTTACATAGATTTGAGTTGTAGGTACGCTCTTTTGTGCTAGATAAGCCTTGTTTTAACAAACATAAAGGATGTAATACAAAATTAAGCATGTAGAAAGGCACTTGTTCTCCCTGTCATTGCGATCATTTATTTGTATGGGAACCTTCTAGTTATGGAGATATTAGAGGACGAAGACGCAATTTTTTCACATTTTTTTTTATATCTTAATTTTAATGTTAGGTATAAATTTAGTTTAAATACCTCCAAGATCCCTGTACTATTCAATGCATCCATCAGCACAATGTTTTTTGTAAAACGTGATTTTACAAACAAAAATAAAAATAAAAAATTTCGTGTCCGGCCAATAATTTTTGCGTAGACTTACTTAGTTTGATGTACAGAATGCTTGGTTGACAGCTTTGTGAAGGGTTCGCTTACACCCTGTATACTCATTCCTTACCTTATCCATTCTTGTCACACCACACATCCACCTCAACATTCTCATCTACGCTACATACATTCATAAGCAATCAATCTAAAGAAAAATATATTACAAGCCACTTCTAGCACTTCTGCATAATATCTACGTACAAACAGACCGTTTTTCTTTATTAAGCGCCATACATTTTGACAGCTCTGAGTCCGTCGGATATCCCTCCCTTTGTCACGAATCGTTTCCTCATCCTCTACCTAAGGTTTATGGCTTTTATTAATAGCAGTCTTTATTTGAAGTAAGCTTCATTGACTGACTGGTGAGGAATTCTATCGTAAACCTTTTCTTAGTATTGGAATAACTAAGTACAAGTACCTTCTATACAAATAAATAAAGTTGAAATGTCTGTTTGTTATTTTGAGTCTGGAATTGCCGGTTGATGGCAATATGCGTGCCTTCCATTACATGGCACTTAAGACGCTATCAACACCAAAATGCGCGCACACTGTCCATTTGCATCGGAGTAAACGAGAGCGAGAGAGTTATTGGGCGGCCAGGTCTTTGAAGAAAATAATAAATAAATATTGAAATAAAAGAAAGTGTGGATTATTTGTGAAATATGACTTGTAAGCAGTTTAGGTATGAATATGTTGTCTTCATGTTTTTAATTGCAGACCTATACGTCAAAAAAATAAAGACATAGAACAGTTTAATAATGATTTTAAGACCACTTGTTGCAATTATTTTCTATCGAGCTGATTTCGTCCAAGAACCGTCCGTCCGTTTTTCGTCCATTTCGTTCGTTCGGTTTCGTCGTTTCGAATCGATTCCATCTACGGTTTCTGAAATATGATGAATATTAACATGAATTTTTTTTGATGTGCTAGAACAAATAGTTTTTCTTAAAAAACTGCTTAAATAACATCAAGGTCTTGTCAGCCTCTTAAACATAACTGGCGAAATGTGTGAGTACTATTATAAGGTACTTCTGTCTAACCTTCCGTGGATTACAGGCGTGATGTTATGTAGATAAAGAACGGATGTCGATCGGTACCAGCCTTATGAAGACGAATATGTTGGCTAAGGATAGGCGTTTTTGTTCAACAAATATTATACTGCTAAACCACCCGTAGGTTTTTCAAGTGACCCGCAGATATTTTGAAAGCGACTTTATTTGTTTTTACACGACTGCCCAAAAAAAGGAGTAAAATGTAGACTAAAATCATTACATCCAATATGGGTCCCGACTGTTGCAGTCAATACGTCCTGTCTCCTGAACTTCTTTTTTCTTTTCAGTTTTTATTTAAAGTAATTATTTATTTTTTATGCAGTCGGGTTTTTTAAATTATTTTTTTAAGTAAATCATTGCGATTCAAAACGAGATTCCGTTCCAATTTCGAAGTGATATTTGGAGAATGTGATCATCAATCTGTAACGTGTTCCTCAGGAACTGTGGTAGGAGCAAGCAATTGCTTTATGTTTTTATATTTTTATATTATAAAGAAATAAAATTTGTTTGTAAGTTTGTATGTAGGTAACTTCGGAACTAATGATCCAATAGGTATGATTCCTGACTAAAAAAATATGATTCTGTTTAGTCCGTCAGTTATATTATAGAAAAATATTGGATACGTGTTTTTTGTTTTATCAAATTAATCAAAAATGACGAAGATAAAACGCGTCAAAGATGACGTCACTTTCCGGTAAAAGATGTACTCAAATGTGACGTCACTCGAGATTTTGACGCACTGTATCATCTTCATTTCTTTATTAACTGAAAAAAAAATATATGTGTCCAATATTTTTTGGAAATCCTGACGGACTAATACGATTTATTTTGTCATCTTCCCTATTCTAAAAGGTCTTTCACTGGCAAAAAGCTACATTATTTGTGGGTGCTATACGCTATATATTACATTTATAACGAGCATATTAGCCGAGCTATCACAATTTTTGCGGACGAAGTCAGAGTGAAGTGCTAGTATAATTATAAAACACTTCCGGCCTTCCAACTACGTGTAACGAAATCCAAAGATTTATGAATGACAGGAAAATTTGCTTAACGTGCTTTCCGAGGCTCGAAGGAAACTCAGTATTTCTGTGAATGGTCCCATCCACCGACCTACCTTTACAAGCGTGGCGTAACCTTGCAGATCGACCCGTGCCGCCGTCATTATTTAGCCACGAGTTCTTTAAAAAAATCTAAAAATAGACTATCATAATATTTAATTCAGGACATGAATCGGTCGACAAGGAAAAACTTCGCAAAAACATAATATGTTACAGGTAAAGTGCTTCACGATTTTTGTCTCCATTAAGTTCATAAGGCATAGGTCCCGTCGCTAACGGAGCGATTGATTTATTATCAACGATTTATCTAGAAAAGGTTGTAGGTAATTAAGTAAAAAAGATATAAATGGTGTAAATAGGTCAACGTTCCAACATTTTCACAAGTTTTTTTTTTTAAGTACTATTTTTAAGGTTTTAACTTTACTTTAAATACTTTCATGGCCTGTTTACTATTCGATGTATTTATCAGTTTTGAGTCCGTTAGTTAGTTTTTTACCGAAAAACGAGATGCTCACTCGAAAAAAAAAAACCTTTCCCAGCAAAAAGATTTGCGCAGAGAACGGATAATTGCGAATTTTTGGTATCATTTCACATTCAATTGTTTAGCTAGTCAAAGCAATTTGACTATAGATTACTCGTTTCTGTAATTATGCAGAATAAATAGCTTTTATTTGTTTTTAGTTGGCAACTCTACTCGCTTCCCGCTAATCGTAGGCAGTGTACCACGTGCCTAAGTTTCTTGGGCGTCATTTAGAACGCCCCCCGGGGTGCTATTAACGTTAACTTTGAGCACCGTTGGTCGTTCGATTTTATTGCCAAACTTTGTACGGGAAAAACACTTATTGACTTTTTTTCGAGAGTTTGAGATTGGAATATTGTGTAAACTGTTCATCAAGTTAAATATTGGAGTTTGGTGGTCTTGCAAGTGATATTAGATAAAAATAAAATTGTTATTATCATCATCTGCCTAGCCTTTTCCCAACTATGTTGGGGTCGGCTTCCAGTCTAACCGGATGCAGCTGAATACCAGTATTTTACATGGAGCGACTGCCTATCTGACCTCTACAACCCAGTTAGTACTGGGTAATACGATAACCCTTGATAAGACTGGTTGTCAGACTTTCTGGCCACTGACTACCTGTAACGACTGCCAAATATCTGCAAATGACAGCTGGGACCGGGAGACTCGGTATGTAATGGGTGGACACCCATCCACAGACCAACCTAGGCTAGCACGGCTTAACCTGAAGATCGACCCGAACGGCTGTTATTATTTAGCCACGAGGACTTCCTCCGAGGCCTGATTGTAAATGGGAGTATGACTAAATTTTTTAACGTGGACGAACCAAAATCAGTCATCATTATCATAATTATCATCAGGCTATTAATGTTCCCACTGCTGGGACACACGGCTTCCTTTCAATGAGAGGGAATGGGCTATAATCCACCACGCGGGCCCAGTGCGGGTTGGTAGATGTAACATGTCTTCGAATTTTTTGGTTCTAGGACATGCCGGTTTCCTTCACCGTTTTGAGAGCAGGGGTGATGAAATAAATTACACAAAGGCAAAACCAAACCAAAATGAGTACGTAAAGATTTTAAAACACGGCGTCCCGTATTTGTAGCCTATTCTCATTTTAAAAAGCCCTGAATCCGTCTATCACTACGCATTATAAAACAAAGTCCACCGCCGCGTCTGTCTGTCCCTATGTATGCTTGGATCTTTAAAACTACGCAATGGATTTTGATGCGATTTTTTTTTAATAAATAGAGTATTCAAGAGGAAGGTTTTGTATGTAAACTGCGGGCGGGCAAAGCCGCTGGCATTAGCTGGTACTTAATATAATAAAAAGGAAAGATTTTTTTGGTTGTTTGTTTGTACCGAATAAGCTCCGAAACTACTGGACCAATTTTAACCATTCTTCCACCAATAGAAAGTAAAATTATCAGGAAGTAACATAGACCATAAATAATATTTATATCTTGCAAATTAGCCGAGCTATCACAATTTTAGCGGACGAAGACGCGGGCGTGTCAGTGTAAAATATTAATATTCAGTTGCATCTGGTTATACTAGAAGCCAACCCTAACCTAGTTTAGAAAAGGCTCGGTTTATTTTTTACAAGCTTACATAAAGTCTGCTATGGCGAAAAGGTTTTTACCTTAAGGCAGCCATGATAAATGATGGGATAATAGTATTATCCTTATGGTGTATGAAAAACCTTTATGGGGAAGCGCTCTATTCATATTAATGTGTTTTTAAAAGGGCAGGCTTATTTTGAAAGATACACAATAGATAGAGTATTGTAGTTCCGGGTTGTGAGATGAATCTTTTAATTCAGTTCTTAATTTTGGATGTTTACATAACATAACATCACGCCTGTAATCCCCAAAGGATAAGGCAGAGTTGTACCAATAGTACACCCACATGTCGCAAGTTATGTTTAAGTAACATGTAATGTTAGAGAGCCAGAGCAGCGGTGGCCCAGTGGTGGCGGCCCCGACTTACGAACAGTAAGTCGTCGGTTCGAACCCAGACCAAACTTCTCAAAACGGTGAAGGAAAACATCGTGAGGAAACCGGCATGTCCTGGAACCAAAAATTCGAAGACATGTGACATCTACCAATCCGCACTGGGCCCGCGTGGTGGATTATAGCCCATTCCCCCTCATTGAGAGGAGGCCGTGTCCCAGCAGTGGGAACATTATAGGCTGATGATGATGATCATGTAATAGGGGGTGAGTCTATTGCCACACAAATACAGACTCCATGGATGCTACTGAGAAATTCCTGATGGAAATACCCAATCCCAAGGAAATACTAAGTGCGATTACTAAGCATCAGAGTCAGAAAAGTGAGATTGGGTTTTTAGTCAGGAATTTACTTACACGGGACAACATAACTGACGAAATGTGTGTATATTATTAGGTTCCTCTGCCTAACACTTCGAGAATTACAGGCGTGATGTTATGCATGATAGATAGTAGAGGTCGCTCCATGTACAATTCTGGTATCCAGCTGCATCGGGTTTACTGGAACTCGATTCCAAGATACATATGATCTAGAAGATTATGTAGTCTCTAGCCGGTACGGCGGGCGGCACGGCCATTCCATTCTCTGTAATCTTAGTAATAACCAAAGTACCCTTTGCATTATTCCGTGCAAGACATTCCACTGACGACAGGTTACTTCCTGCTGGTTGGTAACTGTCACTGTCTACACAGCTTCCATCCTGTCAGTACTTTGATCTTTAGTTTCAGCTTACGGTTGATTTCACTGAGTTTGGGTGACTTTGAGTAGGGATAGCGAGATGAAATGCGACTACAAACGTGGTGTTTATTTGTTTATGAATTTAGTAGTAGTGTATGTAGTATTTTTATTAGTTGTAGTGTTAGTTTAACCATTTTAATATGTGTGTTTTATCCTGTGTCGAATAGAACCAACCCATTACACTCACGGGTATAAGGCGACTAATGTCTGAGGCAGAACACCTTGCGCCTCCGTAAACCAGAGAATGGGCAGCAGCGTTTTCTGTTAGTCTTTCATCACTGCGATCTCCAATCTGCCTGCCAAGCGTGGAGATTACGGCAAATTCCTCCCATCATGGGAGAGGCTTATGTCCAGCAGTGGACGTTATGGGCTGTTGTAGTAGTAGTTGTAGTAGTCCTGTGCCGGCTAATAAATGCTTTTTATTTATTTCTTTCTTTTAGTAGTGGTAGGGTTTTCTTAAAATACGTGGAGTGATATACTAAAAGAGTAGGGCAGACTAGGTGGGTTATTTTTTTTTGGCTCATTATGGGTGTTTCTCCTGTATCGTAGTGCGTTTATAAACATTGAAACTCACATATACAAACAGCCAATCAAGTATCCATAAGCCATCCAATTTTTTTTTGTTCTGTGCGGGAATCGGACCCAGTGCAGCAGCAAATTATTTATAACATCCGTCAAGGGGGAGGTATCAGCTAACGAGAGGTTTTCTCCATGTTAAGTCCTATTTGATGAGTGGATATAAATGTGCAAAAAAAATAAATGTTGCTTATTAGACTCTAAACTTTAATTGGTACAATTTAAATAATTCTAACTTTGTTATTACTATATGAAAAAAATCTTCAAAGTGAAGCATTTTTTCTTTGAAATTTCGTAACTACTCCTAAACGAAATTAAGTTTTAGTATTTTTTTTTTCACACAAAAATATTTGTCACGTTTTTTGTCACAAAGTGTACAATTGGCATTTTGATCTAATTATTTATTAGGCTGGTATTCAGCTGCATCCGGTAAGACTGGAAGCCGACCCCAACATAGTTGGGAAAAGGCTAGGCAGATGATGATGATTTACGAGGCTACAATTAAAACAAAACCACTCATTTCGCACTATTCGGCCGCAGTGACTGACGTAACAACCACTTTGTAGTGCAAGCTGATAAGAACTTTATTCTAACAGTATTGTTACGTCGTACCCGTACTTACCTACAGTTACGGTAGTAGGTACCTACAAGTAGGTAAAACGAGTCCCGAATGATGTAGGTACAAATTCGCAAACTACCTACAAAAGAACATGAGGAATTGTCATTGTAATTTCGACCTTACACCGAGGGCATAAAGTACCTACTTCTTTCCTTTGTACAAGTTGTGGGAGTTTCTCGACGGACAATGACCTACTATGGAATTGTCTAGAAGATTCTAGGAAGTCGTGGATCTTTCTTGAACGTTCGGTCGCCATATAAATAGTCGACGTGTTTGCGGGAGCAGGCAGTCTGAGTTTGGCTACACCACGAAGCGAATCGAAGTGAACTAAAAGTGTGATATCTAAGCGAATAGTGTCCAGTAGTGTACTTGTGATTAAGTTTTAAGTGTTTTGTGATTATTAAAGTTAATTGTTGTTTCTTCGGTAGTTATTAATATAACCCATACCCAGCTCGTAACAGTATTTCAAACGAAGTTTGAACCACCACAAACAGAGTTGCTAATTTAGCAGATACCCCAGCCTTAAGCATAAAATGCTTTAGACGGGCACGCGAAGTAGGTGCTAGGTAAACTATATCTGAAGTATATCCTACACTTAATTTAAGAGCGCCTTTTGAACCAAGTTTGGGCTCCACTAGCTTATCTAATATCATCTGCTATGTTAGTAAAATATTAATCACATTTAATGTATCTTAATAATGGGTGTAAAAAAACGTTAAACGAAGCCGAAGGGCACTCGTTCTCCCCGGCATTGCGATATATTTTTCGTTCTGAACCTGGGAACCTTCCAGTTATGGAGAGTTTGGACCCCCAAACTCTCCATAACTGGAAGGTTCAAGGTGCACTTTGACCCCAAAGTGCCAACATTTTCACAAGTTTGTGTATTAGTGATTACAAGTTTTTAATGTTTTATATTTACTATAAATAAATAAATAAATATTGCTGGACATTACACACAGCGCCATCTAGTGCCACACTAAGCACCGAGGCTTGAGGCACAGATAGTTGATATACTACATAGATACTTTTTGTTTGTAAATACATACTTATTATACATATAAACATCCATGACTCGGAAACAAAATCTGTCCATGGTCATCACACAAACATTTGCTCCTACCGTGATTCGAACTCGGGACCCTAAGAACGTAAGGCAGCCTCACTACCGCTGCGCCATTTGGGTCGTCAAATACCTCCATACCCTCGTACAACATGCATTCATCAGCGCAGTGTTTTGATTGCGTTCCATTGAGACCTACCGTAAAATGTGGCCCTTTTCTATCAGGGTTTTTTTGTTGCAGCCACGGAGTTGGATTTGTGCCTGGTTGATGACTCGTCCCCCATTACTTGGGATTTAAACATACCTGGCGAAATGTAGGTGTACGGTCGAACAAACTATTTGGTTTACACTTTACAAGGTAATTTGTTGGTTAAGCTGTATGCCAAATAGCTTTTTCGACCATACTATTGGGTAACCCGTCGGGGATTACAGCCCTGATATTTGTTATGTTATTTCTTTAAAGTATTTTAAATATCTTTGATACAAAATCATCATAATGAGTAGATGACAAAAAAAAATCTAATTAGTCCGTCAGAAAGATTTCCAAAAAATATTGAACACTTATTTTTTCTTTTTTCGCGTAAACAAAAAATGAAGAAGATACAGTGCGTCGAAAAAACGTGTGACGTAACATTTGAGTACATTTTTTACTCAAAAGTGCCGTCACAAGCCCCCCCCACTCATGATCTTTGACACGTTTAATCTTAGTCATTTTTTATTAATTTGATAAAACAAAAAACACGAATCCAATATTTTTTGTTAATCTAACTGACGGACTAACCAGAATCATATATTTTTTAGTCACTCTTCATCCCTATTCCTAAGAGATTATTTTCCTTCCGAATCCATAAAAAAACCTAACCATGGTTTCGTACCAACCAGTATCTCATATATACGTCCCACCTCAGGGCTTTATTTATGGTCACAATAATGAAGTAAAGTACGTAGCGACGCTCATAATAAATTTTCCGACTCAACATATTAGATGGGAAGCCAGTGGTGCTCAAAGTTTGATGGTATTTCTTGTAAGAATGGGCTAATTTCGGCTTTTGTTTAAGGGCCTATACTACCTCAAATGGCTTAGCATGATCCTCTGTTACGCCTAAAATACTGCAACATTAATTTTTAAATAAATATATGGTAAAGTTGAGGATTAATGTTGGGTCCTATATTTGGCGAAAACACGATTCCATAAAATTTTCTCGATAGAAAAAATCCCAAAGTTAGCTCTAAACTGAACAATAAACCGCTGGCAATCATAAAATACTTCAAATTATATCATGAAACTTTTTATACTAACTGAATTAACTATAAAGCAGGTCTCATACTATTTATTTTTTTAATCCAATCAATAGATTTTTTGTAAATCGCAAAAAACCACTAATTTCGCACTATTCGGCCCGCAGTGCCTGACATACGAGTAACAACCACTTTGTAGTGCAAGCTGATTAGAACTTTATTCTAACAGTATTTCAAACGAAGTTTGAACTACCAAATATAGAGTTGCTAATTTGAGGTAGTATAGGCTCTTAAGAATTAAATAAATAAATAAATATCGCTGGACATTAACACACAGCGCCATCCAGTGCCACATTAAGCAACGAAGCTTGTGTCGTGGACACCAGATAGTTGATATACTACAAGATACTTTTTGGTTGTAAAAACATACTTATTATACATACATAAATTATACTTATTATAATTACTTGAGAAGTCGCTCCATGGGAAACTGAATATGGTAAGATTGGAAGATGACTCGAGCAAAAGGCCAAGCAGATACATATAGTCAAGATTACTGATATGTATTTCACTTAGCAAAATTCAAAAAGGTTTTTCTCGTGGTATAACGATTGCAACTTTCTGATTAAAAAAAAAGTGTAGATTCCAAAATCCTGTATTTTCTTATGAACAACATCATTAAGACTGCTTTGTTGGTTTGTTAAGGCAACTGCTGAATATAAGGTCCCTGGGTTCGCTTCCCGGGTAGGGCTAAGTGTTTTGTCAGTCTGGATTCATGCCCGCTTGATGGCAATAGACTCGATCCCTATAACATGGGATTTAAACATAACTGGCAAAACGTGGGTGTACTTGTCAGTACCATCTCTGCCAAACTCTTCGGGGATTACTGGCGTGATGTTATGAGGTTTATCACCAAAAAGGTCAGTGTATATCGTTCTAGGGCGTCTCCTTGCGTTTCCACTAGGCAGATGTTTGATATTCCAATGGGGAAGGCTGGTCAAAGCTGATTGTAGATGGCGCGTCCATAGTTTAGACCCAATCTGTCCAATGAGGTCAATCTATTTTGAAATATAAAATGACAGTGACAGATTTTCAACCAATGACGATGTTTGGTTCATGCGCTGCTAGCGCCATTAGTTCCACCAGTTGCCCACCCCATTATATTGTTATAAGACTGTTCTGACATGGTATTTTTAAAATGGTTGACATTATAATTATATTATTTTAGAACTGTATAATAGTATTTTAAAACTGTTTAGATGATATTTGTAACTATATTTTAAATTTCTTTTAATGTTATTTAGTAATTCACAGTTCTTATAATTTTATGTAAATTGCATGTATATTCAACACAATGTAAATTGTTCACGAATAATTGAAATAAAAAAAATAAAAAAAGATGATAATGACAAACCCTTTTGCCTGTCACTTGTTTCACAAATAACATGTTACCCCAATTTAGAGGAAACTGGGCCAATTCATAACGTTATTATTAGCGACCCTAAACTCGGAGAATCTCTACTGAGCCCTTTTTCCCCTCGTTCCTCGTTCTTCGTACAAATTGAGTTAACGGGGAAACTTTTTTATTTAGATTTTGTCCTGTATGTGTTAGTAAAGGATGGAAGGGTACTATTGTATCGACTTAAAAAGTAATGTGAGTTGTATGTCTAGTTTTGGAACGAATAATTTAGGAGAATACGTTATGGAGTGTAAATCGATGGTCTATTAAAAAAAAGGTGTATTATCAATGTCGGATATACATTTTTACCAATATTAACTTTTTGACATAAATAGAATCACAATAAAAAGATCTATCGTACGTAATATTTTATTTTATTGAAAATTATGTAATTTAGTCAGTTTCTTGGTTACTCTTGGTGGATCTGCCACTACACACTTTTTAATCAGAGCAAATTTGAACATGACGAGTCCTTAATTTTTTTTTTATTATCAAAACAATCTTTGAACTGCTCTACTGAAAAGTAGTCTTTTTGCAGAACTGACATTGTTAATAGGGACCATCGAAATGACACCATGTAACGCCACGTATGCGTTGCGCACCCGCGACTCTAGCGCATCGTACTCATTCATCCCTGCAGACGTTGCGCATACGTTTATAGAACGCCTACGCTAGACAATCGCGGCGCTAGTGTGAAGGGGTCTAAGTTTACTTCTAGTCTAGAGTTACAAAACCATGGTACATGAGGAAGCTCCAAAATTTTAGACCTATACCATAAGTATCCCTTTTTTCTTGGATCTTTCTAGATTAAAATATGTATGTTTTGCAAACTACATGACATTAATTTTTGACTAGCGGATGTCACGTGGTTTCACCCGCGTAGTTCCGTTTCCCGTGGGAGTACGGGGATAAAATATAGGCTATGTTACTCGCTGATAATGTAGTTATCGATTGCTGAAAGAATATTTCAAATCGGTCCAGTAGTTTTTAAGTTTATTCGTTGCATACAAAAATACAAATATTTCCTCTTTATAATATTGTTATTAATATAGATTATCTAGGCAATGGTGTCGATTCTGTTGTGCACAAACTAAACTTAATTAAAATTAAAAAACGAGAAAGCGACGGACGTAATTTAGAGCTGTCCAATTTAGTTGGAACTAATATTTCTATACAAATGAAGGGTGCATGTAAAAACAAGTCGATTAAAAACACGGTGAAGCGCAAGGCATAAACTAGTTTGACATCTCTAACTTAGTTCATAGCTATAGCCGACCTTTTCTCGCACTGCCTTTTATTAAAAGATAGCAATAGCCTAAATTAAGTTTAGTTTGTGCACAACAGAATCGACACCAATATTTTATAAAATTAGTTCCAATATTTTTTAATTTCTCGCCACAATAAACTCTATGTAGTTTTTCATTTTGTTAACAGTACATTCTACCACACACCAGTGGTTACAACTTGATATAACCAAACGCTTTTATGTGTCACTACGAATATGCGGTTTGGCGGTTCGTTTCTACAGTCTACCAAATTACTATGCAGCAACCCAAAATCAATCTTATTGTAAGAAGAACAAAGTCCACAAAGACATATTTATCAGTGAAAGCAACTCAACAATGGATGCAATGAAGCAATCCAACGTGTCCTTATGATAACAGCAATAAAGCTCCCTGCGATTTTCACTAAGGAACAGAAGTCACGACAATAGGTTTTTGTCCAGTAATGGGATTAAGAAAGATAAGGCCTGAATTCTTGTCGCGCTGACGGTCGGTCGCGTACGGTCGGTCAGGATGTCAGCGGGAACAAAATACGGCTGTCGGTCGCCGCTGACGTCAGCGTCGCAGTATGGTGCTTTAAAGAAAATAATGTATACTTATATATAGTTTACATTCTGTTCTACTGCGACGCTGACGTCAGTGGCGCGTATTTGCTACTGTTATCTCGCTGACGTACGCGACCGACCGTCAGCGTGGCAGGAATTCAGGCCTAACAGTAACAGAGATTTTCACAGAGAAGAGATCAGAGGAAATATAATATGAAAAGACTGTACAGTATCATACCTACTTCATTTGGGTTAAATAAAAAAGCTGGCAATAATTTTGTGTACAAATATTCTGAAAAGATAAAAAACGGCTCACATTTCAAAAACAGGTTGTGAAACCACGAATAATTGTAATGAATGTCCATTTATGTTGCCAACCAAACAGTATGTAAATAAAATAGGTATTTATGTGTTACCCGTGATTTTGTTTACAGATAATATTGTTATCCTCATTTCAACTTTTCGATAGAACTTCTCCATTTGCTTGGAATTTTCCCAAATATATTTACTTAACATACAGTACTATTGTATAAAATGTTTACTTGTTATCTTTACATAACATTGTATAAAATCAGGGTTTGCTAACCGAACAACAACAACAGATAACAACACCGACACAACACAGATAGATATAGTGTGTTGCTGGGGGGAGTTTGTTCCGCCACTTCTTCATACTAGGTAACACTAGAAAGTGGCGAAGTACGCGCGTTTTGGGGGACTGTCTCTTGTAAAGGGCGTTCAAAAAGAGCAGATTATTAGTTTAATGGGGATGATTCCTGCCAAAAAAAATATGATTCTGTTTAGTCCGTCTGTTAGATTATTGAAAAATATTGGATACGTGTTTTTTGTTTTATCAAATTAATAAAAAATTACGAAGAATAAAACGCGTCAAAGATCATGAGAGGGCTTATGACGTCATTTTCCGGTAAAAAATGTAATCAAATGTGATGTCACACGAGTTTTCGACGCACTGTATTTTTTCTTTTTACACGTAAACAAAAAATGAAGACATACAGGATGCATGTCATGTAAAAGAAAAAATATTTATTTAATATGTTTATTAAATCTATCTGACGGACTAATTAGATTTTGTCTATTTGAATAAATTACTTTTGAATTTGATGTATCGGGCCGGCTTGAAGTCTAACCGAACGCAGTTGGACAACAGTATTTTAGTTTTTGAGTACGTTTTTGCTCATTTGTTGCTGAGTTCGTTATCTGCCTACCTCTTGCTATTTGGCTTGCCAGAACCAGATGCAGCTACATACCAGTATTTTATATGAAGTGTCTGCCTATCTAACTTCCACAATCCAGTTACTGGGTAACAATCATTGACCTGACTAGTTGTCAGAATTTTGGCTTCTAATTAACCCTCAACGACTGTCAAATGTCTAGAAATAACAGCGCGGAACAACTGCTTTATCTGATTTCAGAGAGGAGAGGTCTTGGTAAGTAATGTATGTTCTCCCATCCATGGACTGACCAGGAAAGTGTTGCTTAACCTTGAAAGTCGCCCGGTGCGGCTGTGTATAATTGTTATGTATAATTTGCCACAAACTCCTTGGGCCCTATACAGTCCAGAATACCAACGCTGTGACTTTTTTGAAAATCTTATGTTTAATCTTATGTTGACTTTTTATACAATTTTGTTTTATTGTTAATACAACCTTTTATTGTTTTGTCCTACGAGACTAGTAAATACTTTTTCTCTCTGTTCGATAAGTCAACTTGCTACTGAGAAAATCCTTGTCCAAATCATATAAAAATTTCCAACACGATTCTCCGTAAAACTTATAAAACTATTCGCCCATATTACTGCGTACATCTCGGGGACCCATTTCAATTCCATCTTTCAGAATTGTCCTTGAATCCTCGCGTCAAGTTTCCATGTCATATCATATCTACGAAATTTGAAAGGTTAGCAAGAAGAATGTAATCTGTCGGGATGATTTGACATTCTTATGTTTTATTTGTTTTGATTTGGTTTAAGTGGTTGAAACTGCTGAGCAATTAAAGCAAGAAATTAAGAAAAAATATTATATTTATTTGACTTGCACATTAAAATAAAATTGATTACAAAGAAAACGACCAAAAAAATTATTAAAAAATAAGACTTACATAAATTAAAGTGGTCCTATACGCCGCCAAGAGAGATTCAAAAAATGAAACAGTGCCACAGCCAAATGTGACAGCGCTTGTGTTCTAATAGAGCTAATGGTGCTCTGCGGGATTATTGCATAATACACTTCGTCATTTTATTTTTATCATGGGAATGCATAAGAAAATAACTAGTCCACCTAATTGGATTTAAAACAACGTCACTTAGCTAAATATCAATCCAAAGTAAACGTCAAAAATTGCAAAGTTTCAGCTCAAAACCGGGAAGTGGGTCGAATTTAACTTTTTAATTCAACTTTGGTTTTTAACATAGTTACAAGTGAAAGTAATAAAGCGTGTTAAAAATAGAACCAGAGCAAGAACATTTTTTTTTTTTTTTATGTGCTTACTTAAAATTTTTATAGGGAAATACCAACAAAAGAATTCTCTGTCCACCAAAGCGATCATCCTGCGAACATGCGATCATTTTAGTTGGCCAACCCAAACGCATGGTCCTGATAAACTTAGCTTATATTCGCGCGATCGATCGGAGAGGTTAACACGCAAAACAAGGGTAGGTAATGGAAACAGATTTAAAACTAAAAAAAAAAAAAAAATAGAAACATGAAAAAGACACAATAAAACAAACACACACAAACAACAAACAAACATTTGCACGCCATAGTATGTGGCAAAACATGTCTGAACGAATTTTTCTTAATTTTTGTTATCCTACATGCACTTTTTTATTACTGTATGTGACACATGTTTTGAGCAAATAAAATATATCTTATCTTATCTTATCTTAAATCTTCTTGACAGTTATTTATCTTCTCTTCTCTTCTGTTGTTCACTGTTGTGTATAAGTACAGTCAGCAAGTAGTTTCCGCCGGCCTACAGTCTCTCAACAGCTGAAGGCCGAAAGAAACCCCTGCCGACTGCACCGAGAGCTTCTTTCTTGTTTGTTTGAGGTATCTTCTTTCTCCGGGGTTACTTTCCTAAAGAGATACCGTGGCCCCGGAACCGGGGTTGCGGGACTGTTCGAAAGAGATACCGTGGCCCCGAAACACAAAGGGCGATGAAGGAACATGGATGGGTTTTAGTCAGTAAAAGTCTGACACTCCCTCCTGCTCCGCCCAGAGCGGGAGGAGGCATTTGATAATTTACCACCCGAAAAAAAAAAGGTATCTTCTTTCTTGCAATTCTCACTAGAGTATTACATTTAGCATCGCATTGCCGACATTAATTCTAAACTTACACACAATATTTAACGACCCGAATGGCGCAGCGGTGTTGAGGCTGCCTCACGTTTTTAGGGTCCCGGGTTCAAATCCCGGTTGGAGCAAATGTTAGTGTGATGAGCATGGACATTTGTTTCCTAGTCATGGACGTTTATATGTATAATAAGTATGTATTTACAAACAAAAAGTATCTATGTAGTATATCAACTATCTGGTGTCCACGACACAAGCCTCGTTGCTTAGTGTGGCACTAGATGGCGCTGTGTGTTAATGTCCAGCGATAGTTATTTATTTATTTATTTTATTTTATTAATATATCTATGTGTATTCGTACAAACCATGCAAAAAACGGGTGGATCTCTAATAATACATTTCGAACATTCTGAATAACGTACATCGAAGTTTTAAACTTCGGAGTTCCGTAATACAGTCATTTTTAACATAACATCACACCTGTAATCCCCGAAGTGTTAGGTAGAGGTGTACCTAATACTGCACCCTTATTTCACTGGTATGTTTAAGTCCCATGTAGTAGGGGGCGAACCTATTGCCATCAACCGGGCACAACACCAGGCTCCTTGGCTGCTACTAAGAATTTACTGATGGAAAAACCCAATAACAATTTGCCTGACCTGCTCAGAGTCTCATGTTCAGTAGACGCGTTTGCGATCTCTCGAATTACACAACAACTCGCGAGTTTTTTTGGTAACATAAATTGCCCACATACATATGCCGCCACGAATTAATTTAAAATCGCTGACCACAAACAGATCGTATCGCGACAGGTCAACGAAAAGCCACACGCGGCTACTTTCCATAATTAACCGATTAACATCAGTTGTTTTGGCATCCGCTTTACTTTGCGTATTTTATTCCATCAGCACTGCTCTGAAAACAGTGAAGGAAAACTTCGTGAGGAAACCAGTATGCCTGAGAGATATTTCTCGACGGCATGTAAAGCCAAGTCAGAGGCCCAAGGCCGCAAAAAAACTCTGACACCAGGTTAGACACTAACCACACGAAGACTAGCAGCTATGCTACTCATTTTGCGCATGAACGTAGAGAATAACAATAACAAACAATAACAATAACAAATTTAAAACACTGGCTATCAATATTCTTTCACCACAATCTTAATCTAAAATTAATTAATTAATTCAACAAAATTATCTTTCCGTTCTATATTTTTTCATTTACTAATCCGTGGACAATGGTGTGGGTTATATGTTTACCAATTTATGTAACTACTCATAATTTTTAACCTGAACATGTAACTGTTTTTTGTCCCTAATAAATAAATAGAATATTTCTATTTCTAGCGTCGAGAAACCGTCAGTGTTCCGGAGATATGAGCACCAGAAACGTTTCAATTCTGTTTTGTTTGCGCAAAACAAGGAACACTTTTATTCCGAAGCAAGTGTTACTATACTAATAATACAATATATCATAATGTTATAAAGAGGTGTAATGACTTTTTTATCACGTTCCAAAAAAAAACGGGTATATCAGGTGAACGGAGTAGAAGCTTGTGGTATACCTAGTTTTCTTTTCTTCTATCCACAGCTTAGAAAAAAAATGATCTATCATCAAAAAACGATACAAATTTCAAGTAAACTTTTCATATTCGACCAAAGAAAGAAAAATTTTGAAAAAATTAATGAAAATTATCGAATTTCAAATCATACGCAATGCGCGTATGATTGGAATTTCGTTTTTTTTTTTTTAAAAAAAAAACTTAGTATGCCATTTGCTTCTACTCCGTTCACCTATTATACCCATTTTTTTTGGAAAGTGATAAAAAAAGTCATTCTGTATGTCAAAGTCAAAGTATTTATTAGTGTGGTTTTTGGTGATACCTAGTAACTCAAAATACACCAATGTAATGTGTAATACACTATTTAACATTATAAGAATTTAAAATTGATATTACACACAATTAACAAAAAAAAAAAAAAAAACTAAAATACAAAAAAAAATATAATAAACCTTTAGAATACACTTTATACAATATCATAAATTCAAATGAATACTTTATAAAAATGCAATGTCATAAATTAAGAGATAAGACAAATTGATTTATAAGTAGGTACCTAATGTCAAAATAGGTAATAAAACAAATCAGCCTAGCTTATAAAATTTTGTCAAGAAGGAATTCGTCAATGGTATAGTAAATTTTTTCAATTAAAAATTTATTTAGTTTCCGTTTAAATTGTGTCAAGTTTAAATCTTGTCATTTGGTATTTTATTGAATATTTTCGGAGCCATGCAAAGGATGCTTTTGTGCATAAGGGCGGTCTTTGAGGCTCTTAGACATAATTCGTGACGATATTCTTGTCTTGTCGACCTATAGCGTTGCTCTGAAGCTTTTTTAAACAATACACTATTTTTCTTGACGAACATATATTATGTATGTATTTACAAACAAAAAATATCTATGTAGTATATCAACTATCTGGTGTCCACGACGCAAGCCTCGTTGCTTAGTGTGGCACTAGATGGCGCTGTGTGTAATGTCCAGCGATATATTTATTTATATTTAAGTATGTATACACAAACAAAAAGTATATATTTATCAACTATCTGGTGACCACGACACAAGCCTCTTTGCTTAGTGTGGCACTAGATGGCACTGTGTGTAATTTGCAGCGATATTCTTATTAATTCTTACTTACTTCAACCCAGCTACAATCTCCATGGCCCCGTTGAAGTTGCCGATGTTCCAACACGTGAGGGCGACCCGCAGCACGCAGGCCAGCGCCGCCTTCCTGTCCTCGAGGGTGGGGTGAGAGAGAACCAGCTCGGTCACCCACGCCGATACCTGGAGGCAAAGGAAAGGGGTTGATGAGACAGGTGGAGTACGTATAGAGTGCTTTGATCCTGTATAGAAGCCGGTAGGAATTGGCTTTGTTAAGTGCCTTCGGGCCTGATAGGTGGAGTACGCAGAGGGCCTTGTTCCCGTATATAATCCAGCTGGAATTGGCTTTTTAGGTGCCTTCGGGCCTGGTAGGTGAAGTACGTAGAGGGCCTTGTTCCCGTAGAGAATTCAGCTGGAATCGGCTTTTTAGGTGCCTTCGGGCCTAATAGGTGGAGTACGTAGAGTGCCTTGTTCCTGTATAGAAGCCGGCAGGAATCGGCTTGTTAAGTGCTTTCGGGCCTGATAGGTGGAGTAGGTACGTAGAGTGCCTTGTTCTCGTATAGAATCCGTCAAGAATTATCATTTTAGGTGCCTTTGGCTCTGATAGGTTAAAGCAGAGTAAAGTTTGAAGTCACGAAGAAAGGATGCCTGTATACCGACAGTGGATGGTGTGGATACAAAGGTAGATTAGTATTCAAGCATAGTAAAGTTTGAAATCTTGTCGAAAGGATGCCTGTGTACCCGGCAGTGGAAACAAAGGGTGATTAGTATTCAAGAGGAGTAAACTGATTTGGCAATTCTTAGGTCCATAAGAGAATTCAAATTATCGTATTTTCAGTGCGTATAAGTTTACTTGTTGTAGCGTGTATGGGCGCGTTTGCGCGCGTCTATAATATGTTTTGGGACGAAGGAAGCATATTCTTTGGGACGAGGCGATCAGGCTTTTGTTATGTGGGCCAAACTTCAGTGGGACGAACGAAGAATAAATCCTTTTACAACTCGTGAAATCGACGATTGCCCGATCGACCGGACACGAACCCAGTATCTGTGGTTGCTACTGAGAAATTCATAGCATAACATATCATCACGCCTGTAATCCCCGAAAGTGTAAACAGAGGTGTACCTTATAGTACATTTACATTTTATTTATTTATTAAAACTTAATGTACAATAGTGGTACATAGGCGGACTTAATGCCACAAGGCATTCTCTACCAGTCAACCTTTGGGTTAAATAGGAAAACATACTGATAGGGTACAAAGTAATGTCTAAAAAAACTTTTTGTTAACGAGAGTTAAGATTGATACTAATACACATATACAGATAAAATAAACTAATAGATATTTTAACAAATACCAAAAATTAAAAAGAAAATAACAAGAAACCTAATAATAATTATTATGACGATTTCAAATTGAGAGCTATTTATTCTGACTTAAATAGTAGTTACGAACTTTTCTTTTGAAAGTGAATTTGCTTTCAGCTTTTTTGATGCCAAAAGGTAGCGCATACATTTTGCCAGTTATGTTTTAGTCCCATGGAATAGGGGGCAAGCCTATTGCTATAAACCAGACACAAATCCAGACTTTTCCAATTTCGAGAAATTCCTGATGGAAAACCCAGTAACACTGCTCCACCTTAGAATCAAATTCAGGACCTCAGCAGCCGCTTCTGCGACTATTGAGGCAGACAATATCTTACGAAACTAAGTAATATTTGACACCTAAACCTGATACAAAGAGAATCACTATTCAAACCGAGTAGGGTGCGGTTAAATTATGGAACGCCGGGATGATAATCAGTATTGAAACACGGGAACCGGAATAAGCCTACCCTTTATGTAGGGTGGCTGTGTTTCGGGGGATAGTGGGACAGCTCTCTTGAAATTAATTGTGAATGGATCATCATCTGCCTTGCCTGTTCCCAACTTTGTTAGGGTCGTTTTCCAGTCTAACCGTATGCAGCTGAATATTTTACATCAGCCTCTGTGCTTTGTGCTTGAAGTTTTAAATAAATAAATACCCCTTCAAATTTGGAAGTAAAAGTCTCTTTTAAAGTCCCAGATCATGCATAATTAATGTCTGAGATGGATTTTTAATGATAAAACATACTGATCACGCTTGTAATTCCCAAAGGGACATCAACATTCACGTCAAAATCTGGTAAAAAAACAAAAATAATGTAGAGTTACTTTTCAAAGATGAATGATTCCTGATGAAATTAAATGATGGCAAAATAAATTGTCTCACAAATACACATGCACGCAGTCACCCTACTTTCAATTCCAACACCAGGCTTACTTTATACATAATATTGAAGACACTATGCGCGTAGCGAATAGAAAGGTATTTACATATTTTGTAATATAAACAATATGGAAGTCTTTTTAAAGTTTTCCATAATAAGCTGGAAGAAAACTAGTTCTGCATTATTCATAAAGAGACTGTCCATACCTCGGAGAGCATATTAAATGTTTTATGACAACTGTGAAATATATTTTTTAGAAAATGTGCATTTGACATTAACAATCCTAGGTCAACCGGAAGTACCCTATAGGTTTTGGGTCGAAAACCTTTTAGGTAGTTCCCGTTGACCTAGAATCACGAAATTTGGCAAAAAGCAAGGTCTTACAGCACATGTAAAGGGAAAAGTCTGAAAACCGTAAATATGTAGTTAAATAACAAAAAAAAGCGATTTTAGTATTACAAACTAATTATTTGCGGTTGGTCCAATAGCCGTTTCTGGGGATCGCATAGCAATAGTTAAGTTTGTCCTTTAAAAAGTGAGTCCGACTCGCTCTTGGCCGGATTTTTTCTTTCATAATTATCATCAGAATAGAATATTATTTATTATGTACACAAAACAAGTAACATTCACAAAAGAAAACATTTCACATACGGTGACATAGTGGGCGGTCTTATCGCTAAAAGCGATCTTTTCAAGACAAAACCTTTAAATGGATTACAGAAAGAGGGAGAGACAATATGCGTCGGGCATGTTTGCTGAAGCAGATATATAAAAAGAACAGCATCCCTGATGCGGCGGCTTCGGGGGAGCACCAACAGCATCGTACAGGTAATAGTGGATAAACCTGACTGTCCGTTCCTGGGGCACTGGACCCGTATACACAGCTGCAGCAGGCCTAGCCAAGTTACAAACGTTTCGTATCGATTCTCTTTCTACAATGATAAACGCCTCGGCGTAAGCGATTGTAGAAAGCGCTAAATTGGAAGCCAAGTTGACACGACTGAGTCGATCGTCCGTTCTCTAATGTCTGTAGAAAAAACCAACACTTTAGTCTATGGTGAGCGTTCCTACCAAAGAGTTTAGCGATCAACATTGTAGAAACGATAACATTCTATTCTATCATTTTGAACGATGTAAACTTGTCTACGAATTTTCTATTCGTTTGTGTTGATCACGTGATTTAACGTTGAGATGATGTCATTCCCATTCATTTGAATAGTTTTCTACTAGCGTTAACGATTGTAGATTGTCAACTTGGCTAGGGGTGCAGGTCTGGTGCACCGCGCGGCGGAGTTAGTTATAGCTATAGGTTTTTGAATTGATTATTATTTTATTTTATTTTGATGAAAATGGTTAACATTTTTATCAAAATAAAATAAAATAAATTATTTTAATGAGAATGTTGCTAACATAGTTTGTAAGTATTACTAACAACAATATGAATCACTTGTGTTCGATGTAAATAAATAATAATAATAAAATAATATGTAAGGTATCATTCCTCACACAATCCATCCATAGTTTCTTTGGTCTTCCTCTCCCTCTCCATCAACATCTCAACCGACTTCCAAAAAGAGGAGGTTCTCAATTCGACTGTTTTTTTTTTGTGTTTGTTACGTCAGAACTTTCGACTGGGTGAACCGATTTTGATGATTCTTTGCTTTTATTGGAAAGCTGGTGCTTCCAGTGTGGTCTCATTTCAATTTGTTTAAGATCTGATGCTGGTCTTCGGAGATATACAATGGAACTCTTCAAAAATAGACGCGAATCTGCAGTGATTGCTGGAATCGCTTGGATGTTTATTGTTTATACACCGTCATAACGTAACATCACGCCTGTATGCTCTGATACGGAGATACGCAGATGTGTACAATACACCCAGATTTCGACAGGTTTAGGTATGTTAAATTCCATTTATTGGGGATACCATGACATGTATTGTTTTTTTATTTGGATCTATGACAAAGTAAGGGAACTCTTCAATTCTTAGGAGCAAATTAACGATACTCGGCCGAATCTTTTATTTAATGGAAAATAAATTCATGGCAAATATTTGTTTGGGAACAACTAAAAATGGAAAAATAAAACCGACTTCAAAACACAAAAAAGTGAAAAATAACTTTAGCTTCAGAAGTCGGTGACAAAAAAACAAAATCAATCAAACAAAGGTCACCGTCTTCTGAAGCTAAAGTAATTTTTCACTTTTTTGTGTTTTTTGAAGTCGGTTATATTTTTTTTAATTACCTATATGTTTTGTATATTATCTTCAAAGAATTACTACATGAGTCGTAAAGGTAAATAACAATTAATCTATAGAATAGGAAGATGTGAGTTAATTATACTGAAAGCTGTGGAGGCTAAATTATGACCGTTTTAGTGATGTGCCTGTGTCGGAATGTATCGACTATCGATAAAATTCCTGGCTCAATTCTAACTACCATACAAATTCTTCTACACATAACTTTAAACTCATCTTAGAAATTAATGCCTGTTTTGAATATCACCTAAACGAAATCAAAAGAACCGGCCAAGCACGAGTTGGACTCGCGCACCGAGGTATCCGTATAAGCTTGTTGGTATTTTTTTATTAAACCACATATTTACGGTTTTCCAAGTGATGTAAGACATTGCTTCTTGCCAAATTTCATGATTCTAGGTCAAAGGAAAGTATCCTATAGGTTTTGATTCCCTTGTAAAATCGCAAAATATTCGACAAAAACGGTCATATCTTTTGATCGTGTTTACTTATAAGTTTGATTTGTTTGCTGCTCTAGCGCAAACTCTCTGTAGCAAACGTGAGTATTAAATATTAATTTCAGCATGATACCTTTCTTTCTTTTCTTTCTTTTTTCTTTCTTTCTGAGAAAAAAGGTCTTAACAGATGGACAGACAGACCGACGGACCACTAAATGTACCTATAGGTAAGGGTTCTGTTGTTTCCGACTGAGGTACGGAACACTAAAAATGAGAACGCATTGATGGATTTTCATCGCTCAGATCCGTACCGAAGATTTGAAATTCCAACAGTTTCAATTCCAATAATATTTAACGGATTCATTAAGGTTAGTGAGAACTGGCTCAAGTCTTACAAGAAGAACAAAGCCTTTTAAGTTTTACCTCACATCCGAACAATAAGCCGAAAGTCTCTATTGAATTTAACTTGAAAAGTTTAAATACAATCTGATAGACTTATTAACTTGGTTCCTTTGTTGGTTTCAATAGTTATTCTTTGGGTTTGTATTGTTATCGTTCGAAGGTTTTCGGCGATGCGATTTGCGATGCGATTTGCGACCCGTAGACTGCGACTAACAACACGCGACACTTGTATCCTTGGTGTGGATAACTTTACATGTAGGCTCGCGTATTCTTGTGGGTTGCTCTTAACAGATACTTTCAAAATCAAATCTGCCTAGCCTTTTTCCTGCCTTCCAGTCTTACTGGATGCAGCTGAATACCAGTATTTTACATGGAACGACTGTCTACCTTACCTTTTTTTTTTCGGATGGCAAATCATCAAATGACTCCTCCTGGTCTGGGCGGAGCAGGAGGGAGTGGCATACTTTTACTGACTAAAACCCTTCCATGTTCTTTTATAGCCCTTTGTGTTCCGGGGCCACGGTATCTCTTTCGAACAGTCCGGCAGCCCCGGCAGGCATCGGCCCTTGCTGACCCTTCCTTTTGCTGACTCTCTTTGAGGCGCGCGTGGAACACGAACGCGCCGTCGACACGGCCTGTCGTCATGAGACGGACGGACGACGAGCTAGCCCACCGTCCACAGGCCTGCGCTGTCTACCTGACCTGATCCAGTAACTTTGTAATACGATCCTCCTTGGTAAGACTGTTTGTCAGACTTTTGGGCTTCTGACCATTCGTAACGACTGGAAAAGTTCTACAAATGACAGCCGCGACCAACGTCTTAATGTCCGAGCTACGGAAGAAACTCGTCATGTAATGGATGGCCACCTATCTAAGGGCCGGCCTTTGCAAGCGCGGCTTAACCTTGAGGATCTACACGTTCGGCTGTTATTATTTAACCACGGGCTCTATTCATGATAATACTTCAGACGGCAGTAACTCCGTCGTAGCAATTTAAAATGTTTACAAAGCACCCATATCTTGTCGAAAAAATACGCATCGGTGACTTTGCCCAATTAGCGGAAATCCGCCTTTTTTTCTGCTCTGGTTTTATCCTGAGCCTTTTTCGTCTAAATAAAGATTTTTTGACACACACTACCACAGAACAGAATTATCGTTTTTCAGTTCACATTTTTTCCTATATTACTTACTGCGCAAAAGGTTTTATCCTTATATACTTGGTTATGCTCGCGGCTTCGCCCGTGTGAAATTCGATAATTATCCCACGGGACCGTACTACCGGGATAAAAAGTATTCTGTGTGTTAGTTCAGGTTATAAATTATCTGTATGCCAAATTTCATCCAAAGGCGTTTTGTAGTTTTTGCGTGAAAGACTATTAAACATCCATCTTCCCAAACTGTCGCATTTTTTTCTTTTTGGTTTAGTATAGCAAGATTCTCTCTTGTCAATCGTCACGTTTTCATATCATTCCTCACATAATCCATCCATTTTTTACCCTTCCACTATCAATATTAAGGCTCCTTTTTATTTTTCTGTTACTTGATAGTAGGCCAAAAAGCCAGAGCCAAATTTTGAGGATTATTATTGGGCGATTCAATAATAATTATTGCCTTTTTGTCAAGATCTCCGAACTTATAAGAGCTTATTTTATACGATTACTGAGGTTGATACCCAATTTGAGTTATTTTTTCTGTTCAACTTTTTATTGAATTTTGCTAATATTAAGTATAAAGTACCCTTAAACAATGATGAGCTAAAAAAAACAGTATTAAAAGTACAGATAACTTTTACGAAAAATTTCACCATTAGTACGGATGATATGGCAAGATAGGAGGTGTCTGATGAGATGACGAGTAATAGAGAAGAATGGAGGAAGAAGACATGCTGCGACGGCGACAAATGAATTGGGATAAGGGCTAGATAATAATGAAAGTACATATTTTTTCACAATTTGGAATAATAAAACAAGGAGTACGTAGGTGCAACTAAACCGCCGTTAAGAAAACTTTATTATTAGAAAGTTAAATAAGTATTAATGCTCGTCTTTCCAAAAAAAAAGATGTTAATTATCAACAAAATCCATTGTGGAGTATAAAAGAACTAAGTGCAACAGTGACAATTAGGAAAAGCGTTAATTTAGCTCATCAACTTTAATTTGCAATGTATAATTATACCGGATAACTTTTTTATTACTTTCCTAAAGAAATGGGTATATTAGGTGAACGGAGTAGAAGCTTATGGCACACCTAGTTTTTTTTTGTTATTTCCACGGCTTAGAAAAAAAATTGATTCATCATCAAAAAACGCTACAAATTTCAAGTACTTTTCATATTAGAACAAAGAAAGAGGAGTTTTGAAAACAAAAATGAAAAAAAAAAACGAGTTTCAAATGATACGCAATACGCGTATGTTTTGTATTTCGTTTTTTATTTTTAAAAAAATTCTCGAAAAAAAAACAAAAAACTAAGTGTGCCATTTGCTTCTACTCTGTTCACCTAGTATTCCATTTTTTTGTAAACAGTATGGATGGGACGCCGAAGCACAAACTCATAACACGTTTTCAGAAAACAATACATAGAATTCAGAGTACATAGAATTTTTATCGGTATTGTAGATTCTTCATTATAGTCACGTTTTTCTCATTATGTATGTAAAAAGCTGTAAGCTAGGTACTCATTGCGGCTGAATATAATTAATTTTACAAATGTTAAAGAATGTTATAGCCGAAAGGCACAGTCATGTTTTCCTTTTCTGGACCATACTTGGGAACCTACTAGTTACGGAGAAATTGGAGTTCAAAGTTTTACCTTTTTCACAAGTTTTTTTTTTCAAATTTAGTTATTAATGTCATAACTTTACTTTTAATACCACTATTTAACCCGTTTACTATTAAATGTGTCCATCAGCACATTGTGTTGATCGCGTTACACTGAGTTTTACCGTAAAACGTGATTATTCACCCCAAAAAAAAGTCGTTTCCCAGAAATATTTTTTGCGTAGAGTTACTTATTTTGATATTGGTTGGTGTTTGGCTTGGTTTATTAAGGGCCCGTTTACACCTTGTATAACGTTTAATAGTAGTGGTTCTAGGAAAATACATTTTTACTGTTCTTTTTTGCCGTTATTACTGTTCTTACCCAAATCGAATAAATAAAGTAACATGTTAACACCCACAACATTACTGACAATCTGTTTTTATCAAAACAAACAACAGACTTACTTAATAACACGGCTCTAAAAAAAACAAATCGGACGAAGTGGGGATAGGACGCAAAAAATCGAATTATTTCGACAATAGGCATGACGACAGTATCAAAAAATTGCAAATCTATTTAGTCCGTCAGTTAGAGTATTGGAAATTAATGGACACGTATTTTTTGTTTTTGTAAATCAATGAATATTGACAAAGATAAAACGCATCAAAACTCGGGAGTGGGGGCTCGTGACGTCAGAACTAGCTAAAAATTATACCTAGGCGTGACGTATTGATAATTTTAAAAGCGTCGTATCTTCGTCAATTTTGGTTTACGTAACAAAAGAAAAAACACGGGTTAAATATTTTCTGATAATCTAACTGACGGACTAATTAGGTTTTTTTGTCGTCTCGCCTATTACTGCGACATTACTGGAACAATTATCATGTCCCCGAGTGTAGGGCCACGTGCACACGTGACAATTACAGACACTACAGTGTAATAGCGGATAACCAGTGGATTATGGAAGTCAGATTGGCAGTCGCTCCATGTAAAATACTGGTAAAACTAAAAGTTTATTAGATCACAACTAAGTTAGAGGTTGGATTCTACCTTTTTTTTACTGAAAATACTAGTAGTAGTTCTAGCTTCTAGATAATCCGTGTTGTTCGCATATTATGTAAGTAATTGACCTAAAATTAATTTGTAAATACAGCACTGTCAAATTATTTATTAATTATCTTCATTTATCCATCGCAATATATATTGCAATCGACGTCTTCGCATCCACATTAGTCTTGTCTAGGTAGGGCTGCTCCAGCGTCGAAGCTAAATAACTTGGCTAATGGTTAAAAAAAAACATACTGGTAGTCAGCTGCATCTGGTTAGACTACAATCTGACCTTCCTGCCCTTATCCCATGTTACTTGGGGTCGGCGCAACACGTATTTTCTCCCATTCTCCTCTGTCAATCGTCACGCTATCATTTACTCCTTGTCCTTTAGGTCATTCCTCACATAATCCATTCATCTTTTCTGCGATCTTTTCTCTCTCTTCTCCCTCTCGTATCATCGAAATTTGTATTATTAATTATTATTTATTTATACAGGGTTCGTTTTCAATGACCGGCCAAACTTTAAGAGATGGTTTAGAATCGAAAATATTTTCCATAATGTGAAATTACATTCCTGTCCACCTCTAAAAAGCGAACGTGTGGATATTACAACAGCACAATTCAGTTCAACAACCTAGATGAGGTAGCAGTTAGCACACACATAAATTTGACGGTGCATGCACGCACACAAGTGCATTGATTCCCACTAGGTTTATGATTTAGGAAATTTTTAGGACATTTTCAAATGAATGCTATTATTTTATTTTATATTTTTAGACAATAATATTTAAAATATACTTTTGGCTTGATATCTAGATTTTAATTTTAAATTTTGGCTAGTCATTGAAAACTAACCCTGAATAGGGTGACTGATAATTAGTGACCGACACTGAACGTGATTGAACTCATGATAACAAACAACTTTTACTATGGGACCAAACCTGAAATCGCGAAAAAAAAGCTGCTGCATTTATAACACTTTTATCACAAAGTACAGGGGCGGACTTAATGCCAAAGGTATTTTCTACCAGCAAAGGCAATTTCACTTTGTCACAGATGCCCGTACAGTCGATTCCTTTTCAACTTTTCTGTAAACGGCGAAACCTTCAAACTTCTTCGAATATACTCATTCCTTAATTTTTCGATTCTTGTCACACCACACACCAACCTTAAAATAGTTGAGAAAATGCTAGGTAGATGAATTTTGTATAGAAAACCGCCCGCATATGCTAACTTAGCATTACGCATTCGAGCTTCGCTTCGGAGCTTGCTCATACACAAATCATTCTTTAATGTGTCCTCCGAGGCACGAAAGAGTCTTGATGTGTAAATAATGGTTACTCGTTTACGGACCGACCGCGAGAACTGCAGCCTTTTTCGACAGAAAATGAAACAAACGATGAACGTTCAGTGGAAGAGAGAGAGACAGAAACAAAAAACTACGGTAAGTAAAAGAGAGACAGAAAAAACAAATGAAACACGGCAGCTGAAAATCAGCGTCAGGTGGTACACCTTGTGTTGCCATCTGGCATTATGCTGAGCTGAGGCCCTTTTGGCATTATTAGTTTTGTTTATTTATTTTGTGAAATTTTGTAATGTTTTTAATGCCAAATAAACACTATTTTCTTTCTTTTCTTTCTTTCTTTCTTTCTGAGAAAAAGAAATTTTAGTGGACATAGTGAAAGAGCCAAATAGTTGGAAATTCATTATTTAAATTGCAGAAAAGTTGCAAGTTATCTTACTGAGTGAAATTACTTGCATAATTAAAACATAGCCCGAGTAACATTAATATGTTACTCGGGCTATGTTGTGTTATACCGTAACTGTTTCAAAACTAATAATTATTTCGCGAGCGGGTGTTAAGTTTTGTATTTTTTATTAGTTTAAACTGTGCGATGCCCAAGTGTTAATTTAAGGAAAAATAAAAAAAAAAACTAAACTTACTAATATTATAAAGATTTGTATTTTTTCATATAACGAATTAACTCAAAAACTACTAAACCGATTTGAAAAAATCTTTCAGCAATGGATAGCTGCATTATCAGCGAGTAACATTGGCTATATTTTATCTCCGTACTCCCACGGGAACGGGAACTACGCGGGTAAAACCGCGTGACATCCGCTAGTAGTTTTATATTTTTATGTTATGAAAAGAAAAACAAATTAATAAGGGCGGAACAAGACTACCAATTATGATGATACAGTTTACAATTTAATTTAAATTAATTTTATCGATAGTTTTGCCCGGCACATCACTAGTACACTGTCGTGCCTGTAATTGTCACGTGGGCACGTGGCCCTACACTTGGGGACATGATAATTGTCCCAGTAATGTCCCAGTAATTGTCGAAGTAATTAGATTTTTTGGCGTCCTTTTCCCACTTAGGCGATTTGTTTTTTTAGAGTCGTGTTATTTAGCAAGTTTGTTGTTTGTTTTCATACAAAAGAGATTTTCGGTAATCTTGTGGGTGTTAACATTTTAGTTTAAGTATTTAAATTGGGAAAGAACAGTAAGAATTACAGTTTAGGGTATTTGCCTATAATCACTACTATTAATATATAGATTGATGATATACAGGGTATAAACGGAATCCTTCACGAAGCCGTCAACCAAGCATTCTGTACATCAAACTAAGCAACTATACGTAAAAATTATATCTGGGAAACAACTTTTTTTGGGGTGAAAAATCACGTTATATGATAACAATACACAGGAATTCCCAAAAATATCCATAATTGTGATGTATGAAAGACATTTTTAAGATTATTTTACAAAAAAGCAATAAAAATCTCACTTGATCTTTATGGAGATCTTTTAAATATTTTATATTATCCGTGATTTAGTAAAAATGAGAGGTTCCTATTAATAGTCACTTTTCAAGGCTATTTGTTTAAAACTGGAGGTTTAAAGGACCGCTTTATAAGTACAGACATGAGGCTTTCATGTTTACAATCAACTTTTTAATACAAATAAACCTTTCTCCTAATGTATTGATTTTATTTACATGTATTGTAACGAATATACTGTTACTATACTTACGAAGTAGTATCGTGACTGGGAATGGATTTGAATGAAATTTGGCTTACAGATAGTTTATGCCCTGGATTAAAACTTATTATACTTTTTATCTCGGTAGACAATTAGCGAAGTCTATGCGTATGAAATCGCGGGCATGAGCTAGTCTTTTTTAAAGATGTCTGTGTTCCAGCAATGTGAACTTTATGAGGTAATTTTGCTTATATAAACCCTTTAACTTCAAAATTCAAGCTTTAATGTACCTATTATCCTAAGAATACAACAATTCAAAGTTACTCTGAATCCTCTACGAACATAATCACACATATAACTAGTTCCCTGAGTGGATTCTGCCCATTATAACTTAGGTACCTACATACATAGTACGATAGTAGACAATAGTGACGCACTTATGTTTGTATCGATACAACATGATCCGATACTCGGATATTTTGTATCGATACAACATGATCCGATACTCGGATATTTTGTATCGATACAACATGATCCGATACTCGGGTATTTTCGATCGATAAAAACGAATGCGATACGAAAAAAAAATGAGTGAAGGATAGCCTGACGGTTGACAGGGGAGAATGAAAGAAACAAAAACGTGTTGCGTCGACCCCAAGTAACATGGAACAAAGCCAGGAAGATTATGATGACAAACAATCACGATGTTATGTTTGGATCGATACAGAAATGTCGGAATTGGAATTAATGGATCGTTTTGTATTAAACTGTCATGTCTCTTAAATTGCATCATCAGTCAGTTTAATATGATCGTTCTCCGGCCCTTATCTCAATTTATTTGTGGTCGGCGCAGCATGTCTTCTTCTTCCATACTTCTCTGTTACTCCTCATCTCAGCAGTCACCTCCTTTCTAGCCATATCATCCTTCACACAGCCCATCAATCGTTTCTTTTGTCTTCCTCTACTCATAAAGTCATCCACATTCATGCTCAAAACTTTCGATTTGTTTGTATCGATCCACAATATCGGAGTATCGCATCATGTTGTATCGATACTGGGAAGTATCGGATATGATGGTCCAACCCTAGTAGACAGGACTCTGTGGCAACCAGCAACGCCTAAAGGCAAATATAACCTACTTTGGACTAGTGTATTTAGACTTCAGTTTGACTACAGACTTGCTTGGATATACAGTAATACGAATATCGTGAGTTACTGAAATACTGAGATAACGACTGAGGCAGGTGATCAGAAAATAAATTAAACTTTTTTTAAAGAGAAAATTTGGTATATAGCAACATTGAACGCGTGTGTTTTGTGTCCACGATAAAACTATAAATAAATAATGTCTGTCAAAAAAATATATTGTTAATAGAACCAAAGGTGTGTGCAACCAATTTTGACGGGTGTCAAATTACTATTGAACTGGCTAGATTTTTCATCAGAAAATACCAGCCGAGTCTTTTAACATCCGTTCTCTTCATCGAAAAATTACGAGTACTATAAAATTCTGATTTATTTATGCAATATCGTATTCATTGATCTGCCATTGCAATTTTCACCCTTTTGGCCCTATAATAAGTAATGAACTCTAGAATGTTTTTAAAATGTTGAAAAAAATATAGATTCCTGTTGACACTTTTTTGATACAGATCCCTGAAAAGTATAGTATTTAACCTTACCGCGTTAAACCTCCTTATAAGCGCTCTAACAGAACTCCTGGACGCAGTATGTGTAGGAGTTGTTCTTCTGATCATGTGGCGCTCATTCACAGCGCCGAGGACACCTTCTCCGCCAAGATCTAGCGTCACCTGGCGTAGGTAGTCGATTGGAGGCACCTGGGGACAAACATTGAGGATTAGAGAGGGCGCTTAAATGATTATTTGACTTCGTCATCCCATAAATAAGCCTATAAGGTACCCACTGCAGGGATCAGACCTCTCGCGGGCCTGTGGACGGTGGGCTATGGGCTAGCTCGCCGTCCGTCCGGCTCATGACGACAGGCCGTGTCGACAGCGCGTTCGTGTTCCACGCGCGCCTCAAAGAGAGTCAGCAATAGGAAGGGGTCCGCAAGGACCGATGCCTGCCGGGGTTGCGGGACTGTTCGAAAGAGATACCGTGACCCCGGAACACAAAGGGCGATGAAGGAACATGGATGGGTTTTAGTCAGTAAAAGTCTGACACTCCCTCCTGCTCCGCCCAGAGCGGGAGAAGTCATTTGATGATTTACCATGATGGAAAAAAAAGGGATCAGACCTCTTCTCTACAAGGTGCAGTTTTGGATCCTAATCAAAATTCACGAGCTTGTCACAAAAGACATAAATAATCAATTTAAATTATGATACCTGGTCCATAACCAATAAAGCTGCTATTTTAAATTGTTTAACTTTGACAGTATTTCAGAATAACACGAAGTAATAAACTGAATCACTCATCGCGCGACATGTCGCTGTGTGTGTGAAGGCGCGGTTACAGGCCTAGTAACAAACGGACTGCGTTTTAATACACGGGGTTTATACTTATAGATTTGCGTAAACAAGAAAAAAAAACCTACCCATTTTATTATTGATTCCGGTCGGGAATCTTTAGCATGGATACCTCCTTGAATTTGACCAGGACGCAAAGCAACACCTTGTATAAGAGCAAGTGGGCCGTGATTCACCGATGGGTGTTAGTGAGTGTCACAAAGTCTTCGAACTTTTGGTTCTCGGATATAATTTGACATTATTTATTATTATTTTAATAATGGTACTCAACAGACTACCTACAGTATTGTTTCTCCTCCCACCATAAATCCAAACAAAGGTTGTCTTAAAAAGATCGCTTTTAGCGATAACACCGTCCATTGTGTCGCCCGATAAGTTCTATATTGTATTACCTGTAATTTGTATGGTGTACGTATTAAGTAAGTATTTTATCTTTTTCCATTTAAGCCGGTTACCTTATAATGCTTTTCTTCGCCATCTTTAAAGGAGCGTTGATGAAATACACGAAGTTAAGTGATTGCTTGGGTTTAAAATGAGGAACCAAGTTATAAACAAATCACTACCCTTTCAACTAAGCCATCAATGTTTAGGTGAATAAAATATCAGTATTGTAACGTTATCATAAGTCCCGATAACGCTTAAATTCGGATTTCATATTCAAAGCCAATTTCTGTTTCTTATTCGGCAGATAGAATCGTACGTAAAATCACATCATAGAATTTCCGTGACAATACATTTACAAATCTGTTCGGCAAATACTCCGAGCCGTATGTAGCCAATGTAGGCCGCTTAAATATTTGTCTTTATCGTTCCTCTTTGTTTCTGAATAGCATTTTGTGTTAGATGTGAAATAAGGTTTTAATACTTTGATCTTTAGAGTAAATGATGCAAATTCTGATTTATCATCATACTGCCTCGTTGGTCTAATATAAGTGTCTGTGGTAAAGTGTTATTGGGTTTTCTATCAAGATTTTTTTAGCAGCCGGAGCTAGGATTTGTATGGGTGTAAAAGACAAGGGTACTTTTACACCCATACAAATCCTAGTTCCGGCTGAAAGTAGAGAGAAGAAACGAAGCAGAAAGTCACTTGATTTCCCCGTCATTGCATTTTTTTTTGTTTTTGGAGGTATTTTAGGTACCTAAGAACCTTCTAGTTACTAAGATATTTGAGGTCAAAGTTACAACTTTTGAATGTCTTAACTTTACTTTGAATACCCTGTAATTACCCCCGTACTATTCAATGCATCCACCAGTACAATGTTTTGAGTGCGTTTTCCCATTGAGTTTTTTCGTTAAACGTGAATTTTCAGCCCAAAAAAATAATAATTCCCCAGCAATAATTTTCGCGTGGAGTATGTACAATGCTTGGTTGACGGCGTCGTGAAGGATCCATTTGCACCTAATATGAGTGGTAGGCACGACACTCTACAAAAACAGCTTATTATCTTAATGGGGTAGATGACACACCAATCAATTGAGATACTTTTTAAGAGCTGTCAAAACGCAGTTCTCTCCTAGATTTTGTATTGCAATAGCCAACTGTGACGTCACTGTTTATTCAACTCAATGACTCAAGTATTTATTGATTTCAAAGCAACTAAAAATCGAATTTGGCAATTAATTAAAAATAAATCGGGTTTTCAGGCCCAAAATAAAGTGTTTTTTTAGAGATAGGTGTCTGGGAGTTACTGTTTTATGGTGACATCTACCCTATTTTAGGCAGATAGTTGTATTACATTCACAAGATAGTGGTTGCTTAGCAACCGCAAGATTCAATCGATTCCCAGCTGCGGTCAGTCAGTTGACTGACCTTGCTTTATGTGCTGTGGTTACCTTGTGCCTCGGTTAGTTTGGTAACCATTGGTTTCGATTGTCTCAAGTACAGTGGTTTAGTGGTAATCAGAAATCGGAGCGCTTCAAATGTTATCTAACTTTATACAAGGTGTAAAACCTCATCACGAAGCCGTCAACCGAGCATTCTGTTTACAAACTAAATTACCGTACGCGAAAAAAAACCTGGGAAACGACTTTCGTTTTTGGGGTAAAAAGACTCTTAGCGAAGGCGAAAGACACTGCTTCCCTCTGCCATTGCATTTTTTTTTGTTCTGGGCACAATGTTTTGAGTGCATTACATTGACTCCTACCGTAAAACGTGATTCTTCACCCCAAAAAAAAGTCTTTCCCAGAAAAAAGTCGTTTCCCAGCAATAATTTTTCAACCCAAAAAAAAAGTCGTTTCCCAGCAATAATTTTTGCGTCAAATTACTTAGTTTGATGTATAGAATACTTGGTTGACGGGTTCGTGAAGGGTCCTGTTTACATTCTGTATTTAGTGTCATTTTGAATTAATTGGTGTACGTGAATAATTATAAACACCTATATAATGGATCGTGTGGTATCTAAATTCAATGAATTTATTATTATTGAAGACAGCGAAATTTTAATCTATATAATACGCTGAATTTTATTAAAATCTGGGGTAAGAGCAGCGGTGGCCCAGTGTTAGCGGCCCCGACTTATGAACAGTAAGTCGTGGGTTCAGATCCAGGCAGGAGCATTACTTTGTAAAATTTATTTCATCACTTCTGCTATCAAAACGGTTATAGAAAACATCGTGAGGAAACCGGCATGTCCTAGAACCAAAAATTTGAAGACATGCGACATCTACCAATTCGCACTGAGCCCGCGTAGTTTAGTATAGTCCATTCCCTCTCATAGAGAGGAGGCCTGTGTCCCAGCAGTGGGAACATTATAGGCTGATTATGGTTACGCTATGCTGTGGCGGTTGTAAGCGCAACTGCCGAGAATGAGTTCCTGGGATCGACACCCAAGTCTGAAAAATTCTTGTTGGGTTTTTCCTTTAGGAATTTCACAGAAGCAGCCATGAAGACTGGATTTATGATTTATGGGATTCAAAACTGGCGAAATATGGGTGTTCTATTAGGTACACTTGTGCCTAAGCGTTATGATGTTATATTATGTTTATAATATTTAAGTACAGTTAGCCCCAAAAAGATGTAAACGCGGACAAGGAGCCATTTCAATGCTAAAACCTTTGCTCCGAACATTGCATCCAAGGTAGGTACAAAACTAAGCATACAATGTATTTCACCAAAACAAAATAGTCACGTGTTTACATCTTTTTGGGGCTGACTGTACACGGTGCACGACATAGTCAGAAGAATTATAATTAACTAGCGGACGTCACGTGGTTTCACCCGCGTAGTTCCCGTTCCCGTGGGAGTACGGGGATAAAATATAGCCTATGTTACTCAGAGTGAATGTAGCTTTTTAATGGTGAAAGAATTTTTCGATCGAAAAATCGGAAATCGGCGCAGTAGTTTTTGAGTTTATCCATTACAAACATACACACAAAAATACAAAACTTTCCTCTTTATAGTAAGCAGAAAGAAAGAAAGAAGAAGAAGAAGAAGAAAAACTATAGACATAACATCACGCCTGTAATCCCCCTAAGGGTTAGGCTGTGGTGAAGTGTTTTAAAACGGTCCCATTATTTATTTTCAGACAATAACGCGAACAAAACCGCGGGCAAAACTTAGTACCGAGGGATCCTTATATATCGCATAAGCAATAAGCATTGAATCGATTGTCAATAAAATTGTCGAACTTTGAACGTAGGAAATAGAATTACGGTGGTAGAACCACAGAGGAGCAAATTCAGTAGGATAATGCCACGTTCACACCCTACTTGTGTGAAGAAACGCGCGTTCATCATTTGTTTATTTTGCGTGAGTACCGTGGTACACATCATTTGTTTTCTAAATTGTTCAAAGTGTATCTGTCGCAGGCATATTGTATAATATTACATAAAGGCGTCTTCACGTACAGCCGTATTACAATTCGGCTAAAATAAAGTTGAAAGAGCACTTTGTGTTCGTCAAAACGGCGCGGCAGCGTAATGACGTGCCGTCCAAATACAAACGGGCGCATTGTCGATGCGCCGCTTTGAAAGCGAGCTTCGAGCTCGGTACTCAAGGCACCCGACATTAGGTTTGGTTAGGTTCCTTTAAACCCTACAGACAGAAATAGAAGCCCCGCTTAGTGAGGCTACGTCGACTGCGCCTTAGAACACTTTTATATTTTTTTTGACGTTGGTTGTTTTTATTCTTGTTTTATTTATTTCATAGGTTAAAACGCAACTTAATATTAATTTTGAAAAAAACATTACGTCAGTAAATTTTGTATTGATTTTCGGAATGTTCAGTAATAATAATAATAATAATCTTTATTTATCCAAAACACATACAGAGTTTAAAATACACCTTAATATTTGGTTTAGAAATACGTATACATTTATAGTTTATGTTGCAAATTCTGTACAAGAATAATACTCTAGTATTTTATTCGGTCGTTTCTTTTTGCTGACAATAAAGCTAAACGTTGAACGCCGCTTTGTCAAACCTATCTCCACCACAATCCGGCTGAACGTGAAGACACCGCGGACAATATGGTGTGTTATACGAAATGGCTACGACATATCTAGTGAAATTATTATATTTTTATTATCTTATTAATAATTTTGATGACCAAATTATTATTTTGATAATTATGAACCCTGGTTTTCTCCGCAGTCTTTGTCACAAGACGCGTGTAGGTCGTGGCCAAGGCATTATAACCACAGAGCAGGAAATTCAGTAGGATAACGTTAACAAACCATTCGAAGTTTGGGCCGTAAATTATTATTTATGGGCGTAATATGTTATCCGATAGGATAGTTTGAACGTGGAAGGCTTGTATATAACTATGGATATGCGGAAATTGCAGCTTCACCTGCGTAGGGGTGGGAAATCGTCTCACGGGAACATATTCCCGGGATTATATAATATATAATAGTTTAAAAAAAAACACGCGTTTTCGTATTTTTTCTGCAAACCTTCATTTGAAACTCATAGTTACAGCGCGGAGTCTGGATTTGTGCCCGGTTGATGGTATTATGTGTAATTTAAACAAAACTGGTTGAAAGCAGTACAAGTTTTAATGATATAACTATATTTGTCCCCCGTATTATTCAATACATCCATCAGCACAATTTTTTGAGTGCGGAACATTGAGTCCTGCCGTAAAACGTGATTTTTCACCCCTAAAACAACAAAAGTCTTTTCCCAGCAATAATATTTTTTTTTAGAGTTACTTAATTTGATGTACATAAAGCTTGGTTGTCGGCTTCGTGAAAGTTCCGTTTACACCTTGTATTTATTTAATCCTCGGGGATTACAGGCGTGATGTTATGTTAGGATAGACAATGGTTCCAATGATTTGAGTTTTCCCGGGAACAATATGTAGCGTCTTCATTAATTAAGTGTTAATATTATAGGTATTATTTTAGTAAAATTAGTGTGTAAGTATTTTAAGTTAACTGTTAAGTACCGCTAGCTTTAGGTTCTCGCGGCAAGCCTTCAGATGTTTTATTTGCAGGGTTTGTGCAAGGGTAACAATAGTTAATGGTAGGGCCTTGCCCAATTTACTTATTGTTTATATCAGCTCTAAGAATTTAGAGTAATCGCCTCTGATATTTTTGTTGAGATGTGATGTGTGATGAGAGTCTGACAACCAGTCTTATTAAGGGGTAACGTATTTCCTAATACGTTACCCCTTGGTAAGACTGGTTGTCAGACTTTCGAGCTTCTGACCATTCGTAACGACTGTCAAAGCCCGCTTGCACAGATAAGTTGGTTGAAGCAAACCAACACACATCTACATGTTTTTCCATCTCGGTTATCAATTTGTCTAGATATGCAGAACCCTCGTTTAGCATTTGCACTTGGTACTAGATTTATGGTCTACATTCCTTTGGTAGCTCTTTGACACCAACAATGTACAGGGTATTATTTTTTCGAATTTTAGTCGGTTGGATTCCCGAGTGTGGCAAGAGAATTTTCGAAAAACTTTGAATACAGTTTAATTTGTTTTTTTTTTTTTTAATAAAGGAATGTTTCCTTTGAGTCAAATTTGCTATCTCCAGTATTTAGAGTATTTTCCTTCCAGGTTCGGTTAAAAATTCCAACGTGTAAACCCAACCAATATATAAAAGGCGCAGCCAGGCCTCCGTCACTCCATGTACTTGCGCGCTATAAGTGCCTACCGCCCAGCCGAGCGGTCTCGGTCCGCCGCACGGTGGATCGAAAATCGGCTGTAGAAGACATAGGATCTCGATGTCTTAAATGTTATTTTTTTTGCTGGAAATGACTTCTGCCGATCATTACTGTTCTATAAAATGTCATATGAAGTAATTGTGTGCACAAATGGAAGAGTTATAATTTTTATAAGAAAAGAATATATGGATCTGACATGAAAAATGAGGATATCTCTGGAATCGCAAGGTTCGCCGTTATATCCTTGCACACTGTTATAGTACTATTTATTTGTGAATTTTTGACATACTTAATATCGCGGCATCACTTGCGATTTTTTTTTTTTAAATCGTCAAAATTAAAAAATTAAAAATGTTTATGATATGTACATTTTAATGCTTAAATATGGCTATACCAAGTGTAACTTACAAAATTTTTTATGCTTAGAGAAATCACAAAGTCGTATTACCTACTTATGAAATGACATGGTAATTATGAATTACATAATAATGTAATCTTGTCTAATGCCTCAAGTCCACATTAGCTAATGATTAATAACTTAATACCTATATACCTGTTAAAAGGATAAGTACCATAATGAGAGTAATTAGATAAACGTGATCATTAGTCAATAACAATAAATGGTAAGCTATTGTATGATTAAAAATAAAAAAAAATATTAAAAAAAAAATTAACTTAACCTAACCTAACATAAACAATAAAAGTTAACTTATTTTATACTTCGTCACCATCAGAATCCACTTCAGAATCAGGCTCTACAATAGATATAACTTCTAAGAACTCTGTCGGGGCTTCCTGATCCTGAAGTTTCAGTAGTTCTACTGTTTCCTTAAAGTATGTCTGCCTCTTGTGGGCATCTAATTTTGGTCTTGTGGAAGAAATTAGAGGATCAGAAGAGACGATAAGCATATTGAGGATATCCTCGTTTGATGCTTGTCTACTCTTTTTCCTCGAATGGTGTTCTCTGAACCTCCTAAAGTCTTTGTTTCGGGCCTCTGAGGCTTCTTCCGAAAGACTTACAATTGGTACAATAGCATTTTCTGCAATTATGTCCCCTCCGTGAATCAACAATTTGTGGACGGTTGGTGACATGTAGTACCAATCATACAGTTCCACGTATATTTCAGCGGTTGTTCTAGCGTATTCTTTAAATTTCGGCACGTCTACAATCTCTCCAGATGTGATAGCTTGCAGAATCACAGCAAATCTGCGTATTAGGTCTTCATCTAATCCAGTGATCGCTGCAGTTTTATCAAGAAATTCAAAAAACCGCCTTGCTGTGTTCCCGTCGTTAGTTGTGCCTGATCCTTGCTTAACGACGTCAATCAAAAGGTTGAGATCATCTTTGAATCGATCTTGAATGAGTTTTTTTCGTGAATGCAATAACTCTTGATGACCTTCTCCTCTTGCAGACCACTTTTTGAAGTCGAGACGATACGCTATGTGTAGAAGACATTCCATCACATTAATGCGGGCATGAAGTGATGATAATCCGAACTCATACACACCAGAAGAAATGGTTTTTGACGCAATGACATCTAACTTATTCATTTCTGTAGGCTTAGCCAAACACAGGTAGCAGGCCGCATTTGACATAACTTCAGACAGATATGTACAAATTTTGCCGTCAATCATCGTCATCATTAATTTGTGACTAATTTCATGTCCTTGACATTTTGATGGAACGAGAGCTTCAATTTCGTTATCCATTGCAGTTTTTTCATTTATGACAACGTCTTTGGTTTCTTTCACAAAACTAAACTGGACTGGACGGCAATACATAGGTGAGCAGGGTTTTGGATTCACCCATACGGTATCACCGTCAGCTGTCAACTTTAATGGAACCAAAGAGGTCATAAATATGCTGGAATCATCTTGACCACTCTCTATGTTTTGCTTATATCTACTTTGGTTAGATGCACCGTCAAATCCCCACTTTGATATTAATATCAATTGTTTATCTTGTATCGCATCAGGACTACGAATAGTTTCAAAAATTCTGTTCACTGTTAAATCTAGTAACGCTTGTAGTGCAATCTTAGCAGATGAATCCGTTACAGTCACAAATGTCTTCGGAGGGTAGCACTGTAGCTTAGCTTTTTGCACTTTATAGTAAGACGGATATATCTCCTTTGAACCTTCTCGAATAGTCGTTTCCCTTAATGTGATATATTGCCATTTCGATAGTTTTAATGAAAGTAGCAAACCCAGTGCTTTTTCTGGTGAAAATATTGTTGAAGGAGCTGGTTTGTTCAACATTTCCTTGATTTTTGCTGCTGCTTCTGGATTTTGGAGCATATGTTCAATAACAGATGCAATATCCTCACGACCATCTCCTTTCAAAAGTGCTGCAGCTGAATAAGCTACTTCATTAGGGTCATCGCCTATATATTCATCAGATCGTCTCTTCTTCTGCTTGTTACTTAGATCTTCAAACGGCTTTCGAGATCTTTTTGTCATCGTTGAAGTTGATTTCATTGTTGAAGTTGATGGTACAGGTTCAGGTATAGGTTCAGTAGAAATATTTTCACTTGTTGATTCTTGAATGAGCAAATTGGTTTGCACGCAGTTTGGCCAGTCAATATTTGCCTCAAGCCAATTACTGTAATCACGTCTAAAAACTTCACTTTTCCTGTGGGATCGTAACCATCTCTTTTGAACTGCCCGTGTAAATCTTCGACAAAATTCTTTCACGGTAACACTGTCTTCATCTGAAAGGCTAGAGCCCAGTCGAATAACAAGTGTGTTGAACAATATTTCGTGATCGAAAGACGAAACATCCTGATTGCTCAGAATAACAAACAAATCCAAATTTGTAATAATGCTTTCCATTATTCACGATCACTGAGTAAAAAGACACGGTAGGATAGGTGTTAGTATTAGAAATGCTCTAAATGAACTGAAGTTGTGAATCCAATGTTTGACTATTTATTGTTATTGACTAATGATGGTATCACATTTATCTAATTACTTTCATTAAGTTAATCCTGCACTAATTGCTAAATTAGCGAGTACCCCAAATTATTTTGGTACGTATCCTTTTAACAGGTATATAGGTATTAAGTTTTATTAATCATTAGCTAATGTGGACTTGAGGCATTAGACAAGATTACATTATTATGTAATTCATAATTACCATGTCATTTCAAATAAGTAGGTAATACGACTTTGTGATTTGAATGTTTTGGTCTAAGCATAAAAAATATTGTAAGTTACACTTGGTATAGCCATATTTAAGCATTAAAATGTATCTATCATAAACATTTTTTATTTTTAACGATTTTTAAAAACAAAACCGCAAGTGATAACGCCATATTAAGTATGTCAAAAATTCACAAATAAATAGTACTATAACAGTGTGCAAGGATATAACGGCGAACCTTGCGATTCCAGAGATATCCTCATTTTTCATGTCGGCTCCATACATTTTTTTCTTATAAAAATTATAACTCTTCCATTTGTGCACACAATTACTTCATATGACATTTTATAGAACAGTAATGATCGGCAGAAGTCATTTCCAGCAAAAAAAATAACATTTAAGACATCGAGATCCTATGTCTTCTACAGCCGATTTTCGATCCACCGTGCGCCGGCGGATCAAATTCAGTGCGGTTTTCGCAAGCGAAGCGCGCGCACGCCGTTCAATTTTAATAGTGCTGTTCGTTCGTACGCGTATTACGATGCATATAAAACAAAACAAAGTTACAAATATAATAAAACAAACTTTAAAAAAGAGAACCGACTGCAAAACACTAAACCGTAAGAAAGAAATTATTTCTTTGATATCAGTGCTTTTTCGATTCGTAATTACCAGCTGTTAGCACAAACATAAAAAAAAAAATAACAAATTATTTCTTACGGCTTAGTGCTCTAGTTGAAGTCGGTTCTCTTTTTTTTAAGGCTTTTTTTTTCATTTCTAGTGAACATCTCCGAAGATCATCATCAAACTAAGAAGTATTATACTTATTTTAAAACATTCTCCTAAATTTAACAAATCCTTTTCTGAAAACCGCATCGATATCGGTTTAGCCAAACGCGAGATTATCGCGCACAAACATACATACCTACAAACCATACAAGTCAAACTTCTCAGTTTGGCCTGTATGTCTGATCACCTCCTTTTTTTTAAGTTGGTTAAATATTTTATAAATGATAAAAATTTTAACTGCCACATAAAAGTCAGAACATATTCACAGTTCTCAATAACATAGATAAAAAGTTATGTTAATTTAATTTTATCGAAGAGCAAGCAATCACTGCTGTACGCTTGAGCATTTAGGCGCATTTTAGCATACAGTGGTTGTTGACGCGAGGGAGTAGGCAATTATCGTAATAGGTATTGGAAATTTTCTACTGAGTGAAGTATCTGTTACGTAGTAACTATTCAGTAATCTGTGGCGCAGCTTAAAGGCGACCACTTAACGTAAAACCACATTGTTAGTAGTTTCCCAATCGATTTCTCATGAATTAAAAAGTAACGGAAGTTAACTAAGTCTGGTGTTACTAATAGCCTTAGTAAAAACGATTAGTAATGGTTAGATTTAAATGTTCAGTGATTTGTTTTCAGAGTCATCCAATTATTCCATAAGTTTGTCTTTTTTGGGAATAATTGGTGGTTCGTGGTGGGATTTGAACTTCCAATCTCCGATTAATAGTCCATTTACAATTTATATTGATCTTTAGAAAGTATTTTTTTTTAATTCTTCATTTATATCAGATTTTTAATCGTGATAACGTGTTAGGCAATTTCTACTACAAAAAATAGGAGTCTATAATTCCATCCTTGTTTTGTTAGACCCTCATCTGCCGAGTATTTTCCTAACTATCTTGGGGTCGGCTTCCAGTCTAAACGGATGCAGCTGAAATTTACATGGAGCTCTGACCTTCACAACCCAATTACTGGGCAATCCGACACCCCTCTCGAAAATAAGACTGATTGTCAGACTTTCAGGATTCGGACTGTGTTACGACTGTCAAGGATCTACCTATGACACCTAGGAGCAACAGCAAGTACCTTTAAAATACCATAAGAGCCTTTTCACACTAGCGGATTGCGAGCGGATTCAAAGCGGAGCGGGCGCGCAGCGAATTCGTTGCTGATGCGCAACAAATTCACCGCGAATAGCAGCGTAAAAGTGCACTTTTTCACAAACTTAATTTTCAACGCTAGGCTTTGCAGCCTAACGTTGAAAATTGAGTTTAAAAACGTTAATTTCCCCACTTCATTTTGCCCTACCTACTCTGTAACATCCGCCTTCCTCTATCGACTAAAAGCTTTCATTTTGAACATGGCACACTGATTTATTCCTACGTGTGTCTATGTGACAGATGGCCTGAATAAATGGGTCGCTTTTTTGTTCATAGGGTGCTAGCTTACGCCCGTGGCTTCGCTCGCGTGGATTTGGATTACTTGTTGGACTACCGATATAAAAAGTATCCTATGTGTTAATCCACGTTATAAACTATCTGTGTGATAAATTTCATTTAAATCCGATCAGTAGTTTTTGCGTGAAAGACTACCAAACAATCACAAATCCAGACATCCAAACTTTCGCTGAAACTTTCGCTTTTATAATATTATTAAGATTGACTGTGAGTGTAAATTGCAGAAGCATAGGGTTAAGTACGAATGGATAAAATTACATCACGCCTGTAATCTTCGAAAGGTAAGGCAGATCATACCCACATTTCGCCAGTTGTCCGTTGCACTGAGTGAAATGACGAGCAATAGAGAATGTCATGCTTACTCAAATGTCTCGCTGATGGTGGCGGATGTGTCGGGTCATTTAATTCCCTTTAATATGGTTGAGTTGAATGGCGCCGATGCGCGCGTCATGTTCGTGAGCGGGCGCTGTGAGTTGGGACTGGTCATCTCTTGGCTGCCATGGTTCATTTTAATTCGTTTGTTGTTAAATTGTTGTCTTTTTCTACTCTGGACGCTCTTAATGTGCACGTCTTTTTACATCGTTCTCACATATATTATTATGTATAATTTCAAAATTAATGATGTAACCAAGATTTTGTAACAATATTTTGATTCAAAAGAGTGTCCATGGGGTTTCTTGCCCGTTCTTCTCCATAGAGATCTACGCTAGGGAATGGGCAACTACAGTACTTTCTCAAGTTATTATGCCTTGTGACTGGGACTGTAGCTTTGTTTTTCATTTGTAATTTTGACATTCAAAAGTGCCGTAATGGTCTAATTGAAATAAATTGAGTTTGAGTTTGATACAGGATGTAAACAGACTCTTCATGAAGCCGTCAACCAAGCATTCTGTACTATGACCGACTAAATTTGTTTTTTACTTTTTTTTTTTGGGGTGAAAAATCACATTTTAGGGTAAAACTCAATGAAACGCATTCAACACATTGTGCGAATGGATGCATTGAGTAGCAAACGGGTCAAGGAGGTATTTAAAGTAAAGTTATAGCATTAAAAACTTGTATTAAAAAAAAAACCCTTGTGAAAAAGTTGGAACTTTGACCCCCATTTTCTCCGTAACTAGAAGGTTCCCAGGTATGGTCTACAACCAAAAAACGGCTTTGTTAAGTCTATTTACACCCTTTAGAAGAAGAAGACATACAAGAAGACCGTAAATAAATTGAATAAAGGCAGAAGAAAATATAACAGCTCACAACTTAGGACCCATTAATGTTAATATTAATCCGTGGTGCAGGCAACTGGGTCTATCCCAGTTGTAAACGTCCCTTTGTGCCTATTGGCCATGTTTTGTTCTGTCTCCTGCTGATATGGAGGGAAGTGGAAATTACGGTTTTTTCCTACTCCTCCGCTATACTTTTCTGATTAATTTCGTTGCGGGATCCAAGACAGTTAAATTCATTCTCTGGGACTTCGTCGAGCTTCATCTTTCGGTTGCCGCTGTTGATTTTGGAGTTACAGTGGTTTGGGAATAGTGTGGCGGGCTTGTCCCAAATATAAAGAGCAGAAGAATGAAGACAAGATTTATATTATTTATTTAAAGGTTAACAAGCGCTTGTCCTGGTCGGCCCTGGTCACCATCATTACATATTTTCGTATGTTTCGATTCAGAATAGTCAGTTACGAATCACAAATTTTAGTCGCTCCATGTAAAATACTGGTATTCAGCTGCATCCGGTTACACTAGAAGCCGAACCCAACATAGTTGGATTTTCCCAACCAAACTATTTACATTTCACTGCACAGTATGCTGAAAATGTAAATAGAGAGTTACTAAAAACTACTAACATAGCAACAAGGCAGCCTTTGATTAACTCGGTTCAAATAACAACACAAATTCTGCAAAGTTCACATTTTTAACGTGTATAAAAAAATACATTTCGCTACATTCATTGTATCTGCTCGTTGGTTTAGGGGTCGAGTACTATGTCCACGGTTCGATTTTCCAGGTTGGGCAAAGTGCGCCTCATAGAGATGTCAGCAGAAAGGAAGGGGTCCGCAAGGGCCGATGCATGCCGGGGCTGCGGGACTGTTCGAAAAATATACCGTGGCCCCGGAACACAAAGGGCGAAGAAGGAACATGGATGGGTTTAAGTCAGTAAAAGTCTGACACTCCGCCCAGAGCGGGAGGAGTCATTTCCAATCCGAAAACACAAAAAAAAGTTGTGCAAAGTGTTAAAGCGTTTGTCCATTTCCAGGAATTTCCTCAAGCAGCTTGAAATCTTGATCTGTGCTTGTTGACGGCGATAGAGTCGCTTCTAAAAATGTCCTCAAGCAGCTTAAAATGTTTATATGTGCTCGGTTAATGGCAATAGGGTCGCCCCTATTAAATGGTACTTAAACATAACTGGCGAAATGGGGGTGTACTAGTCCGTACACCTCTGTCTAATAGATAATATACAGACACATATATACATACAAATCCTACTAATAATATAAATGAGAAAATTTGAGACGATGTTTGTTACTCTTTCACGCAAAAACTACTGACCGAATTTGGATGGAATTTGGCACACACACCTGGATTAAAACATAGGATACTTTTTATCCCTGCAGTACGATCCCGTGGGACATTACCGAACTCCGTACGGGCGAAGCCGCGTATAGAAGCTAGTCTACGCTAAACAAACTTTTTTCAATATTTTACTACTTTTGAACTCTGCACAATACAAATACCAAACTATCAACTCCATGTGTAACCCGCCCGGATAAAATCCTTTATTACACAAATATTGTATCGTTGACATTGTGACGTGCATTGACGGATGACATGCTAGTTTCATTGACTTTTAGCAAACAAATAGAGTAATGGATATCCAAATGTAGAAAGAAACTTCTTTTTACGTGCGTCATGTTCGTGAACGGGCGCTGTCAGTTGTGACTGGTCATCTCTTAGTTGCCATGGCTTATTTTCTTTTTTGATGACTTTTTTTTGTTTTGTTTTTACTGTGGACACTTTTAACGTGCACTTCTTGCTACATTGTTCTCACATAATATGCCATCTCAACATGAATGATGTAACCAAGATTTTGTAACAATATTTTGATTTAAAAGAGTGTCCATGGAGTTTCTTGCCCGTTCTTCTCCATAGAGAACTACGCTAGGGAATGGGCAACTACAGTACTTTCACAGTTTTTATGTCTTGTGGCTGGGACTGTAGCTACATTTAATTTTCATCTTTGTTTCGACAATTCAAAAGTGCCACTAAATGGCCTACTTGAAATAAATGCTTTGATTTTGATTTTTGTGCTTTCCGAGGCACCGAGGAAACTCGGTATGTAATGGGTGATCACCCATTCACGGCTCAACCTAGGCAAGCAAGGCTTAACGTAAAGATCGACCCTAATGGCTGTTATTATTTACCCCGAGCCCTGCTATTTGTTATTTCTTAACAATCAATTTTACTCAATCACATAATCTACTCTGTAGTAATTCTGTTTACCAAACTAAATTAAAGTATTGTCTTGTATTTCTAACACAGAAAACAAAAACGAGACAGAAGTAAATAAAACTTATTCAAACATCACAAATACCAACTCAAATTCGTTCTAGTTTTCATTTGTAAAAAATGCGGTTTTTACCCCGAAAATTTATGAACGAATTAAACAAAGTTAATGGAAGCTTGGTTTTCTCTAACAATTACAATTTCAGTTTTATCTGAATACCTAAAAGCTACATTGTTTGCAAAACCAGCCATAATTTCAGTCTAACTGAAAACTAGACCATTTTGTTACTGCCATAACAATATGCGACCAGAATAGATTTAAAACACGTTGTGTCCGACTTAGTGAGCAGACTAGACTAAAGAACCTTGCGCACTATGCGTACGACTACGACTGGTCGTCGTAGTCGTAGTCTTGGTCGCAGAAGTACTGACTAACGGCCATTTTCAATAATTTACTAGCTGGTTTCGGTAGGTTGCTATCTCTGTCTGTTTCACATTTTGCTTACTGGACGGTTAGAAACAAAACGTCACAGAAAAGCTTTCTTTGATTATTCTATGAATCAACTGACAGGTAGGTGGCGCGGATAGGATATTATTTGTTTATAGAAACACCGATAGCTAGGGAAGAAGACACAATAACCAACAGTTACACGTAAGTAAGTTACAGAAAACGGGCGTAAGACGTGGACATTCTTAAAAAAGAAAAGAAAAAATATATTTCAAGTTGTAAACGGACTCTTCACGAAGCCATCAACCAAGTATTCTGTAATTAAGTAACTCTACGTAAAAAATATTGCTGGGAAACGACTTTTTTTTTGTGGGGTGAAAAAACGATTTCAATGTTACGCACTCAAAACATTGTGCTGATGGATACATTGAACAGTACGGGGGTCATGGAGCTATTTAAAGTAAAGTTAAAACATTAAAAACTTGTATTAAAAAAAAAAAGACTTGTGAAAAAGTTGGAACTCTGACCCCAAACATCTCCGTAACCTTCTGGTTCTAGTATGGTCTCGAACAATAAAACATCGCAATGACGGGGAGGAATTACACCCATTATAGTAGCAGCGACTTTAAACATGACGTTGTGTGTTCGATTCCCAGATTAGTAGAAGTACTGGGATTTTCCATTAGGAGTTTGTAAGTAACAGATGTGGGTGAAATTACTGTAATAAATCAAAATCAAAATCAAAGCATTTATTTCAAGTAAGCCAGTTACAGGCACTTTTGAATTGTCGAAACAAAGATGAAAATTAAATGTAGCTACAGTCCCAGTCACAAGACATAAAAACTGTGAAAGTACTGTAGTTGCCCATTCCCTAGCGTAGATCTCTATGGAGAAGAACGGGCAAGAAACTCCATGGACACTCTTTTAAATCAGAATATTGTTACAAAATCTTGGTTACATCATTCATGTTGAGATGGTATATTATGTGAGAACAATGTAGCAAGATGTGCACGTTAAAAGTGTCCACAGTAAAAATAAAACAAAAAAAAAAGTCATCAAAAAAGAAAATAAGCCATGGCAACTAAGAGATGACCAGTCACAACTGACAGCGCCCGTTCACGAACATGACGCACGTAAAAAGAAGTTTCTTTCTACATTTGGATATCCATTACTCTATTTGTTTTGTGTTCGCCAGTTTCCAGTGAATGATAAGCTTTCTAGTACATAGTACTCACACAATATGGGCTATGCATTTATATAATACTAAGGAGATTTAATCTATACAATGCAAAGATAGTTGTACAATCCTCAGCAGCTCCAACAATACATTTTAATGCTATCAATTTATGCGCCCCTGTCCTTGTGGAGCAGGACCAGCATTGAGCCAAGCATTTTTATCAGCGATATAATCGCTCAACTTGTAATATGCTTGCTTACATAGTGTGCGTTTAATGCATGTTTTAAATTTCGTCTCATTCAGTTCAAGAATACTTTGTGGAATTTTATTATAGCATCTCAAACAGTACCCCATGAAAGATGAGTCTACTTTAGCGAGTCGGAAACCTGGCTGAACTAGTTGGTCCCTATTTCTAGTACTGTAATAACATATAAGCCTATCCAGTATCCATTCGAGGATTACATGCGTGATGTTATAACAAATGCGAAAGTAACTTTGTAGAAGCAGCCACAGAGTCAGAGATTTGTGCCCGATCGATGGCAATAGGCGCCCCCTACAAACTTTAAACATAACTGGCGAAACCTAACCGTTTCCGTAACCTAAAGTTTTCATTTTCTGTTATTATAAGAAAGTGCATAGACACTTTTGTCCAACTTCGTCTAAAATGTTTTTCTTGGTGATATTTGAAAGAATACAAGGTTTTTGAGCTGCCTCGTTGGTCAAGAGTGGTTGCAAGCGCGACAACTGAGCAATAGGTACTGGTTTCGATTCCCAGGTCGTGCAAAGTGTTATTGGGATTTTCCACCAGGAATTTTTCAGTGTAGCAGCGGAGTCTGGATTTGTGCCCGGTTGATGGCAATAGGCTCGCCCCCTGTTACATGGGACTTAAACATAACTGGCGAAACCTAACCGTTCTAGGTTTCTACTCCTCCGCTATACTTTTCTGATTAATTTCGTTGCGGGATCCAAGACGGTTAAATTGTTTCTCTGGGACTTCGTTGAGCTTCATTGTCTCGGCGCTTTTCTGGTGGTCGCCACTGTTGATTCTGACTTTCAGAAGCTGCAGTGGTTTGGGAATAGTGCGACAGGCTTGTAATCCTACTTACGTTGGGTGCCAGAGCTCATCGTAAACACTCTTTTGCTTAGTTGTAACGCTGCATAGTGCTTAGATAAGTGTTTCTTGTCCAATTATTGAAGATAATATTTTTTTTTTCTTTTTTGGGGATAACAGGCGTGATCTTCTTGTTTATCGTGTGGTTAGTGACTAAACTGGTGTCAGAGTTTTTGTGCCACCCAAGGGCCTCTGACTTGGCTCTAGATGCCGTTGAGAAATATCTCTCAAACATGCTGGTTTCCTCACGATGTTTTCCTTCACCGAAGCAAGTGATAATTTATACACTACGCACAAGAATCCGAAAAGGGCTTTTTTTTTCGTATATGTAATCATTAAATGACTCCTCCCGCTCTGGGCGGAGCAGGAGGAAGTGTCTGACTTTTACTGACTAAAACCCATCCATGTTCCTTCATCGCCCTTTGTGTTCCGGGGCCACGGTATCTCTTCCGAACAGTCCCGCAGCCCCGTCAGGCATCGGCCCATGCGGACCTCTTCCTTTTGCTTTTGCCATAGGAACTAGTTCGAACTTGAGACCTATGACTTGGCAGTCCGACTATCACACCACTGGGCTATCACTGCTTTAAGATAAGTTATTTTGTGTTCAAGCTTATGAACGCACCTTTCACCACGTCGTCTTCATCAACCAATGACCGCCTATCACGTCATGAAAAGCCAATCGCGTTGCTTTTTGTAACCAATCCCAATGCTCCATGTATACGTTTAGCTTTAAGATTTAACTACCATTTTTGTACTACTTCACTTTACGCTTTGTTCAAGAATAGATCAATTTGATATCTCCGCATTTTTATTCAAATAAAGAAGAAGTCACACTGATTCCTATCATAGCTAGAAATAGCACACATGTTGCTTTGATAAGATACTGCGACAGATGGTAGTCGTTGCCTCGTGAACAAGCTCCCTTAATTATCGACCTCGTCTAAATTTATACACAACGGACCCATTGTTATTATAACTTCGCGATTGAAACGTAATATTATCTGCTGGCTTGTTTTAATAATCATGTTTTGCTATAACAATAAAAACAGGTAACCTTCTAGTTGGCAGACAGGTCGTCAGTTTGTTTTTACTACCCGATTTTGCTTCGCTCGCCGTAAAGTTTTCATTTTCTGTTATTATAAGAAAGTGTTTAGACACTTTTGTCTAACTTCGTCTAAAATGTTTTTCTTGGTGATATTTGAAAGAATACAAGGTTTTTGAGCTGCCTCGATGGTCAAGAGTGGTTGCAAGCGCGACAACTGAGCATTAGGTACTGGTTTCGATTCCCAGGTCGTGCAAAGTGTTATTGGGATTTTCCACCAGGAATTCTTCAGTGTAGCAGCGGAGTCTGGATTTGTGCCCGGTTGATGGCAATAGGCTCGCCCCCTATTACATGGGACTTCAAACATAACTGGCGAAATATGGGTGTACTATTAATTAGGTACACCTCTGCCTAAAACTTCGGGGATTATAGGCGTGATGTTATGTTATGTTGACAAGGTTTTCGATTAAACATGCTAATATTATAAAAAGTTTTTTTTTTTTGTAAGAAGTACACACGGCAACAAAATCAAAAAGTCAAAGCATTTATTTCAAGTAGGCCAGTTAGTTAGAGCAGCGGTGGCCCAGTGGTGGCGGCCCCGACTTACGAACAGTAAGTCGTGGGTTCGAACCCAGACAGGCGCATTACTTTGTGTAATTTATTTCATCACCACTGCTCTCAAAAACAGTGAAGGAAAACATCGTGAGAAAACCAGCATGTCCTAGAATCAAAAAATTCGAAGACATGTGACATCTACCAATCCGCACTGGGCCCGCGTGGTAGATTATAGCCCATTCCCTCTCATAGAGAGGTGGCCTGTGTCCCAGCAGTGGGAACATTAATAGGCTGATGATGAGGCCAGTTACAGCCACTTTTGAATTGTAAGAACAAAGACGAAAATTAAATGTAGCCACAGTTCCTGTCACAAGACATAAAAACTGTGAAAGTACTGTAGTTGCTCAACCAATTAAGCTATACAAATCCAGTATAACCTGACCTCACTTATGTATTGAACTATGCTTAGCTTAGTCGTCATGCAATCTTTCGCTTATACAACGCTACACTATTGTCGAGTGCTATATGTTTTATGTTAAAACAAAAAACTTCACGCCAGCGAAGTCTTAGTTTTTGTATAAAAAGAACAGGCGAAGACGTCCATTTTAATTTAGAAAGATTTGAACTAAAAATTGCATCAGCAGAAAATAAATAAAACCCCGTTAAGGCGATTACATGAGCAAAATAAGCAACTGTATTTGTGTTGGTTCAAACTTCGTTTGAAATACTGTTAGAATAAAGTTCTAATCAGCTTGCACGACAAAGTGGTTGTTACGTCAGTCACTGCGGCCGTATAGTGCGAAATGAGTGGTTTTTTGCGATTTACAAAAAATCCATTGATTGGACTAAAAAAGTAAAACACTATGATACTAGTATTTTGCTTGTAGAATTATTTGCCAAAAAATCAGAATGATCGCATATATTTTAGTATGGTTTTTACTCTTTAAAAGAAATTTTTAGAGCTAAGTTCGTGATTTTTTTCTATCGTTTAAAATTTGTTGTACTATGTTTTCAAAACACTATCGTACTAGCATATATCCTGAAGAATATCATATATTTTTCTGGTTTTGTTTATTGCAGTGAATCATATGCTTTTTTGCATTATAAAACTCGCGTTTAGCTCATGTAATCGCCTTAAACAAATACCTAGAAGCTTTTAAATACCTGCACATTTTCTCAGCATAAAATACTACTTACAAGATTACTGTGATCAAATTTATTGCATCAGACACAACAGGAATAGGTACCAAAAAACATGATTTACTTTTTATAGCTCTAATGTAAAAGAAAATTGAAGAAAGAAAGAAAATACTTTTATCGGTCGTAGAAAGCGCAATCTTAGCGCTCTCGACCGACAAAAGTTTATTGAGCTAATTTGAAATGCGAACGACTTGTTCCGGCTGTCTTATTTATTTATTCATTCATCAAACAATTTACATTGTGTCCGAATATTACAAAATAATTACATTTCAATCATAACAAAATCAAATGCAAAGCAAATAAAAAAAAAATCACTATGTCAGCAATCAGAAACCATAGAAAACATAAAAAATCAAACCATATAAAGCACAAATACAACAGTCCATTCCATTTTACGTAAAAATGTCAATTGTCTTTCTGTTTATATGTCCAACCATAAAAAGCTCAAATACATCATGTCCATTCCATGTTAAGTAAATTAACAAGAATTAAGTGTAAATTAAATGCCTGTTAGATGTTAATTAAATGTCAACTAAATTTAATTAAATGAAAATTAAATGTCAAATAGATTATATTAAATGTCAATTAAATTACCACAAACAACCACAAACGCTCAAGAACAACCATGTCTATTCCATGTTGCTTAAATTAAAATAGAATTAAATGTAAATTAAAAGTCAATTAAATTCCAATTAAATGTCAATCAAATGTAATTTAAAAGTCATCAAAATGTCAAACACTCGGACTCAAATGTCATTCGTCTATCTGTAACAGTCGTTACGGATAGTCTGACAACCAGTCTAACTATAGGGGTTTAATGTCAACCATTAAGTCAACCATCAAGAGGGCGGATTTCAGATAGATAGTCGCTTCATGTAAAAGAGCGCAAAGGAGTTTTCTATATGATTATAATCAAAATACTGGTATTCAGTTGCATCTGGTTATACTGGAAGTTGACACTGTCATGGTTGGGAAAAGGCAAGTAACTTCAACTCGATTATATTAATAAAGAGGTAAAATAGGTAAGTTTGGATCTTTGGAACCACTGTTTCGATTACGAAAATTCTTTCGCTAATGGTCAGCGAAATTATCCCGAGTGTTTGCCTTATTTGGCGAAATGTTGGTGTACTATTGGGCTTCTGCCTAATCCTCTGGAGATTACACGCATGAAGTTATGTTTTATGTTATGTCAAATAAAAAAATCTGGAATTTCGTGGAGCAATTTCCCACCATAAAGCTAAAAACTCATATTGTAAATGCGAAAGTAACTCTGTTCCTCTATCCTTTTCACGCAGTTTGAAATGTTAAAGAAAATAAAATTGTCGACAGCGCGATTTTAGCGCTCTCAGCCGTCTAAAGATTATTGAGTCAATTCGAGACGCCAATTTGCTGCAGCCCGAGCTTGAAGCACTGGAATTGTCTAATATTCATGTTACCCTGAATTGTTCACTATTAAAATCATATCTGAACGAAGAATTTAAATATTACAGCGATTACTTTTCTTTAGACAGTCTATTGTAACCTTTGTTTAATTAAGTTCAATTGTTCTAAAAGTCATAAAAATATTTGAAGCTGTTTAGAAGTTGAACTGTGTTATTCGATAAGTCGTAAAAACATTTTAAAATATTTGTCTACAATTCTACAGTTTTGGAAACTAAATTGCCAATGCAATAATAGCTCTGTGCCTCGAAAAGCACGTGAAAGCGTTGGTTTTGGCTGTCATTTGAAGATCTTTTGACAGTCGTTACAGGTAGTCAGTGGCCCGAAAGTCTGACAATCAGTCTAACCAAGAGTCATCGTATTACCCAGTACTAACTGGGTTGTGGAGGTCAGATAGGCAGTCGCTCCATGTAAAATACTGGCATTCACTGCATTCGGTTAGACTGAAAGCCGACCCAACGTAGTTGAAAAAAGTTTCGGGAGTGTGAATGTGGTGCGGTTGCACAAACGATAGGGCATTTTATATCGTGTCCTGCGTGTCCTGTTGTTTGTTGATTACAGGAACTGATGGACGCTACTGAAAGCGCCAAACTAGTAGCTCAGTTCTGGGCCGACACAATTAGATTTCCATCGACACACTAAGAAGAAAAAGACCAATTTTACATTCAGTCAAAAAAGTATCGGGAATGGATGATTTGTTTATGGTTCCAAATTCAAATTTTTGTTTTTTTGTAGTTGTTAGATTGGCACAACTGTTTTCCATTTTGGCGCGTAGTTTGAGTTGCATCTGTTATTTATATTAAATACAGTGCTGGTTTTAGTAATATCATATATAGTGTGTATTGCGAATTTCGTAATGGACAAAAATATCGAACAAAGAGTTTGTCCTAAATTTTGCATCGCCAATGGAATTTCGTGTTCGGAGTCACTGAAAATGTTACAGAAGGCTTACGGTGAATCGACTTTATCAAAAACTCGTGCTTATGAGTGGTTCAAAGCGTTCAAAAGCGGTCGAGATGTGATGGAAGATTTGCCTCGCTCTGGTAGGCCGTCAACGTCTGCAACTGAAGTTAACATCGCAAAAGTGAAGAAAATAGTGACTGAAAATCCCCATTCAACTCTGAGAGAGATAGCCGCCGAACTTTCTGTATCTCACGAGTCGATCCGTACCATTTTAACTAATCATTTGGGTATAAACATGTTGCTGCTCGGCTAGTCCCAAAAGATCTGAATTTTCTCCAAAAACTCAATCGCATGAAAGTCGCTGAGGACATGCTAGAACGAGTCAGTTCGGACCCAACATTCATGAAACGCATTGTTACTGGTGACGAGACGTGGGTTTACGAGTTTGACATGCAAACTAGTCAACAAGCTTCGGAGTGGCGCCTACCAACTGAACGGAAACCGAAAAAACCACGCCAAAGTCGATCAAAAGTCAAAGTCATGTTGACTGTTTTCTTTGACTATCGCGGTGTTGTACACTCTGAATTCTTACCGGAAGGTCTAACGGTAAATAAAGAATATTATTTGAGCGTTATGCGGCGTTTAAGAGAGCAAATTCGACGAAAAAGGCCAGATTTGTGGAAAGAAAATTCTTGGATTTTGCACCACGACAATGCGCCTTCGCACAAGGCTATCATTGTGAACGAATTTTTGACCAAACACTCAACAAATACCATCCAGCAACCACCATATTCACCAGGTATGGCTCCTGCTGACTTTTTTCTTTTTCCTAAACTCAAATTACCACTTCGTGGCACCCGTTTTCAATCGATAGAAGACATAAAGGAGAATTCGCGGCGAGAACTGAACTCAATTCCGGAAGCAGCGTTTAAAAAATGTTTTGATGAATGGATTATTCGTTGGCGCAAGTGTATCGTTTCTAAAGGAGCATACTTTGAAGGTGATAAAATAAATTTGGATGAATAACAGACATTTTGTGTATTATTGATCTTTTCCCGGTACTTTCTTGACAGAGTAGTATGTCGTCATTCTTAAAAGTAAGTAACTCTAACTTGTAAGCTATCTTCTCTTCATGCCCTACTTCCTTTGGATTCCGGAAACACGTCACGTATCGCTTGTATACAGAACGGAAACGTGTGTTAGTCACAAATCGTGAGTTTAACTTGAACAGGCAGTGAAATCTTAGGCCCGTTTTCTATAACTTACTAACGTATAACTAACTGTCAGTTAATATGCCACGTCTCGTAGCTTTCGGTGTTTCTATAAACAAAGTTAGCTTGAAATAACCTACTATCCGCGTCACTTATCTGTCACTTGATTCATAGAAAAATCAAAGAAAGATTTTCTGTGACGTTTTGTTTCTAACCAAAGTTTCTGTAAGCAAAATGTCAAACAGACAGATAGCAACCTAGCGAAACCGAACAGTAAGTTATTGAAAATGGCCGTTAGTGGTGTGACCGTCGGAAGTCAAGTGATAGGTCTCGAATTGGTCTCGTACACCTGTTTTACCGGACTACGGCGCAACCAAAAGGATACGTTATGATTTTAGCAGTCTATGTTTGTATGTATGTTTGTTTGTATTTACGTATGTTCCACCGTAGTGCCTAAACTATTACAAAAAATACAAAAAATACACAAAATATTGATTATTTCTCAAACATAGTGTCATACATAAATTGAGGCAGCCCCAGTAAGTTACAATAGTACTTGTGTCGGGGCTGTCTCGCTCTTCCCATAAGTGGTATCCTAATAATGAAAATGAAGTCTACGAATGAATAAAATTATAAAAAAGGAATAAAATAAAACAAATGATGGTTAATTAATTAATTAATTACTTACTTAAGCAGCTCTCCTTGTGTTTTGTGCGTGCGTGTGTATTTGTGTGCGTGTGTGTGTGTGTGTGTGTATTTGTCTGTGTATGTGTGTGTGTTTGTGCGATATATAATCCAGATAATTATCCAGCATGTTAGCCTACCCTGATCAGAATGTTTTCGGTTTCTTCATATGTTAGAGATCTTAACCAATCACTCATTGTTCTTTTACAATCGTATAACCGCATGGGATATATTTACCCACTTAAGATTCAGTTTATTGTAGATGTAGGTGGATTGTGTAACATATTGACGTCCAGCAAAAGCTGATCGCACCCCTGGAGAGTAGGCCACAATATCTCTGCGCCTTCTGCTCTGAGTATCTGGGTTTCATCCGATTTTGATGAATAAGGTGTCAATCGATTCATTATTATAGTCCGGGTAACATAGGCTACATTTTATTCAGTAGTCAGTTTGTTTATCTTGTTTTCAAACAATCATCATCATATCATTGATGTTAAGTCGTAGGTCTCAAGTTCGAACCCAAGACACGCGACACCTCTGATTCATATGCTTAGTGTACAATTATCACTTGCTTCGGTTAAGAAAAACATCGTGAGGAAACCAGCATGTCTGAGAGATATTTCTCGACGGCATGTAAAGGCAAGTCAGAGACCCATGGGCGGCATAAAAACTCTGGACACCAGGTTAGGCACTAACCACACGATAAAGAATGAAGTTGAACTTTAAATTGCATAAAGAAATAACTTATTTGTTTGGTGAAAACATAATGACATGTTTATTAACATTGCTCGTTTTGGGAATTGATTCAAGGCCTTTTATCCTAGCTAGTTTATCTTTCACATGATAAGGTGTAAAAGTGGCTTAACGAAGCCGAAAGGCACTTGTTCCCCCCGTCATTCTGATTTGTTTTTGTTCTAGACCGTACGAGAACGTTCTTCTTACGGAGATATTGAGTGTGAAAGTTCCAACATTTGTTTTTAATACATGTTTTTAATGTTATAAATTTACTTGAAATACCTCTATTCTATTCATCAGCACAATGTTTTGAGTGCGTTACATTGAGTCCTATCGTAAAACGTGATTTTACACCCCGAAAAAAAAAGTCGTAAGCCAGCAATATTTTTTTGTTAATTGATGTACAGAATGCTTGGTTACTGGTTTCGTTTACAACTTGTATAGTCTATCCATCTTTACTATGGTCTGACCCTTTTCCTAAATACCAACGAGGCGAGTCGAGTGAGATCCAGTTAAATATTCAAACTTGAATGGAAGTGGCCGTCAATCGATACCTAATACCGATAGGTAATCTTTCAGAACGAGACGAATTTCAAGATTTATTCTGGTGAATTGATGTCACGGGAGAAAAATGGTGTTCCATCCGTCTAGCATTGGGCCTAAGTCTTGGGTTTTGGGTGACTTATGTTCGACACTAGCTTTGGCCTGCGGTTTTACCCGCATGATGACATTGATCTCCATTAGTGAAATAGTTGTACATTGATGAATGAAGGTTTCTTAGTTTTGTGTGAATAGGTTATTTCTTTGCGAACGTCTTCATCGCACACTAATATTATGATTTCAACAGCGTGTTTGATTTTCTGTAATTTTTAACGATAACTGACCTGACAACCAGTCTAACTAAATAAATAAAATAAATAAATATCCCTGGACATTCACAGACATCCCATTATACACAGCGCCATCTAGTGCCACACTTACCAACGAAGTGTGTCGTTGTGTCGTGGACACCATAATTGAAATACTACACAGATACTTTTTTGTTTGTAAATACATACTTATTATACATATAAACATCCATGACTCGGAAACAAAAAATGTCTATGCTCATCATACAAACATTTGCCTCTACCAGGATTCGAATTTGGGACCCTTACAACGTAAGGCAGCCTCATTACCGCTGCGCCATTCGGGTCGTCAAACTGTATTGTATTACCCAGGGTTATAGCGGTCAGATAGACAGTCGCTCCATGTAAAATACTGGTATTCATCTGCTTCCGGTTAGACAGGAAGCCGAACCCAACATATAGTTGGGAAATTATCGCTGATCGAAAGTCACTTTGTCTGGGTTCTCTGGTAATCATTTTTGCTTCGACCAGAACTCTACCGTCTCGCAAGCGTTAGTAGTGGGCTCGGAGAGATCCCTCAAGATCTAGGTGAATATTGAGCAATCCAGGAGCTGGGTCATCATCTGTGATCTGTGTCTTACCTGATAAAACAGCTGGTATTCTGTATCGGTCAGCCTGAGAGCCACTTCCTCAGGAAACCGAAGTATACTCTTTAGAGATGACAACTCTTCGTCATTAGTAGTCTCCTCTGGTGCTGAAGAACCTGGAAGAGAAGGTGGTGTTAGATGGTGGTTGGTTGAATTGTTTTCCATGTTCTGATTGCATGAATCTGATTGGTGGCGTCATATCTGACGTTAGGGGTTTGTAATTGGTTGGTCAAATGAGAAAAGAACATTAAATTAGGTAAAAAAAAAATGGCCTATCGAATATCTTGATATCAGATTTCTAAGCGAAATAATGATTAAAAAAATAATTTGATAGGACATTACATCAACCTAGAACATAGCAATTAAAACTAAATTAGTTTTGAGAAATCGGGGAGTTGTTTGTTGATTTAGATTCGTAAGTGCCCAAATCGTTGTTTTTTTGAAGGTCACTCTTTCTGGACCCTTTACTTTAGTCAGTTCCCATACAACAAACGATGATTTTTTTGCCGTTTTGTCTAATGTTGTATAGATAATGGTACGGAACCCTCCGTGCGCGAGTACGACTCGCACTTGGCTGGTTTTTATACATAGGCGTGTGTCTAGAAAGCAATCCAAAGGTCCTCGTAGAAGTTATCACTGAAATGAATGCTTGAACTACTCAAAACTTCTGTATCAGAAACTCGATTCACCCAAAGCCTACACTTTCTCAACCTTTCACCAAACACAAGATCTAAAAAAAGGCGTATCAGTTTACGGAATACAATTTCAAGGTATAAACTTTAGAGGAAACAAGACTCTTGGCCTCTGCCTTTGCTTTGAGTCCGGATCGATCTTTGAAAGTATTTCGGGGTCAAACTTACTCGGGAAAAGGGTCCGGGTGAATTCTGTTACGGTCAAAGGGCCTTTTTGTTTGTGATAGCCGAAAACAGATGGATGTTTTTATATTGTGATGTATTTGATATAGCACTAATGTCTATATTTCTATAACATTGCCGCAACATTTGCCTAGCCTTTTCCCAAACAAGGTAGGGTCGGTTTTCAGTGTAATCGGAAGCAGCTGAATACCAGTATTTAACATGGAGCGCCTGCCTATCTGACCTCCACAACCCAGTTAGTACTGGATAATATGATACCTCTTGGTAAGACTGGTTGTCAGATTTTCGGGCCACTATGACTACCTGTAACGACTGTCAAAGATCTGCAATTGACAGCCAGGACCAACGGCTTAACGTGCTTTCCAAGGCACGGAAGATGGATCAACCTAGGCTAGCGCGGCTTAACCTAAAGATCGACCCGAGCAGTTGGTATTATTTAGCCACGAGCTCCAATAACATTGCCACATAAAACCATAACTTCGGGTAGTTCTTTTTTTACTTCGGCCAATAAAGTGTCCCTATTCATAGAGTTGAAGGCGTTTTTGACATCAGCCTTGAGGATGACGATCAGTAACGTTGGTTAAAACCAAAATAAAATTGGAAATATTTTATTTTACTTAGACAGTTAAAAATCTATCCATAACCAAAATCGGATAATGTTCTTCTATGAGTTTTAACTGTTTTCGGCCGAAAATGCAGTTAATCCCAAAAACTTGATTCGTTTTCGGTTAAAAAAATAAGTTTAATTTAAAGTTTCAGGCAAAAATGCAGCTAACTTTCAAAAAAATTCTTCCGTACCTATGTTCCCAAAAAAGAGCAAATTTTCGGCCAGTCCCTACCGGCTTGTCGAAAAGAAAAAAGTGTTCACGGCCTTCTAATAAATATTCAAGAAAACTGCTGGACCGGAAACTCAAGGATTCGTTTCTCGAGGCTCAAGTTCGGATGCGATAAGTACCTACTAATATTGAGATTTTTTTCATTGAAGGGCAGATGCCTTTTTGCATGCCAAGTAGGAAATGAGCATTTATAAAAGCGAATTGGTTATTTCTGACTATTACATAAGTCTTTCTCAAGATATACACGTTGTAAAGGATAGCCCTCCGCAAACTAACAGGGTGCATTTAGCTTCTTATTTTAAATCATGCAACTCCACATGCAACATTTCTCAAGAAAATTTCGTTTTTTTTTTATCATTTTTAGGGTTTCGTCCCTCAAAAGTTAAAAAGGAACCTTTATAAGATCACTTTCTTGTCCGTCTGTCAGTCTGTTCGTCTGTTCGTCCGTCTGTCACCACCGATTTTCTCAGGAACGGGTGGACCTAGCAAGTTGAAATTTATACCAGATACTGAATAAAAATCATATATATAAAATAAAATAAATAATATGTGTAGAAAAATCAAGGTCCTGGGTCAACACGATAAAAAGATATGGGTAAAGTTAGATTTTCGCGAAAACTTGTAAGTCCCAAAATTTACCTTTATTTTCAACTTTTTTTATTTTTCGGATTTTTCCCTTTACTTTTGCTGTAAGACCTTGCTTTTTGCCAAATTTTGTGATTCTAGGTCAACGGTAAATACCATAATTATAGGTTTTCGACCCAAAACCATATAGGGTACTTCCGGTTGACCTAGAATTGTAAATTTCATCGGATTCCTAGGTCCTCCAATTTTTGTGTCATTTTAACATCATTGGAAAATACTGTGAGGAAAATAAAAAGTTTGGTCTTATTTTGAAAAAAAAAGGAGGGGAACGTGCTTCGAGTCGGCCTTTAACAGCATTTTGTGTAGCATAAATTCGCACGGTGCGATCTAGCGACTACAACAAATGCATAGAAATGTCCTAATCACGCCATGTCCCGCCGTTTGCCGGGCAGGATAGAGAATTTCCCGTGGCCGTTATGTTTGGTAATACTATGAATACTTACTGCCACGAATTATAGTAACTGTCAATTTAAAATGTATAACGAGGAAGAACGCAGCCGCTCTTTTAGAGAGCATTGATTTGGTCATCATCATCAGCCTATTAATGTTCCCACTGCTGGGACACAGGCCTCCTCTCTATGAGAGGGAATGGGCTATAATCCACCACGCAGGCCCAGTGCGGATTGGTAGATGTCACATGTCTTCGAATTTTTGGTTCTAGGACATGCCGGTTTCCTCACGATGTTTTCCTTCACCGTTTTGAGAGCAGGGGTGATGAAATAAATTACACAAAGTAATGCGCCTGTCTGGGTTCGAACCCACCACTGCTCACTGGGCCACCGCTGCTCGCTGGGCCACCGCTGCTTGATTTGGTACAACTACCAAATTAATGCTCTCTAAAATCCCCTAAAATCCTGGATTCGGTTACCAGTTCGGGCAAAGCGTTATTGTGTTTAATAACCATCAGAAATTTCTGAGTAGTAGCCACGAAGTATAGATTTGTGCCTAGTTGATGGCATATAGGCTCACCCCCTATTTCATCAGAATTAAACATAACTGGCGAAACGTGGGTGTACTATTTAGGAACCCGAGGACCCGAGGATTACAGGTGTCATGTTATGTTTAAAATGGATAAAAAATAAGCCCCGCCTTCGAAAATACTCTGTAAGTGTAGGCACAAAGATCATTATTATCCCGTCTACTTAGCATAGTGATAATAGAACATTTCAATCAATTAACCTTTATCAGCATAAATTAATATCATGTTAACATCAACATCGATATCCTACTCGACTTGATTAAACACATTAATACTAGTATGACTGGTATTTGAGACGTGCCTCTAAAATGCTGCACTCTCCTAAGAATCAGGCCTAGCCTAGTTTAGGGGACTGGGTTGAAATGATTGTACTTATTTACCTAATACCAAACTAAGAACTTTATTATCCATACAGTTCAATTTACTTGAACGTTGTAGTAATAATTAATTATTTATTTAAATTTTTTATTTACTGAATATTGCTGTGTGGTTCTTGTCGCGCGTGGCTTTAATTGGAACTTATGCGCCGTCTTCTGGTTTTTCCTTTACGTTTTCCACAGAAAGTTCCATAGATGTTCACTCACAGCGCCCTCCTGTCAATGCCATTAAACTGCCAAAAGAACAGGTGGCCTACCATGACGTCTTAAAGCAGGACTGTTTTAATTTTATTCCAGAGTGAGAAAGAGATGGCGCTAGACGTCCTCTATAGCTCCGTCACTTTCTCACACTGGAGTGACATTAAAACAATCCTGCTATAAGACGTCATGGTAACCCCCTGTACGGCACTTTATAGTTTGTTTTTTAATAGTTAATTTGCCCTCATGATCGGGTCGGCACGATTTCGATTTCAACTGTATTTGTTGAACAACAAAACGGATATCAAGCAATTACAGAAGCTAAACATATTCGACTTTTATCGATCAGCAAACTCTGTTCGGCGGTTGCCCTCGCTGATTCATGTTCGGGTTGGTTCAGCATCTCATTATCAAAATCCGAAAAATAACGCACAACACGATTTTTTTGTACCTACATAATATAATATTTTCTTCCTTGTGCCTAATTACATCAAATATTTGTATGTAACATTCCGGTTGGTGTGTAGTCTTAGGGGCGCTACGGCGCGAGGACTTAGAAAACTTTTGCCAAAAAAGTGTTATTTTCGCAAATCGTTTATTTTCTCGATTATATCGTATAAAACACCTAAATATAAGGCTAAAAGTGTCTTATTGTTTTTTGTCTCCGACCAACCGTTTGTCGTAAAAACGATGTCAAAGGGATCCATAGGTTAGGTTAGGTTAGAACTGTGACCAACTACGCGCGAGCCGAGCGTGCGAAGCGAGTGGTGCCGCGGCAGCGGCCGGCGAGCGCTACCTCGGAATTGGTCGCGAAATTTTTCCAAGTATTTTTTTCATAGTGCCCCTAAGACGACACTCTGACCAACATTCCTGAAATTAACTTTATATTAACCAGACTAAGTATCACTATGAAGCGACTGTGTGTATATTTTCTCGATTTATATAACAGCAAACAGATCAAACTAATGTTTAATGAAAGGCCCTAAATCACGTTACAAAGTGGGCTTAAAAATAAATATTAATACCAATCAAACATTTTAGCACAACTCATGAATCCTGAATATACCTTGTTTATTTTTAATATAATTATTGTTTGTGAAAATTCTTGGGAGTTAAAAAATTAATACTTTGTTTTGGGATGTAGTTGGAATATCCATTTAAATAGTTTTTAATGGAACTAAACCGTAAATTTAGGAGCTAGAACAGAACAAAAAAAATATGAAGTGATGGCTAAAAAGAAAAATAACCTAGAAAAAAAAACAGTTTTACAACTAACAAACGACAAGGAATATTTGTATTTATAAAAACTCACCTTCATCATCAAAACCGTGGCCAGTCGCTGAGCCACTAGGCTTAGGTTTAGATCCGTCTCGCATCTCACTCGCACTTATCACAAAATAATATTTATATCTCTCTCTAACACCTCACATTACAATGTTCGTGGCGACATCTAGCGGAGTTTCATGATGGTTGTAACAGCGCCATCTTTTGGTTTGGTTGCAACAACTCCCGGTGTGCTGCCATTTTTGTAGGTTTTTTATCTGTAACAATATAAAATGCAAATATTAGAAAAATATGAGTTTAGAATCATGCCATATTTCACAGGTTATGTCAAATAAGTCACAGGTAACAAGTTGCTAACGACGTCATTAAAAGGGCCAAAATTCAGACACTGGTGTTAAATACTAAATTAAAAAACTAGTCATTTTTGCAACCACTATAAGTTACAGGGCAGTATAACAGTTTATATTTATAATATTTATTTTATTCCATTTTACCCTTGCTCGAGCCAGCCCCCGATGCGGAGCCTGTAGTTTTAAATCAGTCCCTAAATAATACTTACTCAAATCCATGCCCTAAGCCGAAGCTCGTACCCCACAGGAGTGCCCTTAGCACTCTATGGCTTAGTTTATAATATTTATGCCCCTGTCTGGAGGCCTTACTCTCATGGCACCCACAGGACAGTCTAGTTAAGCAGAATCCAGTCTCATAGGTTGACTCTGCGAGATACCATGCCGAAAAAAAATGGAACTGAGCTGTTTTTTTTTTGATTTCGATGGTGGACTCATGGAGAAAGTTGTCCAGTTTAATGATCTGAATCACACCCTAAAATATGACCAAACTTTTCTGGTATACGCTGTATAATAAATCCATCCTCCTATCGACATTTGAATCTACCCTTCCTACCCGCACACCGTAACAAGGTGTTAATCAGTCATATCACGCTTCACACAGCAATTTCGGAAACTTTTGAATTTCAGTTCGACATCTCAACGAAGTTCTTTACGAGTTTGATAATGGCTCATCTACACGGGGAAGTTTCATGTTGAATTTAGCGATTTTTCGAAATATAAATGAAAAATAGAAATTAAAAAAAATCCATTTAGCCAAGGATAAGTTCTTGAGGCTGAAGCAAATGACTCCTTATTTCGGCCCGTTCAATCTAGCAAATGATGCACCAAACACCCTGAATTTTCATTTTAGAATTAGATTGTCACTTCGATAGGAATGTTTAAAAACAACGCTCCACAAAGCTGAACTTTTTCCATATCCGAATGTGTCAATCAGACGGCCGCACGCTGTACCTATAATATCTCATCTCGAAAATTCAGTCCTTGAAAACATCTGTAGGTATTTACTTGAAAAAACGTATTCATGACGAGTTGTTGGATCAGTCAGTCAGATAGTTTGAATATATGAATGAAGAATTGTATTTATTTCTGTAAATAAAGACTAAAACTAAGGACTTCCATACTCCGTGAGAGGGAGAGAATCTCGAGAATCTCTCGTGGCCGCCACGGGAGATGCCTCGGGCGTCGGGGGCCACCGTAGGCGCGGGCCTGTGGACGGTGGGCTATGGGCTAGCTCGCCGTCCGTCCGTCTCATGACGACAGGCCGTGTCGACGGCGCGTTCGTGTTCCACGCGCGCCTCAAAGAGAGTCAGCAAAAAGGGACCCCTTCCTTTTTGCTGACTCTCTTTGAAGCGCAAGGACCGATGCCTGCCGGGGCTGCGGGACTGTTCGAAAGAGATACCGTGGCCCCGGAACACAAAGGGCGATGAAGGAACATGGATGGGTTTTAGTCAGTAAAAGTCTGACACTCCCTCCTGCTCCGCCCAGAGCGGGAGAAGTCATTTGATAATTTCCCATCAGAAAAATAAATAAAAAAAAGGACTTCCATACTCCACATCACTGTCATCCGGGACCGTACCACCAGAAGACTAGCAGCATTTCCATGTTGAATGGCAATGCTAATTAGTCAAAGAAAGAGCCAGCCCTCTGGTCAAATTGGTTCAAAAAATACTTTTACACGTCACAATTAGACCACATCATGTTCCTGGCAAGTTTCGCCTCGTAACAGTCAGAAAAATTCTCCATGTAAACATCCCCAAGCCGAGTTAGAACAAGTAATTACTTATGCATGTGTTGTGACTTAACGATTTGTCATGGCTTTCAAAGTTAGGAGCGGTTAAAGTCGTTAGATCTTGATTGGGGCGGCAGTTTGTTCCCGACGAATACAGGGTGTGATCGGACCCTTCACGAACCCAGCATTCTGTACGTCAAACTACACACGTCTAAAAAAAAAATTGCTGGGAAACGATTTTTTTTTGGGAGGGAAATAACGTTTTACGGTAGGACTCAATGTAACGCACTCAAAACATTGTGCTAATGGATGCATTGAATAGTACGGGGTTCATGGAGGTAATTTAAAAGTTTTAACATAACTAGAAGTTTTACCGTCACCAGAAGGTTCTCAGGTATGGTCTAGCTAGAACATAAAAACTGATCGCAATGATGATGTTTGTTTTACCAATATGGCGTACAAATTTAAAAAAAAATACAAAATAAAATAAATTACTAAATTAAAATTAAATTACTAATCCAAAAAATTAAAATCCAAAATACATAATAGTCAGTCATAAACATTGATCAGTCAGTAAAATAAATTAATCAAATAATGTCATAAAAATTAAGTAACAATAAAAAGTTAAAATAAACAATGTCAAATTGCAATAAAAATTGATGTCATTATAATATAAAATAAATTAATCGTATAATGTCACAAAGTTTAAGAAAAGTAATAATGTCATTTAGTGTTACTTAAAAATAGTTTATACTATAATAACACTTGTCCGTTAATAAATCTCGAATCTTTTTTTTTTAATTCTTCGAACCTTTTTTATTAGATGTTGAGGGTTGTTAACGCAGCGCCATCTCTTGTCAAACAACGACACGAGCACGGACGTCGCTTCAGTTATACCGCCGCGGCTCCGGTAGATGGCACAGCTTTTTCTTCTAATCCATAATCTTCCAAATTTCCAATCGTTTTCGTTTTTTTTTAATCTGTGACTTTCTTAAACTCTTTTTTATCTATGCAACCAAAATTTCATTATTCATTATACTCCATGTAACACGAGAAGCACGCTTTTGATTTCAACGCCTTCAACTTACACCCATAAAATCTCCGCCCTGCTGCGCTCCAACTGCGAATTGCTCCGAGTCTTCGAGGCTATCATCGGCCTCTGCCACGCTGCGCGTCCAGACAGCCATGCATTAACAAGGGTATTTATCTGATGTTTTGGTTAAGGGGTTTACAGTGACATCGTGTTACCCAATAAAGTGTTCGGTCCAACCGGTTTGGAAAATGTGTGGATTGAACTCCGACAGATACTTCAATTATATTATTAGGCAAAGTCCTTTATTAGGAGCCGCGTCCGGGATTTCTCCATAACGTAAAGTTCGGTCGGTTGTGGAGGAATGAGAAAAATGTCGTGAGGAAAGTTTTGAGTATGAATGTGGATGAGTATAAGAGTAGAGGAAGACCAAAGAAACGATGGATGAACTGTGTGAAGGATGATATGGCAAGAAAGGAGGTGACTGATGAGATGACGAGTAATAGAGAAGTATGGAAGAAGAAGACATGCTGCGCTGACCACAAATGAATTGGGATCAGAGCAAGAGCATGTTGATACCGGGTAGTGGAGGTCAGATAGGCAGATACTCCTGGTAGAATTCTGATATTGTGCTACATCCGGTGACTTATGGCTAAGCAGACAATGAAGTACTTTTCAACTAATGTAGTACTTAACAAATTACAAATCTCCTATTTTCTGATTTTCTGAGCCGTGTGGTATCCGGCAGAGTAGAATAGAACCAACCCATTACAATCACGGGTGTCGTATAAGGCGACTAATGTCTGAGGCAGAACACCTTGCGCCTCCGTAGACCAGAGAACGGGCAGCACCGTTTTCTGTTAGTCTTTCATCACTGCGATCTCCAATCCGCCTGCCAAGCGTGGAGATTACGGCAAATCCCTCCCATCATGGGAGAGGCTTATGTCCAGCAGTGGACGTTATGGGCTGTTGTTGTTTGTTATTTTCTGAGCGGATTGTTTATCAAAGATAATATGAGCACTCGCTCGTATTTAGCCAACTTTGCTTGCTCCCATGTTATAGAAGACGAATCTATTTCCAATAATCGTACGTAATTCCGGAATACTAAGAATTTCAGGACACGCAAAAAAATACATAACCCAGAGATAGAACCAAACACGTTCAGTATAATCCTTGCAATCACTAACTCAACTAGGAAATCCCACTAGTATTATAAATGAGAAGTGAGGATGTATGGATGTATGGATGTATGGATGTATGGTTGTGGGTGTATGGTATTCCTCCCATCGAGGGAGAGGCTTACGTCCAGCAGTGGACGTTATGGGCTGATGTTGTTTGTTGTTGAGGATGTATGGACGTATAGATGTTCAACACTCTTTCACGCAAAAACTACTGATCGGATTTGGTTGAAATTTGGCGCGCCGATGAAAATTTTCAGTTTTTTCTTCATGGGTGTCGTTTTCGAGGTTATTGGGGTTGGTGATAATGAAAATGAGGTCAAAATGAAAATCCAAGATGGCGCCGATGAAAATTTTCAGTTTTTTCTTCATGGGTGTCGTTTTCAAGGTTATTGGGGTTGGTGATAATGAAAATGAGGTCAAAATGAAAATCCAAGATGGCGCCGATGAAAATTTTCAGTTTTTTCTTCATGGGTGTCGTTTTCGAGGTTATTGGGGTTGGTGATAATGAAAATGAGGTCAAAATGAAAATCCAAGATGGCGCCGATTAAAATTTTCAGTTTTTTCTTCATGGGTTTCGTTTTCGAGGTTTTTGGGGTCGCTGATAATGAAAATGAGGTCAAAATGAAAATCCAAAATGGCGCAGACGAAAATTTTTTTTTGCTTTCATTATTTCGTGGCCTACCCTTCGTGGAATACTACTGCACGCCACTGGGCATACAGATAGTTTATAACCTGGATTAACACTTAGAATACTTTTAATATTGGTAGTAGGATCCCGTTGGACAATTATCGAACTCCACGCAGGCGAAGCCGCGGGCATAATTTAGTCTACAATATTGATAAGTCTGCTTAGTAACTGAATAAAAGGTCAGATGCTATTCACTTGGCAAAACTACTCTTAGTGAAAACACCATGATTGATGATCCCTACATGAGGAAAGTGTATCAAAAGAAAAACCAATTAATCTTTCTTTGCCTCCTCGTAATTACTGGCCGTCCATCTTTTCAGGTAAAGTTACTAAACTGAATTAGTGATCAAGAAGTTGTTTTGTAATTAGAAACGTTTGGGGAAGTTGATTAAGGGTGTTCGTTGATGCGGAGAGATGCAGACTTGAGATAAACTAGATAAGTAATGGGTGTATAAGTACCTTTAACGAACCCGAAAGGCACTTGTTCTCCCCGTCATTGCGATTATTTGTTTTTGTTCTGGACCATAACCAACCAAGTATCAAATAGATATTGGAATGTTTTAACTTTTTTTTTAATACATTTTTTTAAGCAAATCGTTGATTAATTAAAGACTCTCAAATAATATTAATATAAATAAAATAGCTAATAAGGAATCCTAAATGTTATAAACCTTACTTTAAACACCTCCACGATCCCCACACTATTAAATCCATCCACCAGCACAATATTTTGAGTGCGTTACATTGAGTTTTAAGGTAAAACGTGATTTTTCACTCCCGTTTCCCAGAAATAATTTTGCGTAGAGAAGCTTGAGGTACAGAATGCTTGGTTGACGGCTTCGTGAAGAGTCTGCTCACACCCTGTAGGTGTCGTGACGCTGACCCGCTAATCGCTCCCCTTCACTGGACAAGCAGCATTACGACCTAAATAAGTTTGGGCGTTTATAATTACGTAAGGGTGAATCGAGCGCTCGGTCGAAGGGTAAAGTGTATGCTTACGTCTTTGTTTACCCCTTGAAGAGTCCTTGCGGCGAAGAGCCCCAATTAGCACTTGGTAATTGAAGAGCCTCAATTGTAAAGGGCCTTTTATTGTTGTATGATTAATATATATTATTGTAGTGTATGGTTTTGGTGGGTTGGAGGCTTGTGGAGTCGTTTTTTTTTTGTAGTTGTAGGTTGGAAAACTTGCAAAAGTTAATCTTGAGTTAGTTGGTGGAAGATGGGGGAAGAAAGTGTTGGAATGGAGACCACGGACGGGACGGAGGAACATGGGAAGACAACCGACTAGGTGGACAGACGATCTCCTTAAAGTGGCCGGAAGAAACTGGATAGCCATGACACAAAACCGCCAAAAACAGAGAGATTTGGAAGAGACCTACAATCAATGGGCAGCCAAAGAAACAAGAAGAAATAGTAAAACCTTGACATGATAAGGTAGATGACAAAAAAAAACTAATTAGTCCGTCAGATAGATTTCCAAAAAATACTGGACACATATTTTTTCTTTTTTCACATAAACAAAAAATTAAGACGATACAGTGCGTCGAAAACTAGTGTGACGTACAATTTTTACTCAAATGTAACGTCACAAGCCCCCACTCATTATCTTTGACACGTTTTATCTTCGTCAATTTGTATTAATTTGATAAAACAAAAAACACGTATCCAATATTTTTCGATAATCTAACTGACGGACTAAACAGAATAATATTTTTATAGTCAGTCATCATCCCTATTGACTGGAAGTGATAATAATTAAAACGCGGATGATTAAAAATTAAATTCAGGTGTTGGGCTGCTAGTGCTGACAATTTTTTATTGAAAAATCATTTAATTCAATGCAATAATACATTCTTCAGTTTTCTGTATGTCTTTATTATTTCTTTACTAAAATTGTATGCACACGAAAAAATCCGTTCAAGGGCAGTCTAATAGCTTAGGCAAATTACTATTTAAATGCTTTAACGTTGGCACTCTCGAGGCAATCAGTAGTACTTTAGCAAGCAATATTTTTTACCACAACATTGGCTGTTCTCATCAGCTCGTTTCGAACCGAGAGAAAAAAGTTAACGACCTTGCAATCTGAGATCTAACAAGCGCCCTTTTACACCCTTGTTGGAGTTTAATTGTAAACGACAATTTATTATGTTAATACCAGCTTAAAATTTAATTAAAAATGTTTTTAACGAATTTGGGGTCTTAAAACTCATTAAAAGGGTACTTATTTATTGAGGGTAGTTCGTTTTACGAGGTTGTTTAGTTTTGGTAAGCCCATCTCTGATTTTTTTTTTACGCCAAAAGCCGAGATTTGGTAGAAGAAATGTTGACAGACCATGCAACAGCCAGCAGATGGGTGGATGATATTCAGTAGATCGCGGGTAAGACCTGGTTGACTCAGTCAGATCAGGGAAGCATGATATAATATTAGAGGAGTATGTATAGACTCATCTACGGAGAAAATTAAGAGGCTTAAATCGGTCCCGTTTGCCCATAACATATAAATCTCTTTTTAAAAAGAGGTATGTTTGATATTTTTTTCTGTGTTACAAAAATTGAAAACTAACAAAATAGGGTTTTTATCATGAATTATCAAGGCACCAACATATAATATTTTCATTCGTTTTGTAATTACTGACAAAAATTGAGATCATTGACTCCAAAGTTCCAATGCGTCCTCTTAAATAACAACAATACAATATTCGTTCTTTTGTAACGACCTACATATTATCTCCGGATGACCAAATTACAGCCTGAATATATAATGCTTGAAGTCTCCGTACGAAGCCTTTAAACGTACGGTCTCTTCCGGAGCGTATATATTACATAATATACAGGGTGCTCCAAACGCCACATGAAGGAAAGCTATAAGTTTTCATTTGATTTGATGGAGGACACCATTTTTATTGGGGGGATTTGATCCTTGTTTGTGGGGCTATACAGGATGATATATTTTAGGAGGTATAGTCTTGAGCACCAATACACTTAAAAACTTTTCTAAAGTGCTTTTCTGATTAAAATTTCGTGTTGTTACGAACATAGTAATTTGGAACTCATATTTTTATGAAGAAGTTCCTTTCTCAAAGTTTCAGTCGTTATTTCTCGCAAAAATTGCTTTAACATTTAGAAAAGTGTATCATATTGGTGCTCGCAACTGTACGTGTTTATGTAGTCACAGAAGCACGGATTGATCTTCCAAGTTTGGTCGTTCCATGGAGTATCTTATTATAAATAAATTGTACATGATTATATTCTACTTATTACACTATTTTCTACTAATCTATTAAAGAGGTTTTTTTTTTATCTTATTGCACAGTACAAACTGGGTTGTGGAGGTCAGAAATACGCGGTCTCTTCATGTAAAATAATTACTGGTACTTACCTGTAACACCTATGTCCTCACCTGTGTCGGCTTCCAATGTAATCTAATGCACCTGCACGAGATTACATTGGAAGCCGACACCTACATGACGACAGGAACATTTTTTATCATTTGTATTTTTAATACAGCAGACAACGTTTGAATGTACATTTTTTCTCTAAAAATAAAAATAAAGTACCCTCCAAGTAAAATTAACCGTCTACAAAATAGAAGGCACTTTTCTTAACCATCCTGTATATAAAGAGAACCCCTGTATCTGTCGTTTCACCGCACAACAATAAATAATACGGCCTATTGTGAAAATATTCTTTACTTGCTATTTTTCTTCTTAAGATTTTTTTCCCACAATTTTTTTCTGAGGCTATGTCGGTTAACCTCTTGTATTGAACGATATTTTTTACGCTCACTTCTTGTCATTTCGGGCAGTAAGAGAATAGAATGTTATTTATTTATTTTTTATTTACATGAGTATTTGAGATAGGTTTAACAACGGGTCCCAAACTAGGCACAGCCTGTATCTTGGTGTTACATTGGCAATAAGGTTTTCAAGCTGTCATTTTTGTGCCCGCCTTACCTCTATCATATTATGTTTGAACTGACGTACGTTCATCTATACAAATAAATAAAATTTGAAGGGTCTATTTGTAATTCCAAAATGCTTACTGACACGTAACATCACACCTGTAATCCCCAAAGGGATTGGCAGAGGCGTACCCAATAGTTCACTTACATTTCGCTAGTTATGTTTATAGTCAAAGTCAAAGTCAAAATTATTTATTTGCAGTAAATGTGGTACAAAAGATAGTAAAAATAATATGTAGTGCAATGACACATTTAGCCATAAAATTGGCATGCAAACATTAAAGAGTTAGATGATAATTTCAAAACAATATCTGAATGTGAAACAAACATTAAATTAGGTAACTAAGCGTGTTCGAAGTTACTCAATACAAAACAAAATTTTGCTGTTAAACACTAAAACCAAACAAAGAAATTGTTAACAGAAGGAAAATATTAGAAAAATAAAATATTTTGTAATATACAAACACAACAACATATTATTATAATTTAGGTAATTCTCTACAATACATTCCGGTAATTGACAATTACATTTTTTGAGAAATTCAGTTAAGGAATAAAAGCTATGTGAAAAAAGCCATTTTTTCAGAATTTTGCAGAATTTTCTGTACGGAAGATCAGTAATAAAATTAGGTAGAGAGTAAAAGATGAGTGGAGCCATATATACACAATTACGTCTAAATAATTCAATCCTAGGTATAGGCATGGTAAGTAGATACTGTGTAACTGTACGTTTATTAATATTGTTTTTCAGTTCAAAAAGTGAAGAGTTAGTTTTGACAAATTTTGCAATTTCATAAATATAAATACAAGGAACTGTGAGAAGGTTGTGTGATTTATACACTGGTCCAAGTCCCATGTTATAAAGAACGAGCCTGGATGCCATTAACCGGGCGCAAATCTAGGCTCCGTGGCTGCTATTTAAAGATAAAGATGCATTTATTTATTATTGAGCAATTCCTGATTGAAAACCCAATAACACTTTGCCCGACCTAGGAATCGCCAGAACCCGGTCCCCCATAGTCAGCAGTCGGTCTTGCAACCACTAGACCAACGAGGCAGTCACGCTTTTTTTTAGCCTCGAATTTCCGACTGCTGGGCAAAGACCTCCCCCATATCCTTCCAGGTACTGTTCTCCTTACGGTACTTACAATTTTTTCTTTTAATCGTTGTCTGTCTGTCTGTCTGTTTGTTCCGATACGTTCATAGCACGGTCTTGGTAAGGTACGGTATAGTGGACAGACTCCTTTTTTTTCGGTTGGGACATCATCAAATGACTTCTCCCACTCTGAGCGGAGCAGGAGACTTTTACTGACTAAAACCCATCCATGTTTCTTCATCGCCCTTTGTGTTCCGGGGTCACGGTATCTCTTTCGAACAGTCCCGCAACCCCGGAACAGTCCCGCAACCCCGGGTGGACAGACTCCTTAAAACTGAACTCGCTAACGATTTGAGTAGTTGAGCAGTTAAGTTCAACTTCGAACTAATTGCTTTATACAAGCAACTTTAAGCTGTATACCAATAATAAAGCTTAAACTTGTTTCATTAGTTAATTACTTAGTGAAATCCCGAATCAATCTGCGGACCAAGTTTTAGTTTATGGTTGAAGCTTATTAAATTGTTGCGTGGCTTAAAACGTTGAGTTTGACTCATCAGTGTAACGTTGCTATAGTTGGTGCCAGTTAAGATGAGAATAGCGGTCATTGACCCACCTACATTTACCTACTAAACTTCTTAACTTTGAAAACCAAAAATAAGCCTGTTCAAGTCTTGAATCGTCATCTATCGCGATCTTCAAAATTTTTTGTAATGAAAAACGATACATGGTTTATTTGTTTTGGTTCGTACGAAGAGATATTAGGGAAAGGGCAATGACCGCTATTCTCATCTTAACTGGCACCAACGATAGCCAATCGCTCGCGTAATGATAGTTCTTAAGAAAGTGGTCGTAAGGTTGAAATTTCTTTAAATCTAAAATGATAGTGTAAGAATTTTGTCATATTTATGATAAGCAATATGACTTAATTTGCGAGTCAGGTGTATGGATTGTAAACGCTTTGGAAAGAGGAGAAGAATGTGGCTTAAGATTTTTGAAATACCTGGTACACCATGCGCAAGAGTTGTTTTAAAGTAAAAGCAATGTTAGCAAAATTTAAGAGCATTATAGCTGTTGTTTTTGGGGGAAATATAATGACCACCAAAAATAACTTTGTGACCACTAATCTATCATCTATCACCTAAAATATCAATTGATCACCAAATTTAGAAAATTGAGCACTAAATTTTAATGAGATGGTTGATGACAAACTAGTTTTGCCTAGGCCGACTTGGGGCTCCCTTGGTTATTTTTTTATAAACCATTCAGAAGTAGGAGTCCCGTCAAGCGGGGCTCCGTCGACCGGGTCTCCCTCGACTCGGATGCAAGAGCATAACAGTTCAATTTCTATTCTCATCTCATTCGGTCATTAACTAAAAAAAATAATTTTTGGTTCTAATTTCACGATAAAATGGGGATTAATCTTGGTGATCATTTACTAATTTTGGCAATCAAAAGTGATTTTTTTGCCGTTACATTTTGCTAAATCTGGTGGTTCGTTAATAGGCGAGACGAAAAAAAAAATCTAATTAGTCCGTCAGTTAGATTATCAAAAAATATTTGATCCGTGTTTTTTCTTTTGTTACGTAAACCAAAATTGACGAAGATATGACGCTTTTAAAATTCTCAATACGTCACGGCTTGGTATAATTTTTAGCTAGTTCTGACGTCACGAGCCCCCACTCCCGAGTGTTGATGCGTTTTATCTTTGTCAATATTCATCGATTTACAAAAACAAAAAATACGTGTCCCTTAATTTCCAATACTCTAACTGACGGACTAAATAGATTTGCAATTTTTTGATACTGTCGTCATGCCTATTGTATGCCGTTGTTTTTTTATGATAGGTATATTTAATTTGATACTTAAGCCATGAAATCTTCAGAAGAATAAACCAATACTTTTTGATCATCATACAAACACAGCCAGACTCCACCCACTGGTATATGTATAAATAAACCTCTCTTTGTTTTTTCATTTATTTTGTATAATTTTTAAGGTGTTTTTGTTTTTAATGCCAAATAAACACAATTATATTTCTTTCTTTCTGGTCTACGGTTGCAGCTTTAAAGATACAATGTTAGCCGCCCTGAGACGTTGTAAACGGAGTTCTTGAACTTTTAAATTATAAAGAATCCCCGGTGCGCAATAAAGTCTACACGTTGTGTAGTTTAAAATGTAGTGAATTCGTTGTGGTCAAGTCTGAGAGGTGTTTTATTGCTACTGACCGAGGATCAAAGGTGTTCAGACACAAAGAAGCTTCATTCTTCAGTCTGTTATCACTAGAGGGTTAGGCAGAAGTGTACCTAATGGTTCACGCCCACACTTCTGGAATTGTCAGCCAATTTGAAAACAGAAAGTTCGTCGAATATTTTTCCGTGATCCCTGAAACGATTTCCGTGATTCTAATTCTGTCCGCGCTGTGGTTGATATGATTTTATTAATGTTGGTTGGAAGTTCTCAGAACGTCAGTCGTAGATCTTAAATTAGAAAGTTTGTACGGATGGATCCAGTTTGTTACTCTTTCACGCAAAAACTACTTAACAGATTTCGATGAAACTTTACAGCAGTATAGGTTATACATCCAAATATATGTAGACTATAAATTATAAAGATATCGTGCGAAAAGCAACGGCAACGTCTAGTAAACCACAATTTTTATCATGGAATAATTAACATTTATTTTTTTTTGATTTTATAACATTATGGTTCAGTTTTTGAGGAAGATTCTCTCAGGGTGAATAGTGGAAACTCATAATGAAAAAGGGACTTTCTGGATTATTTAGATTAAAGTTCAGTTTTCCCCACTGAGGGGGATTGTCTTAGGGGGATTTGTGGAATAAGCCAAAAGTATAGAAAGTTAGGTCCATCAGGCCCGTATTGTTAATATACAGAATGGAGACATTGGCTATTTCTAGCTAGACTAACTCACACATTTCCTAGCTTTAACGTGCCTGTATTAGCATACATAATACGACACCCCAGCGTAGACATATGTGTCTCCCGATGTCCCCTCCCAATTAGTATTCCACCGGGGTCTGGCCCCAAAATTAACGTACTAGGAAACTGTTGTTCAGACTCTGTTCTGACTCGACAAATTGCATTCTAAGTACTGTTGTTACTTTGCTATCCTCTCTTTGGTATTGTTCGTCTAGTCGTGAAGCTCTTTTAGTTCTTTAAATAATGAATAGGGGGGGGGGGGGGGGGTTTAGTGTACATTAAAAACAAAGGAATATCATTTTGGAACAAGACGTATTTATTTACGTTATTATTTTATCAAATAAAACAAGAGTCAACTCCTGTTTTATTTGAAAAAAATATAACGGCCTATTTTTTCTAGCCAGCTTTTTCCTTCTCCTAAGCGAAGGCCTTCCTCAAGTCCTTTCACTTCTCGTGAACTCGTGAGTCCTCCTTCCAGTTCTGACAGAACCTATCCAGCTCGTCCCGCCATTTTTCGCGACCCCACCTCACGAGGCGCCATTTTATCGTCCATTTTGGCTCACAGTTTGCCCGGCATGCAGCAGACATGAGCTACCCAGTCCTATTTGAGTTGGGCAGCCTTTTGAGCCACGTCAACTTAAATTGTTTTGGAGCGCCGTATTGTGTTACGAACACGATCCGTTGTGTGTGTGTATGTAATATGTAATATGTTTATTTATGGTTATTATAGGCACCGGCCTATTACTTTCCCTAAAACTATGGTAAGCGACCTATGAAATTCTATTCCCACCATTTCCTACCCATATTATATTTCGCTAAAACGATTTTATCGAGTTTCACGCCCGCCTAAGTTACAGTCGAATTTTGTGATCGATTTTTCATCCCAATTTCTGTAATCCGATTTGGTTGAAATTTTGCACACTCATGTGTAGTTCTGATGTTATTATAATAAAAAGGTTTCATGATTTTAAATTAATATTAACAAGTCTTGATACAAATTACTGAGGTTGCTCATAGAGCCGCTAAGTTGAAGTGGGTCTGGACTGGTCACGTTTGCTGCATGCCTAATGAGCTGTGGGCCAAAATAATCACTTTCTGGAGACCTGATACAGCCAGAAGGAGATGGCTGGACGAGCTGGAGAAGACCAGCAACCAGTGGTCCACATTGGCCTTCGACCGAAACAACTGGAAGTCATGGAAGCCTTTGCCCAACATTGGGATGATGCCGTCTAATCAAAAAAAATATTAAATTCAGTATCACTAATAACAGGTCTTTGATATTGGAATCGCTTTATGGAACTCAAATGGAGTTGGGCAGGATACCTAACAAGGCGCACGGATGGCAGGTAGAATGACGCTGTGACCTAGTGCTGCCAAAAAAAGTCCCGCCAAAATCTGTTCCGCCAGTTTCGGAAATTAGCTGGAACAAAAAGACAACAACAACAACAACAGCCCATAACGTCCACTGCTGGACATAAGCCTCTCCCATGATGGGAGGAATTTGCCGTAATCTCCACGCTTGGCAGGCGGATTGGAGATCGCAGTGATGAAAGACTAACAGAAAACGCTGCTGCCCATTCTCTGGTCTACGGAGGCGCAAGGTGTTCTGCCTCAGACATTAGTCGCCTTATACGTGAGTGATACCCGTGAGTGTAATGGGTTGGAACAAAAAGAAAGTCGGACTAAAATTTGAAAAATTGTATATTTTTTCTTTTGAGTACCGTATATACTTTCATACGCATTCAGTAATGATAATGGAAAGCGATGGACGAGGTCTATGATGGAACGAGCCTATAGAAATGTATTTGTCTAAATGAATGAACAAAACAAAACACTACCTAAGCACCCAAGTATTACGTAATTTATAAGCACGGTAATACTTCAGGATATTTTTATAACTGTAACGCGTGTTGATTCCACATTGTTATTCCGGCCATGCGTGACCCGTCACCATTGCCACTCTAATGAAGTCAAGATCGATAGAAGCTTTGTTACAACACACAATCTTTTAGTAACTTCTTGTTGAAGAAAACTTCTTGTGAAAGAAATCTTTGGACAAGGGACTTAGGTTTGGTAAAATGAGCCAAGCCCCATGCAATCTCTACAAGGTGTAAATGGATGTTTCACGAAGTCTTCACGTAACTCCAGGTATTTTGTACATCAAACTTGTAACTCTACGCAAAATTATTGCTAGGAAACAACTTACGCTGACGCCGCTTTGAATGAGACCGTTTGATTTATTCTCATCACCCTGACGGACATCGCTCTCTGGGTTCATCGCTGAATTACGGTAAGTATTTAGGTCCTCAAGGAGCCGCTCGGGTCGATCGTTAGGTTCAGCCGTGCTTGCCTAGGTTGTTCTGTGGATGGGTGACCGCCCACTACATACCGAGTTTCCTCCGTGCCTCGGAAAGCACGATAAGCCGTTGGTCCCAGCTGTCATTTGTAGATCTTTGACAGTCGTTAGGTAGTCAGAGGCCCAAAAAGTCTGACAACCAGTCTTACCAAGGGGTATCGTATTACCCGGTACTAACTGGGTTGTGGAGGTCAGATAGGCAGTCGCTCCGTGTAAAATACTGGTATTCAGGTGCATCCGGTAAAACTGGAAGCCGACCCCAACATAGTTGGGAAATCGCTAGGCAAATGGTGATGATTTTGGTCCTCAAGTTGTCCGCGCATACTGGCACTCCATAGGGCGCTATGGACCGTACGATCCCCATATAGAATCTTCTGCAGGAGGTATTGGATCCATGGCCTAGCCACGAGGTTAAGTTCGCGGTGCCCATCAACCGGGGTGCCAACTGCTGAAAGTGCGGCTATCAAGGACGAGTCCCAGGTACTTCATCGTCGATTCGGATTGACTCGGATCCCATCTACAACCCCAGCTGTCGCCAAGATGGTCACCTGCCGAAACGTTTGCCTTTACCAGCGTATCATCAGTATAACAGATGACACAGACACCATGAAAAAGCTAACCGCGAATCGCCCAGTCGTACATAGATCATATATTCTCTATCCCTCAGATAGGCCCTGATTATGCGGCAGAAGTTGGTAGGTTTGGCATGGTAGAGGAGTGGAGTGGTGGAGTGGTGGAGTGGTGGAGTGGTCCAATGGATGGAAATCCTGAGCCCTAGGGAGGGTCGAGAAGGTCAACTGCGCAGTTGCTCTGGGAGGCAGCGGCATCTAAGTGGATCCGCCAGATCCTCAGTAGCCAGGTGCTGAAATAGGCGGTCTACAGTTTAGCTCCCAAAGAGTTTGTCTTCCTCATCCAAATCGATAGGCCGGTATGCATATGGGGAGTCTGCAGGGCGCTCCATCTTCTTCAACAGAAACAGTTTTCCAGTCTTCAACAGAAATCTTATCATTATCGCAAGTTTGACCATACGTCTGCCAAGCTTGAATTTGCCGCCCGGGGCATGGGCCCTGGCTTGCCCCCCCCTAGATTTTAATTGGGACAAGCCCGCCACACTGTTCCCAAACCACTGTAACTCCTGAAAGCCAGAATCAACAGTGGCGACCACCAGAAAAGCGCCGAGACAATGAAGCTCGACGAAGTCCCAGAGAATGAATTTAACTGTCTTGGATCCCGCAACGAAATTAATCAGAAAAGTATAGTGGAGGAGTAGGAAAAAACCGTAATTTCCACTTCCCTCCATTTCAGCAGGAGACAAAACGAAACAAGGCCAATAGGCACAAAGGGACGTTTACAACTGGGATAGGCCCAGTTGCCTAGCACCACGGATAAATATTAACATTAATGGGTCCTAAGTTGTGAGAGATATTTGATTCCAATAATAGGTATGGCAAAAACGCTTGAACGCACGGAAATTTGTTCTAGTTTCCACAAGGTCTGTATAGTAAATAACTCCGGATGTAACCTGTACACTATCCAACATAATGTTGCGTTCATTCTGCCAAAGACTGCACTCCCATAAAATGTGATGTGCTGATTGTTCATATTCGCAGTCAGATGTGGAACATTGACAAAAAGGCGAGTCAACAAGCTTGAAGGAAAATAATTTACTCTTAAAGTTACCATGACCGGTGAGAAATTGGGCAACACAGTGAACAACCTCCAACCATGTCCTGGCCAGCCGTTCACGAACGGATGGAAAGAACTGGTGGAGGTGTCGGCCCTTGATGGAATTATCCCACCTACCTTGCCATTCAGACAAAAGTTCCTCCCAGACGTCGGTCTGAGGTTTGAATAATCTAGCAATCTTAACACGGTCACGTAGGGTTAAAAAGTCTGTCCGTGAGCTCACGTGCGTTATACGAGTAGTACATTGCAGCCCGTCGCTGCACTTCAAGATCAACTGGAAGTACACCTGCAAGTACCGGTAAGGCTTCAGTACTAACCGTCCTATACGCTTTGCATAAGAATATCAAAGCCAAACGCTGGCTTTGAAGCAATTTACGTCGTGCCGCTCCTATGGTGGGCCTATCGGCCCAAACAGGTGCCCCGTAGCACATACACCCCAAGTAAGTAGTGCCCCCCCCTAGATCCGGGCCTGAAGTAAAGTTATAAACATTAAAAACTTGTGAAAAAGTTGAAACTTTGACCCCCAGTATCTCCGTAACTAGAAGGTTCCCAGGTGCGGTCTAGAACAAAAAAATCTCACAAGGAGGAGGAGAACAGGTGCCTTTCGGCTTTTTTATGAGTGCTTTTATACCCTTTTTGTATACTTACTTTACGACCTGCTTAATTCTCATACCAACTAAATAATTATGTATACATTAAAAATATATAAAAATCGGTCAAGCCATTTCGGAGGAGTTCGTTAACAAACACTGTGACACGAGATTTGTGTATATTAGAAATTCCATATTTGAATCGGATTTTGTTAACAATTTCTTTAGTTTTGTTTTTTGCACGGAACCCTAATTCTTTTATTAAAATAAAAGTAGCTTAAGTTACTCCTTATAACATCAGCTATCTGCAAGTAAAAGTCAGTTCAGTTAAAATCAGTTCTACCGTTTCGGAGTTTAATCGGAACAAACAAACAGACAGACAGAAAAACTTCTTCTTAAATACCTTTTTTACCCGACTACGGCGAAGCCAACAGGTATGATTTCAGCAGTCTATACATATATGTTTGTTTGTATTTACGTATGACCCTTCGTAGTGCCTAAACTATTCATCCAATTTTGATGAATAAGGTGTCAATCGATTCGTTATAATTGCCCGGGTAACAAAGGCTACATTTTAAACAACTTCGACAATAAGAGGAGTCGAATTTATCTTGTAAACCCCGAATTTAATTAGAGCGTGATTTCTCGTAGTCGGGTTTTATCATTACTGTTCTGTGTTAGAAACCGTCTCTAATTTAATGAACACCATCACTGTCGACCCCAGGCTAGTGTCATGCGATATTCAAAGTAAACTACCCGTGTTTAAAGGATAAAGTTGTCACAATTCCCTCAGGATTTTCCTGGAATAATTTACTTTGTGGACGTTTTTTGTTTGGTTAAAATAACATCCGTGAGGCCAATGCTCTCCTGGGGCTAAAAAAACTGAATATATTTGGGTAGAATGGAGCTCTCTTCCTTATTATGGGTTTGGGATGCTAATTTTGAAGTTAAAAAGATTAAATAAATAGTGACGGATAGCCAGTTTTATTGGAGCCATTTTTTTTTATTCGACTTTCAATTTTATTTGTTGTTACTTGTAAGTTTTTTAAGGTAGGGCCGGCCGCCAACCTAACTGGATGAGACTGAACACAGTCTATTCTATATGAAGCGATTCTGACATCAACAACCCAGTCAATGGGTCAAGAGATACACCTTGACTTACGGCCATTTTCAATAACTTACTAACAGGTTACGGAAGGTTGCTATTTCTGTCTGTTTGACATCTTTTTCAAATTTCCTACTCAGTTAAAATATTCATCACCTAAGGAGCGAGTAGCTCGTGGCTAAATAGGTAAGCAATATTAGACTTTATTGCCTCCCTAGAGATAGTAATTATAAGTTAAATTAAGGGTGGTAATCTAATTATTTTCTATTATCTATAGAGTAATGAGAGTAAGTCAATTATGCTGAGGTTATTGTGTTACATTTAATTTGGGATAATTATGTTTATTCAGATTCATTTAGTAATTATTTTATAGGGTTCTATGCCGTTTCGAGAAATGGTAGATTCTGCTAAGTTTAGTTTGTGCACAACAGAATCGACACCATTGTAATGGTGTCGATTCTGTTGTGCACAAACTAAACTTGCTATCTTTTTCTCTTTAATAAAACAAGAAAGAGACGGACGTAATTTAGAGCTGTCAAATTTAGTTGGAACTAATATTTCTATAGAAATGAATTGTGTACGTAAAAACATGTCGACTAAAAACAGGGTGAAGCGCAAGGCATAAACTAGTTTGACATCTCTAACTTAGTTCGTAGCTATAGCCGTCCTTCTCTCGCACTGCCTTCTAGTAAAAGATAGCAATAGCCTAAATTAAGTTAAGTTTGTGCACAACAGAATCGACACCAATACCTTCTGTTGTTTTATTATATTAGGTGTTAACAGACCCTTCGCGAAGCTGGCCAGCAAGTTTACATTTTTATTTTTTGTTTGTTTTTTTTTTTTCCCACAACTGTTTGGCAGTTTCAGTACTATAAGCGACCTACCCAAATGTCCTTTCTTTGGTATTGTTCGTCGTTTCGTTGAGCTCCTTGAGTTGTAAGTCGAGCTACACGATAACTGACAAATACTTGCACTGACTGGACAGGTCCACTCAAATATGTGTGGTTCTTTCTTCAAAAGACCATCTCAGACACTAATCTGCATAGTCCTCTTGTGAATTGAGCAAGATTTATATCTGGACTTCAAAAGAGACTAAATGACCTCTGAGTTTATTTCGGCTGTTTCTTCTCAGAGTAGTCAGGTACGAAACACCGGCCCCATCTAGATTAAAAAAAAAATTACGTGTGAAACTGTTTGTAAAAACCTACTTGCAAAATAAACATCACTATAATTTACATCTAACTAAGTAACTCTACGCAAAAAAAAAGCTGGGTAACGACTTTTTTTTTGGGGTGAAAAATCATGTTTTAAATGTGTACAAGTTGGAATTTTGACCTTCAATATCTTCGTATATAGAAGGGTCTTAGGTGTGGTCTAGAACACAATAAAAATGATCGCAACTTTGGGATACATTACGTGTATTTCCCACCTATTACTGTGTGTGTATTTATGTATATTGTAGGTATATCTAATACTCAATACAATCGTCATACAAAAAACGAGATTTTTCAAGCATTTTTCCGCATGATTTTTCAATTTAATTCATTCCAACTCCCAAAGGAATGTCGAAGTGAAAAGTTATGTCAGCCATTTTTTGTTCTTTGAGTGGAAACGAATTTAGCATTTTATTTTTTTTGGTTTGTAGAAACCGACTTGGCTTAAGAACTTATTAATGCTATGTTAAATTATGAAATTGGTATTATTTTGTTTGTTTTTAATGTTGTTTGTCCATTTAACTGTCAGCCATTTTGTCAACGTCACTTTAAAAGTTGAAATTTAGAGGGGAAATTGAAAATTCAGTTCATCATCTGCCTAGTATTTTCCCAACTATTTTGGGGACAGCTTCCATTCCGTCTTTCAGCTGCATCCAGTAATCCAGTAGGATTCCTAATAAATAATAAATAAATATCGCTGGACATTGCACACAGCGCCATCTAGTGCCACACAAAGCAACGAGGCTTGTGTCGTGGACACCGGATAGTTGATATACTACATAGATACTTTTTGTTTGTAAATACATACTTATTATACATATAAACATCCATGACTCGGAAACAAATGTCCATGCTCATCACACTGGATACTGGATGCTAGACAGTACCTATTTTACGCGAAGCGACTGCCTATCTGACTTTCACAATCCAGTTGCTGTAACTGATTTTTTTTTCGTGTGGTTAGTGTCTAACCTGGTATCAGAGTTTTTATACCGCCCATGGACCTCTGACTTGGTTTAATATGCCGTCGAGAAATATCTCTCAGGCATGATGGTTTCTTAGCGATGTTTTACTTCACTGAACCTAGTGATAATTATACAATACGCCCATGAATCTGAACAATCAGAGGTGCGTGTCTTGGGTTCGAACTCGAGACTAATACTATTTACTAACTTGTACTACTATGGTGGCTTGTATCTCGAAAACGTGATGCTTTAGAAGATTTTGTCTCATACAATACTTGTTTGTATGAAAATGAAAAAGTGTTTATTCACGAAAAAGTTCTCTAACTGGTACATAATTACCCCCGCCAAACTGCAAAGCAGTTTGTTGGCAGACGTAGCTCCTTTTTCCTTTACATTTATTTAATAACATTTTATTAATGACACTTTTCCACAAATACAGTTAAACAAAGTAAAAATTCTTGCAATCCTTAAAATAACAAGAAAACATAAAAAAAAACAGGTGTGTTAACATTGTTTAATTATCCTCTACTACAGCTAGGCTTTTTTTTTCTTTTCGGATGGGAAATCATCAAATGACTTCTCCCGCTCTGGGCGGAGCAGGAGGGAGTGTCAGACTTTTACTGACTAAAACCCATCCATGTTCCTTCATCGCCCTATGTGTTCCGGGGCCACGGTATCTCTTTCGAATAGTCCCGCAACCCCGGCGCGAGGCTTTGACAGAAGATATTATATAGGTACTTATTTAATTTGTTTTTAAAGGAGGTTTTAGTGATACAAGCGTTAAATAATATATCGGCTGGAAGGTCATTAAAAATAGTTGGGACTAAAAACTTTCTACATCTTCTACCATACTAATTATTACAAGTGGGCACTACAAATCATCTCATGTAATTGTTCCTTTGTGATCTTGTGTGTATCACCTGGTTTTTAAACTCATTGCTACAATATTGTTCTAAAGCTACTGACAACACTACCCTCTCATGAACCGGCAGCATTTTACATTCCAAAAATTAGTCTTCATAATCACTATCATTATATATTAATATGTATGTCTGCGCCCGCGTCTCTGTTCGTGAGTGTTGCCTGTGAAAGTCAACACAAAGTAGTGGTTACGTGGGGTGTAGATGTAATTATTATTTTGTCTATTTATTCTACCCATATTTATATTATTATTTTTCTTTCGTTCACACTATATGTATTTATTATATTATCCGTGCCTGACCGTGGCATCACTCTGGGCCCTATCAGAATACCAGCGCTGTGACGTTTTTTTTTTTTTAAATGTTACAGCACCATGCTGAGATAGGGGCCTTTTGGCTTAGTACAGGAACAATTTAATTTCATGTTTTTTTTTTTTTTTCTTTTCATTTTTCTGTTAATTTTTATTTTTATTAGCTGCACTGTTATTTTAACCATTTTAATTGTGTTGTGTCCTGTGCGGGCTAATAAATGTTTTTTCTTTCTTTCTTTCTTTCACTACTTTTACACCGGTTTCTTGATACCAGCTATTGATTAATATAAGTTTAACGTGCGTCTGCTATTCTAAAAACAAAAAGGCGGATAGTAAGCAGGCTAACGGCCATTTTGAATAACTTACTAACAGTTATCGGAAGGTTACTATCTCTGTCTGTTTGACATTTAGCTTACGGACCGTTAGAAACAAAACGTCTTTGTTTTTTCTATGAATCACAGTCCTCCGAGTGACAGGTAGGTGACGCAGATAGGATAATCCAAGTTAACTTTGTTTATAGAAACATCGATAGCTACAAGACGTAGGCATATTAACTAATTGTTATACGTAAGTTATAGAAAACGGCCTTAAATAATTCAAAGCTCTTGCGAAATAAGTTGGCGTTTACTTTTCCAATTGTAGACGAGTCCTAAAATACGGCCAAGAAATATACACACGCGGAAAGCAATGATTTTATCACACAAGTAACACAATTTCAGGCAGTTTTACGAAATTATAGCCAGTAAAAGCCGAAGCGTGGCGCTGTAACTGAATTTACTGACATCGCCGACTTAATTTGTGATATTCTTCTCAAGTGTTTATTGAATATGTTTCGTGAAATGTTGAAATCACGAGGTTTCTAAAAGTATATAAATCTTGGATGTAGGCTATTATTTTTACATGAAAGTTAGGGTTTGATTTCTGAGATAGAATATTTTGGCTTAGTTCAAGGTAAAACAAAAAGGTAATCTATGAAACGTACCTTATAACTAGTATACCCGTCCCATATAATAGGGGTCGAGCCTAATGCTACCAACCGGGCACAGGCTGTGGTCGATAATCCAACTTCAGCATTTTTTAAATGAATTTCATTCTAATGAACAGACAAAATATTATATTAATACTAAAGAAAATTATGTGATTTTATTTGTGTGTGTTTTGTTTGTTTTGTATAATAGGTTCAAGGAGCTCGTGGCAACAGCCGCTCCGGTCGATCTTCGCGGTTAAGGGAATTGCCTGAGTTGATCCGTGGATGGGTGACTGCCCATTACATACCGAGTTTCCTCCGTGCCTCGGAAAGCACGTTAAGCCGTTGGTCCCGGCTGTCATTTGTAGATCTTGGACAGTCGTTACAGATAGTCAGTGGTTCGAAAGTCTGACAACCAGTCTTACTAAGAGGTATCGTATTACCCAGTACTAACTGGGTTGTGGAGATCAGACAGGCAGTCGCTCTATTCTAAATCCTGGTATTCAGCTTAATCCAGTTAAACTGGAAGCCTACCCCAATATGGTTAGGAAAAGCCTTGAAACATGATAACGTCATAAATTAAATAATTACTTATCTTTCATGTTTTACAAAAAATAATGAAACCCATTTTAATATTGAAGCCACAACATTATTTTTAATAATACAAGGGTCAAGTACAAACCATTTGTAAAGGTTATTCTTGAACGACGCTCAGAGGGGGTTATTGTGTTGGTGGGTCGAAAAGGGACCGCTGTTCTATAAGGGCTTAAGTGGTAGGATGTGTCGAGGGTCACAATTTTCTGACCTCTGCGGTAAGGAACTTGAAAGAGTTGATTGTACTTTCTAGTGGTTTTTTAATTGAAAATGTTGTGCGGTTTAAGTGCTTTTGATTAGATAGCTAAGCGCTGCCGCCTATTAATTATATGGGACTTGAATATAACTGGCGAAATGTGTGTGTATCTACTATTTGCTTTTTTTTACAGAATATAAAGCGTGTAAAAAGACCCTTCGCGAAACCGAAAGGCACTACCCATCATTGCGATATTTTTTTTGTTCTACACCATACCTGGGAACCTGCTAGTTACGGAGATATTGGGGATCTAAGTTTCAACGTTTTCACAAGTTTGTTTTTTAAATACATTGTTTTTAATGTAAGATTTTTACTTTTAACACCTCCACGACCTCCGTACTATTTAATACATCCATCAGCACAATGTTTTGAGTGCGTTACATTGAGTTTTACCGTAAAACGTGATCCAATACCCAAAAAAAAAAAGTCGTTTCCCAGCAATAATTTTTGCGTAAAGTGTCTTAGTTTGATGTACAGAATGCTTGTTTGGCGGCTTCGTGAAGGGTCTGTTTACACCCTGTAGGCTTGGGTGGAGGGATGAAGCGCATGTGACAAAAAATTCGATGGATAAAAATGGAGCGGGAGAGATAGGTCAAACAAAAGATGTGTGAGAAATGATATGAATGGGAAAGTAGTAAATAGAAAAAGAAAGAAAAACTATTTATTTGCCGCAGGCACATGTCTTGCAAAACATACAAAGCATAAAAGACGCATAAAATATAACAAAACGGAACAGAAACAAGAAAAAAAAAGAATTTGACAGCTAGCACGTGAGTGCGACAAACAGGTTAAACCACTCAGCATGATGCTGTGCTTTGGGGAGCACACAGCACAGCGCTGGTTTTCAGTGGTCACCCTTGAAAAAACGTACGGGAGCCAATACAGTGACATCTAATTATATGAGTAACTAAAATAAAACAGCCAGTACTTAGATTATAACAAAACACAAATGATCTCTTTAAACACACGAAAGAATCACCACGCTGTCACGTGTGAGTCGTGAGTTATACTGAATAGAAACCCGCGAGAGCGCCGGTTTCCGTTATTCTACGCAGTGCCCTTCACCCGCCGCCACGCCCTGATACAAACTCAAGCTCTTAGCAGCGAGCTGACTACAAACGCTAAATAATGACACAAAATTCATGTTTCTACGATGAATAGTTTTGTAGTTATTAATGTCAGATGATATAACCCAATTCGTAACGGCCGGTTTATTGACATGGTACCCCGTGTAAAGTACCGAATTACCGATTTAGAAGACGTTTCACGCCAAAAATTTAAGACATTTGTAGTAAACCAACTGGACTGGACCCGCGTGGTGTGTTCAAACAGCGGGGCAGTGGGTAAGTACATTATAAGTTGATTAAAACTTCTATCAACACAATTATTTGAAAAAAACTTAAAATAACCAATTTGCCTGCAATTTTAATAAATAAAACCCAGGATTTAAATAAAAACTAAAGACTTAATCGTCCATGCACGCTAGTTGATTTACATTTAAACTCATAAATGTTTTTATTTCTCGTTGGCCACCACGCTACTACGTCCGGGGAAACCATGTTGTGGGCTGTAACGGTTTTAAATGCTTTATAAGCGGTCGGCTTTGGTACAGCTGTATAAAATTGAAAAGAGGATTTACTGGTAATAGTGTACTTTTAAGTATGAATAAGCTACGTATTTGCGACCAGAGGCACTAACAGGGGCGCGCTTCGGTGTAAACATAACGTAATACTTCTATTTTTGAATCGAAAAAAAAAAGAATAAGTTTAGTTTGGAACAACATAGAGTAGTTTACAGATAACATAGAAAAAAAGAAAATAGCTACAAAAGTAAATTACAAGTAGTCAATGCCCAATTCAAAATACATACAATAACAGACATTGGTGTCGATTCTGTTGTGCACAAACTAAACTTAATTTAGGCTATTGCTATCTTTTATTAAAAGGCAGTGCGAGAAAAGGACGGCTATAGCCATGAACTAAGTAAGAGATGTCAAACTAGTTTATGCCTTGCGCTTCACCGTGTTTTTAGTCGACATGTTTTTACGTGCACCCTTCATTTGTATAGAAATATTAGTACCAACTAAATTGGACAGCTCTAAATTACATCCGTCTCTTTCTCGTTTTATTAGAGAGAAAAAGATAGCAATAGCCTAAATTAAGTTTAGTTTGTGCACAACAGAATCGACACCATTGTTCCAGATTTACCTAAAATAAGTTAAACGATAAATTAAGGATAACAAAAAGAAATGAAATAGTTCTAAAAAAGAAAAATACAATATCAAGTACATTAAGTGGTTACTGTAATGTGTTTATGTAGAGTGGAGGTGGGAATGAGGTGTGTATTTGTGTGTATGTGTGTGTGTGTGTAATGTCTCGCTGATGGTGGCGCGTGTGTCGGATCATTCAGTTCCCTTCAAAATGGTTGAGTTGAATGGTGCTGATCCATGCGTCATGTTCGTGAACGGGCGCTGTCAGATGTGACTGGTCATCTCTTAGTTGCCATGGCTTATTTGTATGTTTATTTTTGAATTGTATTTTTTGTTTTTACTATGGACACTTTTAACGAGCACATCTTGCTACATTGTTCTCACATAATATACCATCTCAACATGAATGATGTAACCAAGATTTTGTAACAATATTTTGATTTAAAAGAGTGTCCATGGAGTTCCTTGCCCGTTCTTCTCCATAGAGATCTACGCTAGGGAATGGGCAACTACAGTACTTTCACAGTTTTTATGTCTTGTGACTGTAGCTACATTTAATTTTCAACTTTGTTTCGACAATTCAAAAGTGCCTGTAACTGGCCTATTTGAAATAAATGCTTTGTTTTTGATTTTGTGTTTATCTACCAAAGTTGCCTGAAAATAAAGGTTTTATTATTATTGTTATAGGTCAAGCACTTGAGCCAGCTGGTCACATTTCTCTTCAGTACATTCCTAGTCATAGTGTATATATTTTAATTCTTATGTTTATGGTAATAAAGAGTTTAGAACTGGTGTCACAATCATCCTATTGCAACAAACACAATCAGTATCATAGATATGAAAATATGATTTGTGTAACGAGCATTTTTTTTTTTTTTTTTTAAACTTTTGGTAGATCTCTTTCTTTTGGTCAATTTTTTTTTAATTTTTTTTTTCTGTGTCTAGCACTAATGAAAGGCGTAAACCTATACTATAATATTAAAAAAGTGAATATAGTTTATATGTCGGGTGTAATCTTCAAAACTACTAATCCGATTCTGAAAATTCTTTCACGAATGAGAAGCTACATTGTCCTCGATCGTAATAAGTCATAATACAGAACATAAGCCGATCGAAACTGCGTGAAAAAGCTAGTATAATATAAAATCGGACGATTTTGAAATTGAATGTCCCTAGTCGTTTCGTTAATAATATATTTTTTGAAGCCTTTATTCAAATCTGTGGACGAAAAAATGCTATTAAGGGCCAAATAATGTGAAAATTGAATGGCTCTCGTTTTAATATTACTGCAGCTTCACTCGGTGATTAAGACTACTTTTAAGTTTCATATGCTTCAAAAACACGATTCAATGAAATTTTCTCGATAGAAAAAACTTCAAAGTAACCTTTAAAATCCTACTTCTACCTCATATTCTAAATACGAAAGTTTGTGAATGTATGGATGTTTGTTACTCTTTCACGGAAAAACTACTAAACGGATTTGGATTAAATTTAGCAAAGTTATTATTACAATATATAGTATATTTTAGCATTAATTTAAGTATATCATAATTAATTAAAAACTATTAAATAAACTAACAACAAACTATAAAAAGGGCATCGAAAAACTCCTCAACGCTGTCAGCTGGTAATGTGCCCAAGAGACTGGCGGCGTTCCCACGTTGTATGGCAACACTTAGCCTCTGACCAAGGTAAAAGCCAGCTCTTGAGTCACGGGAAGCGTCAACTAGGCGTTTTGAAAGTTCTTTGAACAGGCTATGGGCACTCGGACCCAGAGTTTCAACCCCAAACGGCTCAAAAATATAGTTACCACAAAGGTTTCTATATTTACGCCGCTTGAGGTTCTCTGCAGCCGCAGCGGCAGCGCCAGCACAGCACGACGAGCTTGGAAGATGAAAATTTAGCAAACAGATAGTTTATATCCTGGATTAACATATAGGATACTTTTTATCCCAGTAGTATGATCCCGCGGGCATCAGCTAGTGAATTATAAATGGATAATATTCAACTAAAAACTTCAAATTAGGACATGAAACTAAATATTCTGTTTGATAACCTAATTTAAAGTTTTTACATAACTTTTATAACATATTTAAACATTAGTTGAATTTTAGCTGTCATCTCACCAAACACTATACCTGAGTTATACTTATTATGTGAAGCTAGCGCTTGGTACACTAGGGAGTGTTGAATGGACTGCCTTAAGGCGGAAATCCTAAGATAGCCTGCGAAATTCTTCTTACGTTTTTTTGGAATTTGCAGGACAGTGAATAGAATAGAATAGAATACTCTTTATTATGTACACCATTAAAATTACAGATACAAAATAAAGTAAAACATACAAGGGGTGACACAATGGGCGGTCTTATCGCTAAAAGCGATCTTTTAAAGACAACCTTTGGATGGATTTAAGGGGGAAAGGAGAGACAATACTGCAGGTAGCCTGTGGTGTACCATTTACATATATACATAATAAACATATACAATACAATAAATACATACATACATAAAACATATTACACTTATATAAATATTTAAATTTTTTCTATTATCGAGAAATAAGTGCGAAGAACTAAATTAAAATACCTAATAAAAAAGCCGTGTGGTATCCGGCAGAGTAGAATAGAACCAACCCATTACACTCACGGGTGTCGTATGAGGCGACTAATGTCTGAGGCAGAACACCTTGCGCCTCCGTAGACCAGAGAATGGGCAGCAGCGTTTTCTGTTAGTCTTTCATCACTGCGATCTCCAATCCGCCTACCAAGCGTGGAGATTACGGCAAATTCCTCCCATCATGGGAGAGGCTTATGTCCAGCAGTGGACGTTATGGGCTGTAGTAGTAGTAGTAGTAGTAATAAAAATGCTTAAGTAGAGAGATACAGGTTTTTTATCATGCTTTTAAAAATTGGCAGAGATTCAGCACAGTGCAGTTGCAGTGTCAAGTTGTATGTTGATTAAAATATGATTTACGATCGTAACACGTACATATTTACACAATAGGTTATAACATGTATGATTTTTTTTATCACTCTACACAAAGCCTATTATCATAGAAATAGCAAAGTTAAATTATTTTTTTAATATCTAATTAAAAATACTAAGTTCTAGGCATTTGAAACTGCTGATTAGACAGAGAGATGACGTCATTCGCTGCATCGACGTACAAAATCCATACTAAATTCCGTTTATCTAGAAAGAGATAGAAACAAAAGTTTAAATGGTTATAACTTTTGTGTTGTTTGGCCGATTTATGTCTTGCTTTCGCTATTTGTCATTATTTTTATAGTACTTTAGCATTCCGTAACGAAATAAAAAAAATAAAAATTTATGCAGATTCCCTGTTATAGTCATTGAAATCATAATTACAACTCTCTAAGTTCTTTTGATCATATTGAATGAATTAGTCATACAACCTGACACTGAACTGCAAATTACAAAAAACGTTAGATTTGAATTTTGACCTTAGCGTATCCTCTTTAAGGCTCGTTTTCTCCTACTTACGTATAACTAATAATAATAAAATAAAAAATACAAAAAAATCTTTATTTCAATACATTGACAACATTGTTACAGACATCTTAAGATATAACATACAGATTGTGTCCCACAGATAGGTCCCTTTTTTTTTCCGATGGGATATCATCAAATGACTCCTCCCGCTCTGGGCGGAGCAGGAGGGAGTGTCAGACTTTTGACTTTTACTGACTAAAACCCATCCATGTTCCTTCATCGCCCTTTGTGTTCCGGGGCCACGGTATCTCTTTTGAACAGTCCCGCAACCCAGGGCAGATAGGTCCCCTGGCTCCCAAACTAGGTGTTCACCTGTGACTTGGAAGGATAACTAATGTTATCTAAGTTAATATGCCACGTCTTGTAGCTATCGGTGTTTCTATAAACAAAGTTAGCTTGAAATATTTTATCCGCGTCACCTACCTGTCACTTGATAAAAATAAATAAAAATAAATATCGCTAGACATTACACACAGCGCCATCTAGTGTCACACTAAGCAACGAGGCTTGTGTCGTGGACACCAGATAGTTGATATACTACATAGATACTTTTAGTTTGTAAATACATACTTATTATACATATAAACATCCATGACTCGGAAACAAAAATAATGTCCATGCTCATCACACAAACATTTTGCTCTGACCGGGATTCGAACCCAGGACCCTAAGAACGTAAGGCAGCCTCACTACCGCTGCGTCATTAAATTCGTTTCTTTGAATTTTCATAGAAAAATATAAATAATATATATAAAATATTTAGATAATATAAAAAGCGTTTCTGTGACTTTTTGCTTCCATCGGTCCGTAAGCTAAATTTTTAAACAGACGAGAGATAGCAACCTACCCATACCTGTGAGTAAGTTATTGAAAATGGCCGTAAGTCATTTTTACGTTAAATTGCCGATTTTCAGCTAAATTTGAATAAACGATTTGTGATTTTGTAAAAAAGACAAAACTGCAATTTGCGATTAAAACTGACCCCCTACAACTAAGCCTTTAATAAAGATGTTAGCTGTAATCCAATCTAAGTTCACAAGTTTTAGATTACTGAGTTTACAGTATGACGAGTCTCCAGGGCTTACCGCGGCAGCCTCATGTTTATTTTACAGGTAGTCTAACTAAACGGGCCAACATAGAACGGACGCTACGTATTTTGTTTTAAATTTCCAGGGAAATTACAGGGAGCCTAGACGAAGTGACGTTCTGTTACTGAAAACGTCAAAAATGTCCATAAATTTTTGACGTTTTCAGTAACAGACATTCATTCATTCCCTAGATGAGAAGTGTGCTGCCTACTTCACCGTAGCATACCATAATCGTGACATGAATTTATCAGGCAAAAACATATTCTTTGTACTGAAAATTATGAGACTTTTTCACAAGTTTTTTATACACTAAGCAGAGGCCAACAAAAATTATGATACCATTTTGCAATACAACATTGATTAAAAACGATGTGTTTCATGTGTATTTCTATCTTTAATAAATTACCAAGAAATATTAGAGAACTCTCTTTTACATATTATAGAAATAAATTGCGTAAATGGTTGACAGAAAATTGTTTTTACAGTTTACAAGAATTTCTACAACACAAAATTTAATTATAAGATATAGGTATTAGTTTCGTGTGAAATATGTGTTATTTTTTATTTAATAATTATTTTACTTTACTTTTAATTAGCTAAATAAATGTTAAATTTCACATAAATACGCATTATAAAATAATGTAAAAATTATATTTGCATGCCCTAAAAAGGCAAAATATGGTTTGTGTCTAATCCACCAACTGTAACAACTGGTAACACCCGTATTTTAAGCAAATAAATAAATTATTCTTATTCTTAAATACATGTTTTTAATATAAGAACTTTACTATAAACACCTCCACGACCCCTGTACTATTCAATCCATCCACCAGAACAACGTTTTGAGTGCGTTACATTGAGTCCTACCGTAAAACGTGATTTTTCACCCCAACAAAAAAAAGTCGTTTCCCAGCAATAATTTTTACGCAAAGTTACTTAGTTTGATGTACAGAATGCTTGGTTGACGGCTTTGTGAAGGGTCAGCGTACACCCTGTAGTGTAGGGTGTAACTGCGTATGATCACCGTTCTAAAGCCGTTACAAATCGGTATGATACGCTTTTAGTTCGTGTCGTGTTTCTTTCCGTACCTGATACGTTTATAGCACGGTCGTGGTATGGTACTACAATGTGTTCAAACCGTAAAGTTTAAGAACACATAATCTTATTTTTTACCCGACTACGGCGAAGCCAAAAGGAAGGGTTATGAGTTTAGCAGTCTATATATCGCCTAAACTATTTATCCGATTTTAATGAGTAAGGAGTCAATCGATGGGCCTGTGGACGGTGGGCTATGGGCTAGCTTGCCGTCCGTCCGTCTCATGACGACAGGCCGTGTCGACGGCGCGTTCGTGTTCCACGCGCGCCTCAAAGAGAGTCAGCAAAAAGGAAGGGGTCCGCAAGGACCGATGCTTGCCGGGGTTGCGGGACTGTTCGAAAGAGATACCGTGGCCCCGGAACACAAAGGGCGATGAAGGAACATGGATGGGTTTTAGTCAGTAAAAGTCTGACAGTCCCTCCTGCTCCGCCCAGAGCGGGAGGAGTCATTTGATGATTTCCCATCCGAAAAAAAAAAAAGATAATAAAAAGGTGTCAATCGATTCGTTAATATAGCACGGGTAACATAGGCTACATTTTAACTGACTTTGACAATAGAAGAGTCGAATTTACCCTGTAAACACCGAATTTAATTAAACCTTCAAATTCTTTGTGAAAAACACATTATCAAATTTTTTCACGATATTTTTTCCACCAACCCTAAAGATAAACTAACATTAATTTCACTACAATGCGTCCTTGGTAACCCACAAAATTCGCCTCCAGGCATCTCGGACCGCCTTGTTCAAAGTTGATCTTCCATAGCTGAAAACTAGTTTATATAACATTTAAAATATTGTTGTTATAACATTGAAGGCTAGGCTTAGTTCGCCCTGAGGCTAGACTTTGTGTTGATCAGTTATTTTGCTTGTAAGTAGACTTTTCGTAACTGTGTGGTCATCGGTTTTTGAGTCTAAACGGACGCGGTGGAGTATCAATATTTTATCAAGAAGTGTTTGCTGTTTGAACTTCATAATATACTGTTTACAAAAAAATACTAATGTTCTTACTTGACATAACATTACGCCTGTAATCGCCGAAGTGTTAAGCAGAGGAATAGAATAGAATACTCTTTATTAAGAGAGAGAGGAGAGAGAGGAGGAGGGGGAGTGGGGGGGGAAGGGGGAGGGGGAGGGGGGGTTGAGGTGTACCTAATAGTACACCAACAATTCGCCAGTTATGTTTAAGTCCCATGTATTAGGAGGCGAGCCTATTTCCTTCAACCAGGCACAAATCTAGACACCGTAGCTGCTACTGTAAAATTGCAGATGAAAACACCTAATAACAATTTGCCCGACCTGGGAATCGAACCCAGGACCCCATGCTCAGCAACCGCGCTTTCTACCACTATTAGACCAACGAGGCAGTTTTTAATTACATTTGTATTTAGTTCTTTTTTTAAGTTATCATAAAAATGGCGAGGATTTAAACTCATGCTTAGTTTTTAACTACATTTTCAAATACGTTTACTAATGTAAACTTCAACTCACTCTAAAGAACTCGAAAGCCGTCGCTACAAAAATAAAACCTCAAAAACTTTACAACGCGGCATAAAATCTACAACATCAATCAATAGGTAACAAGATACGCTCGCCCCGGACGCGCCTGTCCGGCGTCCGGATACACCGGACTTCCGGTCGTCCGGCACCGGAGACGGCTGATTGGTGCGACTACAGCCGTCAACTATTAAGTGTAGGTACGGGGTTAATTGCTAAATGATAGTCTACTCGGAAAGGCTTTCAACAAGCGCGCCCCTTTTGTTTTTTACCCGACTACGGCGAAGCCAAAAGGAAGGATTATGATTTTAGCAGTCTATGTATGTTTGTAATTATGTATGCAGTAGGCTATATTAGTGGTGTGACCACCGGACTGCCAAGTCATAGGTCTCGAGTTCGAACTCAAGGCATGCACCTCTGATTTTTCGGATTCATGTGCGTATAATCACTTGCATCGGTGAACGAAAACATCGTGAGGAAACCAGCATGACTGAGAGATATTTCTCGACGGCATGTAAAGCCAAGTCAGAGGCCCATGGGCGGCATAAAAACTCTGACAACAGGTTAGGCGCTAACCACACGATAAAGAGGAAGAATTACGTATGTTTCACCGTAGTGTCTAAACTATTCATCCGATTTTGATGAATAAGGTGTCAATCGATTCGTTATTATGGTCCGAGTAACAGGCTACATTTCAACCGACTTCAACAATAGGAGTAGTTGATTTTACATTGTAAGCCCCGAATTTAATTAGAGCGTGACTTTTCAGTAGTCGGGTGTCCACACAAATTCTTGATTCGCATGATCGCATTGTTCGGTTCTCTTGCTCTGGTAGTTCGTGCCCAAGAAAAGCCTCGTTACGACCACGGGCTATACTATTTATACAAGGTGTTAACGGAGCCTTAACGAGGCCGTAAGGCGCATGTTCTCCCCGTCATTACGATCAATTTTTTGTTCTAGACCATACCTGGGAACCTTCTAGTTACGGAGATGTTGGGGGTCAAAGTTTCATTGTTATAACTTTAAAAACCTCCAAGACCCCCGTACTATTGAATGCATTTATCAGCAGAATTCTTTGAGTGCGATACATTGAGTCCTATCGTAAAGCGTGATTTTACACCGTAAAATAAAAAGTCGTTTCCCAGCACTAATTTTTGCATACAGTTACTTGATTTGATGTACAGAATGCTTGTTTGACGACTTCATGAACAGTCCGTTGACACTTTGTATCTTTTAAATTCTCGATGATTCATCGTTAAGTCATACACACATCAAAAAAAGTTTGTGATCACAAGCATAAGATGATATTATTTTTTTAATTGAACTTTAAGTATCAAGAAAAGTTCTTTGTTATGTGTTTTCTTTAAATTGAAATTGAAAAATTGAAATTGTTTATTGAAATACAAAAATATTTACAATATGGCCTTAAAAACTAGTAGGTATACAATAATTGGATTCTACCTGAACTAGGAATAAACCTGTATCTCAGATAACTCAAGCGCTTATAGTAGCAAATATACCTAGTGATTGATTATAATTTATGAACACTAAAGACTAAAACACACAATACACACTCTACATACATACATAAACACACACACACACTCTATATACATACTCTGTTTGAAATAAAAAAATAAAATTCTAAATTTTAAATAAAGAATCTAAAAAGAAGAAGAAATCATAATGTAATCTACAGCAACAAAAAAGATTTCGATTTTTAAAAGTGATCGCATTCTTTTTTGATGTGTGTAGAAGGACTTACGCTTATCGTTTGGGTGATGATCCTTACAAAGGTCAGAGAATGAGAAACAGCCGCTCGGGTAGATCAGTAGCTTTTGCGTGAGAGAGTAACATCCATCCATCCGTGTTTTTTTTTTTTTTTTTTTAGGAAGGACCCTTCTCAGTTGCAACGCGCTAAGGTTGCTTAACTGCTTAACCGGACAATCCTGTGGTGGCCAAAAATTACTTTAAGGCCCCCAGCCAGGGCTTACAAACTAAGGATTTTAATTAAATGAACGGTCACTAAGGGCACCCCCTGTGGGGTTCGGGCCTCGGCTTAGTGCGTCATTGATGAGAGGGCAGCAAGGGACAACAGGCTGGGTCGGATCATTAATTGGGGAATCGGTCGTTACATGCTCAGCGTCGCGGGCTGGCTCGTCGAGCAAGGGTCGGGCAGTATCCATCCGTTTCCACAAGTTTTCGCATTTATAATATTAGCAGTATTTTATGTTATTTTTCTTAAGAGAATACTACATAAGAACCCTTTTTTTTTCTTTTTTTTTTTCGGATGGGATATCATCAAATGACTTCCCCCGCTCTGGACGGAGCAGGAGGGAGTGTCAGACTTTTACTGACTAAAACCCATCCCTGTTCCTTCATCACCCTTTGTGTTCCGGGGTCACGGTATCTCTTTCGAACAGTCCCGCAACCCCGGTACATAAGGACCCTAAGGCCTGAAATCTTGTAGCGCTGACGGTCGGTCGCGTTTCAATCGTGACGTCAGCAAAAACAAAATACGGCAGTCGGTCGCTGCTGACGTCAGCATCGCAGTATAGTGCTATAAAGAATACAATGTATACTCGTACGCTACCGACCGTGCGCGACCGACCGTCAGCGCGACAAGAATACAGCCCTAACTTGTACTTTTATTGTTAAATGATAAATCTATAATGTACTGTTGACGTACCTATTCTAAATAAATAAATCATAAAGCTACTTCCTTTATTTGTTTCCTCGGCAATCACTGCCGCGTGACACGTGTCACTTGGTCGCGTAGCTCGCGGTCGAGTGTAGGTAGCTGTCAACTATAATATGTATGGAGTGGCGGGGTTAATTGCTTTATGTAGAGTACTTACGCTAGGCCGTTTCGGGTCCGAGCCGAGTGTCGACCGTACAATTTTGTATGGACACACTCACGCTTCCGAGCCGCTACCGAGCCACGGACAATGGATTTTGCTACGGCCGACACTCGGCTAAGACCCGGCACGGTCTAGCGTGAGTCAACCTTAAGGGTTGAATTTGTGGAGAACTAGCACTTATTGCATATCCGCCTGTGGTAACAAACATAATATCACACCTGTAATCCCCAGAGGGTAAGGCAGAGGTGTACCTAAAAGTACGGTCGAACAAGCTATTTGGTTTACATTTTACAATGTGATTTGTTGGTTAAACTGTAAACCAAATAGCTTGTTCGACCGTACACCCACATTTCGCCAGTAATGTGTACCTAAGTGTTTAAGCACAGTGGGCGCGGCGCGGTCGGTGCGACCGGATGCGGGAAGGGCGCGGTAAACGCTATTTCCTACTCGTGAACACATCTCAGCGTAAACGCGTAGTAGCATTATCAAGTCTTCTGTCTAGAATGACGGGATGAGCGGGAAACGCAAACTAGTTTGCGTTTTCCGCTCCGCCAGCTTGTCTCGCTGCGGATACCGCTCACCCGAGCCGCTGTAACTGTGTTCACATGCGAAGAAGCTGTGTGTTAACGACACCCGCTAGCGGATTCCGCCGCCCGCGCCACTCTGTTTGAACACTAAGTCCCATGTAATAGCGGACGAGTCTATTGTCATCAACCGGGCGCAAATCCCGACTCCGTGGCTGCTACTGAGAAATTCCTGATGAAAAACCCCAATAACACTGCCTGATCTGGAAATCGAACCCAAGACCTCATAATCAGAAGTCGCGCTCGTGACCACAAGACCAACGAGGCAGCCGCCTGTGGTCATCATCATCAGCCTATAATGTTCCCACTGCTGGGACACAGGCCTCTCTATGAGAGGGAACGGGCTATAATCCAGTGCGAAATGGTAGATGTCCCATGTCTTCGAATTTTTTGGTTCTAAGACATACCGGTTTCCTCACGATGTTAAATAATCACAAGGGACAAAGATATACTGCTGTACCCTATAAATACACCGACATTTCACCAGACATGGTTAAGTCTAGCAATAGGGACGAGTCTATTACCTCCAGAACATAATAAAAACTTCGCATTTACATCAAGCTATCTATAGTTGCTGCCAGTTAAGATCGCAATAGCGGTCATTGACCCACCTACATTTATTAAAGTTCCTAACTTTGAAATCCAAAAATAAGCCTGTTCAAGTCTTAAATCGTCATCTATCGTGATCTTCAAATTTTTTTCTGATGAAAAACGATACATGGTTCATTTGTTTTGGTTCGTACGAAGAGATATCAGGGAAAGGGCAATGACCGCGATTGCGATCTTAACTGGCAGCAACTACAGCATGTTATCTACGAATATTGTAACTTCAGTACGTCTTCGTTCATCAATGTCACGTAATGCACATTTGTATTGATGCCAACTATTGAAATAATTTGGGGAAAAAAATGGCTAACAATAGGTAGGGCCAAAATATTCAAATGACTTTGAATAAATGGTTTTAGTACGTGATACCACCTGCGTGATGGACGCATATAATCCCACGAACGGAACTCACTACATATGTCACCGTCCTAACACAGGTCATGTATACCTGTGTAAATGGAAACAAATGGTCTGAATTGCTGATAGATAGATCGACAGACAGTCAGACATACTCGTAGTTACTTACACATTTATAATATCACTAACTGTGCCCCGTGATTTCACCCGCCGTTGTGCTTGGCTCCTCAGAGTCATAGCGCGTTTTTTTTTAATTTTCTTGCCATATCTAAACCATAATCACAGACCTAAACTGAGCGTTTTCATGTATGATTTATGGTTTAGATATGGCCACAAAATTAATAAAATAAAGGGTGTAAAACACCTCTTGACGAAGCCGAAAGATACTTGTTCTCCTCGTCATTGCGATCATTTTTTTGTTCTACACCATACCTGGGAACCTTCTAGTTACGGAGATATTGGGGGTCAAAGTTCCAACTGTTTGACAAGTTTTTATTTAAATACAAGTTTTTAATTTAAGATTTTTACTTTAAACACCTCCACGACCCCCGTACTATTCAATCCATCCATCAGCACTGTGTTTTGAGTGCGTTACATTGAGTTCTACCAAAAAATTTGCGATCATTTTTTTGTTCTACACCATACCTGGGAACCTTCTAGTTACGAAGATATTGGGGGTCAAAGTTCCAACTGTTTGACAAGTTTTTATTTAAATACAAGTTTTTAATTTAAGATTTTTACTTTAAATACCTCCACGACCCCCGTACTATTCAATCCATCCATCAGCACAATGTTTTGAGTGAAAAAAAAAGTTGTTTCCCAGCTATAATTTTTGCGTATATTTAAAACACTCCCGAGAGAAATAATCAAACTTTCTCGGGTATATACAGGGTGTAAAAGACCTCATCACGAAGCCGTCAACCAAGCATTCTGTACATCAAATTATGTAACTTTACACAAAAATTATTGCTGGGAAACGACTTTTTTTTTGGTGTGAAAAAAATTTTTTTTTTGGTAGAACTCAATGTAACGCACTCAAAACATAGTGCTGATGGATGGATTGAATAGTACGGGGGTCGTGGAGGTATTTAAAGTAAACATCTTAAATTAAAAACTTGTATTTAAATAAAAACTTGTCAAACAGTTGGAACTTTGACCCCCAATATCTCCGTAACTAGAAGGTTCCCAGGTATGGTGTAGAACAAAAAAATTATCGCAATGACGGGGAGAACAAGTGCCTTTCGGCTTCGTTAAGAGGTGTTTTACACCCTTTATATTACAATTGTTCTTTCTTTGTTTGAAGAGTCAAACACTCAAATACAAGAAAAATTGTGATAGCCCTCTTAAACCTTTCTCAAGAATTGGGACGTCAAACTCAAAAAGATTTTCTCATATCGGTCTAATACTTTCAGAGATTATAACTTTCAAACAAACAAACAAAGAAACTTCTCTGCTTGATAAATATTAAGTATTTATTAGACACGCTGTTGCCCGCGACCTTCGTGCGCGTAAAATTATTATAAAAATATTACACCCTTATTTGAATCGAGTTTTTCTTTTTATGATCGAAACTATAATTCTTTATCTCAAGTGCAAGTAGGTTAGGTACTCTTTATAACATCAAATATCTGCTAGTTAAAGTTGCGTCTAAATCAGTCCGGCTGTTTCGGCGTTTAGCCGGAACACTTGTTCTCCTCGTCATTGCGATCATTTTTTTGTTCTACACCATAACTGGGAACCTTCTAGTTACGGAGATATTGAAAACATGATTTTCACCCAAAAAAAAATTCGTTTCCCAGCAATATTTTTTGCGTTAAATTACTTAGTTTGATGTACACAATGCTTGGTTGACGGCTTCGTGATGAAGTGGTTTACACCCTGTATACTTTCTAAGTTAGTTAGTTCTAAGTTTTCTAAGCTGTTATTTTGAAATTACAAACAGACACTTCAATTTGATTTATTTGTATAGATTATGGAAGTATAGTTTAATTCAAAATAAACGAACAGTCACCCTGTATACAAGATACAGGATGACTAGCATTTAATAAGGCTCTTGATAAAGGCATTTCGATAGTAATGATGATCTCATATCCACTCGAGTGAGGCGTCTGAATGGCGAGCGAGTGCGTGACTTGCATTGTGGAGGGGGTACAGCATAATTGGCGCCATTTCATGAGTTAATAGGAGCATTAGATTGTCTATTTCTCGTTTTAGGGTTCCGTGCGTCACAAGGAAAAACAAATCGTCGTAGGATCACTTTGTTGTCCGTCTGTCTGTCTGCCAAGACTTCTTCTTCTTAGGAATGCGTAGAGGTTTGAAGTTGAAATTTATTTCAAATACTCGGGTCTACGGTCGTCGGTCTAAAATCAGTCCAAGTGCGAGTTAGACTCGCGCACCGAGGGTTCTGTATTTTGTTATTAAACCAGATATTTACGGTTTTTCCTTTAAAACAAATGCTGTAAGACATTGCTTCATGCCAAATTTCATGATTCTAGGTCAACGGGAAGTACCCTACAGGTTCTGATTCCCTTGTGAAGTCGCGTTGACTTATATACAAGTTTGATTTTCACTGCTCCAAACAGTAGAAAACCTGAGAATTTGATATTCATTTTAGCTTGATACCTCCATGCGTTCCTGAGAAAAAGGGTCTTGCAGGCGAACAACAAAGTGCTTCTTATAAGGGTTCCGTTATTGCCGACTTAGGTAAGGAACCCTTTTTTTTCGGATGGGAAATCATCAAATGACTTCTCCCGCTCTGGGCGGAGCAGGAGGGAGTGTCGGACTTGTACTGACTAAAACCCATCCATGTTTCTTCATCGCCCTTTGTGTTCCGGGGCCACGGTATCTCTTTCGAACAGTCCCGCAACCCCGGCAGGCATCGGTCCTTGCGGACCCCTTCCTTTTTGCTGACTCTCTTTGAGGCGCGCGTGGAACACGAACGCGCCGTCGACACGGCCTGTTGTCATGAGACGGACGGACGGCGAGCTAGAAAATACGTTAATGTGAATATTAAAAACCGACATACACTCCATACTTCCTTTGGTTACTTTACTCTATGTACCAGTATTTCGGTTCCAAAACAGACCATTACAGAAACCACAACCTGTATGTAGCCGGAATTCCTGACTCACTCAGGAACCAGCTCGCAATTCGAGCACAAAATATCTCGCGATAAGAATGTACATTTTGGCATATGCCCAATATTTCCCTCATTGGAAATGGCTTTGGGTGCTTTTTGACTTTTTGGAATTGCAATAGGCAAGTTTACAAATAAGTGGTTAATGGTTTTTTGAGTAGTCTTCAACTGGTAGTTTTGGGAATATTAGATATGTTTTCTTCGCTTCTAGGCTTTTTGAATATAATTATCAAACTTGCTATAATAAATAATATTATTAATTGCCGTGGGCTCCGAGTGCTCATAGCCTGTTCAAAGAACTTTCAAAACGCCTAGTTGACGCTTCCCGTGACCCAAGAGCTGGCTTTTTCCTTGGTCAGAAGCTAAGTGTTGCCATACAACGTGGCAACGCCGCCAGTCTCCTGGGCACTTTACCAGCTGACAGCGTTGAGGAGGAGTTTTTCGATACCCTTTTATAGTTTGTTGTTAGTTTATTTATTTTAGTTTATTTAATGCTTAGTTTTTAATTAATTATGTAAAGATTATAATATTATCAAACTGGCTGTTCCCTGAGATTATTGTTCGCGTGATTTTGTTATAAAAATATTACATCTTTGTTTGCATTGGTTTTTGTTAACAATTTTAAGGTTAAAAACCGTAAACCTTTTTCCAAAATAAAACACAATACATTCCTTATAACATCAGCTATCTGCCAGTAAAATTCAAAAAGACAGACAGACATACAAAAACATTGAACGCGTGTGCAAAATGTCGTGTCCGTGCTATTAACCGTTGAGGAGTTTTCTAGTGAGGAGGTGATTCTGGCCGCAGGACCAAATCAAACCGGTTATAAAAATGTATTGTCACCAGAACCAAAAGTGTATGCAACATTTCAGCTCAATCAGTTGGGGGGAACTGGTTTGAAATTCAGTTGCTAATTTTGACCAATACATATTATCTAGTAAGGCAATTTAATAAAAATAGATAGGTGTTTACGAGATCATTATTTAAAATCGTGGCCATTTTTAATCTACCTTTTAAAATAAATCCAAGATTATCCAAATGAATAATCATCCTTTTTTCTCAGAAATAGTAAGAAAATTCAGTGTAAAGCTCTTTCTTTAGCATCCGGGCGTCGGAAACCGTCGCCGTCAAGAGGGGCAATCGGAAAGCAATGATTAACGATATTTTTCCCCTTTCCTGGGTAAATGAGGGGTGAACAAGATATAATTACCAGATATTAATACAGGTCTTAGTAGTTCGAATGAAAAAAAAAAGTTTTTAGTCCTCACATTGAGCGACTATTAAATTGAGCATTTTTTTGTTCTGGACCATAACTGGGAACTTTCTACTTACGGAGATAGGGAGGTCAAACTACCAACATTTTCACTGTTATAACTTTACTTTTAATACGGAGGTATTAGTCTGTGGCACACAAAATGTCTGCTTGACATATAAAAAGTCAGTCGCGGATTTTACGCAGACTCAACGCACATCTTCGATCATTCAGGGTAACTTTTATACCGAAAAAAAGGACTGTTCCCGAGGAAAACAACATTATCGTTCTAATGATAATAGATGGCGCCACGTGTCTTTTGAATCATGATTGAATTATATTATTAAAACCAGAGTACAACCCGAATTGATTGTCAAATTCTAAACTGCGGGCAAAAGCTAGCATTATATAATATTAAATTCAGTTTAAGTATGGCCCTGGAGATCAAATATGCTTTATGTAAACGATCTTCCATTCAATGCTCTAAGCTAAAAAAACAGCTAGATTTGTGAAAACAATACCTGCCCCGAGCTTTAGTCTAGCTGTTTTTTTAGATTACATCCTTTGTTCTTATGATGGCTCTACTATTGTATTTCTTTGAATAGAATTTTAATTAGTTTCTAAGCGATAGGATAGTCATTAACGGTAAGTTTGTAGTTTAATTAGACCTACGGTCACTCATCCTTGATTACACCGTGGTAAGAAATGCTTAACTTTGAAGATGTATCCTTGCTTTTTTTGGCATAAGCTGGCCGTGTAAAGACTAGTTCCTTGAGATTATGAGTTTAGCAAGCCTTTTTGTTTTAAAATCATTTACACTTAAAACGGGATTTTTACCATTAAGTTTCCGATATTTTGACACTGTTGCAAGCACCATGATCACGGATAAACTAACTTTATTGCGGGTAAGTGTTTATGAGCAGACAAATTGATCTACTCTATTGCCTATACGTTTAACGCGCTCGGTACTGCTACCAGTCACTCCACCACCACCACCAGCACCAGCTGCCAGCTGCTACCAGTAACTGGATTTTGAAGGTATAATGGTTGTAAAAATACCGTTTACGAAGCCGAAAGGGACTTGTTATCTACGCCATTGCATTTATTTTTGTTCTGGACCTGGGAACCTCCTAGTTACGGAGATTTTGTGGGTCAAAGTCCCAACTTTTTGCATAGTTTTGTTTAAAATAGGCATGACGACAGTATCAAAAAATTGCAAATCTATTTAGTCCGTCAGTTAGAGTATTGGAAATTTTGTTTTGTTTTTGTAAATCAATGAATATTGACAAAGATAAAACGCATCAAAACTCGGGAGTGGGGGCTCGTGACGTCAGAACTAGGTAAAAATTATACCTAGGCTTGACGTATTGAGAATTTTAAAAGCGTCATATCTTCGTTAATTTTGGTTTACGTAACAAAAGAAAAAACACGGGTCAATTATTTTTTGATAATCTAACTGACGGACTAATTCGTTTTTTTTTGTCGTCTCGCCTATTCTAGTTTTTAATGTTTATTACTTTACTTTAGATACCTTCATGACCCCTATACTATTTAACACATACATCAGCACAATATAATATTAGCCGTGTGGTATCCGGCAGAGTAGAATAGAACTAACCCATTACACTCACGGGTGTCGTATAAGGCGACTAATGTCTGAAGCAGAACACCTTGCGCCTCCGTAGACCAGAGAATGGGCAGCAGCGTTTTCTGTTAGTCTTTCATCACTGCGATCTCCAATCCGCCTGCCAAGCGTGGAGATTACGGCAAATTCCTCCCATCTTGGGAGAGGCTTATGTCCAGCAGTGGACGGATTGGGCTGTTGTAGTATCAGCACAATGTTTTGAGTGCGTTAAATTGAGTCCTACCGCAAAACATGCTTTTTCACCCCAAATAATAATGTCGTTTCAAAACAATTTTTGCATAGAGTTACTTAGTTTGATGTACAGAATGCTTGGTTGACGGCTTTGTGAAGGGTGAAGGGTCTGTTTACACCTTATATTAAGGGGCTCCCCCATGCACACTAGCGCCACTTTAGTAAAAAAATCAGAACTCGTTAAATACACAGTTAATATAAAATCTGATTGACAAAATCAATCTTTTGGTCTTCTAAATTATCTACGTGTGCTTAATTCATTGAAACATAGCTCGCTGTCGTTACAGATACAAAATGGAAAAAAAAACGGCGGTTTTTAGCAATTTTTCTAACTGTAACTACAGTCAAGTATATTTTAATGAATTAAATAGACGTCAATAATCTAGAACTCTGAAGCACTGAGTTTGTCAATCAAATTTTGTATTAATTGCGTGTTTAACGAGTTCTGATTTTTTTACTAAAGTGGCGCTAGTGTGCATGAGCCCCTTAATTAGATGCTGTGTCACTAAGGGGGATGGAGGGGTATAAAAATCGTTTAAACAATTTCACGTGATTAATTATCTCAAAGTTGCAGTCTTTATTCGACGAGAAAATTGATTTAGAATTTAGGTAAGTGTAGACATAAAAGCTGAAGTGGGACTGGACTGGCCAGGTTTGTCGCATGCCCAAGAGATGTGGGCCAAAATAGCCACTTTCTGGAGCCCTGACACAGACAGAGGCGTCGCGGCATACCTCGTAGAGGATGGCGGGACGAGTTGGAGAAAACCAACGACTGGTGGTCCACATTAGCCCTGGATAGAAATAACTGGAAGTCATGGGGAGAGACCTTTGCCCAGCATTGGAATGACGCAGGCTAACAGTATCAGTATCAGACATATTCATGTTGCTTCCCTCCAATGTGTCAGTTACTGAAATATTATCAATTACCTATGTTCCGAAACACATGTTTTTAGTAGCACTTTATCGATAAATGTCGTACCTATATCATCCATCATTACAATAAATACGTTGTAAGTTTGACAGATTCTCGCACGCAAGTGGATGAAACGAGAGCATCTTCGGCCAGATTGTACTTTAACCTATATAAGCGAGACGACAAAAAAAAAAACTAATTAGTCCGTCAGTAAAATTATAAAAAAATATTTGACCCGTGTTTTTTCTTTTGTTACGTAAACCAAAATTGACGAAGATATGACGCTTTTAAAATTCTCAATACGTCACGCCTAGGTATAATTTTTACCTAGTTCGAGTGTTCGAGTGACGTCACGAGTCTCGCTCCACTCCACTCCCGAGTTTTGATGCGTTTTATCTTTGTCAATATTCATTGATTTACAAAAACAAAAAATACTGTCCATTAATTTCCAATACTCTAACTGAAGGACTAAATAGATTTGCAATTTTTTTGATACTGTCGTCATGCCTATTAATCTATTATTACCCGACTGCGGTGAAGGCTAAAAAGAGTGTAATGAGTCTCTTGGATTATTTACTATTTATTGGGATAGTTTACTTATCCTAAGTTTACACTAAAGTATACAACATGTTGTCTATACTTCTATAGTAATATTATGAACAGGGTAATCTTTATAACTACAGATCCGATTCCGAAAATTCTTTCACGAACGGGAAGCTCCATTATCTCAGATTGTTATAGGCTAAGTTTTAAAACTTAAACTTAAAATTACTTAATTTCCGTACACAACGGAAGAAAATTCACGTGCAAAAGTTAGTTTCTAGTGTTTCGTTACAAGTCAAGTTTGTAAGTTTGCGTGTTCGAGGTAATTTCCGAAACTTCTCATCCCATTTCGAAAATCACTGATTGAAAGCTATTGCCGAGTGCTATAGGATACAAGAAACTTCACACGAACGAAGTCAGGGGCCAAAACTATACATAGTAGTTGGTTTGTTTCTTTTTGACACTTTAACAGACAAACGGGTTTTGATAAGAATATGTCCATAGGTAGACCATAGGTTAAAGACATAGTTTACTTTAAATCCCAGTAGTAATACCATGGGATAATTTCTGTCCTCCACATGGGCCGAGCCGAGGGTTACATAACATGTCGAGGAGTCTCCATTTAGACATAGAAAATGCCTGTAGTTGAAGGCTCCGCTCATTCCCTTACATCTTATAGATACAAAATAATAGGCAATTAACAAAAACAGAAAAAAGTAAAAATAAATTAAACAAAGTACGATAAATGTAAAGTGTGTGTGCGCCCGTGGGTGGGGGTGTGTGTGTGTGTGCGTGTGTGAGTGTGTGTGTGTGTGCGTGTGTGAGAGAGAGGTTTTAATGTACATAATGTGTCGAACTAAGTACTAATACACAACAATAACACTAATAACATTCCGTTTTTCAAGAAACATAAAATACTAACTTTTCCTAGTCTTTACATTCTCGAAGTATGTATATTTGTTAAAACTAACAAGCATCTGTTTCCTGCATTAAATGATACGAGGATGCGAACTACTGCCATGAGATCAAAATATCGGACTCTATTGTGTACTGGTAGATATAACACTGCTTTGCTTAAAAAAACATTATGGGTATGGCACCTATTATCTTTAACAAATTGCCAAATTGTATTAAGGATCAACCCTTAATAAAATTCAAGAAACTACTGTCGTCTTTACTGACAGAGAAATGTTATTACTCTGTTACCGATTTTTTAAATGATGAATTGTAATATTGCTTCACTTTATTTCATATATTATGTAAATACTTTTAGATTTAGCTGATCCATGTTCTCATTTTGAATTTAAGTAAGTACTTACCTAGTTTCTAAATTATCTGTAAGTTAACCACTATATTTTTGTATGCCAACAGGCAGAATGTACTGGGAATATAACTGAAACTAACACCATTATTGTAACACCTACATTCTATACAAATAAAGATATTATTATTATTATTAACATCATTAAATTATTTATTATTTAGTCACACGTTGCAAGAGTAACTCTGTGTCATCATAATTTAAATTGTGTAGCCACATTGCTAGTTTTTTTTTGCATTCATGTTTTGTTTTATTATAAATATATATTAGTTTATTAATTGCATTGTATAAATATGCAGAGCGTTTTTTATATTGTCTACTGGCAAATTCAGTTTTAGTTGAGGGAACGTTTACTATAAGTGTTTATTTCTCTTTTCTAGTATTTTAGGATCATATGGTATCTCTTTGTGCGTTTTGAGGATGAAAAGAAGGATGTACAATTTTCTCACTGACAGCAGATTACATAATTTGTAAAGCTTTTCAGTGGAGAATATTCTTTTTTTGAAGTACATCACCTTAAGTATCGCTCTTTGAGCGCGTTCTAACTCTAGAAAACTAGATTTCGTTGCTCCACCCCATGCAGTTATGGAATATGTTAAAGCGGATTATTAAAGCTAATATTGTTGTATGTACTCACCGATTTCAGGAGTTATCCATTGATTCTGAAACAAAAGCAAAAACGACTATTATTTTCAGTTATAATAATAAGGAGCTCGTGGCTAAATGATAACAGCCATTCGGTTCAATCTTTAGGTTAAGCCGTGCTTGCCTAGGTTGGTCTGTGGATGGGGGACCAACCCATTACATACCGAGTTTCTTTCGTGCCTCGGAAAGCACGTTAAGCCGTTGGTCCCGGCTGTCATTTGTAGATCATTGACAGTCGTTACATGTAGTCAGTGGCCCAAAAAGTCTGACAACCAGTCTTACCAAGGGGTATTGTATTACCCAGTACTAACTGGGTTGTGGAGGTCAAATAGGCAGTCGCTCCATGTAAAATACTAGTATTCAGCTGCATCCGGTTAGACTGAAAGCCGACCCCAACATAGTTGGGAAAATGCTAGGCAGATTACTTATTTTCAGTTATAATAATATTTTTTCGTATTCTTTAGACTACAACACAAATCCATCTAAAAAGATACTCAGTTTTGTAACTCAATTTAAATCCGACAGATTTCGTATAACTCCCTTTTCAAATGTAGTTTTAAAATTAGATTTGTTTCAGAGTGACTATCTCTAACGTACGATGTAAAATTTATGACGATGAAATATTTATTTTGTGAGCAGGTTGTAAAAATACTTTTACACGTATTTTTTTTGACAGGTTCATTGGTCTACCGGTCTCAAGCGCGACAACAAAACATGAGGTCCTGGGTTCGATTCCCAGGTCGGGCAAAGTGTTATTGAGTTTTTCTATCAGGAATTTCTCAGTATTAGCCACGGAGTCTGGATTTGCGCCCGTTTGATGGCATTCCTATCTGATAACTCTGAGAAGAAACACTGAAACAAACTCAGAGGTCAGTCTTTTTATTAAGACATTGGTGTCGATTCTGTTGTGCACAAACTAAACTTAATTTAGGCTATTGAAATCTTTTTCTCTCTAATAAAACGAGAAAGAGACGGACGTAATTTAGAGATGTCAAATTTAGTTGGAACTAATATTTCCTATAAAATGAAGGGTGCACGTAAAAACATGTCGACTAAAAACACGGTGAAGCGCAAGGCATAAACTAGTTTGACATCTCTAACTTAGTTCATAGCTATAGCCGTCCTTTTCTCGCACTGCCTTTTAGTAAAAGATAGCAATAGCCTAAATTAAGTTTAGTTTGTGCACAACAGAATCGACACCATTGTCAGATCATGTGAGAATCATGCAGATACGTGTCTGAGATGATCTTTTGAAGAATAGGATTTTGTAACCGAAAATAGTATAATCCTATATCATTTTAATTTATATTAAAAAAAACGCAAAATTTATCGCAAAATAATAATGATGTAAATATTTTGCGATAAACACAATGAAGACCGTCTCTATAAATACAAATAAAGTTTTAAAACTAAGTAAAAGTAATGTGCAGAACGAGTATTTTCAATTTTTTTAATCGTTGAATTTACGTAACATTTTTACCTCCTCGTTCGTGCTAGGCACAAAATACAACCTAATATAATTTCTACTTTCATTTTTACAAAATAAAGTAAATTATTTCAGTAAAAATGTAACAGTTCATACTTTTTGTTCAGTCATGTACAAGGAATGCCTTTACTTTACGGAAATAACTTCGCCTTGTACATAACCAGGTACTTTTCGTATGCTGGTAAGTTTAAAAAATGTAGCAAGAATGTTTTTACATAAATAGGTCATCTTCTTTCATAGCCTATTGCTAAATATATATAGAGGTCAGTTTTCACTAACTGTAGGTTTGTAGGTAACAATGTTTTGTTGGGATAACTTAACATAACATCACGGTTAGGCAGAGGTGTACCTAACGGTACACCTACATTTCGCCAGTTATGTTTACGGCCCACCACCAGTCCCGCTTACTGGTTCTAACGTGTTACGAGTAAAAACCATACAACCAGTCTTCCCAAGAAGTATCGTTTGACTCTGTACCTGGGTTGCAGAGGTCAGATAGATAGTCAGACATTTGATTACTATTATGTCACTCACTAATTCTAAAATTGGTATCTTTCTTCGAATGAACGACCTAAGTACGCTGAAGTCTATAGAGATTGCGGGCCTGTGGACGGTGGGCTATGGGCTAGCTCGCCGTCCGTCCGTCTCATGACGACAGGCCATGTCGACAGCGCGTTCGTGTTCCACGCGCGCCTCAAAGAGAGTCAGCAAAAGGGAAGGGGTCCGTAAGGACCGATGCCGGCCGGGGTTGCGGGACTGTTCGAAAAAGAGATACCGTGGCCCCGGAACACAAAGGGCGATGAAGGAACATGGATGGGTTTTAGTCAGTAAAAGTCTGACAGTCCCTCCTGCTCCGCCTAGAGCGGGAGGAGTCATTTGATGATTTCCCAACCGAAAAAAAAAAGGCCCACCACCAGTCCCGCTTACTAGTGCTAACGTGTTACGAGTAAAAACCTTACAACCAGTCTTACCAAGAAGTATCGTTTGTCTCTGTACCTGGGTTGCAGAGGTCAAATAGATAGTCAGACATTTGATTACTACTAAGTCACTCACTAATACTAAAATTGGTATCCTTCTCCTACAGAAATTTTGCCTTATTATTAAGATTTCTGTGCCTTCGTTTAGTCCGTCAGTTAGATTATCAAAAAATATTGGATACGTGTTTTTTGTTTTATCAAAATAATAAAAATTGACGAAGATAAAACGTGTCAAAGATCATGAGTGGGGTTGGTGACGTCACATTCGAGTAAAAAATGTACTCAAATGTGTGTGTGTCCAAAAAATATGTGTTCGAAAATTTTTTTTGGAAATCTATCTGACGGACTAATTCGTTTTTTTTTTTTTCATCTACCCTATTCTAAATCTTTAAGAAACGCAGTGATAGCTTAGCGGTGTGGCCGTCGGACCGTCAAATCATAGGTCTCGAGTTCAAACTCAAGACACACATCTCTGATTTTTCGGATTCATGTGCGTATTATATAATTATCATCTGCTTCTGTGATGGAAAACATTGTGAAACTAACATGTCTGAGAGATATTTCTCGACGCCATGTAAAGGCAAGTCAGGTCCAGGTTAGGTATTAACCACACGATAAAGAAGAAAAATCTTTGAAAAACCCTTTATTTGAAATCCTTTTCAGATAGTTCAAACTTTTCCGCTGTTTATCTCAATCGGCCATATTGGCGTTGATGTAGAGGCTTCAGTTTCAGAACTACTTCAGCTCAATCAATACTTCCAGAGCTACGAGTTCGAAACAATTGCAAGAATAAAAGCTATTTTTACGTTTCTACAGCTGCACACAATACGACTAGAGTTGGGAATAGCTCGGCAACTTCGGACAATAAAAGTTGCAGGCGTTTTTAATACTACAGTAGAAATCGTTTAGTTGGCAAAAAAAGTGAATGTGAACTTCTAATAAAAACTTGCAATAGAGTATTTTACCCTATATGAGAAAAAATCTAAAAATATATTATTGAGTTAGCTTAGGGCTTTTAGTTCATAAAATGGCAAACTAAATTTTAAAATTCAATTCAAAGGTTTCAGCATTTTTAATCTGTTTCATAACACCATTATAGTAGTCGCCATGTTATTACGTCATACGGCATCTAAACATAGAAGTGTCAACTGTCAACTTCAAATATCATTGCATTTGTTTACACAGCCAACTGTCGTCATGACCACAGAGCAATATGGCGTCCACTGCGTCTAGCGTTTTCATCAAATTACGTGCGAAATATTAAAATGCAAAATTTAAATGCATTTTAATGACACTTAACGATTGAATAAAATTGTTGTGTTTTTTTAGTGGTTTATTTGCACTTAAGTATCTAATTGAGACAATTTTAAAAAATGGGTATAATACGTTATTGTAAACGATATTTATCGCTACCCGTACTAACTATCGCTAAATATAATATCAACCACATATTGTAATACTGTAGGTACTGTGTACACATGTGAAAACCACTTTGCCCGACCTGGGAATCGAACCCAAAACTTCAGGCTCAGAATTAGCGTTCGAGACCACTGTGTATCATAAATTTATGGCTCATTGTTATTAATATATTAACTATTTACAAGCTGTTATTTAACTTGCAATGTTTGTATGTATCTTTGCTTAGGTCAAATCTTACAACTAAATTTTAAATCAGTTATCCCTAACCGATTGAGCTGAAATTTTGCGTACGCGTTTAGTTTGGATGACAGTACACAGTTCACGTTATTCTAAATCCAATATGGCGGACTTTCAAAGATGGCCGACTAGTTTTTTTCTATTGTTTGTTACTTTAGAGTCTAAAGTCTAAAGACCAAAGACGTGGTATGGGCTTGTGGTACGGAGAAATGCAGAAAAAATCGTGAGGAAAGTTTTGAATTTTCAAGTGGATGGGTATGAGGGTAGATCAACACCAAAGAAACGATGGATGGACTGTGTTAAGGATGATATGGCAAGAGAGGAGGTATCTGATGAGATGACGAGTAATGGAAAAGTATGGAAGAAGAAGACATGCTGCGCCGACCCCAAATTAAGGGCAAGAAAATAATGACTTTAGTCCAAAGACCTAACGCTCTTTAGACGCCCTTGCGCTAAAGAAACAGTAATTTTCAGGCACCTACGCCTCCTGAATAAACACCCATTCTTTCTTTCAAGTAGCCGAGTCTACGCCGGCGCTGAAACTCGAATCAATTGCAGAATATACTCAAGCTGTTTTAACTCGTACAATCACGGGCCGCTCTGTGAACTTTTGAAATGGAATTTCATTGTGTTGTAGAACTATGTTAGCAAGGAATGCGAGCGAAGTTAGCGATGGTGCGCGGATTTTCTAGTGTTGGTGTAATTTTCTCAAGTAGATTTAGCTGGTTGGTTTATAGTAAAATGCGGGTAGTCTAGACTTGTTTATTTGTCTTAATAACTGCTTTAATTATAAAATCCCAGAAGAAAAAAGTCAGAACCAAGACAACAAATAGTTTTAGAGAAATTGTAATAGCCAGACACATCAAAGCGATCCTTTGTTCATTAAAAAGGGCTTTAAATAAGTTTGTATTATTTCTACGCAACTTTAACACTTACACACATGTACGTTCACAGTACATACATTTTATATGGGTCCCGGGTTCGAATCCCGGTTGGAGCAAATGTTTGTGTGATGAGCATGGACATTTGTTTCCAAGTCATGGATGTTTATATATATAATAAGTATGTATTTACAAACAAAAAAGTATCTATGTAGTATATCAACTATCTGGTGTCCACGACACAAGCCTCGTTGCTTATTGTGGCACTAGATGGCGCTGTGTGTTAATGTCCAGCGATATTTATATTTATTTATATTACACTACGCGATGCCTCACATTTTGTTAATCAGAAAATAAGCAGGGTCTGGTGGCCCTGGGATCTTGCTCTAGAAGCAAAATATGGCATTCTGTGGTTTCTGTCTATCGAACTGAAAGAAGAATTAAAAAAAATAATTTCCTGTATCACCTTTAGTTAAGGGGCTCCCCCATGCACACTAGCGCCACTCCACGCACACACTAATATAAAATCTAATTGACAAAATCAGTCATTTGGTCTTCTAAATTATTTACGTCTGCTTAACTCATTGAAACATAGCTCGCTGTCGTTACAGATACAAAATGGAAAAAAACGGCCGTTTTTAGCAATTTTTCTAACTGTAACTACAGACGAATTAAATAGACGTCAATAATCTAGAACTCTAAAGCATTGATTTTGTCAATCAGATTTTATATTAATTGTGTATTTAACGAGTTCTGTTTTTTGTACTAAAGTGGCGCTAGTGTGCATGGGGGAGCCCCTAAAGGATCTTACCTGTATAAAAGTTCCCTGGCAGATTGACAAATAGAACACAGTCAGAACCACAGAAGATAAGTAATTCTAAAAGGTATAGTCTTTAAAGACTCCTTCTAAACATGCCCCTGAGTACTCCAAAAACTGAACATCGAAACAAACAAACTCACATCAAAAGCTTTTACCCAACATGCGACAAACATCCACACATATTGCCCCATATAGCTCTATGCAAGCCCTGATTGTCGTCTATAACGCAATTACAAGCCCCATATGCGAGCAATATATCCCTGATACTAGTTCAGGTAGATAACATGATTTCCCTTCTATAGTGGGGCAATGTATGTATCGGAAACTGAGTTAGGAGAGAATTGTGTAGGTAGTGTATTGTTTGGGGTGTGTTCTAGTAGTAAAGTGCTGTTGCCCGCGAACTTCGTCCGTAAAAATTATTACAAAGTATTATTTCCCTATTTGAATCGGTTTAATTTTTTTGCACGGAACCCTAATTCTTTTTTTTTAAATAAAAGTAGCCTTATTTTTTTCGCATGGGAAATCATATCAAATGACTTCTCCCGCTCTGGTCGGAGCAGGAGGGAGTGTCAGACTTTTACTGACTAAGACCCATCCATGTTCCTTCATCGCCCTCTGTGTTCCGGGACCACGGTATCTCTTTCGAACAGTCCCGCAACCCCGGTAGGCATCGGTCCTTGCGGACCCCCTTCCTATTGCTGACTCTCTTTGAGGCGCGCGTGGAACACGAACGCTCCGTCGACACGGCCTGTCGTCATGAGACGGATGGACGGCGAGCTAGCCCATAGCCCACCGTCCACAGGCCCGCGCCTACGGTGGCCGGGGGCCACGTGGTGGCACCCGACGCCCGGGGCGTCTCCCGCGGCGGCCGGGCCGCTGTGAGGTTCTCTGCCTCAAATAAAAGTAGCCTAAGTTACTCTTTAAAACATCAGTTATCTGCCGGTTAAAGTGCCGTCAAAATCAGACACTTTGTAATGTGATTTTATTTATTTGTATTTATGACTAGCACTTCGCCCGCGACTTCGTCCGAAAATTGTGATAGCTCGGCTAATTTGCATGATATTCATATAATTTAAAATAATAATAAATAAAAAAAAAAAAAAAAAATTATAGTAATAATAATAATAAATTAATTAATAATATATTATAATAATTTTTTTTTTTTTTTTTTTAAATTAACTCGGTAAAGATGTAGTTTTCTAACGGCAAGTAAGATAAGGTAAGATTTTTTAAAATCGGATCAGTAGTTTTTAAGTTTATTCGTTACATACAAAAATACAAATGTTTCCTCTTTATAATATTAGTGTAAAAGTCTAGATGTAGATAAACAGATTAAAAAGATTACTATTTGTTTATAACAAATAGTAGCCACGGAAGATATCCCGTAAGTGACAACATAAATTTAGTTTTAAACCGTAAATGAAAGCATACAACAGTGTTAGATTGAAAAAAAATATCATCTGCCTTTTCTCAACTATGTTGAGGTCGGTCTAGTCTTACCTGTATCTAGATGAAGCTAAATACCTTTTTTTTACAAGGAGAGACTGCCTATCTGACTGTATGGATCGGAATGCTGGGCTGTGAAGAAGATGGACGAAAAATAATTGCATGTAGCGGAGATGAGAATGTTGAGGTGGATGTGTGGTGTGACAAGAATAGATAATGTGAGGAATGAGTGTATTAGAGAAAGTTTTAAAGTTTCTCGACAGCATGTAAAGCCAAGTCAGAGGCCCATGGGTACTATCATCATCATCATCATCATCATCAGCCTATAATGTTCCCACTGCTGGGACACGGCCTCCTCTCAATGAGAGGGAATGAGCTATAATCCACCACGCGGGCCCAGTGCGGATTGGTAGATATCACATGTCTTTGAATTTTTGGTTCTAGGACATGCTGGTTTCCTCACGATGTTTTCCTTCACCGTTTTGAGAGCAGTGGTGATGAAATAAATTACACAAAGTAATGCGCCTGTCTGGGTTCGAACCCACGACTTCGGTTCGTAAGTCGGGGCCGCCACCACTGGGCCACCGCTGCTCTCTGTTTGGTACTAACCACACGATAAAGAATACACTACTGGTTAACAAGAGAACCCTTTCAGAAATAAGGTATTGTAGGTCTAACTCCATAAATCCCTAACGTGCTAAGATGACCTATTTCCTAACAATATGCCACCTAAATATACTATTGATTAGAAGCCTACTCTCCATAATACGTTTTTCATGTATCCACATTTATGTGCCCTTGACCTTTAACTTACGATCAAAACACGATTGTACTGTGAAGTATGTTTTATGTTTTTCTACATGACTTAGAGGATGAAACTGACTGACTTGTTGGTCCAGTGGTCGCAAGATCTACTGCTGAGCATAAGGCCCTGGGTTCGATTCCCATGTCGGGTAAAGTGTTATTGGGTTTTTCTATTAGAAATTTTCAGTTGTAGCCACGGAGTCTGGATGAGTTATGCCCGATTCGTCAAGGTTTCGATTAGTCACCAAAAACTTTTTCCATAAGTACTAGAAGTCCCGACTCGTCACCAAAAGAAAACAAATGAATTTTTGGCTGGGTCATGGCACACACCAAAACGGCACTATAGGGTAGATGACAAAAAAAAAACTAATTAGTCCGTCAGATAGATTTCCAAAAAATATTGAACACATATTTTTTCCTTTTAACACGTAATCAAAAAATGAAGACGATACAGTACGTCGAAAACTCGTGTGACGTCCCATTTGAGTACATTTTTTACTCAAATGTGACGTCCCAAACCCCCACTCATGATCTTTGACACATTTTATCTTCGTCAATTTTTATTAATTTAATGAAACAAAAAACACGTATCCAATATTTTTCGATAATCTAACTGACGGACTAAACAGAATCATATGTTTTTTAAGTCAGTCATCATCCCTATTTCGACGCGGAATTTTAGATCTGCGCTTCGTTGAGAGCGAGTGAGTTTGTGCCCGGTAGATGACATTAGGCTCACCCCCTATTACAAGGGACTTAAACATAACGCGAAATATGGGTGTACTATATTAGGTACACCTGTGCTTAAGTCTTCGGGGATTACAGGCGTGATGTTATGTTAAATTCTAACTAAAGGCAGCTACAGACAATGTACTACTTATTTCCGCCCTCCAGTACACGAATAGATACTAATCAATAGTATATGGAATGTTTTATGTGGTTTTAATAGCCGGTCTGTCGGTACTTTCGTCCTTGATGTGTATTTTTTAGTTTGCCGTGATCAAACGGTCAATAAAGAAACAAAAAATGTTTATTATTTTACACAATGACTCGCACTGTCAAAAAGTTATCAAATCTCATGTAGAACCAAGCTTCTAACTCTACACGCCCTAACTCTACGAGGTGTAACTTCAAAAACTCTACACCTTAGTCAAAATATCGTGTGGTATCCTGCAGAGTAGAATAGAACCAACACATTACACTCACGGGTGTCGTATAAGGCGACTAATGTCTGAGGCAGAACACCTTGCACCTCCGTAGACCAGAGAATGGGCAGCAGCGTTTTCTGTTAGTCTTCCATCACTGCGATCTCCAATCCGCCTGCCAAGCGTGGAGATTACGGCAAATTCCTCCCATCATGGGAGAGGCTTATGTCCAGCAGTGGACGTTATGGGCTGTTGTAGTAGTTGTAGTGTAGTAGTCAAAATATATGACTTGGCCATTTCGCTACATTCTCATGGGCGTAAGGTGAAATATGTATCCACTGTTCATTACTTTTTTGTCATACAATAGTTCTTGTAGTAACAAAACGGCCAAGCCACATATTTCACCATTAATACAGACAATGCCCCAATCAAATATATTTTGCACCCTGGTAAATGAATGCCTTTGCGCGTCGCTAGGTCGTCTTGGTGGGGGCACTACCATGCCCCCAGATGTACGGTCGAACAAGCTATTTGTTTTACATTTTACAATTTAATTTGTTGGTTAAACTGTAAACCAAATAGCTTGTTCGACCGTACTGTTTCACACCGTTATGTGCGCTGGTGAGGTGTAAAAAACATAGAAAAAACCGCTGTTTTGTAATAACAAACGTTTTTATTACATTTTAACAAAAGAAGCAAAATGCACACGGAGCCATCTTATTCGAGACTCTATTTCCATAGACTATTTTTTTTACTTTTTAAAACTATTTTATGTTATGGACCATTGGTCTTGAACACGTACAAGGAAGTTTCAGTATAATGACTTGAGACATAGTAGTGCTCGTGAACGTAAACCGGTTGCATTTATACAAGGTGCAGTTTTGCATCCTAGTCGAAATTCAGGAGCTTGTCATAAAAAACATAAATAATCAATTTAAATTACGATATCCGGTCAAATCTATGCTAATATTATAAAGAGGAAATATTTGATTTTTTGTTTGTTTGTGTGTTTGTTACGATTTAACTCTAAAACTACTCGACCGATTTTCTAAAAATCTTTCACCATTAGAAAGCCACGTCCTTACTGAGTAACAAAGGCTATATTTTATCCCCGTACTCTCACGGGAAAGACAACTACGCGGGTGAAACCGCGTGACGTCCGCTAGTAATTAATCAAGCTGCTATTTTAAATTGTTTAAATTTGACAGTATTTCAGAATAACACGAAAGTAATAGAAGAATCACCCATCGCGCGACAGGTCTCTGTGTGCTTATATTTGTTGTGTGAAGGCGCGGTTATAGGGCCAGTTACAGACGGGCTGCGTTTTAATACGGGTGGTTTACACTTACCGATTTCCGTAAATAAGAAAAAAAACCTACACATTTTATTATCGATTCGGGTCGAGAATCAGTAGCATAGATACCTCCTTTAATTAGACCAGGATGGAAAGCGACACCTTGTATAATCCTTCTGACTGTTTTCAGTCACGGCAGCCAATCGTAGCGGAGATTAGCGATCGGCGCGGGAGATATTATTGTGCACAAATGTGTGCGCAGGCACAGGTGCACTCTCTGTTCCTTTACTGTCAAAGTCCGATGGGACGGCAATCCGACACGACCGGAGAGAGATGAGGCGCAGGACCAACGGTTTAACTTGCTTTCCGAGGCACGGGGGTATCATTTCGCATATACTGAGAAATTTCTAATGAAAAAACCCAATCGCCATTTTTGACCGAACCGGGAATCGAACTCAAGACCCCACAGCCCAGCCGCAATTGCGACGACGAGATCAACGGGGCAGTCAAAGGCCCTATAATAAAGCATATTAAAGTAATCGCATGCAACAACATGTGCTTCGATAGTTAGGCCCGGTTTCCACCAAGCGGAGACGAGTGAAGCGGAGACGAAAAGTGTAAGCTTCGACAAATCACAGGATAGACGAGAGACCTGATGTAGATTTCAACTACATGTGATTGGTGGGTTTCGCACATCTCCTCTCCGCTCTGCTCGTCTCCGCTTTGGTGGAAACCGGGCCTAAAGTACAAGCATCAACTAGTAACGACTAGTAGTTAAAACACCCATATACTGAACCCGACTAGATAACTAGACGGAACCAAATTAACTGCGATCGATGGGAACTATAAATATTTTATGAGCATTTTGCTAGTCACGTAATTACTTAGGGAATTGTGACCTATATTTGTGGGGCTCGTGGCTTGGTGGCCACGTGGCTCGGTCAAGGTCAAGATGCACTTGTCGAGGTCAATTTTCAGATGCAGTCAGTTTCATATTATGCAAACATCCACGCGATACAGGCTTCTTTTATCTGCTTTTAAATTTTGTTGTTGTTATTGTGGTCTTTTTGTAATTTGTTAATATTCTGTAATCTATCCTCCAAGGACCCTCTCCTTGGAGGATAGATTACAGAAAATTAACACTGGCTCTTATAACACAGGTCTGTCACAAGAACAAATAAATCACCTAGCACAAGAGTCAGTCTTTCTTGTGTATTAAAGTTATTATTGATGGGTGGGAAAAATTAAGGGTATACCAACTGCCTTTTATGTGGAGGATATTATTCAAAATAAAATAATTAAAACTTTGTTTCATTATAATTATCTTACTCCAACAAAGACCATACAATACGAAAAAACTAAATCATTTAATATTAGACAGCTATACATTTACTACACCTGCATTTTTATTAAAATGTCTTTAAATGTCTCGCTGATGGTGGCGCATGTGTCGGATCATTTAGTTCCCTTCAAAATGGTTGAGTTGAATGGTGCTGATCCATGCGTCATGTCCGTGAACGGGCGCTGTCAGTTGTGAATGGTCATCTCTTAGTGGAGGAGTAGTATAAAACCGTAAGTGGAAATTACGGTTTTTTCCTACTCCTCCACTATACTTTTCTGATTAATTTCGTTGCGGGATCCAAGACAGTTAAATTCATTCTCTGGGACTTCGTCGAGCTTCATTGTCTCGGCGCTTTTCTGGTGGTCGCCACTGTTGATTCTGGCTTTCAGGAGTTACAGTGGTTTGGGAACAGTGTGGCGGGCTTGGTCGTCTCTTAGTTGCCATGGCTTATTTGAATGAATTATTTTCTTTTTTGAATTGTATTTTTTTGTTTTGTTTTTACTGTGGACACTTTTAACGTGCACATCTTGCTACATTGTTCTCACATAATATACCATCTCAACATGAATGATGTAACCAAGATTTTGTAACAATATTTTGATTTAAAAGAGTGTCCATGGAGTTTCTTGCCCGTTCTTCTCCATAGAGATCTACGCTAGGGAATGGGCAACTACAGTACTTTCACAGTTTTTATGTCTTGTGACTGGGACCGTAGCTACATTTAATTTTCATATTTGTTTCGACAATTCAAAAGTGCCTCTAATTGGCTTACTTGAAATAAATGCTTTGATTTTGTTTTTTTTTTTTTAGAAAAACATCTTCAAACTAACATACAACTAAAGAAAAAAACAATGCCACATAACCTGAGAAATAGATATAAAAACAAACTTGAAGTCGCGTACGCACTAATCACGGTAGAAATACCATATTATTCGAAGGAGTTCATCTGTTCAATGAATTACCGGACGATATTAATCAATCAATCAATCAATCAATAGTCTTTATTTGTATGTATTGTTAAAGAGTGAGCTATAACAATATAATATATAGAACGTTAATATATTTAAAAATAAAAAAAGAAGAAACATGTATGTACATTATAACTTCTAATACTCTGGAGGAAATTGTATTGTATTATTACTTTGTATCTCATTAAAAAAAAAAAAAAAAAAACGCTGGACATTAACACACAGCGCCATCCAGTGCCACATTAAGCAACGAGGCTTGTGTGTCGTGGACACCAGATAGTTGATATACTACATAGATACTTTTTGTTTGTAAATACATACTTATTATACATTAAGCGGACTGTGTGTTCTTATAAGAAATAAATTTCTTTAAACCGATATTCAGAAGATCACAGATAAGACCTGGTTTAGACTCGCACAGACCTGGGACGAATGGCATAGAACAGAGGAGACCTTTACTCACCAGTGGTTAGTACAGCTCTTTTATCTTCAGCATCTGCCCAGCCTTTTCCCAACTATGTTGGGGTCGGCTTCCAGTCTAACCGGATGCAGCTGAATACCAGTATTTTACATGGAGCGACTGCCTGCGCAACCCAGTTTGTACTGGTTAATACGATACCCCTTGGTAAGATTATCCAACTCTCTATGAAAGTGTTTATCGGGGCAAGTAGTAGTTTAGGGAATATCGAAGTTACGATATAAACTGAATACATTGTTCTAAAAATAACCACGCCTCAAAAACACTACAACCTTACATGTATACCCAAGTACGTAGCGTATTATACCATTAGCCTACTTGACAAAAATGTCAATCAATACCCCATACTTCCGGAAATTAACGAAATGGAAACTTTTAAGGGGAATGTCGCGCTGTTTGTAATAATGTTTACTTGTTTTTTGTTTTGTAAAACGTCGGAATGAGATACGATATTTACTCATTTTCACAATATTGTAATGCTTTGTAAGCATTTGCGTATATTGTTAGCGACTTCGAAAAGAATTCCTTGTTTTCGAATTTTTACATTTTTATTAGTTTCATCTGTAACTCACTAACCAACTAAGTATGTAAAAAAATGTTAGAAATTAAATTCGCCCCTTTTTCCGGTCTCTGATTAAGCTGAAATTTTGCATTTATACCTAAATGTTTAATTTATATGACAATGGTGTCGATTCTGTTGTGCACAAACTTAACTTATTTTAGGCTATTGCTATCTTTGACTAAAAGGCAGTGCGAGAAAAGGACGGCTATAGCCATGAACTAAGTTAGAGATGTCAAACTAGTTTATGCCTTGCGCTTCACGGTGTTTTTAGTCGACATGTTTTTACGTGCACCCTTCATTTGTATAGAAATATTAGTTAGTAAATTTGACAGCTCTAAATTACGTCCGTCTCTTTCTTGTTTTATTAGAGAGAAAAAGATAGCAATAGCTTAAATTAAGTTTAATTGGTGCACAACAGAATCGACACCAATGGGTGTTCAGCTAAGTAACGTCCTTCTAAAACCAACATGGTGGACTAGTTATTTTTTTATAATATTTTTAACCCGTATTTTCCTATATACTCGCGTAGCATGACCACCGTTGAAACGTGTTCGAAAAATCAACAAAATGCCAGATTTATTTTGTTGCTCTATCATTTTGTCGATTCTTCCGTCGACAAAACCCATTTCTACGGTAGTCGTGCTATGCGTGCTGAGCAAAGGCCCATTCCTTCCACTTATTTCATTCCAATTATTGATCTGATGTTAATTACTACAGAACAAAGCTTTGGCAAGTTTTTAAATCATCGCAAAGATCACCTTTCACATAAGGAAAGTTAATTACGAATATTTCGTGGAAAACCACAGATATGTAATGCCCTTAATGTAATTAAACTTAGTCAATTTCAGTTAGCGGAGTTTACTGTCTCCACCCGTAACATATACGATTCTATCATTCATTCATTGTTTATCGTTCATTCTGTTGACATTAATTTATGATTTTTATAGACATTTGTTTTCACATTCAGTATTAAAACCTCTGAGTATGAATACAGTTTATAGATGACTATAAGAGTAAAGGAAGACTAAAACTACACGATAAATAGAGTGAGCGTGAGATGGCTGAAAAATCATGGAGTTTCTTGCCTATTTTTCTCCAAAGAGATCTACGCTTTGGAATGGACAACTAGAGTACTTTCACAAGTTATTATGCCTTGTGACTGGGACTGTAGCTTTATCGTTTTGTTTTTGACTTTCAAAAGTGCCTGTCAAAACGGTCTAATTGAAATAAATGCTTTGGGTTTTAGTTTGAGGTCACTACTGACAACTGGCATGTCTTTAGAACTGAAGAATAATTCGATGACCATAAAAAAACTACTATCCGGGGCCAGTGTCCCGTGTGGTGGCTACTTTTCAATCCCACTTACAGAAGGGAGGCTTGTCCCAGCATTGGGAACATTATAGGTCGATTTATGGACACAAAAGTGATAAACTAAGTCCTTTCTGATCATGACAATACACCATTTTGAAAAAAAAAGACATGATTAATGAATATTAAACTGATCCCTTATTACGTAATTTACATTATGTAATGAGACCGCTGGGAGTTATACGATGACCTTATTTTTTAATGGCAACACAAGTCATGTAGAAATTACGCAAATAATATTACTAATCCCAAAGGATGAGGGGTTTTCGAATAGGTATGAGGTACACTTATGGAATTAAAATAGTCGCAGCACGTGGCTAGATATTTGGGATACCATAACCAAGGTTAAGCAGTGCTTGCCGAGATCGATCAGTAGGTGGGGTACCATCCATTATACTGACTTTCCTCCGTGTCTCCGGAGACCCGTTAAGATGTTAGTCTCGGCTGTCATTGACCGTCATAACGGGTAGTCAAATAGAAAGTCTGACAACCAAAGAATATCGTATTATCACCGAGTACAAAGTCCGTGCTAGGCAACTTGGCTTATCCTAGTTGTAAACGTCCCTTTGTGTCTATAGGCCTCGTTTTGTTCTGTCTCTTGCTGAAATTATGTATTTTCTATTCCACCGCTATACTTTTTTGATTAATTTCGATGCAGAATCCAAGACAGTTAAATTGTATCTCTGGGACTTTCGAACTTCATTGTCTGGGCGCTTTTGTGGTGGTCGCCACTTTTGATTCTGGCTTTCAGGAGTTGCAGTGGTTTGGGAATAGTGTGGAAGTGAAATGGAAAGTCTGAAAACTAGTCTTTCTAAAGGGTATCGTATTGGTTGGGTTGTTGAGGTCAGATAGGCAGTCTCGCTCCATGATAAATACTGGTATTCAGGTGGATCCAGTTATACGGGAAGCCGGCCCCACTATAGTTGGGAAAAGGCTGATGAAAAGTGATGATGTTCACGAATTCAAACATTGTTACATGTTTATTTAAGTGAGGTTCCAAGTGAACTTTACATAGTAAAACTTCTGTTGTTTTTTTTGTTATCCACAATGCCCGATAAAGAATGATGAAATAAGTGCCATGAACTGCTACAAATCGATATTCTATACACTGATAAGATTAGCTTATCAATAAGCGTCGATAATTCCGTTAAGTAATAAAAATATTGACATGTCTGGTATAAGGTGCTTGATCGAGCGAATGTTGACCTCTAACCTTCACATCGGGCACGAAAAAACGGGAAAAGTTCATCATCTACTTGGCGCTTTACTATGTTGGTGTCAGTCTAACAAAAAAAATCGAAATACCACCAGTAGTTTACGTGGAAAGACTACCTATCTGACATCTGGGATATCCTCGATCCATCACAAATAGAATGCAAGTGTGGAGCCCCTCTACAGGATACGATCCATCTACAGTCATGCACCTTTCAGGGTTTTTTTGATAGCCTACGTTGTGTCCCACTGCTGGGCAAAGGCCTATCCTTTTTCCCTCCAATCTTCTCTCAATTTCTGGCCACGCTGGCCCCTCGAATTCACGATCAGGATTAAATCGAAGCAAATTTTAGAGCTGTGCAGGTAGCTAATACTGGTCTAACACAATTTGAGTTTCATTGACACGAAAAGAAGAAGAAGACATACAGGTTTCCAGACTATCAGGGTTTTCTGACTACCCGTACGACCGTCATAGATCTACAAATGACAGCTGGGACCAATGTCTTAACGTGCATTCATGGGGTAATTCCCAAAGTACTCCATTTCCTTTGAATTATACAGATATAAGAATCTCATACATTAATTCCAAAGTTACTCCTAGGAATTATTATTATTTAGAAATACTTGTCAATTGGTTTCAATTCTGCTCCATAGGTATCTGACATTATTCTCTAAGTACTCCACCGATTCAATTCTCATTTATTTGTGTTGCATGCTTTTTTGCGTGGACGTGTCTCAATATACTGCCTCGTTGGTCTAATGGTTGCAATCGTGACCGCCGAGCATGAAGGTTCGATTCCCGGGTCGGGCAAATTGTAATTGGGTTTTTCCACCAGGAATTTCTCAGTAGCAACCACGGAGTCATTTGTGACCGACTTGACGGCAAAAGGCTCGCCCCCTATTACATAGGACTTAAACAGAACTGGCATGTGGATGTACTATTAGGTATATCTGTGAGTAAAATTTTGGGGATTAGGCGTCGATGTTGTGAATGGGACTCAATGGACCATCCTCCATTCACGGTCCTGACCTCGACAATTATAGCTTTTCCATTTGATAGACCCTCACTGCGGCTGTTTTAATTTAGCCACGAGCTCTCATTTATAGATGCAAAGTCATACGTATCCGAGAGCCGAGGGCAAAGGTTCAACGCCCCTACCTGACTAGGAGGTAGGAGGGTTCTCGTTGAGTAAATAGTCAGTGAACCACAGAGTGACCACGGCAAACAAAGTGTAAGCCGGCCGCTAACGGACGGTTTTAGTTGGGGATTAGTTTTTATTTTTGGCAAGTTTATGGGTGGTTAAAAACGATCGAAATACAAGATGTAAACGGACCTTTCACGAAGTCGTAAACCAAGCATTATGTACATCAAACTAAGTACCCAAAAAAAACAATATTTTTTTGGGTACTTAGTTTGGTGTAAAAAAAAAGTCGTTAGACTTTTTTTTTTGCGGTGAATTATTAACGTTTAGGGTACGACTAAATGTTACATTTAGGTCAAAGTTCCATATGACTTCGGATATATATAAATAAAATATATATATATATATATATATATTTATTTATTATATATATATTATAACATTATATTTATTAAAACATTAAAATATAGACACGCAAGTGGTTTATTTAATAGACGATAAATATTAAATGGTTTCTTGACACAAACTGTATAAAATTTTCAACCTTGAACCTAATGGTTCAACGATAAAGTTGAGAATCGAAGAAAGAAATTTGACAGATTGTAGTGGCTTGATGTGCTGGCGTCTGTACAAAACAATTTCAGACGAAAATATTTTATTGTTACATTCTATGTTTTTTTAGAACGTGATTTTTCAATAGCCGAGTTTTAGTTTTTGAACTTATCTTTTAAGACTCTGTAAAGCGAAACATGATCAAAAGACAAAACGTTGTAATTCTCTGAATTCTCAGATTGTTAAAATATGCAAGAGTTCGTTTGTTAAAACAAGACCATCACTGTCTTTTTAGGCAGAGAGATAACGAACTTCAAAATAATGTTATCGTGAATTAGTGTATAGTGTTTGTTGAGAAAATGAGAGAATGAATATATATAGCTAGTAACAAGCCAGGAGGAAGACCAAGCCTGTGGACGGTGGGCTATGGGCTAGCTCGCCGTCCGTCCGTCTCATGACGACAGGCCGTGACGACGGCGCGTTCGTGTTCCACGCGCGCCTCAAAGAGAGTCAGCAAAAAGGAAGGGGTCCGCAAGTACCGATGCCTGCCGGGGTTGCGGGACTGTTCGAAAGAGATACCGTGGCCCCGGAACACAAAGGACGATGAAGAAACATGGATGGGTTTTAGTCAGTAAAAGTCTGACACTCCTTCCTGCTCCGCCCAGAGCGGGAGAAGTCATTTGATGCTTTCCCATCCGAAAAAAAAAAGAAAAAAGGAGGAAGACCAAAGAAACAGTCAAATGATATGAAGGTAAAAACGACCACGAGCTCCTCTAAAACAAAAATATCAAGAATAAGATAAACAAGGTCAGATTTAACTGTTTGACAAATAACAACAAAAATATTTAGATATTTAAAAAACTCATCGATTCCCATGATCACCTAATAATACCCATCTCGTCTTAATTTAATTTGAACTTTAAATGTCTATGGCACTTAAGCTGGGTTTTAAAATAAATCCCGGGGGGAAAACATCGATTTTATATCATTTATTACGGCCATCGTGATCATAAACGGGACATAAAATTTATGTTTAGGGGTGACGTTCCTGCCGGGGTTGCGGGACTGTTCGAAAGAGATACCGTGGCCCCGGAACACAAAGGGCGATGAAGGAACATGGATGGGTTTTAGTCAGTAAAAGTCTGACACTCTCTCCTGCTCCGCCCAGAGCGGGAGAAGTCATTTGATGATTTCCCATCCGAAAAAAAAAAAAGGGGTGACGTTAGGGATGTCTAATATGTATATCAATCTTCACCAAGGGTTAATAAAATAAAAAACAACACATCTGAATACCCGAATGAAGGAAATATAAGTAATATTACACTCACGTCTCTCTTGATAATAACAGCTGGTCCGTGGATGGGTGACCATCCATAACATATCGAGCTTCCTACGTGCCTCGGAAACTACGTTAAGCCGTAAATCCCTGGGATTCATTTGTTGATCGTTGACAGTCGTTACAGGTAATCACTCTTAACCTTAGTGGCCCAACCACACTTTTTACGAAGGGGTATCGTATTACCTAGTCTGAACTGGTTTAAGTGTTCTATTTTTATGGATCGGTACAAAATAATAGTACATTATGGTACAAGTGTGTTTAATTTTGGTGATTACCGCTGAGGCGCAATTGAGACCCGAGCCGTTAGGTGAGGGTCTTAAGAGAGCCGAGGACGGTAATCATCAATACAAACGTGTATCATACGACGTTTCTCAACACACTTGTGAAGAAAATAATACTAAAAAAATATTTTATTATCGAAACTTTTTTAAGAACAAAGCAACTCAACGATTAAAATAAAAAACATACCCTAAAACTCACTGGTGAATAATAGCAATGAAAAAGTCACAGTTTGATTACTGGTGTCATTGTGTGCCTAATTGCGGTGAAATTAGAGCCATTTTATGAGCAAGTGTGTTTGAAAATAGTATAATTCCTTATATAGTCCATCTGCGTATCCCATTGGGAAATTGCAACGTGATGTTAAGCAATAATATTGTCATTTACACGACAGTTCCGCAAGTTTGCCCATCCTTATGACCAGTATAAAATAAGTTTTATTTGAACCCGTCTCTTTGCCGACGCTTACCAATATTCTATAAGTTTACGATTGGTATCCGACTAGCTGATATGATTTTAAGGGTAATATTTTGTGGTAATACCTTTTGGGAGATATAATATTGAAAAAGACATGGAAAAATCTTTGTAAACTACGGTTTTTTTTATAAATCTTTATACGAACTGTTCTTAATTTTTGATGGGAATAGGCTAGCCCTAGCCCCTATTACATGGATTTTTTACATTACTGTTGAAATGTGGGTGTACTTTGCCTAATCCTTCCGGGATGTTATGTTATGCTGTTTTTAATCTGACTAGTATTTTCAAAACTGTTTTAGGGACCAATCCAATCAGATGCATGAAGATGTATTTATGTACCAATATTTTCCATGTGTATTTGTATCTGACCTCCAAAATCGTGTTACTGGGTAATACGGCTCCTCTTGGTAAGCAGTCTTTGAAAGTAACCAAGTTATACGATAACGATCAAGAAAACAATATATCTGCTGGTATGTGGTCTCAGCCGCCTTTTTTTTTTAAATCACCCGCCGTACTATTCCCAAACCACTGCAGTTTCTGAAAGCCAGAATTAACACTGGCAACCACCAGAAAAAACAATGATGCTCAACGAAGTCTTAAGAGCTCACAAAGGGACGTTTACAACTGGGATAACCCCGACTGCTTAGCACCACGAACTAAGTGTTAATATTAACGGGTCATTAGTTGTGAGCTGTTATAATTATCTCAGCCACCCATAAACATTTATAATACAAGAGATTTCGCAGATTGATTCCATCCCAGAAACAAAACTCAAATGTCTCTTTTGCCTATAAAAACACCGGCCTCCCTACCCATTACACTCTAATGTGATATATTGTCGATGAAATCACGTATACGCAGCATTTACGTATCACCTATACGTAGCGTCTACGCGGCGTAAACATGACGTTAAACCCTAAAGAACACGCACGAACTAAATCGTAAACCCGCTCCCTATTGAATTAAATCCACTATGAAAAACTACTTTTACCCATAAAAACAGTAAAACGCAAAACATTTCTAGCGCCTGACCTCAAAAAAAAAAGGTATAAAACCTTTGGTTTCAATTGAAATACCGCGGCAAAGTTGGTTTGATAGATTTCGTGCGAGCGGTTAACAAAAGCGGTTTCGAAAAGTAAAAAAATAAAAGAATTTTTGTTGGACTGCGTTCGATGGAAAACGTTTTTGTTTGTTTCGAAAGAATGGTTGTGTTTTGTTGAAAGATCATCGAATCACAATCGAGAAGGGGAGATTTTTATAGGGTTACCATGGAAGGTTACTTACTAGACTCATCCACATCTAAGGTTTAATAGTAGATTATGCACCGAGGGGCTAAAGTTGTGTCTTATGTCACGGGCGTCATATTGAATCTCGAGCGCAATGAAGGATTCGGGATTTCCTCGCTTCGCTCGTGAGTTAAACTCTTAACTCCCTCGCTGCGCTCGGGAGTTAATACAAGAATCCTGAATGCAGCGAGGGATTCAAGCTAGCCCAAGGCAAAGACACCTTTAGCCCAGAGGAGGATACTCTACTTTTTACACCTACTGTGAGAAAATAATAGCCATAGTACGAAAAACAAAGTATGTATTAAATAAACAAACAGTAAGAATAAATAAATTGACTAATGTTACAGCCAATTACTATTACGGTATTACGGCGCGGTACGGTATTTGTTATTATTAATGCCAGTTTTAATGTTATTCCATTCCTTTTAAAAAATGGTTCGTAGTTATCTAATTATTCTTACAATATTATGTCTTCGAAAACATGGCAACGATATGAAGAAGCAGTCGTTATGATTTTGTTGGATATCGAGAATATCATCCACGCGTAGTAAGGGTATCGAGAATAGCTTTCCTCTTTCTGGCACCAAAGGGTGTTTGTTAGTACTATACTGCCAATTTCGCTGAGCATGTGAGATTCCAAATCACATTATTGACCAGCGGGTCATAATGAAATCCAGTACAACATTATTGACCGGCTGTGCCCCCGGCCACTAATGGCTCACTTTTGGTTAAGGTTGCTTGACAAATGTCAAGCAACCGTGCAAATGCAAAAAGCAAATGTCAAAATAAATATTTTGACATTTTCGAGCAGGTGATGTGAAAAGATATTTATTTCTCATAAGAACTTAATAAATAACAGTTCACTTATAAAGAGATACAAAGTTACTCCTTAATTACTTATATAATAATTGCCTCTGGGGCGATGGTGACGTTATTGGGTAGAAACATGTTTCTTTAATTTACTTTTAAATATGTTAATATTATTGCATTTCTTTATGTCTTCCGGTAAATCATTGATCTTCGTCTACCAAGCCCTTTTCCGGTCCTGCTTAAGGTCCAGATGCAGTTGAATACCAGTATTTTACTTGGAGCGACTGCCTATCTGATCTCCGGTACCCAGTTACCAGACAATAAAATTCCCCTCGGAAATAATAGTTTTCTGAATTAGTATTAAAGTTTCCATTTAAGTTACGGGCATCTTTGACAGTTCAAAAATCTACACATGACAGCTAGGATCATAAGCTAAACGTGCTTTTTCGTGGAAATAGGTCTCGGTGCAATGAAATGAAATGAAATAAAATGATGTTTATTTTTTGCAAGTAGGTTCTTACAAACACTTTTACACGTCATTTTTTTTGTAACTAGATGGGGCCGGTGTTTCGTACCTGACTACTCTGAGAAGAAACAGCCGAAACAAACTCAGAGGTCATAGTCTCTTTTGAAGTCCAGACATAATTTTGCTCAATTCAGATGAGGACTACGCAGATTAGTGTCTGAGATGGTCTTTTGAAGAAAGAACCACACAGATTTGAGTGGACCTGTCCAGTCAGTGCAAGCATTTGTCAGTTATCGTGTAGCTCGACTTATAACTCAAGGAGCTCAACGAAACGACGAACAATACCAAAGAAAAGACATTTGGGTAGGTCGCATATAGTACTCAAATTGCCATACCGTCTTAGGGAAAAAAATAAAATAATAATGTGACCCACATGGTCCTCACATTCACAATAATTCAATAATTTACAAAATGAATGTAAAAACAAAAAAAAAATTAAATGTCACAATAATAATAAAAAACTAAAAAACTTAATAGTACCCGCTGCCACGATTTGAGTTCGTCCGAGAAAATAATACAATCATTCATACATATTAATAAAGCCAAGTAACATTGCTTTGTTTTCAAACAGTCGGGGTGTCTGCCTAATAGACGAGAATATTCTCAAATCGACAGAATGACAACAATGGTAGCCTGTAAAGTAAATACATCAAGTAGTGAATAATTTCCCTCCGTTTGATGCCTTGTTTAGATAATTCTGTCTTACTAATAAAAGAGGATTCTCAATGCTTCGTCCTATATCGTTACGTTTTTTTTTAACTTAAGATAATACAGCAAAAAAATGACTAGTTTTAACTAGTTAAATACCTACTATAGTTGGTGCCAGTTAAGATGAGAATAGCGGTCATTGACCCAACAACATTGATTAAACTTCTTAACTTTGAAAACCAAAAATAAGCCTGTTCAAGTCTTGAATCGTCATCTATCGTGATCTTCAACATTTTTTGTAATGAAAAACGATACATGGTTTATTTGTTTTGGTTCGTACGAAGAGATATTAGGGAAAGGGCAATGACCGCTATTCTCATCTTAACTGGTACCAACTATAGTTTTAAGGTTATAACTTTACTTGAAATACCTCCATGAGCTATTTACTATTAAATGCGTCCATCAGCACAATGTTTTGAGTGCGTAACATTGAGTTTTACCATAAAACGTGATTTACAAACCAACAAAAAGTCGTATCCCAGCAATAATTTTTGCGTAGAGTTACTTAGTTTGATGTACAGAATGCTTGGTTGGCGGCTTCGTGAAGGGTTCGTTAACACTTCGTATGTACACCACTACGTATCTCTTCGAATAGAACAGGCGTTAAGTAACATGTTACCTAAGTTTCTCTAAAATTTAGGGCGCTCAATCTACCGTAGCAAATATTGCAGAAGTCAGAATTTATTACAAAAGTTTTTTCATTATGTTTCCCATTACAGTCTTGAAACTAGTCCTCGTAAATGTTGGCATCCGATTGTTCGGTATCACTGTGATGGATGCGTAATTAAGCGTTTTTAGGGTTCATTCCTTTAAAGTAAAATGTGAGCCGGACTCGTACAGGAAGAGTTCCGTACATAATTATTTTCATCATCTGCCTAGCCTTTTCCCAACTAAGTTGAGGTCGGTTTCCGGTCTAACTGTATGCCGCTGAATACCAGTATTTTACATGGAGCGACTGCCTATCTGATCTTTACAACCCAGTTAATACTGGGTAATACGATACCCCTTGGTAAGGACTGGTTTTCAGATTTTCAGGCCACTGAAAAGACTGCCAAAGATCTGCAAATTACAGCAGAGACGCGGGTTTACGTGCTTTACTAAGCATAGAAGAGGTATTGGAATATAAGAGATGGTCACCCATCTACGGACCGACCTCGGCAAACGTTGCTTAACCTCGAAGATCGACCCATCCGGCTGTTATTATTTAGCCACGAGACACCCCTTTCCCCATCGCGTTCGTACAAATGCAGAGATTATAACCACAATCTTCTCATAAAACAAACTCAAATTTTTATTTTTTTCCATTCTCATGGTTTTGAAGTCGTTACCATATCACTTTGTGGCTGAAAACCTTTGCCGGTTTGTTTGTGAAGCTGTGCTAACACAATTAGAGGCCGTGACGTAATCGCTCGGGGCTGTAGGGTTACCATTTAAGAGTATTAAACGTTCGGACAAAAGCTGAACATTGAAAGTCTTCAATTTATAATCTACATTATCATACAAGGTGGAAACAGACACCGACAATAAAACGGTCAAAATGTATGGAACAGTTGTTTTTTTTTTAAAACATTTCCCTGTGGGGGTTCTGAAAGGTGTACTGAATATGTGGTAATTTTTAGCGCGGGTGTCCGGTAATTTAATAATATTAATAATTTTCATTGTAATTTATTAAATTTTAAGTTAGGTTAAAATTATATGTACAATCCATGGTCATATCATAAATTCGTAAGACACCGAGTCTGTCTATCTGTTACAAATAAAATAAGGATGATGAAAAAAATATGATTCCGTTTAGTCCGTCAGGTAAATTATCGAAAAATATTGGACACGTGTTTTTTTAAATCAAATTAATAAAAAAATACGAAGATAAAACGCGTCAAAGATGTGAGTGGGGGCTTATGACGTCAAAACTTCGACTTCAGTAAACAATGTACTCACATGTGACGTCACTCGAGTTTTCAACGGACTGTCCTCTTCAGTTTTTGTTAAGGTGAAAAAAGAAAAAATACGTGTCCAATATTTTTTGGAAATCTCTCTGACGGACTAATTGTTTTTTTTTTTGTCATCTACCCTATTTCACATAATTATCAGGTACTTACCTTTTTTCCACAAAATTTAATCAAGATCCGTATTATAGTGAGCGAAACCTCTGGCAAAAGCTAGCATTTACTTTATAATAGTCCTTCTTAACTCCCTAAACTGTTTCAGAACCAAATCCGATCAACCGTACCGGTTCCGTGTTTCTTTCATTCTTTTTCTTTCTTATAGGCAAAAAAGTCCGAACAGATGGCCAAAAAGCCGAGTAGCATCCGGACCGTTTTGGACGTGTGGTAAACCTACTCGGGGTAGCGTCGCCAAGGGAACGTGGGTCCTTGAGCGATCCGAATATTTTCCCTCCCCATTCTCAGTACCTATCATTATCGAAAAGAAATTAGATCTTTATTTTTATTATTATAATATAATAAATATATAAATCCATCATTAGATAAAATTTCGTAAAATACCCAATTATGAATCTACTCATTAGGTCAAGTGACTGCCTCATTGGTCGCGTGATTATAAGTACGACTGCTGAGTATGAGGGTTCGATTCCCGGGTCGGGCAAATTGTTATTGGGTTTTTCGCATCATGGCTTCACATTAGGCGAGTTGCGGCCAAACGCTTAACGTGTAAAAAAATTATCTAGATTGATGAAATGAATTACAAAAATAAAACTTTTAATCATTACTAACACAATCTAGCTGTACTACAGGTCACACTATTCCTTTTGGGAGAACCGACATGGTATTAAAAAAAATTATAAACATTATATTTGATTTTACATGATATTTGTCTAGTCATAAACATTTAGCGATTTATCCGTAATCATGGTGCTTGCAACAACGCCGAAATATCGGGCACTCTAAATAAATAGTAAACATGGTAAATACCTATCTCTTTTTCAGTGTTAATGATTATAATTATTAGTGACCATCATCTGCCTAGCCTATTCCCTGAGCTGAGTATCAATATTTTACATGAAGCGACTGCCTATCTGACCTCCACTACCCAGTAACTGGTAATACGATACCCTTTAGTAAGACTGGATGTCAGACTTTCGACTTTCTTTATAAATGACAGCCGAGACCAACGACTTAACGTGCTTTCCGAGGCATGAAGGAAACTCGGTTTGTAATATGGTCACCCATCTACGGATCAACCTCGGCAAGCACGGCTTAACTTTGAAGATAGACCTGTGCGGCTGTTTTTATTTAGCCACGAGCTCCTCAATTATGTTGGTGACCATGACAGTTTAAGAACTGGTATTAAAATGTTCGTTTCTTTAATTATCGTTTCAAAAGAAGGAGAAATCGATAACAGTAATAGACCTGACGCCCGTAAATTCAACTCTCGTTTAAAAGAGTCCTCAATTCTGTTGAGGACACTCGCTCTGCATTTCAAGTTTCTCTGTCTATATTAAAAACTTTTTCAATAACAAATTTAAAACTTCTCCTGTTATAGTAGAAAGTCCTTTTCTTTTTGTGTTTTAGTTTATTAAATGCAAACAAGACATTAGTTTTGATGGTACGTAGTCACTGCTACAAGGACATCTGAGGTCCTTTTTTTTTCGGATGGGACATCATCAAATGACTCCTCCCGCTCTGGGCGGAGCAGGAGGCAGTGTCAGACTTTTACTGACTAAAACCCATCCATGTTCCTTCATCGCTCTTTCTGTTCCGGGGCCACGGTATCTCTTTCGAACAGTTCCGCAACCCCGGCAGGCATCGGTCCTTGCGGACCCCTTCCTTTTTGCTGACTCTCTTTGAGGCGCGCGTGGAACACGAACGCGCCGTCGACACGGCCTGTCGTCATGAGACGGACGGACGGCGAGCTAGCCCATAGCCCACCGTCCACAGGCCACTCTGTTACTCCTACGCTTTCAACTGGCAAATTATTCAGAAATTGAAGTGATATTACACTCGACAAAGTTTCAACCTTAACGCTAAAGACATAAGAGTTAAAAGTGGTCATAGCGAAGACCTTTATTTCAGCAGTACATAGGCGAGATTAACGCAACCTGTTGGTTCTACGCCTAGAGGTAGGTACCTATGTGGCTGGGGTAATAAAGTAAATAATTTAGCGTAAACTAGATTCAGGGTCTAGTGGGCTGATTCGCATGCAATTTCATTTAGAATGAAGACTATGCTGTGTATAACTAAAGATAGATATATTCCCATACAATTTTCATGAAGTTACAACTTAACAAGAATTTGTGTGGTATACTACGAGTACCACTAAAAACCCGTCTACTGAATAAAATGTAGCCTATGTTACCCGGGCCATAATAACGAATCGATTGACACATTACTCATCAAAATCGGATGAATAGTTTAAGCGCTACGGTGGAACATACGTAAATACAAACATACATGACAGAGACTGCTAAAATCATAACCCTTCCTTTTGGCTTCGCCGTAGTCGGGTAAAACTATAAAGAATCGCGCAACACGCATGGGATATTTTCGGCGTGCGGAATCTAATATTTATTTGATGACGTCACTTTTTGGACCAGCCTGTACAAGAACTTGGTGAAACCACAAAATTTTCTCCAGAAACTCGGCAATAATCTTCTCGAACAGACAGTTCATTTTCAAAGTTCAATTGGAGTGGTGTGTCAATATGAAAAAACTTCCCAACTTGACTGGCAAAAGTTACTTCGAGTTGTTTGAAAATTAGGGCGTGGATTCATTTGGGCACGTCATAAGGGTCAGGACATATTGGCTGTGTTGAATTGAGGTTAATTACCAGTGCAAACATCTCTATTTACAAAAAAAAAGCCGGCCTAGACTCGCACACCGAGGGTTCCGTATAAACTTGTAGGTATTTTGTTATTAAACTACATATTAACGGTTTTTCGATTTTTTCCTTTACATGTACTGTAAGAAATTGATTCTTGCCAAATTTCATTATTTTAGGTTAACGGGAAGCCCGGGGCTGCGGGACTGTTCGAAAGAGATACCGTGGCCCCGGAACACGAAGGGCGATGAAGGAACATGGATGGGTTTTACTCAGTAAAAGTCTGACACTCCCTCCTGCTCCGCCGAGAGCGAGAGAAGTCATTTGATGATTTCCCATCCGAAAAAAAAAAAAAGAAGTACCCCATAAATTTTAATTCACAGACCTGAGTATGTGAAATTAATTTCAGCTTAATATCTTTATGCGTTCTTGAGAAAAAGGGCCTTGACAGACGGACAACAAAGTCAGACGTCACGGCATCATTTGTTTATCTCTCTTTTGTATCATTCTCTCACTCACAATCCATGCATCTCTTTGATCTTCTTCTCCTTCTCCATCACTCTTTTAGTCACTTGCGTTATAGTTGGTGCCAGTTAAAATGAGAATAGCGGTCATTGCCCTTTCCCTAATATCTCTTCGTACGAACCAAAACAAATGAACCATGTATCGTTTTTCATTAGAAAAATGTTGAAGATCACGATAGATAACGATTTCAGACTTGAACAGGCTTAGTTTTGGTTTTCAAAGTTAAAAAGCTTAATAAATGTAGGTGGGTCAATGACCGCTATTCTCATCTTAACTGGCACCAACTATAGGTTATAATTTCGAATATATTTTGACACTCAGACCCACAAACATTACCGCTAATAGAACGTCACTCCGTATACGCTCTCACCATCTTATTTGTTGAAACTTGGTTAAGTAAGTAAGTAAAAAAGTGGAAACAAAAAAGATATCTAAGTTTCCAAGACCAGAGAGAAACGCTAAACTTAATTTAAAGTTTTGTGGCTGATCGACAGACAACACTACCTAAACCACAGAATACAAAACCCTCCTTTTGGGCTTCGCCGCAGTCGGGTAAACCACGACTGATGGAATTCAGCTATACAACCTGTTTTTTTTTTTTTGATATCCCATAACTCTAGGGTTATATTCTGTAGGTAAAAATAATACTAAAACTCCTAGAATAGGTGGTCTAAAAATGCATAGTTTCGGAGATATCATCAATCATAATTATAAAATATGTATCTAAGTTTCATTGATAAATACGAGTAATTCATTTTAATTCAAACCAATCATTCATATTTAAAGCTAAGGAAATGCGACGTTGTCATATTTCACGTAAGGGTGTTTTCCGTTAATAATCGTGACTTTGCCGAATTATTTTGTATGAAAAAAAGAAAGCATGATTGAAACATAATTCATATGCCAGTTGATTCTTTGATATGGTCTCAATCATACCCTAGAGTGCAGTAGCGATACTACAAAAAGTACTACAGCAACATAGAACAAAAAGTATAGTATAGTAGTAGTACTACAACGCCATCTATGACACAGACGATGAACTAACAGCAAAACACGTCAGAAATCCTACATCGCGCAAGCAGAGTTATCCGCGACTTAAGACTATATAGGAGAACCCGACAATAACTGTCGGGCAGTGGCCCACTAGACATAACACCCGTCTGGTCGGAGGATCCTCCCTTTTCTATAGGAATGAAGAGAAATTGGATAACAAAAAAAACAGGTTGCATAAGAGTATATTGTGTACCTTGTTTGAGGAGCTGGTGGCTAAGCCGAGCTAGGTTGGTTCGTGCATGGGTGACCGCCCATTACATACCGAGTTTCCTCTGTGCTTTGGAAAGCACGTTAAACTGTTGATCCCGACTATCATATCTAGATCTTTAAGGTAGGTAGTCAGTGTCCCTAAAGTCTGACAATCAGTTTTACCAAGGTGTATCGTATTACCCAGTACTAACTGGGTTGTAGAGCTCAGATAGGCAGTCGCTAAATGTAAAATACTGGTATTCACCTGCACCCGGTTAGACTGGAAGCCGACCCCTGCTACATAGTTGGTAAAAGGCTAGGTAGATGATGATATATTTTTGAAAGTAAAGTTAATAACCCTCCTTTTGGGCTAATTTTGAAGTTTTTGTAAGCTTAATGCTATTTTTCTGTAGTCCGGTCAACTGTACCAAGGAAAATATGTTTTTTTGGAGTCCAGTCAACAGTACCAAAGAAAAAAAAATTTACCCGCTGTTCGGTCAACTGAACTAGCCAACCGTACCACGGGCAAGGAATGTTTAAAACGCCCAAAGTTGTGTTAAAAATATTGTCAAACAAAATATGGAACATTTAAGGTTCATGAGTTCTAAACAATTTTACTTTCTTACTGTTCTGAATAATAATAATAACATTAAATAATGAGGACACAAATCGAAATAATGCTTAGTTTTTATTAATGTTCAATACAAAAAAAAGTAAAGTTATTAAGTAGTTCTATTCTTACATACAAACATAAAAACAAATATCTTTAACAAATATCCATACAAACGAACGAGTTTGTATGGAAGAATACTCGGCTTGGGGTTCTGGCTCCGTGTTCTGGAAACGTGTCATCCAACAACATGTCGCTCCCCGGCGAAATAAATGTTAAAACATGTCTTGACATCGGGGGCATAAGGTCGGATGTACAAATACAGAGAATTTATACATCCAACATGACTTATGTCATTGGACCACCCGTGACTACGAAAAACCGGCCAAGTGCGAGTCAGACTCGCGCGGCGCGAAGTGTTCCGTACCAACGTAACGGAGCCCTAATTTTTTAATTTATTTTTTGTTGTGATAGCGGCAACAGACACACATTCAGTGAAAATTTCAACTGTACTATCGAGGACATTCCCGCCTGAACATCACTAAGCTAATTTTTGCTTGCACTTACAACATAGAAACGCTCTCTAGCCCCGCCCCGTTGACTTTGTATAGACATAATTTATTAAAAGATACCGATCGGCCGAGCGCACTGACGACGCACGCCAAACGAGAGTTATTGTTATTTTGCGCGCCAAAGTTGACGCTTTCCTAATAGGCCTAAACTTTAAGGGGGCGTGGCTCGGCGCCGTTTTAACTGGTCAGGCGGAAAAGACCACGACTGTACCTCTATCTATTACGATCATGAGATAGAGGCACCGACGGACAGATGGACGGACGGAACGAACAGCAGAGGCTTAGTAATAGGGTCCCGTTTTTCGGGTACGGAACCCTAAAAAACGTCACTGTCATACCACGTGAGATACTCGGATCTGCTTCCATAATTGACAGACTGAGTGACAATGTACATCAGAAACCATTGATGATAAAATTCTTTCCTTCTTATTTATTAGTGTGGAGTTATGTTAGACCAGTATTTACTTCGATTTAGCTATACCGTTTTTGAGGTTTGTTTATGGTATAATTTTACTCCGGGTTGAAGAAGCGGCTAGAATAGGGTACATGACAAAAAAATCTAATTGGTCTGCCAGAAACATTTCCAAAAAATATTGGCCACCAATTCTCTCCTTTTTCACGTAATCAAAAAATGAAGACGATACAGTGCGTCGAAAAGTCATATGACGTAACTTTGAGTACATTTTTTACTCAAATGTGACGTCCCAAGCCCTCATGATCTTTGACACGTTTTAACTTCGTCAATTTTTATTAATTTGATGAAACAGAACACACGTATCCAATATTTTTCGATAACCTAACTGACGGACTAAACAGAATCAAATTTTTTGGTCAGATTAAGATTATGGAGCATAGAGGTGTTAGGTATTTCCGACAAAGTGCGCATGAGGACTACTGAGCATGAGGTCCTGGGTTCTATTCCCAGGTCGGGCAAAGTGGTATTTCCTTCGGGAATTCCTAGTAGCAGATTTTTGCCCGCTTAAATGCAAAAGACTCGCCCCTATTACATGGGACTTAAACATAACTGGTGAAACGTGGTTGTACTATAGGTACACCTTGAATCTGCCTAAACTTTTGGGCGGGGGTTACAGGTGTCATGTCAGATTATGAATGAAAATATCTAGCGGGTTGGCCGCTCTTAAGAATCGATGATCAGTTTCAAATCGGATTACATGTATAATATCCGTCTTCTGTATGTGCATAATTTTTCGGACGATATTATATGCAAGGTAGGTTGACAAGTATTCCTTTACGGATTTAACACACATGAAACGTTTTTTGTAAATGCATTTTTTAATTAAATGATTTAAATAAAGTAACCTCTTTGGAGTAGAATGATTAGGAGAGCCGACCCTAAATTAAGATGGGATAAGGTCAGAAGAAGAAAAAGTATAAGATTAAGATCTCCGTAAAGTAACTCCTGATGCCGCCAAAGTTTAAACGTCTACTAATAAAACTATTAAAAGAGGTACTTGTTTGTAAAGAGTGTAAATTTTGAAACTAATTCAAAAATGTTTAATTGATAGAAAGACTATCCCCAAGTCATCAATCATCCATCACACAGTCCATCCATCGTTTCTTTGGTCTTCCTCTACTCTTATACCCATCCACATTCATCCTCACACTATCCTCGAATGACAAAAGATACTTTTAAAGCCAGAAAAATGACTGTTTTCTCGGAAATATCCAGGAAGTTGCAACTACGAGACGTTGTTATTGGGACAAACCCGCCACACTATTCCCAAACCACTGTAACGAAATTAATCAGAAAAGTAATGCGGAGGAGTATGAAAAACCATAATTTTCACTTCCCTCCTTATCAGCAGGAGACAGAACGAAACAAGGTCAACAAGCACAAAAGGGACGTTTACAACTGGGATAATCCAAGACGACGTAGCTAGTTTTTCATATGCACAAATATTTACTCATGCTTGTAAAACTACTTGTGTTCCCCTACAAACTAAACAAAACATAAATAACTCAATCCTGAAGCACAAAATAAATAAACTGATGAAACTCACATAATGTTACCCTAATTAGTGCCAAGGTCAACACGAGACCAACACAAGGTCAAAACAGCTAACACAAGGTCAAATATTTGCTAACCCCCTTAGATGAGCCGTAATAGAGGAAATTACGAACATGGTAAACTTATTAAGTGAAAGGGTGGAGCCTTTTATTCCATTAAGGAGAAAATTTCTTTATACTGCTCTGATCAAAACTTTCTGAAGGTTGAAGTCGTCTTCCAGGCTAACTGGATGCCGTTGAATCTTGTTGTGATACAATTATAAATGTGAAAGTTTGAGAGAATTGATGGATGTATGGGATGGATGTCAAAGTCAACGTTTTTTTTTTTTGATGAAGATGTTTTGCTGTTGTAGGAGCGCTGACACAGCATTTTGTATTCGTCGTATGCGCAACCTCGGTGACACCAGTTCGCCCGTAACCGCCGTATGCTATAGACGCACTTTCAAATTTATAAAAATTAAAACAAACTTAACCCTCTGCGGCTGACTTGTTAGTCTAACAGACACCGTGAAATATAAAATTCGGTTTATTACCGTTAATTTTCGAATTTTTAACTTCAGATCCGTTAGATTAGCATGCGAATGTGTTGAATGATGACGTTGTCGCTCGCTAATATACTTTAAATAAACTTTGAGAATAAAAATACGTTTCATTTTAATACATTTAATACGAGTAACTATATAATAAATAAATAATTTAAAAAAAATATTCTTAAAACATTTAATATTCTACGAAAATATTGTTTATCTTATTGACATAATCGTTTACACAATTTCAATCAAATTAAATACGATAAATCCGATGTAAGTAGCTAACCAGATTTAAAACACAAACAAACCTGTTTACCTTATTACCAACACGAAGACTTAATTAGCTTCGAAAGATACGCGTCATTCACCAAACATAAGCGAATACGTACCTACCTACTTACAAACTAAGTACAGATTTATAATCAGAAAAGTAACCTATGCCTTGAGTCCACTGATAAAGACAGCGGTTTCTTATCAGTTAGCGATCTGAGTGCCGCGCAAACAGTGCTAATTAGGTTGGTACAAACGAAATCTTTCCAGATGTTTTAAATTGTAAATAAGTAACTAGGCTAGTATTAGACAGTTCATCTTATTTATTGATAAATCAGATGGTTTGTAAAAATCAACCGAATATTACTCGATTAAAATCAATAAAGAGTCAGTTTAGAATCAAATGAGTTCAACTTCACTATTACTAAATAAAAAGGTTGGTAGAAATTAACCGATTAAAATATTTGTTTAAAAACAACAAGATGGTTATTTAGTGTTGACAAAATCACTTGATAGTTTCGAATCAAGTTTGAAAGTATTTAAATTTACCCATTAAGTTATTTGAAAATGATTAATGTTTTGTTTGTTATTAGCCAAGAATATTTAACAATGTACACAGGTCTACTCTATGCCAAGTTCACTTCGGAATTTTTAGTTAAGTCTTAGTTAAAATTGACCAACATGATTGTAACCGAGCCAAAAAGGTACTTTGCTAAAGTAATATTTTTTCAGTGTAGTCTGTCTACAGATGACTACATACTAGCATTAAAACGTTTTATTAGTAGGCGAGGTAAGCCTTGCACTATCTTTTCCGATAACGGCAGGAATTTCGTCGGCACGTCAAAGGAATTTCCTGTATTTCTGGAAAAGGGATCAGAAGCTATGCTAATGCTTCCGATAACAACATCGAATTCCGATTCATTGCTCCTTATTCTCCACACTTTGGCGGCCTATGGGAGAGTGGGGTACGGTCATGCAAGCATCACCTGAGACGCATAGTTAACGCACAATTAACTTACGAGAAATTTTCCACAGCTTTGACACAGATCGAAGCTGTTCTAAATTCCCGTCCAATCTCACCTCTCTCCTCAGATCCTTCTGATCTTACTCCTCTCACCCCCTTTCCATTTCTTCATTGGCCGACCGTTGACGTTGCCACCTCTGAAAGATGTTACAAACCAGCCGCCTTCGAGATTGACACGCTACGAACGCGTTGAGCAGCTGCGGCAACACTTCTGGCGGCGCTGGTCCACTGAGTACGTGTCGGAGATGCAGCTGCGAACCAAGTAGAAGACCAGGCAGGAGGACATCACGTTGGAGAGTCTCGTCCTCATCAAGGACGACCACTTGCCACCGTTAAAGTGGTGGCTTGGTCGCATTCTACATATATTTCCAGGGAGAGATGACGTGGCTCGAGTGGCTGATATCAGAACAGCTGCCGGGACGATCAGGCGGGCCTTCTCAAAGATCTGCCCGCTGCCACCACAGCCTGTGGGTGGCGACGCCTGACTCTATGCTGGAAGCAATCCTCCCAAGGCCGGGGTATGTTTACGCCCACAACAGCGCCAGCGAGCGTAACTGAACGCTGCGAACTCACGCCTCCATCCGCAACCGCGTTCAGCTGGCGCCTATTCGGTCTTCTAATCATTCCATCCGTTCACAACTTCATTCGCGACGCCTATAAAAAGCTTTTTTTGCATAGAATCATCCCTTTTTCTTTCTCGTCCACCACCTAGGACAGATTTTCTACCGCTATGGTCATCGGTATCACAAAGCACTGTAAACGTAATTTCTGCAATATAGCAAATGTAAACCCACGCAAGTGGCATCATTTCAAAACCCACGGAAACAAAACCTCATCCTCCACAATCATAAAACTATCAACAGCACCTCCTAAACAATATAAAGTAACAACAAATACTGTTAGATCGAGTATCGAGCCATTACACTACAAAAGGCAGTATTAATAATACATCGATATGGACCCGACAGCCGCTGTAGCGCTTTAAAGCGATGACAGCTTCGGTGACAAAAGCGATGCAGCATATTTTTGCGGAATGGCTCAACGTATAAGGGCAGTTACATGAAGGGAGGAAGTAATTATTGAGTTTGAGTCATCAGTTTCGCAATGTTACGCTTGTATTTTCTGTGGGAGTATGGCAGAAGTGTACCATTTTTCACCTAGGAAGTTTTTTTTTTAAACTTTACCCCACACTATGAATTGAAAACATTATGAGTAAACCAGAAGCGCGGCATAAAAACTCTGACACCAGATTAGGCACTAACCACACGATAAAGAGGAAGGACTAGGAATTTCTGCTGTATGGTGCGTTTACAAACATTTATGAAAATGAAAATGAAACCTTTATTTGTAGACATAGGTTGTACAGGGGTGTTCCAAATAAATAATAAAAAGCGAGTCCATCTATGCCTTGCGTTGAAGCGTACAAATTAAATCCATACTTTATAATCAATTATCAATTTAAATAAAGGGTGTAAAACACCTCTTAACGAAGCCGAAAGGCACTTGTTCTCCCCGTCATTGCGATCATTTTTTTGATCCTTCTAGTTACGGAGACATTGGGGGTCAAAGTTCCAACTTTTTGACAAGTTTTTTTTTAAATACAAGTTTTTAATGTAAGATTTTTACTTTAAACACCTCCACGACCCCCATACTATTCAATCCATCCATCAGCACAATGTTTTGAGTGCGTTACAATGAGTTCTACCAAAAAACATGATTTTTCACCCCAAAAAAAAAAGTAGTTTCCCAGCAATAATTTTTGCGTAAAGTTACTTAGTTTGATGTACAGAATGTTTGGTTAACGGCTTCGTGATGAGGTCTTTTACGTCCTGTATAAAATTAAACTTAATAATTCAATATAATAAAAGAGTACACAATGTCAGAATAATATTAACACAAAATGGATTTAAAAAAAAAATAGAAAAAAAAAAAAATTACATGTCACATAAATAAACGGGTATTACAATTTGATTTTAATAATATAATTTTAATTTCAAAGTCAAGGTTTTACTAATACAATAAATCGGATGTACTGGTCTAGTATCTTTCATTTAAATAATAATTAATTGTATAATAACATTTTTCGACTAGAAATTCGTTTAAGCATTTTTTGAAAAGATCTTTATTGGAAATATAGAATCTATAATTTGTTTAGGTAATTTATTATAGATTTTGGGTGCCATACCTAAAAATTTTTTACTGAAAACGCCTTTTTTGTGTCGTGTTTATTATTTTAACATTTTTTTTTTTTTTTTTCATTTACTTACCAATTAAAAATTATTACATTTTTCTTTTTGCATAGCATTTTTAAACCACTAAGGTTTGTGCTTAATGCTAAATGTAATTCTACATCATTATAAAAACAAAAACAGGGTAAACAATAAAATACAACATAATAATATAATTATGTACCTTAATTCGAAATTTGGTAACTTCATCTCTGTTTAGTACTACGTAACCAGCTATGCAGGGTTCGTGCAAATAACACCTACGGCGAGCGGACATGTTCTTACCTAATTCCTCGGTTAATTAACAATCTACCTTCCGATTTGCGCAGTGACATTACGCCAAGAAATATTAAATTAAAACTTAAGTCCCACTACCTACAACACATTGAATGCTCAACGTGAAACTCACTTTATTAAATTATTTAAACTCACATAATTAACAGCCAGACCTGAAACAACTACCTGTGCACATCTCGCTACATCGTTCTCACATTATGTACAACCAAACCATGAATGATGTTACCAAGATTAGGTAACAATATTCTGATTGAAAAGAGTGTCCATGGAGTTTTTTACTCGTTCTTCTCCATAAAGATCTACGCTTTGGAATGGGCTACTTCAGTAATTTCACAGTTTTTATGTTTGTCTTTGTTTCGACAATTCAAAAGTGCCTGTAACTGGTCTATTTGAAGTTAATGCTTTGATTTTGATACATATTTTTGTTCATAAAACCGGTACGCGGTCTGAGGATTCTCTCTTTTCAATGGAGTATTGAGGAACTCTGATCCTCATACTCCTGAACGTTAAAACATAAATAAGAGTGTTAATAAAACAAACAAACTCTTCAGGTTTATTATATTAGAATAGATATGCGAATATAACTCGACTAAAAGTAATTTTCGTATCACAAACAATATATGAGTCAATAAAGATACCGAGATAACGGGGACGTACCGTAAACCTTCACTAACTTTTTATTAAACATTGCTAAATTACATACGGGCTTGAGACAACTCTATAAAACTAACACTTGACTGTTTTAAACTTTCACGCTTTATCCTCCCGTCCGTTACTAAATCTCCAGGAGATTTATGTCATTTGTTGAACTATTGTGTCTACTAATTAGTCGTTTAAAGGTTTAGAAGTCTCAGTCTAACAAATAATAATAAAATTGTTTATTTATCCGAGTAATACACACAGACACAGTTTAAAACAAGGTGACACAAAATCAAATACAATAAAGCTTATAATTTAGTTTTGTGCACAGAAGATTTAAGTTTACAAAATAAGTCTATGCATACAAAATAATAATGAACCCTGTCTCTTAAACTAGGAGAGCTGTATCTTAAGAGACAGTGATCGACCAGAATTTAAATTTAATAGAACTGAACTTTACAAGAGTGAAAGTTTGTCGACTTACTATTTTAAATGTATATTAATGTCTTAATCAAATATGTGTGAGTGTTGAGGTGTGTGTAACATGAGTGTGTGTGAGGGAAGGGAGTGTAAGTGTGTGCCGATGTATGTGTGTATATGTATTTGAGTATTTATGGTGTTTGTGTTTTTTTTGAAGATGTTGATAAGTCAAGCGATGTATGATAGCAAAGATTCTGTTTTCATATAGTCCTGCAGTATGACTAGTATGAGCCAGTCAGATGTTTTGGATTTCACATTAAACTTATTTAGGTCTGTTAAGTCTAGTTCTTTCTGAATTTTTTTAAAGACTTGATGGCTTAAGACATAGAATTGGCGTCGTGAAAATGAGATTTTGTACTGTACACCCGGGGGAACATATGTAGTATGTACGCTTGCTTGGATCAGATGGAGGTAAACGGGCATGTATCCTCAGGACAGATCGGAGAACAAAGAGCTGCCGGACCGTCAGTGCTTTGCAATCAGCGTAAAGCTGCGTTGTAGGGTATCTGTAGGGTTTCCTCAACATAACTTTAAGTACAGCCCTTCGTGACCTTTCTGCTCGCAGAAGATAAGTCTTTGCTGCTCCACCCCATACAGTTATACAGTAGCCGAAACTAAACAGTACAAACTGTGTCACGTGCATTTCAAATCGCCTCATATCTCCTTTGTCACTTATATCCTTTATCTTGTGAACCGCCAAAACTCATGAAATCCCTGGACAACAATAAAGTTTACGGTCCAACCTATAAAACCTTTTAGGTAGAAGATTACGTTTTGTTCACAAAGTATGTACAATTTCAGGTGCAGGATAAAATGTAAGTATTCACTTTTTTCCCGACTATGTGTCGTGATTTTTGATGCCGACAAAAAACATGTCTATGTTTAATTATCCTGTAAAGTATTTTGTGTGTACATAAATAAATAAATAATGTCGTTCGCCAGCAATAATTTTTGCGTAGTTATATAGTTGCTTATTCAAGTCAAAGTAAAAAAAATGGCGGTAACTGTGATATAAGAGGTGTTCGAAATAGCATGATAACATTTTGCCACAAAATAGCGTCAAATATTAATAAATGCAAATATTAAATAAGATAAGTAATTAAATAAAGTGGGATATTTCTAAGTTTAATTAACTCAACACAAAACAAAATGTTGTTGTTAAATAATACTAACGAATTGTTAACATAATAAAGTATTTTTAACATACCGGATGACTTTTTTATCACTTTCCAAAAAAAATGTGTATATTAGGTGAACGGAGTAGAAGCTTATGGTAAACCTATTTTTTTTGTTTTTTCCACAGCTTAGAAAAAAGTTGATCCATCATCAAAAAACGCTACAAATTTCAAGTAAACTTTTCATATCACAAACTAAAGAGAAATTTTGAAAAAAAAAATGAAAAGTATCGAATTTCAAATCATACGCAATACGCGTATGATTTGAATTTGGATTTTATTTTAATTATTTTTTCCGCAAAAAAACAAAAAAAACTAATTATGCCATTTGCTTCTACTCCGTTCACCTATTATATATATTATAGAAATTGACGGCTTCGTGAAGAGTCTGTTTTTGGGTTGCATGCAGCATTAGGAAGCTGGGAGACAAGCCGGTGTGCAAGTGGGCCATAATCCACCACACGTCCAAACTCAGGAACCTAAACCTTGTATTTCAGGTCCGTCATAACTGCGATATTTCCCAACCCGGGTATCTAACCAAGGGCTTACACCAAAAGCACTCTACAAGCTTTAAAAGCATGTTTAAATAAAAACAAAAACATCTGTTTTTCCATGCTTTTATTTACTATCAGACCAAGGGAGTCAATGAACTTACGCACACAAGACAAAACTAACCTTAACTGCACAGTACAAGGTTTAATATCCAACGCGCTGTTTTTAAGTGGAAAGCTAAGTGAATATGCACTTTCAAATGTTTTAGAAAAGGTTTAAATTAGTTTGGAAATGATTATTTCTTTGTGGAGTTCGCGAAATGGTTGTCACGCGATAGAGATACTAACTTTAGTATATTTTAGCACGCACGACGATTTCGGTTTATAGGAAAAGTCCATATAAACATCTTTTATGACTAACTAGGAACCTGCCTCGTTCGGCTTTTACGACTTGACGAAATATGAAAGATTTCATTGTTTTATAGGGTATAAGCGACAATCCTCTGCAAACTGACAAGCTGAATGCACCCTGTATTCATCAGATCAGTTAAAACTAACCGCGGAAAGTGAGACTTTTGTCAATGGGGGCTATCGCGCATGAATTCGCCGCTAGAGGCGCTTGTGTAGAGTAAGGTCTTCCGAAATGTCAGATGTAATACAGTGTTCGCGCGTTGCGTGCTTTTTTTATCACGTATTTATACTAATACTCACGATTGTGTTCTTGACAGAGCCATTCCTGATTAATTATGACTTGAAGATTTTAAGTAGCAACTTAGGATCTTATTTGTAAGTACTTGGAGGTAGAATGATTTTTAAATGTTTAATGCTTGCTAATTTTAGGAAGAATATTGTAAATATGTATCTGAAGTTAACACTATGTTGTTATACGTAATAAAATAAACTTTTTATGACGTTATTGGTACTTTAAAGTATAAAATAGAATTATTGACAAGACCTTACTCGACAGTGGCGCCATCTGGTGAGCTCAAAAACTATAGCCCCCATTATAATTAAATGTTGAAACTGAAAATTCGTGTTTGGGCTCACTTCATGCACCTTGATGAGAACTTAAGACCTGCCTGGATTATGACTGTCATCAAAGCTAAGGTCTGACGATGGAGACGAAAGGCAGTTGCAAGAAGTCCTCAACAATTTACAGCAACTATATCGTGTTTCTTTGGGCTCATCTCATGCACCATGATGAGAACTTTCGACCTAGCTGGAGTATGACTGTCATCGAGTGTCTATGGATGATAACGTAAGGCTGTCGAGGGAAGCCCCTAATTGGAAAAAAATATTAGAATATTTTAGCGATGTATGCAAATATTCCCGAGAAATTAAATTACTATAAAATACTAATACTAGCTGATGCCCACGGCTTCACCCGCTTGACAAATTATATATTATACTAAAACCTTCCTCTTGACTCACTCTATTTATTAAAACCCGCAACAAAATCCGTTGCGAAGTTTTAAAGACCTAAGGACAGACGCGGCAGGGGACTTTGTTTTATATTATGTAGTGATAGTGATGTAGTGATTATAAAGATGAAGAGTTTGTTAGTTAAAACCATGTTTTATTGTCGGATAGCCTATTTATCGAGGAAGGCTAATATGGCTATCCGTTATATAACATCACGCTATAATCAATAGGAGCCGAGCATCAATGAAAAACGTTGCAAATACAGGGAAAATGTATTCCTTTTGAGAGCTTCCATTGCGTGTGCTGCGTAAACGGTTAAAGTTACTCAACAATCATCTATCACGGGATTGTTTTTCTTGAAAAGTTTTACATAAAAATCCGCGATAGCATATGTCTATTTAGGTTGGCTCACTCTCTCTAACCATCTCTCTCTCTCTCATGTGACGCAGACTAAGTTGCGCGGGTCAGCTAGTTATAATTAAATTTTGTTAATGTTACTTAAACATTTTTGTTTACATTTGTCATTCCAAATTCTCGTTGGTCTAGTGGTTGCAAGCGCGACTGTGAGCATGAGGTCCTGGGTTCGATTTTCGGGTCAGGCTACGTGTTATTGTGATTTTTTTATTAGAAATTTTCCAGTAGCAGCCACGGAGTCTGGATTTGTGCCCGGTTGATGGCAATCGTCTCGCTCCCTATTACATGTGACTTAAACAAACTGACGAAATTTGGTTGTACTTTTAGGTAGACTTCTGTCTAAACTTTCGGGGATTACAGGCGTGATATATGTGTGTACTACCTGCGTATACGTACCTACTGTACTAAAAATATTTACTTAGTCTTGAATGACAGTCCCATTTCTCTAAGGAATTTAATAATAAATTCTATGTTTGTAACGTGAATTTTTCCAACAAATTAACATTCCGCCCACGGTTTTGCTCGCATATTTTAATTATGCAAAAGAATATCTTTACAGTTCAGAATAATTTTTCATTAAATTTGATTCGTAATGAAAATATAAACATTCATAATTGCATACAAATCCCAACCTTTACGCCGTACAAATTAAGTCTCTTTTAGTAGAACGGAATCTCTTTGACAAGAGGTAGAAGAAATGACGCAGTCATTCTAATTTTAAATTACCTTTTTATAATCCTTTGAATCCTAACTATACCTAACTTCATACCTAATATTATAAATAGGAAAGTAAGTTTGTTTGTTTGTTTATTACCTTTTCACGCCTAAACCACTGAACCGAATATCCTGAAATATTGTTGTTTATCCCAAAAAAAGTACCTACTGTTCCCGAGGAAAACAATAACGTTCTTATGGTAATAGATGGCGCCACGAGTCTTTTGAATCATGACTGAATAATAAAGGGTGTAAGAAGACTCTTAACGAAGCCGAAAGACACTTGTTCTCCCCGTCATTGCGATCATTGTTTTGTTCTACACTATACCTGGGAACCTTCTAGTTACGGAGATAATTATGGGTCAAAGTTCCAACTTTTTGACAAGTTTTTAATGTAGGATTTTTACTTTTAACACCTCAACGACCCCCGTACTATATAACTCACTTTCGGTTTGCCGACGATATAGTGGTCATGGCATTGTACCTCAGTACCTCAGTACCTCTGAACATTCCAGAGGCACTGCAAAAACGAGGCAATCGCAATTCGCAACAGCATCCTAAAAACATTAATTGTATTGGACGCGCAAGACATGCAGCGATCTTTTCGAGTAGTGGACATTGACATTATAATGTACCTAATATTTTTTTTTGATCTTACATATCAGTAGCGAATACATTTTATTATGTGTTATTAAATGTAATAATCTAAAAGCATTTTATGTAAAAAGTAAAACATTGTTTAATAAAATATTCTCGCTACAAATAGCAACGCAATTTGAATTTTTATTTCACGGTACATAAAACTACATTATATTAACATTATTACGTGATATTATTATTATTATTTACATTATATTCGTCCGTATTACAACGAGATAATACGACGAAAAAATTTGAAGAGAAATTTGAGAGAATTTGTTTTTTTTTTTTTTTGATTGTAGAAAGTCATGCCGTATAGAGCGTGAAAGACATAGGTGCCCTATTTGTGTGGTTCTACAGAGAGGTCAAGTAAGTAATACTCCCCACCGGCGTGCGTGTATAATCAGATCAGTTTCGCATGGAGAAGAATGGGCAAGTAACTCGATAGCATCGGGCAGTAGTTGTCATTTTGCTAAACTGGACCTATTTGCCGCAGCCCTGAGGCCTCATTCGCGAAGTCAGCGGTGGCGACGGCAGCGCGGGCGCGGCGCCTGCGCGGGCGGTTCCAATGCATAAGTTTAAATGGAACTGTTCACGAAGTCAGCGGCGCTTTGGCGGCGTGGGGAGCGGGCGTCGAGCGGCAAACGAGCGGTGCCCTCGAGAGTGCATTGACGTAGTGTTGTTGCCCACAATAAATCCAACTTTAGAAAGGAATTACAAAAAAAAAGATGTTGTCGTCGCTGTTTAGACATTTCGTTCGCGAATGAAGATATTAATTTCTCGTAACACAACACTACGCCGCTCTAGCGACGCGCGATCTGTCTGCTGACTTCGTGAATGAGGCCTGAAACACACAGTGTTACACGTTTTGTGTAGGTACTATCGAGGACACTCCCGCCTGATCACCACTAAGCTAATTTTTGCTTGCACTTACAACAGAAACGCTCTCTAGCCCCGCCCCGTTGACTTTGTATAGAAATAATAAATGAAAAGATACCGATCGGCCGAGCGCACTGACGACGCACGCCAAACGAGAGTTATTGTTATTTTGCGCGCCAAAGTTGACGCTTTCCTAATAGGCCTAAACTTTAAGAGGGCGTGGCTCGGCGCCTCCGCATGATTTAAGCGATCTTGATTAACTAATCAGGCGGAAAAGACCACGACGTACATCATCATTTTCTTGTTCTTATCCCAATTCATTTGTGGTCGGCGCAGCATGTCTTCTTCTTCCATACTTCTCTATTACTCGTCATCTCATCGGACACTTCTTTTCTTGCCATATCATTCTTAAGACAGTCCATCCATCGTTTCTTTGGTCATCTACTCATATACACATCCGCATTCATACTCAAAACTATGCTCACGACATTTACATGTTTTATTTATATAAAAAAAAATGTATTTATAGACAGAACATTCGAGAAAGCACGTGACTACAGTGTGTTTACGTTTAAATTTCGAGCTTCGAAGGTAAGTAGGTATAAATTCGCTCGAGAATAGTCTCTCTCGCAGGTGCGCGTACGCCACCTACTTAAAGAAAATACGGAGAATTGTCATTGTAAATTCGACCTACGCCGAGGGCGTAAAGTACTTACTATTCCTTCTTCGTTCAAGTTGTTTGTCATCCTTTTATAGTTTCTTTGTATTTTTTTCTTAATTTTTTATGTTGATGTAGTCCAGTTCGAAGTGAGAAATAGTATAGTGAGGCAGTTTCATTTTGATAGTTGCATATTGTTGCCTATTGAGTTTCGTTTCGATATTCGAATAGTACTCGTAAAAAGTTCTTTCTGATTATATTACAGTTAATAGTTTCAGTTCAGTTTTTCCATTAATTCGTGTAGTATTGTACGCTTGTAGTGTGTTACTATAGTCAAATAGTGTTTAATTTCTTTTCCACCTAGTAATAGTGCAGTTTTTTCCAAACCCACCTCTCCGTTCTACGAAGCTAACGTTTACACCCGGAACTTTTGGTACTGCAGGCCTAGCCAAGTTCCAAACGTTTCGTATCGATTCTCTTTCTACAATCGTAAACGCCTCGGCGTAAGCGATTGTAGAAAGCGGTAAATTGGTAGCCAAGTTGACACGACTGAGTCGATCACTCGTTCTCTAATGTCTGTAGAAAAAACCTACACTTTAGTCTATGGTGAGCATTCCTACCAATGAGTATAGCGATCAACATTGTAGAAACGATAACATTCTATTCTATCATTTTGAACGATGTAAACTTGTCTACGAATTTTCTATTCGTTTGTGTTGATCACGTGATTTAACGTTGAGATGATGTCATTCTCATTCATTTGAATAGTTTTCTACTAGCGTTAACGATTGTAGATTGTCAACTTGGCTAGGGGTGCAGGACGGTTAGTGGTTCATTTTGGCTCCGTTATATGTAGTATAGATTCCCAAATATGAGTTCACCCGTCTGGTACAGACTCTAACAATAAAACTAACTGTAAGTTTTTTTTTTTAATAGCTAATTTGAAACACACAGTAACTGAAATAGTAAAATAACCTAAAATGTAGACAATGGCGTCGATTCTGTTGTGCACAAACTAAACTTAATTTAGGCTATTGGTATCTTTTTCTCTCTAATAAAACGAGACAGAGACGGACGTAATTTAGAGCTGTCAAATTTAGTTGGAACTAATATTTCCATACAAATGAAGGATGCACGTAAAAACATTTCGACTAAAAACACGGCGAAGCGCAAGGCATAGACTAGTTTGACATCTCTAACTTAGTTCATAGCTCTATCCGTCCTTTTCTTGTACTGTCTTTTAGTAAAAGAGCAAGAGCCTATATTAAGTTTTGTTTGTGCACAACAGAATTGACACCAATTGTCTGATTTTACCAATTTAGCCTTCCCAAATGCTCTAATTTATGGCAAAATTTCCCAAGTTTCTATGGAGTTTGGATCTACTCCTTTTTATCATTTTAATTTCAGAAAAAAATGATGCTATTGCAAAATTCCAAACCAATAAACTTTGAAAAAAATATGGCAGAAGAAGACCAATATATCGCTAAGGAACCAACTATAGCAGAGCCATATAAAAGAGTTTATTTACTGAAAAATATAGCTTTTTTAACATACTGTCACTTGGTAGGCATATATGGACTATACCTATGTTTAACATCGGCTAAATGGAGTACAATCATATTCAGTAAGTTTTTTATTATTATTTATTATACTGTCTCGTTGGTCGCAAGCACGACTGGTGAGCATGAGGTCCTGGTTTCGATTCCCAGGTAAGGCTTAGTGTTTTTGTCAGTGACAGCCAATCAATAAGATATAGCAATTTTACAATTGAAGAAAGAAGATTGCAATTTGCACAAACAAACACGTGGAAATTGCAATCCTCTTATCTAAATAGTTCTTCGTCATATTAACGTCACTATGCCTTTAAAGATATTGTTCATTTTAAGTTAAGTAATCGGTTGGACCTTTGACTAGGAGTGCTTGTTGTTCGTGTGAGTCCCATTGGATTTATAAGTTAAGATTTCATAGTTTTCCTTTCATTTAATTTGTCATGTTTGTTAGAGAGGTTTGATCCATATGATTAACCCTATCGATTGATGTCAAAAAAGTACGAAATGTAATTTCTTCGAATTTTAGTCGGTTCAATTCCCGAGTGTGGCAAACGAATTGTCGAAAATCTGCAAATGCAGATTTGTTTCTTTTTAAAAATAAAAGAAGGTAAAATTTGCTATCTCCAGTATTTAGAGTACTTTCCCTCCAGGTGGCATTGAAAAATTCCAACCTGTATAGTATATTGCTGGCCCAAATTGAAGTAGTAATAATGGAAAATAAAAACTCGACAAGAATTTGTGCGAGATACCATTATCACACCACAACTAAAAAAAGACTGAAATAATATACCTACTTTACTTCTAGAAGTTGGTGACTTTTGTTAGTCTCATTGACCTTTTACGAAACCATTTTTTTTTTGCGAAAAGGTATTATTATTTATATAATACCTAAAAAACTGTATCTATTTCAGTTTGGTTTTAGCCACACATCCAAAACCTCTCAGGGTTTATCTGTGTGCTTGCGAGTCGGTCGTTTAACTTTTACAAAATGCTGCATCGACAATTTTATACATTATAATAAAACTTACTTTAACCTCTCATCTGCGTCCTGCGCTCTATGTCAAAAGACGAAGCGCGCAAAACGCGCATGCTCGCGAAATATTTGCACGTAATTTGACACGTTATACAAAACACTTGGCGATCGCAAAATACAAGAGTTATAGCTATATAAAATTAACAGTGAATTGCAGAATAGATAAGGAAACTATTAAACCAAAAACAAGATATACATTTATAAATTGATACTCAAAAAATAATGTAGAAGAGACATTTTGTGTAAGGAAAAATTTATAACTTTTCGAACTCGTTTTGTATAGCGTTTGCAAGTCGTCTGAAAATCTTGGTCCTGGTCTGGTCCTCTGGTTTTTTTTTTTAACCTAATGATAAAACCATGCATCACTACACATTTTATCCTTTTTCTTTACAGCGATAATTTCGTACATCGCTACTATTTTAGGTTTAACTGCTGGAGCTCACCGTCTATTTTGTCACAAGTCCTACAAAGCTAAAAAACCTCTCCAGATCTTCCTGATGCTATGCCACTGTCTAGCGTACCAGCGATCCTTAGTCACGTGGATACGTGACCACAGGCTCCACCATAAATACAGTGATACGGACGCAGACCCTCATAATATTAATAGAAGTTTTTTCTTCGCCCATATTGGGTGGTTGCTGGTTGAAAATCACCCTGAAGTGAAGAAGAAGAAGGAGTCTGTGGAAATGAGGGATGTTTATAGCAATGAGGTAGTGATGTTTCAAAAGAGGTGAGTGTTTTGGTGGTGGAACTTTTTGGACGCCATCGTCACATATACGTGACAAACAAGCGCGTGCCTTGTACGCCAACGACACAAATATGTGAGAAAATGCGCAGTGCACTATAACACGAAATAAACAATTCAATAGTTTTGAAATTTCTATTCTTTTTGTAGCTAAGTATTTGCAAAGAATTGTGGCGTTGAGTGCACGCGTGTGCGTTTATGCTCTGGCGTTCATAGTGGCGATAATAAGTAACTTGCTCAGCAGAAGTTACTTATTATCCTTTGGGGGTATGAAGAACAAGGTGTAAAGCTCTTCATCCCCTGTAGAAAAGGGAGGATCCTCCGACCAGACGGGTGTTATGTCTGGTGGACCACTGCCCGACAGTTGTTGTCGGGTTCTCCTATATATTCTTAAGTCGCGGATAACTCTGCTTGCGCGATGTAGGAATTCTGACGTGTTTCGCAGTTAGTTCACCATATGTGTCATAGATGGCGCTGTAGTACTTTTTGTTCCATGTAGCGTATAATTATAGTACATTTTGTAGTGCCGCTACAATCCTCATGTACCTTAACCTTATGAGGTCCTGAGTTCGATTCCCAGTTCGGACAAAGGGAAACGGCGCGAAGGGGAACGGCGCGGGCGAAGGGGAACGGCGGCTTATTAGGCGTCAAAGTACTCTTTCGCATCGCTATCATCCGGAAATGGCCAAAGAAAAAGCAAAAAACCGCACTTAAATACCTTAATCAAAACTACAATTTTACAACCAGGTTTCACGTTTTCTGACGTCAAATATTAAATACCGTATGAACAAACTTGGTACCGGAACAATTATGTTGGAAGCACATAAATACTTGCATACAGTTTGCAGAAAGGCAAGCAAGTGGAGTGGAATGGTTTATTTTTCAGCTTATGTGGAAAAAACATCCATCCATTTATTAATGTAAATTAAGGATGCAACGATACCGATGCGATAATCTTAAATCGGCGGTTATCGCAATTTTTTACGATCATTCGTTATGGTAAACATTACGATACGATTTTTTAGGATTCATTCTTTTCCAACATTTTTAACGGTTTCGAGTGAAACGAAACGCATAACGCGTCAATTGCTGAACGCAACCCCCGCAATTTGAAAATGATAGCATTTTAAATATTTATCCATAAAACATGCTACGGTGCCATCTGAACGACTATTCTCCACAGCAGGGCTGAAACTTCGGAAATTCGGGATGAGAAACAGACTTAGAGGAAAAACACTTAAAAATGTTGTGTTTTCTCAATAAGAATTTACCTGTAATAAACTACGACCATAATATTTGATAAAAAAATGTTAAAGTAAATTTTAATAACTTAATTACAAATTTAATCTGTTTATCTTAGCTGTAAGTCTTTCATAGTTAATAAAAAAAAATGAAAAAAATGATAATAATAATAATAAATTAAAAATGTGTAGATAACTTATTGAAAGCTCTTTCGAATGGTGTATATCTTATTGCCATTGGTTACGTAAAAAATCATAACTTCGGTGCCCAATCAGGCACACATTTAAATCAATAATTCCGAACAGACTACCATTTAGCAAAAGTGGTGCTAATAGCAAAAGTTCTCTTTGCAAATCTCTATCCAATAGTGTATATCTTATTGCGAGAGAATCGCGGCGATATTTTCGTATAGAAATACGTTGAATCGCCGCGATTCTCTCGCTCGTGGAGACGGCCCAAAAGAGAGTGTTTAGAAAAACGTGGCAAGGACGATAATGTCGCCGCGATTCTCTCGCTCGTGGAGGCGACCCCTAACGGACATCGAATTGGCGAAAGTCGTGTTACAGGCAAAGGTTCTCCTTAAAAAGCTCTGTGTAATGTGTCCTAATTATTTTATTACTATTGGTAACCACGAAGACCTTAATTGGTTGCCAAGACAATATTAACTTCGTTGTCCAACTAGTTACCCTTTTAGCTCAATAACCATGAACAGACTACGAATTGCACAAAAGTCGTGTTAGTAGCAAAGATTCTTCTTAAAAAGTTCTTCCCAATTATGTATACCTATCTTATGGCTATTATATAGACCTCGGGGCAGATGCCCATACTTCGAAGCCCATTCTCCTTTAATCAATTTTTAATCCTATCAAAATTAATATTTTTTCTTTTTTCAGAAACAAAGTGTGGCTTCTGCCCCTAATGGCGTTTGTAATCACTTCTGTCATACCCTGGCTCCTCGGAGACACCTTCTCCAACTGCTGGCACCTGAACATTTTTCGCTACTTACTGACGAGCCACGTAACATTTTTGACCAATAGTCTAGCCCATTCCTGGGGCTATAGACCATATGACAAGACCATTACAGCTGGTCAGAGCCTCCCTATAATCGTCATGACTATGGGTGAAGGGTTCCACAATTATCATCACGCTTTTCCAGGGGATTATAGGACAGGGGAATTAGGAAATAACAGCTTGAATTTTATAACGAAAGTGATAGATTTTTTTGAAATGGTGGGGTTGGCTTATGCCTTGAAGAGTGCGTCTGCTGAGATGGTTGAAGGCAGAAAAGGAAGGACTGGTGATGGGACTGATCTATGGGGTCGACAGATAGACGAATAAATGAGTTAAATTATGTAACTAAAATAGTGAAAAGTTAGTCAGAGATGAATCTTAATACTACACCCACTTTTAGACAATTATTTCACCACATAGTTATTTAAAACCAGCGTCGGGCACTAGTTGCTCGGCAGCTTACTGAACTGGGCCTCTTTGACGCAGCCGTGAGACACAATATTATTCAAAAAATCTCTTTAGATTTTAAGTTAATTTTTATTTTTTGCTTTATGAATTTGTGGCATGTGCCAAATAAATTATGTTTGATTTCGTTCTTCTTTATTTCTAAAACAACTTAATTAAATATTCTTTGAAAACTCCTCCGTTCAACTTACATACATTCCCGAAATTACCCAACAAACGATTATATCTCCCACCGATTATAGACCAATTCCACCACGCCTAAGGATGCGTGTAAATACTTACCTTTCCCGGGAACAGAACTTACACACGCGTGCCCAAATGCGCTTAGCTAGTACGGTAACTGATCAAAGACTCAAAGATATTGCTCAATGAATACATCGGTCGAGATTAGAAACGTTGATTGAATACGTTTAAATATGATGTAACATTGTGCTTGTATGGAGTTAAAGGGTTGACAGAACTGGAAGTATAGTACATTTAGCCGGATATAGATAAATACCAGCATTTCACATGGAGCAACTGCCTATCTGACCTCTACAACCCAGTTAGTACTGGTTAACCTTTTCACCGCCAACGTACACAAAACGCGATGCCTCGCCAGGCGCCAAGCTATAAATGTAGGTAGTAAACAGTAGTGATGAGGGCATCGTCATATCGATGAATGAGATTTTATTTGATTCATGACGTCGTTCTTTGACTTCATTTCAAGTCCTTGGCGCTCAGAGCACGTTAAATTCAATTCTGGTTAGGGATGTGGTCTATGGTCTTTCTTCTATTTTTGTCTACACCCACCTTTTTTTTAACTACTTCAATCGATCGATTTTTACCGTAGGTAGCTAACTAAGCGGCAGAACTTTTCATTGTATTTATAGTGTTTTTCAAAATGAAAAGTAAGTATGAATTTAAGTAATAACACACTTGTATTATTGTACCTGTCACAGCACTGTTTAAAAGCTTTGTCTCTTTACTCCATGTCATGTTAGCGTTTTTACTTACCCGTCAGACCGGGCATTCTAATTACTACGGTCTCGCGACCCGTTTTCTCACAGGCCAAGGCAGTCTCGACATAGATACTGACGCTGTCGCAAACTTTCGATCGTTTAATAATAACGAAAAAAATCGGTTGCATAACAATGCTTGTGAAGCATAGTAGCAAAAGAACTGCAGTCTGCACAGCACTATGCCAAAGTGACATTGACAGCCGTACGTTTCTGACGTCACTGAACGACTTGTGTTATAGTCCGTGGCGCCCGGGGCACTGACAACCAAAGACCTAGCTGACATCCAATCGTTTTGTAGAGATGGGAATATAATTGTCGACAAGAATTGGTAACTACTATTTAATTCCAAGTCTACAACTACACCCATGTGAAGGTCGAAATTAGTATATTTTCCCTTTGTTATAAAGTAGGTAACTAAGTTCATATGTTACTGACCTCAAATTGTTTTTGATAATTATATTTAAAAACATTTCAACTGGTGAAAGCAAACAGAGATAACTTTCGCGTCACAACACTGGCCGACTATATTTAAAGTCCTTGGCGTACTGAGGGCATTAAAAATATTTGGAGTTTTTGTTTTTGCCAATTTTAAGTCAAATAAGAGCTTCTTTTGTGAGGTAATATAAAAAAAAACAGGGTATTAGACAGTGCTATATTAAATAATAAAATAAAATAAAAACCTGTTAAATACAGTAAATTTTATTTTTATAACGTAGTTAAAATAATGAGCTTCTAATGAAGTCGTGGCGCTGGTGGCACAAAAATCTGGAACTTCAATTGAAGTCCGTGGCGGTGAAAAGGTTAATACGATTACCCTTGGTTAGTCTGGTAAGACTTTCAGGCCACTGCCTACCTGTGACGACTCTCAAAGATCTACAAATGACAGCCGGAACCAATGGCTTAACATGCTTTCCGAGGCACGAAAGAAACTCGGTATGTAATGGGTGGTCACCCATACTCGGACCGACATAGGCAAGCGCAGCTTAACCTTACCCTGGCTAAAACAGGTGCCTAATTCCTAAATCTATTTATATACAAACCGTCTGCCACTGGTTTTATCGTGCGATGGATCAGGGAACGATCTAACTGCCGCCACATAATAATCTCACGAACTGTAATCTGGTACAGAAGCTACCTTGAAAGTGTGTAATCAAAATTAAGAGGTGGCACTTTGGCAGTAAACTAAGTAAGCATTTTGAAAGGATTTAACAGCGACCGCTAAGCATGACGACCTGGGTTTGATTCCTGGGTCGTGCAAAGTGTTATTGGGTTTTTTCATCAAGAAGTAGCAGCCATGGGTTTGTGCCCGGTTGATGGCAATAGGCTCTCCCCTATTAGATGGAACTTAAAATAAATATTACTAAACAAATAGAAACCTTACGAACATAAAAAAATCTACTTATTATCTCGACCTACCCTTTCACACCTCCCGAACAAAACTCTACAGTAGAGTAGAGTAGAGTAGGGACTCCATTTTCCGCACTTAGACTCATTCGGTCCGTTGTGCGTAGGTGTCCTGGCTAGGTTAGCCAGCCTAGCTCCGTCCAGAAGCACAGAAGTTTCCTGGGATCTTCACAGGCTTCGCGGAGCGTCCTCACCGTTCCGAGGATTTGTTTGCGTTGGGTAGCCACAGCCTCGCATTCCAGGATGACGTGGGCAGCTGATTCTTCGGCGTCAAAGCAGCCCCTGCAGAGTGGGCTGTCCGTGGCGCCTATGTTGAAGAGATGTTTGTTAAGGGGGCAATGGCCCGTTATTGTCCCTATTATTATTCTGAGGTTATTTCTGCTTAAGCTGAGCAGTCGTTTTGTTAGTCGTGGGTGTAGACTTGGCATCGCCATTTTTGACTGTCTACAGTCTGTAGACCGTGACCATTTGTTGTTATGAAGTTCAGTTGATCTCTGGCGAATCCACGTACGGAAATGTGAGAAAGGTAAGGGAAGGAGTGGGTACGGGCCTAGCACTGCCATTTCGGAACCTCTCTTAGCAAGTTCGTCTGCGGCGTCATTGCCTAAGGATCCACTGTGCCCCTTAATCCACTGGAGAGTGATTCTGTTAGACAGCGATATACTCTCCATGGCGAGGTGACATTCAAATGTTAATTTACTTTTGGTTTGTTTGTTTTCTAGGGCTTTAAGCACAGCTAGGCTATCAGATACGAATCTGATTGCGTAATTGTGAATCCCCAGACGCTTTACGGCTGTTGCAGCTTGTGTTAGGGCGACACACTCGCATTGGAATATCGAGCTGTGTTCGCCTAGTGGTAGGTGAAAGTTAATGTTGAGGTCTAGGGAGTGTACGCCAGCCCCTGAGCCGTTTTGAGTTTTAGAGCCATCTGTGTAGATGCGTACTTCGTTAACTCCTGACTGATCCCTTAATTCCTCTGTTGTTTGTATGCTATAGCTTTTGTTGAACATGTGTTTATTATGTGTCCTATCACACGGGACAGCGATGAGAGGTTGATACTCGATCGCCCGGTCCAGGATGCCTGCGTGGGGACTGGTGTGGTTCTTTCCCCATATGCTATAACTCTACAGTATTAAATATCTTTCAACAAAAACGTTCTCTACGTAGAGTCGCTTCTACAAAATACGGCTCTACGTGACGCCATTATCAGAAGTTTTAAATAAAATACTTATACGTACCGGTTTTCTTAACGGAATTATTTTTTTAGCTCTACATTGTACGTAGAGCTAAGATGTAGAGCAAACGTTTCTTAGCTTAACTTGTACGGACAGATTGTGGACCTGCTGTGGACTATGGACACTGACAAACAATGCAGTATATTAGCCGTAAAAAGTCCGTTGTATGGAGCTGCCTCAAAAATGTGTCCGTACCAAGGGGTATCGTATCCCAGTACTAACTAGGTTCTGGAGATCAAATAGACATCCTATTGACGTTGTTGCATATATATAGGTACTTACGTTTACTTTTATTTTTGTAATTATACAGGGTTAGTTTTCAATGATCGGCCAAATTTTCAGAGATGGTTTAGAATCGACAATATTTTCGAAATAACGATTTTTTTTTTTTTAAATAAACTTTTATTCCTGTTCACCACTAAAAAGCGAACGTGTGGATATTACAACAGCACAATTCAGTTCAACAACCTAGATAAGTAGCAGTTAGCACACACATACATTTGGCGGTGTATGCACACACACAAGTGCATTGATTCCCACTAGGTTTATGATTTAGGAAATTCTTAGCAGATTTTCAAATGAATGATTCAAATGCTATTTTTTTTTTTTTTTTTTTTGACAATAATATTTAAAATGCACTTTTGGTTTAATAATTATCTAGATCTTAATTAAAAATTTTTGCTGGTCATTGAAAACGAACCCTGTTTATACCTACTTTACTAAAAATATTTACTTAGTCTTGAATGAGAGTCCCATTTCTAATTATAGGGAATTTAATAATAAATTCTATGTTTTTTACGCGAATTTTTCCAACAAATTAACATTCCGCCCACACTTTGCTCGCATATTTTAATTATGCAAAAGAATATCTTTTCAGTTCTGAATATTTTTTTCATGAATTTTGCGAAAACAGGAGTGTGGGGCCAATTCGTAATAAACATATAAACGCGAGACGCCTCACTCGCACATAATCTTTCAAAATTAAGATTAAGCGATGTGTGTTTAACCAAAATTAATGTTGTGTTTTTTAAATAAAAAGTTTTATTTTTTTTTTATTTTTTACTCATAACTGCATACAAATTCCAACCTTTACGCCTTACAAGTTAAGTCTCTTTTAGTAGAACGGAATCCCTTTGACAAGAGGTGGAACCAATGACGCAGTCATTCTAATTTTAAATTACCTTTTCTTATTCCTTTGAATCCTAACTAGTCCTAACTTCCTAACTAATATTTTAAATGCGAAAGAAAATTCGTTTCTTTGTTTATTAACTTTATACGCTCAAACTACAGAACTTATCATCCTGAAATGTGTGTGTATGTGTGTGTGTTCATCCCGAAAAAAGTACTGTTTCCGAAGAAAACAACAATAACGTTCTGATGATAACATGGTGCCACGTGTCTTTCGAATCATGATTGAATTATATTATTGAAGTGAAAACTTCTTAAGGCGCGTTGAGCACTTTTTGGGTGAAGGAGAAACATCGAACGATCGTCACCTCCACTCTCATCACGCTTCGTAGCACTCGTAGCCGATCAGCTACGGCGTAGCACCACATAGACGTGCGTGGGGCACAAACCGTAGCAGTGCTGCTTTTTTTTGTTATTAAACTACGTATTTACGGTTTTCAGATTTTTCCCTTTACACGTGCTGTAAGACATTGCTTCTCGCCAAATTTCGTGATTCTAGGTCAACGGGAACTACCATATTGATTTTCAACCTAAAACCTATAGGGTACTTCCGGTTGACCTAGAATTGTCAATTTTGGTTAAAAGCAAGGTCTTACAGAACAAATAAAGGGAAAATTCCGAAAACTAAAAAAAGTTTAAAATTAATGTAAATTTTAGTGCTTACATGTTTTCGCGAAAATCTATATTTGCCCATATCTTTTTATCATGTTGACTCAGGACCTTGATTTTACACCTAATAGGGACTATAAACTTTAGTACCTGGTATAAATTTCAACTTGCTAAGTCCACCCTTTCCTGAGAAAATCGGTGGTGACAGACGGACGGACAGACGGACAAGAAAGTGATCTTATAAGGGTTCCTTTTTTACTTTTTGAGGTACGGAACCCTAAATTTGACCTTATAGGTATTGCAGTTTTTTAGGAAACAGATGTTTTTTTTATTACCGATGAAAAATTTATATTTGAGGAGTGGGGGGGTCAGAAAGATGTAATGATTATGTGAATCGAATATATTTATTGTAAAAAAAGGTGTTTACATCAAATAATATGTGCAATCTTAAAATAAAAGGTAGATTTGCATGTCTTGCCATGCCAGAATAAGCCATAAAAATAGACTTGAGTCTACAAAGCAAACTATGAAATTATTAAAAATACTCTAATAATCCATTAATTTTCAGGTAACAAAGACCCAAAGTAACCCGACCTTAACCTAAGTATACATACGTTTTATTACAATTGTATTAGTAAATATAACTTAAAACTATGTTAGTATCACTAAATTGCACTAAGTCTTTATGCGTTCTGGTGGCACTTGCTTGCTTGCTTGTATGCTAAATAAAAAATTTAACATAAAATATTGTTTTACAGATTTGAGTGTAAAATTGTGAAAATGTCGTAATTATAGGAATCTATTTAATTAATTGAATATAATTGATTAAATATGGTAACCGTTTTAGAGTCAGTGATCCCTCCACCTTGTATGATATTAATTAAATTTAATGGCAGACAACAATGCTGCATAATGGTTAGTTTGTAAAGTTTTTTTTTTGATATAATGTTCAACTAACATAATAAATACCCACGTTAATTTACAAGATTAAAATAAAAAAGTTAGTTTTTAAACGCTTATTGTCTGCATGTTTTTGTAATAGTTTTTATTAGAAATCTCTTAGACTTTTTTTAACATCACGTTTCAGTGGTTTTTACAAACTAACCATTATTGGTTAGTTTGTAAAGTTTTTTTTTTGATATAATGTTCAACTAACATAATAAATACCCACGTTAATTTACAAGATTAAAATAAAAAAGTTAGTTTTTAAACGCTTATTGTCTGCATGTTTTTGTAATAGTTTTTATTAGAAATCTCTTAGACTTTTTTTAACATCACGTTTCAGTGGTTTTTACCCGAATACAACAAAAGTAAGCATAAAAATCATAACCCTTCCAGATTTTAATAATGTTTGTATGTTTGTAACATTTTGATGTTCCACCACAGCGACTAATCTGCTAAGCCTATTTTTATGAATTACGTGTCAATCGATTCGTAATAGGGATTATGCATAAAATACAAAACTCTTTTTATTTATGAAAAATGTCTTATATTGGCGCCTACAAACATTGTGGTACACTTATTTAAGTTTCTAATACATCAGTTATTTTACAATTTACTGTTTTATGTAGCATGTTTTGGTGAAACGGAACGCACTCTCAAAACGCATCGTCCTCGATAACCCCGGTATTGACGTCAAAGTTCATTGTGTCAAAAAAAAACTTTTATTTGAAAAGTGCTTAAAGTTTCACTAAAATTTATTATATTATTGTTATTGCAATTTTTACTTGAATAAAGCACATACAATTAGTAAAATTATTTTATTAAGGCCAAAAAATTTAGATGTAAACAAGGCAGATTGTGGTAAATGACGTCACATCATGGCCGCGACAGCTACGGACGTTTGAACTGTCGTAGAAAATTGCAGGAGTTTAATATTATTTTTGTGCAACAAGCAGTAGTTGAACTTAACTTTTAATACTTTTCTTGGGTTGATAGTATTGTATTTTATTGATTTAAGTGAAGAAAAAATTACGTGCATATTCCCTATTACGGCGCAGGTCACTTAGGCATTTGATGTAATCAAATTCAAAATAGCGTATACCACATTAAAAAAAAAAACAGGTTGTTTTTTTACTCTATCGTATGGGATATCAAATTAAAGAGGATAATATTACATCAGTAATAAAGCACAACTAAAAAAAAAACAATGTATTCAAAATTAACACTAAAATTAGTTAGTTTAGTTTTAAACTTTAGCGTTCCTGACTTGCTGTCTGTTATTGAAGAGTTTCTTTGTATATCTCCGAAGATCAGAATCATATCTTCACCAAATTTAAACGGGACTACCGCCAAATAATACTCTTCCAAACTAAAAAAAGAATCATCCAAATCGGTTCACGATTGGCTAAGATATCGCTGAACAAACGAAAAAATAAGGCGTATCGATTACTTCCTCCTTTTGGAAGTCGGATAGAAATCCTATTCCTAACTTCCTAACTATAATATTTTAAATGCGTAAGTAAGTTTGTTTGTACTCTTCCCGAGGAAAACAATAAATAACGTTCTTAATAGATGGTGCCACATGTCTTTCGAATCATGATTGAATTATATTATTACAAGCAGAGTACAACCTGAATTGATTGTCAAATTCTAAATAAGCGCGAGTGAAGCCGTGGGAAGAAGCTAGTGTTTTATAAACAGACACGGATGTTTGTTTTTGGATTTTCATATAACTGTAGTACACATAGATGACTCATTTAGTACGTAATGACTATAATTATTGTTATTGAACTGACTGACTGTTTAGTTACTTTTGTTTTAAGCAAATTACATTGTATTCATCGTGATCACGTTTACATTAATAATTAAATTAAATACGCGACTTTTCGCGATGATATATAATTGCGCTGTTATCCGATTCGCCCGTATTACGAGTTAGTTCGTCGATAAAATTTGAAAAGAACAGTTTGATTGTAGAAGTCCTGCCGTATAAAAGACGTTGACATAGCCGAGTTTACCATTCAGGTGGCCTATTTGTGAGGTTCTCCAGAAAGGTCAGGTGCGTAGTACTCCCCACCGGTGTGCGTGTATGATCAGATCAGTTTCGCATGGAGAAGAATGGGCAAGAAACTCTATAGCATCGGGTATTAATTGTCCGGCATTTTGCTAAACTGGAACTATTTGCCGCAGCCCTAAAACACACAGTGTTACATGTTTTGTGTGCATCATCATTTTCTTGTTCTTCTCCCAATTCATTTGTGGTCGGCGCAGCATGTCTTCTTCTTCCATACTTCTCTATTACTCGTCATCTCATCAGACACTTCTTTTCTTGCCATATCATTCTTAACACAGTCCATCCATCGTTTCTTTGGTCTTTCTCTACTCATATACCCCCATCCACATTCATACTCAAAACTTTCCTCACGACATTTACCTACATGTTTTGTTTACATTGAAGTTTATTTTCATACTGTTTTTAACCGACTTCATAACAGGAGAAAGGTTCTCAATTCATCAGAATCTTTTATTTTATATGTATTGTATGTTTCCCGATTATTTGAAGACGCCTCGACCGATTTGGTAAATTCTATTTTTGTTTGAAATCTGGTCCCAGGTGGTTCCATGGTCATCAGGTCAGGATCTGATGATGGGAGAAATCTTTTCAAATTTTATAGGCACACTTGTTTTACCCTTTGTTGCTCTACTGCTGAGCAAAGGTCTCCCCTATTTTTAACCGTCTTCTAAAAAAGTTATGTATTCCGCCAGGATATTGTTTTGGTCCGATTTAAGTGATTCTTTTTCATTTGGTAAAAAAAGCTTGCGCGGTGGTCCCATATAGATTTTATTAACATAACTTCGATACTTTATGAGTTATTTTCCATAATATGCATATTTTTATACGCTTGTTTTCTTCTTTGTATAATTATGCGGATGATGTGCTAAAAACTTCTTTCAATACCTATTTCTTTAATTTAATTTCAGAGAGGCTACTTTTTTAAAAACTGTAAAGCAATGAGTAGCCGTTCGTAACATTTTTATCATTTTAATTTCAGAAAAAAATGTTGCTTTCGCAAAATTCCAGACCAATAATTATTGAAAAAAATATGGCAGAAGAAGACCAATATATTGTTCAGGAACCAAATAAAGCAGAGCCATATAAAAGAGTTTATTTGCTAAAAAATATGCTTTTCTTCACATACTGTCACTTGGCAGGAATATATGGTCTATACCTATGTTTAACATCGGCTAAATGGAGTACAATCATATTCAGTAAGTTTTTTTATTATTATACTGTAAAAACTTGCTGAAAACTTCTTTATGTGCGTTGAACACTTTTGGTGAGCACTTTTTGGGTGAACAAAAATCATGGAACTCGCGTCATCGTTCGTTTGTCACTTTGTTTCGCTAAAACTCGAGAACAGCTGGGCTGATTTAACAGATTTTGGTTTTAAAATGTTTGTCCAGGGAAAACGGTGAGAAAATATGGGAAAATTGCGAGGAAGGTAGTAAAAACAACAATTTAATTTTCTTATATAAACTGTTCTACCTACTTTCCTGTCAAACATTTAACGTTCGTCCCTTCGGTACGGTAGACTAAAGTCCATTCGAATTGCAGCACGTATTCAATTAATCGACAGTGCATTACTCGGATTATCGCTTATTTAAAGTTAAATTGATCATTAACACTTCTTTACAAAGTCCCCAAAGACTGCCCCGCATTTCTTTTTTCTTACTTTATAACTGGCTAAGTTATAGAATGAAGCGTTAGTGGTTTTCCGCCTTTTATTACTTTCCGTTTTATTATGCAAAATATTTAGGTTTAATTCTGCGAAAAAGATCCAAACCTGGATGCAGGATTGTCCTCCAGCCCGCAAATGTCATCGATCTTTTTCTCGAGCACTTGGCCAGTTCAGAGATCGGCAATCGATGTCATTTTTTACCGACTTCTAAAAAGGAGGAGGTTCTCAATTCGGATGTATTTTTTTTTATGCATGTTTACTGATTTTTTCGTGCTTACTGGGCTGACTTTCGTGATTCTTTCATTTTACATTTACTAATAACTTTTAGTAACAATTAAAAATTAATACTCGACAAAACGCTGAAATAAAAAAGTTTTTATTTTCCGCGTTGTTGTTTTTTTTAGGAAATCGGTTATTTATTTTTTTACTTTTTCTTTACAGCGAGCATTTCGTACATCGCTACTATTTTAGGTATAACTGCTGGAGCTCACCGTCTATTTTCTCACAAGTCCTACAAAGCTAAAAAACCTCTCCAGATCTTCCTGATGCTATGCCACTGTCTAGCGTACCAGCGATCCTTAGTCACGTGGATACGTGACCACAGGCTCCACCATAAATACAGTGATACGGACGCAGACCCTCATAATATTAATAGAAGTTTTTTCTTCGCCCATATTGGGTGGTTGTTGGTTGAAAATCACCCTGAAGTGAAGAAGAAGAAGGAGTCTGTGGAAATGAGGGATGTTTATAGCAATGAGGTAGTGATGTTTCAAAGGAGGTGAGTGTTTCGTTTTAAGCATGCTTTTATTAGCGTTATCTACAACTATGTAATAAAATCTTAGAAGTTAAATTTGACATACTTCCCGGTTTCTGATTGAGCTGAAATTTTGCGTACGTGTTTAGATTGGATGACAATACATGGTTAGATAAGTCGTTTTAAATTTAATATGGCGGACTCCCAAACATGGCGGATTAGTTATTATTTTTTGCATTCCTATGATATGGGTATCAAATGAAACGGTTTGCTGAAAAGAATACGAGCAATAAAATAACGTCCCTCTAAAGCGTGTTTTTTTAGTTTTATTTTAACTATAATATTTCATTAATAAGTTAATTTAAAAGATGTATTGAGAGACGAATTGTATTATGGGGTTTGTCGATATATTTACGAATAATGACACTTTTTAAAACTACACTTATATACCTTAATCGAAACTACAATTTAAAACCAGCTTCAACGTTTTCCTACATCAAATATTAAATACCGTATGAACAAACTTGGTGCTGGAACAAATAAGTTGTAAGCATATAAATACTTGCATACAGTTTGCAGACAGCAAGCAAGCGGTGTGGAATGGCTTACTTTTCAACCTATATAGAAACGGCATCCATTCATTTATTTCTGTAAATAACTCTATAAGTGAAAAGAACATCGAAACACATTCGGTTACCACACTGGTTACACGTTCAAAATGTATGGAACAGCTGTTAGTTTTTAAATGTTCGATGAAAAATATCTATGCGGGGTTGGGGTACAGAATGATGTACTGAATACGTGGAATCCGTTTCTGCGCCGGTATCAAGCCAACCCACACATCACTCACTACATATTATAAAACAAAGTCCTCCACCGCGTCTGTCTGTCTGTCTATTTGCGATAAACTCAAAAACTACTGCACCGATTTTCATGCATGCTGTTTTCACCAATGGTTGTCGAGGAAGGTTTTGTATATAATTTGTCAAGTTTTTGTATACATTGGCTAAAATATTATGTTATTTGTTGGAGGTGTCGGAAAAAAAAACAATAAATCTGGGAGCTTTACTTTTGGTCACAAGAACCGATATCCACGCGGGCAAAGCCGCGGGCATCAGCTAGTTTAAAATAAAAATGATAAAATAACCTAAAACATAGCATCATAAAACTTTTCCTCAACGCTGTCAACCGGTAATGTGCCCAAGAGACTGGCGGAATTGTCACGCTGTATAGCAATGCTTAGACTTTGCCCAAGGTGAAAACCAGCCGTTCGGTTACGGGAAGCGTCAACTAAACGTATACTAACATTATGGTTGCATATTAGAAAATCTAAACTTTTCTGAGCAAATTTCAAAAGAACAACGTACAAATCAACAAAGTTTAAAATAACGAAGGTCATTTGATCAAAAGTTCAGCTGACCAAAGTCTGGAATATCAATGTTTATATTATTTATTACACTATTGACCAAATCGTTTAAAGGTCAAAATGGATTACTGGATAAATTAATACAAATAATATAGGCGTTATACTAACAGTGACGTTATACTAATAGTGGTACATAGGCAGACTTAATGCCACAAGGCATTCTCTACCAGTCAACCTTTGGGTTCAATAGGAAAACATTGTGATAGGGTACAAAATAATATCTAAAAAAACTAACTTCTTGTTAAGGCTGTGGTATCTGCTAAATTAGCAACTCTATTTGTGGTGGTTCAAACTTCGTTTGAAATACTGTTAGAATAAAGTTCTAATCAGCTTGCACTACAAAGTGGTTGTTACGTCGCTCACTGCGGACCGAATAGTGCGAAATGAGTGGTTTTTATTTAACTGTAGCCTAATAGATCATCAGATCAAAATGCCAATTGTACACTTTGTGAAGAAAAAAGTGACAAATATTTGTGTGAAAAAAATATCATCATCATCATCAGCCTTTAATGTTCCCACTGCTGGGACACGGCCTCCTTTCAATGAGAGGGAATGGGCTATAATCCACCACGCGGGCCCAGTGCGGATTGGTAGATGTCACATGTCTTCGAATTTTTGGTACTAGGACATGCCGGTTTCGTTTTTAATCCTATCAAAATAAATCAATATTCGTTTTTTTTTTTCAGAAACAAGGCGTGGCTTCTACCCCTAATTGCTTTTGTGATACCTTCAGTCATCCCCTGGCTCCTCGGAGACACCTTCTCCAACTGCTGGCACCTGAACATTTTTCGCTACTTACTGACGAGCCACGTAACATTTTTGACCAATAGTCTAGCCCATTCCTGGGGCTATAGACCATATGACAAGACCATTACAGCTGGTCAGAGCCTCCCTATAATCGTCATGACTATGGGTGAAGGGTTCCACAATTATCATCACGCTTTTCCAGGGGATTATAGGACAGGAGAACTTGGAAATAACAGTCTGAATTATACAACGAAAGTGATAGATTTTTTTGAAATGGTGGGGTTGGCTTATGACTTGAAGAGTGCGTCTGCTGAGATGGTTGAAGGTAGAAAAGGAAGGACTGGTGATGGGACTGATCTATGGGGTCGACAGAAAGAAGAATAAATGAGTTAAATTATGTAACTAAAATAGTGAAAAGTTAGTCAGAGATGAATCCTAATACTACACCCACTTTTAGACAATTATTTCACCACATAGTTATTTAAAACCAGCCTCTAGAACCAGAACTGGGGCATATTACGCAGCCGTGAGACATATAATATTATTAAAAAAAACTCTCTTTAGATTTTAAGTTAAATTTAATTTTTTGCTTTGTGAATTTGTGGCGTGTGCCAAATGAATTATGTTTTATTTCTTTCTTCTTTCTATAAAGAACAACTTAATTAAATATTCTTTGATAACTCCTCCCTTCAACGTACATTTGTACATTCCCGAAATTTCCCAACAAACGATTATATCTCAAACCGATTATAGACCAATTCCACCACGCCTAAGGATGCGTGTAAATACTTACCTTTCCCGGGAACAGAACCTACACACGCGTGCCCAAATGCGCTCAGTACGGTAACTGATCAAAGACTCAAAGATATTGCTCAATGAATACATCGGTCGAGATTAGAAACGTTGATTGAATACGTTTAAATATGATGTAACATTGTGCTTGTGTGGAGTTAAAGGGTTGACAGAAATATAGTAGCACAGTACATTTACGGCACGGTTGGCGCAGTGGCTGAGTGATTCACTGCTGCGCTGCGTATCGCGGGTTTGATCCCTGCACGGAACAAATATTTGTATGGTCTACAGATAGCTGTTGCTTCCTCTCTCATAGAGAGGAGGCCTGTGTCACAGCAGTGGGAACAATTTAGGCAGAAGAACAGTAAAAATGATTTAATTTTTAACACTGTTTTAAGCTTTCACGGATTAATTATTTACCATCCACCCGCATTCTTCAGTCATCCCCACGATCATGTAAATGATCATGTAATAATTCTTAACATTTTAATTGATAACCCTTGACATAGTATTTGATAGTGGTTAACGTTTTTCTTATTCTCGACTTTGTATTGTTTATTATTAATTTTAATTCTTTGAAATATTTGTACGCTGGAAACAGCAGAATATTATGGACTTCGAATTATGTGTAACATCTATGTAACAACAATATTCTAACAAATAAATTTATTATTATTATTATTATGGCCCTTGCAGCAGCGTCGAAATATCGGGAGCTTAAAACAAATAGTAATCACAGAAGATATCCCGTAAGTGACAATATAAGTATAGTTTTAAACCTTAAAACAGTGAAAGCTTAAAAACTGTGAAAGCTCAAAACAGTAGATACATGTAACGACTGTCAAAGATCTACAAATGACAGCCGGAACCAACGACATAACATGCTCTCCGAGGTACGAATGAAACTCTGTATGTTATGGGTGGTCACCCATCCTCGGACCGACATAGGCAAGCGCGGCTTAACCTTACCCTGACTAAAACGGTCGCCTAATTCCTAAATCTATTTATATACAAACCGTCTGCCACTGGTTTTATCGTGCGATGGATCAGGGAACGATTCAACTGCCGCCCACATAATAATCTCATGAACTGTAATCTGGTACAGAAGCTATCTTGAAAGTAAGTGTGTAATCAAAATTAATAGGTGGCACTTTGGAAGTAAACTAAGTAAGCATTTTGAAAGGATTTAACAGCGACCGCTAAGCATGACGACCTGGGTTTGATTCCTGGGTCGTGCAAAGTGTTATTGGGTTTTTTCATCAAGAAGTAGCAGCCATGGGTTTGTGCCCGGTTGATGGCAATAGGCTGTCCCCTATTAGATGGAACTTAAAATAAATATTACTGATATTAGGTACACTCTGCGTGCTGCGCTGCGTTGTGCTGCGGCGTGCTGTTATATTTTTAACTGACAAATAGAAACCTTACGAACATAAAAAAATCTACTTATTATCTCGACCTACCCTTTCACAGCTCCCGAACAAAACTCTACAGTATTAAATATCTTTCAACAAAAACGTTCTCTACGTAGTCTCTACGTAGAGTCGCTTCTACAAAATACGGCTCTACGTGACGCCATTATCAGAGGTTTTAAATAAAAAACTTTATACGTACCTACATACGTATTTTAGCTCAACATTGTACGTAGAGCTAAGATGTAGAGCAAACGTTTCTTAACTTAACTTGTACGGACAGATTGTGGACCTGCTGTGGACTACGGACACTGACAAACAATGCAGTATATTAGCCGTAAAAAGTCCGTTGTATGGAGCTGCGTCAAAAATGTGTCCGTACCAAGGGGTATGGTATTTCCCAGTACTAACTAGGTTTTGGAGATCAAATAGACATCCTTTTGATGTCGTTGTATATATGTAGGTACTTACGTTTAGTCTTATTTTTGTAATTAAATAGAGTTTTAGTTGTAGTATGTATATAATGTAAATATGGTTTATTTTTAATAATTTATACCAATAACTAAATAGGTAGTAAGTATAGACAGTCGCTCCATGTAAAATACTAAAATTCAGTCTAACACGTTAAACTACTGAACCGATTATAATATAATCTATTCTAAAAGATTATCAAAAGAAACATCCGACAGGGGCGAAGCCTAATTGAATCTTGCATAAGAAAATAAAATCCCAAATAACATTTATTTTTTTGTCAAACAGAAAAAGTCGTAGGAAAATTGCAAGTTATGGAAAAAATCTTATTATTAAAGTTCTAAAGTAAGGTCTTAAAGACATTAACTAAAAGCTAATAGCTGCCTTCAGGAAAACTATGAATATTCACAGGCGAAGCTAGTATTCAAATCTATGTAATAAGATGCTACGGTGTAGCGCTACGGCGTAGACGTGCTACGTAGACGTCTACGAGATTAGTTAATGCGAGAAAGGAATATTTAATTTGTTTAAATGTGTGTCAAAGTAGGTATGTATTAGTAATGTGTCTAAATGGTTGTGAGATATGCTGCTGAAGTTTGAAATTGGATGGGTGACCGCGATTTTAGTAAAGAGATTATTTATAAGTGTAAAGTTAAGCTGTTGGTTAACATATTAAACAGGGTTTTACTTATAGTATCTACAACCACATTTTAACACATACATAATGTTTAAATCAAATATAATAAAGGCGATCCTACTGCCATCAATCGGGCATAAATCAAAACTCCGAGCTACTACTGAAAAGTACCTATTTGAAAAACCAGATAACACTTTTCTCGGTCTGGAAATTGAACCTCGGTATATCACTGAGCAAGTGAGTATGCATACTCACTTGCTCAGTGATATACTTGTTGCTAATAGTTGGTCTATTCTAACTATAATTCGAGGTAAGTCGAATTTTCTAATACCGCCACGCGCACCCATCAGAATTTTAACTCGGCCGCTGTTGCTTAACCTTATATAACTGTCTATGGCAAGAAGACTACTGGAAAATACAATAAAATATTTCACGACCGTAAACGTTTACATGTTTCTGTGAATTTGAATTTCAATATTCAACAAGTGTTTCTTAAATCAAGATGGGACTGGTTGTTTCCTATTACTCGTAAAATATCTAGATCTCGATGAGACTGGTATTTTCTTTTTAAATAAGAATTGAAACAAAGCTGAACTAAGCAAACGAAACAAAATCGAACGGGTTTCTTCTCAAATCCACAGATATTTCATATATTTTGAGAAGAAGTGAAAAGTAGATAAAGTTTTTTCAAGAGTTTCATCATCTGCCTAGCCTTTTTCCAACTACGTTGGGATTGGATTCCAGTCTAAACGGATGCAGCTGAGTACCAGTATTTTACATGGAGCGATTGCATATCTGACCTAGAAGTATGTTACTACTTATTTTACAAATGCGAAAGTTTGTGAGGAAGTGTGTAATTTTTTCACGCAAAAACTACTGAACGGACTTGGATGTGATCTAGCACACGGATAGTTCGAGACCTGGATTACAAAAAAGAAAGAAATATATTTACGAGTATCAAGCACATGCCTTATGTGCACACAACAAAACAAAAATAAAGAATAAAATAAAAAACTTAAAACTAAACGGGAAAAAAAGAAGAACAGAAATAATATTGTGTCTCACGGCTTCGCCGAAAAGTGTTCCAGTGTGGGAAAGAGATGGTGCTAGACGTCCTCTATAGCTCCGTCTCTTACCCACACTGGAACAAGATTAAAACGATCCTGCTTTAAGACGTCACGGTAGGCCACCAGTTCAGCAAACTGCCGAGCAGCTAGTACCCGATGCTGGTTTTCAACTGGATCTAAGATGGTAATGTTACGGTCATAAAACACTTTAGTGCTGTGTGTGTTCTAATTAGATATGTGTATGTATGAAAAGATACTTAAATAACAACTTGTAATATGCACATTCATAAGTGTATCCTCTTCAGCAAATCTCGCTATCAAAATGAGGTTTGCTGTAAGTTGACCCAATTCTAGGTTAAGCTCGCCTTTGTACCTATGCTATTTATTAGGCATGACGACAGTATAAAAAATAGCAAATCTAATTAGTTCGTCAGTTAGAGTATTGGAAATTAATGGACACGTATTTTTGTTTTTGTAAATCAATGAATATTGACAAAGATAAAACGCATCAAAACTCGGGAGTGGGGGCTCGTGACGTCAGAACTAGCTAAAAATGATACCTAGGCGTGACGTATTGAGAATTTTAAAAGCGTCATATCTTCGTCAACTTTGGTTTACGTAACAAAAGAAAAAACACGGGTCAAATATTTTTTGATAATCTAACTGACGGACTAATTAGTTTTTTTTTGTCGTCTCGCCTATTGCATTTTAATTGTATATTTGTTTTTTTTTGTGTGCAATAAAGAATAAGAATAGATAGAATAAATTTGACTACAATAATAACAAATTAACATAAATGATACTTTTATCCTGGCAGTATGATCCCGTGGTACAATTACCGAACTTAACGCGAGCGAAGCCGCGGGCTTAAGCCAGTATTAAAGAAAAGCTTTACACGTGGCAGAAGCTTAAGGCATTTTATCTGATAATAAGTTTTAATAAAGAGTAACTTTACAGACTTTTAGATTGTTTTTCTAACGTTTAACGCCTGACACTTGATTTTCAACAAAAAATTGAGACTTTGTGTTTTAATTTTCTTTGTTTACCTAAAAGTTCCTATTTGAAAAACCCAATAACACTTTTCCCGGTCTGGAAATTGAACCTTGGACTGCATACTCACTTGCTCAGTCCACACATCCTTATCAAACGTCATCTGAGTAGTCAGCTGATTCCAAAACTAAGAATCTGCCTAGCCTTTTAGGCTTTTAGCCTGTTAGGCTTCCAGTCTAACCAAATGCAGCTCTGAATACCAGTGTTTTACAGGGAGCGACTGCCTATCAGACCTCCACAACTCAGTTAGTACTTAATCACACCCCTTGGTAAGATTGTTTCGGGCCACTGACGACCTATAATGACCATAATAATAGGCTTATCCCCAATAAAATGTAACCTAACAGACCGAACTGTCGAAATGTGGGCGTACTGTACACATCTACATACCCCCTCAGATCATACAGGCGTGATGTTATGTTATGATTTTGTAAAAACAACATACATCTAAGCGATTGCATCAATCACGACCGATTTGCTGTCTATAATTGAAGAGTTCCATTGCATATCTCCGAAGATCACCATCAGATCTTCACCACATTTAAGCGGGACCACCGCGAAGTAATTTTCTTCCAAACAAAAAACGAATAATCGAAATCGGTTCACAATTGGCGAAAAAAAGGCTGAACATACACACAAAAAAAAAAAAAAAAGTTCAGACGACTTGTTAGCCTCCTCCTTTTTTTGAAGTTGGTTAAAAAATCTACAAATGATAGCCGGGACCAACAGTTTAAGGTAAACTTTGCTATGAAATATTTTTTCTTTTAAAGGTTGGAGCTGTATGGTGTTTCAAAAGTTTGATGAACACCATACCACTGTCTACCACTTTTGATTATAGGGGCTAGATAACATAACGCCATGTTTTGAAACGTCAAAAATGGAGTGTAAGATTCCAAAATGTAGTCAGTGTAAATTCGACTTCGACATACTTGGGAAAAGGCTGAGCTTTATCTTTATCTTTTTGAAAATGACGTAAAAGGATTATATAAGGGTTGAGTGTAATGGACATATTATATATTATCTTAACCAAGGGTCTTATGTACTTAGATATTACTTGATGATATTATTTTATTATTATAATGTACTAGGTTTTTCCGAAGTCTTCGGAAGTTATCTCGAAGGACCATTTGAAATATATGATACTCGGAGATGATGCAGCTTCCCATCGTCATCTAACCTATCCTACATGCCTAGCCTTTTCCCAGCTATGTTGGGGTCGTCTTCCTAACCAAATGCAGCTGAATACCAGTATTATCTGACCCCCACAACCCATTTAGTACTGGGTAGTACGATACCCCTTGGTAAGACTGATTGTCGGACTTTCGGCCACTGACTACTTAATAACTGTCAAAGATCTACAATTGATAGCCGAGACCAACGGTTTAACGTGCTTTCCAAGGCACAAAGGAAACTCTGTGTGAAATGGGTGGTACCATCCACAGACCAACCTAGCCAAGCGCGGCTTAACCTGAAGATCGACTCGAGTGACTGTTTTTATTAAGCCACGAGCTTCTCATTATCTAATAAAATAACTTCGGTTTGGACGGTTTCTTGTTGTGAATTCGATGTGATGATGATTTACTTGGAAAACAAATGAGTTCGCTTTTGAATTGTGTGCGCTCACTTGAGAAAGGTATTTACAGAATAGCGCACCAGACTCATTGTGTATATTTTAACAACATACAACAACGTAACAACACGCCTGTAATCCTCGACGGTTTAAGCAGACCACCAGATTCCACCACTTATGTTTTATGTTATAAGGTGCGAGCTTATTGCAATCAATCGGGCACGAATCCAGACTCCGTGGCTGCTACTGACAAATTCCTTTTGGAAAAAAAACCACACGCCTAGCAGTCGCGCTTGCAACCACTAAACCAACGAGGCAGTCATTGTTTATTTTGACTATTAATGTTGCTCGAAAGTGTTTTCAGAAGCAAGAGGTTGATTTTCTATTAACTTTGAAACTCCTAAAATAATATTAGTTTTAGGGTGTCGATAAAAATTGTTTTAACTATGACTTGTTATTGTTAAAACTAGCGATCTGCCACTGTTTCACACGGTTTTACGATTTCAGAAAACGTGGAATGTCGATTTCAATTCAAATTGAGTCAGCCCATAATTTGGAGATGAGTTTGGCACTTTCAGTACTAGCGTCCATCAACTCCTGTGATGTGCATATAACAGGACAGGCAAGACACCATATCAAGTGTCTCATCGTTTGTGAGGCAACACCACATTTACACTCCAGGATAGAGTCATCTATGAATCTCCACCTGAACAGCTTTTTTTTGCTTCGGCGAACCTGTGTCCAGAGTCTATTAAAAGACTTTTAGGTCAGCCATGGCAACTCGTTTCCAGGTTGTTTTTTTCATTATTATATAATTTACATTTTCTTTATTTATATGTAAGTTTCATATGAGTGATATACACATAAACCTTACAGAATAAATTCTGTAAATGGTAGTAAAAACTATTTCGTATTTAAGAAAACAGACAGATACGCGAGGCGTCTTTAAGTTATTAAATATGAAGATAACGTTTTAAAGTTAAGAGTACTACTATTGTAAGTGATGAAAACAATTACTTAATAAACTGAATTTTGAAAAGGTATATTTTTCCCTGTATCTGGATGTAGATTAGATTAGGTATTTAATATCAAGAAATTACTAACTTTTTATTAGATATTTAATTTTTAATTTGAGAAAAAGCACATTTTCCTAAACCAATTTTCCCGAACATAAAATGTTTTCTTCGAAAGTTCTTGGTTTTTACTTTTTGTATGCAAAAACTAAGCATTTTCAGAGAGAGCATATTTACCCAAACCAATTTTCCCGAAAAAAAATATTTTTGTCTGCAATCGAAAAACAACACAAAAAAAGGCCTCTCAACTTACTCGTATATTACTTCCAAAATTTTTTAAAAAAACATTTCACCTAAACTTATACGGAAAACGTATAAAAGCCGGATCACAATACACCTTTTATCTAAAAAAACAAAACGGAAAAATATCCATAGACTACAAAAGCTCGTTGACCTTGAAAAAGCTTACCTTTGCCTCGTAACTTTTTTAAAATCACGCACTTGTCACTCACTCGCGAAAGAGTTGTAAGTCTTTAATTATATTATTTTTTTAGTCTCTGACGTTTTGTTTCTTTTTTTATGTATTCTTGTTTTCTTGCGGAGAGGGATGCGACCGGCGACCGCTCTCGACGCGAGCACAGAATCGACTGATGCTATAAGGGCTGGTGGACTTTATGTATACCCGAGAGTGTAGGTATGTTTTGAACGGCGAGCGGGAAAGTGCGTTAAGAGGGAAAATGGAGTTTTCAGTTTTGAACTGGTTTTTTTTTTGTGAGAGTTTTGGTGTGAAGCTGTTGTAAAGGTTATTGAGGGATATTTGTGTGGCTTTTAAATTATTAGGTATTTAAGTATGACTCTTTTAAGATATAAGAGAATAAAATATTCTCTTATAGGTAAATACAGTGCAGATACAACCGTAATTGGTAGGTATTAAGTAAGCTTTTAAAAAATCTAATTTTCCTATTTTACTTTTGTGTCATTTTCATATTAAACTGTACACATAATGCAGATGTAATTACAAGAGTATGCTTAGATGGTTTGGTCAAGTGGGGAGAATGAGTGAGAGGTGACTAAAAAGGTAGATTTACAAGGCAGATGTGAGTGGCGACGCCAGGACGAGACGCCCTAGAAGGACATACACTGACCTTATTGGTGAGGGTCTTCAGAAAGGTCAGGTGCGTAGTACTCACAACGGGCGTGCGTGTATTACCAGATGTATGAACGTGGACGAGACAGAAGGAGTACGTTAGGATCGTAGCAGGCGTTCTATACATGTTTTAAGTAAATTATGTATATAGGATACAAAACACCGTTTTTTTAATCAAATCTGGTATTTATGTCTAGTTCTATTTTTGTGTTATCTGTCCGCAGGCTTTGGCCATTTCATCATACCTGGTGAAGCGTCAATGCCTTTTTTAATATAAAAAATAAAATAATAATAATTTAGGATTTCTCCATATCATAAAATATGTTAGTATTTCAAATCAAATATTTTAACTTCTCAATTGATGAATCCTCACGCCATCTGTAAGCAGCGCCCATGTATCGAGACTTTCTTGAGTTTTTTCCGCAAGGGCACACATATAGATGGCACTAGCGAGCGAACAGCTCCCCTTGACCGTTTGAACAAGACGGTGTGTGCTCCGACGCGCTCCGCTTTAAAAAAAAAAATCCCTTTTTGTTGAAATCTGGACGATACTCGTAAAATAAATGGACCTGCATCTGTGCTTCACTGAGAACTTATAGTGCAGTGTTGATTTTTGGAGTTTTCACCATTCCACCGGCGGATCCACGAAGATTTAGCTCGCCGGCCGGCAGCCCATACTTGCAAGTGCGCATGGACGAAGTATCTTCCCATCTCCCTGGGTCTGAGTGGGATCTCTGGATTGTCAAGGTACGTGGGCATGTTTGCTGCGAATAATTCTCTTGTATTGGTTTGTCGAGGATTCATCAGAAGGGAAATTAATTTATTTTGAGGTCCGCCATTAAACATCCGCCATAGATTCTAATTTCAAATTTTCTTACATTCTTCACAAAGGTGTAGGCTATTTACACGCCTCACCATATTATTTGGTCCTTCGAGCCGGATTAAAAACCGTTACCTAGATTTTTGCGTAATTGTTTGGTAAAAATCATATAGGTTCAATAACGCACAATAGGTATTTAGTTTACGTAAACTTTTGGTAAATCATTGCCTATAAAACGCATCATACCTAATTGACAATAGAATTTACGTAGTTGTTGGTAAATCTGTTCAATTATTTTAGTACATAATTTTCATGGAACGACATTACGTATTTATTGGTAAAGTTAATTCTATGTAGGTATCCGTATTTAAAAATTCGCTTTGATATTATGAAAATAAGTAGGTAGTTACCAACGCATCTCGGCTTTGAGCGTTTTAATACAATAATTGTAATTAGATAGATACCCACTCATAGTTGGTAGGTGCGATAATATTGCAAACCGCCTGTAAGGTATTTTTCTGTTATTGTTGTCGTTTGTTATCTAACGAAATGACGGATAAACAACTGAAGCCGGAAGATTTACTAACTATTCTCCATGAAAAGAAAGGATTGTTATTTAAACGCATTAATCGGTTGTATGATTTAACAAAAAATATATCGTCGTTCGATTCGAGAAAAAATGAAAGTTTTATGACTGAGTCAGAGACAATTGATGACATTCGAGATAAATTTGAATCTTTTGTTGATCAAATTAATCAAATAAACATTAGTATAAAACCTGGTACAAGTGTCGATTATGCTTGTTTAGAGTCCTTTGAAGATTTGTACATTCATATTAAACGTGTTAGGAACAAAATAAACAGTAATCAATCACCATCAACACCCAGTAGTAACTATAAGACTCTTTTTGAACCGCTTAAAATAAAGTTGCCTCCTATCGCGCTGCCGTCTTTCGACGGGAAAACTGAGAATTGGCCTGTTTTCTACGAGTCGTTCAAGTCGAATATTCATGAGAATGATCAGCTGACTGACTCACAGCGTGTGCAGTACTTGGTAGGTAGACTTACGCACAACGCATTGAAGATTACTGCTGGAATTGTGCCTACGGGTGATACTTACAAGTTCTTATGGGACAGTTTAGTTAAAAAATATCAAGAGAAACGCTCACTAGGTACGCATTATTTAAATAATATATTGGATTTAAAAAGTTGTTCATTTAACGCTAACAGTCTCGATTCTTGCATAGAAACATTTAGTGCATCTATTTCTGCCTTGAAACAACTTGGGATTACGGATCTTGCTGATTTTATTCTTTTGCACTGCGCAATGAGAAAAATCGATTCACAGACTATTCAATCGTTTGAACTTTCCATTCGAGATATTGAAATTCCCACAACGAAATTATTGATAAGCTTCGTTCAAGATCAGGCAAAGATATTGGCACGTTCGAATTTGTCTCAATCGAACGCGAGAAACTTTAGTAGAAACCCCGCTTCCGCGCCACGCGAGTCACGCACACAGACAAAAGCGTTTGTTGTGAGCGAGTCAGCTGACTCGTCCGCTTGTTTACCTGCGATGACGGTTCCATGCTGCGCGTATTGTAATGATAACGCTCATGTTCATTTGTACAACTGCGCTAAGTTTAAATCCGCGTTGACTCCTAGAGCAAGGTTCGAGTTTATTAAATCCAAACGTGGGTGTGCGAATTGTCTGAGCACATTGCACGGATTGAGTAACTGCAAGTCAACGTCAGTCTGTGATTTATGTAAAAAACGCCATCATACACTATTGCATTTTGATAAAGAAAATAAACCGAAAACAGCTGACGTTTTAGCTACGAATTGCAATGTAGTCGTCGCGTCGCCTCCTGCGCCGCTGTCCGTCGCGCCTCCCTCGCCCCTCTCGTCCCCCGGTGCGTCTTTGCCTGCCCCGGTTTCCGTCGCGGTGCCGCGCGCTTATGCTCATAGTAATAAGGTCGATATTCCCGAACAGATGATTGCGTCTGATTCGTGTGATGTGACGCCAGCGTCTTCGGCTCACAACTCGGCCGTGTTATTGGCAGCTGATGCAGCGAGGGCTAAGGCGATAGTGCTGTTATCGACAGCTCAGGTTTATGCGCGAGCTAAAAGTGACAGTGCGGGTCACAAAACAATAGTGAGGTGCTTAATTGATAATGGCTCGCAGAATAATTTAATAACTACAGCTTGTTGTAGAAAACTTAATTTACTGATAATTCCTTTGAGTAATTCTTTTGTTAAAGGAGTTGGTTCTGTATCGCGACCGATAATAGGATACGTACATTTAGATATCGAGTCTCGTGTATATCCGGATCAAAAATATACTATTCACGCGTTAGTAGTTGAGTGCATTACGGACCAGCTACCATCGCACCATGTTAATTGGGATAGCCATGTAGACTTCCACGCGCTTCCGCTCGCTGATTTAAGCTGGAATATTCCAGGGGATATTGACCTAGTGTTGGGCGCTCAACTGTTTCCGTACATTTACTTGGGGAATAGGGTCGATTTTGGTTCACGCGCCCCACCTGCATTATTGACCACATTCGGGTATGTCTTTATGGGTGATTTTCCGCATAATAGTGATAATTTAAATTTACTTAACTCCTCTCCTTTCACGGCATTGGCTCTCAATGATTTATTACAAAAGTTCTGGGAATTGGAAGAAGTTGAGAATAAACGTTTTTTATCTCCTGAGGAAACCGAATGTGAGAATATTTTTTCCTCGACCGTGTCACGGGACGATGTGGGACGTTATACCGTCGCGTTACCTTTTAGTAAGGATCCCGCCGAGTTGGGTAACTCCCGCACCGCCGCGTACCGTCGACTTATTGCGCTTGAAAGAAAACTACGCCAATTGCCGATGTTGCGGGAAAATTATAATGCAGTGCTCAAAGATTATATTGACAGTGGGTACCTAAGTCAAGTCGACGAATCTGCCATTTCCGATGACGGGTATTATATCCCTCATCACGCTGTCGTTCGGCCAGACAAACCGATGCCGCGCATTGTATTGGATGCTAGCGCTAGGACTCATACAGGATTATCTTTAAATGATGTACTCCATATTGGTCCCAATTTACAAACAGATTTGTTTATTCTTTTAATAAATTTTAGATTATTTCCCATCGCTATAAATGCGGATATTAAACAAATGTATTTACGCGTTGGTGTACCCGTTGACCAGCGTAAATACCTACGCATTTTGTTTCGATTCAATGAGAACGAACCTGTGCTAACCTTTGCTTTTAATCGCTTACCTTTCGGACTTAAGTCGAGTCCATACATAGCTATGCGCACTGTGCGACAGCTGGCCTCTGACAGTCCGCATTATCCCAAAGCTGCTAAAGTAGCAGAGACCAGTCTCTATATGGACGATCTGGTGTATTCTGTGAATAATGAAGATACCGCCATGCAGCTATCGCATGATCTTATAAAGATGTTTAAATCGGGCGATTTTGACCTTATTAAATGGTGTAGCAATTCACCCGTTCTTTTAAACAGTCTTCCTGACTCGCATCGCAAGTCACTCGATTTTCACGCTGGGAGTGATGTTTCTAAGGTTCTAGGCCTTTCGTGGGAACCTTCTCAGGATAATTTCTTCTTCACTTCCGCTCGAGTGGCTGAGAAATGTACTAAGAGAAATATACTCTCGATAGTCGCACGCTTATTTGATGTTCTCGGTTTGGTTGCCCCAGTGATCTTCTATGCCAAGTTGCTCATCAAAGAGTTATGGCTGAGCAATATTGGCTGGGATGATCCCGCTCCTGACGACATTTTTAAACGTTTCTCGATTCTCATGCAAGAGTTTCCATTGCTAGATACATTACGCATACCACGCCATGTGGGTGTTACCGATGATTGTTCTGTTCGTATAGTCGCGTTTGCTGATGCTAGTATGGGTGGGTACGGGTGTGTGATTTATATACACTCTACTAGTCCATCTGGTGTCATAGTCCGCTTAATTTGTGCGAAATCAAAGGTTTCACCTACCAAAGTCACAACTCTTGCACGCCTGGAGCTGTGTGCCGCCGTGCTCATGTCAAAATTGGTAAAAACTGTTCGCGATACTTACGCTTTACGTGTTCCTATTGCAGGAATTTACGCCTTTTCGGATTCCATGATAGCCTTATCTTGGATACACTCTTCTCCGCACCGCTGGTCAGTCTTTGTCAGCAATAGAGTCGCTCAATGTCAGGAGAACTTGGGTTCTCAACATTTTTACCATGTGGCAGGTGTTGAGAATCCAAGCGACTGTCTATCTCGTGGCATCCTTCCTTCCCAGTTAATGTCACATGAACTTTGGTGGGACGGCCCCTCTTGGCTTCGTTGTGCTCCTGAGGATTGGCCCGTTAAACCGTTTTCTCCTATTAATTGTGGGGAACTTCCCGAGCACAAGGTAAATGTCTTAACAGTGACCACGCAAGTAGAACAACCCCTTCTATATCAACTTGCTCAACGTACCTCATCATGGGATAAATTGTTGCGCATTGTTTCCTATATATTGAAATTTGCTAGACCAAAGGTTCATTGTGAACCTCGTTCTATTCAGGGCTTGTCAGCTGCGGAACGAGCGATAGTATGTGCTGTGCAATCTGTGTACTTTGCAAATGACATTAAGCTCATTAAATCTGGGAAATTGCTTTCAAAGAGACTCCAAAGTTTAGCTGTTTTTTTGGATGAAGAGGGAATACTACGCATTGGAGGAAGGCTTTCGAAGTCGCACCTTCCATTTGACGCTAAGCATCCTTTTTTACTTCCCAAACATGATCATATCGTGGATCTAATAATCCGTCATTACCATGTGATGAATTGTCACACTGGACCGGGACTACTCATGTCTATTCTAAGACAGCGATTTTGGATACTAGATGCCAGGACTGTCATTAGGTCCAAGTTGCGACAATGCAACACATGTTTTCGGGTAAATCCGACGCATCCCATTCCAGTGATGGCAGACCTGCCTGAGTACCGAGTATCGGAAGCGAAGGCGTTTGTCCACACTGGAGTGGATTATGCTGGTCCCATACGCATAACCCTCACTCGACGCAGAGGCCAGCACGCCCAGAAGGCGTATATCTGTTTATTCGTGTGCTTAGTAACCAAGGCCGTCCATGTAGAGTTAGTCTCTGACTTAACCTCTGATGCCTTTTTAGCCGCGTTTAAACGCTTTATCTCGCGTCGAGGGCCAGTATCTTGTCTTTATTCGGACAACGCCACTAATTTCGTTGGTGCTAAGGCCCAACTAGATGAGCTTTATAGATTCTTATTAAATTCAAGTTTCAATTCGTCTCTTTTACATGAGTTATCAACCCGCCGCATAATGTGGAAAATGATTCCACCTCGCTCCCCACATTTTGGTTCCATGTGGGAAGCGAATATCAAAACATTAAAAACGCATCTTTATCGCGTGATCGGAAGTCAGCTTCTCACTTATGAGGAGTTACAAACTGTACTCATTCAAATAGAGTGCATTATGAACTCGCGCCCTCTGAGCGTTTTGTCTTCCGATCCCCATCCCGAAGTTATTACTCCCGCTCACTTTTTGATGTCGACTCCACTGCAGTACTTGCCGGCAGCCGATTTGTCTGGTCAGCGCATTAATTTATCACAGCGCAAACAGTTGTTAGATAGTATGGTCCAATCCTTCTGGAAGAAATGGCACCTAGAGTATCTGCATACGCTGCAAGTCAGGCAGAAATGGGCAACTCCGGACAAACCCGTAGAAGTTGGGACTGTCGTACTCGTGGGACAGGATAATTCAGCTCCTCTAAGTTGGCCATTAGGAGTTATAACTGAGGTTTATAAAGGCACGGATAATGTCATTCGTGTTGCAATGGTAAAAACGAAGTTCGGTAACTTTAAACGTGCCGTCGTTAAATTATATCCTATTCCAACGCAATAAAGTTTAACTCTTACACGAAATTCATAGTCTTAAGGTTTAGGAAATATTATATTTAAATAACTTATATCGTTTGTTTCTCGCATTCAGTCGTAAAGCTTAAAGTTTTTCTGATCGTATGATCAGAAAAACTTTAAATTATAAGTATTTACTAACCTAGAGTATTCTAGGTTAGTAAATACTTATAATTTTTTCACTTCCTTTCTGAAAGCACTTGCGTCCTTCCAAAGCCCCCGAGCATGGTGAAGCGTCAATGCCTTTTTTAATATAAAAAATAAAATAATAATAATTTAGGATTTCTCCATATCATAAAATATGTTAGTATTTCAAATCAAATATTTTAACTTCTCAATTGATGAATCCTCACGCCATCTGTAAGCAGCGCCCATGTATCGAGACTTTCTTGAGTTTTTTCCGCAAGGGCACACATATAGATGGCACTAGCGAGCGAACAGCTCCCCTTGACCGTTTGAACAAGACGGTGTGTGCTCCGACGCGCTCCGCTTTAAAAAAAAAAATCCCTTTTTGTTGAAATCTGGACGATACTCGTAAAATAAATGGACCTGCATCTGTGCTTCACTGAGAACTTATAGTGCAGTGTTGATTTTTGGAGTTTTCACCATTCCACCGGCGGATCCACGAAGATTTAGCTCGCCGGCCGGCAGCCCATACTTGCAAGTGCGCATGGACGAAGTATCTTCCCATCTCCCTGGGTCTGAGTGGGATCTCTGGATTGTCAAGGTACGTGGGCATGTTTGCTGCGAATAATTCTCTTGTATTGGTTTGTCGAGGATTCATCAGAAGGGAAATTAATTTATTTTGAGGTCCGCCATTAAACATCCGCCATAGATTCTAATTTCAAATTTTCTTACATTCTTCACAAAGGTGTAGGCTATTTACACGCCTCACCAATACCTATGACTTTAATAGACATTGATATAAGGTTTAATTTACAATGATTATAATTTTAGAGACTACGGTTCTTTTTTTCTTTTATTTTATAATTAAATATCATAGTAAAAGTTATTCTAGGGTTTCACGGCTTATAACTAAACTTACACCTGTCACTTACGGGATTTCTTCCGGGATTTGCAATTATTCCAACGTCCCGATATTTCGACGCTGTTACAAGATCCATGATTGCGTGATGACTGCTTACAATAATTGAAAATCACGGAAAATATCCCGTAAGCGACAGTGTAAAAGTTGTCAAAAATTTACAGAAAAAAATGTTTGACATATTTCTTCTCTTAGCTTCAATTGAACAGCAATTGTTCTGATTTAACAAACCAACTCAAACTCACAACCACCCGCTTTCCCACCACAGTCGGGTAACCCAAAAAAACTGAAAAACGTACTTATGCCACTTTACATTCCGGAGCTAACGCGTCCCCCACAACCATACCTACGTATACTGGTTTGTTATACTTTAACCGTCTGTTTTAAGTTACGCTTGGTTATTACAACCCGTAGGTAGAGAGACTTGGTGTATTTAACTTGGCTGTATGGATCATAATAGAAAGATGAGAGTGAGTATATTAAAAAAACGCCTGAAAGGTAGTTAGCCCTCAATAATTTTGATAACAAAGACACTCAAATACAGGGTGTAAACGGCCCTTTACGGAATCGTCAACCAAGCATTCTGTATACCAAACTAAGTAACTCTACGTAAAAATTATTGCTGAAAAACCTTATTTTTTGGGGTGAAATATTACGTTTTGCGGTTGAACTCAATGTAATGCAGTCAAAACATTGTGCTGGTGGATGCATTGAATAGTACGTCGTAGTAGACGTGGAGGCATTTAAGGTAAATTTATAACATTAAACAAATAAAAAATAAAAAACTTGTGAAAAGTTGTAACTTTGACCCCCAATATCTCCGTAACTAGAAGGTTCCCAGGTATAGTCTAAAACAAAAATAAATTTCAATGCCGGGGAAAACTTTCGACTTCTTTAAGGGTATTGTTACACCCATTATTTACGAGTGATAGACGAAACAAGACGAAGAAAGTCATGATCCAATACATGTTACTACTTAGTAGCAAACTGTTCTGTCTATTGTTATACGCGAACTTGTCAGGTGGCATTCGTGTGTCAATATCAAAAATGTTCGGCATGTGTCAACTATTTTTTTAAATTTACTTTTTGTTTATGTTCCGTTTTTAAATACTCTGAATGTTTGTTATGTTTATTGTTTCTGTTTTCAAATTTTGTATGCACATCATGTCCCTGCGATGAATAAAGATTTTTCCATTTTTTTCTTTCTTTCTTTCTTTTCCTAATGTCCCCTCTATAACTCTGTAAGGTCCCGTAGTAGTTGGCACCTTTTACTTGAAACAGTTTAAGTTAGAAGTAGTACGTAAGTAAGTATTTTTAGTTACGTGAGTAGACGTGCACACACAGATTAGGTAACACTTAAAAGTAATTAGATGTAGCGATCACAACTAAGTTAAGTTTAAGTTTAGTGTAAGTAAATAAATTAGTTAAAATTATATTAATCATTGTTATAAATACGAAAGTAAAAAGTAGGTTGCTGCGTATACAGCCAGACGGCGTGTACGATCGAACAAGCTATTTGGTTTACAGTTTAACCCACAAATTACATTGTACAATGTAAACCAAATACCTTGTTCGACCGTACGTAAACCGTACAAACTCTCTTAAATCTCTTTGGTTTTTAAGTATTTAACCATTAAGCCATTTTGGTCAAAGACAAAAGCCAGATAGATTGTGTGAGAAAGATAAAGGAGTTAATTATAGCATGTAGGAGAGGTAAATTGCGGTTCATTCATGACGTATTAAAAAAAAAACTACTTACTAGATCTCGTTCAAACCAACTTTCGGTGGAAGTTTACATATTACCATCATATTTTTATTTTTATTTTATCATTTACTTAATTTAGAAGTTACAGGGGGGGGACACATTTTACCACTTTGGAAGTGTCTCTCGCGCAAACTATTCAGTTTAGAAAAAATTATATTAGAAACCTCAATATCATTTTTGAAGACCTATCACGTATGGGTTTGATTAAGAAAAATGTTTGAGTTTCAGTTCTAAGTATGGGGAACCTTTAAAATTTATTGTTTTTTTTCTATTTTTGTGTGAAAATCTTAATGCAGATCATAGAATGCATCCACTTACCAAGTTTCAACAGTATAGTTCTTATAGTTTCGGAAAAAGTGGCTGTGACATACGGTCGGACAGACAGGCAGACAGACATGACGAATCCATAAGGGTTCCGTTTTTTGCCATTTGGCTACGGAATCCTAAAAAGCTTACAATTATTCGTTATTTCAGATAACGATCCACAGATAAATACCTGCACTTAAACTTACTAATAACATTTTTTTTAGTTTATGAAACTTTAAACTATGTTAGTAACACTTCACTTGCACGATGTTTTGTTTTGGTTAAGCCGCGTTTACCTAGGTTGATAAAGTACACTAGCATAAGCAGAAAAGGTTGTTTTAACAATAGCTTGTATGAATGGAAGCCATTTAGCCGGACTAAAAGCTCAATAACCGTTGGGCCGACTTCGGAATTGAACCCAGGATACATTTCCCAGCAGCTCCACTCAGTACCACAAGAACAAAGCGGAATTTAACGGCTCTTTTATATCATCGTATACCATCAAGATTTTTATCGAATATTTTACACTTCAGCGATTTAAAACGACACGAGTCGAGTAAAAATCATGCTGTAACACGGAAATGGCGTTATTTTATCGGCGTATTAATTTTATATTCATTATAATGACCGATAATCGAAAAAGAGGTAACCGTTTTTGTTGGACAAGCTTCTGTATTTTTATTAGTTTGCTTACGAAATAGTCTATCTGACCTAAACAACCTAGTTAGTACTAGATACCCCTTGGTAAAACTAGATGTCAGACTTTCGGGCCACTGACTACCCGTAACGCCTGTCAAAAATCTACAAATGACAGCCAGGACCAACAGCGTAACGTGCTTTCCGAGGTATCGAGAAAACTCGGTATGTAATGGGTGGTCACCCATCCACAGACCAACCTAGGCAAGCGCGGCTTCGGATCGATCCGAACAGCTGTTATTATTTAGCCACGAGCTCGTCACCCCATCATCTCAGTTATAATCCAAAAACAATCAGTAATTGACTGAAGATTAAAGCCTTTTGCTGAAAAACAAAGCGTCGTCGTACCAAACACGATTATGGTAATACCTTATGTCGGCACGGATATTGCTTGATAATTAAATTGCGAGCCCTGCTGTACATATATTGGATGTTACTTGTGAGACGAGCCCTTCAATCTTCTTTTTAATATCTATACATTTATCAGAAAAAATAAAATTTAAACGTCTGTTTGTAATAGGCATAACGACAGTATCAAAAAATTGCAAATCTATTTAGTCCGTCAGTTAGAGTATTGGAAATTAATGGACACGTATTTTTTGTTTTTGTAAATCAATGAATATTGACAAAGATAAAACGCATCAAAACTCGGGAGTGGGGGCTCGTGACGTCAGAACTAGCTAAATATTATACCTAGGCGTGACGTATTGAGAATTTTAAAAGCATCATATCTTCGTCTATTTTGGTTTACGTAACAAAAGAAAAAACACGCGTCAAATATTTTTTGATAATCTAACTGACGGACTAATTAGTTTTTTTTTGTCGTCTCGCCTATTTAAATCAGCTTTTTTTTTTAATACATATGGAAGTATATATGTTGGCGTCAAATTGTAAGCAATCTTACGATTGTAATCTGTCTAGCAAGATTGTAAACTGTTGAAATATTGTCAACCGAACATACTGCTTACAATATTACGCATTATTTTTCGGTAGATTAAAATCTGTCGAAGTGAAACCGTCAAATGTGAAATATATGCAACGGAACTCACCTCGCGCGTTGTGAAGGGCTCCTATTTCTGTCTGCGGGCTTAAAGGAACCTAACTAATCTAACGTCGGGGTGCCCCAAGTCCCGATTATGAGGGCAGAGATGATTTGATCGCATGCATTTCGACATTTTACGGTTTCCCTTCGAAAGATTATAATCTACCGAAAAAGAAAGCATCATATTGTAAGCAGTATGTTCAGTTTGGCAATATTTCAACAGCTTACAATCTCGATAGACAGATTACAATCTAACGGTTTTTACAATGTGACGCTGACATATATACAAATACGGTACTAATAACAAAAAAACGGGTCTATCTGTTTGTTTCGGCTTAACTCCGAAACGGCGAGACCGATTTTGATGTGACTTTTACTGACAGATAGTAGATGTTACAAGGAGTAACTAAGAGGCTACTACTACACTATTTTTATTTTATAAAAAAGATTTGGGGTTCCCTGCAAAAAAAATTATAACCGTTGAAATTGTTAAAAAAAAACCGATTCAAATAGAGAAGTAAAGATTTATTTACAATCATTTTACGCGGATGAAGGGAGCGGCCAACAGCTAGTGTGAAATATGAATTTTAGTGTAGTCACAAGCACATGAGATGGAGTTAGTTCACGCGCCAGAAGACAGAAAGAGAGAGAAATAAAGATACTTTACAAAGTTCGTTCCCAATGGGGAAAGCTAGTCAAAGCTGATTGTAGATGGCGCGTCCATAGCTTAGACCCAATCTGACCAATGAGGTCAAACGATTTTGAAATATAAAATGACATTGACAGATTTTCAACCAATGACGATGTTTGGTTCATGCGATGCTAGCGCCATTAGTTCTACCAGTTGCCCACCCCATTACAAAAAAAAAAATGGTAACAGAGTAGGATCGGAATCTAATTATCGCGAGCTACCTCGCCGGTGCCTGCAAAGGTATCGACATAGGACCAGGAGGAGGGTAGAGGTACCAGTGAAAATTACCTATAAAATACGGCTGTTACCGCGTGCCACAGTGAGGTGGTGCGTTTCAATGGGCGAGTTGACTTGCTTACTCCTACTATGCTGCGGGTTACAAGACAGTCGAATACTTTTTTGGAACTGATCCAACTTCATAGCTTCAGTCGCTTTTTTGGTGGTTCTGGCTTCCAAGAAAAATTTTTTTAAAGAAAAAATTAAGAGGAAAATTAGTAAAAGTGTAGCGAACTCATCACATGGAATAGTCTACATGGATGTTTAGGTTTTTTTAAAGGGGAGATGAAAAGTGTAAGTCAGACACATACCGGATAACTTGAGTTGGTCTTTTGTGTACTTCCTTGAAATTCACATGTATTTTTTAAAGAATTGACCATATTTATATTGTACTGGTTCACGCCTGCGGGTTCACTCGCTGCGTTCCTTTTTTTTACACGACATCTTTATAAATTGTAGCCTAAATTTATTCTGTTATTTTGATGATGATTTAATTAATATCGGTTTAGTTTAGTTTCCAGTGAAAGATACATCCGTCCATCCTGAATGGATAGATTTATGTATGTTACTCCTCGGTTCTTGAAAACATCAGCTCCATAGCGTAAAAAAACATGCATTCAGTGTTTCATTCATTGTTATACGTAATATCAAGTTTATCATTTATATAGACTGTTTATAAACTTACTTATTCTTAAAGTTTTGAGCAAATTACACCAAATCTTTACCATAGCACTTGTGTAGAACTAACTTGCATTTCAAAAGTCCTTTAAAGTTTCCTAGAACAGCAAGCCACTGCACTGGAACGCGTTTAAATAGGAAAGTAAACTTGCCGTGTTAAGGCAAGCAGGTGAACTAGAATGTGCGGTGCAAATTACCTTTAAAATACCGCCTTTACAGCGAGCCAGTGAGAAGGATCGTTGAAATGGGCGAGTCAGCTTTCCTAAGACAACTTGGGTGTTAAGCTGATCGAAATGCAAAAGTTTGTGAGGAATAAGAGGATGGATGGATGTTTGTTTCTCTTTCACGCAAAAACTAAGGACGGATTTGAATGAAATTTGGCTCATTGATAGTTTATAACCTGGATTAAAATTATTATATCCCGGTAATATGATCTCGCACGCACCAGTGTTAGGTTAATTAACCTAAAGATTAATTAATCTTCAGTGTTTTATGACTACAATAGCAATACAATCTAAGTGTTCTTGGTCATAGAAATCAGGTTTTTATTCTAAATTGCACCTTTATAACATTACTTACTAAAAGAATTGATGCGTTTCGTACAAATCTCACCAGCTATGCCCTAGCTATGCTACGTTGCCACGCTTAGTATCTTAAGTATAAACTGATTTCTGGTAGAAATAATAGTTTACGTTAATGAATAAAAACTCGCTCTTTTTCAGTTTACTAGCTCTCAATTACTGCAAATGTTTGTCCAAATACACTCTACTTTAAATCATAACCCAACTTAACTAAGTAAGTAGTCCTGCATACATTTAATCAAAATTAAAAAACTCCACCATACATTCATTTTCCAAACAAAATAACCTAGACAAACGAAAAACAAACAAAATCACCTAACACTCGTCCTTGGCAGCTCTACTCTAGTTACTAAATAAATTCACTGTCCCATCTAAACGAGCCACCACTCCGTCGTTTTTGGGTCAACAGTGAGCGGCTAAGATCTCGTTAAAAATGTTTGTACGGAACCAGAAATTCTAATCAGTTCGTATGTGAAGATTTATTAGCTGAAAAATACTGCAATAAACGCGTCAAAACTTTAAATTAGCACACATTACATACGTTAGAGTGTCCCAAAAAGGATGATGAATTCGATGTTGACTTTATTATTATTATGACGAATCGTGTGTCTGTCTTTGTATGTACAAAACTCTTACGCCTTCCCATTTTCCAAGCTACGCTGTTACGTAAGTTATGCTGCTACGGAAAACCTCAAGCGGCGTAAATCATACGTCATACTAATAAGGAAAATATTTATTAATCTACTGAATGAGCAACTAATAAAGGGTGTAAATAGACTCTTAACGAAACCAAAAGGTACTTTTTCTCCCTGTCATTGCTAATTTTTCTTTGTTCTGGACCATACTTCGGTCAAAGTTCCAAATTTTTTACAAGTATTTTTTCAAATACTAGTTTTTAAGGTTTATAACTGTACTTTAAATAACTGTTTTTAAACTTTAAACACCTCATAACCCGTTTACTATTAAATGCTACTAAAAATATTTGAGTGTGTTACATTCACTTTTAACTACCATAAAACGTGAAATTTCACCCCAAAAAAAAGTCGTTTCCCAGCAATAATTTTTGCTTAGAGTTACTTAGTTTGATGTACATATGCTTGGTTGACGGCTTCGTGAAGAGTTTGTTTACACCCTGTATACTGAATGGGCGACTAAGTCTACTACTACTAACTATACGTACGTACTATTTATCCGGTCATTGCGACAAGGAGAACATATGAAGCAAGAGCGAGCGAAGCGAGCTCGGGACTTGTGGCACCCCGACTCGGTTATTTTAAACCCTGCAAACAGAAATATGTGCCCCGCCCAACGGGTTTACGTCGAAGCATAGCATTTTGTATTCGCCCACTATTTGTCGCCCCCTTAGTATTTCAGTAACCCATAGGTATTCAGTATTTTGACACCTTTAATTTGAATTTATTTTTGCTCGTTTTAGATACTACCCAAAATTATTACAATGAGGTCAACTTGTAAGTTTGGATGTACAGAGTTATCTGCGGAACTACTGATCCGATTCCAAAATATCTTTTACTAATGGGACGCTACATTACCCCCAAGTCTTTTAGGCTACATTTAAAACGTTTATTATTATTTTATTATTTATTTATTTATTAATCAACATGGTAAGTAAACTTATAAACTAAGCCCCACAAAACCGTTTTAATGGTTTGACTGTGGGGTCGGTGAGTCTCTAGACACTCATACATAAACAATACACTAATAAGGATTAAAATTTCCGACTACATATTTTTGTTAGTATTAAGTATTAGTACCAATGGTGCTTAGGTACTAAGTTAGTATTGTGTTCCCATGAGATAATTTCCGATGACAACAGGGGCAACGCCGCGGGAAAAAACTAGTGAAATGTAACCTTGTCAGTACGTTTATTTTCGAGCCGTATAACGTTGAGAGACCCACAAACGGCCGTATGGCTCGACTGCTTACTGTTTCTTTGAAGTAATCACCAAAAGGTTTTAGTTGACACTACTTGTGAACCAGAACTGGTGAAGCTTATTCATACAACGTGGCAATGCAGCCAGTGCTAGGCCATGGATAGGCCTCACTCCATTCCTTGCATCAGCCATGATTTTGCGCTACTTGTTTCGTGTTCTTGAGGAACACCATGCATATCCGTACATACGTTTACCCTATTAATAAACACAATTTCAACATACTATATATACCTATAATCGGCCTCCTCTACTACATGTTCGCATTACCCGAGGACACAAGCTTACATTTACAAAAATTTAATTAAATATCTCTGGAGAAACAGTCTTTTTTTTTTATCCGGGAGCAAATATTTGACAGACTTGTGAGTTGGGGCCTTGGGATCTGCGGCTTTGTAGCTATCATAAAACAGACCTTCGTGACCTAATACCAACATGCATACGAAGTTACCGTCAGGTTTAGCAACAATTGGCATTATTGGTCCGTGGATGGATGACCATGCATTACAACCGAAACTCCGTGCCCCGCGCAAAGCACCTAAAACTGTCGGTCTCTAGATCTTTGACAGTCGTTCGTTACAGTCTTGCCTACTTTTGACTATAGCACTTACCGGTTTCATCACAATGTTTTCTTTTGCCATTTTGAGAGTAATAAGTGATGAATTCAATTGGCGACCTGGGGCCAAGATTAGCCCTGGATCGAAAGAATGTGAAGTCATGAGGAGAGGCCCATCAGTGGGATGATGGAGGCTAACAGTAGCAGTAAATTGGCTCCTCTGGAGAAGTGAACCCTTGCCAATAAGTGCAACAGTAACTGGTTTCAAAACGTTCCTATGAAAACAAAAGAAGCCTATACTCCTCGCTTTTTCCATGGCCAAGCTTCAACGCCTCCTACGCGCTAAATTAGGCTCTTGTCTATACCGAGTACGGCGTATTATTTTATAAAGAATTACAAAAAAACAAAGATTCTGGTTAACATTGAGCGTTGTTTTTGGGTTAACTGGCGAAAAAATGGGTATAAAGGTGACATTGGCGAGACGGGGAGGAACGGGGATGAAACTTTTAAGATGTCAAAAGGGCGACCGAAAATATTATGATAGGAAAAATGAAATTATCAGGCTCTTTTGTCATTTTTTTATTGGGTAGAATCAATTATGGGGCCTATTTAATATAACTGGCAATCGCCAATATTTCAGAAAAAAATTACACATTTTAGCGAAAGGTAAAAAAAATAAATATGTTGAGTGTGTGTATGTGTGTGTGTGTGCGTGTGTGTAGGTACTGTTTAGCATAGCCTATAAGTAACAAATTGCCTCTGCTATGACACAGATCTTTTGTCTACGAGAGGGGAGTAGGCCGTAATTTACCACGCAGGCCGAATAGAATCTGGATCTTTTCAAAGTTCGTGTGAATCGGTTTCTTCTAGGCCGCATCATCGCTTCACATCAGGCGTGTTGCGGCCAATCGAAAGCCTACACATAGAACATTCAAAAAGTATATGTCATATTTCTTTGATTTTTGTTACACCCGAAAAACAATAACAGAACATCACGCCTGTAATCCCCGAAGGGATAGGCAGAGGTGTACCTAATAGTACATTCACAATTCGCCAGTTATATTTGAAGTCCCATGTAACTATAAGCATATTATATTGTAGGTATTGGGGTTTAGTGTATAAAATAAGTTAATTTAAGTTTTTAACTGTATTGTTTGTGCACAAAAATATATCCTCTTCTGCAAATCTCGCAATAGAAATAAGGTTTGCTGTAAGAAAATCCAATCCTGGGTTAAGCTCGCCGTTGTACATAAGTTATATATTTTGATTTGTGTGTATATTTTTTGTTTTTGTGTGCAATAAAGAATAAGAATAATAGGGCTCGAGTCTTTTGCTATCATTCGGGCACAAATCCAGACACCGTGGCTGCTACTGAGAAATTCCTGATGAAAAAACCCAATAGCACTTTGCCCGACCCGGGAATCGAACCCAGGACCGAAAACTCAGTAGTCGCGCTTGTAACCTTTTAACCTACACGTTGAATTATTATTCCGTTTACAAACATTATCCTCCAACATGCTGATAATCCTAAAACAAATATTAACTTATAAGCCCTCGAAAGCTCGTTTAAAGCCAATCAAATAACTTGGGAGTAAATTATTATTTACACAAACAATTTTATCAACCAATTCATTTGAAATACGATTAAATCTTGATACATAAATCTAAATTAAACCATCAAACCCATATCGTATCACTGTGTTGATCAGCGTGCGATTGTAAAGGCACTCTTCCTTTGAGGCGTGACATGGCTTGGATACACAAGAATGAAGTATGTGTCAAATAATAATATGTCCAGAATTGTGGTGCAACTGTTTTAATTGAAATTATTATAAAAAACACAATTTAGTTTTGTTAACAATTTCAAGGGTTTTATTTTTGCACCCTAATCCTTTTTCTAAAGTAAAAGCCAAGATTACTCCTTATAACATCAGCTATCCGCCAATAAAAGTCCCTTCAAAATCGGTCCAGCCGTTTCGGAGATTAGCTAAATGGAACAAACTAAGAAATTTTTAAATTTGTTATTTTTTTGCTAAGTACCGTAAACTTTCATTATGCATTCGGTAAACAGACAGTTAAATTTTATTGATTTGTTTAAATGAATGCTGCTCCAATATGACGACATAAATCTCATTGTGCTTGATCAACTTTCAAACCAAAACACAATAATGCTTAGAAAACATAAATAGACACTCATAACGCTCCAATACCAACCTAAATATACATCCATTCTTGCACCATTTTGCACTAACCCTCTCTAGCCTACAAACGTAACAACCGTTAACATATTACGCCGCAGTGTAAGCAAGGCTTAGCTCTCTATCCGCTGCGGTGCCCAAAGTGGTCAGAAGACCGTAAAATCCTTCCAGATCATGTTCATTGAACATGTCTTTTGAAGTCTTTGATCAGTCGGAGTCCTGCGCAGTGAACATGGGAGGGTTATACAGGGTGTGTTCTGTTGTGTATACAGGATGTTTTGCTGTTGCGTGCCTACTCATGTGAGATTTTCGTGTGGGAACCTGTCGCTTGAATTGATTGCTATTTTGTTGGAGGTAAATGAACAGGAATATGGTGGGAATTATGAGCGTGGACGAAGCAAATAGTGGATGTAAAGGCCGGTTTATATGATTGTCGGCAGCAGTAACTTCATGTAGACCGATCCTGTGGCATCTGGGTCTGGACTGGCGCTAAAATATGTATACTTACATGCCGTTTATGTATGTAAGCATACTATGGTTGTATGATTTTGTTCAGCCTATACTGTCCCACAGTTGGGCATAAGTATCCCCTAATTCCTTCCACGAACTCTTTTCTCGCGCCACGTCGCACCTTACCCTGGCTGTGCGCATCTAGTTAGTCTAGCCACCGGTTTTTGGGCCGTTTTATGGTTATTTTTACTGTGGGTCAAACTCTAAGATTTTTGACATAATTAGTTACAGATAAAGCTAATAAAATTGAGTTAAAACTATCAGCCCAAGATGTTTCTTTTTACAAAATAACACTTAATACTGAAATCTACACACAATGAACTATATTGAGGTACTCATTCCTTCTCTTTTTGAAAAACCTGTATCCTTTAGCGGGACAATAGGTACAATACAAAAAGATCTTTTAACTTTTTATAGAGTGGTGATACAATGACATGACACGGCACGTCTAATGGACGTGACCTTGTAGTTACGACGTTTAGCAATTGTGATCGACCTTTTGACCGAAAAGACTATAACTTAAAATCAAGTACAAGAATGTGCGGAGTGGCGACGTTTGGATGAGACAGAATGAGTGTAAAAGACCCTAAAGGAAGCCGAGAGATAAGGTACTTATTCTCCTCTTCATTGTTTAATTCTGGGAACCTTCTAGTAACGGAAATACGAGTATTAGAGGTCAAAGTTCCAACTTTTTCACATTTTTTTTAATAAACAATTTTATAATATTATTACACAACAACACGCCTGTAATCCGCGAAGGGTAAGGCAGAGGTGTACCTAATAGCCCACATTCGTCAGTTATGTTTAAGTCACATGTAATAGGGGGCGAGCATATTGCTATCAACCGGGCACAAATCTAGACTCTGTGGCTGCTACTGAGAGATTCCTGATTCTAAAACACAATAACACTTTGCCCGACCTTGGAATGAAACACAGGACCTCCTGCTCAGCGACCACAAGACTAATGAGGCAGTCAGAAATTATGACATGTATATCGTTAATGAGAGTACGTGTATTTGCGTAGAATAATGTTTCTTCAGAAATATAATATTAATTGAAATATAAGGCTCGATTCATCTACAACTGAACGTTATGTGTATCTGTATGTATGTACGTCAGAAAAAATCTGCACCTTTTTGGTAAAAGAGGTGACAGACATAATTATACAAGAAATAGGGACCAACTAGTTCAGCCAGGCTTTAGACTCGCTAAAGTAGACTCATCTTTCATGGGGTTTGAGATGCTATAATAAAATTCCACAAAGTATTCTTGAACTGAATGAGACGAAATTTAAAACGTGCATTAAACGCACACTATGTAAGCAAGCTACAAGTTGAGCGATTATATCACTGATAAAAGTGCCCTGGCGGTTGAGAGTGTGTCATGCTCACTCTAGTCTCTCTCTTTAGTTCCGTTCAAAATGGTTGAGTTGAATAGTGCTGACCCATGCGTCATGTTCGTGAACGGGCGCTGTCAGTTGTGACTGGTCATCTCTCAGTTGCCATGGCTTATTTGAATGATTTATTTTGGTTTTTGCATTTATTTATGTTTTGTTTTGTTTTTACTGTGGACACTTTTAACGTACACATCTTGGTACATTATTCTCACATAATATACCATCTCAACATGAATGATGTAACTAAGATTTTGTAACAGTATTTTGATTTAAAAGAGTGTCCATGGAGTTTCTTGCGCGTTCTTCTCCATAGAGATCTACGCTAGGGAATGGGCAACTACAGTACTGTCACAGTTTTTATGTCTTGTGACTGGGACTGCTACATTTAATTTTCATCTTTAATTCGACAATTCAAAAGTGCCTGTAACTGGCTTACTTGAAATAAATGAATTAAATAAACGCCGCCAGTCTCTTGGGGACATTACCAGTTGACAGTGTTGAGGAGTTTATTGACGCCATTTTTTTAATTTTTAGTTTAAGTTAATTATTTTAGTTTATTTTAAATTTTAGTTTTTTGTTAAATTTGTAAATTAAATAAATAAATTTTGATTTTGATTTTGACTGTTTTATTTTAGATTCACGATATCAAAATTTTCCAAAAGATTCCTGCAAAAGCTATTGTTATAAAAAAAAATGGAAAATAAATTCTCAAACACAATTCTTCCTCTACGTGTTCACACCCGACTACATTGTCAAAAAACTGCAAAAAAAAATCTACAGAATAAGCAAAACTAGGCGTGCGCTTGTTAAAAGTATTCAGCTTGTTATCTTGTTGTCAGTAACTGTTATCTGTCCTACGTTTGCAGTTTAGTTTCCAAAAATGTAAACTTAAAGTTCAGTTTACGTTACGATTTACTAAATATTTTTATAATTTTAATAGGTCATATTTTTTATAGATAGTTGTAGGTGGCGTTCGGTGGTTTCTGCTTATCCCCTTGGGAAAGAGGCGTGAGTTTATGTTTGTATGCAAATGTTGGTCTGGAAAACAAGCTTATACCCACGACTTCGCCCGCGTGGAGTTCAGTAATATGGAATATGCATGTAATTTTTTCGTCACTTAAATCAATAAAATGCACTAATATCAACCCAAGAAAGGTATTAAAAGTTAAGTTCAACGACTGCTTGTCGCTCAAAAATAATACTAAACTCCTGCAATTTTCTACGACAGTTCAAACTTTCGTGACTGTCGCGGCCATGATGTGACGTCATTTACCTCAATTTGCCTTGTTTACATCTATTTTTTTTGCCTTAATAAAGTAATTTTACTAATTGTATGTGCTTTATTCAAGCAAAAATTGAGATAACGATAATATAATAAAATCTTAGTACTTTAACAAATTTTCAAATAATAGTGTTTTTTTGACACATAGACTTTGATGCCACTACCGCTGTTATCGAGGACGACGTGTTTTGAGAGTGCGTTCCGTTTCACACATGAAAACATACTAAATAAAACAATAAATTGTAAAATAAGTGATGTTTTAGGAACTTAAACAAGTGTACTACAATGTTTTATCCTATCCGCGTCACTTAACTGTCACTTAATTTATAGAAAAATCAAGGAAAGATCGGTAGTTTCTAACGGTCTGTAAACAAAATGTCAAACAGACAGAGATAGCAACCTACCGATACCGAACAGTAAGTTATTGAAAATAGCCGTAAGTAGTTCTTTGTTGCGTGAAAAGTAACGAAGATAATAATAATAATCATTATAATCGTTTGTTAAATTGACATTATCTTATTACTATAAATATATTAGTTTATATCCCAACAGTAAAATCAATTTTAGGAAACTCCTTTAATTTTTTATTTTTTTCAGATGGGAAATCATCAAATGACTTCTCCCGCTCTGGGCGGAGCAGGAGGGAGTGTCAGACTTTTACTGACTAAAACCCATCCATGTTCTTTTATCGCCCTTTGTGTTCCGGGGTCACGGTATCTCTTTCAAACAGTCCCGCAACCCCGGCAGGCATCGGTCCTTGCGGACCCCTTCCTATTGCTGACTCTCTTTGAGGCGCGCGTGACGAACGCGCCATCGACACGGCCTGTCGTCATGAGACGGACGGACGGCGAGCTAGCCCTTAGCCCACCGTCCTTCAGGAAACTCTTGATAGATGATTTTTTCTGCCTCGTTGGTCTAGTGGTTAGAGTCGTTCATCAACTGGTCCCAAAGGCCTTCGGCCCATTTGGGACGAGTGCAAGCGCGATTGCTGGGCATAAGGTCCTCGGTTCGATTCTCAGGCTCGCAAAAGTGTTATTTTGTTTTTCCGTGGCAGACACGGAGTCTGGATTTGTGCCCGGTTGATGACAATAAGCTCGCCCCCTATTACATGGAATTTAAAAATATAATGGTTTTTAATTGTATTAATGTTTCTTAGCCGTGTGGTATCCGGCAGAGTAGAATAGAACCAACCCATTACACTCACGGGTGTCGTATAAGGCGACTAATGTCTGAGGCAGAACACCTTGTGCCACTGTAGACCAGAGAATGGCCAGCAGCGTTTTCTGTTAGTTGTTTCATCACTGCGATCTCCAATCCGCCTGCCAAGCGTGGAGATTACGGCAAATTCCTCCCATCATGGGAGAGGCTTATGTCCAGCAGTGGACGTTATGGGCTGTTGTAGTAATGTTTCTTTCTCAAAGGATTTTTTGTTTTTTGAAAAAACAAAAAATCCTTAAAGGTGCCTATATTGTTCCCAAGGCTGGGACACAGGGACTAAGTAACACAATTACGGTGGTTATCCAATTAAGCTCGATCTTTAGAAAGTGAGGTTACATGTGAAACTGTCGTTGTCATGTAACTCGTAGCCTTGTCTACGCCGTAGACGCTACGCCGTAGCATTTTGCTACGCAATTCTTTGAGGAAAGTTTCTTCGCCTAAAATTATGCACATTATTTTTGAGTGTTAGGTTATGGAAATTTTATGTAGCCACATAACTTAACATCACGCCTTTATTTCCCGAAGAGGTAATCAGAGACAGTAAACGTCATATATTTCGTTAGCTTCGGTCTGTCTGTCAGTGGGCTTTCTCTCATGATCCGTAATAGGTAGTTACTGTCGCCGCTTTACCAACAAACAACAAAAAATATTAAAGAGTCACTCCACTACTACGATGATACGGAACCCTTCATGCGCGAGTCCGGCTCGCACTTAGCCGGGTTTTTTTTTTTTTCAGAAGTTTTTAATTACATAATTTGCTTAGGCATTTGATAACATAATAAGCCTTTCCAATGCTAGGACACGGGCCTCCTCACTCCTCACCTCCTCTACTTAGACAAACAACCATACCCGGAGCAACTACCACTAGGCCATACAAATATTTGTTCCGTGTGGGAATCGAAGCCCTCGCACAGCTAGAAGGCGTCGCGGGAGACCTCATAGAAGATGACGGGACGAGCTGTACAGAACCAACGACCAGTGGTCCACATTACCCCTAGATACAAATAGCTGTCATGGGAAACGCCTTTGCCCAGCAGTGGGGTCGAAACCGTGACATGCAGCGCAATCGCACAGCCACTGCGCCAACTGTGCCGTCAGGGTTTACCAGATTTATTATTTATCTACAAAACCCTCTTAGATTATTGCTTTTCTAGCATTATCCCTTTACAAATCCCGAAGGTATACACACTGAACACTATTTGATCAAAAACCTCGCGATGAAAGTGGTGTGTCCATCCATCATAGTAAATTCACTTACAGTTCCTTGTATGACAGGAGATGATGCAACGGTTCCTTTAGTTATATTATAGTGTTAGAGTGTTTACGGAAATAGGGAGTATTGGGGATGGGACAGTTCTTCTTTATAGATATACAAGGTGTAAGCGGGCCCTTCACAAAGCCGTAGACCAAGCTTTCTGTACATCAAACTAAGTAACCTTACTCAAAAATTATTGCTGGGAAATGACTTTTTTTTGGGATGAGAAATCACCTTTTACGGTAGGACTCAATGTAACGCACTCAAAAAATGTGGTGATGGATGAATTGAATAGTAAGGGGGTTGGGGGTATTTAAAATAAAGTTATAACATTCAAAAATTGTATTAAAAACAAAAATTTATGAAGTTGGAACATTGTCCCCCAATATCTCCGTTACTAGAAGGTTGATAGGTATGTTCTAGATATAAAAATAATTGTAATGACGGGGAGAACAAGTGTATTTCGGTTTCGTAAAGGTACTTTTGCACCTATAATGTTGAACGTGATCACGAAGCGTAAACGTAACGTTAATTCGACCGAATATAACCTTAGAATACGCATTTTGCTCGTAAATTTTCTTAGTTTGGAGGGAAACGGGAAGGAATTTTAATGCAGGATAACTTCGGCTAAGGAAACCCGATTGAGGAAATGGTAAAAAAAGAATTATTTTAGATGAAATACTAGCAGAGCCTGCAGGTTTTTCCAGCGCGACTGCTGATCACGAGGCCCTGGGTTCGAATCCCAGGTCGGGCCAAGTGTTTTTGGATTTTTCCATCAGGAATTGTTCAGCAGCAGCCATGGATTCGGGATTTGTGCCCGAATCATGCCAATAGCTCGGCTCCTATTACATCATCATCATCATCATTCTCTTGCCCTTATCCCAATTCATTTGGGGTCGGCGCAGCATGTCTTCTTCCTCCACACTTCTCTATGTTTCGTCATCTCATCAGACACTTCTTTTCTTGCCATATCATTCTTAACACAGTCCATCCATCGTTTCTTTGGTCTTCCTCTACTCATATACCCATCCACATTCATACTCAAACCTTTCTTCACGACATTTTCCTCATTCCTCCGCATCACATGCCCATACCACGACAATCGATTACCACACAACTTTTCAGCCACCGGACTGGATTGTGTTGTATGAACCGGTTGTATATTTCGTATAGGAGTGTTGGCTGGTGCGAAAATTTTCCCCATTTTTAGGGTATTTTCCCAGATTTTCCCCAAAAACATGAAAAGTAGAAATAACGATATTTTTAATGGATACTTTGAGTAGGTGGCAACATTGAGGTCCCCCGAATGGCGCCACTATCAGACTTCCTCTTATATACTCATTTCTTACTTTATCCATTCGAGTAACACCACACATCCCCCTTAGCATCCTCATCTCCGCGACATGCATATGCCTATCATTCATCCCTTTTGTGGCCCAACATTCTGATCCATACAAGACAGCAGGTCTAACCATTGTTTTATAAATCTTCCCCTTAAGTTTAAGGGGAATGCGGGAGTCGCAGATTGTTCCCGTGACCTGCCGCCACTTCATCCATCCCGTGTTAATTATGTGCTTTACACTACGATCTATTTCGCCATCGCTTTGCACGAGTGAACCGAGATACCGAAAGTTGGAGCAGACAGGAAGAGGCGCGCCATTTAACGCTATGGCTCCAGAACTGGAGAAACCGCTGAAATCGCAGAACATGTTTAACAGCTCGGCCCCTATTACATGGGACTTAAACATAACTGCCGAAATTTGGTTGTGCTGTTAATTACCTACACCTATGACTAGCCCTTCGGGGATGACAAGCGTAATTTTATGTGTTTTAGCAAGAACGTGTCACATAATCATATCTAAACCACTGTAATGCATTTATGTAACTGCACTCAGCATTTAGTCATATAACTCATATGTTAACATTTTAATAAGTAAGCTGAGAGCAGCGGTAGCCCAGTGTTGGCGGCCCAGTAATTCATGGGTTCGAACCCAGACAGGCGCATTACTTTGTGTAATCTATTTCATCACCACTGTTCTCAAAACGGTGAAGGAAAACATCGTGAGGAAACCGGCATGTCCTAGAACCAAAAATTCAAAGACATGTGACATCTACCAATCCGCACTGGGCCCGCGTGGTGGATATAGCCCATTCCCTCTCATTGAGAGGGGGCCGGGTCCCAGCAGTGGGATCATTATAGGCTGATGACGAAGTAAGATAAAGAAAATATTCGGTTACGCGTTTAAAACTCTATAGAACAGTAACTTGTGTTCTCGATTGAAATACGCTTTGAATTTACGTCTCGTGTAAATTTGCTAGAGGCAAGCACTAAATCATTTCGTTCACTGAAGAACCTAACCTAGGTTACTATTTAGTTCACCAACCCGTTTCCTCATTACCAAACTAACCATAAAATCTATAGACACTAACAAGACTTGAAAGGCCCTCCTTTGTATAATTAAAAACTTGTTCAACCGTAAAGACGATCAAAGCGTCCCTCGTCTATGCCTGATTGAAAGTATAAGCCGATTAGTCTATGGTCGCCAGGCTGACCAATCACTAGTCGAGCTTACATGCTTCGATATTTAAAATTACCGTACGATGTTGTCCAGTCGACGCTTGCATGTTGTTGAGTGCACACGCTTTCTGATCAAAGGGTTGGAAAATTTTCTCGCTCTGTTAAAAATTATATGAAGGGGTGTTATAATAATAAATTAGCTTTGTTTATTCAGGTTGAATTTCCGACCTAGTTGCCTTGTAATGTTGGCTTTTTATGGTTCAGAAAAAAAGCTGTAAAGCGGTTGTTTTTCTCGTATTTTTTTAATACAACTTTGTGGTCTTTATGCATTTTCATGATACAGAAACCGGTACATAATGGCCAAACTGAGCTAAATAATGGTCGGGATGTTCCAAAATTCACTCTTGGTGAATATTCATCAACTAACTTTATAGGGAGGTGTTCAATCCGACGCTGGCGTGAATATTCGAGTGATTTCATAACCATTATAAACATTTGACGCGCTCAGTTGCGTCCCACATTCTGCACGGGATTCGCCTCGGTGATCATTAAATTAAATGAAACAAAATGTTTTGAAAAATATAATTTAATCATTAAATTATTGTTAACATTACATCGTTATTCTATATTATACACATTACAAATTATTTATTATTTTATAGGTTCCTGAATTTCACTTTAATATATTCTTTGAAAAATTTTGTCCGATACAATCAGCACCATGTAGAGTTATACAATAAAGTTTTAGCACATTACCAATGTTGGAAATAACGCCGCTATTTTATGTTCTCATTACAATTTCATTACATGATTTTAGCGTTCTTCTATTTAGCATTGAAGTGCCAAAATGTTCTTGTAGCACTGTATTTAACTATTTTGAAACAGGACTAGTATACTGATAATATAATTAAAATGTCTTGAGACAAAACAAGAGTACTATAAACATAATATCTTTATTAATCTTACATACAAAAGCGAGCAGTAAATAATACCGAAAAATATAAATGCTATCAATAAAATCGATCAAATTATTGTTAAAATCAATTGGGCTTTTTGTATTAGAAATAGTCACAGTTTTATTTAGAAGCTAATTTTGCAACACAAATGACTCACACCCGTTTCTGTTAAATCTCTGAAGCTAGAAATGTCAATAGTTATAATTCAAAGCTTTGCATTCTTTACAAGTTCTTACGTCGTCGTCGTCGTTGAAATTCTTGTCTATTGTTTAAAAATATTAATATTATTTTGCTAATGTCATTAGTTATGCAATATTATATTAATATTTTTATTTGCAAAGTCATTATGTGAGTTTAAGTCATTACTTGAACTCACGTAATTACTTTAACTTAACTAAAGATACGGGTGTTAGAGTTTTCGCTGACAGATAACGCAATGAAGCATCTTTCAAAGACCAGTGTTCGCAGCCGGTTTTGTCAGGGGTTGTCAAATAGTAGTTTTTATTTTTACTCAGTTAAATAAACACTAAAACTACGCATCATAGTAAAAAGACAATGTGGCAAGGAGAACATAGAAAACAAGAGCGAGCGAAGCGAGCTCGATATTTTTAGCACCCCGACTCGGAAAGATTAGGTTTGAAATGGATGGCGGGGTCCAGTATCCTAGCAAAGTGAGCGAACTAAGACCCACCAAGACCTAGCCATCAATTTCGTGTTAAGTTACTTTAAACCCTGCAGACAGAAATAAGGTGACACTTCAATTAATTGAAAATACAATACAATAATTTGATGATTGATGTTATTTCTAAGTAATTCTTACTTAATATTTAGGTTAGGTTATTAATTGGTGATTCAAATAAATTGGCAGTTCTATTTTCTATTTTAGGTTTTAGATGAGTTGTGGTACAAGCAGGCCTTGCTGTCAAAAGAGCAATTAGTTTAAAGCATTTATTTATTATATTAACTCTTATTTAATTCGTACTACCCGATTCCTTGGTTTAGTTAACCATTTAAATTATATAACTATAAACTGTAGATTTAGCACGAGCGCGCGGAGTAAACGTAACGTAGACTGGAACGATTTCATTTTTTTTAGATATTTTTGTCAGATATCATTTACTAAGTTTGAAAACTTAAATACAGACCTATATGTCATTCTAACAGTACTTGTAGCCAAAATTAAATAAAAAATGCTATGGCATACGTGTATTCTCGATTAAGGAAAACGTTCTAATTTACGTTACCTACGTTTACGTCACGTATTTGGGCGTTTGCCTTTGTTTCTACAAGGTTACTCAAATAAATTGCTCCCTTACAATTCGGTTGGCAAACGTGAGTTTTTTTTTTGCTTTACACACAAAATTGGCCACCAATATTTAGTATATCAAACACAGATGTAGACGATTGATAGACGCCTATTGACGTCGTTGTATATATGGAGGTACTTACTTTTAGTTTTTATTGTTGTAATTATACCAATCCGCACTGGGCCCGCGTGGTGGATTATAGCCCATTCCCTCTCATTGAGAGGAGGCCGTGTCCCAGCAGTGGGAACATTATAAGCTGATGATAAATTATATATAGTTCTAGTTGTACTATGTATAAAATGTACATAATAATTTTATTGATCCTGTGGTAGATATATACTGTAACAATACTTATCTATGTGAGGGTAGATTTATATTAGTAAACAGTTCGTGGATAAGCTTGTCATAGTCGAGTTACGTTGTGTCATTTTAAAATCCTTCCGAAGTGTCAGTGTCACTGTCAGTTATTATTTTATTTTGACATTGAAGTGAATTGTCAGTTTTTTTTAAACAAGTCGCCGACACGAATCATTCTTGAACGAGGCACCGGAGTGACAAGTCTTGAGGTTAGTAAAATAATGTGATACCTGTGTACTGAACTATACTGAATAATTTTGATTAAATATTGTTATTGCGTTGATTTATTCGGTTGTTTCAATTCTATGATTCCCTTCTGAGGTACGATTACATCTCAGAAGTGGGATTCGCGAGACATTTTGTTTTGTGGTGATCCACCCCACGAGCTCGACCGCCGAGAAACAAAACTATATTCATTTTAAAACGGAAAATCAACGCAACTACATTATGAAAACGTGTTATATAACATTTTGAACCCCAATTTGATCGATTTAAGTGGATGCGGTCAACAGTATATTTTTGAAAAATATTTTTTCTTAACGGTCATAATAGAAAAGGTAGATAGATAATTATGTAAAAATATTGGCTTAAACTTGCAATCGAGTGTAATTAACGTCGAGGGATGATAAAAACTTTATAAAAAGATCAACAGTTTTTGTGATGCATACAGATTAAAAACACAAATCCCATAAATATGAAGACGAATGAAATAAAATAAATAAAAATTAAATACATAATTTTATGATAGACTGAGATCAACAAATAGTTATAAAATAATGCTGAAATACCTACGTTAAAATTTAAACTCAGTGACTGTATGTCTATGTGTGTTTGTTGTAAGATTTGTGCACAATACATTAACAAAACGTTCTGAGTTCCAGAAAAATGAGCGACAAAGAACCCAATGCGGATTATCGACGCATCAGCAACCCTACTTGCAACTACGAAAGGCAGAGGATGCATAGTGAATCATCTCGTGGTCGGAAGCGAGACCTAGGGGAAGACGAGAGGCGCAGTCGTAGCCGCAGTCGCAGTGGCCGTGGTGACGGCCAACAACAAACGCAAGGATCTCGGAGGCGCAGTCCAGCTCGTGACCGTCGGCAGAGCAGCGCAACGCATCACCAGCTGAAGAGCCGAAGCATAAGCAGCACGCGAACGCTACTCGAGCAGGAACGCGAGCTTTCCAGGGAGAGGGAAAAACTAAGGAACCTTGAAAACCAGGTACGCAAAGAACGAGAGAGACTAACGGAACGGAACAGATCACGCAGGCGTTTCGAGACGCCTGAGCCTGCACCGAGTAATCGTAAGCAGCCAAATGCTGTTAATAAAAGCCCAACTCGGTACCGTTCCTTAGTCACTCCCACGAAACGACACACACCAAGTGTTGAAAAGCATGAAACACATGACAACAAAAAAACTAAATTTATGACTACGGACCTGTTTGAAGATTTCTTTTTGAAACTTTTTAAGTTTAAGGCAGGGGATCGTGAATCGTTTCCTAGTTCAACTTTGAATAACGTCGTTCCAGACTTCGACCCTATGTCGAAGGAACAGACTATTCATATCTGGCTCGATAAAGTCGATGAATGTTCAGAGATTTATAATTGGAACGATAAGCAAACGGTTCACTATGCCCTGCCTAAACTTACCGGACTGGCTAAGACATGGTTCCAGGGTCTGCCCTCTATTAAGCATACTTGGCTTGAATGGAAGTCTATGCTAAAAGAATCATTTCCTGCAACCGAAAATTATGCGGAACTTTTGACAGATATGCTTAATAGACGGGTACGCTCTGGAGAATCTTATGAACTTTATTATTTTGCGAAAATTAATTTACTGAACAGATGTAAGATATTTGGAAAGCAAGCAGTGGATTGTTTACTTTATGGGGTTGAAGACAGGGGAGTTCGTGTAGGTGCTCAAGCAGCAAAATTTGATAAACCAGAAGATGTACTTGAATTTTTTAAGACCATTAAACATCATAATAGAAATCAGTCGGACTTTAACAAAGATTTTAATAAGGATAAGCGTCCTAGCAATACATCGGCAGGTAATAGTTCGGCAAAGAGTATAGATAATACGGCGTCAAACAAAAGTAGTGGCGGGAGAGGTCAAATTAAGTGCTTTAACTGTCAGGGTGTCGGTCACCCCAGCTTCAAGTGCCCGAAACCGATCGTCAAGTGCACTAACTGTAATTTTATGGGACACGACAGTTCCCACTGTCCTAAATTAAAGGATCAAAAGAATCCGTCAAAGGATAAGGTGGTCCTTGAGGTTTCTTTTACCGAACATAGTAACGATAAATACAAGGTTATGACTAAAATTAACAGAATGGCTACAGTGTGCCAATTGGATTTAGGTAGTGAGGCAACATTAATTCGTGAAAATAATGCTATAAGATTAGGATTGAAATGGGAAGGCGTTAATGGCCCATATTTGAGAGGACTAGGGAATGTACCATACTTACCGCTAGGGCGCACTTTAGTGAATATAGATGTGCAAGGTGTTTCGGAAAGGGATGTCGAGGTTTTTATCGTAGATGATCACTTAATAAATTATGACGTGTTGCATGGACATAGTTTTACTGAAAGACCTACACTTAAGATTATTAAAACTCCAACAGATATATTATTTGAACGGGTAGGACTAGATGAGTATCATAAATTACATCTTTATACCACTTGTGATGTTACAGTAGACATCGGTGAGATGGTATCAGCCCCTGTAAGGTCAAACGATATTTGTACCGGAAATATCTATGTAGGCGGATCGGTTAGGGGTTGCGCGAGTCACGAGTACTATCTGTTACCGGGAGAATATGAAATCCAGAATTCTGAATGTCATTTATTAATTCAAAATGTTGGTTCGAACCCAGTGCACTTCAAAGAGAACACCCTTATTACACGCGCTCAATTTGTTGGATCGGGGAATTTAGACCTACATGTTTTACAAATTACGAATCGGTTGAATAATCATGTCGCTGTCACTCCTAATTGTGGAAAACAGCTGTCGGAAGGTGAAAACCGTCAATGCGTAGAATTGCTAGAAAAATATAAGGACTGTTTCTCTACTGGTATGCACGACTTAGGATTTACCAACGTTACTGAAATGGAAATTCATCTCAAGGATTCCACCCCTGTCGTTTATAGGCCGTACCGTCTACCTTACTCTGAGCGTAAACTAGTTCAGGACATGATCGGTGATATGATCGACCATGGTATAGTGCGAGAGTCCAATTCCCCTTACGCTAGTCCAATTGTCTTAGTCAAAAAGAAATCAGGTGAAAAGCGTCTCTGCGTTGACTATCGCGCCCTGAACAGCCGCACTAAAAGAGATCAATATCCCCTGCCGAGAATTGATGACTTGTTGGATCAGCTTTCAGGCCAATCATTGTTCACGACACTCGATTTAGCTTCAGGCTATCATCAAATTGCCATAGCCGAACAATCTAGAGAGAAGAGAGAGAAAACTGCATTTGTCACACCTGATGGACAATACGAGTACAACCGTATGCCTTTCGGGCTGGCAAATGCACCAGCAGTTTTCCAAAGAGCGATCCACAAGGTCCTCAGTAAGGCCAAAGTCGGATATATAGTTATATATATGGACGACATTATGATCCCCTCAAGAAATTTTGAGGAAGGACTAACACGCCTCAAAGAAGTGCTAGACCTCCTACGTCAGGCAGGGTTGACTCTTAAGATGGAAAAATGCCATTTCTTCCAAGAACGAATTGGTTTTCTTGGATTCGAGATAGATAAAGATGGTATCAGGCCTGGGAGTCAAAAGATTGAAGCGGTGTCCAGGTTCCCTGCTCCCAGAAATCAACATGAGGTCAGGAGGTTTCTTGGACTCGCTAGTTTTTTTAGAAGGTTTGTGAAAGGATTTGCATTAATTGCTAGGCCTTTGACGAACCTTTTGAAAAAGGACACACCTTGGACCTGGGGAGATACACAAACGGAATCGTTTCAATCCATTAAAAAACACCTGACTGGAAGACCTGTCCTAGCACTGTACAACCCTAACGCCGAAACGCAATTACATACCGACGCGAGTAAATTCGGAGTTGCAGGCATCTTATTACAGAGAAAAGATTCCGACCCCTGGCGGCCAATAGCATACTTTAGTCGTCAAACATCAGTGGATGAGATGAAATTGCACTCATTCGAACTAGAGACTCTTGCAGTCGTTTGCGCTTTGAACAAATTCCGTACATACCTCATTGGAATCAAGTTCACAATTATCACCGACTGCAACGCGTTACGCTCCACTTTCACCAAAAGAGATCTCATACCCCGCATATCTAGATGGTGGATTCAATTTTTAGAATTTGACTGCGAAATTAAATATCGTCCTGGTGAAAGGATGTCACATGTAGACGCACTCAGTAGGGGCCCAGTGTCGGTACCATCTGAAGATATTCACCTCCTAGACATTATGTCGGTTAGTACGGAGGACTGGATCACTACGGTGCAGTCTTCCGACGAAGAAGTTAGACGTATTAAAGATGTTCTAGAAGATCCGGAAACATCTAAAATTGCAGGCATTTATAAAGAATACACAATTAAAAACGGACGAGTGTTTAGGACTTTAGGTGAGGGTGTTAACAGATGGGTGGTACCAAAGGGCGTGCGGTGGCAACTCTTGAAATCCAACCATGATGACGTAGGTCACTTTGGCTTCGAGAAGACATTGGATCGGATCAGATTACTCTTTTTGTTGTTCCCGAAGATGCGAAAGTTTATAAAAAAATATGTAGCGGCATGCCTTGAGTGTGCTCACCATAAACTGCCTTCGGGAAGCAAAGAGGGATTACTTCACCCGATTCCTAAGATAGAGTTGCCATTTCACACTCTACACGCAGACCACTTGGGTCCTTTTCCACGAAGTAAGCGAGGTTACACTTACATACTTGTGATAGTCGACGCATTTACAAAATATGTCAGCATTACACCTGTTCGAAGTACGAAAACCAAAGAGAGTATTAAAGTAATGAAGTCTATCTTTAGTTATTTTGGGTCTCCCTCGCGTCTCATAACAGACAGAGGCACAAGTTTTACAAGCAAAAAGTTCAAGACATTCGTGCAGTCGATTGGTGCAAAACACATCCTCAATTCTGTCGCTACACCGAGGGCAAATGGGCAGGTCGAACGGTATAACCGGACGATCCTGGCATCGCTGGGGTCCATGGCTCACGGTAAGAACAAAAGTTCATGGGACGAACTTCTGCCGGATATTCAGCTAGGACTTAACACTACGGTTCATGCCGTAACAAGAAAAACACCCACAGAGCTTTTGTTAGGTAGGACGGTGGCGAACCCGAGCCAAGGCATATTAAATAACGTAATAGATGACATAGGACAGAGTAGTAATCAAAGTTTAGAAGAAATAAGGTCTGAAGCGAGTGAACGAATTAAGAGAAATCAGGAGAAAAACAAGAATCGGTATGACAAACATAGGAAAACGGTTACGAATTATAAGGAAGGTGATCTTGTTAGGATAACTAGGGCAATAGTATCGACGCCGGGCCAATCTAAAAAGTTAGAAGCGAAGTGTCAGGGTCCATACAGGATAAAGAAAGTCTTACCAAACGATCGATTCCTTGTTGTAGACACCCCTTTGACCCGAAAAGGGGCAAAATACGAATCAATTGTTGCTATTGATAAAATTTACCCATGGTTGAGTTTCAATGCCCCTGCTTGCTCGTCCAGCGATGAAAATGATGATGGGTGATAGCAATCAAAACGTATAATATTGTTATTTAAATGTGAGTAATTTTAATGAATTATGAATCTGATTTATTAAATTATGTAATAATTAATTTATGATATGTAATGATTACTAATTGCGCTGTACAAGCGATATGTTATGGCGTTTTTTAATTGTGAGTAATTTTTATGAGTTATGAATTTGATTTATTAAATTTATGTAATATTGAATTAATTTAAGATGTGAAATGATTACAAATTGCGATGTACAAGCGATATGATATGGCGTCTGGCATATGAACTTGCCCGTCGCCTAGAGATAAGTGAGGGTGCTTTGAGCCGGGCAGGATTGGCGTTGGGATTCGCCGCCCATGAGTGGCTCAAAGTACTGCTGCTGATGACGGAGTGATGGTGAAGGAAGTAGCCTCACTTCGCTCGGCAATAGACTGAGTGAGAATGTCTGAACTGGGCAGGATTGGCGTATGAACTCGTCGCCCATGAGTAGTTCAAACATTGCGGCAAAACCGGTGTGAGAGTGAAGGAAGTAGCTTTCACATCGCTCAAGCCATAAAATAAACGACAATGATGATTTAGAATACCTTTGTTTGTTTTGTAAGAATTGAGACTATTTTTAATTTTGTCTTTTAAATAATACCTAATCAAATTATATACTGGTTTTTTTGTTTGTATAACTGATAATGATTGATAAATAGTTTGATAGATTTAATAAGGAACGAAGGGACTCGTTCTTGAAGGATGGCCGACTGTAACAATACTTATCTATGTGAGGGTAGATTTATATTAGTAAACAGTTCGTGGATAAGCTTGTCATAGTCGAGTTACGTTGTGTCATTTTAAAATCCTTCCGAAGTGTCAGTGTCACTGTCAGTTATTATTTTATTTTGACATTGAAGTGAATTGTCAGTTTTTTTTAAACAAGTCGCCGACACGAATCATTCTTGAACGAGGCACCGGAGTGACAAGTCTTGAGGTTAGTAAAATAATGTGATACCTGTGTACTGAACTATACTGAATAATTTTGATTAAATATTGTTATTGCGTTGATTTATTCGGTTGTTTCAATTCTATGATTCCCTTCTGAGGTACGATTACAATACTTAGATAATGCAAGTATCAAGATCACTATTTAGTTACTGTACAAACAAGTTACCATACAAAATAGTCAACGTTTTTGCTCTTTAAATGTCTATGTAACTTTGTTGTAACGTTGTTGTTTTAAACATATTAGCTTACTGCGACAGCAGCCAATGCTTAAGCCGCGACCACAAAATAGGTTCTCTTGAGTTATCCAGATATAGGAACCGAGTACAATTAAATAACAATAAAAACCTAACATTCATTGTAAATATGCTTATTAGTACACATTCCACAAACTGTGTCCAAATACACATGGGGTAATAAAGTAACTAACTCATCTTTGTTGTAGTAAACTTGTAGATCTGTGAAACGAGATACTATTTTCACTGTGTTCCGTATGTGGCTGATCCTGAAAATAAAAAAGGAATAATTAAAAAAAAACAAAATAACATAACATCACGTCCTGAGTTCGCTTTCCAGGTCTGAAAAGTAATTTTGAGTTTTTTCCACCAGGATTTTTTTAGAAGTAGCCACGGAGTTTGGATCTGTGCCCATCTGTGCCTAACCCTTCAGGTATTACAGGCGTTAGTTCCACGTATTAGGGAACGAGCTTATGCAGCTGCATACCAGTATTTTTAGCAGCAATTTTAATCAATTGCCTATCTGACCTCCTCAACCCAGTTAGTACTGGGTAATACGATACCCCTAGTAAGACTGATTGTCAGACTTTCAGGCCACTGACTACCTGTAACGACTGTCAAAGATCTGCAAATGACAGCCGGGACCAACCGCTTAACGTGCTTTCTGAGGCACGGAGGAAGCTTAGTTTCTAATGGGTAGTCACCCATCCCCGGACCTATGTACCTAGGCAAACGCAGTTTAACCTAAAGATCCACCCGGCCCTATGGATATCAACCGGGTACAAAATCTACTGAGGAATACCTACCTGAAGGAAGATCCCAGTCAAACTTTGATGGACTTGCGAATCGAATTCAAAGCCCTGACGATCAGTGACCACGAGACCAACGAGGCAGTCCGCCCTTTCAAAGTCATTGGGTTTTCATTCTTGGTTTAATTTATTGTTATTTTCTTGATAAATAGTGTTCTTCAGCTGTTTTGTTTTAATTAGAACTGTCTCAATTCACAGCAAATGTTATGAAATAACAACACTTGGTTAAAATACAGCGAAATTAGATCCAGCGTTTGATGCAAAGGGTAACACAGTTTTCTCCACGCACAAGAATAAATAAGTAGTAAGGTCATGGAACAGTATACCGGCACCGCAACTGCACAGCTGCAGGCCGGCGTTACCTCGAATTTAGGCTACGGCTAGCCGCCAGTGCGCTAAGATCGCGTCGTTCGCGAGGTGTAAGCGAAGACAAAATTGTTATATGGCATTTTAGATCGACGTTGTTTCGCTGGCGAGTCGGAGTCGGCGCGCTGTAAGCACGCTGTCGGCGTGCTACAAGCATGCGGTCCGCTCGCTTGCAGCGCGCGGGCTGCGAGTCGAGTTGTATGCTAGCGGCAAGCACGCTGACTGCTCGCCGTGGAATTTTTCATATTGACTTTATGAAATATATTATACGACACACGATTTACTGCTCGAATGGCAAGTTGATTGCTGGGTTGGAGCAGTGCCGGTGCGGTGCCATGACCTTAACTATAATGCACAAAATCAAAAGACATTTATTCAAATTAGGCTGATAAATCAGCACTTTTTGAACATCAACATTTATAAGAGACTGTCCCCCAGAACACCCGCGTTTCTAAACATGGTGATGATTGCATAAACTCCTTTTTTTGTGAATAGCATCTCGCGGATCAACTTCACAGGTTATGGTCTGCTTAAGGCCCCTCTTACAAAAAAAAACCGGGAAATTTGCCGAGTTTACTCGTTGAAATTGTATGTTTTTCGTTCGTTGCTTGAAATAACAATTATTATTTGTTACAAATAGTTCGCTTTCTCTACTTCAATAATAATAAAGCGAATTTTAGATAACTTATTTAGTTATTTAGGTAATAATCATTCTCCCGATTAGGCAAACACTCACAGAGACTTGAAATGGAATTTGGAACCTCTAATTTGTAGATTCTATTAAATTTACCATCAACATTTTTTTCTTCTCACAAATACCCTTAATCTTCATAATAATAGAATAATTTTTGTTGTATGCCTTTTTAAACAAATAGTATCTATGTAGTATATCAACTATCTGGTGTCCAAGACACAAGCCTCATTGCTTAGTGTGGCATTAGATGGCGCTGTGTAATGTCCAGCGATATTTATTTATTTACATTTTACTTTAATGTTACGATAATTGTACAATTTACATTGTACAATTATCGTAACGCCGAAATGTAAGAGGGCTCTTAAGCGGACTATCACGTAGATGTCTTCTTACTTAGTAGATGAATAACTCACCAGAAATGGTTACCAGCGTGGCTGGTATCAACCACCGGCTTCGGGTCATCTTGTGACTTTACTAACACGTAGTAGCCTCCTGTGTAGACTTTGACGCCGTCTTTGACCTTGATTACTGCGAATCTGGTAAAAAAAAAAACTATAGTTATGAACCTCTCAAAATGGCACTTTCATCATCATCTTTATGTCCTTGTGCCATGTTACTTGGCGTCGGCACATGCGTCGGCGCAACACGTTTATTTCTCCCATTCTACCCTGTCAACCGTCACTTCACAAAATGGCACTTTATTATGTTTACAAAGTATTTTGATTAACTTTGTAATATTACACAACCCTTCTAGTTTAATTACAAGTTAAATACTTGAATCGCTTTTTCAAATGTCATATTCTTTTCAAGACACTCTGGTCGAAACTGACTCGACACACAGGAAACCGCGAGAACTTTACTATATTATACTCATATTTTTTTTTTACATAATGTTTATTTCAATTACAATAGGCATTTTGATACATATTATTGGAGATCACCTTTTAAGCAAGGAATTGCTTGTTTTAAGAGACTCCGCACTTCCACTTGTCATTTTTATGCTATTGAATTGTAGACAATGTAAACATGCAAGACTAAAAAATAAAAAAAACATAATGGTGTCGATTCTGTTGTGCACAAACTAAACTTATTTTGGCTACTGGTATCTTTTTCTCTCTAATAAAACAAGAAAGAGGCGGACGTTATTTAAGAGCTGTCAAATTTAGTTGGAACTAATATTTCCACAAATGAAGGGTGCACGTAAAAACATGTCGACATAAACTACACACATCAAAAATGTCTAGGGATCAAGCATTTTTATGCGGATTTCTTGAGATTGAGATGTGGCTTTGTAATAAATTTATGATTTTATAAATTTATATGGATCCTTTTTGGTGCATTTCATAATTTGAATCAGGAACTCTCAATCAAATTCGAGTAAAAGATGAAAATAAGCTGTCAATATTTTCCCTATAAAAACATACAACGCATTGAAGACATTATTAGTGCTACTGTTTCCCTACTACTGATTAAAACCAACGTTATTATGGAGCGTCGACGTCATTTAAGCAGGGAAGAAATGCTCAGAGCCGTGGGAATGATAGAAGCTGGTTCCCGGCAACGTACTGTAGCTTTAGCTCTGAATACAAGTCAGAGTGTTATCAGTCGACTTTGGACACGTTACCGAAGCACTGGTACCGTGGCTGAGCGCCATGGAGGACGGTATCGCTGCACCACACGGAGACAAGACCGATACATTCAAATCTTAACTCGAAGAGCTCCAACAATAACCGCCATGATGTTAGCCGTGAGGCTTCATCACTCTTCAGGGAACTTAATTAGCGACCAAACAGTCAGAAACCGCTTGCATGAAGTGAACCTTCATTCCCGAAGACCGCTACGGGTACCACCTATAGCAATGCACAATCGTAGGATTCGATATCAATGGGCTCTTGAACACAGAAATTGGGCAGAAGAACAATGGCGTTTCGTGTGCTTTTCTGATGAGTCTCGTTTTGGTATGAGATCGGATACAAGACGTATACGACACTGGAGAACCCCTGGACGCCAACAGCGATTAAAATCCTGCCAGGAAGTCCATCCTTATAGTGGTGGAACCATCATGGTATGGGCGGGTATTTGGATCGGCGGAAGAACTGAGTTGATTTGGATCAGAGGCAACCTCAACGCTCAAATTTATGCTGAGACGATTGTATCAGACGTCATCGTTCCTCTACAAGTGCAAATCGGTCCCTTATTTCAGTTAATGCATGATAATGCACGACCGCACACCGCAAGAGTTGTAAGACAGACTCTCGCCGCAGCTAACATCAATGTCCTGCCCTGGCCTGCTCAGTCGCCAGACTTGAACCCGATTGAGCATGCATGGGATATGCTACAGAGAAGAGCTCTGCCGAATATGGAGGGTATCCAGTCGCAAGAAGACCTTTTTTTGTTGTTGCAACGAACATGGGCGGCCATTCCACAGCGTGATTTGGATGAACTCATTTTGAGTATGCCAAACCGATGTTCTTGTGTTGTTAGTGTTCGCGGTAGAAACACGGATTATTAATTGTTTAAGTTACCCAATAAAATTTTAAAGAAAACTGTTATTTCAGTCTTTTTTTCGAACTTTAATGTTAGTGGTTCAAATGTCAAAAATCCCTTTATTAGGAAAATGGCAAATTTCTTTATTAATGCAAAGGTGACTTGGTTTATCGTTACTGTGACAAACGAAAACACTTTATTTGATGAATCCTTAAAGAAAATTTTAATTAATATCAATCAGGAGAAAAGTTATTGCAAAAATATATGTTGATCCCTAGATACTTTTGATGTGTGTAGTTTGACATCTTTAATGTTCATAGCTTAATAATAATAAGTTCATAGCTATAGCCGTCCTTTTTTCGCACTGCCGCAATAGATTCGACATGAATATGTAACTTAATATCTGGAAATTAACTAAATCACACGGAGAAGTTTTAAATCTCGTCTACCTTTACTCTTTAGTAGATCAAAATTAGGCTGAAATAAAAACTATACGTACTTCGGTGCTTCAGTGCAATCTGCAAGGACCACATTCTCGATGCAATCTGATGTCATGATATGTTCTGCCCCTCCAAAGAGCATCTGTACCAAGTTCTCTTGTACGCGGCATTCGCCTAGAAAGCAAAATAAATGTACTGTCATCCGGATTATCCGGAGTTTCAACTTGATGAGCTGAAGAGCAGTGGTTTTGAATAAGTTCAATAAGCTTTCCTAGCCTTTTCGTCGGCTTCTAGTCTAACAAGATGCAGCTGAAAACCAGTATTTTACATGGAGCGACTGCCTATCCTCCACAACCCAGTTAGTACTGAGTAAGAACGTACACATGAATGAGTGTTTGGTCGATGAACATATAATTATGTTGTTTTCAATATGGTAAATGCTCCATATAGCTGTAATAGGCATACATACCTGCACTTTTATATTATTTTTCTTTTCGATACCCCTTGGTACTCGTAAGACTGGTTGTCAGACTTTCGGACCACTGACTACTTATAACGACTGTCAAAAATTTACAAATATCCGGGACCAACGGCAAAATTATGCTTTTCGAGGCACTGAGAAAACTCTGTATGTAATGGGTGGTAACTCATCCGCTGACCAACCTAGGCAAGCGTGGTTTAACCTAAAGATCGAGTCCGCGGCTGTTATTATTTAGCCACGAGGCCCTCTGTAAGTAAACATAGTGTTACGTCGTACCCGTACTTACCTACAGTTACGGTAGTAGGTACCTACAAGTAGGTAGGTAGTAGTAGGTAGGTAAAACGAGTCCCGAATGATGTAGGTACAAATTCGCAAACTACCTACAAAAGAACATCAGGAATTGTCATTGTAATTTCGACCATACGCCGAGGGCATAAAGTACCTACTTCTTTCCTTTGTACAAGTTGTGGAAGTTTCTCGAAGGACAATGACCCACTATGGAATTGCTTAGAAGATTCTAGGAAGTCGTGGATCTTTCTCGAACGTTCGATCGCCATATAAATAGTCGACGTGTTTGCGGGAGCAGGCAGTCTGATTTTGGCTACACAACGAAGCGAATCGAAGTGAACTAGAAGTGCGATATCTAAGCAAATAGTGATCAGTAGTGTATTTGTGATTGAGTTATAAGTGTTTTGTGATTAATAAAGTTATAAATTGTTTCTTCGGTAGTTATTAATTTATCCCATACCCAGCTCGTAACAATAGTATACTACACAATACGTACGGTATAATCCCAAGGTCTTCATGATTTGCATATCTGTCCAGCTGTCTAACAGCCACGCGAAGTTGTCCGACTTGAACTGCATATCAGCTCCTTTGTTGACGCTTACCGAGGCTAAGCCGTTTCTCTCCTAGAAGAATATAAAATATATTTAAAAAAAAACATTTTAACTTGGAATTAACTTTGTAAGTAGACCATTCACTTCTTCAGTCCTTTCGCAAACTTTGGTTTTCTGTCATATTTATCATTTAGTGATCTTCATATCTTTAAGTAGTGGTGAATGCGGAGAAACCAATCCCATCTAGTTACGTCCTGCATTGAAGTCAAAAAGAAATAAAGAGTAAACTAGGACTATTTGTTCCAAGACCTCAAAAACATTGTACATGTTTGCTTGGTTCTTGCGACTTACCTTAATAACTGCAGTCATGTTCAATGGTTCTTTACTGTAACTCCTCACCAGTTGTCCTAAAGCCGTCTGCGTGACTATATCTGACTCTAAGATTCCCATTTCTGATAACTGCAAGAGATGAATATTACCGTAAGTAGGAGCTTTTTACCATAGCTGTTTTTACGATCTCACTTCTTCTGTCTATCAATGTCACTACATTCGAAGGTGTTCATAAAGAAGACCTCCGTTAAGCAAGGTAGCGGTTTCGATTTCCAGTTTTTGGATCATTGGTATAAACCAATTGGCATCACAATATATTTTGCCTATAGAAGGATTATTAGGAAGAACAGTAAGTAGGTAATGGACAATATTGTACAAACAACTTGAAGAGAATGTATGCAAAAACAGTTTCATTTCACCCAGGCAATCAGCTGCTATCGTGTATAAAGGGTTCCGTACCATCGTAGTACTCGTAGTCTTTCATTTTTAATTTATTTTTGTAATTTTTTACAGCGGCAACAGAAAAATAATCATTCTTTGACAATTTCAACTGTCTACCTAATACCGATTATGAGATACATCCCGCTGACAGACAGACGGACGGACGGACGGACAGCGGAGGTTCATAGAGTCCCGTTGTTTCCATTACCCTTCGGGTACAGAATCCTATAAAGCAAATCTACCGTAACAACATACTCACATTGCTTCCAAAGATCTTAACCTCAAAGTATCTCTCCAGCTTCCCATACAGATTCTGCGGCACTCCTTTGTACTTCAAGGTCAGTTCAGACGCAGGTCCTGACTCGAAGCAGTCTGTCTTGTTGCCGGAGTACGTAAGGGTCAGGTGACCTTCGTAGGATGCTGGGTGGATAGAGATGTCTTGGTCTGATGCTGCGTGGCTGATGTCTTGTTCACGGAGACAGATCTAGAGAAAAACAATTGGAAACTTCAAGTAATGTATTGAAAAATATTCTTCTGAGTGATTGGTTCTGCGATCTGCGGTAGGATATACTAACTGTGAAAGTACTGTAGTTGTCCATTCCAAAGTGTAGATCTCTATCAAATAATGTACAAAAATATTTGACAATGTCCTGTGTACGCACCACATCCGCAATTTGTCCGTGCTAGTTTAGCCGAACCTTAAAATTATATAAAGGTTGTAAAAAACCTCTTAACGAAGCCGAAAGGCACTTGTTCTCCCCGTCATTGCGTTATCATTTTTTTGTTCTACACCATACCTGGGAACCTTCTAGTTACGGAGATATTGGGTGTCAAAGTTCCAACTTTTTGACTAGTTTTTTTTTTAAATACAAGTTTCTTTTGTAAGATTTTTACTTTAAACACATCCACGACCCCCGTAACGGTACTATTTAATCCATCTATCAGCACAATGTTTTGAGTGCGTTACATAGAGTTCTACCACAAAACATGATTTTTGAACCCAAAAAAAAAGAAGTAGTTTCCCGGCAATAATTTTCGCGTAAAGTTACTTATTTTGATGTACAGAATACTTGGTTGACGGCTTCGTGATAAGGTTTCATTTTGACAGTTCAACAACACCAATGGCGTTATACGTAGTACTTACGGGACAACAGTGCACCAATGGCGTTATTTAAGTTGCCGAGCAAACGAATTTCAAACATTTGCAGCATTATATGGGGAATATCCAGATCTTGGAGATGTGATTAAAAATGTGTTTCGCAATTGGGCTGCTTATCTAACCTTCACAGCCCCAGTAATTTCTCTTATATTTCAACTAGGACAGCAATACAAGTAAGTAATAACCATCTTGAGCAAAAAAAACCGGCTTAGAGCGTGTCGGGCCACGCTCAGTGTAGGGTTCCGTAGTTTCCCGTCCGTCACAATAAGTGTTCCCACTTATGAGTTTAAAGATGGGTATCCATTATGTTCGCGCTCCAAAATGCTTGCATATACGAATATACTACAAACTTAGTCCAGAAATTATTTTGTACAACTTTTTGTCTTTTTTGTACAAAAACTGTTGTTTCCATCAAGTTCAAAATGATTTTCCTAGAAAGTCCTTATAAAGTTCTACTTTTCAGATTTTTTTCATATTTTCTAAACATATGGTTCAAAAGTTAGAGGTGGGGGAACCCATTGTTTTTTACTTTTAGAGCGATTATTTCCGAAATTATTGACATTATCAAAAAATGATTTTAGGAAACCCCTATTCATTTTTAAATACCTTTCCAACAATATATCACACGTTAGGGTTGAAATTTAAAAAAAAAATCACTTCCCACTTTACATATGGGGGCTACCCTAATAAAACATTTTTTTCCAATTTTTATTTTACCACTTTGTCGGTACCAAATTTCAGCTTTCTAGTGCTAACGGTCACAGAGATAAGCGAGGACGGACAGACGGACGGACAGACATGGCGAAACTATAAGGGTTCCTAGTTGACTACGGAACCCTAAAAACGTAGAACTTATTTCTCACCTAGTTTCCGTGTTGATTGTGGAGGTTAAATGGAAAGTCCCAGGGAATGTTTTACTGTTATTTATTAAAGTAATTAAATAGACAAAATAATACGTGCTCACAATGGCGATGCTCAGAGGAAAAAGGGAAGAGGAAGTCGGTGTTGCCATACACATGAAACACCTAATCATTAATAATATTTTTAACATTGCAATACTTTACAACACCGGAGGGTGTTGTGTTCAATGTTAAAACTCTAAAAAGAAACAATATTACCTTTTAGTTACACAATAAGAAAAAAAAAACCGATACTAACACAAACCCATACAGCATTTAAATTTATCAAACTTTACTTTACCCAAAGGTTTGGTTAAAACATCTGCCACTTGATCATCTGTGCTGATGTAATCCACACTTACAATATTATTGTTTACCATATCACGTACAAACTTAACCTTAATGTCAATGTGTTTTATTTTATGATGAAATTGCGGATTTTTACAAAGTTTAATTACAGACTGATTGTCTTCAAACAATTTCACACTACAAGTTTTACCTTCAAGATATTCAAACAAATTTTTCAACCAACAAGCTTCACTAACAGCTAAACTTAAAGCTACATATTCGGATTCGGTGGATGACAGGGCAACTGTAGTCTGCTTGCGAGAAACCCATAAAATTGTACAACCATAAATTTGGAACACATAACCACCAGTTGACCGTCTATCAACTTTGTCACCGGCCCAATCAGAATCAACAAAACCAATGATATCCTTAATTTTACCTCTTTTAAAAACTAAGCTTATCTGTAAGGTCCCTTTTACATATCGTAGCACTCTCTTGAGAGCTACCCATAAATCATTACTGGCACAGGACTGGTACCTACTTAAAATACTTATCTAAAGACATAGGTCAGGTCTAGAACATAACATTGCATACATCAGTGAACCAATTACCTTTCTACATCTATGTTCTATTTCCAGACTCTCAGACTTATCTCTTTTTAGCACACTGTGATCAAAATCACAAAAAAAAAAAAAAATCCTCTTTACCAAAAATCCACGTCTGTTGTCTTTTCACGCATACCTTTACTTTTAAAATCTTCAAGTAGGTAAAAGGTAAACGATGTTAAAAGAGGTATATCATAATATCAGCGACTGCTACATCAACTTCCTTTTAACCCTACACTCACGACGTACTCCCTTGGGGGTAGGCAAAAACGGAACGTGCTTCGCTTTTGCTTCCAAGATGTGAGTACTACGCACAATTCAACTTATTTATGACGTAAGTAGGTTAATGGCATTAAGGTGGGTCATCAGCGCGGCTAGCTCGCCGTCCGTCCGTCTCATGACGACAGGCCGTGTCGACGGCGCACGAGTGTTCCACGCGCGCCTTAAAGATAGTAAGGGCCGATGCCTGCCGGGGTTGCGGGACTGTTCGAAAGAGATACCGTGACCCCGGAACACAAAGGGCGATGAAGGAACATGGATGGGTTTTAGTCAGTACTAAATCACAACACGGTAACGCTACAATGGATCAAAGGTCACAGTGGATCACTTGGAAACGATGCGGCTGACGAACTTGCCAGAAGAGGATCCAGCACAAGACCTTACGGACCCGAACCCATTGTGCCCATTCCCTTCAAGCAGCTAAGAAGCTGGTTAAAAGATCACACCCGAATACAAGCGGAGAAATGGTGGACCTCGACACCAGGATGCAGGCAATCCAAGGAAGCTATGCCATCCCTGGATACAAAGCTGACCAGGCGCCTTCTGCGCCTGGACAGAGATAGCCTGCGTCTTTTGGCGGGGACCATCACCGGACACTGTTCACTGAATAAACACTTCCACACCCTAGGTATTACTGACAGCCCCCTGTGCAGAGCATGCATGGAGGCGGAGGAAACGGTGGCGCATGTGCTCCTTGAGTGCACAGGCATTACCAAGATTCGCGAGGAGACCCTGGGAACACCAAGATCCCTTGCGGATGCCCTGAGGAGACCGGGAAGTTTAATCTGCTTCTGGAGGGAGGTGGGCTGGTTAGAGTAATCGGCCACCATGGCTCACGCACAATGGTCCACTTCAAGGACTAAGTGCGGAAACCAATACCCCATGATAGATAGATAGATAGTCAGTAAAAGTCTGACACTCCCTCCTGCTCCGCCCAGAGCGGGAGGAGTCATTTGATGATTTCCTATCCGCAAAAAACAATACATATATAAAAGGTGGGTCATCAGGGTAGCCGGCGAAATTTATTTTTTTTGCATTTTTTTGCAATTTGCTAGTCAGTGTCAGGAATGTATGTTGAACAAAATATTTGTTGATTCGGTAACATTAATAAACTACTACTACAACGTCCACTGCTGGCTATACGCCTCTCCCATGATGGGAGGAATTTGCCGTAATCTCCACGCTAGCCAGGCGGATTGGAGATCGCAGTATGAAAGACTAACAGAAAACGCTGCTGCCCATTCTCTGGTCTACGGAGGCGCAAGGTGTTCTGCCTCAGACATTAGTCGCCTTATACGACACCCGTGAGTGTAACATTGCGGGTTCGAAAACATTCGGTAACAACGGAAGATTGCGGTAACACATAGTATGTATTTACGGAGTTATAATCATTAAAGCAGTGTTGTTTGTGTAAATTTATAATTTATTAGTTAAATTTAATAGTATTAAATTTAGCCATATTCTTTGATATTATATTATGCTTAGTTATATTATGCTTAGTTATTAGTTTGTGCAACAATGTTTTATTGCTAACTGTGGAGGCTTGTTAATGGCTTTTCGTTGTTTGTATCACTTTAATTGTTTATTGTAAGCTGTAAGCCACCCAAATACAAAAAAAAAACAGCAATACAACCCTCTATCTACATTTGATCCGATTGAATGACTATTTCATACATGCTACTTTTTTCAAGATGTTTTAGACGTAGAAAAAAATCGTCTAGTTGCAAAGTGTTTATTATTATATATTATTTTGTAGTTTATATTTGTGTTATATATTTTGTCTTGTATGTATGTAAGTACATATATTCTTATATTGTTTGTTATATTTAAATTCTTTACTTGCTTTAAGTTTTTATGTATTCCATTTTCTCATCTTTTACACACTATGTCTACATCTCTTTTTATCTACTCTCCTTTCGCAGGAATGCTGGAAGAGATTTCTTTAGAAATAAGCATCACCTTTGTACCTATTTTCTATTCCTTTCTTCTTTTCTGTATTTAGTGTGTACATAAATCGTTAAATAAATAAGTACTTAAATAAACAGACAAGCACAGAAACAGACTTTTACTTCGGCACTATTACGTTAGTATGGATTTCCGTTTGTCAAACTTACCGTCCATTCTCGCCTAGTAACATTATCACTGCTCGGTTGCAGTCCATGTACAGTCAGCTGCAAGTTAGCGTTGCCCCCCGTTGACTCAACCTTGGTGATAGCTTCCATTTCGAAAAACACTTTGTTGGGGTCTTCTTGACTGGAATATAAAAAAAATACTTTAAAAACTGCAGAACACGATAGTAGGTAGGCTTCGCTTCTAGGATCGATTACTGAGTAAGATTTTCAGACAGTAGAGCCAGAGAGAGTAGAGTTTGCACGTTACCCAGCAGGTAAATATAAATATCACTGGACATTACACACAGCGCCATCTAGTGCCACACTAAGCAACGAGGCTTGTGTCGTGGACACCAGATAGTTGATATACTACATAGATACTTTTTGTTTGTAAATACATACTTATTATACATATAAACATTCATGACTCGGAAACAAATGTCCATGCTCATCACACAAACATTTGCTTTTACTGGGATTTGAACCCGGGACCCTAAGAACGTAAGCAGCCTCACTACCACTGCACCATTCGGGTCATCAAAACCCGAATGGCGCAGCGGTAGTGAGGCTGTCTTACTCACTACCGCTGCGCCATTCGGGTCGTCGAAACCCGCGGCCTCACTACCGCTGCGCCATTCGGGTCGTTAAAACCCGAATGGCGCAACGGTAGTGAGGCTGCCTTACGTTTTTAGGGTCCCGGGTTCCAATAAGCTAGTCTTAATCCAAGTCTTGCCATACGATAGCCTCTTTAGTTCGTCGTATAAGATTATTAACAGGGTGTAAAGTTCCTCAATACTCCATAGAAAAGGAAGGATCGTCCAACCAGACGGCTGTTGTGTCTTGGGCTGCTACCCAACAGTTTTTGTCGGGTTTTTCAACATGCTCTTAAGTCGTGGATAACTTTAATGGCGCGATTATGAATTTCTTCATTTGTGTCATAGATGGTGATGTAGTTCTTTTTGTTATACTGCTACACTTTCTGCTGTTAGATCTTCGATTTAATTTGATTAATTACTTAATCATGTTTTAATCATAATATTATGTACATTATTTACAATTTACAAATCAATTAAAATAAACTAAACTAATCAACTTAAACTAAAAACTTAACGCTGTCAACTGATAATGTACCCAAGAGACTGGCGGCGTTACCACGCTGTATGGCAACGCTAAGCCTTTGGCCAAGGTAAAAGCCAGCCCTAGGATCACGCGAAGTGTCAACTAAGCGTTTTGAAATTTCGTTGAAAAGGCTCATAAAATGTATCATGTTTACTATTGTATTAGGAAGGCTAACTCCTGGCTGGATTTCATAACTACACCGCTGATCTAAACTTAAAGTTAGTGGTTACAGCTTTAAAAAATACAAAATACTAAAACCTCAAAAACTTACCTGAAATAATTAACCCCTACAGTCAAATCCAGCTTCGTGGTATCCTCATTGACACTCATCCTCTGCAGCTGAACTTTCATCCTCAAGACATCATTTTCCGTCTTCATCAGATGCTGGGGCGGCAAGATGAGGCCACAGGAACCTGATGGGGGCGAAGTGAAGAGAAGGATGCTGTTCAGGATTATTAGGGAGGGTTGGATCGACGTTAGGAAGCTGAAATGAGAGTACAAGGTTTTAAACTGAGTATCTGCTGTCACTTCATAATGTTTTAGGTGCTGCCAGTAAAGATCGCAATCGCGGTCATTGCCCTTTTCCTAATATCTCTTCGTACGAACCAAAACATGTATCGTTTTTCATTAGAAAAAATGTTGAAGATCACGATAGATGACGATTCAAGACTTGAACAGGCTTATTTTTGGATTTCAAAGTTAAGAATTTTAATAAATGTAGGTGGGTCAATGACCGATATTGCGATCTTAACTGGCAACAACTATAGCTATGCTGTTGGCGGAAGTACCTAGTTGATTTTGTTAGAATTGTGACACACACACATATTCTGACTCTGGGGCGCGCTACCCTGCTTAAAAAAGCTGAAAGCAAAATGGCTTTTAGAAGAAAAGTTCGGAAGTACTATTTAAAGTCAGACTAAATTGCTCATTATCTAGTCATTAGTAGTCATAGTAATAGGCATGACGACAGTATCAAAAAAATGCAAATCTATTTAGTCCGTCAGTCAGTGTTGGAAATTAATGGACACGTATTTTTTGTTTTTGTTAATCAATGAATATTGACAAAGATAAAACGCATTAAATCGGCTCGTGACGTCAGAACTAGCTAAAAATTATACCTAGGCGTGACGTATTGAGAATTTTAAAAGCGTCATATCTTCGTCAATTATGATTTACGTAACAAACGAAAAAATACGGGTCAAATATTTTCTGATAATCTAACTGACGGACTAATTAGTTTCTTTTTGTCGTCTCGCCTATTATTATAACGTTTCTCGTAATTTGTACTATTTATTATAGTATTTAGTATGTATGTATTTTTTTATATATTAGTTTATTTGTCTACATATGTTATGTATTGGTATATTCCTATTTAAAAAGGGTATCTTTCTTATTATTTTTTTGTACTCTATCACAATGCTGTCCTATTTGACCCAATGGTTGACTGGTAGAGAATGCCTTGTGGTATTAAGTCCGCCTATGTACCGTACTACTCTTGTATATGAAGTTCAAAATAAATAAATATTCAATAATAATTTATTTCCGTTCGGTACCATCGCAAATCATGTTCGGGTCAGGTCGAGACCATTCGAAATAAGCCGAACGGCTTTATCCCAAATATTAACTAGCCTTTGCTCGCGGCTTCGCTCCCGTTACTTACGTAATTAACCCACAGGGACGTTTTAAAAATCATATGACACCCACGAATAGCGTAGCTTTATAACAGTGAAAGATTTTTTTGAATTGGATCATTAGTTCCGGAGATTACCCCCTACGTACAATCTTACAAACAAATTTTAACTTCTTTATAATATTAATTATAGATTTATATTTGAATTCAACGAGACATTAGTGCACATCAGATTTGGGAACAGTTTTAATTGGCTTTTTGAAACTTTTCAAGACTTGTGCTTGACTAGACTTAATATCCATTTAGTTTAATCAACCAAAAGACTAAGTAATAATGATGATTGATGAAGTACTTTTAATCTAACAATCTGACTTTTTCTTGAATTATCAGTATCTTAATTTAAAAACATGTCAAAGTTTTAAATTGTGTGATTCGCTCAACTGCGTCAAAAATTAAAACGTTTCTGTTTGTTTTGAACATCATATAGAAGATAGAATAGAAATTTCTCACTTAGTCATGTTAAAAATCATATTTATCGTACGGCTTGTCTGAGTTTACTTTTCACAGCGTGAAAACTTTCACGCCCGATCTAACTGTACGTGAGGGCGACACGGTTGGCGGAGTCGTTCCCGCTGGTTAATACCCCGTGGTTATCATTAAATTTACTAATAATCATTAAATTTACAATAATTAATATAATAATAAATAAATAATTAATTTACGATAAAAAACTATATTCTTTTTTCTTTTCTTTAACCTGACTCCTGAACTATTCGCGAGACGAGGGTATTAACTATTGGGAAAAAAAGTCGCGTTCGTCAACACTGTTAACCAGTACACGGGGGTACCCCACGGGTTAACCACGGGGTATTAATCAGCGGGAACGAGCGGGTTGGCGCAGCTTAGCGATGGGCTGCTGTGCTGCGTGTCTCGGGTTCCCGCATGGAGCGAATGAACAAATGAGACCTACAGGTAGTTGTTCCGGGTCTGGCTATTTGTGTGTATAAAGTTTAAATGTATGTAAACGCACCCACGATACAGGAGAAATTTCTAGTGCGGGGAATGTTTTTAGGGTTCCGTAGTCAAATGGCAAAAAACGGAACCCTTATGGATACGTCACGTCTGACTGTCTGTCTGTCCGTCCGTATGTCACAGCCACTTTTTTCCGAAACTATAAGAACTATGCTGTTGAAACTTGGTAAGTAGATGTATTCTGTAAACCGCGTTAAGATTTTCACACAAAAATAGAAAAAAAAACGATCAATTTTGGGGGTTCCCATACTTAGAACTGAAACTCAAAAAATATTTTTCATCAAACCCATACGTGTGGGTATCTATGGATAGGTCTTCAAAAATGATTTTGAGATTTCTTATATCATTTTTTTTCTAAACTGAATAGTTTGCGCGAGAGACACTTCCAAAGTGGTAAAATGTGTCCCCCCCCTGTAACTTCTAAAATAAGAGAATGATAAAACAAAAAAAAAATATGATGTACATTACCATGTAAACTTCCACCGAAAATTGGTTTGAACGAGATCTAGTAAGTAGTTTTTTTTTAATAGGTCATAAATCGTAAACCGCAATTTACCCTTCATTCAATAAAGTTTGTGCGGAACCCTCGGTGTTTGAGTCCGACTTGCTCTTGGCCGGTTTTTTTTAAATCTAATAATTAAAAATAATGTCTTTTTTTAATGATCGTTGGCTAAATATTAAACCGCTTACTCACTCATAATGGTTATTTTGAGAAGTAAACAGCTTGTCCAAAACTTCAGCTCCGGTCATAGGTCGCTCACAGTCGAAGAACACACTCTTGTTGTCAATATTCTGGAGGAAAACCAAGTAAAGTGAGCAGGACTCTTAAAACGGTAAAGGAATTCATCGTGCAGAAACCGGCATGTCCTAGAACCGATAATTTGAAGACATGTAACATCAATGACCCATCCATGTATGTATGTTCCATCCATGTAGTCGAGTAATCGCAATCGCGACTGCTGAGTGTGAGGCCCTGGGTTTTATTCCCGGGTCGGGCAAAAAGTTATTAGGTTTTTCTATCAGTAATTTCTCAGTAGCAGCCTAGATTTGTGCCCACGTTGATGGCAATACGGCTGTCTCCTATTACATGGGACTTTTACATAACTGACGAAACGTGGGTGTACTATTATATAGAAACACCTCTGCTTAAACCATCGGCCGTGGAAGTACCACAAAGAATAAACTCACTGCTAAACCATTGTCACCAGCAGTAACTGTGGTCGTTGTCTTCAAAGACGAGGTTTCTACAGCAATCTGCGCGCGAGAGTGCATCGCTACTCCACCTTGTTGTGCTCCAGGGTTTGGCCATGTCAACCTGAACAGAATCAAAATGACAAAAAAAAAATTAAAAAAATGTTTTTGTAATATTTGTGAGGGCTGATGCATGTGTGCCTTTTCTTGGGATAAAAATTCGAGCTCAGGCTGCCTCGTATATTTAAATAAATAAATAAATATCGCTGGACATTACACACAGTGCCATCTAGCGCCACAGTAAGCAACGAGGCTTGTGTCGTGGACACCAGATAGTTGATATACTACATAGATACTTTTTGTTTGTAAATACATACTTATTATACATATAAACATCCATGACTCTGAAACAAATGTTCAGTCCATGCTCATCACACAAACATTTACTCCTACCAGGATTCGAACCCGGGACCCAACGAACGTAAGGCAGCCTCACTATCGCTGCGCCATTCGGGTAGTCGTATATTTATGTTTCATTCATGAATTATAACCACTGGCACTCTCTAGGACTTAAGCGCCAAACGACAGAGCTGCAGGTTTGGTTACCATACTGGTAGACCAAAATAATAAGTCATTGAACCGAAAAATAGAAGAATAATAATAAGCGACTTGGCCCGCTAGGTTGTCGATATGTAAGATGACGACTCAGCGATCATTGTGCCGATAGTCGTGTCCGCCAATGGCTTAATTACCAATACCAAAATCAATCAAAACATTTGAGGAGGCTCTCTCTTGGCAGCTGGATCAAGGGCTTGATTCAGAAAGCACTACTTCTGGACACGGCACGTATTATTATAGTCTGCGCCGGATAAGTAGGAAATAAAGGTCATTAACCAGCATACATTTATTCAAATACATAACTCCGAAAACAGAAATAATGACATAAACTAGTCCCGAAACTACCTTTATCGTGATCCTTGACTTTTTCTAGTAATAAAAAACGATTCGTAATGTATTGTCGGAGTACCTACGCAGATAAACTAAGGAAAGAGCAGTGACCTTTAATTCCTACTTATCTGGCGCAGACTATAGGAGGTTTCTCTCTCGAGATGATGGTGTGCCACTATTTTTTGTATTTTTTTATATAACTTTTTTAAGGAATATTTAAAAATAATACATAAATTAAATATATTTGCTCATGTTATCTAGACTCTCTGAGTCTGTACTGTATTTCTTCTCAATTTCTTCTGATAAAACTACAGACAAAAAACATACTCACTCCAAAGACTGATCGGTGTTAGAGAACGACACGTTAAACTTCATAGGAAGATGGGCGACCAACGACTGCTGGATGCGGGCGGAGTGGAGTGACTGTACTAGTGGTCCAAACGTTGATAGCGTTGTTACTGATGTGCCTTGGTATCTGGTTGATGAATAGGTTTCGTTAGCTTTGGATAAATAAATAAATAAATAAATAATAATAAATAAATAATAAATAATAATAAATAAATAATAAATAATAATAAATAAATATAATATATGTATATTTAGCCGTGTGATATCCGGCAGAGTAGAGTAGAACCAACCCATAACCCTCACGGGTGTCGTATAAGGCGACTAATGTCTGAGGCAGAACACCTTGTGCCTCCGTAGACCAGAGAATGGGCAGCAGCGTTTTCTGTTAGTCTTTCATACTACGATCTCCAATCCGCCTGCCAAGCGTGGAGATTACGGCAAATTCCTCCTCATGGGAGAGGCTTATGTCCAGCAGTGGACGTTATGGGCTGTTGTAGTAGTAGTAGTAAATAAATATCGCTGGACATTACACACAGCGCCATCTAGTGCCACACTAAGCAACGAGGCTTGTGTCGTGGACACCAGATAGTTGATATAGTACATAGATACTTTTTAAAAAACAATTTCTGGCTGAAGACGAAACCGTTCAATCAGCTGTCGCCACCACAGTCGCCAAATTTTGCACCAACTTAACCAGATGATTAAAATTACCTTGTAATTTGTCAAAAATTATTACAGTTTAAAATGTGTGACCGCCCCGCGCTTCCCGATCGCTCTCTCACACAATTGTAACAGTTCGTTCAATTTCAGCACTTGCTAGAAACCTTCGGCTTCCAAATGTTCGGCCTATTATTTACCAAAGCCGAAGGTTTGGCCGAAAGTGGTTTCTTCTCTACCGGAACCGAAGCTTCGATCGGACACCATCTTGATAATGTCTGTGCCTTATCGAGAAAATTCCAATAATGGGCAAGTGAAGACGGCCTACACGCGTTGAATATACTTCAGCTGTGGGTATTTTTTACATGAAATGACGCATTTGAAAGAAATACACACAATATGCTTGTGTACTGAAAAAATCTAATTAGTCCGTCAGTTAGATTATCAAAAAATATTTGACCCGTACTTTTTCTTTTGTTACGTAAACCAAAATTGACGAAGATACGACGCTTTTAAAATTCACAATACGTCACGCTGGTGTAATTTTTAGTGCGTTCTGACGTCAGGAGCCCTCGCTTCCGAGTTTTGATGCGTTTTATCTTTGTCAATATTCATTCATTTACAAATACAAAAAATACGTGTCCATTATTTTCCAAAGCTATAACTGACGGACTAAATAGATTTGCAATTTATTGATGAAGGAAGCTAGGCTATTTGGTAGTAAATTAATTTTATTCCGCATAAAATCCATCACAAATATCCAGCAGTATCTCTCCTATACTATGTTTAGTCAACCAAACCAAATCTGCTGACGATAACAACTTTCAATCATACTTTGTCTGTTTAAAACTAGACAAACAATGATAACAAAAAGGTTCCATCTCTTTTTTTGTAACAATATTTTGATTTAAAAGAGTGTCCATGGAATTTCTTGCCCGTTCTTCTCCATAGAGATCTACGCTAGGGAATGGGCAACTACAGTACTTTCTCAAGTTATTATGTCTTGTGTCTGGGACTGTAGCTTTGTTTTTTTTTTCTGTATTTTTGACATTCAAAAGTGCCGTAATAGTCTAATTGAAATAAATGCTTTGAGTTTGAGTTTGAGTTCATGATGCTTACCTGATATGAAGATCATTCTTCCACGTCTCATCTTGAGAAGACGGAGCCGTCAAGTTACCTCTTATTGAAGTGAACGATAATATTGTAGACTGGAGTCTTATTGGTGTTCCTGGTGACACAAACCACATATTCAATTACTGAATATCTTTATACATTACTAGCACTTCGCCCGCGACTTTGTCTGCAAAACTTGTGATAACTCGGCTAATTTGCATGATATCAATATAATTTATAGCTTTTCTTACTTGGTAAAGATGAAGTTTTCTAATAGTGAAAGAATTTAAAAATTCTTGAGTTAAATCGTAACAAACACACAAACAAAAAATCAAATCTTTCCTCTTTATAATAATATTAGTATAGACACTACAGAACACTACTTTTAGAAAGCGAAATGCTTAGAACTTACCCATCTCGCTTGGTATATTGACATCGGTTTGGAAGGGATAGTACACTATTTGTTGGTTGATATGGCTTCCAAAACGTAGGAAGTCTTCTATGTAGGCCACTGAAACAAAAAACATTTAGCTTGAAAGTGTCTAGAGACGGCAGTACTCTTCAAGAAACTTATCTGTGCAGGCGGGAAAACACAACTAGAATATATGCACCAAGTTGGCAAGAAACGTCACTTTGAACTGCACACTTAAAGTGGTAATTCTTTATTACACGGACACCAATGTCAACGATTTGTAAATGTCATTGGTTTCGTGAGACAAAACGGTAACACCCTTTGGTTTGTGTGGAAACTTTACAGTGTGATGATGACGCCATCTAGCCAGTTTTGGCCACAGCGACTGCGTTCGATGACTTTCTAGTGTGGTTGTCGAGAGCTTTGATGTGCTGCTCTTTCATGTGCTCTCAAGTGGCTAGCATTATATCCGATTTTGGCCGAAAAACTCCCGAGAACAAAGCGGACATGTCAGAACACCATTGACGAAATTGTAGGTGGTCCAGCTTTAAGGTCATCAGGCTTTAAGTCCTACTGCGACCTTCTTCTCTCTTCAAAGGCGTTGACCTGCCGATGCACACGACGTCTCCACTCGAGCCGATTTTGTGCCTGCTTTTCCCACACTAAGGGGTCAATTTCGCATCTTTTGAAGTGTCTATTCTGAATATCCTTAAAACGTAAAAACTGTCAACCACGTTTCCGTTTTCCTGCCTGGAGTTCAGAATAGAAGATGCGCTTCGCCAGTCTGTCTTCGTGCATCCTAGAGACATGCCCACACCGTCTTAGCTGACGTCTCATCTTTTCTTTGCCCTTCCTCTCTCTCTCTATCCATCAATCACTCTTCTCGTCTATGGCGAACTAATGTCATATTACTTCAACAGACGAAAACTAAAATAATTGCAAAACAAATGAGAATAAAAATCTAAATATACTCACAATCTTCCCCACTGCCAGTTTCAAATCGGGACTGATTCATGTGTGTTGCGAAGACTGTCTTATCGTGTATCTTAATCACCACATCTATGTGAACCTGATGGCAAAGATATTATTAATTTTAATTTATTCTTCCACATAAATACAACAACACTATACATGCATGCTGAGAGCAGCGGTGGCCCAGTGGTGGTGCCCCGACTTACGAACAGTAAGTCGTGGGTTCGAACCCAGACAGGCGCATTACTTTGTGTAATTTATTTCATCACCACTGCTCTCAAAACGGTGAAGGAAAACATCGTGAGGAAACCGGCATGTCCTAGAACCAAAAATTCAAAGACCTGTGACATCTACCAATCCGCACTAGGCCCGCGTGGTGGATTATAGCCTATTCCCGCTCATTGAAAGGAGGCCGTGTCCCAGCAGTGGGAACATTATAGGCTGATGATGATGATACATGCATAATTGTACATGTTTGCATTTGCAATCTTAAAAAAAGACTTTTTAAAATATCAGGAACAGACATCCCACCCCTTCTCACTTCATCAGTCCAGCAGAACATCTTCCTCCTGGACGGGAACTGCAGTGGCCAATCTGGAAATCTCTAACAGCCATTTTCAATAACCTACCAACTGGTATCGGTAGGTTGCTATCTCTATCTGTTTGACATTTTGTTTACCGACCGATAGAAACGAAACGTCACAGAAAAGCTTTCTTTGATTTCTCTATGAATAAAGTGACAGGCAGGTGATGCGGATACGACTAACTTTGTTTATAGAAACACCTATAGCTACGAGAGTAGGCATATTAACTGACAGTTATACGTAAGTAAGTTATAGAAAACTGCTTTTAACCGTTTGCTACATCGCAGGAGGAGCTCGTGGCTAAATAATAACGGCCGCTCGGGTCAATCTTTAGGTTAAGCCGTGCTTACCTAGGTTGGTCTGTGGATGGGTGACCACCCTTACATACCGAGTTTCCTCCGTGCCTCGGAAAGCACGTTAAGCTGTTGGTCCCGGCTGTCATTTGTAGATCTTTGACAGTCGTTACAGGTAGTCACTGGCCCAAAAAAGTCTGACAACCAGTCTTACCAAAGGGTATCGTATTACCCAGTACTAACTGGGTTGTGGAGGTCAGATAGGCAGTCGCTTCATGTAGAATACTGGTATTCAGCTGCATCCGGTTAGACTGGAAGCCGACCCCAACATAGTTGGGAAAAGGCTAGGCAGATGATGATGAACCGTTTGCTACAGAGGCCAACCTGGGGGGGCCCAGGTTGGCCGCTGTAGAAAGAAATAATCTGGCCAAATGGGGTATCATACCTCTCCCAAATACAACGCCAGTGGCTACTGGCGTGGGAGGAGGTGGAGCATTGTAGAGGGGCTCCTCTACAATGCTCCACCTCCTCCCTTGCCCATCCTGCACAGCCCCCTGTACCTTCCTTAATTTGAGAACGAGCTCGTCGAAACTATACTATTTCTTTCACCAAACAACGTTTTCTGGTTTTGTTTCTAATATGCAATGTTTCTGCTGTTTCAGATTTAGATGGTCACAAAACATAAAAAACCATACCTTTTCTGGTACTTTCACGGCCCACGCCTTCATCTTCTTCAATACTTGGATCAGGTCTTCCACGTTCAGATTTTTTTCATTAAAGTGGTTGAACTTCTTGAACAGACTGGTGGCTACTCCTTGCATTACTACGTAGATCTGGCAAATTATAATGTTATAATTAAATTCAGTTAATGATAGTGCTTGCAAATTATAATTATTTTTAAATAAAAACTTTGCCACTCATTGGGAATTTCTCTGTATCGTGGGTGCGTTTAGAAACATTTAAACTCACATACACAAACAGCAGCGGTGGCCCAGACTTACGAATAGTAAGTCGTGGGTTCGAACCCAGACAGGCGCATTACTTTGTGTAATTTATTTCATCACCACGGCTCTCAAAACGGTGTAGGAAAAACATCGTGAGGAAACCGGCATGTCCTAGAAACAAAAAAATCGACAACATGTGACATCTACCAATCCGCACTGGGCCTGCGTGGTGGATTATAGCCCATTCCCTCTCATAGAGAGGAGGCCTGTGTCCCAGCAGTGGGAACATTAATAGGCTGATGGTGATGATGATGACACAAACAGCCAGAAACGGAACAACTAACAAGTAGTGTAGTTCATACAAATATTTGTTCCGTGCGGGAATTGAACCCGCGATTCGCAGTTAAGCAGCCAATCGCCCAGTCAATGTGCCAACCGTGCCGTCGATCGATTGTCGACAGATTTAACATTTTTTAATTTATAAAAGTTTTGGATGCCGTGCTTCCAAGCTGTTTTTACACACTAAGACAGACGTATGCTTATCTACAATGTTTTGTTTCATTCACCATTTCACAGCAGTACGCTAAACTACTAAATCTGCCATACTCACATCAGCCTTAAAAGGTCTCCTACCACCCGTACTCAGCCTAGCTCCAATAAAGTTAGGCAGAACCCCCTCAGAGTCACCCACACTGAACACCTGGAGGGAAGCAGCACTCTCCTCCTCTTGGGCACTGATGATGTAGTTGTTCGTCGCCCAATACAGAGGGTCTGGGTTCGAGACCTGGTTCACGACGAAGGGGACGTAGAAAGATCTGGGGACAAATAAAATTAGTATACTATTTAAAATACTTTAAAGAACAAGAATTTGTTTATCAAAAACTAAAAAACCCGACTATTAAAAAATTATGCTCTAATTAAATTCAGGGTTTACAAGGTAAAATCAACTCCTCCATTTGTTGAAGTCGATTAAAATGTATGTCTATGTTATCCGGGCTCTAATAACGAATCAATTGACACCTTATTCGTCAAAATCGGATGAATCGTTTAAGCGCTACGGAGGAACATACGTAAATACAAACATACATACATAGAGTGCTAAAACCATATCCCTTTCTTTTGGCTTCGCCGTAGTCGGGTAAAAAGACAAATTAGAGGTTGGTTCAAGACTGAAATATAAAAGCACAGCGCAGACGCCGCAAATGCACTATTGGTCAAGGCTTCCGATACTTCAGATCGTTTTGAGAAAAGTATAGTTGTTAATAGAACAGTTAATAGTTTCAGTTCAGTTTTCAAGTGATCCATTCCGTTGATCGTATAGTATTGTACGTTAGTTTTACCATTGTTAAATAGTGTTTTATTTAATCTCCAGGTCACAGTAATAGTGTAGTGCTTTTCAAACCTACCGCTCCGTTCCACAAAGCTAACGTTACAGCCGGAACCTATAGGTAATTCCCAAATACCCGTCTGGCACAAAATAAATCAAGTGTACGGCAACAAATTAAGCATGTAAATAAATCAAATAAAACACTTTCTTTCATCTGAACTTTCATGCGTTCTCAACATAAAATAAAAGTGGCCAATATGTCGGAGTAAGCTTCAAATTAGTTTCTCACGAGTCATGAAACTCTGAGGTGTATGTCCGTTTGATGTCTTTATAAATCCACTATCAACGCAATTTTGTACCTAATCTTGGTATACATGCTATTAGCTAGAAAATATTTAATTCTACTTGTAGCATGAGTAAGTGTTCGTAAATAATAAAACAAATCAGTTTTTAGGGTTCAACAACCAAGAGTTGTGCATTTAGTTGTATAGTTGTGCGTTGCTATTTCTGTCTGTATGGTTTAAAGTCACTCACTTCGCTCGCTCTCTAGACCCCGCCATCCTCTTCGAACCTAACCAGTCCGAGTCGTGGTGCCAAAAGTCCCGAGCTTTTGCATCAAATAAATCTAACACACGTTATAAATCGCTTTCATGTTACTATCTTCCGGCATAATAACAACTAACACAACATCAATAACAATACAACAAACAACACAACAACAATAACAATAATAACTATATCACAACTGCGACATATACCTTTCATTGTTTGTGAAAATTGACCAAAATACTTACGTAATTCTGTACCCTGAAAAATACTTATTGGCTTCCAAATTCTTCATCGTCGCAAACCAGAACCGTTTCAGCTGACTGTTGTCACAGTTCCTGATATAATTGTGTATGAACATAAAGTCGGTCTCTCGAACGTTCGGCGAGCTCAGGAAAGTGTGAAGAGCTACGATGCGCAATTGGATGTATTCCGTGTCGTTTGTTATTATTGGTAGGGTTGTTTCTAGTATCTAGAAGAAGAATAAATTAATCTTAACAAAAACTTTACAATAAAATTAGGTTTATCTATCAACATTAAACGCGTATACAAAGTTTTGTGCCCATGCTAGTAACCGTTGAGGAGTTCTCTCTTGAGGAGGCGATCCTGTCAGTAGAGTCAAGTTATGTCAGTTATAAAAATGTATTGTCATCAGAACCAAAGGTGTATGCAAAATTTCAGCTCAATCGGCTGGAGGGAACTGGTTCGAAATTCAGTTGCAAGATTTGACCAATACTAACCATCTAACATCGAAATCTAGAATCAAAATAAAGTTATTCGGGACTTATTCTATAATGAAAATACGACAGCAATGGTCGTGCAGTATACCACCAGACACAACACTCGTCAGGTCGGAAGATTAAGAGCTTAAAACCCTGTTGTCTATACCCCCAAAATCTCGTTAAATTTGTCTCTTTTCGCCTACTATTGTGTGCTAGTTTGAAATTGCCAACATTCAGTTGGAAATAAGTGTGTAAAACAAGCCCTTAGAGTCATGCCGACTACTTCTTCAGTCTAGTGGATGCAAGCATTACTACTGCACTTGAGATCCTGGGTTCGATTCCGGGGTCATGCAAATTCCTAATTTCTCAGTAGCAACTATGGAATCTGGATCTGTGTCCAGTTGAAAGCAACAAGCTCGTCCCCTATTACATGGGAAATGTTTCTTTTGCGACAAGCCCGCCACGTTATTCCCAAACTACTGCAACTCCTGAAAGCCAGAATCAACAGTGGCGACCACCAGAAAAGAAGCGCCGAGACAATTAATCTCAACGAAGTCCCAAAGAAACAATGGGTAATGTTTGTAAACTGTTTGGTACACCACTACCTAAGCCTTTGCGGATTACAGGTGTAATGTTATGCTATGTTAAAATGGTTACGTATCATAATACCTAAGTTTATTTTAACTATTTTTGATATAACTACGGTTCAAAGACCTACTGTTTAACATACCTAAAGATCGTTTCACAGATTTTTGTAATAACTAATAAACGAAATCCATAAAGGACCATTCATCTACGGTTGGCTCACCCACAGTTTAAACATGCGCGCTTGTTAGTTGCATTTCCTTTCTGATACATTAAAAACATACAAAGTACCAAGGAAATAAAGTAGAACTCAGTATTGCCTATTGCTTTTCTGCATTGGGTCTTGCTAGCTGGCGTGAGGAGCGTATGCTAAAGGCATAGGCAAGACGACGATATTTGTGACAGAAAGTGGGTTTGTAATGTAAAATGCGAGCGTAGCGAGCGCGCGTCACATCCAATTAATGTCATAGCCAATATCTTAAAAAACTATTAGATTAATCGTTCGTTAGTGCGATTGATTTTAGTTGAATCAAAATTAGGTAAGTAAAACAGAGACAACCAATATGCGTTATAAACATTATGTGATTCAACCGTAGTTATATCGAAAATAGTTTGGAACAACTTAGGTAACGTACGTAACCGTTAAAATAGACATACCGTACTACCCGCCAGGGCTGCCCATAGTCTCTCGTGTTTGTTCCTGGTGGTGTCAGTGTGAATGATCCTTGTGTAGGACTCTGCCGAGTACCCTATGTTGCAGAGACCTTGCAGCCAGATCATTCGGTCTAGGTATTGTGGGCAATCTGGAAATTAAAGTTTAATTATTTCACGCCGTGGAGGAAATGTTCCCGATTTGTTATTTCATACATAACCCTGGAGGAGGAGCTCGTAGCTAAATATCAACAGCCGCTCGGGTCTTCAAGGTTAAGCTGCGCTTGTCAAGGTCGGTCTGTGGATGGTGGTCCAGTACATAGCGAGTTTCCTCCGTATCTCGGTGAGCACGTTAACCCGTTGGTCCCGGCTGTCATTTGTAGATCTTTGAAAGTCGTTACAGATAGTCAGTGGCCCGAAAGTCAGACAACCAGTTTTAAATAAAATATAAATATAAATATCGCTGGACATTACACACAGCGCCATCCAGTGCCACACTAAGCAACGAGGCTTGTGTCGTGGACACCAGATAGTTGATATACTACATAGATAATTTTTGTTTGTAAATACATACTTAATATACATATAAACATCCATGACTCGGAAACAAATGCCCATGTTCATCACACAAACATTTGCTCCGACCGGGATTCGAACCCGGGACCCTAAGAACGTAAGGCAGCCTCACTACCGCTGCGCCATTCGGGTCGTCTGTTTTATCGTAATACCCAGTACTAACTGGGTTGTGGAGGTCAGATAGGCAGACTATGATTTAAATGGCCATTTTTTCTACATAAATACCCTATAAAATGTCTCACAACTTCTGAAGGACTTACGGAAGCCATGTTTTTTTATAAAAGGAAGAAAAACAAAAGCCGGAACAACCTTGAACGCTTTATTGACGAATTTGTCCTTCCTTTGAACGAAAGCTTCCGTTGTAACAGTATTGGCAGTTATTTGTAAAAACAATGGGAAATCTTTAGCGTTTGTTACGTTTTTTTGTGACAGTTTTAACGCGACTACAATGTTGGTAATGGAGAAGTTATGAATTTAATAGAATACACACAGTACTGGATAACACCAGTCTTTCCCAGGGATATCGTGTTACCCAGTACTAACTGGGTTGTGGAGGTCAGACAGGCAGTCGCTCCATTTAAAATGCTGGTATTCATTTCGGTTGGTTATGGGACGTTCGATGGCAGATCGAAATTAAACAAACTAATTAAACATTTGACGACCCGAATGGCGCAGCGGTACTGAGGCTGCCTTAAGTTCTTAGGGTCCCGGGTTCGAATCCCGGTAGAAGCAAATGTTTGTGTTATGAGCATGGACATTTGTTTCCGAGTCATGGATGTTTATATGTATAATAAGTATGTATTTACAAACAAAAAGTATCTATGTAGTATATCAACTATCTGGTGTCCACGACACAAGCCTCGTTGCTTAGTGTAGCAGTAGATGGCGCTGTGTGTAATGTCCAGCGTTATTTATTTATTTATTTGAAGACCGTGTACCTATTTTAACTACACTTGTCCAAGCCATCGGTTTATATTGGCGTGATGTTCGTTATGTTATGATTGAACAATATTATAAAGACAAACAGTATCGATCAATATTTTTAGGATTCTGCACAAAACAAACAAACGAAAACCCTCCAGATCAAAACAACAGCTTTTTACTGATTGCATACGAGTATGAACGTATGTATGTACTTACAACAAAAATGTACTACTCTGTCAAGAAAGTACCGGGAAAAGATCAATAAAACACAAAATATTAGTTATTTATCCAAATTTATTTTATCACCTTCAAAGTATGCTCCTTCAGAACCGACACACTTACGCCAACTAATAATCCAATCATAAAAATATTTTTTAAATGCTTATTCCAGAATTGAGTTCAGTTCTCGCCGTGAATTCTCCTTTATGTCTTCTACTGAATGAAAACGGGTGCCACGAAGTGGTAATTTGAGTTTAGGAAAAATAAAGAAGTCGGCTGGAGCCATATCTGGTGAATAAGGTGGTTGCTCGATGGTATTTGTTGAGTTTTGGTCAAAAAATCGTTCACAACTGTGCGAAGGCGCATTATCGTGGTGCAAAATCCAAGAATTTTCTTTCCACAAATCTGGCCCTTTTATCTAATTTGCTCTCTTAAACGCTGCATAACGTCCGAATAATATTTTTTATTTACCGTTTGACCTTCCGGCAAGATTGTCAGTCACTATTTCCTTCACTTTTGCGATGTTAACTTCAGTTGCAGACGTTGATGGCCTACCAGAACGAGGCAAATCTTCCATCACACCTTGACTGCTTTTGAACGCTTTGTACCACTCATAAGCGCGTGTTTTTGATAAAGTCGATTCACTGTAAGCCTTCTGTAACATTTTCAGAGACTCCGAACTCGAAATTCCATTGGCGATGCAAAATTTAAGACAAACTTTTTGTCCGATATTTTTGTCCATTAAGAAATTCGCAATACACACTAGATATGATATAACTAAAATCAGTACTGTATTTAATCTAATTAACAGATGTAACTCAAACTCCGCGCCAAAATGGAAAACAGTTGTGCTAATCTAACAACAACAAAAAAAAACAAAAAAAAATTTGGAACCATAAACAAATCATCCATTCCCGATACTTTTTTGACTGAATGTATATTTATATTTTTTTGTCTATTTATTTGTTCGAGCTAATCTCCGAAACGGATTGACCAATTTTGATGGATCTTTTACTGGCAAATAGCTGATGATATAAGGCGTAAATTAAACATTTATTTATTTATTTATTTAAACTTCATGTACAATAGTGGTACATAGGCGGACTTAATGCCACAAGACATGAGGATTTCATTTAAGAAACAGGATCAGGCTCCATAACATTGTTAACACAATCCGATTCAAATAGGGAAATCATATTTTTATAATCATTTCACGCGAACGAATGTCGCCGGCAACAACTAGTAAAATAAATATAGTACAACTACAGTACTTTCTCAAGTTATTATGCCTTGTGACTGGGACTGTAGCTTTGATTTTCTTTTTTGTATTTTTGACATTCAAAAGTGCCGTAATGGTCTAATTAAAATAAATGCTTTGAGTTTGAATAAATAAATATCGCTGGACATTACACACAGCGCCATCTAGTGCCACACTAAGCAACGAGTCTTGTGTCGTGGACACCAGATAGTTGATATACTACATAGATACTTTTTTTTACATAATATGTTCATCAACACACTCACCGCTATACATCCTGAAATATTTCACCACAATATTATCAAAATAGTCCTGCTTCACTTGCGAAGTCTCCATGGTCTTATGCAGCAGCGTTGCGAAGCTCAGGATACCAGCATGCCTGATATAATGGGGAAAGTCCAACCCCAGTTTACTGAGGACCTCCAACTCTTCGAGGAGAGCTTGATTGGGGGCTGCTACGTTGAAGGGGAGCTTTCTGATGAGGGAGAGGAGGGCTGCGTCTTCGACTTTTTCCTGGGAAAGATTGACAGGAACACATTATAAAACATATGTTTACGGGTATTTTCGCGAATTTTACCTTAATATAAGCCCGACGATTCAACCGGATTGCACTACCTGTGGTCGCGGGAAGACTGAAGTCATCATCATCATCATCATCAGCCTATAATGTTCCCACTGCTGGGACACGGCCTCCTCTCTATGAGAGGGAATGGGCTATAATCCACCACGCGGGCTCAGTGCGGATTGGTAGATGTCACATGTCTTCGAATTTTTGGTTCTAGATCCTGCCGGTTTACTCACGATGTTTTCCTTCACCGTTTTGAGAGCAGTGGTGATGAAATAAATTACACAAAGTAATGCTGTTCGTAAGTTGGGGCCGCCACCACTGGGCCACCGCTGCTCTGAAGACTGAAGTGTTGGTTGGTATTTGTATCCTAATTTCAATCGCGAAGACGGCTTCAAACTCTCTTCCGCTTGATATCCAGTGATCACTAAGTGTACTCGTCAAGTGAAATCATCTCAGTATACGGATACTGTTAGTGTATAGTGTGCTGTCCTAGTGTAAACCGGCCCTAATTAACATTTATGAAGAACAAGTGAGGGTAGTTGAATAAACGCCTTCGCTTTGCTGTGGCGGTACCTCCAATACTTCAGTCTTCCTGCAACCACAGCTGATCCAATCCGGTCGAAACGTTGGGCTTATGTTAAAGGTAAAATTCTCTAAAATACCCGTTTATATATGTTTTATAAGATTGATAAGGTTAAAAATTTGCCAAATTCGTTTAGTACATTAACGGCCATTTTCAATAAGCTACCAACAGGTATCGGTAGGTTGCTATCTCTGTCTGTTTGACATTTTGTTTACCGACCGATAGAAACAATACGTCACAGAAAAGCTTTCTTTGATTTCTCTATGAATAAAGTGACAGGCAGGTGATGCGGATACGACTAACTTTGTTTATAGAAACACCTATAGCTACGAGAGTAGGCATATTAACTGACAGTTATACGTAAGTAAGTTATAGAAAACTGCTTTTAGTCTGTAATCTACTCGTACAGGCTGATTGGTGATTGGGTGCATTCCTTGAAATGTGAGATACTAGACCTAATTTGCATCAAGTTTGACCCCGATAAGTTGAGGTCCAAACTGGGTTGTTTTGCAGAAATCAATCAACAGTTTATGGTGGAGAGGTGGAAAATTTTCGAAAACCTTTAAAAGTTCGATTTCTCCTAAACGACGATATCACCGGAACCGTAATTACCAATCAGGAAAGTAGTTTAGGCGCTACGGTGGAACGTAAAAATGTTACAAACAAACACACATACATAGGCTGCTAATAGATAATTTGACTTTGCCGTAGTTGGGTAAAAATATATCTGTCAGGCATATGCATGGACAGACAGAAAATCATGTGGCATTGTCAATCTTTGGGGACGGATGTTAGGGTCTTGTTGGTTACCCTTCGGGTACAGAAGCTTGAAAACTAAATTCGGATATCGTAAATCTAGAAAGCCTTATTCTAATTAATTTTCCGAAGTATATTTAAATCAAATTCAATACTTCAAATTCTAATTTGAAATAGATCTCTTTTTCAAAGGTCAACTACTAATTTAATTAGCTCGAACAGAGGACAGTTTTATTGTTTTAATCAAGATCTAAGTGAGTCAGTCGAATTGGTGTTATTAATATGATCCTCCTGTCCTTGTTTTGAGTTTGTCTCCACCGATCCCGTTATCAGATTGAATTAGCCACGGATCACGGCGAGTTATATCTCGATCGTTGATCGGTGTATGTATTCCTAATTTTAATTCCTATTAAATTACGTATTTAGAGCATGTGTACTCGATAATGTGTAAGGTGTGGTTACCTGTAATAGGCATGACGACAGTATCAAAAAATTGCAAATCTATTCAGTCCGTCAGTTAGAGTATTGGAAATTAATGGCCACGTATTTTTTGTTTCTTGTAAATCAATGGATATCTTCGTCAATTTTGGTTTACGTATCAAAAGAAAAAACACGGGTCAAATATTTTTTGATAATCTAACTGACGGACTAATTAGTTGTTTTTTGTCGTCTCGCCTATTGAGTGTGCTTTACAAGACCATGTATTCTGTAATAGTTTTCATTTAATGTAAGAAATTGTAATGGTGCTCGTTGGTAATCCAAAATAAATAAATAAATCCGTTCCACACCCCAAAAAATAAAATTCAGACAAAAAGTCCATAGACAAGGCAAGATTATTAGTAATAAGTTTTTTTTATTTGTTTACAAGGGCTTAAAAATAACTAGCGAAACGTGTGTTTTAAGAAGACCTCTGCTTAACTCTTTGGGGATTACAGGCATGATATTAAGAACCATTCTCTTATAGCCATCACTTGAGAAAAAACGTAGGGAACCGACCTTCTTCTCCAGCACCAAGTACTTGATGAACCTCACGCAGGAATCACTCCTGGCATGAGGCAGTACCTCTATAAAGATATTCCTGGCTGTCTCCAACTCATAGCTGGTGCCCAGGACCAGGTCATCGAACAGGCGTATCAGGGTTTCATAGTTAAGTCTTGATATGGTACTGTAAAGAAAAAGAGAATAAATTAATCAAAAAGGGGAAGACCAAAGAAACGATGGATGGACTGTGTGAAGGATAATATGGCTTGAAAGGAGGTGACTGATGAGATGACGAGTAATAGAGAAGTATGGAAGAAGAAGACATGCTGTGCCGACTCCAAATCAAGAAGGATAGCTAAAAAATATGGATATTGTTTGCAGGTGAGAAAAAAATAGAAGTGGACTGCTTTAGGCATAATCAAAAAAAAAAAAAAAAAGAAGATTTAACTTTCGGATAAAAAAAAACCAAATAATAGTGTTACCATACACAAAAAAAAATACAGTAAAGAAATCATTAATAATCATAAAAATATCATTCAATTAATTAAAAATCATAAAATATCATTTAATTCATTAAAAACATAAAATATCATTTAATTCACTACAAAAACATTAAAAAATGTCCATAAAAACATAAAAAAAAAAAATTAAAACATGGAGGTATGTATAGGAAACCATAGTCTTCAAAATAACATTTGTTTTTATGGTCATTTTTTGTTCCCGCTTATGTGAACAGAAATCCAGTACACAAATATAGGGCTTTCAGGTGTGGTTATAAGTGCTTGGTTAATGGAAATAGAGTCAGGTGCTGAGTAAACTTGACACTGGTGCCTCCCCTCTTAGAGAAAACAGGAGTTACGTTACCTTATCTTGAACATAGGTACTCACTTCAAAAGATCGATGAAGTCCAAACTGTGAATAAGAGAAGCATTTCTCACTATGTTGTCAGCGTCAATTCCTTTTCTAGCAATTTTCAATAAGATCTGAAAGAACACCATAATTGATTAGAATAAATATTATAAGGATCCGTTCGAACCTGTGCAGCCGTTGCTAACTTTTCCTTGACCTGATAAAACACCCAGTCGATCCATGCGTATGTACCTATTTATGTTAGTGTCGTTTGGAGACAGATCAGACGCAGACCTGATCTCTCCCTGGTCGTGACTTTGAAAGTTAGGGAAGAGAGTATGCACCTGTGTTTACGCACAAACTTTTTCATTATTAATTTGTAACTTACTCCGAATAGTCTCCGCTGAGTTTGGCCGTCATGGCTGAAAACGGTGAGCAGTGACATGTCCTTTAAAATAAATGGCAACAAGAATTTGTGTGGAAACTAAAAAACTCGACTACTGGATAATCACGCTCTAATTATATTTGGGGTTTTCAAAGTAAAATCGACTCCTCCTATTATTGAAGTTAAAATGTACCGGGGAGGTAGCATGTTACCCGAGCCGGAATAGGCTAGGCGCTACGAAGAAACATACGTAAATATGTACATACATACATACAAGCCGTAGCCGTGTGGTATCCGGCAGAGTAGAATAGAACCAACCCATTACACTCACGGGTGTCGTATAAGGCGACTAATGTCTGAGGCAGAACACCTTGCGCCTCCGTAGACCAGAGAATGGGCTGCAGCGTTTTCTGTTAGTCTTTCATCACTGCGATCTCCAATCCACCTGCCAAGCGTGGAGATTACGGCAAATTCCTCCCATCATGGGAGAGGCTTATGTCCAGCAGTGGACGTTATGGGCTGTTGTAGTAGTGTAGTATACATACAAGGACTGCTAAAATCATAACCTTTCATTTTGGCTGTAGTCGGCTAAAAACAAAAGTCAATGTTACAAACCTCATAAGTAGTATTCTTCAAAAACGCTTGAGTGAGATTTCTGATACCATTGGAGGGGTCTCTGAAGTCACTGGCGACATACTGTATAGTCGTCTGTAGGAGGTTGATCTTCTCCACACTCTTGGCTGCGATGTCGTGGTCGTAGGCAAGGGACAGACTGAAAAGATGAAGAAGTAATTAGTTAGTCTCGAGATAGCAAGCATTACTGCTGCGCGTGAAAATAAAAATCAGTTGCAATAACGATGCTTGCGAGAAACCCATCTTGGATGTAGAGACTTGCGTTTCTCGCAAGCATCTTTATTGCGCGATCGAAAATTTGCGATTTTGTCGTTGTATATGTCGAGACTGCTGGCCCTGGGTCCGATTCCCGAGTCGGGCAAAGAGTTATCGGGTTATAGTAGCAGTCAGTCCCATTGATGCCAATAATTAGCTGGCCCTAATTTTTGTTGATTGTACGCCATAGCTGATAACCGATAATCCCTGATTCCTCAGCAGGCTTCTCTCTTTTATAATGGGCATGCTCATGACCTCGGTTGTGTCTGATAGAAAGCAATGAATAAGATCTAAGATGCCGTGATGATCTGGGCAGAAAATGCCAGTTCACTCTTGCTTTCATTTGATAGGTGACTGGTTTTAGGTGGAATGGAACACTGCTTTATTATTCTTTTCTGTGCTTACTCCGTATTTACAGCTAAGATGTGGTCATGTGTCTTGTATTGATAACTTCCTCTCAACTCCACAGAGCTCAGTCCTTTGTAATCGTCTACTTCGTAAGTTCGTTCTGCTGATGACACTGAATCTATCTGGAAACAAATAAAGTGAACATTAAAAAAAGTATGAACCAAGGCTTCTTTTTGTTCCTTTGAAATCCTTGCGATTTCTGGCCAGGTCTGCTCTGCAAAGATGTCTAGATTATTAAATCTCCCCACCGTATCTTCAACCTTCATCTTTACAGTTTTTTATAATCTCTTTGATTCTATTATTATTGTCGAGGCTTCACCAGTTAATCATCACTCTCTCCCTTATCTCAATTCATTTAGGATCTGCGACGCATATCTTCTTCTTCATTAGTTAATATGATGTCGTTAAATTAAGTAATAGTTTACCCCGGGGAATCAAAAATATCTACATCTTCTTCTGTTGCCTCTTCAAATGCTGAAAGTAGACCCTAAACTTAGAATATTTCTCTACGCTCAAGAATATGAAGAAAACGAATTTGCTTTCCAGCATCGATTGCGTTTTTTTATCCCTGTGTTTTTAGTTGGAGACAAAGGTCAGTCTAGCTGATGACAAAAGAACTGAAATGCTCTGGTGGTACTCACCACAGCTCTCCCAGTATACGCTCCAGCCCATGGCACAGAAGCCCAGCTGTTCCGACTCCTGGCTGTCGGTACCTTGAGGCTGGTGTATTTCTTGATGAGGTTGCCTTTCGAGAGGTAGATCATAGCGCAGATGTCGTCGAGGCATGGCTGGAAGACAGATGTCAGAATTAAATGGTAGCTAAATAACATACATGGGCTTAGTTACTTAGTGATTTATTTATTTGATACAACAGCAGTAAACATATACGAAGAATTAGTAGGAAACAAGAAAAATAATATAAAAATGCTGGAATGTATGCCTATTACAACTATATGCAGCATTTACCATATTGACAACAACATAACCACCACCACCTCAGCCGAAATACGTCCACTGCTGGACATGGGCTTCCCCCAAAGGGGGGGTTTTGCCATAATCGCCACGCTTGGCAGACGGGTTGGCGATCGCAGTACGGTTGTTACAAAAGCACAGAGAACGCTGCTGCCCATTCTCTGGTAAGTCCCTTAGTCGCCTCTTACGACACCCACGGGAAGATATGGGATGGTGCTATTCTTTACGTCCGACACCATACAGACAACATAATGTTCAACATAATTATTATGTAATTGAAATTAATGACTTTTTACGTTTAACCATAAGAAGGTTTTTGATGTAATGTTTATAGGAAAGTTGGTAAGAGACAATCATTCCGGAAACATTCAACGATAAAAAAAGTCGAAACGAATCCACAATTTCAGTAGATAGTTTTGATGCAGACGTATTGTTTAGTTTATTGCTACGATCTTTAATCAATAATAATTGTTCTTTTGACCATGTGTTCATCGACCAAACACTCATTCATGTGTACGTTCTTACTCAGTACTAACTGGGTTATAGCGGTCAGAGATAGACAGTCGCTCCATGTAAAATACTGGTACTCAGCTGCATCCGGTAACACTGGAAGCCGACCCCAAAATAGTTGGGAAAAGGCTAGGCCGATGATGAGTTCAAAGAACTCTACTTACCTCATTGACGGAGTAAGTTCCAGTATCCTTAGTCAGTTGAAAGTTGATAGATATAGCTCTCTTTATGTTGACAGACCAGGCTGGCTCCTGGTGACCCACGTATATTGATTTTAAATAACCGTTTTCCTGGAAAATATTAAACTGGTAAACTACATCATTCTCCTGTTTAGTCACGTTGTTGTATAATGGTCGTAAGACGAGGTCCAGGGTTTTTTTCCCAGGTAGGGTAAAGTGTCAAAGGGCTCTTCCTTCAGAAAATTCTCAGTAGCAGCCACGGAGTCTGGATTTGTGGCCGATTCAAATGAAAGCAGAAAGTTTCTTCATAACTGCTACGCAATTTGCGACGTTGCAGCCAACTTTTACCTTAAAACAAGCACGTCTGATGAACCCTGCTGCCATTAATTGCTTGCTAAACTAATTTATTCTGTCGTGGAATGAGCATGAGGCAGTCAACATACCTGATACTCTAACTCCCAAGGTTCTTGCAAGACTTTATCATCAGAAGTCTCCAGATCACGGACCGAACCATAATTAGTACAGCATACGGTTTTCTGAAAAAAAACATTCACACCGTTTTATATTCCTTTGTATAAACAATGTGGATTATTCAAGTTTGCCAGGATAAGTTCATCTTGTTGCGTTGTTTGGTGCTTGGACAAATCGTGAACATCGAAAAAATTAAGAACACTGATTGCGCAGCCATGTTCTGACCAACCAGAATGAATATAATTATACTCGTACATTCGTTGAGGAGCTCGTGGCTAAATAATAACAGCCGCTCGGGTCGATCTTCAGGTCGTTGGTCTGTGGATAGGTGACCACCCATTACATACCAAGTTTCCTCTGTGCCCCGAAAAGCACGTTAAGCCGTTGGTCCCGGCTGTAATTTGCAGATATTAGACAGCCGTTTTAGGTATTCAATGACCCGAAAGTTTGAAAACCAGTCTTTCCAAGGAGTTATCGTATTACCCAGTTATAACGCTCGGCTTGTAACGTCACATTTGAGTAATAAACGTACTCAAATGTGACGTCACACGAGTTTTAGACGCACTGTATCGTCTTAATTTCTTGTTCACGTGAAAAAGAAAAAAATATGTTTCCAATATTTTTTGGAAATCCATCTGACGGACTAATTCGACTTTTTTTGTCATCTACCCTTTTGTGTATTGTTGAAAATGAACTTTACCAAATTCATCAGGTAAGTACATCAATGGGTTTACCCTTACCTCAAGCTCGTCCAGCGACAACCTAGCCATGGTAAAGTTGTCATACACCTGTATATGCAGGTTTCCCTCCAGCTGCCAATACGTGGTGCTCTTGCGAGGGTTCCAGGTGCCAGTAGAGACGTTACTCTTTAGGACGTAGACGTATTCTCTGTGTTCTTCGGGGAAAAGGAGCTTGAGACCCGTGTTTTGGGTGTATGAGACGGATATTGATGCTAGCAAGTAAAAGGTGAATAGGTTTTAACAAAGGCAACTGATATTGGTGTCGATTCTGTTGTTTACAAACTAAACTTAATTTAGGCTATTGCTATCTTTTTCTCTCTAATAAAACGAGAAAGAGACGGACGATATTTAGAGCTGTCAAATTTAGTTGGAACTAATATTTCCATACAATTGAAGGGTGCACGTAAAAACATGTCGACTAAAAACACGGTGAAGCGCCAGGCATAAACTAGTTTGACATCTCTAACTTAGTTCATAGCTATAGCCGTCCTTTTCTCGCACTGCCTTTTAGTAAAAGATAGCAATAGTCTAAATTAAGTTTTGTTTATGCACAACAGAATCGACACCAGTGTGACAGATCTATATGTTAAAGTACTTAATTAAATTGTTAATTGTTAACTAGGGCCATGGGGTCCGAGTGCCCACCTAGTATTTCGGGAAATCGCCAAACGGTTGGTCGACTCTTCATGTGACCAGAGGGCGGCCCTATTTTTTGGCCAAAGAATCAGCATTGCCATCCAACGTGGCAATGCTGCCAGCCTTCTGGGCACTTTTCCTGTTGACAGCGATGTGGACGAATTTTACAACGCCCTGTAACCTTTTTTGATATTTGTAAAATATTTTTATTTCTTTCATAGAGTTAGTGTGTAAATAATGTAAATATTATTAGTCTGTGTTTAATAAAGTCATTAATGAGAAAAAAATAATTAATTGTTCATTCTATATGAAATATACTATAAAATACATAGTGGCACAACTGGCACAAACTTCTTTTACTAAGGATTCAGCACCTACATGATTTTTTCGTCGATTATTAAATAAAAAAGCTGCTGCTTTGCGATAATCCACCACACCACAACATATAAAACTGTTTCGCAACAATCTAGGTACAGTTGAAAACCAGCGTTGGAACTAGGCCTATTTGACGCGGCCGTGAGCCACACAGTGTTATATTTTTTGTTTAGATTTAAGATTTTTTTTTTATATTGTCAGTACTTGTGGCACGTGCCAAATCAATGTTTTATCTTTCTTTCTTTCTATTAAAATAAAAATGTAGTTATTGCATTTTTATAGAGCATTCATAGTTTTTTTATGTATTTGTTTACGGTTTGAATTGTGAGCTTTGAATTGATTAGGCGATTGTGTCTTGCTTCTTGCAAAATAATTAAATAAAATACTTTTGATACTCACCAACAACGATAAAGAAGATTCTAAAATACATTTCGGCGATTTTCTGGAAATAAAACCAATCTGTTATAATATAAATACCTGCCACAACATCATAGATGGAATTGCTTTAGAGTTTCTAGAAAGAGTGAGCAGGACAATTAGGGTTGTAAAGGAACCGTGGCTCTGTCTCTACAAACGTGGAAATAAATGGTACCTCCGCCATCACATGTTTTTGGAAGAAACAAAGAAGAGAGGTAGACATTGACACAAGCAAAAAGAGCGCCTATTCCTTCCATCATGGGAGAGGCCTATGTCCAGCAGTAGACGTTTTGATACCTCTTTAGTGGGTATGATACAAGCTGTGGATTTTACTGATTTCTATCGTCACTGTTGCTGATAGAATGTAGAAAATCACTCGGGTCGATCTTCAGCACGTTACACCGTTGGTCCCGGCTATCAAATGCAGATCTTTGACAGTCGTTTTAGGAAGTCAGTGGCCCGAAAGGCTGACAACCAGTCTTAGCAAGGGGTATTGTATCATCCAGTACTAACTGGGTTGTGGAGGTCAGATAGGCAGTCGCTCCATGTAAAATACTGGTATTTAGCTGCACCCCGTACACCAGATACAACATTCGTCTGGTCGGGGGATCCTTCCTTTCTAAGGAGTATTAAAAAAGCTTACGCCTTGTTTCTCTTACTCCTAAATTACAACTCGTACCTACAACTCGAGAAGTAGTAAACATTTCATCATCTGCCGAGACTTTTTTAATTGTTAATACAACACCAAATGTAGAAAAATCAGTAAACATTTATACATAGTATTACCGCGGTCACCGACCCCTATATCCGTCGTCACATCCTATTTTGGGCAACGCCTAATCCCAGTAGAATAGGACTCCAAACTTGACCTTCGGTTAGACACTTACATTAACTCAACAATCCCTTTCACCACTGATTCTAAAACTCTCACTGCGCGAGCTATTACTATTATTAATAATAATCAATATTATTAATAATGACTATTATTATATCACAGTGTACTGTGTAATGTGGTCGGACATCGCCGCTTAAATGACTCTGACTTCGTAGTGATGCGAAAATGGCATAAGTATGAAATTGGGAATTTTAAATATCACCAATTTTTAATTGATTAATTTATTGCTTATGCAATAACCCCTTTTTAATTGTATACAGCTTGATCTTATGATCTAGCTTGCACAAATAAACAATCGTTTTGGCCAAAATATGAAGAACTAGCTTCTATCAGCGGCTTCGCCCGTGTGAAGCTTGATATTTATCAAATGGGATCTTACTACCGGGATAAAAAGTATCCTATATGTTAATCCAGGTTATAAACTATTTGTGTGCACAATTTCATCCAAATTCGTTCAGTATTTTTTGCGTGAAAGAGTAACAAACAACCATATATTCTACTATTAGTAAGAATTATTCGGATAGGTTATAGAATTGTAATTATTTTTGAATAATCATGGAAAAACAGTCTCTTTCTTCTTTGTACCTGGCCAAACCTCCATTGTATATCCGTGTAGGTTCACTTCAAGCACTCAAGGTATAAGCGCCAGGGTAGAAAACCTCGAAATTCAAAATTTTTTAGGTTTTTTTTTTGTAATTTTAGGTCAGTGTAAGGTTGTATGTTGACCAAAATATGATTCGCAACCGTAACAAATATGGCTTTATATAATTATAATCATTAAAAATACAACCTTCTAAGTTCATTTATTCCCACTAAAATAAATCAAACTTAACAACAAGGAAAAGTAATAAAGCGTTCTTTCTCTAATATTATTTCTAATATTAATTTAGTATAATTCCAATCACTTGTCAGAATCAGATCTTTATTTCCTTGAATGTAGGTACAGGTATAAGATGTTGTACGGTCGAACAAGCTATTTGGTTTACATTTTACAATGTATTTTGTGGGTTAAACTGTAAACCAAATAGCTTGTTCGACCGGACATAAATTCATGAGATCGGCTACAATCCATCTTACGGCGTGTAAATTATTAGGTACATAAATTAAATATTAATAAAATCAAAAAATGTCAACAAAACAAAACAGAAATTAAAATGAAGTAAATTAATAATATTATAGTCAGGTACAAAAGTCTTACATGGTCAAATTTGCAATTTTGCAAAACAATCTTAATCTGGACAAATTCATATCATTTAAAAAGTTTTTCACTGAATACCATAACTACTAGTACCATTTGCCTAACAATAGTAGTACTCTCTCTACTTATTAAAAAAAAATGTTGTGTCCGACAGGGTTCATAATTGTTTCTATTTTTTTTCACCTGTAAGTGTACGTAGTGGATGGCAATAAACGATTTAAGATTTGAATTAATTTTTCAAGAAATAGTTATTAACACCTCTTATCGTTCGGTTATTAATTCCTATCAATTTTAATCCTTTAGGTCCACGTGATCAGAAAATTTCAAACTCTTAAAAGAAATCATAGTTCACATCAATGATATTCTAATAACCAGAAATGTTATACACCTACAAAACCACCGCGGGGCAGAGCCAGCTCACATACGAGTATACGCAGTGACGCAGAATAAAGGCAAAACGAGCCAATTGACCCGTTTTCGAGTCTTCACAATTACGCGCTCACAACATATCTGTTTATTAGAGTATCATTCAAACTCAAACTCAAAGCATTCATTTCAATTAGACCATTACGGCACTTTTGAATGTCAAAAATACAAAAAAGAAAATCAAAGCTACAGTCCCAGTCACAAGGCATAATAACTTGAGAAAGTACTGTAGTTGCCCATTCCCTAACATAGATCTCTATGGAGAAGAACGGGCAAGAAACTCCATGGACACTCTTTTAAAATCAAAATATTGTTACAAAATCTTGGTTACATCATTATTTTGAGATTACACATATATGTGAGAACGATGTAGAAAGACGTGCACACTAAGAGCGTCCAGAGTAAAAGATTAGATCAACAATTTACGAATAAAGTAATTAAAATGAACCTTGGCAGCTAAGAGATGACCAGTCCCAGCTGACAGCGCCCGTTCACAAACATGACGCATGTACCGGCGCCATTCAACTCAACCATATTGAAGGGAACTAATGACCCGACACACCCGCCACCATCAGCGAGACATTTAAGTGAGCATGACATTCTCTCAGCCACCAAGGCATATTCAAGTCAATGAAAGATAAATAAATGTAAATGGTGGCTGAACAGTACAAAGTACTCACACATGTGCATACACACATTGGTTCACATAAAAAAGCGAAATCCATCTTATTCACAATTCCACACTTACGCCACTTCCCTACTAATTCTCTTATCAAACAGCGTTGATAAGTAACTTGACCTCTAACCCCTATAATGAAAGACTCATTAATATCTACCCACTATACTCTGACCCCTCACATCTCATAGTTCCACCTCAATATTAAACTAGTTTCTTACAACGAGAGGAGGGGGGAGAGCTTAACATATTATTGCCAAGCCACTCTATAATTTCTTGAAGTTCTACGCAAGGCCGCTTTAAAAGAAAAAAATGATTATTAAACGGTTTCTTAAAATGCAGCGGTGACCTAGTGATAGGCTAGTTTCCACCATCAATAAATTGCAAATCTATTTAGTCCGTCAGTTAAAAGTTTTGGAAAAGAATGGACACGTATTTTTTGTTTTTGTAAATCAATGAATATTGACCAAGATATAACGTATCAAAATTTGGGAGTGGGGGCTCGTGACGTCAGAACGCACTAAAATTATACCACCACAATTATACATGTGACGTATTGAGAATTTTAAAAGCGTCGTATCTTCGTCAATTTTGGTTTACGTAACAAAAGAAAAAATACAAGGATCTCGTGGCTAAATAATAACAGTCGCTCGGGTCGCTCGTTAGGTTAAGCCGTGCTTGTCTAGGTTGGTCTGTGGATAGGTGACCAACCATTACATACCGAGTTTCCTCCGTGCCTCGGAAAGCACGTTAAGCCGTTGGTCCCGGCTGTCATTTGTAGATCTATGACGTCGATAGGAAGTCAGAGGCCAAAAAGCCTGGCAACCAGTCTTACCAAGGGGTATCGTATTACCCAGTACTAACTGGGTTGTGGAGGTCAGATAGGCAGTCGCTCCATGTAAAATACTGGTATTCATATGCTGCATCAGGTTAGACTGAAAGCCGACCCCAACATAGTTGGGAAAAGGCTAGGCAGACGATGAACAAAAGAAAAAATACGGGTCAAATATTTTTTGATAATCTAACTGACGGACTAATTAGATTTTTTCCAGTACACATAGGCCATGGTTTCGAACCTAAGCAGGCGCATTACTTTGTACACATAACATAGAATCACGCCAGTAATCCCCAAAGTAGGCAGCAGTGGACCTAATAGTACGCCCAAATTTCGCCTGTTATGTTTTAGTCCCTTGTAATATAGTGCGAGAATAATTCTATCAACGGGGCACAAATTCAGACTCCGTGGCTGCTACTGAGAAATTTCGGATAGAAAAACTCAATAACAATTTGCCCCACCGGGGAATCGAACCCAGGACCTGTGCATGAGCACAGCAGTCGTGTGGCGACTATTAATAGAAAATAACAGAATTGAAGAAAACAGTTCTTTATTAAAATAAAAAAACTGTTATCTTCAAATAGTTTTAAATGTCTAAAATGATATGGGTAAAAATTATTATGAAGTCTATAATTTTCAACCCGCATACATTACTTTAAAAAGAAAACATGACCTGTTGTAGGTACAATATAAATAACCGGCTTTGCTTGTTTTAGAACTAAAATATAACAATCACTGTTTTAGGTTTTCACGGTTTAAAACTAAACTTATATTGTAAACCCGCGATCATGGCGCTTGCAACAGGTTCGAAATATCGGGAGCTCAAAACCATTAACAAACACGAAAGATATCCCGTAAGTTGTAACGCTACAATTTCCTGGGTAGGATCCACAAAACTGTGAAGTCACTCTGAGCACTCACCTACCTAACTTTCAGTCTGGAGGGGAGCACTATTAAAAGAAATTGACAAGGGGACGAGTTACAAGAATTTATTAACAAAGATCCTAACCTAAAAGCTGGAGCTACTCAAATCACTAATGCCAGTGAAGCTGGCGGAAAATACTGAAGATGAACGCAGAATGGAATAAATAACTGAAGAACGTCCGTCTTCAGACTGTGGAGGAGGACCGAGGAACCATCAACTCTCAGGCCGTAGAGAAGGGCCGAGGGCATCCGTCTTCAGACGGTGGTGGACGGCCGAGGACCGTCAATCCTCAGGCCGTAGGAGGAGGGCCGAGGACTTCTGTCTTCCGACCGTGGAGGAGGGCCGAGGAGCGTCAAATCTTCATCAGGCTTGTGCAGCTCAAGCAGCAAGGTTTCCAGGTGTTCTAGGTGAGGGTGCGGCGCGGAGAGAGGCCGACTTAAAACTCAAGAATAAGGGGAACTGCCCTTTAAATAAACTTTTATGAAGCTTCCCAGAGGTGTTTCTGCTCTCAGCTCTGAACGTAGACTGCCCATTCAACCACCAGGCTCCTGTCAACTCCAGATAATTTACATTTTAAAATTAGAAAATTATTAAAAAGAAAATCGAATGAGGTCGATGTGATTTACTTATACAACCTACAACTAGCTCCAGCAATAAATTAAAAATAAAACTAGGGTTGCCACTAACTGACATCACAAAAGTAAACAAAGATTTAATATAACATGAATTAAAAGGTAAAAAGGCCAAAGCCGTTGCTAAGCCTCCAAGAAATGACCATGAAGCTACCTAAGGAGGACGAATGCTTAAATTTTCAGGTTAATAATATCCAAAAATGTAAGTAAAAAAACATAAAAGACATACACATTACAAAGTGACAATGGTGTCGATTCTGTTGTACACAAACTAAACTTAATTTAGGTTATTGCTATCTTTTTCTCTCTAATAAAACTAGAAAGAGACGGACGTAATTTAGAGCTGTCAAATTTAGCTTGAACTAATATTTCCATACAAATGAAGGGTGCACGTAAAACATGTCGACATAAACTAGTTTGACATCTTTAACTTAGTTCATAGCTATAGCCGTCCTATTCTCGCACTGCCTTTTAGTAAAACTACTAGTAAACTTTGTAGTAAACTTTTATTAGTACTAATATGTATATGTTTGTACAAACATACACACAAATTTACATGTGGAGTTGCATCATTTGCTAACTCTGGTTAGATTTTGCAACCAATGTGTATAAATAGCGTCATTTCCGTAAATTTTTCCATAATTTTGTTGAGAATGAGTCGATATTTCGTGTTCTCTTTAGTTGTTATCGTCTTGATGGACAATGGTAAGTTTTAAATATTTAGGTACATACATCTTGTCGTGATCTTTGACAGTCGTTACAGGTAGTCAGTGGCCCGATAGTCTGACAACCAGTCTTACCAAAGGGTATCGTTTTACCCAGTACTAACTGGGCTGTGGTGGGCAGATAGGCAGTCGCTCCATGTAAAATATTGGTATTCGCTTCGGCCGGTTAGACTGGAAGCCAACCCCAATATATGTAGTTAGAATGATGCTGATACATCCTAGCACCTGCTCCTCAACACGCGGGCCGCTTCGCCCCTCCGCGCCTACGCGAGTCTAAATTACACTCTCGGGGTAGGGTAGACAAGACTACGTGGAGTCGGTTTTGCAGCGATTCGTTTCTGTCACTAACTTTTATCACACAACTTTATGAATTTTTAGTTTAAAATAAATACGTAAAAATAACTTAAATTTGATTCCGGTATTTATATTAATTTGTATGCCTAAATACTATTATGCTAATAGTCACTATGCCTAGTAACATTATGCAAAATTCAATTTATTCCAAAAGAGTATGCCAAAAAAAAAATTGGCAAAGTATTATTATGGCAAAACAAATTATGCCAAAACTGTTATGCCAAAGTATATTAGGAAAAAGAACATTATGCAAAAAGAAGGGATCCCCTCTCAGACAGATTGCTTGTCTAAGTAGTACATTATAGGTTCAATATGGTAATGCCAGCAAGTTTGATCACCGATATGAGACTTTCCTTTATTTTTATTTTTTTTTGTTAGACAGTACTGCTCCACTGATGGGCGAAGGCCTCCCCCAATTCCTTCCATAAGCTCATTTCGTTACATTTGTGATGTTGTCTTAAAATTAACCTCGTCATCTTCTGCAAATCTCGCAATCGAAGTAAGGTTTGCTGTAAGAAAAGCCTATTCTGGGTTAAGCTCGCCGTTGTACTTATGATATATATTTTAATTTTGTGTGTATATCTTTCAATTTTGTGTGCAATGAAGAATATGAATACTTTATGTTTGCAGGAATATTTGCAATGGAAAAGGTTTCCAGGCAGAAACGGTAAGATTTAAGAGTAGGTAATTTATAGTTTTCATTATAAATCAGTCTACAGTAATATTATAAAAGCACAATAGACGGGTATTGGAATCGAGTTTTATAGTGTTCTTGCGTGTCGATGGACTCAAATTATATTCGACCAGTATGAGCCACCAACGGCTAATGTAGTGTGCGTTGTGGGATTCCAAAAATAAAACAGCAAGCAAACTTTAGTTTCTATAATATTCTTCTGAAAATCTTACGTCTTCCATCTTTCTTATTCGTCGTCCGTCGTACATCTAATAATGCTTTCTGCGCATCCTTCCTTGACATACAGTGTTGTCACTACATCATCTAACATTACCTCATTCAATCAGTGTTGCTTATAGTTTTATTTTTGAACAAATAAACTTAGTGTTTGCCTCTCTTATCCATTACCATTTCTATTGAATTGTAATTTTATTGGAACCCGGCCTTCAATATTTGTCCTGCCTTTATCCCAATTTATTTGGGTCGCCGTATCATGTCTTCTTCGTCCATCCATCTCTATTTCTCGTCATCTCATCAGTCACCTCCTTTCTAGCCATATCACCCATCACACAGTCCATCCATGGTTTCTTTGGTCTTCCTCTACTCTTATACCCATCCACATTCATGCTCAAAACTTTCCTGGCGATATTATTCTCACCTTGTTGCTAACAATGTTGCTATTTTCCAGATGCATAGTCATACAAAAGCAGACAGGTGGCAAGGCAGACAGCGGTGAAGGTTCTGATGATGAAGACTACGACTACAAGAGACCACAGCCCAAAGCACCTCCTCCTGATAGACTGAGAAACGACAAGCATGCTGGGTCTTCAAAGAATGAAGTTGAGGTAATACAATAGGCTTGTGTCCTAAAAAAATCGAATTAGTCCGTCAGATTATCGAAAAATATTTGACACGTATGTTTTCTTGTGAAAAAACCACCAAAAATGACAAAGATACGACGCTTTTAAAATTCTCAATACGTCACGCCGTGCTATAATTTTAAGTGCGTTGTGACGTCACGAGCCCCCACTCCCGAGTTTTGATGCGTTTTATCTTTGTCAATATTCATTGATTTACAAAAACAAAAAATACGTGTCCATTATTTTCCAATACTCTAACTGACGGACTAAATAGATTTGCAATTTATTGATGGTGGAAACTAGCCTATTCAAAATATTATAGAGACGAGGACTGGAGTGGTTTGCCCAAGAGGCGATAGAGAGGGTCAGAAAAAAAAATAGAGACTTGTCTGGAAATGCTGCGAGACTTGAAACTAAGTTAACTTCAGAACGGGTCGATGGTTTTAAACTTCGCTTGCCGAGGTTGATACGTGGTTGGGTGACCAATGTGACCCGCCATAACATTACAAGGTCCCTCTGTCCAGCGAACAGGCTAATAAGGCATTGGTCCCGAATGGCATGCCAAATGCCAAATCTTGGTCAAAATGTATGAATGAACGAGGTGGTCGGGATGTGGCCAAGATTTTGTAACAATATTAAAATAAAAAAAAAATAAAACATATAAGTGTATTCCTAGCAATAATTTTTGCGTATGGTTACTTAGTTTGATGTACAGAATGCTTGGTTGACGACAACGTGAAGGGTCTGCTTACACCTTGTATTATCCCTAAAATGTGTGTTTGAATCTGTATTATGACTAAAAGCTGACTACAACATGCAACAGTTTAAAATATGCATCCGAGTAATATTATATATTTTTAAGCTAAAACAACCCCACTAACGCCACACAATTCTTCCCCTCCACCGACGCGAATAATCTCAGTAGGGTGCAAAAACCTTAAAAATAGGTCAGTAAGGGTTGAAAATATCTACTTAAAACGCATTTCACCCCCTGACGATTAAATTAATAAAGGGTTTTAAACCTCTTTTTTGAGTTAATGAAGCTAGAAGGTAGTTTATTGAGGTTAAACAAGTGGAGCGAAGTCGGGAAACGGATGGGTGGGTTTTTAGAACAGTAGGGTAAATATGGATAACTTTTACGCTTACGCACGTGTGGTCTTTTTTGTTAAGGGAATACTATGAACATGTTGTTTTTAACAACTTTTGAGTCATTTTGTGTAAACAGTTAGGCCTAGCAAAAATACGTGGAGTAAATGTAACTTAAACAATTACTCAATTCGATGACGATGAAGGAGCTCGTGGCTAATTAATAACAGCTGCTCGGGTCGATCTTCAGGTTGGTCCGTGGATAGGTGACCCATTACATACCGAGTTTCCTACGTGTCTCGCAAAGAACTAAGCCGTTGGTCCCGACTGCCAATTGTAGATCTTTGACAGTCGTAACAGTTAGTCAGTGGCCCGAAAGTCAGACAACCAGTCTTACCAAGGGGTATCGTATTGCCTAGTGCTAAGTGGGTTGTGAATGTGGAAGTCAGATAGGAAGTCGCTCTATGTAAAATACTGGTTTTCAAGTGAGTCCAGTTATACTTGGAGCAAACTTCGTCGTAACATCACGCCTGTATGCTCTGAGGGGGTACGCAGATGTGTACAATACACCCAGATTTTGACAGTTAGGTATGTTTAGTTCCATTTATTGGGGAAAAGCCTATTACCATGACATGTATTGTTAACAATGTAAAATAAATTCATGGTAAATATTTGTTTGGGAACAACTAAAAATGGAAAAATAAAAAACTTCTGAAGCTTAAGGCGCCTCCCCGAGCAAATTACCTTGAACGAGCAGTTTTTTGGAGCTTACTCCTCCTTATCCTAAAGAAATACCAACCAATAAAAAAATACATTAAATTACTACATATTCTTGACTCCAAAATTGTCGTTTCATTTTTTTTTAAGTAGCTTAATGTTTAATAAATCCCCTTACAACGAAACCACAGAAATGAGAAATAATGATTTATAAAATGCTACTCTTCGTAAAGTAACCATTATTTTGATTTGCTACTTATATTATTGGATAAACAATTTAATAATGAACATAATTGTCGTTTGATTTTTTTCAAAAGACGTAAATTTGATTTTATGAAGAATAAAAACCACTCATTTCGCACTATTCGGCCTGCAGTGACTGACGTAACAATCACTTTGTAGTGCAAGCTGATTAGAACTTTATTCTAACAGTATTTCAAACAAAGTTTGAACCACCACAAATAGAGTTGCTAATTTTGCTCGGAGAACCGCCTTAAGTTATATTTCCCTTTTTTGTGTTTTTTGAAGTCGGTTTTATTTTTTGCAAAAAAGTTTTTTACGTTCTAAAGTACTAAAATTTAACATATTGGTGTCGATTTTGTTGTGCACAAACTAAACTTAATTTGGGCTATTGCTCTTTTTTTCTGTCTAATAAAACGAGAAAGAGACGGGCGTAATTTAGAACTGTCAAATTTAGTTGGAACTTATATTTCTATACAAATGAAGGGTGCACGTAAAAACATGTCGACTAAAAACACGGTGAAGCGCAAGGCCTAAACTAGTTTGACATCTCTAACTTAGTTCATAGCTAAAGCCGTTCTTTTCTCGCACTGCCTTTTAGTATAAGATAGCAATAGCCTAAATTAAGTTTAGTTTGTGCACAACAGAATCGACACCACTACATATTGTTTTAAACGAATTCTTTTCAGGCTGTTCCTCCAGAGCTGCTGAAATATAAGAAGATACCAAACAAAGCTGTATACCGCCGTCTACGAATGAAGAATCGATTGCAAAGGAATAATTTCGATATGTGAAGAAGCTTGACATTGGACTCATCGAGCAACTAGAGTTTACTAGACAATAATTACGATGATTCAAATAATTTTTACTTATATTAGAATAAATAAAATGTACATTTAGTATTTAGCTGCGTGCCAGCACGTAATTTTTTTTCATCCCCAAAATTCGCTACTTATTATTTCGTCAGTTTCAGCAGAGGTATTTGTGGGGCGCCATCGAGATGAAAGGATTACACCCTATATGTGTGCAGGACTTTTTAGGGATAAGATGCTGACACGACCACGTGGTGTAAATTGTTGGATATGAGAATTGTCTGTGGTTCAGGCCCCTCCCTCTTGTTCGGTTGGCTTTTACTGTGCTTTGTGTCAGCGATCTAATAAACCTATATTAATTAATTATAGTGTTTAATTTCAATATATAACAGTTGGCGATGAGGATGGGATTTAAAATTTTGTAACGCCAGGTAAGAAATAAATTGCAATATTTATTTAAACTTTTATTCGGGCAGAGTTTTCCCTTACAATTATTACTATTAACTGATCCCACAAAATCATCGCTCCGGGCTTTTATATGACTGGCTGGCTGGCGGCTACTTCACCTCCTCCGGCTCGCAATTTGGCAGGGCTAGGCTCTCGTGGTGGGGAAGTGACGTAGCGGCTAGGCGTGGCGGACTTGACAGGCGGCTTATCGGCTGGCTAGCGACATCTAGCGTTACAATTTTAAAATTAAAAATACTCGCTTCACATATAATGTTATTCTAATTTTAAGAATTTATTCATATTGGATGATACTGATTGTGCTTGTTGAAACAATTAAACTAAAATTCTATAGGATACTTGTACTTCCGATTGAAAAATCGAAATACGTTTACATCGCGCACTCTTGCTAGGACCTTAGCCTGTGTCGAATTTTAACGTCAATTGTAGTGACCAGGGATGTTACGAAGCTTCGACTCCGACTCCGATACGTCGGAACTTCCGATTGATTTTACACCTCCGGTTCCGACTTCGGTTCCGATACTTTTAAATCGGAGGTTTTCATCGGAGGTCGAAGCATAGCAGATAGCTGCGGGCGGCGGCGACGACGCGCGCTGGCTGTGGTCAACGTGTACGAACAGGTTTATGCATGTCGCCCGGGGAACACAGCACGCGTTTTGTCATCGATTCATAATTCACTACTTTATTTTATTGCCTGCCCTTAACACATTTTTCTTCTGCCATCATTTCCGACTCCGCCTCCGACTCCAAGATCGGTTCCGGTTCCGACTCCGACTCCGACAAATCAAATTTAAATACTTCGACTCCGACTCCGACAAATCAAATTTAAAAACTCCGACTCCGATTCCGGTTCCGATAAAACCACCTCCGTAACATCCCTGGTAGTGACTCACTTTTATACATCTCACATTTATTTATTTATTTAACACTTCAAGCACAAAGTACAGCGGCGGACTTAATGCCATAGGCATTTAGTTACGATACTTTTTAGAACTGATTTTTTTTATGTGTTGTTGGATTCCATATTTCGGGAGGTCAGTTTTACAACAGACACCATCTCATAACGAACTGTACTAAGTTTAATAAACTAGAAAAAGAAAACTGCCTCGGTGGTCTAGTGCTCGCAATCGCGACTGCGAAGCGTGAGGTAATCAGTTTGATTCCCGGGTCGGGAAAACTGTTTATGGGTTTTTTTCCATCAGGAATTTCTCAGTTGCAGCCACGGAATCTGGACTTGTGCACGGTTGATAAATGATGTTTATTTTGCAAGTAGGTTTTTACAAACACTTCTACAAAACTAAATGGGGCCGGTGTTTCGTACCTGACTACTCTGAGAAGAAACAGCCGAAACAAACTCAGAGGTCATAGTCTCTTTAAAAGTCCAGACATATTCTTGCTCAGTTCACATGATTTGGTTGATGGCAATAGGTCCGCTCCCTATTACATGGGACTTAAACATAAGAGGCGAATAGGCATGACGACAGTATCAAAAAATTGCAAATCTATTTAGTCCGTCACTTAGAGTATTGGAAATTAATGGACACGTATTTTTTGTTTTTGTAAATCAATGAATATTGACAAAGATAAGACGCATCAAAACTCGGGAGTGGGGGCTCATGACGTCAGAACTAGCTAAAAATTATACCTAGGCGTGACGTATTGCGAATTTTAAAAGCGTCATATCTTCGTCAATTTTGGTTTACGTAACAAAAGAAAAAACATGGGTCAAATATTTTTTGATAATCTAACTGACGGACTAATTAGTTTTTTTTTTTGTCGTCTCGAATATTGTGGGTGTACTATTATACCTCTCTGCCTTACCCTTCGGGGATTCCAAGCGTAATGTTATGTTGTCATATGAAATGAAACCACAGCGACATCGTTATATATTTTATTAATAATTAATAATAAAATCAAATGCAATACTAAACATTTCATTATTATTTACAATCACAACTCAACTGTGTAATTACATCTAGTGTTTTGCTTTTCGTTACATTTCAAAGTATTAAAGTAAAGAATCTCTTTGCTTATTTTTTGTTAACCAGAAAAATAACGAAAAAAAAACGAAAACGACAATCAACTAAAGTGTAAAATCTACACTTCGGCCAACTAATCTGCACCCCTAGCCAAGTTGACAATCTACAATCGTTAACGCTAGTAGAAAACTATTCAAATGAATGGGAATGACATCATCTCAACGTTAAATCACGTGATCAACACAAACGAATAGAAAATTCGTAGACAAGTTTACATCGTTCAAAATGATAGAATAGAATGTTATCGGTTCTACAATGTTGATCGCTAAACTCTTTGGTAGGATCGCTCACCATAGACTAAAGTGTAGGTTTTTTCTACAGACATTAGAGAACGAGCGATCGACTCACTCGTGTCAACTTGGCTACCAATTTAGCGCTTTCTACAATCGCTTACGCCAAGGCGTTTACGATTGTAGAAAGAGAATCGATACGAAACGTTTGTAACTTGGCTAGGCCTGTGCAGGCAAAACAGAACTAAAATAAATGTAATCAAGTTTAACATATCGATGCAAATTTTCTTGTCATATTATACAGTCTGTTTTTATGATTTTTACTACTATTTAATAATGTTATTTTAAATTTGTAGCAAAATGAAACCCTGATAATTATGGTTTTTAAATATGCAGGTTGAGATTTTGTTATTTTTATACTACATAGATTTCGACTTACTAACGTTTTGAAACAATTATACAATGATTGGTCATATAAGGCCTGTGCTTCAACACTAGTATAAATCCAGCTATTTGAAATTACGATAATGCTGTAAATTATCGTAATGCTGGGAACTACTTAACAGAAATTGCCACCGGAATTAAAATTCCGGTGGCAATTTCAAATTAATTATTTATTTCTTTGTAACTTAAGCCTGTCAAAAAATCAGTAAAATGTCTTCAGAACAAACATTTCTAACAACTCAGTGTCTAAAATAAAGTAAATGATTCTATACATTAAATGTACATAAAACACTTTTATTTCACACACAATGTATGTAAAACTTTCAACTTACAGACATACCAATACTTTTACATAAATACTTAAAAATTACGTATAAAATATTTCAAATGTACCTACAGTATAATTATCTAGCGATCTTTAACAGTTTTTAAAATATATTTCTTAATCTAAATTTTCAATCTAGACCGTATCTTTAATGTATAGTATGACAAATGTACATAAAAAAAACATATAGATGTCGTTCCAGTTTTTCTATTCCAATAAAAAATTATCTTCGTCTACTTTATCGTAAACAGTCAATGGCGTCGATTCTGTTGTGCACAAACTAAACTTAATTTAGGCTACTGCTTTCTTTTTCTCTCTAATAAAACGATAAAGAGACGGACGTAATTTAGAGCTGTCAAATTTAATTCGAACTAATATTTCTATACAAATGAAGGGTGCACGTAAAAACATGTCGACTAAAACACGGTGAAGCGCAAGGCATAAACTAGTTTGACATCTCTAACTTAGTTCATAGCTATAGCCGTCCTTTTCTCGCACCGCCTTTTAGTAAAAGATAACAATAGCGTAAATTAAGTTTAGTTTGTGCACAACAGAATCGACACCAGTGCCTCATGTGTTGCCAAATCAATGGTAAAGTATTTGGTGTGACGTAAAAAGACAATTTGTATATTTTAAAGCCATACCATACATTCGATTTCATGTCAATATTTGGCAGTATTTCAAAAAACCTCAGTTCCAAAATGCATGTTATATTTGATCCTATAAATTTACTCGTTAAATCTCCAACTGCTGGAATTGGATTTGCCAGACTACTTAAGTATAGACTACTGACGAATATGGTAAGGCAAATATCTATTTTTGACAGAGAAAACCGTTCCTTTAGATGTTCTACCTTACCTCCGAAGATGAAGGTTCTTACTTTAAATAAGTCGCACCGGTAAATAACTTCTCAAGTTGTAGGGGGACCATGCTAAAACTATTTTGGATAACATGCATTGAGAATTGTTTTCACTCGCTCATTTTTAGCTGCAAATGACATAAGAAGTACATACTTAAAAATACAATGCCTGTTTTCGTTCTTTTACATTGGCACATGGTTTTGGCACACAATTTAAATTACCTATATCAAATTGTTTTAAATATACACATTTTATTTCAAGTTGTAGTGTGTTGTGATGTATTTGTTGTTGTAGTTGTGCTATTAGCTTGCTGACGGGTAAATATTTGACCTTTGACAGTCGTTTTGAGAAGTCAGACGCCAGAGATAGACAGTCTGACCCAGTCTTACCAAATGGTATCCTAATTTTCTGTAACTGGGTCATGGAGGAGGAAGCCATTTTAAACCATATGTCATCTGCAGCTATCAATGTATATACCACTATACCAACAATACAACAAATACGTAAACTATATACATTAATAATAAATAAGAACACAGTTTTATTTGTATTTACTTTGTCTTAAAAATATAACTAATTTACCTACCGTCGTATATTTTTTTCTCATAAATTCGTTGCCGGTTGAAATACAGTAACAAACAAAAAACAAACGAATGTATGTACTGTCATAAATGTACAGATTGATTTAAATAAAAATGATCTATACACTTTTTTTTGGGATAGGCTATTTATTCATTTACTAATAAAAAATTTACAAATTCACAAATAAATGTTTTTTTTTACTTGATCATATTTTGGCTTCTATAAAAGTTTTTTTTCAAGGATTTCTATGTATAACTAACTTAAGTTTTCTTCTTGACAGATAAATCATTTACTTACATGTAAAGATTTACATTGGAAAATATTCATGGTTTTCAAACTGCAGTGTGGTAATAACTTTCTCTACTAGAATACCCAATGAACTTACTCGTAAATATTTTCTACTTAGCGTTATGAAGTCTAAGTTAATTGTTGATTGACCGTATTAATTAAAAAAGGTTTTAATTATACGGTTGCAATGGAATATGGCCTTTGTCATACAAGATATTGAGTTTATGTCCCCAAAACTTGATAATTATCTGTGATTGGCACATCAGTGGTAACAATTTGATATTGACAACACCTGTATGTCGTAGCAGTAAGGTTGATTTTCGGTCGTTAAAAGTTCCAAAGTCCAAAAAACAAACCACCCTTCATCTTATTTTTAGGCCTACTGAAAAAAATTACGCTCACAGAGAAACCTGTGTTCTGGCAGTGGAACACTATTATGGTAAATACCATACTGACAGTCGAAAAACCATCAACATTACACAACATATAAATAACCGGTCTTACAAGCAAAACCACACACACTCTTTTAAAACTTCACTCCATTTTATAACACCTTATTTTTTTAGTTGAAATGTCACAGTCCATTCACTAAGTTTATAATAATGTTCACTTTATTAAGGTGTGCTCCGATATGGACAGATTGTGGACTGGCGGTCGCCACGACTATGACAGTATGACAGATATATGCTTCTGTGGATTATCAATCAGAGTCATCATCAATAAAATTCATCAACTGCATCATCTGCTGCCTTTCTGCCCGTCTGCCTTTTCCCAACTAAGTTGGGGTTAGCTTCCAGTCTAACCGGATGCATATCAGTATTTTACAAGGAACGACTGCCTATCTGACCTTCACAATTAGTAATAGGTAACACGATACCCCTTGGTAAGACTGGTTGCCAGACTTTCAGGCCGACCTGTAACGACTGTCAAAGATCTCCAAATGGCAACCGGGAACAACAGCTTGACGTGCTTTTCGAGGCATGGAGGAAACTCGGTATGTAATGGGTGGTCACCCATCCACGGACCAACCTAGGCTAGCACGGCTTACCGTAAAGAAAGATCCGAGTGGTTGTTATTATTTAGCAGCAAACTCCTTCAGCGCATTATCGATCAGAGTCCAGGGTAAAAAAAAGGGGGTGACTCATAAGATGACAACTAAAAAAGAAATATGGAAGAACGATCCAAAATAAACTTTATCCAAAGGCAGGACAATGATGATGATATCTGTCAAAGTCAGAACTCTGGAGTCAGATTCGCAATCAGTCCTTACCGGTTCGACCACACCGTTAGTTTACTCTTACAAGTCACTTTTCTAGGCCATTTTTCTAATTAAAACCACGTACTTTTCAGTAAAGGCTACGCAACTATCTGCACGTGTTTCTTTTCCCGTGGTTCCTTTAATACGTAAGATGTGGTTCTTCTTAAAGAGCCGACAGAATCTGAAAAAATAAAGATTATTTAATTCAGAAATCGCGCCATAGGATTCATTGGATCGCGAAATAGTATAGGTCTTAAAATAGTTCCCTGTGGGACACTCACTGTGTAGCGCCTGAGGACGCATGGCACGCGGGGGGCGCGCGGGGGACGCGGGCGCGGAGGCGGGGCCGCGCCCGCCGCGCTGCTACGACCAGCGCAGCTCCTTCAGCTCCACGCTGCTGCTGCGGGAGTGCTGGAAGAACATGATGGATAGTGTCAAAGTCTTGATTGAAGACTGAATTTTTTAATCATCATATATCGTTATCTGAGGAATATATGTAACTGTTAGCAGATTTTTTGTAGCAAAATTAATCAACATAATTATCACTGTTATGATCGCAACTAATACTGAAAGGATGTTGTGGACTAAGCGACAACGGTCATGACTATAGAAACCTTAATAGTCATTATACTTTTTGCGAAATTCTCATGAATTTGTAGCCAATTGATTTCTCGGTTTCCTAAATTCTTGCATCAAAACTTTAAACAAGATAGCGTTTATTTTGTATAAATTCTCCATAAGATTTGGTTTTTTTCATGAGATCTCTTCTCCCTGTCTTACCGGGTATCTAGAAGTAGCTGGAGGCACATGTGTGGCTGGAGAGCACCTGGAACATCCAGGTCTTAGCACTGTCCTGCTAGAGGAACCACCTCGCATTGCTGTTTGTAACTCCTGAGAAAATATTTATGAAGATCATGTTCGGTCCTTAGATAAAACTAACTTTGAAACCACTCTAAAACTGCAGATAGTTTAAATGCATAGATATATATCACTGTAGGTACTCAAAGACTCAATTTAAATCAAATTAAAAGATATATTATTATTCAGGCATTTTAAAGCATTCCTCATTTATAATAGTGAGCGAAAACAATGATAGAAGAATCAAAATTCACCAAAATACGAAACGTTTTGAAACTGACTACAGTTTTTAGGCCCTGAATGCTTCCTAAATTGGTCAGATCCCTCTTACCTGTCCCATCTCACTGCAAAGCGACTGTCTCCCCTGCGTTGCGTTCTTCTTAGTGTTCCAACAGAACTCCAGTATTGCCACTACTATCGCTAGAGCCAGTCCGCAGAGCAGAGTTACGAATACACCACCTAGAAAGAAAAATTAAGTGTTATGTCCTGCGGTTGACACCCTTTGTATAAAGACGCAGTTCCATTATTGCCCACGGCGAGGTTGCCTACGTATTCAGTTTTGTTTTGTATGAGAACGTAGGTGGTAACATCGTCGTGAGAAACTTTACAGTGCAGAACTGGAATTGCGTCTTCATAGAGCTGAAATCACACGTAGTGCAAATAAAAACCAACAAAATGTCTATGTCTAGCGACACATCTACGGAAAATACGCTTTAAAATTATGATCTACTAATCTAGTCATCATTACGTTGCATTGTGGCCGTATCACACTTAGTGTCAGAATTCCAACTTTCGAGATATTGTGTCATAGCATTCAAATGCATCTACGCGTAGATTTAGCCACCGTGGCACGATTTTCGGCAGGTGTGTCTCTATTCAAGTCACTCACTTACCATCAGGCGATACAGCTGTCAAACGCGAGCCTGTACGATAAAAAATGAACTTAAATGTGCAACTAAATAAGAATGGCAGTCTGAGACTTCCATCGACGTAGATTGATGATACTGATCAGCTGGTTCTATCCAGAAAAGCATATAGTCATATGGTACGGTCAATAGACTTTTCTTTAATGATGATTTCAGCACAAAAATAAACAGTGACTGATTTAATGCTTTAGGTACTCTAAAAACAGCTACAAATTCGTCAGCCTTTTTCTACTAACCAAATTGTCTTTCAAACAGTCTATGTCCATCCATCGCTTCTTTGATTTTTCCCTACGCTTCACCACAGCCACATTTTCCCTAATTTTTTTCCTCATTTCTCTGGTTTTTTTTTCTATTTTTAATGCATAAACAGTTTTGAACATTATAGTTCCAAAAACGGGTGAAGACACTGACTCCTGTACCACAGGTCTCACGGTATCAGGACACTTGCGAGATAGACACTTTCGCGAAAACACTTGCGCGAAAAGACATATGCGCGCATGGACTTTTGCGTGATTGGACTTTTATTTTGACCTCGATTTCATTATCAGCGACCCCGAAAACCACGAAAACGACACCCATTGTGAAAAAGTCGCGCAAAAGTGTAGTCGCGCAAATGTCCAGTAGCGCAAGTGTCCTGTCGCGCAAAAGTCCATGTGCGCATATAATAATAATAATAATAATAACTTTATTTAAAGAAATCTTAGACATAATTTACAAAATATTTAACAGGCTAATTTAGGTCAGTCTAAGTGGTGTAGTCATCTGTAGCCGAACTAGGCAGAGCCTGTATTTCGACTATCAGCGCCAAACCCCTCGAGTATTAAACATATAAAATTGCCAGTAACATTTCATTTGTTTCTTGTACAAAATCATTTTAACAATATATACTATATTTACTTAAACTATTTTTTTTATTTTTTTAAACAAAAAATTAAAAAGAAAAAACGTTTGTGTAGTGTTTGCATGCAGGGCCTCATATTTGTGTGAGATGGGAATGTACGTGTCTGATGTGTAAGAGGATGTGTGTGGTATTGTCTAGTGTTCTGTTGTGAGTTGTGGTGTGAGTGAGTGTGCGCGCGTTTGTGTGTATGTTATGAGAGATGTATGTTATATTGTACGTATTACTATGGTTTTTTTATTAGGATGCTATGTACAAAAGAAGTTCTGTCTGTTCGTAGGTAAGACTTTTCAGGTATTCGATAAGTTTCTTCTTGCATTGCATTTTTGTTAACGGGTATATATTAAGAATTCTGTTTAACCTATTGTAAATTAATGGACCAATGGAGTGGGCAAAGCGTTGGCTAAATTTAGTTCTAGACTGCTAAGTTCTATCGCATACAATGTCTTTTCTTCGTTTTTGGAGGAGTAGTGGGTTGTATTTTAATTTACTGTGTTGTAGGAGGGCAACGCTTAGTATGTATAATTGCCTCACGGTCATGACCTCCCATTTCTCATATAATGTTGTTGTAGAGAATCGGATAGGCTTGAACGATGCAACCTTCAGTATTGCACGCTGGGCTACCTCAATAGACTTCAAAGTTGTTTTTGATGTTCCTCCCCAGGAAGATATACAGTATGTAAGAAGCGATTGACAGAGAGCGTAGTATATCTGCTTTAGCAACTTAAAATCAGCAATGACACATTGCTGATTTTAAGTTGCTAAGTCAGGTTTTTAAAAATATATATGAGCTTTCGTATTCTTCCGCAGAGCAGCCTAACATGTTCCTTAAAATTGAGATTGCTGTCTATGTTTACTCCTAGATATTTTATTGTATGCACGCGTTCCAGTGAAGGACACTTGCAGTTTCTTCCGGAGTGACACTCGTGCGACTTATATAGTCTCTCGTGCGATATGTCTTTTCGTGCAAGTGGGTTCGCGCAAGTGTCTTTCGCGCAAAAGTCCCAGATCCGTCTCACCTAGCTCAGGAGTCAGGGTTTCAAATGGAAATGTTATATCCTTTTTCTTTATGTCAATACAATATTTTTTTAAACATGAAAAGCCATTTATTGTACCAGCCCTATACCTTTTCAGGCAAAAATTTTCTTAAAATAAATCAAGTACTGCGGTGAAATAGTGTTTCCAAACAAGCAAATGAACCAACTTACCAATATTCTGTACTCCAAGCGGATTCGCCTTGCTATCTTTCCCGTCCCTATTGCAGACATCTCCTGTGTTCTTCCACCACTTGTCGTAAAGGATCTGGATGACTCCCTTCTCCTGAAGCTCTAGGATAGCCAGGGAGATCTTGTCGCGCCAGGGACTGCCTTTCCATGTTGCTATGCCGTAACCCTGGTGAGAAAAGATCAAGATTATTTATTTATTTATTTAAACTTCATGTACAATAGTGGTACATAGGCGGACTTAATGCCACAAGGCATTCTCTACCAGTCAACCTTTGGGTTCAATAGGAAAACATACTGATAGGGTACAAAGTAATGTCTAAAAACTTACTAATTTGAGTTCAGATTTAGATTGATACTAATACACATATACAGATAAAATAAACTAATAGATATTTTAACAAATACCAAAAATTAAAAAGACAATATCAAGAAACCTAATAATAATTATTATGACGACTTCAAATTGAGAGCTATCTATTCTGACTTAAATAGTAGTTACGAATTTTAGTAGTTACGAAGATTCAAATAAAGTTAGAATTTGCGAATTTGAAATCGTGGTCATCAAAACCACTACCTTGTGTTTGCCACTGACAAGGTAGTTGAGTGGCAACGCTGGAAGGAGACGCCCTAGAAGGACATACACTGACCTTATTAGTGAGGTTCTTCAGAAAGGTCAGGTGTGTAGTGCGTGTATGACCAGATGTATGAACGTGGATGAGACGAGAGGAGTATGTAAGGATCGTAGCATGTATTTATGAATTTAATGAATCCTGGCCATCGTCGGATGTCGAATGATGACGATTTTAATGAATCGGCCTTTTTCTGGACCGACCATTTTTATGTACCCATTGGGAAAATATATTCTATTCTAAATTACCTTGGAATCTTACAGTCTCAGTTACAAGGTACATAACTGTGAAAGTTAGCCATTCTAAAGCGTAAATGTCTATGGAGAATAATGGGCAAAAAACTCCTTGGACAATCTGGAGCTACCTACCTTTGAATCCAACAGCCCCCCAATCTGCGTCAGGTTACAATCCCTCTGCACCCTATGGTCCAGCATGGTGGACTCCATGAGGAAGGCGTAGTTCCCCGCGAGGACTCTCCTCACTCCCTCCTCATAGGAAGGCACCAGCGCGGGAGGGGAGGCGCCTGACATGTGCACCCACATCTTTTGGTAGATATCGATGTTAGAGTCCTAGAAAATAATGCAGGAAAAAATAATACACCATATTAAGCTGACGCTGAAGCAGTAACTTTTTGAAAATTAGAAGTTATAAACGATAAATAAATAAATATCGCGGGACATTACACACATCGCCATCTAGTGCCACACTAAGCCACTAGGCTTGTGTAGTGGACACCAGATAGTTGATAGCCACAAAACACCCTGAATAGTTGACCCGCTACATAAGGCTCTGGTGGATCGCTGGTGGGCCATCATTGGTCACGATCGTGAGTGGGCCAGCTGTGGTGGGCCAGCATGGGTCGCAGTGGTAGGCTATCATGGGACACTGTAGTGGGCCACCATGGGTCACAGTGGTGAGCCATTATAGGGCACAATGGTGGGCCATCATGGGTCACTGTGGTGGGCCATCATAGAACACTGTGGTGGGCCGTCATGGGTCACTGTGGTGGGCCATTATAGGTCACTGTGGTGGGCCATCATGGGGCATAGCGGTAGGCTATCACGGCCCACATTGATTGAAGTTACTCACCCTAAAGAAGGACATAGTGGAGCCGCCGTTGAGTGTGCCGTACTGTATGGTACTCTGCGCCGCTAAGTCTGCCGCGCTCTGTATCGGCAGAACAGTCCGTTCCACCGTCAGGAACGCGGCCAAGTTCGCCGTGTACGAAGACAGAATTATCAGCGTGAAGAACCACCAGATTCCTCCAACGATTCGCGTTGAGGTGGCCTGAAAGGAGAATGTAAGAGGTTACTTTGGTGTCCGAGTTATACAGGATTAAAAGCGGTAATTTTTCGTTCATTATTTAAAAAAATACACGGTCAAAATACAGCGTGTCAAATCAGAAAGGTCTGGTCACATTTTAGGGTGTAATACAGACCATCACGAAAGCTGCACCAGCTGCCGCATACTTTTGGGTTGAGTAGGTCTGTATTTAAGTTTTGTAAGGAACAGCTGATTAAAATAAATGACCACACTTTTGTAAGGGCCTTTGCGCACTAAGCAGCCACGATCACGACTTTTGCCCGCACAAGCGACTTTTGGTCAAAACCAAGAAGAAACCATGGTCGCTGAATCGGGCGACCTTTTATGCGACACGTCGTGGTCATGGCTGCGTAGTGCGTGACTGCGTGAGGTCCTTAATAAATGCTGTATACAGATTGTAAATCGACCCTCCACAAAGCCATCAACCAATAATTCTGTACATCAAACGAATACACGATAACCACTTTTGCCATACAAACTCCGTCTTTTTCGGATGGGAAATCATCAAATGACCCCTCCCGCTCTGGGCGGAGCGGAAGAGACTGTCAGACTTTTACTGACTAAAACACATCCATGTTCCTTCTTCGCCCTTTGTGTTCCGGGGCCACGGTATCTATTTCGAACAGTCCCGCGGCCCAGCAGGTGCGATACGAACCGTTACAATCCCCATATCTTACCTTAGGATTAAGCCCAGAGCCTTGCCTCAAGAATGTGCCGGTGATGAACCAGAAAGAGTTGCACACGCTGAACTGATTCGTCAGGAGTTTAGTCTCATGCCCGCAGACGTGGGTACTTGTCGACCTGCAAGAAACAGTTACCATTATCATCTACCTGCCCTGGTCCCATTCTACTTGAGGTCTTCGCATCACGTTTTCTCCTTCCACTCTCCCCTGTCAGACGTCACGGCATCATTTACTCCTTTCCCTTTCATAATTATCGTTTCTCACAAAATCCATCCATCTGATTTTGACGACCCAAATAGCGCAGTGGTAGTGACGCTGCCTTGCGTTCTTAGGGTACCGGGTTCGAATCACGGTAAGAGCAAATTTTTGTGTGTTGAGCATGGACATTTGTTTTCGAGTCCGATGTCCAGCAATATTTATTTATTTATCTTTTCTTTGGCCTTTCTATCCCTCTCCATCCATAAAATTCATGTCCATCACTCTTTAATTCACAGTTACCGTTTAAAAAAATATCGTTTAATAGACCTTTGTCGACAGAACACACTATGGTCACATATGGTCATCCGACACGACCGGAGAGAGATCAGGCGCAGGGCCAACGGTTTAACTTGCGCCAAGACATACAGATACCGCCAAATTGCAAAAGCATGGAGAAAAAAAAAGGACTTACCATTCGTAAGGAGAAAACCTCGCCATCACAAAAAGAGTAAATGACACCAGTATGTAGGCAGCTAGTACGTACAGCCAGATCTCTATAGCGAGTGGGTTCAGGAAGCTGAAGAGACGTGTTGGTTGTGATGTTGGCACCTGGAAGAGAGAAAGGAGATACTCAACATAAGAAAAGGAGAAAAGAAAACTCCCGCGCAAGCATTATGAATTCATTTCATTCATTCATTTAGGTTTGGCAATTGCTACTTGTCTAAAGAATGTTTTTTTTTTGTTGTTTCTTTTTCTTTTTTTTTGTGTGCAATAAAGAATAAGAAAAAGAATTTCCACCAAACGGCTCGCATAGCAACGGATCGGAACGGATTTTACAATTTTTAAACGATATTAAATGGCGAACACCTTGACACAGTATTTAAAGTCTATATTACCAAGCCACGCACAGCGTCTTCAGCGACACGCGATTGTAGCTGAAAGTATGCTGACGCACGATCGGCTCCTCTCGCCTGTCGTCGTTAGCGATCGGATTCTTTCGGCTGTCAACACGGCAGGAAGGAAACTATTTGACTAGGTGCAGAAACGGATAGGTACTCAAGCGACGGTACGGACGCGATCAGCAGTCGCTGCATCCGTTCGTATCCTTTCCGATCCGATGCGATGCAAGCTGTTTGATGGAAGTCATGCTTAAGCCTTGCTTAGGATCTATAGACACAAATCCCACCCAGTGTGTATAAAACAGCCTACCAATAGACATACCTTTAGTGAGATTTGAAGATACTGGGTCAAATTGGGTCAAGCTTACAACAAGCACAGAAGACTTGACTATTAGACACCATTCTTTCAGGAGTTACGTACCTTGAACAGTATCCCAATGCCGAGATTCATAAACGGTTTTGTGAAATCAATGACTGCTTCCCTCGCGTAGTTTATCGTCATTGAGGCCACCGCGATGTCAGCTTTCTGAAACATAAAACATCAGCTGTAGGAGCAGCGTCCTAATTGCAAAACACGTTTTTTGATCACAAACTAGGATTTTGAAGGAAGTGGTTAAACCTGGTCCAAATTGTTAGAAAGGTCAGGTGCTTAGTACTCGTAACCAGCGTGTGTATAAAAGGTGTAAAAATATCCTTAATGAAGCCGAAAGGCACTTTTACTCCCCGTCATTGCGATATTTTTTTGTTCTGAAGCTCCCCAACTATTAGAAGGTTATTGTATGGTCTGGGAACCTTCTAGTTACGGAGATATTGGGAGTCAAAGTTACAACATTTTCACAAGTTCTTTTTTTAAAACAAGAGCTTCACGAACGCAAAGAGACCTTCACGAACCCCGTACTATTCAATGCATCCACCAGCACAATGTTTTGAGTGCGGTACATTGAGTCTTACTGCAAAACGTAATTTTTCACCCAAAAAGAAAAAGTCACTCTTCACAGCAATAATTTTTGCAAAGTTACTTAGTTTGAGGTACAGAATGCTTGGTTGACAACTTCAAAAAGGGTCCGCTTACACCTTGCATGACCTCTGATGTAAGAACGTGGACGATCTGTGCATTAGAAGTCGTAGAATATTTAGAGAAAATGGCTCAAATCACAGAAGTAAAGGACAAAAAAGAAAAAAAAACTCACTCTATCCATCAACTCCCGAACAATTCCATTCCAGTGTCCTGTATCGGGGTCCCTGGCCCCATACATATTATCCGGGACCAATCTCAGCCGGTAGTGGAAGCCGGCCCTGGCTGCGACCCTGGCAAGCAGGTCGATGCAGAAACCTTCGAAGCGAGCGTTCCCTTGCAGGTTCCAGCCTTCTTTTACCATTACGTAGGGTTTTTCCTGGGGAACAAATAATGCGGGTGAAGAACGCGGAAAAGCTAGGCTTTATCTATACTTTTCTTCTAATAGTAATATTATAATGAGGTAGAATTTGTTTGTGAGTTTGTATGTAGGGGGTAATCTCCGGATCTAATGATCAAATTCTTAAAAACCTTTACTGGCAGAAAGCAACCTTATTTGTGAGTGCTATAGGCTACAAATTATATTAATGTCATGCATATTAGCCGAGCTATCACAATTTTTGCGGACAAAGTCGCGATCGAAGTGCTAGTTCATAATAATTTAAGGGAATTTTAAAATATCTTGAGGAAACTGGAACGCCATGCGCTGAAGCCAATCATTGTGTGTTTCCGATTCCGACCTACTCTTTCTTTTATGAGGTTTTAATAAAGAGTCTTTCCAACCAGAAGAGTAATGTACAGTTTACCACGTTTCCCACTTCTGGGAAAAAGACCGTCTCTCTGTCAGAGGAAGTGGGCCGAATCCAAACATGCGGGTTTGTGGACGTCAAGTATATTATCTTATCGAAATTTTGGTTCCAAGACATGCAGGTTTGTAGAAAATAAAGTGGTTACCTAGATTTGAAACCACGAGTTATAAACACGAAAGTCGAGTCCATCACCACTGTTTACTAATCAGACACATTACGTGCTTCAATGTAATGCCGTAATCTTCTTAAAATACAGTTTTTCGGACCATTCATCTGCTCATATATTCTGCTCGCTATACTGTGTTGGAATTGAGATAGGTACTTACCTCAACAGTCACGACAGTCAGTGTCACATTAGGTGGTGGATCCCTCGTATAAGCTGCAGGGTCTGTGATGGCTAGACCTTCGCTCGGAGTCCAATGTCCTGAGACCACCATGCCACCTTTCTCACCGCCAGTCAGCCTCATCAGCTGGAGATGGAAGTTCGTTCTGACTCCGTTCTTGAATTCTATTGGTCCTGTGAGGCCGTGGGCTTGAATCTTTTGAAAAAAATATCTTTGTTCATAAACTGAGCGGATCAGATTTTTTTATAGTCAATCTCGTATAGTTTGTGTGTATCATAAGATGTGCATATTCCATAGTCTATTACATCATTGGATAAAGCTCAACGTTCTAAAGGCCAAACCGCTAGCAGTGCCAAGAGATGACAGTGCGCATAACATTAGTTGCACTAAACAGGCGCAGATACAGGGGAGGGCAATGGGTGCAATTGCCCCCCCCCCTGAACCGGACCAAATAACGTAATAAATTGTAGCGTAAAATGGAATCACTCAAATTAAAATATTGTTTAACCCTGCGGAATAACATTTATCGAAAAGGCTCCTTTTTTACCTCTGGATTGGCACTCCTATTGGATTTTTGCATGATCGACCGGTATAATTATCTGAGGCAATGATGTAAAAAAATTCGAGCTCGCTTCGCTCGCTCTTGCAATCTACTTTTTCTTCACTTAACTTTGTCTATAAGAGGCCCAGGTAACTCCAATTGCTCGAAACAATTCTAACCTGTTCAAGGTAGGTAAAGTGTTAAAATTATCGAGCTCGCTTCGCTCGCTCTATTGACTAGTTTCTCTTGAAATTATCTAAAAGTCGACTAAGTCAAACCAGGCTCTTGGAGCCTTAGTTCATTTTGTTGTCTGGCGACCTCCTTGTATCATGGATTACCGTAAAGTAACGCTGAAAAAAAAACTGATTCCATTTAGAAAATTTTATCAAAACTTCATCACTTTTTTATGAATTTTTCGTAAGATAGGTAAAATTAAACAAAAATTGCCCCTCCCTAAAGGAAATCCTGTATCCGCGCCTGGCACTAAAAGTGAGTTGGGTGCATTTCTTCAGTCAGGGCCCCCTTTTGGACTGACTCAAACTTGACTAGGCTTTTCAGAGAGTTCTATTTCTATCGGATGAAAAAAGCACCCTTAGCACCCTTTTTACTCTCTATGTTTACTTTTTAATAGTTGTCTTTACAATTTTACCATTTTACCTTTGTGTGTTTTGTCCTGGCTGGCTAATTAATGCTTTTTCTTTCTTTTATTCTTTCTTTCTTAACAAAGCCGAAGACGAAGAGGCATTTGGTTTTCCCGTCATTGCAATATTGTTATTTATCTGTTTTGTTTTTTTTTTTATTGTTATTTTTCTGCTACGGAGATATTGAAGGTCAATGTTGTTAAGCGATTTTTAAAATACACTTTTGTGATATTGCTAGAACTTCACTTTAAATCTAGCAGAGCGGCCGCACAGGCGTCCCCATGTTTGTGTGGTACGATTTTAGGACTGGTAAGTTTTTTGGAGGCCTAGAAAACGCTGGCGTGACGACTTTGGGGCGTTTGTGAGAAATTGGCCGGAGAAAACCGCACGTAGAGAAGAGTGGAAGGCTATGGGGAAGCTTTTGCACAGCACCGGGACAATATAGGCTTATTAAAAAAACTTTTTTTTAACCGGTAGGTAACTGCCAAACTAGTCGTTGACCCACTTTCATAAAAACAGTAATATAGTTATACAATATAAACAGTAACAAAGAGTAACTTACCGTATTAATATTGTCAATAATAGTTTTTCCATGGTTCCACGGGACATCCTTGTCACAGGACACGTTCCCCGGGTGGAAGTCTTCAGTGATGGCTAGCGCCTGGCAGAGGATCTGTACGGCATCGTATAGGAGTGCGGGTTCCGTCTGTAATTAAAAAAACAATTGATTATTATTTTTTTCCTTAACCCGAAGATTTAGGTTTACATTACATTAGTGAGTGACCAAACATAAAAACGCAATCAGTTTCAGCCGGGAAAAGCTAATAGTCCCATGCAATGTTAGGTCACGCCGTCCGAAACTATTCGACGCCAACGACGGCTTCTGAAGTGGCACTGGTGACTGAAAAGTTGTGTGGCAATCGGTGTCATGGTGTGGACATGGAATGTGTAGGAATGAGGACAATATCGTGAGGAACGTTTTAATGTAAATGTGGATGGCTATAAGAGGAAGACCAAAGAAACGACGAAGGACTGTGATGTGAAGGATGACGTGGCTAGAAACGAGGTGACTGCTGAGATGACGAGTAATAGAGAAGTATTAGAGAAGAAGACATGCTGCGCCGACTCTGGGAGGCTTCTATGGGATGGAACTTCTCCATCACCTGTAACTACTCGGGGATAAGCGGTCATGGACACAAGCAGTCTTCTGTCCATAATGTCTCTTTACCTTAATATGTCCCCCACTGATGATGGAGGCTCCTATGGGATGGAACTTCTCCATCACCTGTAACTACTCGGGGACAAGCAGTCATGGACACAAGCAGTCTTCTGTCCATAATGTCTCTTTACCTTAATATGTCCCCCACTGATGATGGAGGCTCCTATGGGATGGAACTTCTCCATCACCTGTAACTACTCGGGGACAAGCAGTCATGGACACAAGCAGTCTTCTGTCCATAATGTCTCTTTACCTTAATATGTCCCCCACTGATGATGGAGGCTCCTATGGGATGGAACTTCTCCATCACCTGTAACTACTCGGGGACAAGCAGTCATGGACACAAGCAGTCTTCTGTCCATAATGTCTCTTTACCTTAATATGTCCCCCACTGATGATGGAGGCTCCTATGGGATGGAACTTCTCCATCACCTGTAACTACTCGGGGAGAAGCAGTCATGGACACAAGCAGTCTTCTGTCCATAATGTCTCTTTACCTTAATATGTCCCCCACTGATGATGGAGGCTCTTATGAGATGGAACTTCTCCATCACCTGTAACTACTCGGGGAGAAGCAGTCATGGACAGAAGCAGTCTTCTGTCCATAATGTCTCTTTACCTTAATATGTCCCCCACTGATGATGGAGGCTCCTATGGGATGGAACTTCTCCATCACCTGTAACTACTCGGGGAGAAGCAGTCATGGACACAAGCAGTCTTCTGTCCATAATGGTTCTTTACCTTAATATGTCCCCCACTGATGATGGAGGCTCTTATGAGATGGAACTTCTCCATCACCTGTAACTACTCGGGGAGAAGCAGTCATGGACAGAAACAGTCTTCTGTCCATAATGTCTCTTTACCTTTATATGTCCCCCACTGATGATGGAGGCTCCTATGGGATGGAACTTCTCCATCACCTGTAGCGACTCCTTCACTTTGTCGGAGTCACGGTCTACCAGTCTCCAGCCGCTCATGTTCACTCGGTTGTAGTAGAAGTCTTCCATGTCGAAGAGTTCGAAGTCCTGGAAATATAGGACCAGAGTTTAATAAAATTCTTAAACTTCATTTTCACTGTCCCTTTAAACTTATTTCGAAATCATTCTATCACCGGGCCGTAGGGACGTAGACAATTTTTGTGTACGGTCGAACGGCCCGCGGTAAATTCGTTATGGGCCGTTCAGACTATATACCCGTACAGGGATCAGTATCAGTATAGTATGACTATTTTAAGTGTGCAGTTCAAGGTGGCGTTGCTTGTCAAGCAAAAAATGCATCGTTATGTCATTATTGGTACATTTATTTTAGTTCTGCGTTTTCCCGCCTGCACAGATAAGTTGGTCGTAGTGTACACAGGACATGTTGAGGCAGAAGCGCGGTACCTAAAACCGATATTAGATATTCACTTTTACTTTCACTTTCTGTTCGTTTTTCTTTTTCATTCGGCATTATTTCACTCGAAGTGAAAAGTCGGAATATGAAATGAACCAAAAGTGAAAAATGAATTCATTGGCAAACTGATCTAGCGATATTCGGCACTCAACATCTTGGTCCGGTCACTAATTTTCAGTTCTATGTGAATTATTTATTGGAAACCAACCAGTACTTTTGTCTATAGAAAAATTAACAGGTTTTATGAACACATTTAACTGACGTTTCTTTGAAAAACAGGGTGCAAAATAAGTAAAATCAATCAATGATAGCCAATTTTCCTGCCATAAAATGGTCGGTTTAAAAAATCATCAAGCTACTTACAAAAGACGTGAAAACGTAATGATAGTTTTCATTATTCATTTGCAGCTGAAGAATCTGCAAATAAAACAAACAATGTTTTAGGCCGAATTACGAGCTATCAATTAAAAAAACAACAGTGAGGTATAATGGGGAGGCTAACTGTGGAACTAATGGTGCTAGCATAGTTGTTACCCAAACATCACCATTGGTTGAAAATGTGGTAATGTCATTTTATATTTCAAAACAGCGTAACCTCATTGGTCAGATTAAGACCGACTATGGTGGCGCCATCTGAGATTTACTTTGCCTTAGCCACCCCATTGAACCAGAAGTGCTTCGGTAATCTTCGTATTCCGAATTAGCGTAGACGTATAATCCGGGATCCTAACGGGGCCTAAGTGTTCAATGACACTTTTTCTAAACACTCAATTAATTGATGATAGACAATCACGCCTGTTATTTAGACAGAAAGTATACGCTTCGATGTTTAAGTGCCACGTAATAGGGCCAGAACATTGCCATCACCTGACCACAAATCTTAACTTCAGGCCACAACCAGGTGCCACTGCTGAGTGTGAGATTTTGGTTTCGCTTCTCGGGTCGGGCAAAGTGTCATTGGGCTTTTCATTAAAAAAAATCTCAGAAGCAACGACGGAGACTGGATCTGGGCTATTGCAATTAATCCCCCTATTACATGGGACTTCGAGAGAGACGAATATACGGACGAAACGTAAGAGAGTAAGGCCTCAGTATCGTCGCGTCGCGTCGCGTCTCGTCGCGTCTCGTTGTGAATAAAGTCACCTTCACGTAACTTACAGAAACCAGCCGTACACCAAATTAAACAAAACTGGCGAAATGTGGGTGGTCCACCTCTGCCAAAGGCCCCGTTCCCACTATGTCGTGACAACAGATTTTTACTGATGTACCTACCTACAATCACAAAAGCAATAAAAATGTTACAACACAATATTTAATCGTGTAGTTTTAAGTGTCGTCGCTTGTGTATTTAAATGGAGGTGTTCACATATAGGATGACACGGTTACCATCGTCCACGAGTTTTGCCAACTAAAAACCTACGATAAATTAGTGGGAACAGGGCCTAACCCCGTGAGGACTGCAGGTGTGATGGTATGTTCATTCAAAGTATACCAAAAGATACTCACGGCCCTCGCCAACTGCCTGACCCGCTTCGGATCAGTATCCACCACGATATGCTCGATCTGCTGTGCCTTCAGCAACGCCAGGCCTCGCCTGTACTCCTTCACGTCGCTGCATCTGACGGCGTACATGTCGCGCCCATCTTTTGCTATGTCTAGGATGTTTAGTTCTCCTGAAAACGTAAAATAAGTTGGGATAACATTATGTTGCGGCGTGGGACAAGAGCTGTATGGATGTGGGTCGTATTCCAAGTAATGAAGGTGTGGGTTTGTGAATACTACATTTCTTCGATATTTTGAGTTTATTACATGCTGGTTTCCTCACGATCTTTTCTTTACTTACTAACGGCCATTTTCAATAACTTACTGTTCGGTTTCGGTAGGTTGCTATCTCTGTCTGTTTGACATTTTGCTAACAGACGGTTAGAAACAAAACGTCACAGAAAATCTTTTTTTTATTTTTCTATGAATCAAGGGATAGGTAGGTGACACAGATAGGATATTTCAAGCTAACTTTGTTTATAGAAACACCGATAGCTGTGAGATGTGTCATGTTAACTGACAGTTATACGTAAGTAAGTTATAGAAAACAGGCTTAAGGGTATGAGAAGATAGATATTAAGTTTCTCAATACTCTACAGAAAAGGGAGGATCTACCAACCAGACTAGTGTTGTGTTTGGTTTGCTACTGCCCGACACTTGCTTGTCAGGTTTTTGTATAGTCGTAAGTCGCAGATAACTTTAATAGGCATGACGACAGTTTCAAAAAATTGCAAATCTATTTAGTCCGTCAGTTAGAGTATTGGAAATTAATGGACACGTATTTTTTTGTTTTTGTGAATCAATGAAAATTGACAAAGATAAAACGCATCAAAACTTGGGAGTGGGGACTCGTGACGTCAGAACTAGCTAAAAATTATACCTAGGCGTGACGTATTGAGAATTTTAAAAGCGTCATATCTTCGTCAATTTTGGTTTACGAAACAAAAGAAAAAACACGGGTCAAATATTTTTTGATAATCTAACTGACGGACTAATTAGTTTTTTTTTGTCGTCTCGCCTATTGTGCGATTCAGAATTTTGATGATAATTTTAAATTTGTGTCACAGATGTCGCTGTAGTACATTTTGTATTACGTTGCTGTAATACCTTTTGTAGTGCCGCTACACACCGTTTCGAGAGCTGTAGTGATTAAATAAATGTACATGCAGGGTGTAAACAACCTCATCACGAAGCTATCAACCAAGCATTCTGTACATCAAACTAAGTAACTTTACGTAAAAATTATTGCTGGGAAACGACTTTTTTTTTGGGGTGAAAAATCATATTTTTTGGTAGAACTCAATGTAACGCACTCAAAACATTGTGCTAATGGATGGATTGAATAGTACAGGGGTCGTGGAGGTGTTTAACGTAAAATTCTTAAATTAACGAATTGTATTTAAAAAAAAACTTGTAAAAAGTTGGAACTTTGACCCCCAATATCTCCGTAACTAGAAGGTTCCCAGGTATGGTGTAGAAAAAAAAATGATCGCAATGACGCAGAGAACAAGTGCCTTTCGGCTTCGTTAAGAGGTTTTTTACACCCTTTATATTGTGTGTGTATTGCGTTTATATTTGTTATGCGTTGTATGTTTATTGTTATTTTCATTTGTCATTTTATAACGATGCACACCATTTCCCTTCGACAAATAAATATTTTTTCTGTCTTTCTTTCTTTCTTACACAAAGTATACTGTTGAAAATAAATGGCACACCATCTCAGAGATAGAGCCATGTTTCCCAGCACTGGAAAAGTTAGAGGCTAATTATGCTACTGCTAATTTGATGATGATGAACGTACCATATCCATAATCTTCATAAATAACTCCCATCCTGGTCCAGTTGAGGTAAGAGAGGAACTCTGCAAAGGCTTTTATTAGCAATTCCTTCGGGGGATATAGGTTTATTGTGAATGAGTGGGTTGCTGAAATCATAAAAAAAAAATATGTGATTAGTTTAGCATTACGCGACTGCTGAGAAAGCCAATAGGAGGGTTATTAGTTTGACCTGTATGTATGTGTGTTTGTCCGTTTCTTTGTTCCCTCTTTACTCTTAAACGGATGAATCAATTTGGATAAATTGTACGTCGTTAGATTCGTGGGTTGTGAAGGTCAGATAGGCAGTCGCTCTATGTAAAATACTGGTATTCAGCTGCATCCGGTAAGACTGGAAGCCGACCCCAAAATAGTTGGAAAAAGGCTAGACAGATGATAATGTACGTCGTTAGATTCGTCTTGGTGGCGCGAGTACCACTGGCTACATATACAAGAACACAGAAAAATGGCGGATTTTGGGCACCATAAATTGTAGATTTAATATTTTTTTCTTCCAAACCCGTCGAGAGGTATTTCAAAACAAAAGATAATAAAAGATCATAAACATACAATAAAACAAAGACAAGTAAGTAACTCACAATTCTCTGGCGCAAACGGTCCAACAGTAAAATGTGGAGCGTGTAAACTCGTAGTCATATGGTCCAGAGTGTCGCCCAGCAGTGGGCCCACGCCGCTGAACAGCGCTACTGCCCCTGACTGGATTTGAGCACAAGCTGTGATGAAAATAACATAACATTAGTATCACGTCTGTAGTTTTTGAAGTATTTCTTTTTGGGCGAAAAACAAAAATATATATATATATATATCTGGCATTAATCCGCTCGCATGTGTGTGATCCCAATAATCCCAAGCTGATTTTGTAAAATTTTATGTATTCGCTGTTGGTTACATAAATAAATAAATAAGAAATAAATAAGAAATCGGTTTACGGTAGCGCTCAATATTACGCACTCAAAACATTGTGCTGATGGAAGCGTTGAATATTGCAAGTCATGGGAGCACTTTAAGTAAAGTTATAAACGAATTTGAATTTGAAACTTATAACATTTCAAACGTGTATTTAAAAAAAAATAGTGAAAATGTTGGAACTTCAAAACCTTTCTTCAATGTCTCGGAACAACAATAAATAGTGCCTTTCTGTTTCGTTAAAAGTGTTTTACACCCTTTACAATAAACTCACACTCTGGGCTGCTACTAAGAAGTTCCTAATAGTAAACCCCACTAATAGTTTGCCCGCTATGTGCCTATGTGGGTCCGGTAGGTCTACTCTCTAAGCACGATTGGTCATCTGTCCTTACTCCTGATGTGTTTTCAAAACTCATGAATCTGAAAATATTAGGGAGTAGGGTTCATTTCAAAGTATAAGTTACTTTCGGACGGACCCCGTATCTTCGTTGCTGGTCCGGTGTATCAGAACACACAGCAACACGCCAGGCAAACCTAAAGATTTTCATTTTGAACTTTTAATAAGAATCATTTAACTTATTTTATTGGGGATAGCCATTTTATTAAAATAAATAATTAAATTATGGAGCGATACCATTAAGGCGCCTCCTTGAGCAAATGACCTTGAACGAGAAGTTTTGTGGAGCCTACTCCTCTTTATCCCAAAAGAAATACCAACTAATAAAAAATACATTAAATTACTACATATTCTTGACTCCAAAACTGTCGTTTCTTTTTTTTTTAAGTAGATTAATGTTTAATAAATGCCCTCACAACGAAACCACAGAAATAAGAAATAAAGATTTATGAAATGCTACTCCTCGTAAAGTAACCATTATTTTGATTTGCTACTTATACTAATGGATAGAAAATTTAATAATGAACATAATTGTCGTTTTATTTTTTCCAAAAGACGTAAATTTGATTTTATAAAGAATAAAAACCACGCATTTCGTACTATTCGGCATGCAGTGACTTACGTAACAATCACTTTGTGATGCAAGCTGATTAGAACTTTATTCTAACAGTATTTCAAACGACGTTTGAACCACCACAAATAGAGTTGCTAATTTTGCTCGGGGGACCGCCTTAACATTTTATGATAATTATCAATCTTTTCAGACCTATTAAAAAAAAGACTATTACATCAGATTAGAGAGCTAATACAATTATTCTTGTTTTTGAGTGTTTTAAGAGTCTAGCACTCAAATACAAGAAAAAAATTGATTTTAATTTTGAGCGCTCCATAGAGAAAATTATCAAACTTTCTCGGGTTTTTTTTTTTTTTAATTTTGAGGCCAAATCTAAACCATAATCACACATCTAAACTGAGTTTTTTGATGTCTTATTATGGTTTAGATATTACCACAAAATTAAAAAATAAAACCCGAGAAAGTTTGATTATTTCTTTACGGAGCGCTTTAAATTAAAATCATATTTTTTCTTGTATTTGAGTGTCAGACACTTAAAACATTCAAATACAAGAAAAAATGTGACAGCCCTCTTAACGCACGGGCGTGGCGCTCCACTAAGCTACGTGTCCAATTTGCTATTACGCTTTGTATGAGAAATGTAGGCGGGAGCGTCCACAGCAACACACGGCCAAGCTACGCACGGATGACGCGACGCGCAATAACACTCAAAAAATTAAATACAACACTTAACCCCCACTGTGATCCTTATTCAGGAGCTCGTGGCTAAATAATATCAGCCGGTTGCTCCGTGGATGGGTGACCTCCCATTACATACCGAGTTTTCCTCCTCGGAAAGCACGTTAAGCCGTTGGTCATTTGTAGATCTTTGTCAGTCGGTACAGATAGTCAGTGGCCGGAAAGTCTGACAACCAGTCTTTTCAAAGAGTATCGTATTACTCAGTACTAACTGGGTTGTAGAGGTCAGTTATGCAATCGCTCCGTGTAAAATACTATTATTCAACTTCTGCTGAAACTGGAAGCCGACCCAAACATAGTTGCAGGGTTACCAACTTAGGTGTTTTCTCCCTAAATTCCCCCCTAGGGGGTAAATAAGTGGGATGGGATTTTTTTAAAGGCGTTCTATTTTCAAGGGTATTTTTAGGGACATTTTTATTTACAAGTATAGATCCTAAGATAACTAAATCCAGCCAATCATAAAGGGTGTAAAACACCTCTTAACGAAGCCGAAAGTCACTTGTTCTCCCCGTCATTGCGATCATTTTTTTGCTCTACACCATACCTGGGAACCTTCTAGTTACGGAGATATTGGGGGTCAAAGTTCCAACATTTTGACAAGTTTTTTTTTTAATACAAGTTTTTAATGTAAGATTTTTACTTTAAACACCTCTACGACCCCCGTACTATTCAATCCATCCATCAGCACAATGTTTTGAGTGCGTTACATTGAGTTCTACAACAAAACATGTTTTTCCCCCAAAAAAAAAAAAGTTGTTTCCCAGCAATAATTTTTGCGTAAAGTTACTTAGTTTGATGTACAGAATGCTTGGTTGACGGCTTCGTGATGAGGTCTTTTACACCCTGTATATGTATATTTGCTGACCTAGCGACGAGTAACCGATCTAGAGCAATTCCTGGATACAGAAAAATACAACTGTCCCTAGTGTTAACCATAAGCAAAGGATTTTTTTTTTCTATCGCGGGTTTTCTAGTCAATACAATCTATTCTATAGGTTTAAATAGCTTGTGGTAACTTATATCTTGGCTTGGTTATTGTTTAGTTTAATCTATATTTTGCAATTAGCTATTGTAATTGAACTACTGCGATAACAAGCATTTTTTTGCAAATTTTAGGGGTTTTTGACTTAGCTTTACGGGTAAATATTTTTGTGAGTTGGTAACCCTGCATAGTTGGGAAAAGGCTAGGCAGAAGATGATGTAATCCTTGTTCAAAAACCCAGTTAACTTACACAATAACACTGCAATTGCGACAACAAAAACCCACACTTTTCTCTACCATTCAACTCTTAAAATTACATTTTCAACAAAGCATTTTTTAACCTCAATTTTACGCAAAACCGACCACAATTTCGCGTTATTTTTCCGCAGACAAAGTTTTTTTTATTTGAATGTGACGTTCACTATTTACGTTTGCCGCTTTCCGTTTTTGCGTGTGAAGTATCCTTCACTCGTTGACTCGTCATATCCGGGATGTCGGATAACCGCCATATTGCATTCCGGTAACACATTGAATTGTCAAGTGTTAATGTGAACGCAGGGTAGTTATTTGAAAAGCAGTTTCCGATTCATTGTTGGTTCCTCTTTGGGTTTATTTGTAGCGATACATTTAATTCTTCTATTCAAGGAGATTTTTGAAGTATTGTTATTTTGAAAGCAGATTTTTTTTGTTGAAATCTAGTTTTGCCTACTATTGTTGTTTAAACCATAGGGGCCAGACAAAGTATTATTGTAATTATGGGAACAAGTTAAAAATATTATGATTAACATCTAACATAATTTCACGCCTTGAATTCCCGAAGGTATAGGCAGTATCTAATAGTTTACCCATGTAATATAGGCGAGTCTATTGCCAGCAACCGGGCACAAATCCAGGCCACATGGCTGCTACTGAGAAATTCCTGATACAAAAACCCAATATCAAATTATATGCCCCACCCGGGAATAGAACCCAGGACCGCATGCTCAGCAATCGCGACTGCGATCACTAGACCAACGAGGCAGTCGTGTCGATTAACGTAAGCTTAATGTTAACCCCTCGTAAGGGCTTGTGTACTGAAAAAATCTAATTAGTCCGTCACGTCAGTTAAGTAGATTATCAAAAAATATTTGACCCGTATTTTTCTTTTGTTACGTGAACCAAAATTGACAAAGATACGACGCTTTTAAAATTCTCAATACGTCACACCGTGGTATAATTGTTAGTGCGTTCTGACGTCACGAGCCCCACTCCAGAGTTTTGATGCGTTTTATCTTTGTCAATATTCACTGATGAAAACAAAAACAAAACATACATGTCCATTATTTTCCAATACTCTAACTGACGGACTAAACAGATTTGCAATTTATTGATGGTGCAAACTAGCCTATTATAGACACAATTTAAAAGCTATTGTGTCTCGCGTAGATCTACGTTCCCGGCATACAAAGGATTAGTCCTGTTAAAAGGTATTGTAAAACTATGAAATTCAATTGTCTGAGCCCTCTATTTTACTATATATTCAAATCCTAAAATAAAAGAATCGAACTCTACTTCCTTTTTTAAGTAAAGTTCTAAAAATATATCTACCTTTTTACCTTTTTCTTCATCTGCATAAAGAAAAAGATTATTACAATTTCTGAATCATTGGTTAAGGGTTCGATTTCTATACGTACCCTTTCATAGTTCGTGTTCATTCTATTTACGTGGGTATATTAATAATGGTACCGTCCCGATTGATTTTCGATCAAGGCGAACAGCCAAGTACGCACGAGATATTATAGTGCACAAGTGTGTGCAGAGACACAGCCAAGTATGGAAAGAGGCCACTGTTATCGGAATTCCCAAACCCGGTAAACCCAAGGCGGACCCCTCGAGCTACCTTCCTATCAGTCTCCTGAAAGCACTCGGAAAAATCTATGAGAGACTTATGTATAAGCGTCTCAAAGATTTCGCCGAAGCTAAGAGCCTCATTCCCAACGAACAGTTCGGCTGCAGGACCGAACACTCTTGCATTCAACAAGCTCATCACATCGTCAAACACCTGAGCACTGGTTTCCAGTGTTCGTCGATGGCGGGCGCGTTTTCTTCGACATAGCGAAAGCTTTCGACAAAGTCTGGCACAACGACTTATTATTTAAGCTGTATCAACTGGTAGTGCCGGACGCTGTCGAATCGTACGTTCCAATACCGCATAGGAAAATCGCTCTTCCCCCCTCACCCTATTCGCGCCGGAGTCCCTCAGGGTTCTGTCATCTCCCCGTTCGCGTTCACGTTATTCACTAGTGACATTTCCAAGAGTAAAAAGGCTCAGTTAGCCCTGTTCGCGGACGACACGGCCATCTATTACACCGGTTGCTGTAAAAACGCAATCGCCAAAACCCTCCAAACCTCAGCCGACGTCTTAGGCGCTTGGTTCAGGAAATGGAGAATCGAGGTTAACCCCGATAACAATCAGGCCGTTTTTTTTTTCGAGACCGCGTACTAATGCCACTTCCCCCATTCCGATCACTATATACGGCAAGCCCATCCCCTGGGAGAAGCAAGCCAAATACTTAGGAGTCATACTCGACGACCATCTGACCTTCGGGCCACATATCAAAGCAGCTCGCGACCGAGCTTCTTTCGCCATGGGTAGACTTCATTACTTACTAACGGAAAAGAGCAAATTGTCTCTCAGGTGCAAATTGCGTCTCTATACCGGTGTTATCCGTCCCATCATGACTAACGCTTGTGTCGTGTACGCTCACGCCAAGCCTAGACATCTCCATAGGATGCAGGTCCTTCAGAACCGGTTCTTACGTAAAGTCACGGGAGCCCCCTAGTACGTCCGTAATGACCGTTTATTGATCTTAAAATCCCCACGATGGCTCAGTTTATGAAGCGCCTCTCCAAGCGCTTCTTCGATTGTGCCATCAAACACCGTTACCCCCCGTTACGAACCCTCGCCAATTAGTCAGATCCGCCGCCCAAATCATACTTTAGTAGATCCCAATGACGCTATTACCCTCCTATAGAAAAGCAGGAAGGAAACTAGCACGCTTAAAAAGCACAGACGCAAATAGACTTCATTCCGTCCTCGCCATCGAAGCCCGTCGCGACGCCCCGATACGAACCCTCCCCGTCCCTTGTTTGTGCCAGCCCGCGTAGCTGAGCCTGTAGTCCAAAATTTGTCCCTAATTAATGACACCACGCAGATCCAGCCTGTCCCCTTGCTGTCCCAGCGACGCCCTAAGCCGAGGCCCGTACCCCGCAGGGGGTGCCCTTAGCGTGTAGTCGTTTAGTTTGTAAGTTTTATGCCCTGGCTGGAGGCCTTACACTTAAGGCACCCACAGGATTGTCCGGTTAAGCAGTCGACAACCTCTCTAGGTTGATTTGCGAGATGCCATGTCGAAAAAAAAAAAGCAGAGACATAGCTGGCGAGAGAACCGGCAGGACCAACGGCTTAACGTGCTTTTTGCAGTACAAAACTGTAAAACCAGCAACTACTGAGAAATTCTTCATGAAGAAATCCAATAACACCCGAATCGAATTCAAAACCCCAAGCTCAGCAAAATATATCAACAACAGAACAACCGGACCTGGACACCAGCACATCGGCAGCAACTCCCAAATTTTTCCAATCAACCTTGAACCAAATGCTTTAGCGATAAAGTTGAAAATCTATTAAAGAAATTTGACAGATTGAAGTAGCTTGGCGTGCTGGCGACTGTACTAGATAAATCTCTGAAGCCAACATTTTCCCCAAAAAATCAAAATTACCTTTCTTGTAAGTCTTGAAGGTATCCCTAGCAGGTGTATACTGTATATCATACACCAGGGTGCTGTTAGGTAGCAGACTGCGTTCCTTGTTGATCCTGTACACGGCGTATTTGAAGGCTAGCTCCGTACTACCGCCCCTAGCGTCTTCTGTGAAGACTGCGCCTGGAATGTCAAAAGATTTTATTATTCAAATATCATCTCGGTTTACTGTAATGATCACAGTATACTAGTTTATGTTTGGAAGATCTTATAAGCTTCTAAGTTTGAGCATGGTTCATCACTGACCGCCAGGGTAGATAGTGCTTGGACATGCGCACGCTAATTAAAATTGACCTTAACATACTTGGGGAACGGTAAGACAAAATTATGATGACTAGCTACTTCCTGATGATTTATTTCCTATTTCAATAAATATAAAGAGTTTCATTGTTACTAAATAATTTAAAGGTTACTGGGGTTCGTTCCTGACTGACTGGCTAGAGAAGGCAGAACACCGAGAGAGTTGGAAAGGTTCAGCAAAAAAATTAATAAAAAAATCGAAAGTTCGCAAAACAAACATCTAAGGACAGAAGCTTGAAAGTCTTATCTGTCCGAAAGTGACTCGACCGACTTCTTTAATTATATTACCTGTTTTATTACATGAAGTATCATTCCAGATTAATAATTTAGTGAAGATGACTTACTGAATGGTCAGACTTTCCCGAGGACACGCAAAACCACAAAACTTGACTTACCAATCTTAACCACCGGAGACAGTGCAGCGACCGCATTCACCATGAGCACGATCCAGTGCCACCCTGGCCACATCGTGCCTCATCATCAGCCCTTGACGATATCCTCACCACCTGGAGACAAGATATAAAGACGTTTAAATAGTTTCAACGTGCTCAGTTCCAGCTTGAATCACTGAAAGTCTGAAACTCGTAAAACTGTAGGCTTTAGCCCGGTGTTAGGTCATTTTTCAAAAGCCTTTGATACTGTTAGTCATGATATCTTGGTTAACCATTCCGTCCTATTTTATGAACTCTACCGAAACACTAAATGATTCTCTTTTCAACGTCGCGAATACGAATAGTCTAATAACAATAGACGGTCCTAAACAATTTGTTGTAGTTTGAAAACTTTTGTTCCACAAGGCAGCATTCTTTCTCCTCTTCTGTTTTCTTATTATTGGTTAGTTTCGTTGGTTAGTCGTCGGATTGATGGAATTCTAATCGGCAAAAACATGACTACTTTTACCCATTATTTATCGAATTTTTGTTATTAAAGGAACCCTTGTGCAAAAAATGCTTTAAGAACCGGTGGTTTACACCGTGCGTTCTCTATAAGTCTCTCAGTGAATACTTGAACTTTAAGATTTTTATTGGGTATGTTGGTAGCGACGCAGAAGATCGCTTTTTATCTCGTATCGGCATAAACCAAAGTATGTATACGACTGAAGCTTATGCCATAAAAGGATCGGACGTACACTTAACTATGGCCACTCAGGCGAGCTTATTTTAATGCACCCCTTTTAATGGTACTTAGGTACGCGTGGTGGATTTATAAAGGATTAATAAGGCATATTCAAATTCTTACAGGCCAAGAAGGGATGTATATTCGACCTTGTAATTGCTTTGTCACCCTAAGGTTAAATATCGCTTGCACGTCACAAAATGACAAGTGGGCTTAGAAAGTGAAATGCGATATTAAAAAATAGCAATAATCGACCTTAGCTTCCCAATCCTTTTGGGAGTCCCTATACAAATACGATACGCTTTAATAATGATTTTTGCTTGTCTTGTGTAGGCTCAAAACCGTCAATATACCTTACTACATTTTATCAACATTGCACAATGAATACGAGTCCTGAATTGAGAATTACAAAAAAAAAAAAACTTTACAAACTCAAATATTTTCCATCAAAGGTAGCTCTCTAATAATAGCACTAAAATTCAAATGCCTCGAGTTCATAAAAACCGGACAAGCGCGAGTCGGACTTGCGCATGAAAGATTCTGTACCATCGTAGTACCCACCCCCTTTAATGTTTAATTTATTTTCATTTTTTGTTGTTATAGCAGCATCAGAAATACACATTCTGTAAAAAAAACAACTGTCTACGTATTACGAATCATGAGATACAGCCCGCTTACAGACAGACAGACGGACTGACGGACGGACGGACAGAGGAGGATTATTAACAGAATCCCGTCCCCCGAGTTATGAAAACCCTGGTTTTTATTGATTTTTGACAGGCAGCGTTCGGATAACGCTTACTTACATAAACGTGCATCAACTCATCAATTAAATATAATAATAATTAATTATTTTTAACTAACATCTTTAGACATTTACACACACAATAAAGCCTACCCAATATATTAGTACGACCACATCATCGCGCCAGCAATACATTCGGTCCCCTACAGAATACCAAGTGAATTTGTGGAATAACTCCAGTCGTATGTGACGATATTCGCACCTTATAGCCATGTGTTATGGGTGTGCGTATATATAATTGTGCGTACATACGGTTGAGTAGTTCGGAAAACATGTGAGAGCATATTTTGTACTAGGTACTGCCAGCGGCTTCGCCCGCGTGAAGTTGATAATTGTCCCATGGGATCTTACTACCGGGATAAAAAGTGTTCTATGTGTTAATCCATGTTATAAGCTATATGTGTAAAATTTCATCCAATTCCGTTTAGTAGTTTTTGCGTGAAAGAGTAACAAACATCCATACTCACAAACTTTCGCATTTAAAATATTAGTAGGAGGATATTACTTCCCTTTTTGGATCGAATTTTGTTGCCAATTTAATAGGTTTTAAATTTTTGCACGGAACCCTAATTATTTTTCTAAAATAAAAGTAGTCTATGTTAGACCTTATAATCATCAGCTATCTGCTAGTAAAAGTTTTGTCAAGTCCTGCCGTTTCGTAGATAACCCTCAACAAACAGACAGACCAAATGTGTTTTTGTTATAAGTGCCGTATTTAATATACGGCAGACGCATAATTTTATTTATTTAGATAGATAACTGCAAGTTACATGTTAAAGGAGTGAAGTAACCGGGTTCCCGACGACGATAGGCTCACTTTTACAAACCTAGGATTATAATGCGTCAGAAGACCAAGTAGATACGTGGCGAGACAACAGCTTCTTGAGTCGCACTGCAACGTTAACTTTAAGGCGTTTGTGGTACGAATACCATCATGTTTTGGTACAGAACTTTTGTCCGCAGGGAGTAGTGTTCCGTTGCTTTCACGGGCTAGTTCTACATTAAACTTATAATGTCACTTACGGGATATCTTTCGTTATTGTTCATTATTTTGAGCTTCCGATATTTCGACACTGTTGCAAGCGCCATGATCGCGAGTCAGCCGGAAATAAATAAATATCGCTGGACAATAACACACAGCGCCATCTAGTGCCACACTAAGCAACGAGGCTTGTGTCGTGGACACCAGATAGTTGATATACTACATAGATACTGTTTGTTTGTAAATACATACTTATTATAATATAAACATCCATGACTCGGAAATAAATATCCATGCTCATCACACAATCATTTACTCCAACCGGGATTTGAACCCGGGACCCTAAGAACGTAAGGCAGCCTCACTACCGCTGCGCCATTCGGGTTGTCAGATATCCAGTAAGTGACAATAAAAGTTTAGTATTAAACCTTGAAAGCTTCACACAGTGTTTTTCCCTTTTTGGTTATGATATCCCACACAAATTCATGTCATATATAAGTTTTACATTCTAACTAACTACATTTTACATTGACAAGACGTAAAAGCCTTATCAATGTTACTAATACGCGGTTGACTGTACTACCTACTCCTTCAGAAACTTAATATTTATGATATAATTAAAAATCTTTATCGCTTAAAACAATACACACTTGAAACATCTCCAAAACGTGCTCACTTTCAACTTATCCTTTGATACTCAAAAAATCTCGGAAATAAAACTCAAGATTACTTTAAAACCGACCGCTCTTTAAAAGGAAAGGGCTCTTGCTAACTCTAATATACTAAACAGCCTTCATTTAGGACTGTTTAGCCATGATATACACGTTTATTGTGGCTAAATTATAACAGACGCTCGGATCAATTTTCAGGTTAAGCCGCGCTTGTCTAGGTTGATCTATGGATGGGCTACTACCCATTATATACCGAGTGTCCTCCGTGCCTCGATACGTTAAGCCGTTGGTCCTGGTTGTCATTTGTAGATCTTTGACAGTCGTTACAGGTAGTCGGTGACCTGAAAGTCTGACAACCAGTCTTATTAAGGGGTATTGTATTACCTAGTATAAGTGGGTTGTGGAGGTCAGATAGGCAGTCGCTCCATGTAAATTATTGGTATTCAGCTGCATCCGGTTAGACTGGAAGCCGTAAAGGCTAGGCAAAGTTTGGCAACGTAACTAGGTTGTAGAGGTCAGTTAGGCGATACCCAAAAGTGTGATTAAAATATTTACATTTCAAAATAAAAACCAAAACATGGGCACTTATGAAACACCAAAAGATGATGATGAAAAGATGCACTGTTCTATAGTCTGCGCCAGATAAATAGGAATTAAAGGTCATTAACCCGCATACATTTATATTCAAATACATAATTCCGAAAACAGAAATAATGACATAAACTTGTCCCGACACGACCTTTATCGTGATCCTTGACTTTTTCTAGTAATAAAAAACGATTCATAATATATTGTCGGGGTATTTACGCAGATAAATTAAGGAAAGAGCAATGACCTTTAATTCCTACTTATCTGGCGCAGACTATAATAAATAGTAACTCGTTTCCTATGGAGAAGAACCGGCAAAAATTCCATGGTTACTCTTCAAAAAATATTTCCATACAGAACATCACTCCTATAATCCCCGAATGGTTAGGCAGAGATGTACCTAATAGTACACCTACATTTCGCCAGTTATGTTTAAGTCCCATGTAATAGGGGGCAAGCCTATTGCTATCAACCGGGCACAAATCCTGGCTCCGTGGCTGCTACTGAGAAATCCTTAGGTATTGAAAAAACCCAATAACAATTTGCCTGACACCCCTCGACTAACGAGGCATTCAGAAAAGTATTTAGTTTCACAAAAACCCTCAACCCTACGATACTAACCACGAAGAGACTCTTAAAAAGGAAAGACCTCTTACCGTATCTATTACAAAACATCCTTAATTTATAAGAGGCTGCGAGGAAACGAGAAGAATTAAATTAATTATTTGCTGCCTCTGCCTCCGTCGACGTCAGCCTCTCGCGGCAGATGTTACAAAATGAATAGAAAACTTTCAAACGGGGTCGGGAACGATTGGTTTTTGTTTTTTTAATAATAAATCTTTCATCTCTTGGATGGATATAATGTTGAATACTGAATATGTGTTTATTTTGAGTCTGGCAATGTTTCTATTGTGAAAAAGAGTAACTAACCTGAATTTTGCACTTAGGTTCTGGTGTTTTATTATAAGTGCCCATGTTTTGATTTGATTTCGAAACGTTAATATTGTAATCACACGTTTGGGTATCGTCTAGCTGACCTCCACAACCTAGTTACTTTGCTAAACTCTGCCTAGCCTTTTCCCAACTATGTTGGGGTTGGCTTCCAGTCTAACCAGATGCAGCTGAATACTAGTATTTACATGGAGCGACTGTCTATCTGACCTCCACAAGCCAGTTAGTACTGGTTACCCCTTGGTAAGACTAGTTGTCTGACTTTCGAGCCACTTACTAACCAGAAAAGATATACAAATGACAGCTGGGACCAACGGCTATGTAATAAATGATCCTGGTCACCCATCTACTGACGAACCGAAGCGAAAAACGAAACGAAACTTAACCTTGAAGATCGACCCATGCCGTAGTTTTATTTAGCTCTCGATCTCAAGACTAATGATCAAAAAAAAATTCACTCCAATCAATCAATCAAAGCATTTATTTCAAGTAGGCCAGTTACAGGCACTTTTGAATTGTCGAAACAAAGATGAAAATTAAATGTAGCTACAGTAACAAGACATAAAAAGTGAAAAGGAAAAAGGGAAAGTACTGTAGTTGCCTATTCCCTAGCATAGATCTGTATGGAGAAGAACGGGCAAGAAACTCCATGGACACTCTTTTAAATCAAAATACTGTTACAAAATCTTGGTTACATCATTCATGTTGAGATGGTATATTATGTGAGAACAATGTAGCAAAATGTGTACGTTAAAAGTGTTCACAGTAAAAACAAAACAAATACAATTCAAAAACAAACATTCAAATAAGCCGTGGCAACTAAAAGATGACCAGTCACAACTGACAATGCCCGTTCACGAACATGACGCATGGGTCGCATGGATCAGCACCATTCAACTCAACCATTTTGTAGGGAACTAAATGATCCGACACATGCGCCACCATCAGCGAGACATTAGAGTGAAGATAATATACTCTCAACTGCCAGGGCACATTCAAGTCAAGAAAAGACGTAGGTTTCCAATGAATGATAGCTTCTAGTACTCACAAAATATGGGCTATGCGATTATATAATACTAGAGAATGAGTCTATACAATGCAAAGATAGTTGTACAATCTCCAGCAGCTCCAACAATTCTATTTAATGATATCAATTTATGCGCCCCTGTCCATGTAGGGTAGGACCAGCATTGAGCCAAGCATTTTTATCAGCGATATAATCGCCCAACTTATAATAAGCTTGCTTACATAGTGTGCGTTTGATGCATGTTTTAAATTTCGTCTCTTTCAGTTCAAAAATACTTTGTGAAATTTTATTATAGCATCTCAAACAGTACCCCATGAAAGATGAGTCTACTTTAGCGAGTCTAAAGCCTGGCTGAACTAGTTGGTCTCTATTTCTAGTACTGTAATTAAGTCTGTCACCTCTTTTACCAAAAAGATGCAGATTTTTTCTGACGTACATTATGTTTTCGTAGATGTACTGACAATGTACCGTCGTGATGCCAATATCCTTAAACAGTTCCTTTAGAGAATCGCTCCTACGAAGATTATATATGGCTCTGATGGCTCTTTTTTGCAGAATATATATAGACTCAATATCTGCAGCCCGTCCCCATAGCAAAACGCCATAAGACATTATACTATGAAAGTAACTAAAATAGACCAGTCTAGCGGTATCTACATTAATAAATTGACGGATTTTTCTAATAGCATATGCTGCTGGCCTTAGCCGCCACGCAAGGGATTTTAAATGAGAACACCATTGTAGCCTTGAATCAAGCGTAATCCCCAGGAAAACCGTTTTATCTACGAATTCAAGTTTCTCTTTATTCAATATTATTTCACAATCACTACTTTTAACATACGGTAAAGCAAATTTTATGCATTTAGTTTTTTTTTTTCATTTAATACTAAATTCCAAAAACAAACTCCAAATTCGGTCTATTAAAATTTCCGAATCGCTGTCCGTTGTCTGACTTTCCCCCCCGTGTGTCACACTCAACATGATCGAGGGACGCTTGCATATTTCCACGCGTTGACGGGGGACCACCAGCCCCACAATGGGAGATTAATATTTATGAACCCTCAATGATAATAGTAGTAACTCCAGTTAATGGTATATGAATCTCTTGGCGCGGGTGGTAAAATGTTATAAGCTTGCTTGGGTTAGACAAAGTATTTGTGAGAAGTGGCCGAAGTTTCGGCCAATTTTCAATTTTGGCGTGTAACAAATCTACTTGATCCTATCAAAATAAATGGATATAAGCAGACTTGTTCAATTAAAATGTAATAAGGGAAAGATATTTACAGGTGAGATAAAAAATACAGCTAATTATAAAAGACCTGCCTAGTACGCACTCTAGGATAGTTTGAAGAAGGTAGTTTTATAGTTCACGCACTTAGTTGGAGTTTGAGGAAACCTCTACTGGAAGGGTGTCGTGCAGTTCTCAGTCACGCACCAGGTCAGCTCTGTAGGAAGGCACCAGTGTAGTTCTTTGGGCCAGATGTCAGGGTAGCTCTGCGAGACAAGCGGTAGCCAGGCACGAAGATAGCTTCCGAAGATCGGGAGTAGAAGTCCCAGGTAAATCTATAGCTGGATCCCCCCCCAGGTAGTTTAAGTATGTGACAGCAAAAACCAAGTTGTTTTCTTATGCTTCTCATATCAGATCCAATAGTAGACTGCTCCCAGCGGTTCGTAAGCTCGGTTTCAAAGTAGTCTTCTTTTCCAATTTTCAAATATTAGTTTTCTTCTTGTAGTCATCAAGTGCAGTCGGCCAGGACATATCCATGAGTGCGTAAAGAATTTTATAAATATAATTTATCTACACCCTGATAAAAATCCTGTATAAAAGTATCTGAAACAGTTAGTTTATTGCCAACGTTAAAACAGCCAGTGTCATAGTAACCATTATAACATCCAAACGGGTGTTATAATGTTGTACTAAATTTTATTATGCAACTCGTTTTAAAAATTAACATTGTCTAGCACGTGCGATTCACTACCCAACGCTGTATTTAAAAAAAACGTATAGGTTAATTTGAATTCACGTCGTATCCAGGGATTTTTGTTCGATATTAGAATTGCATTATGTACGTATACTTTGTTGTTTACAAAAATGAGTGATACAAGTTTTGTGCATTTTAATAATTGTACAATCCAAAATGTAAATAATTATATTATTACTTAGACATGGTTTTTTTGTATTAAAAACTTTCCATGAATTTACATAGACTTCTTACAACACTACAACACCCTATGGTTTCAGAACCTTTTATGGAGGATTCATGTCATGGATGTAGATAAAGTCTTGTATGCAACTGTACATAATTAGGTATTAAAACAGTTGCATAAATAACGATTAAAACTAAGTTATTTATTAAACAATCGTAATAGTCTATATAATACAATATTTCAGCTGCACATATTGATAAAAATAATTTAAATAATCTAAACCAAAAAGTAACCATCAATAGACTAAGCCAGAAAGACAAATAAAAAAGTTACTGACAGTTTGACAATTTGACGTAAGTGTCACATTAAAATTATGAGTAATAATATTTTATTTCAGCTATTTATAATCGTATTTAGATCGATTTGCTGAGTATAAACAAAAAATAAAATAGAACAAATAAAAAAGGATGATAAATAGTATTATGAATAATAAATATAAAGTGTAAGTAAAGCATAAATACTATAGGCGCCAGCTACAAACCTTCGACTTCGGCAAAAAAAGCTGAAGTGGGACTTGGCTGGCCTTGTCCGCCGTATGCCTGACCAACTGTGGCCTAAAATAACCACGTTGTGGATCACGCAGTCAGAAGGCGATGCGGTAGACCTTGCAGAAGATGTCGGGACGAACTGGACATAACCAACAACCAGTGATCCACATTGGTCCTGGATCGAATGATTTTGAGGTCATGGTGGAGGGCTTCGCCCAGCCGTGAGATGACACAGTAACAGAAACAGTACAAGGCCATTTAAAAAAAAGATTATTCAGTCCTGTAGAGGACAATTATAAATTAAAATAAACTAAACTAACACTTAAACTATATACTTAAAAACTCAGAATGACAAATGACTCAAATTTACTTACATTAGATTAAGATTTTTTTTTTTTGTTAAAAAGTTTTTATTTTATATTTTTTGTGGCTATAATCTACTAATTACTACATGCTTAATTTTTGATTACTTTTAAAATAGTTACTTACCTTACTTTAGCTATTAACTCACATATTATTATTGCTATTAACACACAATTACACAACTCAGCATTAAAATCTGTGAGTGAACAATAAATCACCTCTATTTTCCAACCCCTAGGACCGGTTCTTTTTTCCAAATGTATATGAGAGGTATACCGAGGGTAGGTATATACCTCCATCCAATATAAAAAGAATTATCAAAACCGAACTATTCTGTAAAAAGTTATGCGTGGTCATACATAAAAAAAAATATGGCGTCGGCTTGAGAATGTCCTCCGTTTTTTTCGTCGATTAAAAAATGGCGTTAAAATACTCCTCCTCAACGCTGTCAACTGGTAATGTCCCCAAGAGACTGATGGCGTTACCACGCTGTATGGCAACGCTAAGCACTGTAGATAGTTTTAACTTTACTGAAGTTTTAAAATTGTTGTCAAAGCTATTAAAGCACTTAAGAAGTCTACTATACCTTCCTTTTTGTAAAACAGCTTACATATAAACGCTAAGTAGCTTTGAGCTCTGCTATTAGAAATAGTTCTCTTGGAAATAGCTTTGTTAGAAACTCTTTACTTAGAATCTTTCGAAACGGTTTGAGCTATGCGAGAAAATCTCATCACGAGTTTTCCATGTCGAAGAGCACATTGAAGACGACCGCACGCGAACTCAAACACAAAGCATTTATTTCAAACTAGTTTCTGCCAGCGGCTTCGCCCGCTTGAAGTTTGATAATTGTCCCATGGGATCTTACTACCGGGATAAAAAGTATTCTATGTGTTAATCCAGGCTTTTTTTTTCGGATGGGAAATCATCAAATGACTTCTCTTGCTCTGGACGGAGCAGGAGGGAGTGTCAGACTTTTACTGACTAAAACCCATCCATGTTCCTTCATCGCCCTTTGTGTTCCGGGGCCACCTGGTGGCCGCCGACGCCCGGGGCGTCTCCCACGGCGGCCGGGACGCTGTGAGGTTCGCAGAAGGAGGTGACGGCGTCCCATTCCGTCTCGCTCCGGACCATGGCTTGCACCAGGGCTGGTAGCGAGAGGTCGCCGCTTCGAGGACACGGCGGTGCTCCGCCCACGCGGGGCACACCTCCACCGTGTGCTCCACCGTGTCCTCCGGTCGATCCTCGCAGTGGAAACACCCGGGCGTTTCCTCCCGCCCGATTCGGTGCAGGAACCTCCCGAAAACACCGTGTCGGGTGAGGACCTGCGTCAGGCGGAAGGTAAGGACGCCGTGGCGTCTCTCCAGCCACTCCTCAAAGAGGGGACTTATCGCCACTATCGTGGCGTGCCCTGCACGGGGTTGCGACAGTCGCTATCTCCATGTCGCCATGAGATCCCGTCGGAAGTCTGTCCGCTGAGCGACAATTTGTCGCGGCAGCGGAGTTTTCCCCCAGCGTAGCGTCTCCGCGCGCCATTCATGCAGGCGCGCGAGGACTATCGCCTCCAGATCCCATGGCGGCAATCCGGCAAGGAGGCACGCCGCCTCGCGGGCGATAGTGCGGTACCCACGGACCAGCCTTACGGCTACCACCTTTTGGGGCGCGTTTAGGTAGTGGGCTGCACGCAGCCTCAAGGAACGCGCCCACAGCGGGGCCCCGTAAAGGGCCATGGACCGCACGACTCCCGCGTAGAGCCTCCGGCGGGAGGCGTTCGGCCCCCCCAGGTTGGGCAGGAGCCGCCTGAAGGCAGCCCCAGTCCGTTCCAGATTGGGGGCCTAACGTCGGAAGGGCTCCACGAAGTTCCACCGGCTGTCGAGGACGAGTCCTAGGTACTTCAAAGTCGACTCGACACCGATGGATACCCCTCCTACCGTGAGTAAGGATCCCGGAGGTGGCGCATTCCGAGTCCCATGAAAGCACATGGCCTCGGACTTGTGCAATGCCACCTCGAGACCCAGTTGCCGGATCCTCTCAACGACTATCGCAACCCCGCGTGTCATGATTTCGGCCGCCGCCTCGTGCGACCCCCCCTGTGCCAGCACCAGTGTGTCGTCTGCATAGCAAACCACGCTGACGCCGCTAGGGAGGTCGGCGCGCAGCACCCAGTCGTAACCGATGTTCCACAAGGACGGCCCTAGGACCGATCCCTGCGGAACACCGCACGACATCTCTCGCCGGTTCCATTCTCCGCTGCGACCGGGGTAGATGACGGCTCTATACGTCAGGTAGTCCCCGACCACACGACGAAGGTAGGTCGGCACCCGGTGATACCGGAGTGCCTCCCTAATGCAGCTCCAGGGCATGGTGTTGAAGGCATTGGCGATGTCGAGAGACACCGCCAAGACAACCCCACCCCGGGACACTGCATCCCCCGTCGTGAGGGCTCTCACACGCATGATGGCGTCCACCGTAGAGCGCCCCTTGCGGAAACTAAACTGGTGTTCCGCAAGATCCGGCCCCGTCCCCGCAAGGTGACCTGTACTCCTCCTGGAATTCGATTCCCAGGTCGGGCAGTGTTATTGGGTTTTTCCTTCACTATTTTCTCAGTAGCAGCCAAGGAGTCTGGATTTGGGCTCGGATAATGGCAATAGGCTCACCTCCATTACATGGAACTTAAACATAACTAGCGAAATGTGGTGTGTTTCAGTTACGCATCTACCAAACCCTTTGGGGATTACTGGCGTGATCTTCTTTCTTCATCTTTATCGTGTGGTTAACCAGCCCCCCTAGCCAAGTTGACAATCTACAATCGTTAACGCTAGTAGAAAACTATTCAAATGAATGGGAATGACATCATCTCAACGTTAAATCACGTGATCAACACAAACGAATAGAAAATTCGTAGACAAGTTTATATCGTTCAAAATGATAGAATAGAATGTTATCGTTTCTACAATGTTGATCGCTAAACTCTTTGGTAGGAACGCTCACCATAGACTAAAGTGAAGGTTTTTTCTAGAGACTTTAGAGAACGAGCGATCGACTCCGTCGTGTCAACTTGGCTACTTCTACTTATTTAGCGCTTTCTACAATCGCTTACGCCGAGGCGTTTACGATTGTAGAAAGAGAAGCGATACGAAACGTTTGTAATTTGGCTAGGCCGGCTGGTGTCAGAGTTTTTATGCCGCTCATGGGCCTCTGACTTGGTTTTACATGCCGTCGAGAAATATCTCTCAGGCATGCTGGTATCATTAATAAATTACCTTGAAATATAAGCAAACTCCTATTTAAATATTTTAGAAATAATTTGCGTAAATGGTTGACAGAAAATTGATTTTGCGGTTTACAAAAATTTCTGCAACACAAAATTTAATTTTAAGATTATAGTTTGTTTGTTTGTTGTTTAGTTTGTTTGGATGGAAATATTTGTTCATTATATATTTCCAAGTTAATTTAAAGTAAAATAATAAAATTGTATTTCCAAAATAAAAAAGCAAACAGCGGGACAGGAGCAGCGGTGGCCCAGTGGTGGAGGCGCCGACTTACGAACAGTAAGTCGTGGGTTCGAACTCAGGCAGGCGCATTACTTTATGTAATTTATTTTATCATCATTGCACTCAAAAAGGAAAACATCGTGAGGAAACCGGCATGTCCTAGAACCAAAAATTCGAAGACATGTGACATCTACCAATCCGCACTGGGCCTGCGTGGTAAATTATTAGCCCATTCCCTCTTATAGAGGAGGCCGTGAGTCCCAGCAGTGGGAACATTATGGGTTGATTATGCCATGCTGGTTTCCTCACGATGTTTTCCGTATACAGGCGTGATGATATGTAATCTTGAAAACCAACTATCTAAAATCGACCGAATTTCGAACAATGGAAGTCTGTCCAAATTAGATTTGTTTAATAATAACAAAATCCAACTTCGTCCGTTACAATATTGAATGGTTAATACTTGCCTGATTTAAATAAACAAACTTTAATAACTTGGAGATTGTGGGGGATATTTCCAGATAGGATGTTTTTCTTACTTCTTGTAACGAGGAAACCTGCACCCCTATTGCGTAACAAATTTTTCTACAACAGGACAACCAGTCTTACTAAGGGGTATCGTATTACTCAGTACTAACTGAGCTGTGGAGGTCAGATAGGTAACTACAGTACTTTTAGTTTTTATGTCTTGTGACTGGGACTGTAGCTACATTTAATTTTCATCTTTGTTTCGACAATTCAAAAGTGCCTGTAACTGGCCTACTTGAAATAAATGCTTTGATTTCGTTTTTTTTTTTGATAGGCAATCGCTCCGTGTAAAATAATGGCATTCAGCTGCATCCGGTTAGACTGGAAGCCGACCCCAACATACAGAGTTGGGAAAAAGGCTAAAAACTCTATGACGTATGTATTACGATTATTCTTCAAAATCCTTAGTCATGTCTGTAGTCATCTGCCTAGCCTTTTTCCAAATATGTTGGGGTCGGCTTCCAGTCTTACCGGATACAGCTGAATGTGCAGTATTTTTCTCCACAACCCAATTAGTACTCGGTAACATGATATCGTCCGTATGGTGTCGGACGTAAAGAATAGCACCATCCCATATCTTCCCGTGGGTGTCGTAAGAGGCGACTAAGGGACTTACCTGAGAATGGGCAGCAGCGTTCTCTATGCTTTTGTAACAGCCGTACTGCGATCGCCAACCCGCCTGCCAAGCGTGGCGATTATGGCAAAACCCCCCAATGAATAGCGCATCAAAGAAATGGCCCCTAGTGCCCGGCAGCCCGTCTACCCTCGACTACGGCAGCGGTCGAGGCTACGGCGTGGCAAGGGGTGCGAAGAATCTCCGGAAGGGATCCGGCTGCCAATACCAACGACTGGACCTGGCAACATACAACACGCGCACACTCCGAACCGACGAGAAGATAACGGAACTCGAAGAGGCATTGAGCAGGCTGCGATGGAGTATTGTGGGATTATCTGAAGTCCGAAGAGAGGGGGAGGACACGATAATCCTGAAATCCGGCAACCTGCTCTATTTCTGTGAGGGTGACCGGCAGTCCCAGGGTGGTGTTGGGTTTATCGTCCACAAGTCCCTTGTGAACAACGTGGTGAAGATCGAGAGTGTGTCGACCAGGGTGGCGTACCTTATACTCAGAATATCCTCAAGATATTCGCTGAAGGTCATACAGGTCTACGCCCCGACCTCGGCACACCCCGACGACGAAGTGGAGACCATGTATGAGGATATTTCTAAAGCCATGCATGGTTCCAAAACTCAATTCACCGTTGTCATGGGGGACTTCAACGCGAAACTGGGCAAACGAAACGGGGATGAGCTGCAGGTGGGGCAATTTGGAGTTGGACGTCGGAATCGCCGGGGACACCAACTGGCTAGTTTTATGGAGAAGGAGGGCCTCTATATGATGAACTCACCAGCAGTTGACCTGGCGATCGACGCGCGAGCACTCGTCTCCTGCAGCGGCCAGTGACGTCAGGGGAGTGCTAGACCAGTGAGGAGGTTAATCGCTGTATAGGCCCTTACCCAACTTTGATCGACCCTCGTCTGCCTACCGAGTCATTTAATTCATAATAAATGTTCCAGTTTACTGCCTACCTACTTTTTATTTAATATCCTCCTAGGATTACCTGTGCCTAGGTTAGGTAGGATAAGTAGCGTAGCAGTACTTCAGAACCGGGACACTGGCTCCTTCTTCAGAAAGCGTGAGCACAGGAAGTGGACCTGGCAGAGCCCCGATGGTCCAACTAGAAATGAGATTGACTTCATCATGTCAACCAAGAAGCAAATGTTCAATGATGTCTCGGTGATCAATTCGGTGAAAACCGGGAGCGATCACCGCATGGTAAGAGGCACATTGAACATCAATATCAAGCTTGAAAGGTATCGTCTGATGAAGTCTACGCTCCGTCCAACACAGATCCAAATCCAAAACCCCGAAAGCTTTCAGCTTGAACTCCAGAACCGTTTGGAATGCCTAGGAAGCTCAGTGGACGAATATAACGATGGATTCGTGGAAACTGTCCATACGACCGGGTCTAAGTTCTTTAAGGCACGTCGTAAAGATCAGAACAAGAGACTCTCCGATCACACTCTAAAGCTCATGAAGGAGCGGCGTGAGATGATCCTACAGTCTTCAGACGAGGCGTGTAAATACCGGCAGCTCAATAGACGGATCTCTAAATCCTTGAAGAGCGACCTCCGCCGCTTTAATACCGAGCGTATTAAAGACGCGATTGAGCGGAATAAAGGCTCCAAGGTATTTGCAAGAGATCTGGCTATTGGGCAAAGCCAGCTCACGAAACTGAAGACCGACGATGGTAGGATCTTATCCGCCAACCGGAGCTTCTGAAGGAGATCGAGAGCTTCTATGGACAGTTGTACACGTCAACCCAAGAGCTAGACTGACCCGACACTATACCGAAGACATCCCGGACGTCAGCCTGTACGAGATTAGGATGGCTCTGAAGCAGCTCAAAAACAACAAGGCACCGGGTGATGACGGAATTACGGCCGAACTCCTGAAGGCGGGTGGAAAACCGGTACTTAAGGCCCTTCAGAAGCTGTTTAATTCCGTCATACTTTGAATGAAAAACGCCACAGGCATGGTGCAGGGGTGTGGTGGTACTCTTCTTCAAGAAGGGTGACAATGCCCGGTTGAAGAATTATAGGCCCATCTCACTTCTAAGCCATGTCTACAAGTTGTTTTCAAGAGTCATCACGAATCGTCTCGCGCGAAGGTTTGACGATTTCCAGCCTCTCGAACAAGCCGGTTTCCGGAAAGGCTTTAGCACCGTGGACCACATACATACGCTGCGGCAGGTTATACAGAAGACCGAAGAGTATAACCTACCCTTCTGTTTAGCGTTTGTGGACTACGAGAAAGCCTTCGATTCGATCGAGACCTGGGCTGTACTGCAGTCTCTCCAACGGTGCCAAATCGACTATCGGTACATCGAGGTATTGAAGTGTTTGTACAAAAACGCCACCATGTCAGTCCGACTTCAGGACCAAGCCTCGGAACCTATCCTCCTGCAGCGAGGTGTGAGACAGGGAGACGTCATATCTCCGAAACTGTTCACCGCTGCACTGGAGGATGTCTTCAAGGTTCTGGACTGGAGAGGGCTAGGCATTAACGTCAATGGCGAGTACATCACCCACCTTCGGTTTGCCGACGATATAGTGGTCATGGCTGAAACCATGGAGGACCTCAGCACAATGCTCGATGACCTCAGTAGAGTTTCCGGAAGAGTGAGTCTTAAAATGAACATGGACAAAACCAAAGTCATGTTGAATACCCATGTCACACCCATTCCTATCAAGATCGGAGACTCTACACTCGAAGTTGTAGACGATTATGTGTACCTGGGACAAACGGTCCAGTTAGGTAGGTCTAACTTCGAGAAAGAGGTCAATCGTCGAATCCGACTCGGCTGGGCAGCGTTCGGGAGGTTGCGCGGTATCTTCTCGTCCAACTTACCACAGTGTCTCAAGACGAAAGTCTATGACCAGTGTGTGTTGCCAGTGATTACATACGGGACCGAAACGTGGTCGCTCACAATGGGCCTCATCAGAAGGCTTAAAGTCACCCAAAGGGCAATGGAGAGGGCTATGCTCGGAGTTTCCTTGCGTGATCGAATCAGAAATGAAGACATCCGCAAGAGAACCAGGGTCACCGACGTAGCCCGAAGAATTGCCAAACTTAAGTGGCAGTGGGCAGGGCACATTGCTCGCAGAACGGATGGCCGATGGGGCCGAAAAGTTCTGGAGTGGCGACCGCGAACCGGAAGACGTTGCGTTGGAAGGCCTCCCACTAGGTGGACCGATGACCTGGTGAAGGTTGCGGGAATCCGCTGGATGCGAGTCGCACGGGATCGGTCAATGTGGCGACACTTGGGGGAGGCCTATGTCCAGCAGTGGACGTCTTTCGGCTGAAATGATGAATGAATGATGAACATGATACCCCTTGGTAAGACTGTTTATCAGACTTTCGGGCCACTGACTACCTGTAACGACTGTCCAAGATCTACAAATAACTATTGTCAAAAAATTTTGACTGATTTACAGTTTTCAGTGTAACATACACAAATACGATTTGCATGTTATTTTCAAAAGAGAGACGTATCGCGACCTCATTTTCTAGGAATCAAAGATTACACCCAGCCACATTTGCAAGTCAAAGGCATATTTAGAACGCAGTCGCACATAAAAATGAATATTAAGCACCTTTAAAAATCTCACTTTGATTTGGACTTGTGGTTTTATCTGTAAAACGTCGTTTTTAAAAAACAACACCACGCCTGTAACTAAGAGGCTGGCTAATTGACTTTGATGTTGTTTTTGATTGAATGATGTTTTTTGTTGACAAACATACGTTATTTATGCACATGTTTGTCTAATTTAAAGTCGCCGAGTAGCTGTCAACTACAAACTCAACCATTTGTAGATAGAGAGATTGAATACCCAAAATTCAACCACCACCAACCTCCACCAACCAACAAAATAGGCGAGACGACAAAAAAAAACTAATTAGTCCGTCAATTGGATTATCAAAAAATATTTGACCCGTGTTTTTTCTTTTGTTACGTAAACCAAAATTGACGAAGATATGACGCTTTTAAAATTCTCAATACGTCACACCTAGGTATAATTTTTAGCTAGTTCTGACGTCCCAAGTTTTGATGCGTTTTATCTTTGTCAATTTCATTGATTTACAAAAACAAAAAATACGTGTCCATTAATTTCCAATACTCTTAACTGACGGACTAGATAGATTTGCAATTTTTTGATACTGTCGTCATGCCTATTGTAAACCAGCTTTTTTAATATTGCTAATTAGATGGGTACAAGAGCGATCTTATCGCCAATAGCGTCATAGCGATATCTTCCAGGCAACCGTTGGATCTACTGACGAAAATATGTAATTTCGTTGGCCAAGTAAATAAAGACGTGATCTTCACAAAATAGCGCACGCACCTTTTGAGAACCTCCTCAAAGGGTCGAGGACCAATCGAAAAATCTGGGTAACGATAATGTTACCTAGAACAATGTTTTTGTTCTAGCTAAGATATTATTTTCCAACCTATGTGTACCTAACGTGAAAAGAAAACATTATTAAACGACTGAGTCTCGCGTGACTTGTCGAAGTGTCGATATTTCTATAATATTCTCTCATAATTGCATAGTTTTCTTTTCTCATTTTCTCTTCTACTTGTTCAAGAATAAAATAACCTCATCCTCACTCTCTTTTTCTTCTGCTTTATATATTTATTTGGTCTGAGCGGGCAGGTCGATAACAAACATTTGAATTCCACATTATCGTTTCTTGCAACTGTTTAATTTAATTTAGTTATAGTTCACTTTATGCTCTAATTATACCATTGTTTGAGAAATAACACTACTGCACCTAAATGTACATTTTTTGTAATACCTTTTTTTTTTAAATAAATTATTCTTAAATTAAATTAAATGATTCCAAAGTAGGGTTCAGCGTAGCTCGCAACAAGTCTCCATCTTTGACGACCCGAATGGCGCAGCGGTAGTGAGGCTGCCTTACGTTCTTAGTGTCCCGGGTTTGAATCCCGGTAGAAGCCAATGTTTGTATGATGAGCATGGACATTTGTTTCCGAGTCATGGATGTTTATATGTATAATAAGTATGTATTTACAAACAAAAAAGTATCTGTGTAGTATATCAACTATCTGGTGTCCACGATACAAGCCCCGTTGCTTAGTGTGGCACTAGATGGCGCTGTGTCCAATGTCCAGCGATATTTATTTATCTTTAACGTTACCTACCACGCATTTTGACTAAATATCAGCACGATACTTATGTACGTGCATACTCCTTTAGCCTCATCCACGTTCATACATCTGGTCATACACGCACGCCGGTTGTAAGTATACACACCTGACCTTTCTGAAGAACATCACCAATAAGGACAGTGTGTGAAAATAATTTTAGCATACTCAATTTTTTTTTCAACGTGAGTTGGCCATAAAAATATTGGTGTCTAGATTTTTTTCTTAAAAACGTTTCAATCAAGCTCTTTTAAAGGTACAGGATGGAATTTTTCACATAAAATATTAAGTAAAAGTGCTTTATCTTATCCCATTGAATTTATAAGTTTAGATTTCATGGTTTTCCCTTCATTTAATTTATCATGTTTGTTAGAGAGATTTGATCCATATGATTGCCCCAATCGATTGATGTAAAAAAAGTACAGGATGTAATTTTTTCAAACTTTAGTCGGTTCGATTCCCGAGTGTGTCAAGCGAATTTTCGAAAATCGTTTTTTTTTTCTTTTTAAAAATTAAAGAATGTTTCTTTTGAGTAAAATTTGCTATCTCCATTATTTAGAGTACTTCTCTCCAGGAGGCATTGAAATATTTCATCCTGTATATTCGGATATCAATAAAATGTCCCAGTTAAAACAAACACCCAGTAAAGTAACAATATATATACGATTATACGTACAGTAAACTTACGTAAGTATGGTAGAGTAATAGTAAGAAAATTCGGTCAGTGTGTGTCGGTACAAGGTCAAAGGCGCGACGATGCGAAAGTTTAACAAAAACTATGTCGGAATAAAATTATTCGCTAGGGTCTGTTTTATTTTAACTGGCCCCAGTAGTGAAAGAAAACAGAAGAAATTACTTATTTTGTTTAAGACCTACAACAGCCCATAACGTCCACTGCTGGACATAAGCCTCTCCCATGATGGGAGGAATTTGCAGTAATCTCCACGCTTGGCAGGCGGATTGGAGATCGCAGTGATGAAAGACTAACAGAAAACGCTGCTGCCCATTCTCTGGTCTACGGAGGCGCAAGGTGTTCTGCCTCAGACATTAGTCGCCTTATACGACACCCGTGAGTGTAATGGGTTGGTTCTATTCTACCTTGCCGGATACCACACGGCTAAGACCTACATAACATCATGCATATTTTCGCTTATGGGCTAAGCAGAGGTGACCTTTAGTACACCAACATTTTGCCAGTTATGTTTAAGTCCCATTAACCGGAAACAAATTCACCCGGGTTGCCACTGAAAAATTCCTGATAGAAAAACCTAATAACACTTTTCCCGACATGGGATTCGAACCCATCATTTGCGGGAGTCAAGAACATCTTCAGCAGTATGTCTACAGCAGTTCACTGCCTCTTCAATCTCACGCCACTTAGCGCGATCTCTGCGAAAATCGTCGCTCCACCGCCGTGCCGGCCCACCTAACGTTTGCCGATTGGCAGTCTGCACTCAAGAATACGTCTACCCCGATGGTCATCGTTTCTACGCCTATAATGGCAGATTGTTACTTCAGCTTTCTTATCCTGTGGGCTTTGCGACCTATATACGAGAAAGTTTTAAATTGCGAAATAAAAAAAAAAATAAAGCCATTCAACAAGAGTTTTAACGGAACTGACCACTCAAAACGTGCCGGATTTTGTAAAGGACAATACCTACTTGAGAATGCTTGACATACGAAGGCTCTTTTAATTTTACTACACTCCAGAATTACTCTTTGTTACCGTTTTTTCACAACAGCGTCTACGAAGAAAAACATCAATCAACTATGTTGGGGTCGGGTCGGCTTTCAGTCTAACCGAATACCATGAGTATTTTACATGGAGCGACTGCCTATCTGACCTTCACAACCCAGCTACTGGGTATCACGATACTCCGTGGTAAGACTGGTTGTCAGTGTCAGATTTTCGGGCCATGGACTAACTGGTCCCACTGTCAAGTACAGGGTGTAAAGAGATCCTTCACAAAGCCGTCAACCAAACATTCTGTACATCAAACTAAGTAACTCTACGCAAAAATCATTGCTGGGAAACGTCTTCCTTTTTTGGGGTGAAAAATTACGTTTGACGATAGGACTCAATGTAACGCACTCAAAAAATTGTGCTAATGGATACATTGAAACACGTCCACGACCTCCGTACTATTCACACTATTTAAGTTACGGTAAGTGTGATTAATTGAAAATTAAATTAAAAGAAAAAATATTAATTAAAAGAAAAGTTCGTAACTACTATTTAAGTCAGAATAAATAGCTCTCAATTTGAAATCGTCATAATAATTATTATTAGGTTTCTTGTTATTTCGTTTTAATTTTTGGTATTTGTTAAAATATCTATTAGTTTATTTTATCTGTATATGTGTATTAGTATCAATCTAAAGTCTCGCTAACAAAAAGTTTTTTATTAGACATTACTTTGTACCCTATCACTATGTTTTCCTATTTAACCCAAAGGTTGACTGGTAGAGAATGCCTTGTGGCATTAAGTCCGCCTATGTACCACTATTGTACATGAAGTTTAAATAAATAAAATTATTGATAATTACCGAAAGTCGAGGTAATTAAAAGTAAGAAATTAATCACTTTTATCGGTGATTATTAATAATTTAACCTTTAGTGCCAATAAATGCGTGTAATAAATAAACGCTGTAAATGCAGAAAAATGCGCGTTTGTTGCAATTATAAGTGCTAATGCACGTACGTACTATGTTTATTTTGCGGTTCATCTAATCATGAGGTAATTTTATAATTAACAATTTTCAATTAATCATACTTACTGTGACATGTAATATACCATACCTGTATGTCCCCAGCCGTACCCAAACGGGTACGGTGCATTGTTATTTTAATTGAGTCTGTAATTGCGGGTACCGAAGAGCTACAAAAAAAACTTTTGATAAAGTCGGAACTTTGACACCCAATATCTTCGTAACTTAAGAAGGTTCCCAAGTATTGTCCAGAACGAAAAAAATATCGCAATGACAAGGAGAACAAGTGCCTTTCGGCTTCGTAAGGGTATTTTTTACACCCTTTGTTTAGAATTAGATTATTTTATTATGTAGTGCAAAGCGCCTACTACTTTTTAATAGCAAGCAGTTCACACATACGTGTCTTATTGCGTCAACAAACTTTCAGTTTTTATCAAATGGTTTATGTATACCGCCTAGTTTTTATTTTTCTCTTCTCCTCTGTAATTCGCACGGAATACAAGCATTATAACGTTGCTGGAATATTTTATTTAAAAACTAAACCTAATAATCCCCAACATGGCCCTACGACACGGATTATAAAGAAAGTTAATCAGTAATCAGCAAAAACAAGAAGAATCACGGATTTATACTGGGATTACTATGTTGAAGATTGGACGAAACCACTTTGTACGGGGTACAAAGGTCATCACGAAGTTCGACGCGAACATCAAGGAATATTTGAGATCCTGTCAAGGAATATTTGAGATCCTGGAGTATTGGATACGGTGTTCAGTGTTCATTATTATAATTAGTAACACCCAGTATTCTAAATTAGGTTTGTTTAAGGTAATACGTTGAGTAAGTTTCAACAATTTGTTAAGTAAAGTACCGGTTTCCCAGAATGACTGACAAAGAGGAGAAGGAGTTAACCAAAAGACGGGCAAGTTATAAGGGACGTTTGACTGCGTTCTCAAATTATTTAAACAGTTTGGAGGATTCGTTAAATCCGTCACAGGTTAACGAATTGCAACTACGCCTAGGTAAGATGGAACATTTATTTACTCAATACGACGAGGTTCAATTAAAATTAGAGTGTTTAGTGGATGACGTCAATATTCAAATATCGGAACGAAACGACTTTGAGTCTACATATTATAAGTTGTTTTCTGAAGCTCAAAACCTGCTGTCACGAAACATAAAATCAAACACCGATGAGTTTCCGGGGAGTGATAAAGGTTCATCACGAATTCATAATCATAGGCTCGTTAAATTACCTACCATACAACTGCCAAAATTTAACGGTTCTTTTGAAAATTGGTTGGAGTTTCGGGACACATTCTCTAGTTTGATACACTCTAATGATGAGATGGATGACGTAAACAAGTTCCACTATCTAAGGACCTCTCTCGAGGGTTCAGCTGCTGTGGTAATACAATCCATAGAATTTTCTGCAAGTAATTATCCTGTTGCATGGAAAATATTATGCGAAAGGTTCGATAATAAACGTCTTTTGATTCAGAATCACGTATCTGCATTATTTAATATTGAGACAATTAAAAAGGAAGCATCTTTTACTTTAAAACGAACCATCGATATCGTTAATAAAAACTTGCGTTCTTTGGAGTCATTAGGGGAACCAACAAAATATTGGGACACACTGTTAATTTATATTGTAACGAATAAATTAGATTCAAAAACTTATCGTGAATGGGAAGAATTTAGAGGTAATCTGGATAACGGTAAGTCAATTACATTAAAAATGTTTCTTGAATTTATTCGAAAACGTGCAGACTTGTTAGAAACCTTAGAAACGTCACACAATAGTACAACTTATCCTAAAAATAATAATAAAATTAAAAGCATGGTATCTGTTACCAGTACGCCAAGTAGTCAGTCAAATAGCGGTACTAGCTCATCAAAACCGTGTCCCAAATGTCGAGGTGAACATAGTCTCACTAACTGTTCACAATTCTTGGGACTTAGTAATGATCAGAGGTTAGAATTGTTACCGCAATACAAAGTATGTTTTAATTGCTTCCGTACTGGCCATTATGCTAACCATTGCAAATCAAGTGGTTGCAAAGTGTGTAAACGCAAGCACAACACACTTGTTCATGTGGATACCAAAGGTAAATCGACTTTGACTTCTGTTGTTGACAGCGATGTCACTGGTAAGGATAGTGATCAGTCGCCCAACAGTAACCTCACATTGTCTGCACGAGTTACGACATTTGCACACAATAAATGTCAAGTTCTTTTAGCCACATCACTATTAAAAATTTATGATAGAAATAACCGGGAATATCTATGTCGCGCTATTCTCGACAGTGGGAGTACATCTTGCCTGATAACAGAAAAATTCCATAATTTATTGAATTTACCAACCATTCAAGTTAATGAGTCACTGATGGGTATTAATAATGCTAGCTCACCGATAAGTAAAATGTGTTGCGTCCCAATTAAATCTTTAAATGAAAACTTTTCTACAAACATTTATTGTTTTATTTTACCTTCTATAACTGATGAAGTACCTTGCCGTCAATTAAATCTTAGTAATTTAAATATCCCGAGTGATTTGTGTCTGGCTGATCCACACTTTTATACCCCTGCCTCCGTCGACTTGATTATAGGTGCAGATGTGTTCTGGGATCTACTGGGCACACAAAGAATTAACCTCGGTATAGGTAAGCCGGTACTATTCGAAACGAGACTTGGTTGGATAGCTTCAGGCCCTATATTAAATAGTAACCAACTATCACAATCGTCTCCTATAATTTGCAATTTTGCAAATATTAATAAAAATAATAGTAGTTCTCTGAGCAACTCGAATACTGATGATATTCAAAACCTTTTAATGCGTTTTTGGCAGCTTGAGGAAGTTGGCCATCAGTCATCAGTCTATTCTCGAGAAGAAAAGATGTGTGAAGAGCACTTTATCACAAATACAACTCGTCTTAAAGACGGCCGTTTTTGTGTGAGAATACCATTAAAGAAATCATGTGATAACTTAGGTGACTCTCTGCAGCGAGCCAAGCATTGTCTCTTCTCTCTAGAGCGCAGGTTTAGAAGTCAACCATCATTCAAAATACGTTACTGTGATTTCATGAAAGAGTATGCTGTTTTAAACCATATGTCTGAATGTGTACCTGATCCTCAAAAGGTATCATATTTTATTCCTCACCATGGCGTTGTGCGTGAGAGCAGTACAACCACCAAACTTAGGGTGGTGTTCAATGCTAGTAGTCCAACTACCTCAGGGTCATCCTTTAATCATTTACAAATGATAGGACCCACTGTACAAGATGACTTGCTGTCAATTCTTCTCCGATTTAGGAAATATAAATATGTTATTTCAGGAGATGTTGAGAAAATGTACAGGCAAGTCATTGTACACCCTGATGACAGGCATCTGCAGCAGATCTTATGGCGTGAGGATCCCTCAAAGCCTATGGTAGCCTATCAGTTAAATACGGTTACATATGGTACCGCTAGTGCTCCGTATCTTGCTACGAGGTGTCTGCGTCAGATAGGCCTTGATTGTACTGATAGCAAAATTGCAACGATAATAAAACACGATTTTTATGTTGATGACTTGCTCTCTGGTGGGGATACGATTGAGGAGGTACTTGACATACGTCGTAAGGTAACGGCTGAATTGGCATCAGCTGGAATGTCATTACGTAAATGGAAATCTAATGATTACCATATAGTGTCTAACAACACAGAACACTCTTCATTCAATTTAAATATTGGCTCCATAGAACCCTGTAAAACTTTAGGTCTCAGTTGGCTGACTGATTCAGATGTGCTGTGTTTTTTAATTAACTCTGATTCTTCCAGCCCAATGACAAAACGTGGAATACTTTCTGCTATTTCTCAAATTTTTGATCCGCTGGGTCTCTTGGCCCCGTGCATTATCGTGATGAAAATGATAATTCAAAAATTATGGATTCTAAAATTGGGTTGGGATGATCAGTTGCCACCTGATCTTTTAAAATTATGGACCGATATAATGCATAGCTTGCCTATTCTAAATGAATTACGTATTCCACGTATTGTACTGTGTGACTTCCACATGTACATAGACTTGCACATATTTAGTGATGCGTCGCTAAGTGCATATGGTGCATGTTTATACGTTCGTAGTTCACATCATGATAATAATGTACTGGTACGTTTACTTACAGCCAAAAGCAGAGTGGCCCCAATCAAACCAACTACCATACCAAGGCTCGAGCTTTGTGCTGTGTTGGTTGGTGTTCGTCTTTACGAAAAAGTGATTGAGTCACTCCGAGCTCAAGTCAGAAGTGTCACCTTTTGGACTGACTCCATGGTAGTGTTGGGCTGGCTTAACATGTTACCAAGCAAACTACAACCCTTTGTGCGCAACCGTGTTGCTGAGATATTGGACAAGACTGGTGCATGTTCTTGGAGGCACGTCCCTACTAATCTAAATCCAGCAGATCACATATCCCGTGGAATCGATGTAAGTCTTTTAAAATCTTTAGAACTGTGGTGGTCAGGCCCAGACTTTTTAAAATATGATTCCTCAAAGTGGCCTAATACTCCAACAGTAACTAGTGAGAAATTACCGGAAGTGCGATCGGAGATTTCTTTACTTGTTACATCGGTGAGTCAACCTGTTCTAGATTTTTATAGATTTTCAAATTTTTCAAGACTTAAACGCGCGGTGGCCTACTTATTAAGGTTTATAAATATTTGCAAAAAACAGCCATCTAAACATCAGTATCTTAGTGATGATGAGTTAAAACAATCTTTAAATTTAATTATAAAACTTTCACAAGTTGAATCCTTTCCAGAATATAAAATTCTATTAAATAAGCAACAATTATCAAAAAAGAGTCAATTAATCAAATATAATATTTTTCTAGATGACAATAATTTAATGCGTGTCGGTGGTCGTCTAGAAAATTCTCAATTTAGTTACGACAAGAAACACCCCTTATTATTACAGTCCACTCATATTGTTACAAAATTATTATTTGTTTACATGCATAAGAAGCTTATGCACGCAGGACCACAACTTTTATTAGCGTCCATTAAAGAAAATTACTGGCCGATTGGTGGTCTAACTTTAGCAAAGGCAGTTTATCGTAAATGTGTGATATGTTGTCGCATTAAAGGGCAGGTAATCCCTCCTCTCATGGGTAATTTACCGCAGCAGCGCTTGAATCCCGGGGGATATCCCTTTGAAACTGTTGGTGTCGACTACGCTGGGCCCATTTTATCAGCTAGTAGACAAGGACGTGGATGTCGCCTCACTAAAGTGTACATCGTTCTATTTGTTTGCTTCGCCACAAAAGCTGTTCATATAGAGTTGGTAGGTGATTTAACGAGCAACAATTTTTTATTATGTCTTCGTAGATTTGTGTCGCGTAGAGGAAAGCCTAAACACATCTACTCTGATAATGGGACCTCGTTTGTTGGAGCTTATAACGAAATTGGCAAGTTTATTAAGGATAATTGCAATTCGTTATCTGATGATTTGGCGAATGAAGAAATTAATTTCCATTTTGTCCCTCCGTACGCTCCACACTTTGGAGGTCTCTGGGAGGCCGGTATTAAAAGCACCAAGTATCACTTAAAGAGAATACTGGGAAATTGTAATCTTACATATGAGGAACTGAACACTGTGTTAGTCCAAATAGAAGCCCTGCTGAATTCTCGTCCACTCACACCACTCTCATCGGACCCCAATGATTTGCTGCCGCTAACGCCTGGACACTTCATCATAGGACGACCACTCACAGCACTGCCCACTCAAAATTTGGAGGACTGTTCCAAGCATCACTTGACCAGATATCAGAGAATTGAGCAACTCCGTCAGCATTTTTGGTTAAGGTGGAGCAAAGAGTATGTGTCGGAGCTACAGCAGCGAGTGAAATGGAGATCCTGCACTACGGCTCTTAAACCGAACACTCTTGTGCTCATCAAAGATGATCATCTACCACCATTGAAATGGCGATTAGGCCGAGTTACGACGGTCTATCCTGGGCAGGATGGCATCAGTCGAGTCGCAGATATCAGGACGGCGTGTGGAGTGGTTCGTCGCGCCTTCAGTAAAATATGTCCATTGCCTCAAGATGAAGAATCTGGTTGAGAGACAGTCTCTCAACGCCTGGGGGCATGTTTAGAATTAGATTATTTTATTATGTAGTGCAAAGCGCCTACTACTTTTTAATAGCAAGCAGTTCACACATACGTGTCTTATTGCGTCAACAAACTTTCAGTTTTTATCAAATGGTTTATGTATACCGCCTAGTTTTTATTTTTCTCTTCTCCTCTGTAATTCGCACGGAATACAAGCATTATAACGTTGCTGGAATATTTTATTTAAAAACTAAACCTAATAATCCCCAACACCCTTTATATCTGCTAATGTGGTGTGGAGTATGTGAGCTTAAAAGCAGTTATTTTGAAATCACAAACAGACACTTCAATTCTATTTATTTTTACAACCTATTTCTTTTTATATCCCATAACTCTAGGATATGATTGAGACCATATCAAAGAATCAACTGGCATAGAATTATGTTTCAATCGTCCTTTTTTTCATTTTTCATACAAAATATTTCAGCAAAGTCACGATTATTAACGTAAAACACCCTAACGGGAAATTTGACAACGTCGTATTTTCTTAGCTTTAAATACCAGTATGTCCCCAGCCGTTCCCGAAAGGGAACAGAACATTGTTATTTTAATTGTGTCTGTTATTGCGGGTAACTACAGGTTAAGAATGATTGGTTTGAATTAAAAATTAAAATGAATGAAATGAATGAAACGAATGAAATGAATGAAATGAATGAAACGAATGAAATGAATGCAACGAATGAAATGAATGAAATGAATGAAATGAATGAAATGAATGAAATGAATGAAATTTATGAAATGAATGAAATGAATTTAATTAATTACTCGTATTTATCAATGAAACTTAGATACATATTTTATAATTATGATTGATGATATCTCCGAAACTATGCATTTTTAGACCACCTATTCTAGGAGTTTTAGTATTATTTTTACCTACAGAATATAACCCTAGAGATAAGAGATATATAAAAAATACAGATTGTATAGATACTACTATATTACTATACATAATAATAATACCAGGCTATTACTGTCCCACTGTTGGGCAAAGGCCTATCTTCTCATACAGAGAAGGCACGACCATTAATCACCACGCTTGCTCAAGACGTGTTAGTGATTTCAGACTTATATTAATTATAAGTCCAGATTTCCTCACGATGTTTTTCTACTATAATAAATTATCATCATTTTCTCGATAAGTAATCGATGGTCACCCATCCACAAACAAACCTACGTAAGCGTAACTTAACCTTCGGTAAACCCACAAGTGTTATTATTTATCCACATGCCCCTTGACCTACTATCATCAAAATTAATTACGAGCAAAACCACGGGTTTTCGGTAGTATATAAAATTAAAAGAATGTAATACTATACAGTTGGTTGTAGGGTTTCCGCACCAAATTGTGTAAAATAGGTAAGTTAAGTAACAGGGCAGAGTTCAATGGGTAATGACAACTATGGTTTTATGGTGTTTTTTTTTGACAAGGTTTTTAAACCTATTTCATAACTTAACATACGAGAGCAGCGGTAGCCCAGCGGTGATGCCCCCGACTTACGAGCAGTAAGTCGTGGGCTCGAAACCAAGCAGGCGCATTGCTTTGTGTAATTTATTTCATCACCATTGCACTCAAATCGGTTAAGAAAAACATCGTGAGGAAACCGGCATGTCCTAGAACTAAAAATTCGAAGACATGTGACATCTACCAACCCGCACTGGGCCCGCGTGGTGGATTATAGCCCATCTCCTCTCATAGAGAGGAGGCCTGTGTCCCAGCAGTGGGAACATAATAGGCATGTATTTTAACATTATATAGAAGTTATCTGGTTAATCTCCTAATAACATTTTCTTGTAGCTACAGGTTAAGGGGCTCCCCCATGCACACTAGCGCCACTTTAGTAAAAAAAACAGAACTCGTTAAATACACAATTAATATAAAATCTGATTGACAAAATCAATCATTTGGTCTTCTAAATTATTTACGTCTGCTTAACTCATTGAAATATAGCTCGCTGTCGTTACAGATACAAAATGGAAAAAAACGGCCGTTTTTAGCAATTTTTCTAACTGTAACTACAGTGAAGTATATTTTAATCCGTTAGAGCCGTGTGGTATCCGGCAGAGTAGAATAGAACCAACCCATTACACTCACGGGTGTCGTATAAGGCGACTAATGTCTGAGGCAGAACACCTTGCGCTTCCGTAGACCAGAGAATGGGCAGCAGCGTTTTCTGTTAGTCTTTCATACTGCGATCTCCAATCCGCCTGCCAAGCGTGGAGATTACGGCAAATTCCTCCCATCATGGGAGAGGCTTATGTCCAGCAGTGGACGTTATGGGCTGTTGTTGTTGTTGTTGTTGTTGTTGTTGTTGTTGTTGTTGTTGTAAATAGACGTCAATAATCTAGAACTCTAAAGCATTGATTTTGTCAATCAGATTTTATATTAATTGTGTATTTAACGAGTTCTGATTTTTTTACTAAAGTGGCGCTAGTGTGCATGGGGGAGCCCCTTAAGGTACATATATGCTCCTTACATGCTCGACTCAAAAATCAAACCTGTTTAATAAGTAATCTGTATTAATTATACTCTCTGCCTATGTCTGTTCAGTTTGCTCGCCCAAATCACTAAACAGAGGCACCTAGCAGAGGCGCAGTGTAAGCGTAACGTAAATACGTCGATTTTTTTAATCAAAAATAAAATTGTCCTCCATAATTTTTGTTAAATTGTTAGTAACAAAGCACAATCAGTTTCATCCATTGATATGAATAAATTCTTAAAATTACGAAAATACTGTATGTGAAACGAGCATTTTTAAATAAAGATCGACGTACTTTCATTCCGTTTACACCGGGCGTTTGTGCTAGGAGATAGATTGCACCCAGGAGAAGGACGTGTGATACTTTTTTTATATTAATAGGACGTTCAAGTGAAAAAAACTCCGACCTCAATGCGAGCGAAGCTGAATACAAAAGCTGGTATGTAATACAGTATCTGATGCGGTAAGCAAAGTAACACACAGGCACATCGACGTTATTTATGCATCGGTCGACGACGAAGCTAGATTTGTAGTGAGCCAGCTTGAGCTCAGACAAGACTGATTGAAAATGGAAACAGGAAATGTTATTTTGTAAGGATATCTGAACTGGCGTAAATATCAATATTGGCATAGATAGTTAGGTTATGCTGAGGGGACTAATGAAAGCGACTAACAAAAGGTGCAAACACAAGGTGTAAACAAATCCTTCACGAAGCCGCAAACCAATCATTCTGTACATCAAAATAAGTAGAGTTTTTTTTTTGGGTGAAAAATCTCGTTTTACGGCAGCACTCAAAACATTGTGGTGTTGGATGCATTGAATTGTACGGGGGTCGTGGAGGTATTTAAAGCAAAGGTATAAAAAAACTAGTATTTAAATAAAAGAAACGTGTAAAAGTTGGAACTTTGACCCCAAATATCTCCGTATCTATAAGGTTCCCAGATATGGTCTCAAAATAAAACAATGATCGTAATGAGAAGACTTTCGGATCCGTTAAGGATACTTTTACATCCAGTATTTTGTAGCCAGTTACTAAAATATTAGCCTTGACATATTCAGGGCCTGAATTTGGGTAGGGAGCCAAAAACAATGAAGATTTCCGTCCTAAAAAAGGCCTCTTCAGAGAATTAATATCGCTCTTAAAACAATGTTGTCAATGCATGACCTATTTCTATGGAGACAATATTGTTTAGTCTTTTATGTTACACGTGTCTAAAAATAAAAGAATTTCTAGGAAATTCATGCTATGTCTCGTTAATATGTTGCTACGTGCGTAGTCGTGACTCTACGTTCGAATACGTGATGGCGTAGTTGTGTTGCTACGCGCATAGTTGTGACTCTACATTCGTAGTCTTTATGGCGTAGTTGTGTGGCTATGCGCGTAGTCCTGTGTGGATGTTTTGTTCACAAGTTTCTGAACAACGCCTCTGACGCCACTTTCAGAATAATATGGATCTAGCGTCGTTACGAAAAGAAGAAGAACCTATATTGAGCAATGATCAAAGTTAACGTCTACAACTTGACGTGTGCCAATAAAGGCCATACACTCAACAAAGATATTTAATACCTACCCTTTTTTAACTAAATGGATGGTTACCCATCTACGGACAGACCGCGGCTAGCGTTTGGTCGACCCGTATGACATATATTTGTCGCCTCCGTAAAAGCTTGTTTATAATTTTCATCGAAATCTTCAGAGCCGTTTTAGATTACAAACATTGCTCATTTAATTGTATAGGATTTAGTCACGAGCTTCAGGAGCAATTCGAACACGCAATAAAAAATAAACGACCATCAATCATGGCCATTTATATACCGAAACCCATAACTTTCCCATAATATAAGTACTTGCCCCTAAAAATCTTAATCCACGAGTGAATTATGGGAATTGCCCGGAGAAAGTTAAGTTTGTAGAATAAATTTAAATTTCAATACAGCTGGCAGCTTTTGGACGTTATTGCGAACATATATATTTTGTGGGGAGACGTTGGTTTCTAGTTTTCGAGGTATTTGACCTGGCGATGTGACTTGCATTGTTATGAACATAGATGTTGATGGATGGAGAGGGAGAGGAAGACCAAAGAAACGATGGATGGATTGTGTGAGGAATGTTATGAAGGAAAGGTGGAAATGGTTGCGTGATGGTTGACAGAGAAGAATGGAAGAAAAATTTCGGGTGGGGCTGTGTCGGTGCACACGGCTGTTGATTTTAACCGGCTGAAACGTCTATATCTGCGAGTCGCTTTGAGTGTTAAAGATTGAAAGAAAACCAATAAGTGTTAATTTTTAACACTTACTGGTTATTTTCTTTTTTAATTTTTAACACTTATTATTTTTTATTTAAATCGATTGGTCTAAAAGAACTCTGTAAATACAAGAAAGAATCACTGCGCTATCACGTGTGAATCGTGAGGTATACTGAATAGAATCCAGCGAGAGCGCATTCCCCTTCCCCGCCACCCCGCCCAACAACAGCAGTGAGCTGACTATATACGCTAAATAAAGACACAAAATTCATGTTTCTACTATGAATAGTTTTGTAGTTATTAATGTCAGACGACATAACCCAATTCGTTACGGTCCGGTTTTCTGACATGGTACCCCGTGTACGAGTATGGTACTGATTTTAAAGACGTTTCACGTCAAAACTGTGTCGTGCCGACCCCAAGTTGCATAGAACAAGAGCAGGAAAATAATAATGTTTCTTTTATTGCTTGAGCGTATTTAACGTGGCCAAAGGATTGATTTCGCAACAATCTATCATTTTGTCATTGGATTTTTTTCGCGTTTCTGTATAACATTATGGCCGTACGGCTTAAATGTTTCCATTTTCGAATGGGATCAGTCCCTCCTTCCTTCCGTATCCTTCTGTGTCCACCATGTCGACCTCACCGGGAAACTTCAACGAGTTTCTTGCTTACGTTCTCTAGTCCTCCTAATCGTGTTTTTCGCCAATGTCAACAGAGATTTGACATCACTGTGGGAGCTATATTATTAAAATGTACAAGTGTGTGCTCAGACACAGGTACACTCTCTCTTGGGATTCCCAACTGTCTCATGGTCCGATGGGACGGCAATCCGATACCAGAAAGCGATCAGACGCAGAACTTTGTGGTGCTTTCCGAGACCCTCTGAAATATCGGGTATCATACCGCTAACTTCCAAACTGCCCAGCGTTTGGAAGTTGGCGGTATGATACTGAAAAATTCCCAATAAGAGACCAGCCGACCAAAGGTATAGTGGAGAGATAACATGGAAAGTGCACGCATTATTGTCTTCAAGAACCGATTGTGCTTGAGAATGAGCAATTACTTTCATATTTCTGGCTGACCGATTCATCGACAATTCAAACGTGTCTCTACCTGATTCATTAAATTAATGTACGATTTTAATACTAACAAAATATGGATCACTGTTGTCTGAAATAAATGAATTTTATTTGTTTATCATTTAAGTCATAGTCCTAGACTTCCCAATAAAGCTAAGGTATGATTTGAATTGCCAAATTCCAAACTCAAGGTTTGACAAAGGAAGATAGAGTTCAGCGTATTGGGTATTAAGCTCAGCGGCAGGATTCGCAATACCACAATACGCTTAAAAACTGGAATTGCTGATGTGGGCAACAAGACTGCTGGGTTGAAGTGGGATTGGGCGGGCCATGGCTGTAGGATGCATCACGACCAATGGGCCAGAGTCCTCCGAGGGATGCCTATAAAACGCTGGCGCGACGACTTAGAGGCAGTGAGAGATTGGCCGGAGAAAGCTTCACAGCGAGAAGAGTAGAAGGCTATGGGGGAGGCTTTTGCCCAGCAATGGGACAATATAGGAAAAAATATGTTTCCAATCTAACCAGGTTCAGCTGAATATACCAGAACAAACCTGGACGGTCTGTCTCTGCCTGAAACCCAATTATTAAACCAGATCCCGAGGTCAGAATAGTAAAACAGTTATCAGACTTTGGGCCTTGTAAAATATAAATAACATCTGCGTCTCTTCCCGTGTGTGTACGAAAATATGACTAAAGGTCAAAGGAATCCACAAAAAATACGGACAAAAAAAAACGTTTCACATTGAAATTGGAACGCAATCCTGGAAAATTCGACACCAACACGTTTTTAAAAAGTTTTCGGGAATTTATCGTCTAATTACTTTTAAAAACAAACCGAACAGAAAGCTGAAACAAAGTTGTTTTTTTTTATTCGTAATTCAAAACATAATTACATCGTGTTTTCTTGTTTCTTTTTTTCTAAAAACGCTTGTAAATGCCTGAAAAATAAATTAGGAAATTAAATTACTTATTCTAATTACGGATCCAAGTATACTACTATCACCAATCCGAGAGCACGATGGTTATATTTCTATCTCGCTCTTTCTATGTGAAAACTCATTTCCAGGACAAAATTAACCTTATTGTTTTCAAGAATTTACTACGTTTTCATATTTTCCTAATACATTCTGGCAATAGAAATGAAAAAAAAATCGTTTTTCACAGGTTATGGAACTCGATTATTACGAAAATTCGACGCTATTTTTATTTTTCAGCAATAATTTCCACCCTATTACTAAAATATAACACCAACGAGTGATATGAACGTTCTAAAGTAAACATACAATGGCTTCTTAGCTGACTTTTGACATTAACTTTTATGCTAGACATATTTCAGCTCATAATTTTCCTAAAAAACATATTAGAACACAATTTTAAGCTCAAAAACGTACCATTAAAACATCTATTCAGCTCCTAAATGTCATAAAACCATCAGTTTTTGCAATCACAATGATATTCCACAGAGAAACTCACTGAAACTCAGACCAAAATCACGAAATCTCACTTCCATTGTCCCATTTTAGTTTCTTTAAAAAAAAACTCGAGAAATTTTCGCGCGAACACGGTTCGAATGCATTTAGATTTTTTTTTAAGCAAGAACGCATACAGTCTTTTTTTTACGCGGCTGATGTCAACCGTTTTAAGGAACTTACTGATTATTTCATGGCCTAGAGCCTATACATAGTTATGTAAAACAACTTAATTTTATATGTACAGAGAATTCTGTCCTTCATACGGACGAGTTAGAGTGTATTTTTGTGTGATAGCAAAAATGGGGTTGCGACATCTTCACCTCACCCCTCTTTTACGAGACTAGGGATGTGCAATCGATTTTGTTTGGAGTTACCGTTTCGTTTTACGTTATAAAAGTGGCTGTACAACTTCGTGTAGTCAAAACCAAAACTTCTGTGTGCCTCGGAAAGCACGCTCGATATTTGACAGTTGTGTATGCAGTGTCTATTGTTAAAAAATTGAGAAAAATGCAAAATCTCTGGAATCGGTCTTAACAATAGGTACAGTAACTAGCTTGTCAAATAGACAGTCGCTCCATGTCAAAAAATCTGATATTCAGCTGCATTCGGTTAGAACTGGAAAGCGATACCAACGTAGCGCGTTGTTGTGAAAAGGCAAGCAGATGAACAAAATGTCGTTCTCTACCTTAGGTTTTTAGCGTCTACAATTTTAACGACATATATGCCTTACTAGTAAGTAACTAGTTAATGGAAATGTTATTTGGCAACGGTTATTTTCTGCACACATCACTAAACCACCCCTCCAGTGTTGCTAGATTACAAAAAGTATATTCTACTAATTGTTATGTCGTAATATAAAATGAAAATATACCATTTCCTTATTAAATCTAATTCTTCCGCTCTCATAGTCTCTTTTAAGATATTAAATTATTCTTGATTAACTTGTTCTTTAAATAATTCTGTATGAGATTTTAAATCAGGAATTACCATGGTAGCTAATGGAGCATTCTTCAAAATATAGAAAAAAAAGCTCTGCCTGTACACAACGACGCGGATCGATAGTATTGTGAGGTTAAGCTGTGCTTATGACGGCCAGTATTCAGATGGGTGACCATTTTTTAAACAGTTACGAGTGAGGAGTAATTGTGTTTATTCTCTATAAATTGGAGAGAAAATATTAAGTGAAAGACGAAATAGAATGGGGGTAAATACTAAAATATCGACAAATAAAGAAGTATAGAAGAAGATATGATGCACAATCCCAAATAAATTGATATTAAGATTGATATTATTGTGAGTCGGACTCGCGCACGAAGGGTTCTGTACCATTATCTGTACAATATTAGACAAAACGGCAAAAAAATCACGTTTGTTGTATGGGAGCCCCAATATTTATTTTATTTTATTAAATAAAAAATTAAAAAAATATTTAATTTATTTTAATACATTTATTTATTTTTAAAGTGACTAAACAACTAAATATTTCAAGCGTCTACTTTTTGCCCTTATTAATAACGAGCATAAAACGGCAAAAAAAACACGTTTGTTGTATGGGAGCCCCCTTAAATATTAATTATTTCTGTTTTTAGTATTTGTTGCTATACCGGCAATAGAAATACAGCATCTGTGAAACTTTAAAGTATCTATCTATCACGGTTCATGAGATACAGCCTGGTGACAAACAAACGGACGGACAGTGGAGTCGTTATAGGCTCCCATTTTTACCCTTTGGGTACCCTTGGTAACAACTGTTTTCTACAAAACTGTAGTACAAACACAGTCAGAATGTTTGAAACAACTGTTTTTTTGCGCCTTGTATTTTTTAACACAAGCAAAGCCGCAGCATTCAATTATTTTCAGCAAAAACTTAAAAAGAAAAGTACAAAAGAAAATAATAAGAAGTAAGATAAAATGTTATTAGTACAGAAGACGCCACTAATGAGGCGGTTTGCTAAGATGTTATAATTATTCTAATTAACACCGAGTTTCTGTTACCTAATTTTCTGTTGAAAACATTATTTTGGTAAATAAAGTTGTTTTACAACTTCAGAATTTGGAATTTCTCGGATTTTCTAATACAGTAAAGGGAACTCGTTCTAAACAGGTGTACGTATTGAACTAAGAGGTTAAGCAACTTGTTGAGGTTAGTTTATCGATGGGTGACCATTAGATTTTGGCAAGTTGGAACTTTTGTTTCGCGGATTTTCTGGTATTCTTAACTGCCTGGACACTAGATCTAGTGGTAGCTAGTAGCTAGCATGGAATCCTGGGATCGATTCCCGGGTCGATCAATGTTATTGAATTTCTCAATAGCTGTTGATAGCAATAGTCTGGCAACCAGTCTTACCAAGTGGTATCGTATTACCCAGTACTAACTGGGTTGTGGAGGTCAGATAGGCAGTGGCTCCATGTAAAATACTGGTATTCAGCCGCATCCGGCTAGACTGGAAGCCGACCCCAATATAGTTGGGAAAAGGCTCGGCAGATGATGATGGTTGATAGCAATAGGCTCCCCCCTTTACATGAGACTTAGTACTTGTTCACGTTGGAAAGCGCGGGCGCGGCAGCGGGTGCGGGCGCGAAGACGTGGCGAGTTCGTGTTCACATTGGCCGAGTGCGATTGAGCGAGTGTGACGTGTTGTCAGAGATTGTAAACATGGACGACGATCTTTCATTTTTAACCGAAAATTCATATCTTTGTTCTGTTCTGTTTTTTCATTTTTCTTTTTTTTTCTATCTATTCTGTTCATATGATGCCTGTGTTTGCTTTGCCAAATCGGAGTTCTAGCCTGAACAGCACTAATAAACTCTGTATTGAAAGACATGATGAAAACGTACTACCGTTTCTAGCGACAAGTTCATACTGGTTGAAATAACCTGACGCGAGAGGAGCGCGCGCGCCTGTCGCTAGCTTGCCCGCTACTTAGACCCCACGTGCGTTTCGTACGTGAACACTTGGATGTTACGCCATATGTTTGATATTTCGTGACCGCGCCCGCCACCGCGTCCGCGAGTCAACGTAAACAAGTACTAGACATAACTGGGCTCGATGTACTTATTGGAGGTATAAAAAAGGAGGTATGAAAACCGATTGAGGAAATGGAAATAAAATAATGATTTAAGATGAAATACTAGTTTATCCATCATTTGGTTTCTGGACTGCTAAGTATGAATCCTGGCTGCGAGTAAAGTGTAATTAGAATAGAATAGAATAGAATAGAATAATCATTTATTCGCTAATGGACAGCAGCAACACAATAGAGCAACACATACACATACATATAACAACAAACAGAACAATGAATTAAACAGCTCAACTGCGCTGAGCATGCCCATAACGAAAGGGTAACCAACTCAGCATATGCTGGGTGTAAAACACTCAGCGCTGGTTTTCAGTAGGCCCCCGCAGTGACACACGGATGAGGGTAGTAGGTAGTAAATAAATAATGTTATTCTATTAAATGGGCGTTTCTAAGTGTGTTATAAATATATAATATACAGTGAATATTTTTTGTCACAGAAGATAACATAATTATATTAGTAATAATAGACACGAAGAAACCTGCTAAATAAATAAGTACTTATCCGAAAACGAAACACAGTTTATTGACATGACGCACTTCGATGCAACATCGGCCTATGCAATTTTAAAATTGCAATACCGCAATGACATTTCTTATGTATGGGTGTTTGGGTGAATTGGTTTTTTTAATATGGAATTTCTTAGTAGACAGCTACGAAGTCTGGAGTTGTGCCCGGTTGATGCCAATAGGCTCGCCCCTTATTACATGGGACTTGGACATTACTGGCGTAATGTGTGTGTACTAATTAGGTTCACCTCTGCTTAACCCTTCGGGGATTACGGGCGTGATATTATGTATGTTAGTTTCTAAGCTATAACAGTGCTGTGATTTCACATACAACTGCTAAGTAATCGTAGAATCGGAGATTGGTGACAAGTTGGCTACGGCGTAGCTGAATGATGGTCCTAACAATTTGAAAATATTTTGGCTACGGAGTAGCAGATATGACTATTTCTCTGACTACGCCGTAGCAGATACAATTACTTCTCTGGCTACGCCGTAGCAGATACGACTACATCTAAGGCTACGCCGTAGCAGATATACCAATATCTCTGGCTACGCTGTAGCAGTTACGTCTACATCTCTGGCTACGCCGTAGCAGATACGACTACATCTCTGGCCACGCCGTAGCAGATATAACTATATCTCTGGCTGCTACGTCTACATCTCTGGCTACACCGTAGCAATAACTACATCACTGGCTACGCTGTAGCAGATATGACTACTTCACTGGCTACGGCGTAGCGAAAGTGATTACATCCTTGTAGATTGTAGCTGATGATGATACCTTAACCCATCCCGAATAAATACTTTCTATATGGGGTGGAATGGATACCGACGCACAAACGCTTACCGCGTATTCATTAATTCGTTCAAAAACCCCAATTTCATTAAAAAAAAAAAAAAAACATTATTAATTTTTTTGATTTTCAAAAACATTACATTAATCTTGGTTAAACACACCCCTGCAGTTTCATATATTTTGACCGTGTAGTCATGCAGTTTTGTAGTAACAATCTGTTTTTTTTTTAATTACCCGCGAAATATTTTCATGAGGTGTTCGGCATGATATATTCAATACGTGGTATTTAGTGCTAGTTTAGGAGGCAAGATTTTTAACTATTTGTACAGCCTTTTCCTGTAATTCAATGTACGGTCGAACAAGCTATTTGGTTTACAGTTTAACCAACAAATTACTGTGTAAAATGTAAACCAAATAGCTTGTTCGACCGTACCTATGTGGAATGTATTAGTTTTGTTTAAAAAAGTTTTTGTGCCAAATAACCTTTTTTTTATTTTTTTATTTGTGCGTCAGTGTCCGTTCCAACCGTATTTTCTCTTCCACGCCTCTGCTATGGCGTATTAATCATTATGATAGCATAATGATTAACTCGCCATAGCATAGGTTCTCGGTGATATTACAATTTTGTGGCCAATTATAAAGCACTATTAGGTGCTGGTGGTGGTGATATTTTAAATGAGAAAAAAAAAATGAGAAAAAAGTCTAAAAATATATTATTGAGATAGCTTAGCCAAATAGCAGTCAGAAAACGTTAGTTTTAGTTCATAAAATAGCAAACTAAATTTTTAAATTCAATTCTAAGATTTCAGCTTTTTTAATCTGTTTCATAAGACAAAGATAAAGACCAAGAACACCATTAAATAGTAGTCGCCATGTTATTACGTCATAAGACTATGTAAACTTAGAAGTGTTAACTGTCAACTATCAGCGTTTACTTTTTGTTTACACCACGTATATACAACCAACTAACATCATGACCACAGAGCAATATGGTGTCCACTGCGTCCAGCAGCGTTATCGTCAAATTCCGCGCGAAATTTAAAATACAAAATTTAAATGCATTTTTATGGCACTAACGATTGAATAAAAATTTTGTGATTTTTTAGTGGTCCATTAGCAATATAGAATCGAATTGAGACACTTTTCAAAAATGGGCGTTATACCTTATTTAACTACATTCCATGCGAATTTAAAGGAATAATTATAAGAGAAAATAAAAGAAAACATAGGAGTAGGTTCTTTCGGTAAATAACAAAATAAATACTTTTAAATGAGTATTTAAACTCAAGTAGCTATAAACAAATCTTCTTATCTGAACGGAACACTCTCATACTTGTCGTTAAACCAAACAGTAAAACATAATGGGGCTAACGACCTCGACCAATTAATATTAACGAACTGTACTATACTTACACCGGACAGAAATGGTCTCTCAAATAAGTACATTAGGTTACCACAAACTGTCAAATTTCTCCAAATTATTTTATACCATAAAATGTTGAATGTTAAGTTCAAAATACCGAAGGCAAGAGAGCGCGAGGCCGGTCGCCAACACAATGGTCGGACAAAGTAAAAGAGTCTACGCCCTTTTTTTTATTTTATTTTTTGGATGGGGTGTCATCAAATGACTTCCCGCTGTGGGCGGAGCAGGAGGGAGTGTCAAACTTTTACTGACTAAAACCCATCCAGGTTCCTTCATCGCCCTTTGTGTTCCGGGGCCACGGTATCTCTTTCGAACAGTCCCGCAGCCCCGGCAGGCATCGACCCTTGCGGACCCCTACCTTTGACTTGACTCTCTTATGAGGCTATGCCATCAAAGCAAATTTCAGCAGGTGGTAATGGCAAACTTGAACCGGAGTCGATGGAGGCAGATTGTCCGTTTAGAGCTGGCGGCTACTGTGCATATTCCGAACGCGACCGCAGATCACAAACGTCGGTGGCGCGGGCGGCGTTCCAATTGACAATAAGCGCGATACATAATGCCGGTGAGTTTTTAATGTTGAAGTTGAGCGACAGACGTCACGACTTTGATAGCAGCTGCTTTTCTTTTCTTCAGTTCGTAGCTATGCCAATAAAAATACATCAATCTTTCTGTTAGTGACAGCCAGTCATCGGCACTACTTTCTTTCGATTTGAGGTAGGTTGCCCCTCCTTCACATAGCAACCAGTTTGTGTCTACCATTCTGTCGTTGTGATTGGGGCGACTTTACCCCTGCCGTCTACCTTCGCCTTAAAAAAATCGAGTAATTTCAAAATTTCCGCCGTTCGTTACGTCTGCACATCACGCATAGGCGAAACGAAACACGCACGCTGTGTTTGCGTGTTCCAGTACTGGAGTTCTCATAATTTGTGTATTTATTAAAATCAATTACTTATGTGATAAGAATAAGAAGTTGAAACAAAGCTGGAATTAACAACCTATTTGTACTTTCTTTATTTTCGTTTAATCCTAACTTGGACCCTTGCACCCAATGCTCGATAATATTGAAGGTAAGTGACCTGAAACGCAACTGTCACTTTGATATATTTGTGTCAAAATACATAACCTTAAAAGTTTATGATATTATTTTCGTAAAGTTACGAAACTATTTTGCATTTAAAGTAAATAAAACTGCTACCAAGCATTTAATTTAAAAGAGAGCAAACGTTTATAACTTCTACAAAATGAATATAGCACGTAAACTTTGCACAGTCCACCATAGTTATGTCAGCCAAAACCTTTACCGAAAATTCAGATTTTCGGCTATAAATTACGACAGTGCTGCAGCAACGCAGCCTCAAGTCAAAGAAGAGAAGTTCGACTTCGAAGACCTCAACGTTGTCGAACGAACAGAGCGCCGTAAAGCAAAAATCCAGCCATTCATGAAAGACGTTTTCACCTCCATCTTCAACCAAGATTTGCTCGCGTTTCCCGAGATAATAAACAAAGAAGAGACCGAAGCTTTGGAAAGAAGAATCAAGGCTATTACCAACGTGTTTGCAGACCCGAAAAAAACAGGAGAAGATCGCAAGAACATACTTAAAAGCACAAAAATGTATGCAGCACCCGTTAGTCTGACAAGAAATGGTCTTTCCACTAATATAACTGAAAGTTTAAGGTATCTAGAGGCTATAGCTAGTGACTTCCAGCTCGGGCAGGATATTAGTGACCACTGGGTAGGGTTACAAGCGCTGCGAAGTGGTCTAGCTCAAGAGCAGTACTCTATGATTATTGATGACTTGAGTTCTGGAGATAAGCCCATTTCGTTGGGTATTAAGGAGAGAATTGCTGAGAGGATCTCACAGGCCGACTTTAGGACTTCTGCTGATATGGATGGGCAAGGTTTGTTTATGATTATTCTTTAAAGTAAGTTTCATCAACATCAAATCTTGTCTATAAGCCTGAAGGTTGAGACAGAATCACCCACATTTAACATTATTCATATATAATGTTAAATGTGGGTATGTCTGTTTATGTACGCCTGGCAACGAATATATTCAAATAAAAAATAATAGTAAATTTCAGGATGATCGGTTCAGTGGTTGAGGTATGAAAATGTTACACACAAACTTACTTTTGCATTTATTACATTAGTTATGAGAACACACACACTTCTTTCCAGGAATCTGGCGAATCAGTGGTGAAAAGGTCTGCCGCTACTCCAATGGCTACATACTAGTGCTGTCTACCATTGAAGCATCTCGGTTAAAGGCTTTCCTTGTACATCCTGATGCTGCCGGAGTAAGATCTGATGGTACCTTTGTTACGTTTCAGAAGACCCCGGGTACGTTGCAATCTTATATAACATTACATACATACATTACATTAACATGTGTCTAGTATTTTTATGGTGCTCGGTGTCCAACCTATATCCTTTTTTAAATATTTTTTCAACTTATAACTTTGTGTAAAAATTATTGGAATCGATTCAGTTGCTTATTCTGAACAAACCATATTCAGGTTTCGCATAAACTAAAAATAATGTTGTATAATCGATGTCAAAAGATGTAATCGTATTCGATTACATCTTTTGACTTTCAAACCATATAAATCCTCAGGCTTAGACGAAATTTTTCCTGCCCTGCTACAATGGGGAGCAGACGTCCTAATGCCGTGGCTGACCGCCATATACCAAGCCTGTATAGCACACAAATACATACCACTTGCATGGCGAGAGGTGAAAGTTATTTTCATCCCTAAACCAGGCAAACCTGATTACACACAACCCAAGGCGTACAGACCAATAAGCCTGACATCTTTCCTACTGAAAACTCTCGAGAGACTCTGTGATCGACACATTCGGGACGGACCTCTTCCGGAGCGACCACTTCACAAACAACAACACGCATACTCCACAGGAAAATCAACAGAATCTGCACTACATAATGTCATCTCCAAGATCGAATGTGCAGTGGACCACAAATGCTCTTCACTAGCTGTCTTCATTGACATAGAAGGCGCTTTTGACAAAACCATCTTCCATAGCATCAACGCAGCCCTCGAGGAACACGGTGTGGACTCGACCCTGCGAGGATGGATCACGAATATGCTCAGACTAAGAGCCGTACAAGTTACGGTAAACGACACCACCAGAGCTATAGTGGCGAAGGGCTGCCCGCAAGGCGGTGTCCTCTCACCACTGCTATGGAACCTCGTAGTAGACAGCCTCATTAAGCGCCTCAATAACAGAGACTACTACACGGTGGGCTATGCCGATGACCTGGCCATAATAATAAACGGCACACACGAAAACACACTATGCAACCTTATGCGCCAAGCCTTGAAGACTGGTGCAAGGAATACAAACTAACAGTGAATCCTACTAAAACCGAACTCATTCTCTTCACAAAGAAAAGGAAGTTGGCAACTTTACAACTACCAAGCTTCTTTGGGACCACCCTAACCCTATCGACTGAAACCAAATACCTGGGTATATTTTTGGACAAACAGCTGAACTGGGCAAAACACACTGAGTACATAACCACAAAAGCCAGTATAGCCCTATGGCAATGTAAGAGACTGCTCGGGAGAATTGGGGCATAAGCCCCAAAATCACCTACTGGCTATACACCGCAGTTATCCGACCAATCATTACATACGGCTCTTTAGTTTGGTGGCCCAGGACCAACCTAAGTACGACCCAAAAGGATCTCGAAAAATTACAAAGATTTGCCTGCGTGGCAATCACCGGCAGTATGAGAACTTCCCCTACTGCTGCCTTACAAGTAATGCTGGGGCTACCACCACTACACCTCGTCGTAAGAGAGGAGGCGGCCATAGCGACTTTCAGACTCGGAGTATCTGGCACCCTAAGTAACGATTCCAGAATTAAACACACACGCATCAGAGAAGATGCAATCAAGCAACAGCCTATGATGGCATCACCCAGCGACAGAATCCTGAAGACCCACTGCTTCCAAAAACACTACAACATAGAGCTCACGGCGGAGTTGTGTGACTACTCAGGTACAAAAGAGCTAAGAATCTACACTGATGGATCAAAAACCAACGACGGGACAGGTGTCGGGGTGTTCTCCGACGACCTAAACATCAAAATATCCAAACCCCTTGGAATACTCAACTCTGTTTACCAAGCAGAGTGTGTAGGTATTATCCAAGCAGCACACGCCACAGAGGCCAGGAAGGTTACGGATACTAATATCCGAATACTCTCCGACAGTGCCTCAGTCCTTTAATCCTTAAAGAGTAATCAGATAACGTCGAGACTGATACTAGAATGCCATAATGCCCTAGAACGAATCACGGCACTAAACCATAACACGGTAACACTACAATGGATCAAAGGTCACAGTGGATCACTTGGGAACGATGCGGCTGATGAACTTGCCAGAAGAGGATCCAACACAAAACCCTTCGGTCCCGAGCCCATTGTGCCCATTCCTTTCAAGCAGCTAAGAAGTTGGTTAAAGGAACACACTCGAATACAAGCGGAGAAATGGTGGACCTCGGCACCAGGATGTAGGCAATCCAAGGAAGCCATGCCATCCCTGGACACAAAGCTGACCAGGCGCATTCTGCGCCTGGACAGGGATAGCCTACGACTGGTGGCGGGGACCATCACTGGACACTGTTCACTGAATAAACACTTCCATACCCTAGGAATCACTGACAGTCCCCTGTGCAGAGCATGCATGGGGGCGGAGGAAACGGTGGCGCATGTGCTCCTTGAGTGCACCGGCGTTATCAAGATTCGCGAGGAGACCCTGGGAACACCTAGATCCCTTGCGGATGCCCTGAGAAGACCGGGAAGTTTGATCTGCTTCTGGAGGGAGGTGGGCTGGTTGGAGTAAACGGCCACCATGGCTCACGCACAATGGTCCATTTTAAGGATTAAGTGCGGAAACCAAAACCCCATGATAGATAGATAGACATCTTTTATCACCATACATATAAAATCAGAAATTCTAACCGCTACTTATGCTTTTTTTCCAGCTACCCCACTAGACATGATCACCGAGCAGAATTTAGCCCACATCCTGGGTGTTTCCCGCCTCTATGCAGCCGCTCTATCCCGCTGTCGGCTGACCACTGCCGTCCGCAGCATTGTGGAGTACACCAGACCTAGGGCTTTTGCTGGTGAGTTAGCAGCGCCACCTCTTTATTATCATCATAACGACGTCGTAGTTATAGATCAGGGGTCGACCCAAGCAGGCAATCACATTTTGCAACTAGTTGCACCACCATCTACCGTTTCCCAAATTTATTGGGGTCAGTTTCCAGTCTTACCGGATTGCAGCTGAATACCATTATTTTACGCGGAGCGACTGCCTATCAGACCTTCACAAGCCAAGTACTGGGTAATACGGCACCTCTTGGAGGGCCACTGACTACCTGTAGAGTCTGTCAAAGATCAACGCCGGGACCAACGGCTTAGCGTGCTTTCTTTTTTCTTAGGGCACGGTGGAAACTGTATATAATGGATTGCTTACCCATCGGACCAACCCAGGCAAGGAGCGTCTTAACCTGTACATCGACCCGAGTGGCTGTTATTTTTTGGCCACGAGTTCTCTCTCGTTACTAACCTCGAGCTCTCTTATTTTCGGTCGAACAAGCTATTTGGTTTACAGTTTAAACCAAAAATAGGCGAGACGACAAAAAAAATCTAATTAGTCCGTCAGTTAGATTATCAAAAAATATTTGACCCGTGTTTTTTCTTTTGTTACGTAAACCAAAATTGACGAAGATTATGACGCTTTTAAAATTCTCAATACGTCACGCCTTGGTATAATTTGTAGCTAGTTCTGACGTCACGAGCCCCCACTCTCGAGTTTTGATGCGTTTTATCTTTGTCAATATTCATTGATTTACAAAAACAAAAAATACGTGTCCATTAATTTCCAATACTCTAACTGACGGACCAAATAGATTTTTAATTTTATGATACTATCGTCATGCCTATTACATTGAAAAATGTAAACCAAATAGCTTGTTCGGCCGTACTTATCTCGGAAAACAGACATGACATTAAAGTATAATATTACTATTTTTTATTATATAATTATTTATTATTAGTATTTTATTATTTTTACTTTTTATTTTATTTTATGTTACATTTACCTACTGACTTGACAGGAATATTTACGTACTTACCTTACTTTTTTATTATTATTGACATATGATTTTTGTGATTTTTATTGACATTGATTTTGTAAATTATTATTAATTTTATTTGATTATTGTGAATGTGGGTTTCATTTTTATATATTTTTTGTTTGTTTTCTTTTTTTTTTCCCACAACTGTCTGGCAGTTTGAGTACTATAAGCGACCTACCCAAATGTCCTTTCTTTGGTATTGTTCGTCGTTTCGTTGAGCTCCTTGAGTTATAAGTCGAGCTACACGATAACTGACAAATGCTTGCACTGACTGAACAGGTGCACTCAAATCTGTATGGTTCTTTCTTCAAAAGACAATCTCAGACACTAATTTGCATAGTCCTCATGTGAATTGAGCAAGATTATGTCTGGACTTCAAAAGAGACCTCTAAGTTTGTTTCGGCTGTTTCTTCTCAGAGTAGTCAGGTACAAAACACCGGCACCATCTAGTTTAAATAAAAATGACGTGTAAAAGTGTTTGTAAAAACCTACTTGCAAAATAAACATCATTTATAATAATTACTATTTTTCAGGTAAACCCCTAGCAGAGCTAACGACAATACAATCAACAGTAGGCAACGCGCTCCTAGATATATATGCGTGCGAGAGTGCTGAATATTTCACTGCAGGTCTTTTAGATGGCTATGTGGATACTGATGCTGAACTCGAGGTAGCCATGTGCAGGTAACTAGTGGTTCTATTAATTTTTACATTTCAAAACGCATCATTTTACTGAGTCACTCTTTTTTCTATAGTTCTGGCACCCAGTTAAGATGAGAATAGCGGTCATTGACCCACCTACATTTTTTAACTTCTTAACTTGACGACCCGAATGGCGTAGCGGTGGTGAGGCTGCCTTACGTTCTTAGGGTCCCGGGTTCGAGTCGCGGTTGGAGCACATGTTTGTGTGATGAGCATGGACATTTGTTTCCGAGTCATGGATGTTTATATGTATAATAAGTATGTATTTACAAACAAAAAGTATCTATGTAGGTAGTATATCAGCTATCTGGTGTCCACAACACAAGTTTCGTTGCTTACTGTGGCACTAGATGGCGCTGTGTTTTCATGTCCAGAGATATTTATTAATTTATTATTTATTTATTTACTTTGAAATCAAAAAATAAGCCTGTTCAAGAATTGTCATCTATCGTGATCTTCAACATTTTTTGTAATGAAAAACGATACATGGTTTATTTGTTTTGGTTCGTACGAAGAGATATTAGGGAAAGGGCAATGACCGCTATTCTCATCTTAACTGGCACCAACTATAGATTGATAAACCAAATTTTTCTTCTCTTTATTGTATTGTACATATGCTGTGAAGCACTTTTTTTTATTGTGGCCCTGTTTTTTGTTCCTACATTAAATAGCTTTTGATTAATGAAAGACTGACTGACTCCATAGAGATCTACGCTAGGGAATGGGCAACTACAGTACTTTCACAGTTTTTATGTCTTGTGACTGGGACTGTAGCTACATTTAATTTTCATCTTTGTTTCGACAATTCAAAAGTGCCTGTAACTGGCCTACTTGAAATAAATGCTTTGATTTTGATTTTTGATTTTGACTGCATGGCATTGTTATCAAATTCATTTAAACTACAACCACTACAGTTAATGGTTATAAACCACAAGGTTAAAACCACTCATGTCGCGAAAAAACAACGAACAACAACTCAACTGTTCCATCCATTTACGCTAACTCGTCAAAATCAAAGCATTTATTTCAAGTAGGCCAGTTACGGGCACTTTTGAACTGTCGAAACAAAGATGAAAATTAAATGTAGCTACAGTCCCAGTCACAAGACATAAAAACTGTGAAAGTACTGTAGTTGCCCATTCCCCAGCGTAGATCTCTATGGAGAAGAATGGGCAAAAAACTCAAAACTCTCTCTCAAATGTAACAAGCTTCTATATTTTTTTGTTAATTTCTCACCATGGAATTGATTTCCAATCTGTTTAACAGAAACTGTTAGCAAATTACTACAATTTCCTATTGGCCCACAGAAACTTTATCTCCAACCACGGCCTGACCACAATGCTGCAACTGCTATCAATCCCAGCGCTGGACAAAGAGGAGGAGTGTAAGAGTCTGTTGGACGATATGAGACATCTAGCCACCAGGGGAGAGAGCTTAGATAGTGTTAATATGTTTATTTGTAAGTTCTATTTCTTCTTTTTTAACCCCCAACCAAAAAAGAGGGGTGTTATAAGTGTAACGTGTCTGTCTGTTTATCTGTGTATCAGTCTGTGGTATCGTAGCTCCCAAATGGATGAACCGATTTTCGTTTAGTTTTTTTTCTCACACAAGCTCCTAAAAAAAACATACAACAAGCCGTTGGTCCCGGCTGTCATTTGTAGATCTTTGACACTTGTTACAGGTAGTCAGTGGTCTAAAAGGGTATCGTATTACCCAGTACTAACTTTGTTGTGGGGGTTGAATAGGCAGTCACTGAATATTAATTACTGGTATTCCACTACATCCAGTTAGACTGAAATTTGAATGACTATTTCATGAAAAACTCATTCAATGGAATTAAATAAACTGAGAGGGTTGTATTGATGATGTTAATGATATAACTTTGTGAAGCTATATTTGTTACGGTTGAGAATCATATTTTAATGAACATACTTACAAAACTTAAAAAAAATAGATGTAATTTCGCAGGCTACCCTGGCGTTTCCACCAAAATCAGATACAAATATCAATCATTAATTTTCTTTCACAAGCTATGTACTACATCTAATGGTTGAAGTGACCTTTTAGGAAAAAATTACCTGTGTTAGGTCACTTCGCTCTTCCAAAGCTTAATGTTACGTGGTGTACCAACAATTTTGAATCTAGAAAACATTTTAAAGTAATTTTACAAAAAGAAAAACAAAATTGAGATACTTGTTTATTTCGAAAAACAAGATCCAAATGGGATTAGTCTTTTACAAATCCTCTACTAAATATTCTGTCATGATTCATTGATGTCATTTTCAGCTCTAAACGGTATCCACCATGCTGGCAAAGTGATGGCAAACGAAGTGAAACAAATGAGAAACCCGCTGATGCATCCCGCGTTCATCTTCAAGAAGGTCTTCGCCAATAGACATCAGGTGAGTTTGTATTATCCGGTTCAACAACAGAATTACGCGCGTCTGAAATATCTAGGCATGATCCTATAGTTGTACAAGCATCTTTTGGTGTGTTGGCAGGATCAGAGCTAAAACCGCATCTAGTATTTAGGGTTCCGTACCTCATAAGGAAAAAGAAACCCTCAGATAACTTTGTTGTTCGTCTGTCTGTCTGTCAAGAACTTCTTCTCAGGAACGCGTAGATCAGGTATCAAGTTGAAATTGATATCAAATACTCGGGTCTATAATCTCTTTCAGCTGTCAAACTTGTAAGTCAACGCGATCAAAAGATATCCGTATAGGTTCCATATTTTCAAATATTTCACAAGGGAATCAAATCCTATAGGGTATTGCTCATCCTTCACACAGTCCGTCCATCGTTTCTTTGGTCTTCCTCTACTCTTACACCCATCCACAGTCATACTCCAAACTTTCCTCACGACATTTTTTCTCAATCCTGCGCATAGCTAGTGCGTGAGTTTCTTAACATATTTCTTAATTTTCAGGAAAAAGACGATCCAAAACTGACCCTCCACCTATCAGAACACCTGCACCCATCTCTAAAGCAACCTTCAGAACAGCTGGAGTACTGCGTGCTGCGAATGAGGTTCGCGTGCGAGACCCTCATGAGTAGACATGGTGTTAAAGTGGCTACTGCTTACACGTGAGTTTGTCATCAGTGTATAAAATGGTGTTGAGATGTAGTCCAATAGCGACATAGTCGTATCGCGAAATGGGCAATGTAAGATATAGACCGAACGCTTATTTGAAATAATGTTTAGGCATAACGCGACTTAGGCTCACTGTGTTATAGGTATACAGCAAGCAAAGGTAAAAAACCTCTTAACGAAGCCGAAAGGCACTTTTTCTCCCCGTCATTGCGATCATTTTTTTGTTCTTCACCTACCTTCTAGTTACGGAGATATTGCGGGTCAAATTTCCAACTTTTTGACAAGTTTTTTGCTTTAGTTTTTATTTATATATTTCTTAAAAAAAAAAATACAGAAATTAACCTTTGTTTTTTAGCAGTCGTTTAAAAATGATGATTATATTTCATCACAACTAAAAGTATTTTTTTCGACAGGGAACTGAACAGACTTGCTGAGGCGGCGACAGAAATATTGGTGATGACAGCAGTTCTAGCAAGAGCTTCAAGGTAAGAACTCTTCATATCATCTGACTAGCCTTTTCCCAACTATGTTGAGGTCGGCTTCCAGTCTAACCGGATGCAGCTGAATACCAGTATTTTACATGGAGCGACTGCCTATCTGACCTACACAACCCAGTTAGTACTGGGTAATATGATACCCCTTGCTAACACTGGTTGTCATTCGGGCCACTGACTACTTAACGACTGTCAAAGATCTACAAATAACAGCCGGGACCAACTACTTAACGTGCTTTCCGAGGCACGGAGCAAACTCGGTATGTAAATGGTACACCACAGGCTACCTGCAGTATTGTCTCTTCTTTCCCCCTTAAATCCATCCAAAGGTTGTCTTTAAAAGATCGCTTTTAGCGATAAGACCGCCCATTGTGTAACCCCTTGTATGTTTTACTTTATTTTGTATCTGTAATTTTAATGGTGTACATAATAAAGAGTATTCTATTCTATTCTATGTAATGGGTAGTCACCCATCCACAGACCAACCTAGGCAAGCGCGGCTCAACCTGAAGATTGACCCTGAGCGGCTGTTATTATTTAGCCGCGACCTCCTTGAATACCAAATCCTACTTCCTACTAACATTACAAACGCGAAAGTTTGTGAGGATGTGTTTGTTACTCTTTCACGCAAAAACTACTTAACGGATTTGGATTAAATTTAGCACACAGATAGTTTATAACCTGTATAAACACACAGGATATTTTTTATCTCGTGTAACAATTATCAAACACGACGCAGGCGGGCGAAGCCGCGGGCATGGCCTAGTATCAAATAAGAATAACTTTTCTTATACAGATCCTACTGCATCGGACTCCGCAACGCAGAAACTGAGATGAAACTAGCAGCTTGCTTCGTTGAGAGAACAAGAGACCGAGTGAGGAGGCTGATCAAAGAGATCGACGATGGGGAGTATCTGAACCTAGATCACTTCACCGTGCAGTTCGGCAGGAAGATGCTGGATACTAACTCTAGTTTAGTTGAGAAGCCTACTGCCAGGGTGTTCTGGTAGACTCTTTGGGAGCCTGGGTAGACGATATTGTGACAATGAAAATATTTTTCAAGAATGTGTTGTACAAAGATGAATATTTGCGGAAAAAGGAACTATAATCTACAGAGTTGTAGTTTGTTTTGCTGTGCACGTTTTTTTTGTTTTAGACTTCCCGACACTGAACACTGTTATTTAAGGCGTTTACTGGAGCTAAATTAGTAACTCTATTTGTGGTGGTTCAAACTTCGTTTGAAATACTGTTAGAATAAAGTTCTAATCAGCTTGCACTATAAACTGGTTGTTACGTTAGTCACTGCAGGCCGAATAGTGCGAAATGAGTGGTTTTTTACGATTTACAAAAAAGCTACTAAAAAAATAAAAAACTAGGATGCTAATTATGTTGCTTGTTGAATGATCGCATGTATTTTAGTAAGGTTTGTTACTCGTTCAAAATTTTTATTTTTTATAATATTAAATTAAAGTTCGTGATTTTCTTTTATCGAGTTAAATTAGTTGTTGTTTGTTTACGAAACACTATCGTACTAGCATATATCCTGAAGAATATCATATATTTTTCTGGTTTTGTTTATTGCAGTGAATCATATGTTTTTTTGCATTATAAAACTCGCGTTTAGCTCCTGTAGTCTCCATTATTTTGACAGCATGGTTGGCGCAGTGGCTAAGCGATTGGCTGCTGTGCTAAGTGTCGCGGGTTCAATTTCTGCACGGAACAAATATTTGTATGTCCTATAAGTTTTTCCAGGTCTGACTGTTTGTGTATGTGAGTTTAAATGTTTATGAACGCACACACTTTACGGGAGAAATTTCTAGTGAGGGTTTATTAAAAAATCCGGCCGAGAGCGAATCGGTCTCGCGCTGTTGTAGTTTGTACGGAACCCGAGGGTTAAACTTTTTAAAAGACAAACTTAACTTTGCGGTTCGATCCCCAGAAACGGCTATTACACCAACCGCAAATAATAAGTTTTCAGATTTTTCCCTTACATGTGCTGTAAGACATTGCCACATGAGTAGTAAAACGGAACAGAATATAAGCTTCATACAACAGTTAACCGCTCGAATCGGTTGCACTACTACAAGAACGCGGGGCATGTGTGCGTGACCACTGGCCGCTTGTCGCGTACGCGGCGAGAGTGGAAAAAACTGGTTTACGCTGTCACAGCCAGTTGACAATCTCAGGGTTGTCAGGGCAACACACGTTGTTTGTTTTGTGACAAGTTTGAATATTTTAATGTAAAAACCGTGGTATTTATTAATAATGGTTGTTTATTGTATTTCTTATTTATTTATTTACCAATCCGATGTCTGATTGAGCTAAAGGAAACGAATTTTTTGTATGGGACTTCGGCCATAACCTGTATTTTTTAGGAAAGCTGGGAAACTAATCCCTGAATAGAATAAAGTAATATTTTTTTCCTTATTTTATTTCACAAATGTTTTGTAACTGTTCCACAGTTACAAAACATTTGTGAAATAAAAATAATATATATTATTATATATATTAATATATATAAATATATATATTTCAAAATAGCTTAACCTCATTGGTCAAATTGAGACCAACTATGGTGGCGCCATCTGAGATTTACTTTGCCTTAGCCACCCCATCACCTATTGTGACAACCCTACCAAAATAGGTAACAATTTTGCACGTTCATAAGAAGCTTATACTCTGTTCCGTTTACCTACTCATGTGACATTGCTTCTCGCCAAATTTCGTGATTCTAGGTCAACGAGAACTATTATATAGGTTGTCAAACAGACGGACAAGAGGGTTCCTTCCAGAGATGAAGGGTATGGATATCGTTTGCACAGGTTTTTAATAATATGCAATGTATGTATGAATGGTTTATAAAAGTTATGTTCTGACATTTTGAGACAGCCGTCGAGAAACCAAATTGATTGTGGATTTTCGAAATTTATTTTGTCAAAATGGTTATTTTAAGAATGATTAGGTTGGTAATTATTGTTACTTGTTATCCTGTAAATAAAACTAGTTTTAATATTTCTTAATAGTTTTATTTCATTCTAAATAATCTAATCTTAAACTCTACGATCGATGCGACAAACTAAGTGAAGAGTTGCCTAAGATAATATTATTCTACGACATTTTGAATAGACTAGCTGGAAAATGTGAAATACACAATTAACGAAGTTTTTTTTTTAAAACCTACCAGTTATTTGTGCTCTTTGACAGTAAAAAATATTTTAATTTTTTGGTGACCATAGACTTGAAATTGACGCCATTAATAAAATCATCAAATAGATAACCTTTTTTAAGGTAGTTAAGAAGAAAATTTTAAGCATAATAATCTAAAACTAAGAGCTATATCACACTAGCGGATTGCGAGCGGATTCAAAGTGATCTGAAAATTGAGTTTGCGTTGCGCAGCGAATTCGCTGCGCAACGCAAACTCAATTTTCAACGCTAGGCTTTGCAGCCTAACGTTGAGAATGGGGAGACACAGGCAAAGATAATCTAAGATGGCGCCACCATAGCTAGGCCCAATTTGACCAATGAGGTTAAGGTGAATGCTCCAACCAGCCCGCGAAATTCAAATTTTCTTACGGTTTTTGCAAGAATCATAATCATCAAAATCATCAATACAACCCTCGCAAGTTCATCAATTTTGATGATAATAATTCTATAACTACATACGTCTTACAGCCGCGAATAATGTTTTAATCAACATACAACCTAGCACTGGCCTGAAAATTGCAAAAATCGTAAGAAAATTTGAATTTCGCGGGCTACCCTGGAGCATCCACCTTAAGCCGTTTTGAAATATAAAATGACATTGCCACATTTTCAACCAATGACGATGTTGGGAACCAGCTATGCTAGCGCCATTAGTTCTACAGTGTGTCTCCCCATTAAGTGCACTTTCGCGCTGCTATTCGCGTCGAATTTGTTGTGCGTCCGCTCCGCTTTGAATCCGCTCGCAATCCGCTAGTGTGATAAGTCTCTAAGACCTAACAGTCTAAGGTCTAAAATCTTTAGGAAACACGCTAATATAAGAAACTGTTTTCTCAGCTACGGGCTTAAAACTATCTCCAAAAGTGACATTCTTGGCAACACTGACTTTCTTGCCAGCTTTGCCCCTTCTCCGCAACTTAGCCATAGACTCTGCGACTTTCGTTTCCAAAGTCGTTTTGGGCTCGAAGGCGACTTTTTCTGACTTTGTATTGAAAGCTTGGACTTTGTTTTTCTCCTTTCGTTTGTAGTAAAATACTTCCCAAGCTAGAGTAATCATTGCTAGACCTAGGCCGAAAAGAGTTGCTATAAAGACGCCACCTGAAACATGAATTTTGTATCAGTACGCTTGTATTGTCCGAAGGGACAGGCAGAGAAAGAGATAGGAAAAAGCATTTCGATAGTTATGTTTAAGTCCCATGTAATAGTGGACGATCCTATTGCCATAAAACGCGCATAAATCCAGAAGGCAGGCTGCTAGTGAGACATTCTTGATGGAGGAACCACATAACACTTCGCCTGACCTGGGAATCGACTCCAAGACATTAGACTCGCTCAGCAGTAGCTTTTGCAACTGGAAATCAACGGGGCAGGTCTACAGGGTGTGAACAGACCCTTCACGAGCCGAAAGCCGTCAACCAAGTATTCTGTACATCAAACTTAATAACTATACGCAAAAATTTTTGCTGGGGAATGACTTTTTGGTGAAAAATTATGTTTTGTGGTAGAACTCAATGTAACGCACTCAAAAACATGCTGATGGATGGATTGAATAGTACGGGGGTCGTAAAGGTGTTTAAAGTAAAAATCTTACATTAAAACATGTACTTATTAAAAAAAAAAAACTTGTCAAAAAGTTGTAACTTTGACCCCCAATATCTCCGTAACTAGAAGGTTCCCAGGTATGGTGTAGAACAAAAACATGTTCGGAATGGCGGGGAGAACAAGTGCCTTTCGGCTTCGTTATGGGTCTTTTTTCACCCTTAATAATTATGTTATGGCAAAATTGATATCTTACCTAAACTCTCCAAGGTTATCCCTTCAGACTCATCCGCATCAGGGCAAGCCTGCCTTGCTGATTCATTCCAGTATCTGCAAGAAAATTCGTATGTGGTTAATCTGGATCACAAGAAGTTCACGACCAATCGATATAGCGACACTAAGGCTCAATTTACACTGCCACGGAATCTAAGCGTCAATTTCGCTTGATGACGCGAGAAGGCGCGCAAATTTTGCGGGAATTCGTTTTACAACGCTTGGCACCGGACTACTGTGACCGACCCGACCGACTCTCCGTTCGCACTACTTCCCGCGGATTCCACAGACGGCACCAACAGCTAGGTAGCTAGTGGTAGGGGAATTCTGGAGAATGCGCGAGGATTCCCCGGAAGACGGGTGTCATTTTTTTGGCTCGTATTTAGTTTTTACTGTTATACAATTGACATAAAGTTCATTATGTATGCCATGTACATTTCGTTGCAAAAAGTCGCTTCGATTCCATTCCGCGGCGGTGTAAATTGAGCCTAAGGTAAGGCCTATCTCCAGTAGTAGACGTCTTTCGACAGAATGCCAATGATTTTTATTTATTTACTAAGGTTCACCTACAGCACATACATACACTTACATAAACTAAATCATACGGTAACATTCTAATATATATGCCAATTACAGGTAAACACAACATTGACAACAAAGACGCCAGATTACCGATTAGTTGCTAACTTAAGTCTAGGTGTACAATCGATTATGAAAAGAAAATGGGATATAAATGTTACAAAGAAAATGAAAATAAAAACAGAGTAATTCATTCATTAACAGTTAAATAAATTTTGACTACGTTTCATTGGTGTGTAGGGAGGCCAAGATTCTTGATTTAAACTTCACCTTACGGTCATTAAATATATCTGATTCGGGTACAATGATGAACATAAATAAAACCAGTTGTCCAAGAAACCGTTCTTTCTGCAGCTCTCACAGAGCGCTGGACAGGTTCGCCTGTAACCTGGAGCCCTCCTGCACAGCTATACCGTAGATAAATAAATAAATATCGCTAGACATTACACACAGCGCCATCTAGTGCCACACTAAGCAACGAGGCTTGTGTCGTGGACACCAGATAGTTGATATACTACATAGATACTTTTTGTTTGTAAATACGTACTTATTATACATACATAATAAACATCCATGATTCGAAAACAATGTCTATGCTCATCACACAAACATTCGCTCCTACCGGGATTCGAAACCGGGACCCTAAGAACGTAAGGCAGCCTCACTACCGCTCCGCCATTCGGGCCGTCGATCGAACTCAAGGTCTTCTAAATCCTACTCACTTCGAAGCCAGCTGCTCAAGGAACCGTTCTTTTTGCAGCTCTAACAGAGCTCTGGACAGGTCCTCCTGCAGCCTGGAGCCCTGCTGGACAGCTATAGCGTAGGGCTGCTCCGCGAAGACTTCGCCTACTTCTGTTAGATTGCAGTTTCTTGTTACCTCGTATCTGGAAGATAGACATAAAAGAAGAGGCCTTGAAATTTTAAAAAAATAACTCGACAGTGGTATTAACAACATTTTTCAAACAACGTAAGGGGTAATAATTATCCCAATAGTTAGGTAACCGAGTTTTTAACCGACTTAAAAAAAAGGAGTCGGTCATTATTCATTCATGGTTCTATGTTTGACTGCACGTTTTTTTTTATGTAGGTATGTTCACCGATTTCGCCGCCTTCTTTTTCAGTTAGAAAGCCGATACTTCTGAGCTGGTCACATGCATTGTCACAACGATAATTTTAACATTTTGGTGTTTTTTTTTTTTTAAGTCGGTTTTATTTATTACGGTTGGTAGATGTCTGCACATGTCCTAGAACCAAAAATTCGAAGGCATGTGACATCTACCAACCCGCACTGGGCCCGCGTGGTGGATTATAGCCCATTCCCTCTCATAGAGAGGAGGCCGTGTCCCAGGAGTGGCAACATTATAATTTAAATTTAAATGGCTGGTTATGCTATGCTATGTTTATGCTTTATTTATTAAATGTATCTGCTATAATCAGTACATATCAACGTGTTCATATTATTAGATAATGTGCTCTTTAAAAAACTTCTTACTTAATTTCAGCAGAATCGTGTATGAAGGCGAAGTCAGCATCCGTATGATCGTTCACTTGTTGGAATCCTGTCTCGGCGTCTGGTACAGGTTCTAGAAACAAGAGATGTATTTAAACTTTCAGCTTTCTCAGCTTTGCTATCAGCTAACGATAGATATAATAGCTCGTACAGGGCCAGCAAGATTTTGCAGCGAGAAACTTTATTTTTTAAATAGCGTTTCCCCACACTAGAAGTGTCTGTTGTGAGTTTAAATGTTTACATACACTAACAGCCAGACCCGGATCAACTACCTGTAGGTCATACAAATATTTGTTCTGTGCGGGGATCGAACCCAAGCCATCAGAAACCAACGAAGGATAAGCATTAGACATCACTCGTCCGAGCGACCTGTCTGTGTCATGTCTTGACACATGTTTAAAAATTACTCATGTGGTCATGTCTCGCACTGATTTGCTGATTTGGTGGGTAAAGATTAATTATTTAGTATGTTACCTGAAGCATTAATAGCCAGCAAGATATGCCCGTACTGCTCCCTGATCGGATAATCCCATACCCTGTACTGGGCCTGGTCTGACGTCGCGTTCAGGGTAATTTCTTTCCACACCCTGCAAGATTGAAATGAGTTGTCTTAAATTCCACGCATGGCATGAAAGGAGGCGTCTGATTACATGACGAGTAATAGAGAAGTATGGAAGAACACATGGTGCACCGACCCCTAATGAATTGGGATAAGGGCAAAGACTACCTAGTCAGGCCTCTTTTGATAGTAATATTATGAGTCTGTAATCCAGCTGCAGAGCAAACCTAGGTCCTACTCTTTATCCATTTCTCTCTGTCTAGAACATTGGTTCTCAACCTTTCTTGGACCAGAGACCATTTTGGTGTCTTTATTGTTGGCAGGGGGCATAAGGTCCTAGATATACATGGACCCCGACAGGATTATATCTAGGGGATGAATCTTTAACTCGCACAAAGCTAAAATTAAAAAAAGGGATGGGAACCTTTAGAAAATAAAAGATACAAGAGTGATCGAAGTGAGCTCGAAAAATTTAGCAATCATTCATACAGAAATAAGAATAAGTAAGTAGATTTTTGCAGAAATGCTTATGAATCTTGCAAGAGCGAGCGAAGCGAGCTCAAAAAAAATTTAGCACTTCACCTCTGATAGTTTGCATCTTCCGTGCAAGTTAAAAAGTACGAATAACATTTTTACCTTTCGCGGACCATAATTTAAACTCTTGTGGTCCGCGGACCTTAGGTTGGAAACCACTGGTCTAGAATTACCGAGAACCGGACCTAAACAACGGAGTCCAGCTCATCCTGGCATCTCCTTCAGACCCTGCTGATGCCGTGATCATATCAAAATAGAAAAGCCCTTTCATGGACAACCTGCCTTACCTGTAAAGGGTATCTTCAGCAAACTTCATATTAATAAAGTACTGGTGAACTGAAGATCCTTCCACTACAGTGTAGTTGATTCTCGATTGTCGAGCCAATTGCTCCAGCGATGATACTGGCGTCTGTGTGACAATAATAGGTATACATCAGGCTGATTAGGGCCTTCCAGGGTTCCAGGTTCTGTTTAGCATAAGCATAATCAGCCTATAATGTTCCCACTGCTGGGACACCGGCCTCCTCTCTATGAGAGGGAATGGGCTATAATTCACCACGCGGGCCCAGTGCGGGTTGGTAGATGTCACATGTCTTCGAAATTTTGGTTCTAAGACATGCCTGTTCCCTCACGCTGTTTTCCTTCACCGTTTTGAGAGAGCAGTGCAAGTACGTAGGAATCGATTCGATAAATCTGACAGTTATTCTTGACAAAATGAGTTTTTATCTTTGTTATAAACTCATTTTGTCGAGAATGACTGTCAGATTTATCGAATCGATTCCTACGTACTTGCACGGCAGTAACGATAAAATAAAATACACAAAGTAATGCCTTTGCCACACTAATGTTCCACCAGACGCCTTATATTTATACTGCTCGTAAGTCGGGGCCGCTACCACTGGGCCACCGCTACTCACCAGCTTTAGTGTTTATTAACGTTAAACCACTCTCTAGAACACTGAGGGCGATACATCGACCTGAATCCAGTCTTGTGTGTACAGTCAGTGACCCGCAGTACCTGACTCCACTTACCCAGATCTGCCGTCAGCGAGAGATACATAGAGATCTACGCCTTGGAATATTTAACTACAGTCCTTTCAGAGTTATACGCCTTGTGGCTGGGACTGTTCATGCTTCATGCTTCAGCTTCATGTTTTTTTTATCACATTAAAAAAAAATGCTTTGATTTTGACAAAAAAAACCTATGATGGAATGGCTTTTGACTGTATAAAACCCATGAGGAACGACTGAAAGCCGAAATTGGGCGTTTTATAAGCCCGAAGCTTAAAAGGCAATGTTTACTCGTGGTAATAGGGCAAAAATTTAATATCATGTCAGAAATCAGAAAAAAGAAAACAATAATCAGTGTTGAAAACATTTCAAGAGGGACCTTTAAAGAAGAAAAAGAAAAACCTAAAACCTACTTCGTAATTTCGAAATCTAAACACATGCTGAAACCCTAAATAGAGAGCAAGACAAGGTGGTGGTGATCTATACGTTCCCTTACAGGCTGGGTAAATAGGTACCAATCCTCTTCTACCTTTGGTTTTCTACTAGGCTAGGTGAATGATCAAAAGTCGTCCCATACCTGCATCCTCTCCACAGTCAGAAACGCAGCCAGATTAGCAGTGAACGTAGCCAGCATGAGCACTACGAACAACCAGTACGCAGCCACTAACGTTCTTCCAGATAATGCCTTGGGCGCTTCCCCCCCGCCTTGAGGAGTAAACGACGTTAGGGCAAACCAGAAGCTCTCTTTTAGTGTGAATTCCCTGTGAAATCGTTGATTTATTATTTGTTAGCAGTAGAGTCAAACAAATCAGATCGGTCGGTAGTGGCCTGAAAGTCTGACAACCAGTCTTTTCAAGGGGTATCGTATTACCCAGTACTAACTGAGCTGTGGAACTGAGATAGGCAGTCGCTCCATGTAAAATACTGGTATTCAACTGCATCTGGTTAGACTGGAAGCCGACCCCAATATAGTTGGGAAAAAGCTAGGCAGATGATAATTCAGACAAATCAGAAAGTTCGGTAAAATCAAGTCGTAAGTTATTTTTTATTCAGTGATCAAAGCCATTATTTATTAGCCCTGACTCCAGTGTCATAAGTAAAGCGATTGGTCGAGCGAATACGCGACCGTCAGTAGGGTAGATGGCAAAAAAAATAATTAGTACTTGCTTTAAGTTTTTATGTATTCTGTTTTCTCATCTTGTACACACTATGTCTACATCTCTTTTTATCTACTCTCCTTTCGCAGGAATGCTGGAAGAGATTTCTTTAGAAATAAGCATCACCTTTGTACCTATTTTTCTATTCCTTTCTTCTTTTCTGTATGTAGTGTGTGCATAAACCGTTAAATAAATAAATAGATTTCCAAAAAATATCGGACACATATTTTTTCTTTTTTCACGTAAACAAAAAATTAAGACGATACAGTGCGTCGAAAACTTGTGTGACGTCACATTTGAATACATTTTTTACCGGAAAGTGACGTCACAAGCCCTCACTCATGATCTGTGACGATTTTTATCTTCGTAAATTTTTATTAAATTTGATAAAACAAAAAACAAGTATCCAATATTTTTCGATAATCTAACTGAGGGACTAAACAGAATCATATTTTTTTTGTCAGGAATCATCCCTATTCCGTAAATGTCTTTTATTTGGAAAGCTGGTAGTAGTGTCGGCACACTGACGCAATCGCGAAACAAAATGAAAGCGACGACGATGGTCGCGTGTTTGTGCGACAACGGGTTTGGTTAGTACACGACCTGACAAGGTCAGGTAAATAAAACATTTTATAAAATGTGTGAAGAAAACACATCTAATTCTAACACAATAACCTACTCTGTCGTAAGTCGGGAGAATCTCTAACGGCCGTTTTCTATAACTTACTTACGTATTTATTACTATGCCTATGCAGTGGCGTAGCTTGGTGGGTGGTGGGGGCCACTGCCCCAGGCGGCATACGAAAGGGAAGCGCCAATTTATTTTGAGAAACCAGCCTCAAAAAACAACTAGTTTCAAGAAATTTTCAGAACATGACTTTTATGGCGCTTATTTTCCAAAGGCAGATGTACTTTTTTGACAAATTGATTTTCGAAGGATACCTACATTCGTTCATGAACTGAAAAGTATCAGTTTAACATTCTGAACTGCGTAGATTTCACATAATCAGCACTTTATGGTGGGGGAGATGATAAAATTTCAAAAAAACTTTTAAAGTTGATTTTCTCAAAAACCACCCAGTTTAGACTACAAGTTATCGAGGTCAATAAAAAAACAAGGGACGGCGTATTTCCGGTCGGCTTCAAGCGGCGAAAACCCACGCTAGGCCACTGTGCCTACGTCTCCTAGCTATCGTTGTTTCTATAAACAAAGTTAGCTTGGAATATCCATCCTTGATTCATAAATCTTTTCTGTGCCGTTTTGTTTCTAACGGTCCGTAAGCTAAATGTCACAAGACAGAGATAGCAGCCTTCCGTTACCTGTTAGTAAGTTATTGAAAATGGCCGTAATTCGCAACTCACCTGCACGGATACGGATATGCATTAGGGTTATTCCTCGCAGAGTAAGGAGAATACTTGTCTAGCAACCAGATCATGAACCCAGTCAGTACTAATGCTGCTACGATGCTCAGCCAGACTTCTGTCCGAAGAACCGTCATGAACTTGAAGAGGGAGGTCTTTCTGATCGGTTTTCGGATCACTGTAAGAGAAAATTTACTTGCAAGTAAATTTACGCGAACGCAAGACGTTGCGTTGGAAGGCCTCCCACTAGGTGGACCGAAGATCTGGTGAAGGTAGTGGGAATCCGCTGGATGCGCGGGACCGGTCAATGTGGCGACACTTGGGCGGGGAGGCCTATGTCCAGCAGTGGACGTCTTTCGACTGAAATGACAATGATGATAGTTGAGGAAATACTTGGCAGAGGTTAACCACTTACCAATCAAAATACCAGTCTGTTCGAAGTAAGGAGCCACGAAGTCAATGACCTCCTCTCTCTCAGCTGTCATTGTCAATGCTGATATAGCGATATCAGTCTCCTGTGGAAAAACCAGATGTTTGTCTTTCTATAATTTTCACTTGCTTCGGTGAAAGAAAACATCGTGAGGAAACCAGCATGTCTGAGAGATATTTCTCGACAGTATATAAAGCCAAGTCAGAGCCCCATAAAGGCCGATAAAGAAAGAAGACTCCTGTAGAAAAACCAGGTGGTACATTCGTACATAAGCTGACCTCGAAGTCGGACAACCACCCCTTGGTTGTCCGACTATAAAGGGTGTAAAAGACCTCATCACGAAGCCGTCAACCAAGCATTCTATACATCAAACTAAGTAACTTTACGCAAAAAATATTGCTGGGAAACTTTTTTTTTGGGGTGAAAAATCATGTTTTGTGGTAGAACTCAATGTAACGCACTCAAAACATTGTGCTGATGGATGGATTAAATAGTACGGGGGTCGTGGAGGTGGTACAAGTAAAAATCTTACATTAAAAAAATGTATTAAAAAAAACTTTTCAAAAAGTTAGAACTTTGACCCGCAATATCTCCGTAACTAGAAGCACGGTAATATTATAATACAGTACTCCAACTTCATACAAACGGACGAAACGCGAGCTATACCTACGCGCCTCGATCTCGGGGTGCGCTCGGGGCGCAGACAGTCACGGCTGTACCGCAGTGTCGAACGGACGGTGTGTTGTTTTTTTAACAATAACCGCGCGATTTTTTCTCTAAAAATCAGTTAATATGACGAATAGGAAATATTGTGCTGTTTTTGGTTGTATGAATTCGTCAATAACGCATCCAGACATAAGTTTTTTTAAATTACCTGGAAACTCTGAAAGGTAAGACTATAAAATAATTTTACACACTAGTAGGTACATAATGTGTGTCTTTTTAATGGATAAGTATTTTTACCTTATCTTACCTTTTATCTCAAAATTCATTCATTCAAAAGGTGTTTGGATTAATAAATAAAGCGAATAGAGTAGCATGTTTTTTTAATTAAATCTACCAATCAAAAAACAACACGCATTTTTATTGAACACTTCCTATTCAATATACAAAGTATTTCATTTATTTATATAAAAAGGATATTTACAATCACAAAACTAAATAGAAACAGAAAGTAGGCAAATGTAATTTAAATGCTGGAGACGGGCAGCCCTAACGCATGTTTACGTACCGCGCGGCTGTAGGCATTTATTTCTATCATGCGGCCGAGTTACACTACTGTATTATAATATTACCGTGCTAGAAGGTTCCCAGGTATGGTGTAGAACAGAAAACATATCGCAATGACGGGGAGAGAACAAGTGCCTTTCGGCTTCGTTAAGAGGTGTTTTACACCCTTTATATCTTATTACCCAGTACTAAATGGGTTGTTGAGGTCAGATAGGCTATCGTTTCATATAAAATACTGGTTTTCAGCTGCACCCGGTTAGACTGGAAGCCAACCCCAATATAGTTAGGGATAGGTTAGGCATATGATGATGACATACATAAACTCACGCATTTTCCCTTTTGGGGGTAGGCAGAAACTACTACGCGAGCGATTAACTCTTTTAAAATTGCTTTGACTCTTTTCGTACGGACCTGGCTTTGGTGATAGTGTAGGCAAAGCTTGACAAAAAGTCTCAACAACATTAGTGTGATTGCTTTAACTCCTAGATACCGCATAACATCCCAGAATCTGTTATTATTATTATTATAACGCATATTTTACAGTGTGAGAAGTTATGAAAGAAATGACGGAAAAAGTATGATTCAGTGACATTTGAGGTCATAAATAAATACATATCGCTGGACATTACACACAGCGCCATCTAGTGCCACACTAAGCAACGGGGTAATAATAATAATAATCATAATCAAAGAGTAGAATACTTGTCAAAATGGAGTAGGTTGGCATAATTAAGCTATACTCTTTGCATAAGTATTCTACTCTTTGTATTAGTATTCTACTCTTTGTATAAGTATTCTACTCTTTGTATAAGTATTCTACTCTTTGTATAAGTATTCTACTCTTTGCTTAAGTATTATATGACTCTTTCGGTATAGTCACAGTATAAATATAGACAGTGCGGAAACTACCTACAAACGCTCGAAAGCGCACACTCGCACAAACATGCGCCCCGGGGGGACCCTAAGCGGACGTTGCGGTGCTGTCAGTAGCGCGTGCCACGCCAAGACGAGTGGTCTCGTATAGGTTTATATCTTGCAATCTTTTTAAAAATGCCACGAACGTATTGCGCGGTATACGGATGTTTGAACTCGGCTTCATCAAAACCGGAGCTATCATATTTTAAACTTGCTGCTGATTTTTAAAGGTAAGAATGATTTATTGTTATAATCGTTATCGAATTAAAAGTCCTTGTAATCGATCATAATGAATTCGTGAAGTTATCTTATAGATTTATATATCTACAAGTTGTTGTGTGTTAATATTGAACTGTTTTTCGTGTTTTAAACACGAAAAACAGTTCTATCGTCTTTTGTTGAGATTAACCGACGCCTTATGATAACCTATTTAAATAGTATTTCTAAGCTAGTTATTTCAATTCGATTGATTGATCACAACCGAATAATAATGTTTTAATATAAAAAAACAATATCAACAACATTAAAAGGGACAACCCTATGGCTTCAATGGAGCGTAGGTAATTATTGCACCAACTAGGCTTAGTTTCGGTACTGTCCATATTTATACTGTGGTATAGTGCAGGCAAGTGCAGCAATGTTCTTTTGGCGGTTTAATGACATTTAATGGAGCAAATAGTAAAATAATTCAACCCATGATTAGGTATACCAAGTCATGAAAGCGTTGAGGCTGGGGTTATGTGTAATTTTCTGTGGACGATACAATTCACAATATACCTAGTTTTCACTTCTATCGGCAGTCCCGAAAGACTGCCCCGCATGTTTTTTTTTCTTTTGTACAAACAAAACAAGGGCTTAAGGAGTAAATCTATTCTACTCACCCCTCTCATGAGATCGCCAACGACCCCATCCCATGTCCCATTCGGTAGCTTTTTCCCGAAATCACCGCTTTTTGGAGAAACGATCTCGTAATCAAAAGACATGGTCTGGAAAAGAATTAAAATATTAGACAAATCATTGCTAGGTGGAGGACGTCCTGGATGTGGTTTTTCCAAGAGTTAAGGCATTTTTTCCAACTCCACTATTCTTTTCTGATTAATTTTATTGCGGGAACCAAGACAGTTAAATTGTTTCTCTGGGACTTTGTCGAGCTTCATTGTGTCGGCACATTTGTGGTGGTCGCCTCAGTTGATTCTGGCTTTCAGGAGTTGCACTGTTTTAAGAATAGTGTGATGGGCTTGTCAAAAATCATCGCGTTTCTTCATGAGATTTTTTTATGGATAATGGACATCCTTTACTTAGAGAGAGCGGGGGCGATGCAGTCAAAATAGCCGATACAGCGAAAATACTACTCGGACAACAAGCCACAATTTCACCTATCATTTTGTCACTTATTTGTCTCGTTTGGCGTACAGGGCCCGCGCTTGGTCACGTATATGTGACAATGGAGTTATAAGGCTAATATCTCACTCAGGGGAATAGTTGGTTCGCCTAAGGATAAAATAACAAGAAATAAGAAAGAAAGAAAGAAAACATATTTATTTGGCAAAAGCCGCAAGGGTACACAACAAAATCAAAATAAGAATTAAAAAAAAATTAAAAAAAACTTAAAACTATACAATAAAAAACTTAAAACTAAACATAATAATATTGTGTCTCACGGCTGCGCCAAATAGGCCCAGTTCAGCATTGCAATGTTCAGCAAGAAGTTTTGAGTAAAAAAGTTGATGGGCATAAAATAGAGGAAACCCGAAACGATGCATGGATGGACTGTGTGAAGGATGATATGGCTAGAAAAGAGTTGTCTGATGAGATGACGAGTAATAGAGAAGTGTGGAAGAAGAAGACATGCTGCGCCGACCACAAATGAATTGGGATAAGGGCGGGAGAATTATTATAATGATCGAATTTTCAGACAAATTCCCGTACATGAATGATAAGTCGAATCCTCACCTCAGACAATCTGGCAATGAGATCGACGCAGTACCCTTCAAACAGCGGATGTCCATCTTCATCGTACATCTGTTCACCAGTATTAGGGTCCAACTTCATTAGTGTCCAGGGTGTAGCCTGTTGATTAAAAAAAAAAACATTATTGTTAACATCTCATCATCTGGCAGATTTTTCCCAACCATGTTGGTGTCGGCTCCAGTCTGATGCAGCTGAAATACCAATATTTTACATGGAGCGACTGCCTATCTGATGTCCACAACCCAGTTAGTACTAGGTCATACTTATTCATATTCAAATGAATATATATTTAATAATAATAATATATATTTAATATATATATTTTGCATTCCATATTGTATAAAAGATACAAAGGGAAGCTAGGTACATAAATATGGACCCTGTAAGGGCACAGCAAAGTAGGAGAGAGAAAGAGAGCTTTAATTTTTCTAATTAATTAGTAATACAAAAGTAACAATACTTAAAATAAAAAATATGTGTTTTATGTAATTTTAAATTTGTCATTTAGATATTTATTAATAGTATAATAGCATTAATATATTAAAAATTGTTGTAATTTATTTATGAATGAATTAAATTTTTGTTCCTTTTTAATTATTTCAGGCAATTTATTATAAACTTTACTGATGACTAGAGTACTTGTTGAATACATTTTTAGCTTAGAACTTGGTAGGTTTAGTCTATTTTTATGACGTAATGTGTATCTTGACTGTATATTTTCTCGTGTAGTGTAAAAATGTGGGTACTTGCGAACAAATTTGCAAATTTCTAGAATGTCCTATAAATTTTAGAAATTTGCAAATTACAGGGGAGGGTTAATATTTTATCTTCTTGAAATTGAGGTTTACAGCTGTCGGTGTCTTCTATATTTACTAATATTCTTATCAGTCTTTTTTGCAGTGTGAAAAGTGTAGGTGCTGTTTCCCCACAATCATACGACCCCATTCTTACCCCTTGGTAAGAATTGTTGTCAGAGTGGACGCTTGGAATTCATACGGATTGTGATACTTGCGTTATCTAAATATAGCTTTATCTATGAGTGGAACACACTCTCCAGCACCACATCCGTCTGAAGTTTAAAAAACAAGTCAAAAGCTTAACTAGTTGACACGATCAGACTTTCAGAAAGGAAGTGTAGCTGCTAAGTGCGTACTAGTTACTTACCGGTGCAGTTCCTACCCTGAAGAACATCTTCAGCGGCTCCAGTTCGATTCCTGGCAACAGCTTGTACTCGTCATCAGCTGACCAGGTGGCTATGACTTGTTGCCCAGCTTCAGGCTTGTAAGTGGATAGTATGAAGCGAGAGCGCAGGAAGAGACCAGACCTACAGGTGAAGATATCACGTATGAGGAAACTCTAAATTGTTTATGTGCTAATTGATCAGTTCCAGGACGAACTAGAGAGCTCTATCCAGGTATGAAAGGTTTCAATGTAATTCTATACTAAGATGGGTCCAGACTATGCGCACGTGCACGGACCGTGCACTCTACGCGCCTCGATTGACTATAGACGCATCACAATCAAAGCGCGCCCGCAACGGTTCGAGTGCAAGGATCCATAACTGCGCAATTGAAGTGCGAATGAATAAAGAAATATGTCTAAGATACACGTGAACCGGCCGCGTTATTCGTGCGCGTGCTGGTGTTGAACTTTTTGGTGTCAACCAAATTTCTTCAGATATCGAAATGTACTGGACTGCCTTGACGAAACTCCAAAAAAAGACGTCTGGCGCACCCATGGGCTAGTAAACTAGCTAATATTGTTACCACGGCATAAGCTAATTCTCCCCGTACACTCCGATACGAGAGAATCTAAGAAACCATTGACGTAAACGCAATTACAATGGCAATGCTTTTAATTTTAACAATCAAACAAAGAACACAAATATTTTACGTTCTACGAAACTTAGAAATTTCGTTCAAGAGCCTTCGGATCGTGATTGAAAGTCTGTTGCCATTGAGCTTCGGGAATGATCCTCTAGAAGAAATAAAATTGATTTTAGTGGTAGTACGTCAATATGTAAACCTATTGACTGCGTACCTGTCCACATCCCAAAAGAATAGCGTCTCGTTGCTCATCTCTGCATCCTCGGAGAACTGGCGGAACAATCTCTCTCTGGTGCTGTTCATGAGGGGCTGAGGGTCGTCGCAGTCGATAGTACTGGTGGTCAGAGGCAGGTCGCTCTCCAACTTAGAGTATGTCTCTGATATGTACTGCATTAGAGAGTTGAGGATGTGTTGTTTTCGCTGTAAGAAAGAGTCGATCCATCAACATTTTCCTGCCTTGTACCATGTTACTTGAGGTCGGCACAACACGTTTTTTTTCTCCCATTGTCCTCTGTCAACCGTTAATCATTTACAAGAAAGAGTCGGTCAAGTACTAGTAGTGATAAATGATCGATCCCTTAAAACACGGAATCGTCGTAAAGGCATCGTCAAGGCTAGGGATTCGCTGTCTGGGACGGTTCTTAATTCGTGTTGCAGAAACTGTGTTGAATGCAAATCCTGTCATGTGTCGTTTCGGCTCTTTCGTCGTTCGCGGTGTGAAAAAAGGTGAAACGACGCCTCGCTCGGCTCGCTCGCTGGCCAGCTGACGGTATGGCCTGATAAATTATTTTAGAAAGAGATTGCGCTATAGACGTCCGCTATAGCCCCGTCCCTTTCCCACCCTGTGGTGACATTAACTTGGCCTTTGACGGACTGGCTTTAGACGACACGGTTGGCGCAGTGGTTGAGCGATTGGCTGCTGCGCTGCGTGTCGCGGGTTCGATCCCCGCACGGTACATATTTGTATGGCCTACAGATAGTTGTTCCGGGTGTGGCTGTTTGTGTATGTGAGTTTAAATGTTTGTAAACGCACCCACGATACGGGGCAACGTTTAAAAAAAACTAGTCGCAAAAAGCTGACCGCAGAAGTAACTGTCTAACCAAAAGGTATGTGGGTAAAAAGTAAAACACATTATTCGTTTTTAGGGTTCCGTACCTCAAAAGGTAAAAAAGGAACCCTTATAAGATGACTTTCTTGTCCGTCTGTCACCACCGATTTTCTCAAGAACGGGTAGACCTAGCAAGTTGAAATTTATACCAGATACTGAGGTCTATAGTCCCTATTAGATGTATAAGTCTCAGGTCCTGAGTCAACACGATAAAAAGATATGGGCAAATTTAGATTTTCGCGAAAACTTGTAAGTACCAAAATTTACATTAATTTTCATTTTTTTTTTCGGACTTTTCCCTTTACTTGTGCTAAGACCTTGCTTTAAACCCAATTGACAATTGGTCAGACAATTGGTCAAAAGGTCAACCGGAAATACCCTATAGGTTTTGGGTCGAAAACCTATTTATGGTAGTTCACGTTTACCTAGAATCACGAAATTTGGCGAGAAGCAGTCTTACAGCACATGTAAAGCGAAAAATCTGAAAACCGTAAATATGTAGTTTAATAACAAAAAAAAGCGATTTTACTTTTACAAACTTATTATTTGCGGTTGGTGCAATAGCCGTTTAATGGGATCGAACAGCAAAGTTAAAATTGTCCTTTAAAAAGTTTGTACGAAAAGCTCGGTGCGCGAATTCGACTCGCTCTTGGCCGGTTTTCTTTTTCATTTGGAAAGTCGTTTAAAAATACCTGAAAATCCGAAGGACAGGTACAATCCTCTCTCTTCATGAGTTTGCAGCATTCTACCTGGTCTGCTTGAAGAGTCACAGTTGGCAGCACCATCTGACTAGCATCCGGGGTGGAGTAGTCAGTCAGGATTAGATTCCAACGGTAGTTGCGACGTACTAACTTCTCTTTCACTGCCTAGAAAGAAGATAGATCGGTCACGCGAATTCCCGATCGTCCCTTGTTCGCGAAATCGTTATGGTTAGACAAAGAAATAATTTTCTTAGCTCATGAATATGATTACCCTGGGCAAAAGCCTCCTCCAAGCCCTAGGACATTTAATCCCACACCACCTCAAACCAACCCTCGTAGTACGTGTTCAGGTCGTCTTACAACTTTCAGGACCGGCCTCAGCGTGTATAAGCACACACTTACAAAGTCAGGGCGTAAGTTACGCCTAGGTTCAGTTCTAGTGTTTCTTTTATGACAACAGTGACAATAAAAAATTGTAAGACACTATAAGTACACAAATTATTTTATTTTGCAAATGCAAGGGTTGTCAGCTAGATATTTCAGTGTTCCCACCGCGGTGCACGCTGTGCACGGCCACGCGGCGCATTTTAGCTGCGTGGATACATTTGTCTACGTTTCCACTGCAGTACCTATACACACTACACGCCCACGACTATGTACAACTGTAAGAAAGAAAGAAAGAAAATAGTGTTTATTTGGCATTAAAAACATTACAAAATTTCACAAAATAAAAAAACAAAACTAATAATGCCAAAAGGGCCTCAGCTCAGCATAATGCCAGGTGGCAACACAAGGTGTACCACCTGACGCTGATTTTCAGCTGCAGCCCACGAGTGCCATACGCTCGACAACTGTAGCGTGCGTGGCCCACCGATGCATAATCGTGGGTAAATATTCGTGTATAGCGTGTACTGCGTGCATAGCGTTGACAGCGTTGAGCTATGTGAGCGCCTTATTCGAGCAAGCCACACATGTACTAATGACGTAATTTCATGCATAGCGTGTCCGTGGTTGCAGTGGACAAAATCACATACATTTTCTCGTGCGTAGCCTCTCCGTGCGCAGCGGTAGGTTTGCGTCCTTGTAATTGTGTTGGTCAACATTACTTACCCTCCTATAAGTATCCATGACAAACCCGTTCGCCCCCACAATGATATAGAAGCTGGGTTCAGGTCGCATGGTCTTCAGAGCTTTGACAGAGTCCCTAGTCAAGCCAGCGTGTACCCAAACCCTGATGTTGGAGACTCCTAGTAACTCGTATAGGGTTCTGTCCACGTCTGTGAATAGGGAAAGATAGAGGTCTTTTTAAATGGTTTCTCGCAGGTCTACCAATAAGGTTGTCAGCTGCTTAACGGGACAATCCTGCGGAAAGTCTTACAAATGAAGTGACTACACTCTAAGGGCATAGGGCGTCGCTGGGGGAGGCCAGCAAGAGATGAGCTGGATGGGAGCAGTTCCTCATCCTCCATTGTTTTTTTTTTTTAATTTTGTTCCTACTCCTTCGCTATTCTGTTCTGATTAATTTCGTTGCGGGATCCAATCCGGGACTTCGTGGAGCTTCATTATCTCGGCGCTTTCCTGGTGGTCGCCACTTTTAATTCTGGCTTTCAGAAGTCGTAGTGGTTTGGGAATAGGGTGGCGGGCTTGTTCCAAAACATATCCTAATTTCACCGTTAGCTATGCTTGCACGATGTAGGATTTTGACGTCAAGATGGCATAAGTAGTTTTTATGCGGCGTTGTTGATATCGCCACAAATTTCTAATCTCTGAGATGACCGAGAACGACCAGAAGAACTATTACTACTTACCACTCTCACTCTCCAATATAATCGCTGCATCAGTAGCATTCCTAGACTCCAGATGATCGTCTAACGCCTTCACAAGTTGCTGGGATCCCAACAACGTCCTGACCAGAGGTAGACCTGTTTTAGCAGCCAGATCTTCAGCCATTGTCCAAGGAGACCAGGAGAGGTCGATTATCATTGATACTCCTTTGGAGACTGCTGAGCATACTGGAAAAAGTACTCATCATTATGAACAACTTTTACTGTGGAACCAAACCCTGAATCGCGAGAAAAATTAGCTGTTCCGTTCATAAAAGATCCATGACCATGGGACTGTTATTTCACCTTGTATTTTTCTGGTCAGATTTTGAAGCAAAAAGCAACTATTTATTGCCAACTACTACAAAAATGTACCTACTACATTTTATAGCAACTAAGTTTATCAACATTTACAATAGAGTATTAAATTAGCTAGTAGAACTTCACAGATGTTATGGGATTGTATAAAATATTCAATTTTCAAATTACAGCTACTCAATTTCGAAACCAACATTTATATTGCATTCCCAAGAATTTTGAAGAAATTCGTATTACATTGCTTCTATTGTTTGAATAATCGGCTCAACAACGTAACAACGCAATACATTCGAAATCAAAACAGCCAAAATTAATGAATAATGCCAGTGAGTTACGCAATGACACCGCGGCTCTACAGCCGATTCCAAAGTCGATTGACACCTATCATATCTGTGAAGTTTTGCTAGCTAATTAATTTGACCCTACATAGTGTGACTGGTAATTAATGAACGATACTTACACTTGCACTTACACCTTGTACTACTACTACGAAAAAAATGTACTGTTCAATAATTTATGTTCGCCTAACTGGTCAAAATGTACTGGCAAGCAGGTTTTTTTTTTTTGACGATTTCAATTTATCTTTTCTTTTTTTTTTGGTCATAGTATTATTAGGGTAGATGACACCATAAAACAATAATTCCAAGACGCCAATCTCTTAAAAAAAAAACTTTATTTTGGGCCCGAAAACCCGATTTATTTTCAATTTACGATTTTTTTTTGTTTGTTGGACGCCCGTAACGTTTACGTTGCGCGACCGCTCCGCTCTCAAGACGCTCGCAATCCGCTAGTATGATAAGGTAAAGCCCTAAGATGCTTTGAAATCAATAAATAGTTGAGTCATTGAGTTGACTAAACAGTGACGTCACACACAGCGTACTATTGCCACATGACTAAGTAACTATTGCCATAGAAATTCTGTGAGAGAACCGCGTTTTGACAGCTCTTAAAAAGTATGTCAATGGGGTGGCTAAGGCAAAGTAAATCTCAGATGGCGCCACCATAGTTGGTCTCAATCTGACCAATGAGGTTAAGCTATTTTGAAATATAAAATTACATTACTACATTTTCAACCAATGGTGATGTTTGGGTACCAACTATGCTAGCGCCATTAGTTCCACAGTTAGCGTCCCCATTAATTGGTGTGTCATCAATCCTTTTACCTGTTACCATAAATACTCACGTATCCTATAGCTCTCTTCTTCCCTCTCTCTGTCCAAAGGAACAATGGCATCATCGACTTTTACATCAGGTCGTACAGTTTCAGATAATTTCAGGGCCTTGCCGATGTTGTGGGCCAAATCTTGTTCTTCGGTCTCTACTATGAACACTAAAAGAAATAATATTATGGATTATTGTAGTGTCTGTGAGTGAAAAAGAAGGAAGCATATGTCATCTCTAGCGCACGTGTGGTCGCAAAGCAGTCAGTTAGCTGATATATATAAAATTACTCTGTGGTTAGCGGCGGTAGTGAGCGAGCACACGCGTCTAGCCGATAATTTAAATGGAAATACCAACAATTATACTTAAAAGAATTCAAAATTTCGATTTTTCTGACTAGGTCTGTTGAAAGGGAGTGGGCTGTAACTGTAACACAATCATGTAAGCCCTCTATGTCACATGTCTTTGGTGGTTTACTGGATGATTTGTTAAACATTGACAAGACAATACTCCAGGGACGTGTAGTACCTACCTATCTACTCATGAAAATGAACAACTTTTATTATGAGACCGATCATGAAATCGCAAAAAAATATCAACTGCTCTATATACATCATTAGGCGCATTTTTTTCGTATTCAATTTCAAATTTATTTATTTATTCAAATAACAATTAATTAATAGTTCATAGTTAGTCCCTTAATAAAAGTTGCACACTTCAGTCCCTTAAAGTATTGCTCACTTTTAACCAATCAACCTGTATACTTTATGGCCCAGCGGTAACGGCTCCGAATTACGTATTGCAAGGCCGTGGATTCAAACCCAGCCAGCCTTACTTTGTGGTTTTTATTTCATCGCCATTGCTCTTGTGATTACATCGTGACAAAACCGGAATGTGCTAGAACCTAAAATTTGAAGACATCACATCAGTCTGACCAGAATCCACCACGCAGGCCTAGTGAGCAGGGCCGTCTTTACCGAGGGTGTGCGTTGCACACGGGCGCAGCGGTCCTAGGGGGCGCCGAACGCCGCTCGCAACGGAGCCCCTTTCGGCACGCGCGTTGGCCGGCCGCGGCACGACCAATGACCAACGTCAAAAGAGCTCCGCTTTGCATACATTTTGTATAGCATCTGGAGCTCTTCTTATATTTGTAGAATTACAGCAAAGCAAGGCATCTTAACATGGGTAGGTACGTTTTGGCTTGTTAGGGTAAACACCAGAACACCCTGTATCATTCTAAACACAGACAACAGCACAGCATGGTATCCAAGACCGATAAATTTCTTCTTCAAATTTAATCTCCAAACAAACAAAACAAAACAAATAGAGTACCTACCGTTAGAGTACTTAAGTATTATTATCCATTGGAGAAATTTGTCAGTTTGTGGTAACTTGATGTGCTGTTACTTGTACTTTGTACCCATTCCATTTTGACCGCGCGCTTACTAGGGGGCGCTAGGGTAATGTTTGCACACGGGCGCTACATGGGCTAGAGACGGCTCTGCTAGTGAGCCTGCGAGGTCGATCCTGGCCTTCTCCCTCTTATGGAGTAAAAGTTTCTTGAAATTACGTCTCTACTGACTTCTTGACTGAACGGTTAAATACTTAATATCTAAAAATTAGGTACTTACCAAACCGCAAACTCAGCTCAGAAACAACGCAGCCCAAATTGATAAGTAAAATTAACAAAAACAAGTAATAAAATGACATTTCGATTTTTTAATCTTCCATTTTAAAAACTTCTCTTTAATTAATAAGCGCAAGAATTGCAATTATTGCAAGTTCTTATTTTATTTATTAAAATTGCTGAAATATATTCCTGAAGTAAATATGGTATAAGCAAAGTTAGTAAGACGTAGAATATAATTCTTAGTTTCTCCAACATGCCTATGAAGCCGCCATCTTTGATTTTACAAAAAATCGTTAAAATATTTATTTTCAAAAAAACGAGAAGTTATCTGATTTAATATTGAAACTATGTAAATACTAAATTATATTGGATATAAAAACAAACTATTAATTTCTTACGCAATCAGAATCAGTAAAAAAATAAAAAAAATAATTCTCAAATATTCGTCTTTTTTTTCGACTCGAAAAGAAGAATAAGATGTTTATTGAATGGTTTTTGGGAAGGGAATCCTTTCCCTCCAAACTTTCTATGTCAACTAACAATTTCAATTTAAACTTAACACATATATTTTCTCTATAAAACTGACTGCACCAAACAGAATATTTCATGTTAAAACTAAATGGTTTTTGTCAAGGGGCGTGTATAATGCAAGATGATTGCCTTATAATTTTGTTAGGAAAACAAATGATGGGTAAACAAAGAACATAACGTGTGGTTAGACGTTATTTTAGGTCTTCGGTACTGTCGCGTAGACTAAGGCTTTACGAAGATACCTAAGGTTTTTTTTTGGGGTAAGCCAAGTACACTATTCTCAAGTAGTATAAGCCGTAGATAAGCCGGGATCTTCTGTGGTGACTACTTGAAGAAGGAGAAATTGCAATTTCTCCTTTGAACCTTGGCAAAACCTACTCCAGAAATTTTTATTTGTTTTTCAAAACATTGCTTCACTATTAATTTCTCCTGTATCGTGGGTGCATTAAATGCTTGTTAAACTCACATACCCGAGACAACTACCTCTAGACCATAAAAATATTTGTTTCGTGCGGGAATTAAACCCGCGACACGCATCGCACCAGCCAATCGCCCAGCCACTGCGCCAACCGTTAGCGTGGAACCATGAGTTTTACAAAGCTTAGGAACAGAATCTTATAAATTACAGACGTTATGAAGAAGTGCATGCTCAGCGTCGCCTTTTCCGGCCCTATCGGGTATCTTCGTTCAAGAGGCCTATGCCCAGCAGTGGACTGATATTGTTACACGTGGATGTAAGTATCTCACGCACCTCTCTACCACCTCATCAGGTGAGGGATGCCATCGCGATTGGCGCGTTTTGACAAACATTTTCTATGAAGACTCATATATATCGTGTTATAGACCGTGTCGGCCGTATTGTCCGACTGTCCGTTGCTCGGACGTTACTCGGTTGCCGCTCGGTATAGCGTGAGTGTGTCCACACAAAATATATTATGTAATATTTAGTTGACCGTGCTACGGCCGACACTGGGCTCAGACCCGACTTACCTATCGTGCGTCATCCTTAACACCTGTATTTTATGGAAATATTCTTCTTCTTCTTACTCCTGGTCGCTTTTTTTGGTTGATACTAGAAAATGTCATAAATTAATATTCGATAACACTTACGTACACAACGATACACACAATCAATTATTCACACATAACTGGTTCGCGTAAGACGCCGTGATTTTATGAGTGTGGGAATATGGACACGTGGCCGTCTTGAACACGCTAGCCCTTGGAGGGTTGGACGTATGGTGCTGTGGTTAGGGGGGTAGGAAGGTGTTGGGGGTTCGATTAAAATGTAAAGTACTAATTAACTGACAGATGTCAAACGTGGTCTATTAAATTGGCCCTACTGTATACCGCTTAATGTATGTAATGTAATGTATTATATTTTTATGTAATGGTATGTACTGGTTTATTTTCAAGTGTTTGTTTTTATTTTATAATGCTTTCTTTACTCTTAGGCCTGAATTCCTGCTACGCTGATATCGGTCGCGTATGTCAGCGAGAAATACGGTAACAACGTACGCGCTACTGACTTCAGCATCGAAGTATGGTGCTATGTATAGAACACAATGTATACTCGTACGCGCAACCGACGTTCGCGACCGACGTCAGCGTAGGAGGAATTCCGGCCCTAGTCTTGAAATTAGGTAAATGGTACCAGTTTTTAGTCATAGCGTAAAATATTGATTAAGTAGCAAGGTATCTCGACCAAGTAGCTAAATAAATTCGGCTGACTTTAAGTCAAATCCGCCCTTGACTAGCACTTGAAAAATTTTAGCCTTAGTCGATAAAGTACCTACATACCTTCAATTTCTGTGTGACCCCCCCCCCCCTCACCTCCCCAGTCTTGGCTGCGACCGCGTCTGCCTACTAACACATCTGTCTAACAAGAGGAAAAGCCGAACAATTTTTTTTATCATTTTTAGCCTATGTTGTACGAAGGACTCCCCTTTCAAACCTCTCTCTATATTCTGGGAGATCTGGCTACGTTTACACAGCAAATGGTCATACAAATTCAACTTTCCTCACATTTTCACATTCCTCTTGCATCTTCGCTATCTAAGAATGATCTACATAACAAACGTATGCTTGTTTGTTTTGCAGCAAATGTGTGTTTGATGTTAGCATAGGCATAGTCCAGAGTTATGCAAGTATTCCTTAGGCCAGAATTCCTCCTACGTTGACGTCGGTCGCGTACGTCGGTCGCGCGTACGAGTTTAAATTGTGTTCTATATCTACTGCGACTGGCAATAAATTAGTTGTGTAAAAAAAACTGACATCAGCGGCTTGCCACTATCTGATTAAAACATGAAGACCGCGATAATTCATTGAGAGGCATTTTCTTTTTGAGGGATTAAAAAAAAATAGTTTCCAAGATCTCTCTACTTGGTGCCAAAGCCAAAACGCTTGGAAAAAAAAACATTGCGTCACGTCACATACGCTCGTTGACTGACAGTTTCGTTTGCATAAGTTTCCGAATTTAGCCTAGTTTTCTCGCGCTTTGTTAAAATCAGATTGTTTACGTTCCGTTCCTTGCAGTAACGTACCAAGTTCAGCGCCATCTATACATCGACTAGGGAAGATCTAAAAAGAAAATCCCTTATTATTATTTTTTAGGAACTACAATTTTAAGTGAGCGTACTTCAGACCGTAATTTCAGTGAAAGTTTCCTCATATACCAATATTTTTCTCTAACATGTCATTATTAAAATATAATCTAGAATCGACACACTAGTGTTACCTTTAACCACAGGTATTTACTAGATCTCTGATTAACTTGAAACAAGTTACATAATTCAATGAGAGGTTTTCTTTTCGAGGGATTAAAAAAAATATAGTTTCCAAGAACTCTCTAGATGGCGTTGAACTACGTTACTTGGTGCCAAAGCCAAAACGCTTGGAAAAAAAACATTGCGTCACATACCCTCGTTGACTGACAGTTTCGTTTGCTTATGCTTCCGAATTTAGCCTAGTTTTTTAGCACTTTGTTAAAATCAGTTTTTTACGTTCCGTTCCTTGCAGTAACGTACCAAGTTCAGCGCCATCTACCAGCGACTAGGGAAGAGCTAAAAAGAAAATCTCTCATTATTTTATTATTAGGAACAGCAATTTTAAGTGAGCGTACTTCAGACCGTAATTTCAGTGAAAGTTTCCTCATATACCAATATTTTTCTCTAACATGGCATTATGGAGATATAATCTAGAATCGACACACTAGTGTTACCTATAACAACAGGTATTTACATTAGATCTCTGATTAACTTGAAACAAGTTACATTATAATGTCATTATTTTCACAGTGTCAATGGTCAAGAGTATGTATTAGGGCCGAACTCCACCAAAGCGGAGAGGAGAGATGTGCGACGCGGAGAGGAAAGATGCGTAATAGCTAGGGTGTACCTATCCACCGAAGCTGTGCGGGGACTTGAAAAGCGGAGAGGAGGGGAGATGTGCAAAGCGGCACTCACGGCTCACGTCTTTTCTCGTCTCCACTGGCCTAAATACTAGGGTAGATGACAAAAAAAAGCTAATTAGTCCGTCAGATAGATTTCCGAAAAATTGCGTCGAAAACTCGTGTGACGTCACATTTGAGTACATTTTTTAACTCAAATGATCTTTACAACGGTTAATCTTCGTCAATTTTTATTATTTTGAAAAATACAGGTAGGGTCGAGTGGTTAACAATGAACCAGCAGTACAGAGTGAACCATGCAAATAATTCAGAAATGTGTCGTTGCCGTTTGGTGCAAACTGCATTTAAGTAAGCGTCTTTGAGGAGCCCTCCTCCTTCCCCAGTCGACAGCGAACTAGTGGCGCAGGCCGCCGCGCGCGCCCGTGTTTTGTGTTTTTGTAGCGAAAATTGTAAAACAATAACGTAACGTAAGTAAAGTTTCGTCTCATTTTATTCGTGTAAATAGTAGCTTAATATCAATTGGATTGTTAGATTCGTTTCTTTTTTGCGCTTTTAATGAACATAGCTTCGTTAAGCACCTCGTATTTGTGCATGTGGCTACTTAGAGTTTGTTTCGGCTGTTTCTTCTCAGAGTAGTCAGGTACGAAACACCGGCCCCATCTAGTTTAAAAAAAAAAAATGACGTGTAAAAGTGTTTGTAAAAACCTACTTGCAAAATAAACATCATTTATCATTCATTTATCATTTATTTAGCCTCAAAATTTGTAAGCATAGGGTGGTACAGAATGAACCACTTTGAGAGAGTACACAATGAACCAGTGATTCATTGAGTACCATCCTTGGGTCATTGAGACCTTTAGTAGATTGAGTACCTATTAATTAACCCAGTTAATTTACTTTTTATATGTACTTACCTAGTTATATTACGAAATCAAATAAAACAAATTATACAAAAAATACTAAAAAAAAAACAAAATTTCAGGATGGGCCGAACTAAGTTACATAATCTGCGAGGAAAAAAGAATCCCACCTACCTCAAGCAATGAAGGCTGCTTTCAATTTACATCTTAACGGTATCAACTCGAGAAAGGCTTCAAACGACAGCAACATACCATATTATCCAACATTATGAAGATATGACAGCGTGAATAAAATATTCACGGAGGAACAAGAAACAAGTCTAAAGATTATTGTAGCAACAAATTTTATGGTTTTGTTAATTATTTTAATGATTAAGAAATATTTACTTCTAATACTTACTTACAAACTTGTTGTCAGTTGATTATTACCTACGTAAAAACCTAATTGTTGATTTCTAAGAAACTAACGTTAATTTCATTAATGTTTACGATATGCTCTTTTAGACAAAAATGACGCTTTTTGATTGTTACTACAAATAAATAGGTACTTATCTACCTACTGTAAATAGATTAGTGAGTTTTACATAACAACATTTATTATAATCCAATCATTTGAATGCTTTGGTTATTGGCATGGTTCATTGTTTGCACACACGGTTCACTGTGTACCAGCCCCCGGTTCATTGAGTACCATTGAGTGTACACAGTGAATCATTTCCCAATAAATAAAAATAAATAAAAACATTAGAAGCTATGGTACTTTAACAAAAATGAAGTACTACATAATGTAGCCAGTTATATTATCTACAATTATAAGTAAAAAGTATATAGTTAGGGGCCCTAGAAGTAGAGTTACAGCTCTTGAAAATTTAGGTGGTTCATTGTCGACCATCTTACCCTAAGTATCCAATATTTTTCGATAATTTAACTGACGGACTAAACAGAACCATATTTTATTAATCAGTCATCATCCCTATTATGAGACATCTCTCCTCTGTGCTCACCCGTTTCCACTAAAGCTAAGCCGAGACAAGAAGTGTTAATAACGAAGTTCTATTGGTGGTTTACATTACAACACATCTCTGCTCTCGTCTCGTCTCGTCTCCGCTTCGGTGTAATCCGGCCCTTAAAAGGTGAAAAGGGCGTAGGGACTCTATTTTAGAAATAAAACGATCAATGTCTTTAATATATAATAACTATTTATGTATGTATATAAACATGACATCAATATGATAAGAAAAAAATATTCATTTATCTAAGTCACAAATTAAAGTAAATAATAGTAATGATACCTTAACTGTAAACAAGATACAACCTCACACTACATGTATTAATCAATTAATATTATTAAACAAATAAAAAAAAATAATCATCATAATAATTTTTAAAAAACTTTTTTTTTTGCATTGTTGAAATCTATTTTGTGTTAACGCTAAATTCTTAATTTCTAATTAATTCAACGCTGCGTAATATACAATGTTTGGGTCCGTTTAGTGTTAATTTAAAATAAAAAGTTAAAATAATTAAAAACAAAAAGAAAAATAATAGTAAAAATTTGAAAAAAATCGTCGTCCAAAAGTTTTGATTTTATTTACACATTTTTTTTAATAAAAGAAAAACATTTTTTTTTCGTTCTAATTTTTTTTGTCGAGATTCTTGGTACCGATTTTAGAGGATTCACTTTTTGTGGTCACTAAATGAACCCAACTTTGCGCAGAACTATGGACAGGGCGTTGCCCCATATAACTTAAAAACTACCTCTCCGAAAAATCTCTAGTAAAATCTAATTTATACAGATTTCCACACACCCCAAAAGAAATAAAAATACCTATGCTATATGAAAAATACCAGAATGAAAAAGAAAACTACAACACATCACTATCTCACGGTATAAAATTTTTCTGCATATAAATCTCCACCTTGGAATAGGGACGTGCAAAATCATCGATACTTTCGAAAAAATAAAAAACTTGGTAAGTATCGGTTTCGGTTTCTGTCGACATCGATAGTTTTGCTCAGCCCTAGCCCGCTATTACTAAACATAGTGGTTACCGCGTGACAATATCTGTAAATCGATATAATTTATTAAACATGAATAAATGCTTGTTCCGGAGTGAGAGGAATTTGTCGAAACCAGTTTTCTGTTGCAAAAATTCTATCGCATTTCGGAACAAAAAAAAAAAACTGACGCGATACCGTGTTTGGGATACTAGCTCGTGATAATAATTTTTAATTTTTTGGCAAAAATCCGGACTTAATGCGTTTTTTTTGAAATAATGATTTAAATAGGTGAATGAAAATCTTGAACAGTTAATTTAGGGGTTTTGTACAGAACTGCGAAATGACGACTATTCTGCACAAAATAATGAGACCGATAACCTTAGATCAGTTAAACTAGTTTACAAGTTAAACTTGTGAACTTTTGAAGTTAAGTTCAACCTAATCTGACAGTTCTATAGTCTCTCTTTCTAATTTCATTTGCTAGAAAGAGACATCGCAATCTAGCAGAGTTAAAGTCGATTCTAATTAAAGCTCTACCTTTAATTATTAGAGTCGATATTTTATCGCATTAGTCTCCCAAACGCGATAACACCTGACGCACCGATATCCAGATTAACTTTCAATAAAACGTGTCCTTAAAAATAAAAAAAATACAAATCTAGGAACATTAAGAGCTTATAAACAAAATAATGCTAAATAATTAATTTACCTTTTTTACTCTTTAAAACCTGGAGGATAAGCCGAAGTTTTTAGCTGAGATGTGGTGTAATCCTGAGATTTTTTTTATTTCATTTTGAAACTAGAAACACCGCTCTTCACGCGTTATTTCAACTTTTCGAAACGATAATATATATTTTAATCTCGACCAAACTATGAAGTTAGTTCCTTGTCAAGATTCATAGAAAATGCTACCTCTTGCAGTTGCCGTGAAAATATTTGGAAATTATAGTATTTTGAAGAAGTTTTGATTCTTAATAATTTAATTTGTAACCGTCGCGTTACTTTACCGATATTGTGTCAGATGTTTCTACTTTTGGACCCAGTATTTGGCTAAGATGGTACATCCTATCAGAACTCGGACTTACACCACTTTCATCGCTAATAATCTCAACTCTAATACATATCAACGCACTTGGACATTAAAAAATCGGTGCGTTTTGTCGTTTTCTTAAATTATAAAACAAAACGACTTCGGCTGCTTTAATAATTGGGGCTAAATGATCTTTTGGCTTAAAATATTGCGAGAAACTAGATTTAAACACCGTTATTTTGTTGGTAATAGGCCGATAACCTGATGGTTAGTACTTACCGCCACCTGTACAAAGATTTATATCTCCAATTTACTGTCGACGTAGATGACGCGAAAGTGTGGTTTCTGGAAGCTCTCGCATGGAACGATACATACGATTTTCAGTATAAGCGAGTGAGTTATCAAATGCAATTTTCAAGGATACAGAAACTTGACTTTTGACGCAGTCGGATGTCTAAAAATTTTAATCTTTGGACCTATAGATATTTGTTCTGGCCATGCCGATCGGCATTGCAGACATAAATTCGTAGCATACGTCATTATAGTTCTAAGGCTGCGATCTATAAACTGTACTTAACAAATGATTTGGCTAAGACGTGTTCCCCTCAATTATCTTGCACATGTTGTTTGACAGTTGTGCCACAGTGACAAAAATAAGTCTTAGTCAAAGTACGTGTTAAGTAACTTTTATAGACCTTAAGTCACTAGCTTGAATCTCTATACAGCTCTTTTTTTTCTATTTTCTTAAGATAATAGAGCTAGACTCGCATTTCTAAAGTAGAAATTTCTGAAAAATCTACGTAGATCTTTCATAGCCCACAATTTTAGATTAACAACCGAAGCCAACTTTACATATAAGTTCATAGTCAAAAATTAGTTTAAAAAATAAAGACCTTTATATTACTAGTACATACATAATAATTTTATTCGAAATAAAAAAATCTTTATATAACTTAATATTGTTAATACATGATACACCGCTCGAACTGACGCTAGTATCTGACAAAGTAAACATACAGAAAGTTTTAAATAACAAAAGCTATTCTTTGAAAGTACAAGACATTTTAACCAACAGTCTTGATCAAATTTCGCTTTCGAGATTTGGCAAAGGAAAGTCATTTTTAGGTATTGATATCGTCGAATTGAACACCCTGTATACAGAAGTGACACTAGCTACAATAAATGTGAGGTTTACTTACACTTAGCCGCTAACAGTAACCAAAATGTCCTTGGTTTTCGAGACTTCGTCAAATCAATTGCTTTGATTTTATTTGGGACATGGCACACATTTTATTTCCCATCTCATTGAAGTTATTGATAAATCGGGTTGAATTTCTCGAGGCGCCCTTGAGGCAGTCGCACCATGTAAAATACTGGTTTTCAGCTGCATCCAGTTGGACTGGACGCTGACCCCAACATAGTTGAGAAAAGGCTACGCTACTAAAGATGATGATTAGTGAAGCTGTCAGATTTCCTACAAGGAAAGCCACAAAAAACGTTTTATCGTACCGTAGCGACTATAACATTCCACTCATAGATAGAAGATGCCTCTTCTGCGAGTATTTACTTTGTCAAATCGTCAGTCAATAACAGTCGTGTCAAAACGAACTACAGTCCATTCACAATGATTTTAACTCTGAAAGCAGCAATCTAACTGCAACCTTATTACAACAAGAATAAATAACACCGTAACTTTGACAGTGATGCAAAAGCAGAGTTAAAATAACTGTGAATAGACTGTATCAGTAAAACCAAAATCTCCGTTAAACCAAACTCTCTGTTCAAAATTGACGGCAATCTCTACTGACTGAGAAGTTATTGACAAAACCGTTACTGACTGACATAACCTCGTCGTTTATGACTTCGTCATTACCAAGTGCATTTGGATGTTCCGTTTTGACAGTTTCATTAAATGTCAGTAAGGAACTGTCATCTTAATTTGGATGTAGCTGCGGACCAAGACGGCCTAGGTTGAAAGGGCCAGATTACCGATTTGGTCAAATTGTCAGAGGTTTTAGTACTTATGTACGCAGTAACTTTACAAGGTATGAAACTGTCAAAAAGGAAAAGAAATAAATCGAAACAAATATACTACACCGGGCTAAATTAAAAATAATAAATAATTGTGCAAAGGAAAACGCCTAAGGAAAGGGTATTTAAAAGAAATACATTTTTACCATCAGACCGTTGGAACGCAAAATAAACGCGCGCCAGCTCACCAAAATGATTTAATTTTGAGATCATTAAAACCTTTTTTTTAAATATTAACATAATTATCGAATTTGATTTAAATATTCGCTAGTCCTAATGCTTAAGGCATTTTTAAATTTTGTATAAAAATTTCGAAACGAGTATTTATTGGTTTCCAAACTCAATACCAGGTAAGCATCGACAAAATCCGATACCCAAAAAACTTGGTATCCAAAACACTGATACCAAAAGAAAAATGATACCGAAAATTCCCAACACTAAAATGGTACTTCAACTCCGAAACCAAAAAACAATAGCGCGATGATACCAAAATCTGGTACCAAAAAATTACCGATACCAAAAGAATCGGTACCAAAAATTTTCGGATACACTATAGAAAAATAACGAGAGAATTGTTTCTTGGGCAAGTTGGCGGCGCGTTAGAAAATTTGAAATAAAAACCGTTCACTGCATAAAATAGTCTGGGTGCTCTGGGTCCTTTTCGAATCTCTTGGCCTCTTCCTGCATGCTTTCCTTGATTTTCAATATCGCTGCCGATTCCGTTTGGTCGTTTTGGTCGCCGCCGGGGCCACCGAAACCTGATTTTTAAAAATAAACTATTTATGATTGTCGATTGTCGATACTGTACATTTTCGTGCGATTGTAAACTATTTGAAAAGCTACAAAAAAAGTGTATTTACAAGGACTTTAACTATCCCCGGTTCCTGAAAATCCCATTTAAATTAATCGGTTTTCAAATGTGTAAAACTGATTTACAATTATGTTAAGTTGAGATAAGACGACATGAAATTCAACAGCAAAGTAACTGTTGACTGTTGATGGAGCTTTCAAAAACGGTGTGTTAAGGCAATTACAGAGTGAGCAAGTTAAAGCTGAATACATCAACATAACACCGAGAAACATAACTTAAAAAATCAATTATCGTTCCTATTTCTCTCTCTCATTCTCTCTCGGTCTCTTTCTCTCTACTCTGTCATACCAACATTTTCCCATGTTTTTTGGGTGAGTTATCGCCTGATCACTTTTAGCACTACTAAGATCATATTAATGACGATAAATTATCTAAATAGCGGTATTTGGTGCTACCGATTCCCACATTGTACAGGATGCGGCGCGGGAACTTCCTTATTTAAAAACATCTTAAAACAAAAAATATTACACATCAGTTAAATTATTTTTATTTTACATAAAAAATATACATCTAATTATTTTTCTTTTACGTTTTTTTTTATATAAGTTCCTGCGCCACACCCTGTGGCTACCATACTACAGCTAGGTATATTATTTTACAAGACCTACCTACAGAAAGGTGCGAAAAGCAAACTTTTGTTATACTTACTTAAGTTGTAGTCTCCCATGCCTGATCCTGAGTCTTCCCGGGGAGTGCCGGGCCCTCCCCCTCCCACGCCCCCCGGCGAAGACTTCATGCCATCGACTCCTCCCAGCCCTGAGACAAGAGACCTGGAGGTTACCTTTATCATCACATCAGGGTATTGATTAACACGGTTTCAGATAAACTCTCAATAGCTATTGGTTCGATAAGTGTCTTTGTGCAAGTTCTTCCTAAAGTGTTAAGAAACACAATTGCTCTGGCACCTACACACTCTTCATAAAAAATAACTAGTACTTCGGGTCTACTTAGCTGTTTAACAAAAATACTGCCGAATTAAATATGAAAAATTGGTAATTGAATATGAACAAGTGTGTAGCACAATTTAAGCAAGATATCGAACCAAGTCTCAGTAAGAATACCTCAGAACCTGAGCATATTATGACAGTTTGCATATAACGCTAACTTACTCCTAATACTTTTATGTAAGCTAGGATTAAATTAAACCCTAATGGCCTTGAGATTTATAATCTTTCATGATCTTTTTCACGATGCAAGTATCTTGCACGCAAGTATGATGTCACACCAAGATAAAAGGCTGCAATGCAATTTATGCAATACAATGTGTAATTGAAATAACTGAAAACAACTTCTACTATCTTTTTTTTTCTTTCTTTCTTTATCGTTTGGTTAGTGCCTAGCCTCAAGATGTTTTCTTTCACCGAAACTATAGTCTGCGCCAGATAAGTAGTAATTAAAGGTCATTAACCCGCATACATTTATTCAAATACATAATTCCGAAAACAGAAATAATGACATCTTGTCACGAAACTACCTTTATCGCATCCTTGACTTTTTCTAGTAATAAAAAACGATTCATAATGTATTGTCGGGGTACCTACGCAGAGACATTAAGAAAAGAGCCTGACCCTTAAATTCATACTTATCTGGCGCAGACTATAGTTATTTTAATTATCAATAGTTTCGGTGAAGGAAAACATCGTGAGGAAACAAAAAAAAATTATCCGAAAAATCAGAAGTGCTTGCCTTGGGTTCGAACTCAGACCTATGACTTGGCCGTTCGAAGGTCACAACACAATAAAATGTAACGAACCGCTCAGCTATTTTTCGGGATATTATTTCCATGACGAGGAGCCCCTTATTGTATGCCCCTTTGAGGAGTTTTAAGTTATTACAATTGCACCTTGTAGAATGGAACCTTTCTAAAAGATTATAAATGGTAAAGCCGTTGACTTTTTATGCATGAGTGCAAATTACTTGCAAAATAAAAACCCAGGCAAAGCGATGATGACACCGTGGTTCGACTTAAATGATTGATGGTCCTAACATGCAAACACTGCAATTATTATATTATCGACCTATAATTTTGTCAGAAAACAGTATTTTTATTAATTTAATTAAACTCTAGGTTCTAACTTGCTTCATTCTCTTAACGCACTAACAAAATCAAATATAAACAAGGTCTTATACAAGGTGGGGCGCTAAAACGGCTAACATCATTTTGAACCCCAACATAGAAATTTTTAATCAGTATTTTTTAACAGCTGTTTCATACATTTTGTCCGTGTAGGTATTGCTGTTTTGTAGGTGTAGCGACGCTACAAATAATACTACAGCAACATATAACAAAAAGTACTACAGCGTCATCTATGACAAAGATGATGAACTAAATAGCCAAACAAGCCAGTCCTACATCGCGCAAGCAGAGTTATCAGCGACATTAGACTATATTACAAGAACCCAACAACAACTGTCGGGCAGTGGCCCACCAGACACAACACCCGTCTGGTCGGAGGATCTTCCCTTTTCTATGGGGGATAAATAGCTTTACACCCTGTTCTTCATACCCACCCCCAAACAGCTGATTTACAAAAAAAAAACCCTATGAAAAATTTTCAGAAGTATGTACTGAGTATGTGGTAGCCGATTTAGCGTCGGTGTATACCACGCTGTATTCTTGTGTACATAATAGTTGTAGCATAAATTGAACCATCCAAGTTTACTGTGTGTTCACTGACTGGCTTATCTCTGACTATTGTAATCTGACAAGCCTAAATATTAGTGCGAGTACATTTATAGATAAGTTAAATGTAATTGTCTCCCAGCTAGATGGACCAGCGATCTTAGGATAGGCTATTGTGGTGCAGTTGGGGATAGGCCTATGTCTAGTGGTGGACTGTGAGAGGGTGTGTTGAATTGTGTTTAGGGATTCAGGTTATGGCAATGAATGAAAAAACCGTTTGTCAAATCAATATGGCTCTCTCCTAGGACAACAGTATAAAAAAAAAGCTTAGCACTAAATCCCTAACAAAAAAACATCCCAAAATATTTTGATTTGAACAAAGACAAAAAGCTAACCTTTTTTTAAAGAGCACGTGTTATTATTACTGCAAACAATTTTCTCTGGCCCTTTCACAATATAAGCAGAGATGTAAAATTATGGTAGATTAGTATTATTTTATGTTGCGGAAAGTTAAGCAACATTCAATATTATAACGGAACTGCAATAGTATTGCTAGTTTGAAAAATATTTACAAAGAACTCATAGGCTTGGATCGATGCTGGATCTGTCATAATCTGACAGTCGTCAAAATGCAATTAACTGACGAGTCGAGTATACAATTCTAATTGTATTTAGGTCTGGCAATATTTACTCGCACTGACATTTAAAGCAAAACAGACAATAGAGATGGGACACCCAAACAAAACCGGTATCTTTAGTATCGATACCCGATACCGATAAATTTTTAACAAAAAAAAAAAGCAGGGCTCTGACACGCCACTTTCAAGCGCGTTATAAAAACATAATAAAAGCAAATAATCTTTCACATTATCGACCAATAAAGCGACACGAAACGACGCCGCACACCCACCGCAACCAAACTCATTTTCCAAAGACTTTTTTGTTACTTCTTTGTTTTTTTTTTTCACGCAAGTGTCAGAGCCCTTATGGCTTCTGTACACATCGGGCTATAATGGTGCGTACAATCTTTTCACAGTTATTATGCAACACTGCCGAAATCAAAGTGATCTTTATTTTTGATACATTGTGGTTGACATTGGGTTACTGCCACTGAAAACTGACAAGTATGTCAAAATAACAGTGAAGCTTAGCTTAGCTTAGCTGTCAGAGATGAAAATACCTGTGAATGGACTGTACGAACTTTCTAATCACAGTTTGGTAACTTAGACAGTTTTTTTATTGCTGTCTTTTTCAACACATTTAACACTTTCACAAATTGAGTCCAACGTGGGCCATGGTGTACAGGAGCCATCAAATCGACACAGGCGATCGAGGATCAGTTTTATGTGACATAAAACAGTCCTTTCTGAGTCCAGAGGCCCACCTTCATTGGCGGGCGGCTGCGGGAGGTGCTGCGACGCCGGCCCGTGTTCTCCGGCAAGAGGGTACTCCGCCCCCAGCGCTCCGCCGCCCACCGGCTTCATCAGTGTGTACATGTTGTCTCCCCCTGCCGCGCATACATTATGCGTGACTTTTTTACCGATACCGATTTTTTTGTGGTATCGGTATTTGTTTGTGGTATCGTTCCTTTTTTTCATGTCATAGACAAAATCATTTTTTGGTTGTTTTTTGTTGGGTTTGTGTGAATTATTGTTTTGTTTTTTATTTAATAATGATGGCAAGCGAAAATAATAAAAAATGCGATGGTAACTTCATTGACATGTTTATTATGCAAAAAGAAATAAAAATAATAAACTAAGTAAACAATTTTGTCTATGAGAAGGTAACTAAAAACTACAGTACATATTGTTTTATTATTTTGAAACTAGAATTAGAAGCCAGATCGTATTATTTTTTTAGTATTTGTTTATTTTAATTTAAAAATAGGAATATCTATTGTCTTCTAATAATAGTTTCTCTATTTCTCCAAACGAAAAATCTCAAATAAAAGTTATTAAATCATCAATTTATCCATGACATTAATGAAAACTCTCAAGGTATTTCTATTTTTCATTTGAGAAACATCTTAAATTAAAAAAAGAATCTATACAGACACAACAGAATAATAAAAAAAGTGTTTTTTACAAAAAAAAAAAAGAGTAAAAATTGCATTGCACAGAGATGAACCAAGCGTGATTGAACCAAGGTTATGCGAGAATGAAGCAAGCGAAACGGAAAGAAAGATAAAAGATACATGTTTTTATAAAAAAAGATAATGTGAGTGAGATGGACCTTTTAGTCAGTTTTATAGATCGCATCGGATGAAGATGAGTATACATTCAGTTTTAATTATGCATAAAAAAAGCTAATTTTACCTTTGTTGTCAGCTGATCTCGAGGTTTTAACGCTACGGGACTAATATACTACTAAACAATACTAAATTATACTTTCTTCCTTTTTAACTTTAAACAAAGTTAAAGGCATTTTTTTTCTTCATTTGTAATTCATTTTCAAAAAAAAGGATGAAAAATACAGACGATTATTTTTTTCATAATGTAGTCTCATCTTCCAAGAGTTACATTAAAAACTAGTGCGACATTAAAATACCTTGAAACCTGTAAACTTTGTAAATATTTGTTAAAAATAAACTAAGTAATACTTTTACTGGTTAGGATGTGCGTGAGTTTCCATCGACTTTAACTGAAAAATAATGTTTTAGGCGGCAGCTGGGATTGTCGGCGAAAATCGATTGACATCTTTTTTTAGGAAAAAAGATAAAAGTGTCAACCAACTTTCTTGCGGGGACGGTTAACACATGAAGCGTCTGATGCGGGTATCAAGTTTTTTTTTAAACGATTATAATACGATACAAAAAAAAATAGTCAAAAATTCATTTAGATAACATTTTATCTTTTTTCCTCAGGTCATTTTGAATATTAATCTAAAAAAATGATTAGAAAACTAATTGATTTTCAAATAACTAATTTAAAGTAGTAAATTTAAAGTGGCTTTAGCCAGAATTTTATCCATCACCCTTAACATTAAGTAATCTCATTGATTTTAACTAAAGTTTTGCCCTTAAAACATAATTAATTTTAACTGAGTACAGTCAATGCCCTGCAATTACCTGACCTTACCCCATTCTTCTTTATAAAGTAATCAAAACACACTAACAGTACCAACCTAAAAAAAAAAACTTGTAACCGTCCAACCCTCACCCCGCCACCTTCGCCCATTCGTGGAACTCACCGGAATTTGACGAATCTTGCGGGCTCGGCATTATCGGTGTCGGAGGGCCCGGGGGCCCGTTGCTGCCCGGCGGGGCCCCGTAGGCCCCTGGCGAGCCTCCCGAGTAGTTGAGTGGGGCGGCGCCACCTCCTCCACCACCGCCGCTGCCGCCGGCCCAAGCGCCACGTGGGCCCATACCCATTGGAGGCATACCTAAATGAGACGGTCGTTTTATACTACTGTGGTAGAATATCAGAGCTGTATAGCAATGTAGCATTCTTTAAGCATTCAGTAGTTTTTAGGGTTCTGTACCCAATGGGTAAAAACGGGACCTTATTACTAAAGACGCCACTGTCCGTCTGTCTGTCACCAGGCTGTATCTCATGAACCGTGATAGCTTGACAGTTGAAATTTTCACAGATAATGTATTTCTGTTGTTTGTATAACAACAAATAATAAAAATTAAAGGGGTCTCCCCTACTACGATGGTACGGAGCCCTTCATGCGCGACTCCCGACTCGCACTCAGCCGGTTTTTTTTTTAAACTAGCCCATTCTGTTCCACTGCTAGGAGAAGGCCTTCCCAAGTCCTTCCATTCCAGTTTATGTTTGTGTCGAATTTATATGAGAAGTCCAGCTATAAAGGGTGTTAAAACCCTTAACGATGCTGAAAGGCACTTGTTCTCCCCGTCAACGCGATCATTTTTTTTTCGAAAATATTTTTGAGGTCCACATTTTCACAAGTTTTTTTTTAGTACTAGTTTTTAAGGTCATAACTTCACTTTAAATACCTCCGTAGCCCGTTTATTATTAAATGCGTCCATCAGCACAATGTTTTGAGTGCGTTACATTGAGTTTTACCGTAAAACGTCATTTTTCACCCCCAAAAAAAAAGTCGTTTCCCAGCAATAATTTTTGCATAGAGTTACTTAGTTTGATGTACAGAATGTTTGGTTGACGGCTTTGTGAAGGGTCTGTTTTTACAACCTATATGAGAAGTCCATAGGTTAAATACGATTTTATAGTGTAATGCAAAATCACTTATTTATTTAATGCACTGATTCATGTCCGTTACATCATCAGCCGATATGACGTTTGTTTTAGTCTGTGGTACTGTAGTATGCTATATTCTTCGGTGGGAATGAAGTTTCAAATACCTGTATGGTCCAGGACTTATAGCACAAACGACAGAGGTATCTAGGACACTAACCACCGAATACTGAAACGTCACTCAAAATTTAAGTAGCACTTATATTTAACAGATACTCAAAAGTGACGTTTGGCCATTCGAAATTTAAGGTTTAGGAGCTGCTCAAATGTTAAGCAGCCCTTAAATTTTGAGTGACGTTTCAGTATTCGGGGGTAAGTACTGTTTAGACAAAATATTAATTAACTGTAGAACCTTGTGTAGTTTTAGTCAAGTCCAGATTTTATCTTAGTTATATTTTAAAGATTGTTCCAAGTTTAGTTATATTATTAAATTTTGTTAATATTGAGTATCGATACAGAGAGAAAAAGAGTTACTGAAAAAGATGGTAAAAATGATTGCATAAATGTCAATTTCATAACCCATGTACGGTCGAACAAGCTATTTGGTTTACAATTTACAATGTAATTTGTGGGTTAAACATGTAAACCAAATAGCTTGTTCGACCGTACCTCTCAACGAATCCTATATTTTTACTTACTCCAAAAGTTAAATGCTGTTAAGGCGACTGACGCTTTCTCACGTTAAAAGAGAAGTCATATTTTTTATTTAGAAAGTTATTACGTGTAGGTATATACTGGTGGTGATGGTGAAAGAAAATGCAATTCTTGTGAGAATGTAATATGTACACTATCCTGTATTGAGTTCAATCACATAACATTGATGGTGATTAAGCCAATTGCCTTAATTATCACAGACCAAACTGATGTTTTTAAACTATATTTACATCTTAAAAAAAAAACATCTATGCTCTCAATAATAACTTTAAAAAAATGTTTATAAATATTTTTTTTTTGTCAATTTGACTGGCATTTCAATATAGTTTTCTAACTAAACGTTTGTGTTGTAATGATATCTACAATCTATAGCTAGAGCCGCCTGTGTACCAAGTGGTTTTTGAAATGAAATTAGTCTTCGGTCTGTCTTTGTAAGCAACGTTGTTATATTTTAGTTTGAGCGAGTCCCCAAACAAACAGGGGCCCACTAAGTGAGTGTCATACCTGGTCCCTGTGGCGGAGGGCCGCGCATGCCGGCGGCGTAAGCCCCCGGGCTCATGGGGCCCATCCCGGGCCGCGGCGGCGTCATGCGCGGCCCGCCTAGCACCCCGCCGCCGCCGCGCTCCAGAGAATTTCCCATCATGCCTTGGCCTGCGAAGAAATAGATTATAAAAACATAACATTACACCTGTAATCCCCGTACCTACACCTTCCTTTGGTTTTTTTGCTTTTTACTGCCCGACTATTGTCGGGTTTAACGAAATTCAAATTTTATAACGTATTTTTACAATTAGCACGCCAGTGCTAGGTTGTATGTTGATTAAAATATTATTCGCGTCTGTAAAACATATGTAGTTACAGAATTATATTCATTAAAATCATCAATACAATCCTCCAAGTTCATAAAGGTGGAAAAATGACTTAACGAAAAAGTTTAACGAAAAAGTTATTCCTGCACCTCTATGAACTTGGAGGGTTGTATTGATTATTTTTTTATTATATTTTTTATTATAAAGGTGCAGGAATGACTTTGACCTTGAAAAAGTCATTTTTTCCACCTATAAGAACTTGGAGGATTGTATTGATGATTTTAATGAATATAATTCTGTAACTACATACGTCTTACAGCCGCGAATAGTATTTGAATCAACTGGCCTGAAAATTGAAAAAATGGTAAGAAAATTTGAATTTCGTGGGCTACCCTTAAGTCGCCGATAACTTTAATAGCGCGATTCAGGATTGTGATGTTAGTTCTTCATTTGTATCATAGATGGCGCTGTAGTACTTTTTGCACTATGTTGCTTTAGGATTTTTTGTACTGCCGCTAAAAGCCGACGGTGGCTAAACCCAAAGGTTTCGCCCAAAGTAGCCGAAAACGAAGCTTTGGTCGGGCACTACACGATCTGTGATGAGTTGATGATTGAAAGATTAATATTATGCCGAGGTAGGATCTGTCCCAGTTCGGCTTCAGAGGAGTCTATGTTAAAAACTTGAATACTAAGCCTATTACTTCAACTATTATGATTTACTGTTATGTATTTTTCTTTTGTTGGTGAAATAAATATTATAATTAGTATACAGGGTGTTAAAGTAGTCGCGTGCCATAGCTTAGGGGTGAGTTCAGTATCGATAAAGGAACCCGTAAATAAAGAAAAAATAAATCCAAAAAAAAAAAAAAAAAGAAAAGAAAAAAGTATGCCGAGATCAATCTAATTTAGGACCTACTAACTTAAAATAGCAATCTTTTAGAATTAAAATTATTTTATATTGATATTTTAAGTTAGTAGGTACTAAATTAGGTTGATCTTGCAATATTTTTTTTGATTATTTTTTTTTGTTTTTTTATTTTATTTTTTACGGGTTCCTTTATCGATTCTGAACTCAGCTTAGGGTTGAGTTCAGAATGGCAGGCGACTACTTTAACATCCTGTACCTGTATATTGGAATGGCAGCAACATTTTGTGCCAATAATATTCTGGTCATGTCATGTAAAATGTTTTCATAAGATCAATATATTTATCATCTATCCTCATTTTGCCTCCAGAAAAACAAGTCCTGCTGCCATTAACAATATTTTGCTCTATTTCCTTTTATACATATTTTTTCCAGTTGAGCAAAATCTATTTCTCCATAATCTGGGGGCCTAAATTGGCTTCTGAAGCAGAATCATAACAGTTACTAGTAGTTAGTGTACAGTAGTAATCATAATAGTTTTCTGAAACTGTCTTAGTGATTTTAGTTTATAAACTTTTTACAAGGAACAATCCACAAAATAAATCTCACTTATCCAATGTGCTTACCTGGAGGCCCATTAAAATCGTTGCCCATTCCCATCCTGACAGCTCCACGCGGTCCTCCCCCGGAGTACCAAGGTCCTATAAACGGTTGCCCAGTGCCCATTAGTTGTGGTTGTGGTCCATGAGGCGACGGCTGAGATCCGGGGTGCGGTGCGGGGGGTGATGGTCGTAGCGGAGAGTTAGGGAAGAATCCGGGTGGCATTCCACCGCCACCCATGCCTGGAAATGCATAAAGACATTGCATAAAAACGGTGATGAAAAATGTTGTCACAGATAAGTTCTTGACTTCCACCAACATGCATGGGGCCCTTGTAGTGGATTAGTCTCTGAAGTTGGGATGTTATTGGCTGATTAAGCTTATGTAATGGGGCTATCGTTTTTGAGCTCACCAGATGGCGCCACTGTCGAGTAAGGTCTTGTCAATAATTCTATTTTATACTTTAAAGTACCAATAACGTCATAAAAAGTTTATTTTATTACTTATCACAACATAGTGGAAACTTCAGATACATAGTTACAATATTCTCCCTAAAATTAGCAAGCATGAAACATTTAAAAATCATTCTACCTCCAAGTACTAACAAATAAGATCCTAAGTTGCTACTTAAAATCTTTAAGTCATGATTAATCAGGAATGGCTGTCTAGAACACAATCGTAAGTGTTAGTACAAATACGTGATAAAAAAGCACGCAACGCGCGAACACTGTATGACATTTGACATTTCGGAAGACCTTAGTCTACACGAACGCCTCTAGCGGCGAATTCATGCGCGATAGCCCCCATTGCATGACTGCTCATTAATACAGTCAGTGAAGGCCCAAATAAAAGGCCTATGCAGAGGTCTATTTCCAGCAGTAGGCTCTTTTAGGCTGACGATGATAACTACACGTTTTCACCTGTTGGGGTTGGAAAATTATCATGTTATATTTTTTTTTAATCCTCCGTTCCATACATTTTGACCACATAAATATTGCGCTTTTGTAGGAAAAAAACCTGCTAGTATTTTTTATTACTGATGAAAAATTCCTCCAGTCGGCTTGATTTATGTCATCTAAGTCAAAGTAAGTGAAAGAGATAAGAGATTTCAAAGGCAGACACAATCACGATCATTCTATCCTCTTGCAATGTTGGTCAGCTTCCAGTCTAACCGGACGCAGCTAAATAACAGTGTTCTACATGGAGCAAATGCCAATTTGGCAAATTGGTTGTGTAAATTGGTTGTGTACATTAATAAAAGAAATAAATGAATTTGACCAACACATCCCCTGTAACCGGGGCTAAGATATTTACTAAAGTAGATTATTTTTTTCTTAAATTATCAAATATTAATAGAGTTCTGACTATATTACGTGTAGTGACTTGATATCATGAATTTAAAACAATTTACAGATAATTTTTTTATTGGTTTTTAACCAACTTCTACAAAAGGAGGAGGTTATGTATTCCACCTTCATGTATGTACACCAATTTCTCTGTGATTACTGGTTCGATGTATGTGATTATTTTTTCATTTAAGATATTATTGCAATCAAATTCAGGCATATGTTATTTAGATTTCATTAAAAGTTTTTCTTATATTTTTTAAAGATTTGCTTTCTGTCCTCAAACAATGTAATAACTTGACAATTAAAAAGTAAAAGTTGACTTATTTATTCTTTTCACCACAGAAACTATCAATTTAGAAAGTGTACTTTCTATTTTCTGTATTGACTAATACTAATATGCAAGCATTTTTATATTAATGCTTTTATCTTGCAACATACTATGCAGGAAACCATTTTCAGCTTAACTATGAAGTTTTAGTATAAAATACAATTCATATATGAATATGAAGAGTATCTGACTAGCCTTTACTCAACTATGTGAGGTTCGGCTCCCAGTCTAACCGCATGCAGCTGAATAGCAGTATTTTACGTAGAGAGACTGCCTATGTGATCTCCATAACCCAGTTAATGGGCAATACAACATATACACCTAGAAGAGCAGTGGATTCTTGACAATATGTTCACCAGATCTTGTCGTCAAGGGATCATTTCGCAACAAAACATGTAAGAAATGCCACAAAACTATGATATCTATGTTATCAGTGCCTTTTGTTTGTTTATAGAGTAGTCGAGGCAAGGACAGGCAGCCCATCTCATGCATGCCTAATTTGTGGGTTAAACAACTACTTCCTAAAAAAACCTCTTAAAATTGCATCAAAACGTGAAAAAATCGAAGGAAATTGCTTTAAGAGTGTTACCGTTAGCTAAATATAGACTTAAGAATCAGGAAATCCATGTTTTTTTTAGCCCAATAGATAAGAAAAACGTTGGCCTGAAAACACGTAGTAAAAAACAATTTTTACAGTTGTACGCGCGATTATTCGCGTATTTAGCACACGTACCGTCGTTAGGCGGCGCCGGGCCTGCGTTGTGGCCGATACCGTTGACTCCATAACCAGAATTGACAAAACCATAGTCGTGGAAAGCCTTGGCTTCTGACGAGTGTTCACAAGTGTCCCGTCGCTCTGGTGCGGCACAGTACAGATCCCAAAACACGCACCACCACGAGTGGAGGAACCCGGGCGGCTCGCCCAGTGTTATATTCTTCTCCCATCGTATTTCAGACAGAAATGTTTGCGCCGCTTTGGTCGCACCGACATGAAGCAAGTATTCGTACACATAGAGCGCCAATTTCTCGCGAGCCTGAGCGTCCGAAGGCACCGTAGAGCCCTTGCCCTTGGCATACATATCGACTGGAAGCCGACTTTTATGATGATATTGTTTATTATTTACATTAACGCTTTCTATCAATAAATTCAACTACACAAAATGTCATTGATCGATGGCGACATTTGGCGTCTGTGGCATAGAGAAATTGGTTTGTTCTCGGCGTGCAGGTAGCTGTCATATAATTGTTAATAGGTTATTACAGATTATACATTTTAGTCTATAGATAAATTCTAAACTTTACTGCGTAATAAGTATAGAGTTGAATAAAAATTCTATTATATTGAATGAATTTGAATTTGGGACAAATAAATCTGTTAGAAGATAATTATAATTTCAAATTACTAAAACATCACTCGATAACCGACTTCAAGAAAGCGAAGTTCTGAATTATCAACTTGTCGCTACGCATTCTATTTAGCCGTAAATAAGCATTATTTATTAAGCTATTCTAAACCTCCTTATTTATTGATTATGTAGATACCTGATAAGTAATCATATTCCAGTAAACAGATATGTTGTGAGCGCTCAATCGTGAAGACTCAAAAATGGCCCAATTGGGTCGTATTGCCTTTATTCTGCGTCACTGAATGTATGTGAGCTACCGCTGCCACGCGGAACACTTTTCTCGGTTGATTTGTAGGTGTATACCATATCTGTTTATTAGAATATCATTGCCTGAGATTGAAATGAATACAGAGACACACAAAAATATTGCTTCGAAAAATAGCAAAGAAAACTTCGATTGCTTCAATCGAATAATCTTGGGTTGTTGACGGAGCGCAAAACCGTTTTATTAAAAAAATGTGTGGAAATGTTTTGAAAACCGACGCAGACCTTAGAGCTTAGAGACTCTTTGGCTTAGAGCATGTTCGCTGCCTGATGTCAACGTTAGTCCATGGCGGTTTCTGAAATATCAAACTTTCCTGGTGAATTGATAATCAGTAATAATAATTAATTTCTTTATAGGGTAGTTGTTCTAAATGGAAATAATTTCTTTTAGTTTTCTATTTGTACGGTCGACCAAGTTTACATTTTACAATGTAATTTGCATGTTAAAATGTAAACCAAATAGCTGTCGACCGTACATTACCTTTCCAACTTGACTTCAAATAATTGCTGAGGTCAATAATAAAATACGTACATAATCCTGTATCATCTCTCACCGATTTCTTCTCTCGTCTTATATTACCTTTAAGCTTTGTTTCAGTATCGCTATTGCTATTGTGTGCCTATTGCTGCTTTAGGCTTTGTTTTGTTAAAATGTGTGTGTCTTTTTTATTTACCCCCTTTTCTTCATTTGAAATCTTTTACCCCTAATGGGTCACTTATGAATTTGTATGTCATAAAGACAAAACATAGCGCACCCCAGTAGGTAAACACGTAAACACTTAAGTTTCACAAATAAACTGATTGATTGATTGACCATTTTACATAGCACGAAAACTACTACTACGAATGTCGCTAAAAGCCTGCGCTTAGCAAACCAAATTCTTGATACAACCCATTACCATTACATCTTATAATACAAAACTATTTCAATAACTGTAATCGTTGAAATGAACCCTTGGGATTTGAAATATTTTCTGGGCCACGTATGCGAAACGTTTCGCCACTCTTCTCATTTTTGTTCCATGTTTTTAATAGATGCCTTTATGATCTTTTTACTTTTCTTGTCTCTGTATTTTCTGTAATCAACATGGTACACGTATAGATTTATGAATAACTTGCATTAGCACAATTTTTCCAAATCTGAAGAACCATAGACACTAATTGAATTATAAAATGTTTTTTTTTTCAGTAACGCTGTAGGTTACCAGACGAAAACATACTGAAACTCTAGCAGTGTCTCGGCTTGTCTATTCCTTTTTCCTTTCCGTGCGGCCGTGTCACCGCGTGGTTCACAGCCGTGTTTCAATAAGAAACATACAAAATGGCAATCCGCCCTGTATACAGGCCGACAATCGTCAAAAAGAGAACGAAAAGATTTATCCGCCATCAATCGGATCGCTATGACAAACTCAAGCGAAACTGGCGTAAACCCAGAGGTAAGTACGCGTGTATTGTCGCCTGTGATAACCTTATTTTAACTTGATATTTTCTTCACTATTTTCATATATAATGTAAATAGGTGTGATTTTAGACTATTCCTGTGTATAAAATGTGCTATAATCAATATTACCAAGTTCATTGATGAGGTTATGATTAGACCTTAGCGATGGATAATTTGATGAAATCCTTCTTCATGTCACTCCTTGTTAAAAAAAATACGAAAAAGAATCGTTCGAAGGAGGTTGCTACTCATTTGTATGAAATTAACCGAATGTACTTCCAAGGAGTATTCAATATTTGCTGAAACTTTGTCAACATTGCTTCTATGTGTAAACACACCTTGATTTCTAACCTAATAGTTTTTTTTTCGGTGCCGCCTTCACTTGAATAAAAACTAATTTAGAAACTAAAATCCCATTAAAACGCAGACAGGCTATCAGAGCACATTGCTATAATTAGTTTGTAAACAGAAGAATGGGATTTTGCATAGCAAAATGGACTTCCTAAATTTTGATTATTTCCATTAGAAGTTAGAGTCCGAATACATACCAAATGAGTCTTAGCCCTTATTTTTGATAATGTTATGAGGGTGGGTAAAAATCCTAAACTACATTTTCTATAGTGTAAGTACCATATTTTTTTTGATGAAATTTTGGGTATAAATGTGGATGGCTGTCAAATTAAGGAAAGACCATAAAAATGATGGCAGGACTGTGTGAACGATGATATGGATAGGAAGGAGGTGCCAGCTGAGATGACGAGTAAATAAAAAAGATGTGTGGAAGGATATGCTGTGCTAATCCCAAATAGGTTATGGACAGGAGAATGGTGCATCTCATCATATTATGCAAGGGCACTCTGTGTTATACATTCCATATGATAATTACAATTTGTTACCTTGCTAGATTAAATTCTACTAAATCCTATTCCATGTAGCTTGCATGTGGCTACTTGGTCATAGTGGTAGATACAATTTTAGTTAAAAACTGTTTTGACCTTTACATAAATTCTGTAGTGCAAAAACAAACTGAATTTTACTGTTTACATTGGCTAGTCTCTGCCGAGATTGGCCGCTATGGCCAAATATTGTCAGAATAACTATGTTTATAACTCAACTGACCCAATGTTTCCCATTACAGGTATTGACAACAGGGTGCGCAGGCGTTTCAAGGGTCAATACTTGATGCCCAACATTGGTTACGGTTCAAACAAGAAGACCCGTCACATGCTGCCCAATGGTTTCCGCAAGGTACATTGTCATAATGTTAACTTTGCTAGACATTTAGGTTGACTTCAACCTTGCAAGTTTCTGTATGTCAAACTAGTAAGGCACCCACTGAATAAAGGGTGTAACAAAGCCGATGCTCAAGAATTTTCCACAGACATTTAAAAAAAATATCTGCCATTCTCCATACATTTGCATGTGAAGGTTTTATTTATACTAAAAGAGCCTTATTTACATGAGATTTATGTTATCATTCATATGAAACACACTGCCATTTTAACTAACAAAGTGACGTCTTTCTTAAAGACTTGTTATTTTTCACACAGCACACTTATTTAGATGTCAATGTTAGTGAAAAATATTTGTAATAGTAGATATGCAAGGGCACTCTGTGTTATACATTCCATATGATAATTACAATTTGTTACCTTGCTAGATTAAATTCTACCAAATCCTATTCCATGTAGCTTGCATGTGGCTACTTGGTCATAGTGGTAGATACATTTTACCTTCAAATACTCTACTTTTTAATAATCGGGTCTTAGACTAGCGGCTGTCACGGTAAAAAGATGTGCGACTAGGATCATATAGTTCGGTTCAAACTAAATGGCGGCTCGGAAGTTAGCTGCAAGTGACGGTCTGCGCATTATACAGACAAAACGATGCGTCATCTGCGCCCCGTTGATACCTAAAATTGTTGTCTGCGCAGCTTTACATTGGATAGATGTTCCGAATCGTCACTCGCAGCTAACTTCCGAGCAGCCATTAAGTTTGAACCGAACTACGCGATTTCCCTATACAGCATATAACGATATAAAAGTTCCGTCCGTCATTTTAGTTATTTCTAACACTGTTGCTTAACTGTTAAGTTATGAGTGCAAGACGGACGGGAACATGACAAAGCCAAAGCAGGCAGCAAGTAACGATTTTGCAGTGACCACTCTCATAGTGAAATTAGCTTGACCCATTCAGAAATAGCTTGATGTTCATGGCATGACGACAGTATCAAAAAATTGCAAATCTATTTAGTCCGTCAGTTAGAGTATTGGAAATTAATGGAGACGTATTTTTTGTTTTTGAAAATCAATGAATATTGACAAAGATAAAACGCATCAAAACTCGGGAGTGGGGGCTCGTGACGTCAGAACTAGGTAAAAATTATACCTAGGTGTGACGTATTGAGAATTTTAAAAGCGTCATATCTTCGTCAATTTTGGTTTACGTAACAAAAGAAAAAACACGGGTCAAATATTTTTTGTTAATCTAACTGACGGACTAATTAGTTTTTTTTTTGTCGTCTCGCCTATTGAAGCAAAAAAGATGTTATTCGGTTCGCACGTCGCGACTCTGGGGCCCTACTCTCTAACGTTCATCCGTATATGCGGATCTATCCGTCTCTCTCGCGCACGTCTGCAGACGAGTTCGAATGAGAGACGGATAGATCCGAATATACGGACGAAGCGTTAGAGAGTAGGGCCTCTGCGTCTGCACCGCTTCGTACTATGCGCTTTCGTTGCATCGACGATAAAAGTCGGTTTGAGTCTCTCGTCGTCTCGCTCTCACATTTAAGACTACGCCTGCCTCAAATATTACCGTAGTGATATTTATTTCAAGGTTTCATTTTTATTTTTTTATTTTAAGGAACAGCAAACAGTTACATTATGTAAACTTAAAACTAATATAACAATATTTGCAATTTGCTAATAATGTAACCCACAGCACTGTCCACGGGTTCTCATAATAATATTTAAAAAAACAATAATAATCGCCAGGGGTGACGAAGCAAAAAAAGAGTAAAAACTAATAAAAATAAAAAAAAACAAGTAATAAACCGTCCATTTCCCCAGGTGCTGGTCCACAACGTGCGTGAACTCGAAATCCTGATGATGCAGAACAGGAAGTACTGCGCAGAGATCGCCCACGGCGTCTCCTCCAAGAAACGCAAGACTATCGTTGAGCGCGCCCAGCAACTCAGCATCAGGGTTACCAATTCGGCAGCCCGTCTTCGTAGCCAGGAGAACGAATAAACTTAAGGATAATTATTAAAAAAAGTTATAAAAACATTGTTTGTTTTTTATTGTATAACCATTATCAGCCTACAGTAGTCCACTGCTCAACATAGGCCTCCTCAATCGCACGCCACTCAACTCGATTCTCAACTCTCATCCAGTTGCTACTACCCGACACCCTGCTAAGATCGTCATTCCACCGAGCTTGAGGCTTTCCTTAGGCGCTGGATACACAGAAACGCGGACATTGTCTCTTCTGCGTCCCTTTCATACAAAATGTATAGAGCGTCGCTACTCAAAACAAGACGGCGCGGACACGCTCTTTCGTGCTGCGGTCAGCGGCCCGTCCACAGTATAAAGATTAGGTACTTATTTATACTGTGTGCCCCGTCTGTGTCCAGCGCCTTACGTTTGCCGATTCGCTCGCGGTCTACACAAGCGGCTACTCGTAAGTATAACCGTGTACGTTACCCCAGCAGGAAAGTGTCTCCTAGAGTTATATGAGTGGAACGTTTAATTAGTGCCTTATCTGCTGTGAATGTGCCCCCACATAAAAAATGTGTGCCCCCTATCGTTTTGGAAAAAAACGGAAAAAACGATTCCTGCTGGGGTAACGTTTTTCCAGCAGGAAAATTCTAAACGAACCATCGGAGAGAGAAACATTGTGCATGGTCTTGTAGCTTATGTTAGTGCCACAATGTGCCCCCAAAAACAAAATGTGTGCCCCTTCAGGTTTTCGAGATATTGCGTTTCCTGCTGGAGTAACGTTTTGCAGAATCGCATATCTCTGAAACCATTGCATGTGCTCCTGTAGAATAAACATACACGAGTAGCTCGTATTGTGTGCCCCTTAGTGCCCCAATTAGATTTAAGAAAATATTTATAATTTCCAAGTTATCGCGGTTTTATGAAAATTCGAAAAAACATCGCAGCGCCTAAACGAGATAAGGTATAAGCTCGCTGAAAACTGTATTTGGTCCGTCTTAACACTAATAATAACCATACAAAGTTTCAAAACTGTTCATGCATTCGTTTTTGAATTATCTTGTTATAAGTCAAAACGATGGTGACATAACTTTGACGGCAAAATACAAGGAACCAGCTCAATCCCAGATGTGTAGGTGTAAACCAATAATGTGTGCCTTTAGTCAAAAATATATGGTGAAAATATTCAGCTTGGAATGTTTCGCATTAAGTAAATCTAAACAAAAAACAAAACATGTAAATAACGGCTGGTTATCCGACCAAATTCGAATAACTACTAAAAAGCGACGGATTCATACATATCGATGACCATCTTTTTTGGACGTATTATACCTAAGCTGTTGTCCGTACAGTCGCGTTCAAAAGTTTTGGGGGCTAATTAAAATCATAAAAGTTTATTAAAGGTAAAGAAACATCTTTATCATTTTCGTTGTGAAGTAATTCGATGTTTGTTTGACTCATCTAAATTTTCGTGATTCGTGTGATTTACAATTTGGAGCTTTAAGTTTTCAAAAGCTTTAATACATTTGGGCTGTGAATCATTCAAGTCCGCACTCCTGAATTCATGGAGCGATAACGTGATTATGTCTCTTAAAACTGTTTTAAGTTCTTCATAGCAATGGAGCTGTTGAATGTTTCAAGCAGCGAATATAAAAGAACTTTACTTTTTCGGATGTTTTATCAAAACAGGATTGTTTATAAAGATTTTTAATAAAATGGGATTTCTCCATGCGAACATAACAGAGGGTATTGCTACGGTATTTCCTTCAAGCACATCAAAACACTGTTTTAAATAATAATTGAATTCGGTTTTTAAAAACACTTTAGTTATTGCTCCTAAGAGGGCAGAACTGTGGTCACTAATTATTTCATCAGGCAAAACTTTTCCGATTTGCCACGTATTTATCCATGTGGCTCTGACGTCGACGAGCTGACGTCTCCATTGTATGGGATTCGGAGGCCATGTAGCACATTGGTACACTGGTATCCACAGCGTAGGCAACCACTGCATATAAAAATAAATGTTTAGGAGTGCGATATTTTAATAAATCATTAGAAGGTGGTGGCTCAATTGGCTGAAATAGGGAGCCAGTAGCATCAACAGAAAGTATTTTCGGTCTATTTTTAAAGTTTCATTGTAATATTGGTTTTGTTCATTCGTCCAAAAATATGTGAAAAAGGGAACAAGACTGATTTTACGAATAAAATTATCGTAAGGAATGCAGTGCGCCATAGCGTACAAATACACTATTGTATTTTTGTCAAACTGTAGCGCACTTCTGGCTTCATGACGCAATTTTCTTAAATTGGGTAATTTAGGGAAAGTTGTTGGCTTTTTTGGTTGGTATTTTAACTTTTCTTTGATTCGGTTTACTCTATCAGAAGTAAGTCTGTTTTTAATTAGTGAGTCATGAAGATAATTTTTGTTGTAGTTATTTAATTTACAAGTAACCTTTACGCAATGTTTAGATTGGGGAGAGATATTCAATGACAGTAGCGCGTCACACTGGGTACACCTGCCAGTACATTTGATTTAATTAAAGTTAAGATCAGCAGGTACATAGCTATTACTGAAAGCAAATGTACACACTATATTACTTTAAAAAAATATTTGGTCTTGAATTTCGTTAGACAATTTTTTTGGTAGGAGACGGTTAATTGAATTTTGGGGTACGATGTTCGAATATTCTGCAAGGCTTATTTGAAATGTATATAGGGGTCAGTTTCTTCGTTTTCTTCAAATAGGTCTAAACAATCATCGAAATCAAAAAAATATGTTTTATTTCTTATAATAGATATTTGCATGGCCATAATGGCCATATTGTGATTAATTTTTTCACGCAATTCCTGTTGTATGTAAATATAAACATTATTGCTTTTAGAAGGAATTGCAGCTTGGAATTTATCTTTATATTTACTAATCACTGTCTTTATTCTTTAGGAAAGTTCCTTTTCGACCTGCCATTATTATATACTAAAACTGTAAACTACTGCAACTGTTTACCAATACCAAGTAATAATCGAAACGCACTTCCTAGTCAAAAACAATTCGTATTATTCATATGGAGCGACGTTTAGGTAGGTAACTGTCTCTGTCCCACTAATACCGTGTGCGTACTAGCTGTCTCACTTTCTCCAAGCTAGACAAAGCGACTCCTTGCGACACGACGTCAGCGGATGGAGCGCGGCCAGAGATATGCAGCGGTGGGGAGGCGAAAAAAGGGAATCTTCTTGATGATAAACTTGAATGTTACTTTATCTAACCTACGGCTTATCAATTAATATTTAAACAAAAAGACAAATACATACGTATTTGTCTTTTTTTATTACTGTTGTGTTAATTGGTTTTTTATTTATATACAAAAAAGAGCTACCTCTTTTTCGTAGTAGGTATTCATCACACATTTCATGAACATGAATTTTAAAACATCCCCTATAATTTTGGGTCAAAGACCTGGCAAATATTTGGATGTACCTATGTCTTTCGTTCACACATATTACTGGATGTATTTTAATGAAATTTTGAATGAAGAAGATAGCTTACCTTGGAGTAGCACATGCTACTATTTATAATGTAAATAATCATGTGCAAAGTCACAGAAACAGCTAATAGAATATAATCCAATATCAACTTTATTTTATTACATATTACTTTTCTACTTCAGTGTACTCAGGCACAACACGTGTGAACCGGTTAGTGAGTAAAGTAAAGAAGGTCATCGATAGGTATGAATCCGTCGCTTTTTAGTAGTTATTCGAATTTGGTCGGATAACCAGCCGTTTTTTACATGTTTTGTTTTTTGTTTATATTTACTTAATGCGAAACATTCCAAGCTGAATATTTTCACCATATATTTTTGACTAAAGGCACACATTATTGGTTTACACCTACACATCTGGGATTGAGCTGGTTCCTTGTATTTTGCCGTCAAAGTTATGTCACCATCGTTTTGACTTATGACACGATAATTCAAAAACGAATGCATGAACAGTTTTGAAACTTTGTATGGTTATTATTAGTGTCAAGACGGACCAAATACAGTTTTCAGCGAGCTTATACCTTATCTCGTTTAGGCGCTGCGATGTTTTTTCGAGTTTTCATAAAACCGCGATAACTTGGAAATTATAAATATTTTCTTAAATCTAATTGGGGAACTAAGGGGCACACAATAAGAGCTACTCGTGTATGTTTATTCTACAGGGGCACATGCAATGGTTTCAGAGATATGCGATTCTGCAAAACGTTACTCCAGCAGGAAACGCAATATCTCGAAAACCTGAAGGGGCACACATTTTGTTTTTGGGGGCACATTGTGGCACTAACATAAGCTACAAGACCATGCACAATGTTTCTCTCTCCGATCGTTCGTTTAGAATTTTCCTGCTGGAAAAACGTTACCCCAGCAGGAATCGTTTTTTCCGTTTTTTTCCAAAACGACAGGGGGCACACATTTTTTATGTGGGGGCACATTCACAGCAGATAAGGCACTAATTAAACGTTCCACTCATATAACTCTAGGAGACACTTTCCTGCTGCGGTAACGTACACAGTATAACCCCAACGCACAATGCTCCACTTTAAAGACTAAGTGCGGAAACCAAAACCCCTTATTAGAGAGAATGCAGATTTGTGGCGCCCAGCCGGTCTATGGTGTCATCTCCCGATCAGTCATTGAAGGATATAAGTATTAGGGTTTTCGATCTCTGGCTAGTTGACTTTGCCGTAATAGGAAGGCTATCTGATAGCTATATGGGTAGGTACCTACACCGTACGACATGTCTGCAACTTGTTAACTGTCACCTGCCTGCGTATGCATGTCGTCATCATCTGCCTAGCCTTTTCCCAACTATGTTGGGGTTGGCATCCAGTCTAACCGGATGCAGCTGAACAGTATTTTACATGGGGCGACTGCCTATCTGACCTCCACAACCCAGTTAGTAATGGGTAATACAATACCCCTTGCCGCCCCTTGGTAAGAAAGACTGGTTGATACGTATATATTTCCATGTGATGTGGCAAAAACCGAATCAAGTACGTAAGCTACAGTTTCTATCATTAAGTACGTAATTAATTGTAGCGTAAAATGGAATCACTCAAATTAAAATATTGTCCTTTCGTATGCCGTAATTAGACACAATTAAAAAGCCATTGTTCTGTTCCCTTACGGGAACATTTGGGGACATACCGGTTGTTAACCCTGCGGAAAAACATTTATCGAAAAGGCTCGTTTTTTTACTTCTGGATTGGCACTCTTATTGGATTTTTGCATGATCTACAGGTATAGACAGAGCCTGAAATAAATTAGGAGCAACTAGCCCCGAGGCATAAGCAATTATAGCATAATTATCTGAGGCAATGATGTAAAAAAACCGGCAAAACCTGCTCAAGGTAGAGTGTTAAAATTTTCGAGCTCGTTTCGCTCGTTCTTGAAGCCTTCGTTCATTTTGTTGACCTCCTTGTAGGTATCTTGCATATCATGGATTTCCGTAAAGTTACGCCTGACTCCATTTATTATCAAAAGTTCATGTTTTTAGGGTTCCGTAGTCAATTATGAACCCTTATAGTTTCGCCATGTCTGTCCGTCCGTCCGCCCGTCTGTCCGTCCTCGCTTATTCTCTGTGACCGTTAGCACTTTAAAGCTGAAATTTGGTACCAATATGTATATCAATCACGCCGACGAAGTGGTAAAATAAAAATTGGAAAAAAATGTTTTATTATGGTAGCCCCCCTATTGGAGTCCCTATAATGCACGTCACTGTAATGCACACACCAGCAATGCACGACACTGGATTGTACAACACGGGCGTGTACAACCTTGGAAAAGGAAGCATCGCGATGTCTCCAATTGCTGGGCTGTACCTTGCTTGTCCGACCCAAGAATGTACGGCATGATAATTGGCGACATCGCGTGATTGGCCGATTGGTTGGCCAATCAGGTGACTCGAAATTTTGGGACTTGGATACTAGGTAATTGAGCTAGGTAGTGCTGTCCGAAAGACGATTGATTGCGTGATTGAAAAGTTGATAGGGACTTGATCATTATAACACGTTCCATTTTAAGTTCGCCAGCAATGTAAAAAAGGCGAATAAAAAATGTGTAAAACACGACAGTCTCGCGCCAGTGTTATTTTGGCTCCGGTAAGGGTGCGATGTGAAATTTGAATTTGGATTGGTATTTTGTTTGTTGAGGTTGATTGATGGGTTTAAAAAGCGTAGTCGACGCTCAACAGATGGTCGGAATGGGCAAAAAAAAAGCCCGCCAGCCATGTCGTCGGATTTCTGCCGGCCTTCGGCCTACGCTTATGTCCCAAAGTAAGACGTTTGGGACCAAATTTTAAACACATGAAAAAAAACAAACAATAAAAAAAATACTCGATTCACGAAAAGAGAATCCTTTGGCTGGGATCGAACTCAAGACACAAGATTGTAAAACAGCATGTACCCCGAGACCAGCTAGCTGGCTTGTTGTAAACCGTGGCGAATATGTAGATCTTATGCTGCTTCTACAGGTCGGTAATGTTCGGGATGGCGAGAGCCAAAATGACATTGGCACGAGTTGGTCCTGGAAAAACAACTACCTACTATCGTTGTTTGTCAAGAAAACACGACCGTCTAGCGCTAGTGTCATTTTGGCTCCCGCCATTCCAAACAATCCCGAAAATCACCGACCTGTTGAAGCAGCATAAGATCAGTCATTTTTTGCACTTTTCACCACATGAGCTTATCTACTCGTGCTTTACACCCTGTACCGGCAAGGGCGTGATAATTTGAATCGCTCGCTCTTGCATCCAAGTTGAGGTAGTCCCGGTCGACGGAGCGCCACTTCGCGGGGCTCCTACATCTGAATGGTTTCTAAAAAAATCAAAAGAAAAAACAAACACATAAAATAAAAACAAAATGACTCGATTCACAAAGAGAAAATCCATAAGATATGCTGGCGAATTTACTTGCCCGGTGTGGCATCATGTCCGAGCGGTAGATGTAGCACATAATGAAACATGCAGAAAGCGTGGCTCTCCTGAAGTCCAAAGAGTGGTGTTGCTTGCTCCTCCGAAAAATATAAAAAAGAGACTGACTAACGTCACCCTCTTTACAATGCGGAGATGTCGCGAGCACAGAGTACATTATGAAGAAGAGAAGAAGAAGACTTGGTACATTTTCATTCAATGGAGTTAAATGGCCCTAAAAGGGTTGTTTAAGATTTTAATGTTTACAACTCTGTAAAGTCATATTTGTTACGGCTGCAAATCATATTTTATTCAAGATACAACCTGACAAATAACCTGCTAATTGCAAAACGCGTAAAAAAAATTGTATTTCGCGGGCTACCCTGGCGCTTCCACAATATGGCGCACCCTCACCACAGCATTCACTTGTAATATAACAATCCAGATTTTGAGCATTATGATACAAATAGACGCTCCCGGTGATAGAACATTTGGTCAGTGGGGCGGATTTGCCTATTCAGTGGAACAATCCAACATCCAAGATTCAATTTTGCGTTTGCATGGAAAGAAGAGTACTTTTATTATAATACACACATCAACACCGTATAGGTATATTTTGTATAAAGTTCTTAAACTCAAAAATACTGGCCAGATTTAAATTCTTTTGAAGAAAGCTTATTTTATAAACCTTTTTGAACGATTTTAAATTTAAAATTGAAAAAAATAATTAAAAACAAAAGATTTACAGGCCATATTGGTAGCGAAGTATAAAGGTTTCATTTACCTACAGAAGGAATCGTTACCCGTGGTCCCGGGGGGTCCACCCATTACCGGGGCGGTTCCATGGGTTATTTTAATTACCCGTGGTTCCATGGGACTATGGATTGTTTCCTGGACTTCTGAATATATCGATAGAAAATACAAATTCATAATAACAGCATATTAAGTACCTACGTTATTTTACGAGTAGGTACGAGCGGTGCCATTCGTCCTACTAAATAATATGATGGGTTCCCAGCGAGTCACACGCACACCCAATCGTGTCACATTGTGACTCGGTGGGATTTTTTTCCAACATGTCACAGTTACACTGGGTGTGTGACACGTTGGGAACCCTCCTGAAAAAGATTGCAACGAGTCACAGTGTGACTCGATGGGAACCTACCTCTGAAAGTCTGAAGTTGTTTTGTTGATTATAAGATAATCTAGCAAAAGTACTACACTTAGTTCAAGGTGGTATGTTTTAATTCTGGGTAAGTAAGTAGCACAGCAACAGACGAGTTGTTATTCAAATAGCGACGCGCGCCAGAGCGCGACTCATGACCGCCCACAAATGAAGGGATATGTGTGTGATACTATGATCGAATTTCCTTCTTTAATTTTTGTTAGTCTATTACTTTTTCCAAGCGTAAAAAAGCGGACTCTGGCTTAAACAAATATGACACTCCAGCTCTCCTCTCTGTTCAACCGTTTTCACTCTAAAGTTATGCGGACAAGAGAAGTGTTGAAAGAGTGATTTACTTCAATTTGAGAATGTAGACCTACCTTTATAGAATCAAATTTAGCCTATGGACCATGCGCCAACATTATTGTAAAATTAAAAAAACAAAAAGAAACTCTGTGCTTTTTGGTGTAACTGAAAAACCGGCATAAAATTCTTTTTCGCCTAAAATATAGTAAAATTAGAAGAACCTGCATCAAATACGACCGGCAACACAAACCCGGTCAAGAAGTATAAATAACGAAATTCTATTTGTGGGAAAAAAAAGGTGTTATAACCTTTTTTTTCGGATAGGAAATCTTCAAATGACGGGGTCCCGCCTAGGCGGAGTGTCAGACTTTTGCTGACTAAAACCCATCCATGTTCCTTTTTAGCCCTGTGTTCCAGGGCAGTGGTATCTCTTCGTCTTTGCGGACCCCTGTTTGGAACAAACGCGCCGTCGACATGGCCTATCGTCATAAGACGGACGGACGACGGATGACGCGCGACGCGCGCTCGCTTGACTCGCATATTAAATTACACACTAATATCTACTGTCCCCGAAGTGCCGGGCCTCCGCCGGCCTCCTTCGTCGGCCTACGGCCCGGTGCCCATGCCGCCCATGAAGGATATGTACTGTCGCGAGACGGTCGTATTATAGGAACACGAAGAAAAAAACAAGGAACCACGGAATTTTCCAGTATTTTATGGACCACGATGAGATTACCTGTGACAGCCCCTATCAGATCTACTCGACCGCACAAAGCTAGATAATGTTTTTGTAATACAATTTGTGGTTTGTGCATTACAGAATTTTCTGAATACCATGGTTCCCAATCCTGGAAGCAGCAGTACGTAGCACGGACGGCCTACCTGCCTTATAACCAGAAGTACCAGCCGACATTATTAAATAATCAATAGGTACCTACCTAATTAATTTACATAAAATGTAACAATGTAAAGTCTAAAATAAATTATACCAACATGGTAATTTATACATTTTTTTTCTTTTATTTAATTATTTATTGACGATATAGTGTCTATCGATAGATATAGCTATCATTTACCCTTTAGTAAATAATATGTCGAAATATGGCATGGTCACGGTCACCTAATCTGAAAAGGACTAAATTCAGCATAACTTCTTAACATATTGTGTAATGTTGGTAGGCCTCTTGCCCGGATTAACCCTATAGGCCATAAAGCCCGGGCCTAGAGGCGCCGCCGCCGCCAGGGGCGCCATAGGTGTCCGTTTCAACTGCTCGGCCACAATGTCGTAGAAGAAAAACGACTACGTCTACATTACGAAGGAATTTGTAAAACACTAACAATGAAGGTCCCAAATTGGTAGAAATAATATTCAGAAAGAAATAAAGGTTTAACCGTGGCGACGCGGTTCGCACATGGAGAACTGCGCGGCCACGCAGTTTTCTTAAACTGAGCTATAGTACCTAGATCTGTGGTAGAGGTCCCATTCTTTTTGCTAACCACTGATACGATTTCGAAGAATATGTAGATAGTATGAATAAAGTCCTAATGTTTGGATTTCACGACCTACAGCACTTATAACCTTTAATGCAAGTTAGAAGTAGGGTGTCCAAGATTGATGGTGATTTAATCAGACATTTTCAATTTTATTAAGATAAATATGTAAGTAAGTAGGTACCTACCTTTTATTGTAAAAATGATTAATGATTTTCTATTTGATTAGTACCTACTAACCTACACGAAAAATGTACCTTCCTACCTCGTTTTGACGTAAACACTGTTATTTCAATAAAATAAGCGTTCGTTTTAAAAATGGATGTAGGTACTTATTGTTTTTAATGATGACGTGTAAATAGCCTACTGCAGTAGTGCACGCATTTTTACAAAAGTGTATGACAGTGCATGTGTATGACAGTGTGCTTGCTTTGCGGGTAAGCCATAGATATCCGATATCAGTGGGTTATGACGTTATAGATAACTTCACAAAAATTACATTTTGCGAGTGCGTTTGTTTGTCTCCATTCATGCACTAGAGCAGTGCAGTGATAAATAGTTTATTTATTAAACTTCATGTAGGTACTAAATTGGTACATAGGCTGACTTAATGCCACAATGCATTCTCTACCGTCTAGCAATGACTTTGACCTTGAAAAAATCGTTCCTCGACCTTTATGAACTTGGAGGGTTGTATTGATGATTTTGATGATTATAATTCTGTAACTGCATACGTCTTACAACCGCGAACAATATTTTAATCAACATAAAATCTAGCACTGGCCTGCAAATTGCAAAAAACGTAAAAAAAAAAGAATTTCTCGGGCTACCCTGGAGCATCAGCCTTAAGTATACGAATACGGTGTTTATATTTTCGCATCAGTACTTTTCCATCCAATTAACCATAGTCATTCCCGCATTATGATATTAGATACTACTTACGTATGTGCCTGGTATAAAAAAACGACGCTTTTGGAAATGTCTGATTGACGCACCATAAATCTTGGTCACCCTACTTCTAACTTGCATTTTAGGTTTAAGTGCTGTAGGTTTTGAAATCCAAACAATAGGGATTTATTCATACTGTCTACATTTTCTTCGAAATCGTATCAGTGATTAGCAAAAAGAATGGGACCTCTACCACAGCCTTAGTAAGCTCCGTTTGAGAAAACTGCGTGGCCGCGCAGTTCTCCATGTGCCGACCGCGCGGCCACGGTTAAATAAAACCTTTCTGTCTGAATATTGTTTCTACGAATTTGCTACCTACCTTCATTGTTAGTGTTTTACAATTCCTTCCAAATTCCTTCTTCCTTCTATGTTGACGTAGTCGTTTTTCTTCTACGACATTGTGGCCGAGCAGTCGAAACGGACACCGCTAAAGAGCCTCACCCACCCAACTAACCCCCCGACCATAAAAAGGCACAATTTGTCGGCTAATAGTTCAATCTGGCAATAAAGTACAAAATAATGGAGCCTGTGCTATCCCACAATGTTTGGAAGATTGGTGTTCCTTAAATTTTTGCATAATAGTGACACTTAATTCGGTTGGATAAATCACCGGACGAGTGAGCCGAGCGGTGCGTGCACGCTGACCTCTACTATTACACAAGTACACTGGACTGGCTGTCCCATACAAATGACAGCTAGAAAGAGAGAGGAGAGAACTCCGCTATTAAATTTCGAAGTACCTACATTTGATCTCACAAACTGCGGAATTGCTTCCGCAATTTGTGCGATCAAATGTATATCATTCATTAGCATTACGATGTTCGTTAGTTTGACAGTACCAGACAGTACAGTACTATGTCGTGACGTTTGAAATTCCGTGGTTTGTGAGATCTAAAGAATAAATTACGATGTACGTCAGTTCGATAGTGCACTACAGCGATTTTTTTCCCGTTGCCACCATGCTGGGCAGGCGGGCTGGAAACCGCATTTATTACATGCCATTCAACCATTCTATCTCCAGTAGGTACTACTGGACAGATTTGAATGAAGTTAATAACACAGAATAGGCTTTCCCACAAAATATGTACCTACTATCCAAGGAAAAATCACTTTTAGCGCAGGTGAAGCCACGGACAAGCTAGTAGTAGCAAAGCCCCCATATCGGCCAACTGCTCGTAACTTATAGTTTAAAAACTTTTCAACCTCCAGTTGAGTGCTTAAGTAAGTATCTGTTTTTTTTTTTGAATAAATAAATAAAATAGGTAAGTAATAAGACATAAATAATGCTATTCATGGTTATTTATGCTGTTTTATCATTAAGTAATAATAGTATTCAGCCTCACGATTTATATTAAGTCTAGCAAGGCGGATGATCTCATTGATTGAGAGAAGGAAAAACAGTCATATAGTGATGTCGTAAGCAAAACCTCATCCAATGAAATCTGCTTTTGACTTCAGCGAGATGATAACATGCATTAAAACTCTAGGAAATACTGTGGCTCTGTTTCGTCTACATCGCGTAGAAAATAACCAGGACCGACAGTAACGTGCCTTCCGAATCCGAAGCACTGAATCATCTTACTTTCTAAACAATCAGGTGATTTTAACCTGCAATGCCCTAACTAAACTTGGAACAGTCTCATAAAGATATTTTTGTGAGACAGTGTCCCCACCGGTAATCGAACCCAGAACCTCGGATCGCGTGCCACACACTCTGATCACAATGGAGGCTGTTAATTTGTTGATGATCTAATAAAAATTGCTAATGGTTCATCATCATCATAATTGCAGTCCACTGCTTGACATAGGCCTCCGCCAAGGTGCACCACAAGGTCTAGTGGTAAAATTGGTCTTTCTTACTTATATAAGTATAGACTATTATATTTAGGAGGCCCATGTTCAATAGTGGGCTTCCTACGGCTGATATGATGATGATAATATTTAGACTGCATTTTTGTTTATTTAGTTTTACTTTTAGGTATCATGGAAAGAAGCAAGCTACGAATAGAGATCAAGAGAGATGATTTATGTATGGCCGCAGGATGTGTGGAGAACAAGGGAAAGGACTATCCTGCAGGATGTACCTACTACGGACGAGGAAGAGTGAAAAAAAGACAATGAAATATATAATTAATTTAATTAAATGTTAAATTTATATTAAAACAATGATCATCATATAATTTACCTATTTCTTAATTTTATTTACAAATAAAATTATGTAACAAACAATTAGTAGGTGGTACCTACTATTATAAAGGCTATTTATCTGTCATGGATCAAAAATAAAAGTATTACCTAGTTGGTAATGGGCTTTAGCATTCATAGAGCAGTAACTATAATGCTATCCCGATAATAATTTACTTTGCCACTTTCATACTAACTGTCTCCACACTTAATCTTCTTAACTCTGGTTGCACCCATAATTTAGTTTATCCAATTACTACTTTTGGTCCTGGTTGCTGATCTTATTCTTGAATTTATTTCATAGTAGGTATTTCTTTTGCCTTAGCAGTTAGGTATGTAATTCAGGGCAGCTTTGACTTTGATGAGGTATAACCAATTAACTTTTTACTAAAGTGTTCTTTTCTTCTGCGATGAAACCATATAATATATGTAATGTAATGGAATTCTATGTCAGGCTTGCGGTCCTCTTGAGCAGCAAGCAGCGACACAATAGTGGTATGGACTATGTTTGGGGCAAATATTTCATTGCTTTTATAATTATCTCCATCAAGTGTGAGTAACACACATCTTACGATTGCAGTGAAAATCTAAAATTAATAAGATTCATTAGAAAGTTATTATGATGGCAGCTAAAGGTAAAGGTGATAAAATTTTTTCATAGCTAGACTTTGCTAGCACGTAGGGATATAGTATGTATTACTATTTTTAATTCTGTATTAAAGCTACGTGTTATGTTGTAGATCTTGTCACTGTCTCCACAGCTGCCAGCTGGTGTTTGTAGGTAATATGTAGGAATGTTTTGTGGATAGGTATTTATCAGATAGTAAGGACCTACATACATATAATAGAGTACCTACAAGGATTGACTAATTACATCACAAACAAAGCCAAAGGGACCAAACTGACAGCCCCCAGATAAAGAGCTCTAATAATTTACACACTGTTAATCTGGTACTTATCATAAATTGAGACGATTTGTAATTACGGAAAGAATCTTATAGAATAATGCTATTGAGGTGGGTTAGTAAGGAGCTCATATTATGAGCCCAGGTTGCTCATGGAGAAATTGTTGTAATGCTGTTATTCAAACTTCCAGGTACATAAGTACACCAATGATGTTGTAATTCTCAATTCTCAATTCTTTATTGCATACCATAATGTTTATAAGGTGGAGGAAAATAAATAATGTTACAATCGGGCGCAGCATAGACTAAGTAGGAGAGAGGAGGAAGACTACTGGCTTACTTCAGTTATTAATTTGTAATAGCTTAAGCACTTACTTGCCAAACATGTTGCAACATCTCAAAGATCACCAATGAAATATCATTTCTTGTTGAAAACGTTTACACGTTGCTGATTTAATGGTATTTCATTACCTATCTTTTGTTTTCTTCCATCTCATATCAGGACTATTTTCTCTTCCTAATTTAGCTGTATTAGGGTGCCTTACAACCAGAACTCAACAAGAAAACCCAAACTGCGTTTTTAAAGTTCCAAACAAACCAAACTTAGCTTGAATAATTCACAGATTACTTCAAAAATAATTGATTGAACGTCAACCATACGTCAAATGAAACAAAATCAATCCTTATTCAATCAAAATCAATAAAATCTGTGTATCACCCGTCCCTAGTGTCACATGGGTTTTTACTTTTTTAATGTGACGTCACTGTTTGTTTTGATTCCATTTGGCGTGCTGTACATTGTCAAGCCGGACAATCTTGGTCCGGGCCGAGAATGCGCGACATGATAATGTACGTCATTGGAATTCAAAACACGCACATTCCAATGTCGCGCGTTCTCGTGTCGTGCATTGTTATGTTGAGCATTGCTGGTTCCCTATGTAAAGTGGGAAGTGTTTTTTTTTTTAATTTCAACCCTAACGTGTGATACACACATCAACACGGTCTAGGGATATTTCATACTCAATTAAATAACTCGAAAAGTACTGGCCGCATTGGAATCTTTTATACACCGATTTGTTTGTAATTTATCTCAGACTAATTCCAAATTCAAATTTAAGAAAATTCTTTTGTTTCGGTGGCATAAAAATGTCTTGATGTATAGGAGAGGGAATTTTCATTTGTGCGAAATTTAGAAAACAATACGAATTACGTTTAGTTACAGTTTTTTTTTTTCATTTTTAAACGAAAGATAAAGTTAAAATTGAGGTATTGTAGCCATGCAACGCCGACATTTGACGAGGGCGGAGATGTTACGAGCTGTGGGAATGCTGGAAGCTGGATCTGTTCAGCGTAATGTTGCTGAGGCCATAGGGACCCATCAAAATGTAATTTCAAGATTGTGGACACGCTATCGTGCCACAGGTGAAGTAGCGGAGAGGCACCGGGGGCCAAGTCGCATCACTACCCCCAGACAAGACCGATTTTTGCAAATTACTGCGCGAGCACAACCAAATGCAACGGCGACTCAATTGGTCCAAAGGCTGCGAGTGGAACACCAAGTGCTTGTGAGTGACCAAACTGTAAGAAGGCGACTGCATGAAAGCAATCTACGCTCTCGTAGACCACTCCGAGTCCCACCTTTACGGAGAGGCTTATTTTATTAGAATGGGTTCGGAACCACGTGGACTGGGGCCGTGACCAATGGTCCAATGTGCTGTTCACGGATGAATCCAGGTTCGGCTTCCATCCAGATTCACGAAGGACGCGTGTTTGGCGAGTTCCTGGACGATGGAGCCGTCTCCAAAACCCTCAGAAAGTTCACCCATACCAAGGAGGAACAATTATGGTTTGGGCAGGAATTCGTCTTGGAGGACGGACGGATCTCGTTTGGGTGCGGGGCAATATGACGGCAGAACGATACGTCCAACAGGTGCTGGGGCCCGTAATCTTGCCCCACAGAACACAAATGGGGCAAGATTTCCTGCTCATGCACGACAATGCCCGGGCACACACGGCGAGAACGGTAGCAGCTTGGTTACATACACATAATGTTAGGGCCTTAGACTGGCCTGCTCAATCGCCAGATCTAAATCCCATTGAGCATGCGTGGGATATGCTGCAAAGAAGAGCTCTGAAGGAAGTTCCTGAAAATCTGGCTACAGAAGATCAACTTTTTGCGCACCTCAGAAGGACATGGGACAATATTCCGCAGCAAGACATTGACAACCTTGTTCTGAGCATGCCGAATCGTTGCCGATGTGTTATGAACATCATGGGCGCTTTCTCAGACTACTAACTTCAAGTTTATAAACACAAATTAAATGATTTTTCTATATTTTTCAGTTTTTACTCACAAATTAAAAGTTCATTCATATACGGTTTCCGTCTGTGCTTCATTTTTTTTCCATAAAATCCTGAAATTTTAATCTATACCTTAACCATTATTAAAAAATGGTAGAATATTAAATAACGTATCTTTTAAATATATACATGTCATATAAATAATTAACACATTGATAGTAATTCGCTTTTTTAAAAATATCCCTAGACCTTGTTGATGTGTGTATATTGTTGGAAAGGTATTTAAAAATGAATAGGGGTTTCCTAAAATCATTTTTTGATAATGTCAATAATTTCGGAAATAATCGCTCCAAAAGTAAAAAACAATGTGTCCCCCCCTCTAACTTTTGAACCATAAGTTTAGAAAAAATGAAAAAAATCTGAAAAGTAGAACTAAAAAAGGACTATCTAGGAAAATCATTTTGAACTTGATGGAAACAACAGTTTTTGTACAAAAAAGATAAAAAGTTGTACAAAATAATTTCTGGACTAAGTTTGTAGTATATTCGTTTAAGCAAGCATTTTTTTTAACTTCGTTTACATATTTTATTATCCGGAACGTATCTTTTTTCAAACAAAAAAGAATTATTAAAATCGGTTCTCGCAATCCAAAATTACCACCGAAAACTTCTGGCACGTCTATGTATTTTATATAATACACACATCAAAAGTATCTAGGGATCAACATATATTTTTGCAATAACTTTTCTCCTGATTGATATTAATTAAAATTTTCTTTAAGGATTCATCAAATAAAGTGTTTTCGTTTGTCACAGTAACGATAAACCAAGTCACCTTTGCATTAATAAAGAAATTTGCCATTTTCCTAATAAAGGGATTTTTGACATTTGAACCACTAACATTAAAGTTCGAAAAAAAGACTGAAATAACAGTTTTCTTTAAAATTTTATTGGGTAACTTAAACAATTAATAATCCGTGTTTCTACCGCGAACACTAACAACACAAGAACATCGGTTTGGCATACTCAAAATGAGTTCATCCAAATCACGCTGTGGAATGGCCGCCCATGTTCGTTGCAACAACAAAAAAAGGTCTTCTTGCGACTGGATACCCTCCATATTCGGCAGAGCTCTTCTCTGTAGCATATCCCATGCATGCTCAATCGGGTTCAAGTCTGGCGACTGAGCAGGCCAGGGCAGGACATTGATGTTAGCTGCGGCGAGAGTCTGTCTTACAACTCTTGCGGTGTGCGGTCGTGCATTATCATGCATTAACTGAAATAAGGGACCGATTTGCACTTGTAGAGGAACGATGACGTCTGATACAATCGTCTCAGCATAAATTTGAGCGTTGAGGTTGCCTCTGATCCAAATCAACTCAGTTCTTCCGCCGATCCAAATACCCGCCCATACCATGATGGTTCCACCACTATAAGGATGGACTTCCTGGCAGGATTTTAATCGCTGTTGGCGTCCAGGGGTTCTCCAGTGTCGTATACGTCTTGTATCCGGTCTCATACCAAAACGAGACTCATCAGAAAAGCACACGAAACGCCATTGTTCTTCTGCCCAATTTCTGTGTTCAAGAGCCCATTGATATCGAATCCTACGATTGTGCATTGCTATAGGTGGTACCCGTAGCGGTCTTCGGGAATGAAGGTTCACTTCATGCAAGCGGTTTCTGACTGTTTGGTCGCTAATTAAGTTCCCTGAAGAGTGATGAAGCCTCACGGCTAACATCATGGCGGTTATTGTTGGAGCTCTTCGAGTTAAGATTTGAATGTATCGGTCTTGTCTCCGTGTGGTGCAGCGATACCGTCCTCCATGGCGCTCAGCCACGGTACCAGTGCTTCGGTAACGTGTCCAAAGTCGACTGATAACACTCTGACTTGTATTCAGAGCTAAAGCTACAGTACGTTGCCGGGAACCAGCTTCTATCATTCCCACGGCTCTGAGCATTTCTTCCCTGCTTAAATGACGTCGCCGCTCCATAATAACGTTGGTTTTAATCAGTAGTAGGGAAACAGTAGCACTAATAATGTCTTCAATGCGTTGTATGTTTTTATAGGGAAAATATTGACAGCTTATTTTCATCTTTTACTCGAATTTGATTGAGAGTTCCTGATTCAAATTATGAAATGCACCAAAAAGGATCCATATAAATTTATAAAATCATAAATTTATTACAAAGCCACATCTCAATCTCAAGAAATCCGCATAAAAATGCTTGATCCCTAGACATTTTTGATGTGTGTATATAATTAGTAACCCAATTCCCCGAGAGATGGCGCTGTAGGTACTTATTACATTGGGTCGGGTATTGCACGCTCTGTGTTCGCGCACGTACCCACTACCGGGAGCAGTTGCAGGAGCGCGGAGCGCTGCTGGAGCGCGAACATAATGGATACCCACCTTTAAACTCATAAGTGGGAACACTTATTGTGACCGACGGGAAACTACGGAACCCGCCCCCACTACACTGAGCGTGGCCCGACACGCTCTTGGCCGGTTTTTTTTTAAAGAATTTTCCGTAATATAGGTAAAATCAAACAAAAATTGCCCCAACCTAAAGGAAATCCAACGGTATCTAACGGTAACGGTAATCCAATGGTAGCCAACTTCAACATTGTTGGGGAAAGGCTGTACAGATGCACGAGTGATGCACCTCCTAATATTCCAATTCCCAATATCGTAAGTACAACGTTTGAAAAATTACGTAACAGCAACAATATCGCGCTGTGCGTGTTCCGTGTCGCGTGCCTTGTGCTAATATTTTGTGCTTCGGTCCTGTCGCTGAAAGGACGGCTCTATGCGGCAGTATGGCAAGAACGCATTCATTTGTAGAGGTACCTACCGAAGTAAATATTTTTCATATTTCTGGTTTTTCACCGGACTAGTTGTCCCAAAAGTTCGCCAATTTCACGGTGTCGTCGGTGGCAGCGCAGAACTCGCTTTGACTACATGTTTTGTGTCAGTAAAATCTGAAGCAGGGAGGTTATATGTCGTGCCAACGTCACGAAAAGGTAGACTGATCTAGTTACAAAGAGACATTTTGACGTGCGCGTTCCTTCTCTGTTCTTATGAGGCTGGCAAAGCCTTTTTTTAGAACCTACCTAGTTACTGGCAAAGTTGCAGCAGGATTACCTATATCTACTTACTTACTTAATGTTTTTCCGAGATTCATTCCAGCTATTGTTACCGAAACTTTAACTTTAATTCTATTGTGGCACTTCATACAGCTTTATACACTTTTGAGTACCTATGAATTTGGATGGCTATAAGAGAAGAGGAAGACCAAAGAAACGATGGATGGACTGTGTGAAGGATAGTATGGGAAGAAAGGAGGTGTCTGCTGAGATGACGAGGAATAAAGACGTATGAAAGAAGACATGCTGCGCCGACCCCAAATTCATTGAGATAAATATTATAAGGTCAGGAGAATCATCATGACTATGATCTCCATTCAGGTTGACCTACTACTGTCGCCAATGCAAAAAGGCGAAGATTTCACTCTTTAAAAATATTAAGTAATATAAATGTCCCCTAACCTAAATCACCTCGTAGGCATATTTCCCTCGTCAACTTCGAAGGTTAATCCCGTTTGTCACATTATCCAAACCTGAATAAGTTCCTGCTTAATATGGCATAATGCCATCCATAATGGCAGATCATTGGCAAAGCTGGGGTTATGATAATATTTTTTTATGATACACGCCTCTTCGTACCAAGTACGGCTTGTTAGAAGCTACAGGATGTTTTCAAGATATTCTTAGATTTAAAATACACGAAAACTATGTCAAATAGTGTATTAAACTAAACAATACGGAAAAAGCGGTTACCTACGTGCGGGAATCGAACCCGTGAACCCTACAGCAGCCACCGGTCAGTCACTGCGTCGTAACGTCAAAAAAAAAAGATAAATGACACATTGAAATTGTTTTAATTCATTGAATAGTTTGCTAGGTTAGTTAATGTTTAAACCATCCCATTAGTTTTGTCTAAGCATGATTAAATGTTCCTTTATGAAAGAAAATTACTGTTTATTTTCAGTTCAAGACCATTTTAACTCCAAGTTAATTGGTCCAAGATAATTACAGCCTGACTAGTAAGTTCTATGAGAATGAGGATGTCATCGTGAAATTGCTTTTCGTTGTGGGATTGCGGAATACCCGGAACCTATGAATTTTTGGTAGCTTTTGTTTTGTTCCAACATTTACTTATAAAATATGCATTCAACGAAGATAGAATTAATATGCTAGGTGCTTGTCTAAAATGCAACGGGTGAGATTCAAACCACGATCTCTCAGTCACCGCCAAGTCAGACATTTCAACCGCTGGGCTACGGCCATCATTTTTAACCCACGACAAAAAAGAGGAGTCTTATAAGTTTGTTATACGTGTATTTAGGTCGAATATGAGTGATGAATATAAATGTTGATGGATGGAGAGGGAGAGGAAGACCAAAGAAACGATGGATGGATTGTGTGAGGAATGATAATTATGAAAGAGAAAGGAGTACCTAAATGTAAACGTAACGGTTGACAGAGGAGAATGGAAGAAACAAACGTGTTGCGCCGACCACAAGTAGGTTACATGATACTTACTACTGAAATAAAACATATTACTCTAGTGAACCTAGCTGTCTTTGATAATGACTGGCGCCATATTGACATATTATTTTCGACCTCTGCCAGTACTTGCCGGTTCTACAGGGACCTCCATAATAGTCGTTTCACAACAAATTTTGCACGAGAACTTACTAAAAACACTAATAATACAATAAAAATATTAGGTGTGGCTAACGCGGTTGTATAGAAATCGCCATTTTGTTTTCGAGAATTCAAGCGTTGTGATTGGTTGTTTTATCACCTAGCTGTCTTTGATTGTGACCTAAGGTGACTTAGCTGTATTTGATAAAATCAATTTTTGAACGAAATTTAAAGGGCTTTAGCTGTATTTGTTTCTTACAATAACAAAATAAAGAGTTACAACCAAAGATTCACTAGATGGCTCCATACTTAGTTATTTTTTTGAAAGTTTGTCGCTTAGCTGCCTTTGATTCTATATGCCTCATATGTCAATATGGCGCCAGTCATTATCAAAGACAGAGCCTAGGTTCACTAGAGTAAAAATCAAACACAGCTAAGTGTAGCTGTTGGTATCAAAGATAGCTAAGTCGTTTGATTTTTTATTTTTTTTCAGCTTATTATTTAGTTCAAAGGTAGTCAAAACCAATATTAAATCACATACTCTAAAATCAAAACTGAGAGAGTATGAAAACCCCTGACTCATAAATTAGAAAAACGTTTTTTTCGGTTCCTGAAAATGTGACATAGAGGCACTTAGCTACCTTTGATTCTATATGCCTCATTTGACCTCTATCATAATTTTCATCATCAAAAACCAAAATGAAAATGTTAAACAAAATGGAGCACCCTATACCTTCATATTTGACGACGCTACCTCTTGGACATCATGCAAATAATTGTGCAGAATTCGGTCAAAATAGACGCGAAAACTGTGAGGTTTGAACGTGTATGTAGCTGAAAAGTGTAAAGTTCAGTGTTTTGGCTCAAAATGCAGGAGTGAGACACAAAATCTGTGTTGTGTGCGGTATTTTCAGGTAGGTATACCTAGGTCATTTAATTAATTAATTAAGATGTGGATTTTGTAGCCAAAGTTTCTTGTGAACTTATTGTACGTTTTGTTGTTGCTAATTGGGTGAAACAATAGGCGAGACGACAAAAAAAACTAATTAGTCCGTCAGATAGATTATCAAAAAATATTTGACCCGTGTTTTTTCTTTTGTTACGTAAACCAAAATTGACGAAGATATGACGCTTTTAAAATTCTCAATACGTCACGCCTAGGTATAATTTTAGCTAGTTCTGACGTCATGAGCCCCCACTCCCGAGTTTTATCTTTGTCAATTTTCATTGATTCACAAAAACAAAAAATACGTGTCCATTAATTTCCAATACTCTAACCGACGGACTAAATAGATTTGCAATTTTTTGATACATGCGTCATCAACTGTTAACATGAGGTTTGACATAGCTGATCAGGGGGCCCTAAAAAGGTCAGCAGAATCATATTAGGTTAAATATGAATCACAAGACAATTCGTAAAATGGTCAAAAATTGACAATTCATAATATTATCTGCGTAAAATTCATGACACGCAATTGCGTATTTGGAATCTATACCTTCACACAACGCTCATGACGTCAGAGACCGTGTTGCCGTCGGGTATGTTTTCAAATCTAGAAATCGAGAATTAATCAATTAAAACGTACCTTTGCCTAACATTTGTGACGTCACTGGCCGGGTTGACATCGGGTATACTTTCAGAAAAAGGATTTCGCGCGTAGGCATTTTAAAACATACCCGACCGCAACGAAGCAATCGTTCGGCACCTATACTTTCGTCAAGTTACTATTTCAATTATCACATGCCATAATTATGAAATGCCATAACATAATTTGCCATCGACATCGGGTGTGTAACGGTTGTTTATATCAAGAGAAATTGGATGCAATTGGGACTTTAGGGCACCCCGACTCGGACAGGTTAGGTTAGAAAGCCCTTCGTGGTTATTTTTTTATAAACCACACAGAAGTAGGAGCCCCGCGAAGCGGGGCTCCGTCGACCTAACCCACCATCAACCATGCACAGGAAAAAAAACCATGCACAGAATAAATAAGTTTATTCTTATTATACCAAACATTGCGCACCCATCGACATCGACAGCCAGAAAGCTAATAAGTAGGTAAGTATTAGAATTAAAAACAAGTTTAATAGAGACAGTGAAACGGGTATACATTACAGTATAGCAAAATGGAGTATCCTACATGAAAGTATACCCCAGGAAAATGTTGCGGTCGGGTATATTTTAAAATCCCTAGCACGGGCGTATATATTTTTATTGTATACCCGAACTCAACACTATAGAGCGTTGGCTGAAGGTATAGATTCCAAATACGCCACGCAATTTATCAGAACTATCAGACTTCTAAGAATCAGAAAGAATGACCTAGATAGGCTATATACCTACTTAAAAATTGCGTAATTTTTATCCCTTTTTTATGACCCTTACCTCGCTTTGTGGGCCCTTTTCTTGGGATGCAGCAAATCAAGTTGGTAAAATGTTTCCTGTTTCCTACTGCCTCTTTATAACCACCGACTAAGTCTGTAAACACCAACACGCATTGAGTAAGCATGAGTTATCTTTGCTCGTTCGTTTCTACTCTGTATTCAAAGAGTCCTTTGCCCTTTAATGAGACAGTTCGTCATCCTCACCATCAGTCTACCTTCTGGTCTAACCGGATGCAGCTGAATACCAGCTCTGTATTATACGTGGAGCAACTGCCTATCTGACCTCCGCAACCCAGTTAGTACCGGGTAATACGATAGATACTCCTCTTGGTTGGTTGTTGGACTTTCGGATTCTTACTACAAGGTATCCAAAAATCTTTAAACGACAGCCGGGACCAACGTAACAGGCTTTAATAATATAAAACAGTTTCCAGATGGAGTGAGTTTCAAAGCCAGTAAAGATGGTGCATCCAGGGAAGCAGCGGTCTACCCACCACACAGTCAGGTTTACTGGCGATGATCATATGCCCAAGTATAAGCCTATTGTCAGTGTAAGTACATATACCGATAGCCACTTCAATAGGTAATTATCTGCATCGCCTCGCAAACTTATAAATACCGTAACGGTATAGCTTTGGATGGCAAAGGGAGAGGATGGCCAAACGAAAGATGGATGGATTGAATGAGGAATGAAAAGAGACAGGAGTAAATAATGCCGTGACGTCTGACAGGGGAGCATGGGAGAACGAAACGTGTTGCGACTCCAAATAGAATGGGACAAGATGATAATGAACGGCATAGCTTTGGATCCGGATTGATCACCTCAATACCGGTCCTGTACAGTGCTATAAGTGTGGTAAGAGCTTTGGACCGTAGGTACATCCAGTGATGCCGAAGTTCTCATCCAGTTGCTGCCGAACGTCCTGTGAAGGCGGGAAGCGCTTTTATTTCATCTTGTCTTGTCTGAATGAAGAACTTAGCTTCGTTTACCAGTGCGTTTGTCAGTTTTGGTGATTGAATGCGGCAGATTCAGCAGATACTTGCTTCACCTTCTTGGATTTGTCCCATGTTGCTTGTGGTCGGCGCAACACGGTTTTTCCTTCCATTCTCTCCTGTCAACCGTCACGCAATCATTGACACCTATTTCCTTCACATCGTTCCTCACAGAATCCATCCATCGTTTCCTCATAAATGCTCATTAATTGCAATTTTCAATGCTAAATACCTTATTGGTTATGTTATTCAGAAAGGTCAGACCGTGAGTAAATAAGTAGGCACTCACAACCGGCGTCCGTGTATGACCAGATGTATGAACGTGGAGAAAGCAAAAGATTGAAATGAAAAGATTGTAGCAAGTGCAGGTGATATATAGCTTCTGCCTGCCCCCACGGGATGAAGGCGTGAGTTTATAATTCAAGTTAATAATATGCAAAGAAAGGTCTTTTAGCCTACTTCCCGCACCCGTTTGCCCTACTTTCAAAAAGACAGTTATACGATGACAATCTCTTAATGATCCCATTGCATGTTCGCACGCAAACGTTGACAAAACAAAATACTATCGGCAAAACTTATCTTTAATTTATTGCAGTGTATTTGTCATCTTTTATTTTACGGTTTTTGCGAGGGAGTGCATTGATCGCAAATTCGCAATGCTGTTTTTAAAGCTGGGAGTTTTGCTGAAACTTAAGTCTAGGATTGTTTGAAAACGTTGTTAACAATTTGGTGAAGATAATGTATGATTTGATGTGATTTCACAAAGAGTTACCTCCCGTATAGTAGGCAGGGCAGGACTTATGTTTTTGCAAGCTTTGGGAGATATAATTTCATGGTGTGGAGATTCCATTTCAGTAAGTACAACCTACCTACTTACCCTTAGTAAAACTATGATATAGGTAACGTAGCGTGTGTGCAAAGAAAGTAATGTCTAAGTTTCATTAATACTTATAAATCAAAATCTCGGAAGGATGGATGAGCTGACGCAATCTGAGATGAATACGTGACATGCCCATGACCTGTGCTAGAAGATCATCTAGTAACAATAGGACTGACTGTGTTGACAAAAAAGCACTCCACGTCGAAAAAGGTCTCCAAACCTCTTTGGCATAACATTCTGCCCCATTCGATTACATCTGTTTCTTCCCCGAAGCTACTCACCAAATATAACATCCTCATCCTCACAGGACTCAACGGACTCCCCGAACTATGTCAGCTCACAGTCCTACCCTGGTCACGACTCGGGAGCTCCAAGCCCTGATACTTGCAGCTTCCAGCCGGCCGTGCAGAGGTACCGGCTTAATGAGCAGCGTAAGTGGAATACTTATTTTTGAAGCAGTTTGCCTCTTACAATGGCGAAGCTTTGCCTTATCGACTAATTAAATACCAAAATCGGTCATTTAACATGCAAGTAGGATGGTGCTTCTATTATAATAGGCGAAGACTTAAACTTGGTCTACTACGGCGCGACCTGGAAAGTCAGTTCTTCGCCAAGTTTCCCCAATAAAATGGATTGTACCATTTTTATCCCGTGTGTACCAGCTGCCGATGAAATGAAGTACCTACGGGTTTTCTAAGAAATCGAGTATACCTACCTACTTAGAATTATATTTATTGTATAATTCCGAGTCTTGTCACTAGATTTTAATGACTGCACTCTATTAAAAACATTGGCGTTTAGTACGTCTACATACGACCGTATTAACTGAAACTATATATGCGACCAACACACGGTGCTGAACCAAGCTTTGAAAAACCTGCAGTGTACTTTTTATTTTTGTTTAGGCATTCATACGGAGGTCGCCTAGTTTTTCGGACACAAAGAGGACGCACGATGTTCCCTATTAAATCATATCTTCGTTCTCCCTCAGGCATCAAACTCCTGACTTCAATCAACCAGATAGTTCAGCAGCGAGCCGACCTCGAGTCCAACCGGGCGACGCTGTCCAACCTTCTGGATGAGCTCAGGAGGAAACTCAAGAAACGGATAGACGAATGTCATTTGGAGAAGAAGGAGCGGATGAAAGTAAGTAGATGTCTTCTGTCTAACCTTTGCCGGGCTCGATAGAACGACATCCTCAAAAAGTTGTCTGGGTCAGACAGGATGTGGGAACCTAAGTTCAGCAGTGGACTGCGATCCAACTATGTCAGGGTCGGCTTGCAGTCTTTTGCAGTTGCACCTGCCTATCTGACTTCACAAAGGAGGATCCAGGAGTAAGACTTGTTGACTTTTGGATTTTAGTACCCGAAACGCTGACTGTGATTTTTAAAGCACCGTCTCTATTCTCCAAGTCTCGGTATGAAATGCATGGTCAGCAATCCACGAACCACCGTCTCTATTCTCCAAGTCTCGGTATGAAATAAATGCATGGTCAGCATTCCACGAACCACCGTCTCTATTCTCCAAGTCTGGGTATGAAATAAATGCATGGTCAGCAATCCACGAACCACCGTCTCTATTCTCCAAGTCTCGGTATGAAATAAATGCATGGTCAGCAATCCACGAACCACCGTCTCTATTCTCCAAGTCTCGGTATGAAATAAATGCATGGTCAGCAATCCACGAACCACCGTCTCTATTCTCCAAGTCTCGGTATGAAATAAATGCATGGTCAGCAATCCACGAACCACCGTCTCTATTCTCCAAGTCTCGGTATGAAATAAATGCATGGTCAGCAATCCACGAACCACCGTCTCTATTCTCCAAGTCTCGGTATGAAATGCATGGTCAGCAATCCACGGACCACCGTCTCTATTCTCCAAGTCTCGGTATGAAATAAATGCATGGTCAGCATTCCACGAACCACCGTCTCTATTCTCCAAGTCTGGGTATGAAATAAATGCATGGTCAGCAATCCACGAACCACCGTCTCTATTCTCCAAGTCTCGGTATGAAATAAATGCATGGTCAGCAATCAACGAACCACCGTCTCTATTCTCCGAGTCTCGGTATGAAATAAATGCATGGTCAGCAATCCACGAACCACCGTCTCTATTCTCCAAGTCTGGGTATGAAATAAATGCATGGTCAGCAATCCACGAACCACCGTCTCTATTCTCCAAGTCTCGGTATGAAATAAATGCATGGTCAGCAATCCACGAACCACCGTCTCTATTCTCCAAGTCTCGGTATGAAATGCATGGTCAGCAATCCACGAACCACCGTCTCAATTCTCCAAGTCTCGGTATGAAATGCATAGTCAGCAATCCACGGACCGATTACGGCAAGGTAAGTAAGTTTTAACTATATGGAAGATGATAGTGAAATTTTAAATCTCTTCTTGTTCAGAATCTAAAACAAGCAAACCAGAGACTAGAGAAGGAGAAGTTCCACATTGTGTCAGAGGTCGAGCACTTGAAGAGACACTTGGAGAAGGAAGAAGCCCATCACTTGCAGCATGCGAGGAGTGCAGTCGCTCAGGTGAGGGTAGCAGGGAGCTTGGGTACTAAGAGTGTAGTTCAGAAGCCACCAACAAACTGGTGAAGCGTGGATTTGTCTGCCAAAGAAAAGGCACGAGTGCGCTACATCAATTATAATATAATTCATAAAAAGCACTCGTGTTATTCTGAACGAGAGTTCAGTTTCTAATACGCCTTGTTTGATGATTTAGAGCCGGTATTAACCAAAGACAAGACTGTTTGATTCTTCTTCGTTTGTGGACTGTTTTAGGTCGGTTTGGAATAAAGGTCCCTGCTTGGCACAGTCAAAAACTAATTTAATCTCAATTTTTACACAGACACAACGTCTTAGTTATCGCAGCGTATTAGGAAGAGAGAATGAACGATTCAGAGACAAAAGAGCTCTTCAATACAGACTAATAATATTAAAATATCATAGACAACTTGTGATGCTAGCAACAAAGACTATAGTCGTGCCTTAAAGGAACACGTTTGCGATATACCTGTTCTTAAACCCCTCGCTGGGTTTGGCTTTCAATGACTTCCTCGTTAAAAGATTGCTATTTATTATTTTGCACATGCTGGGGCACCGGCCTCGTCGTTGTGAGAGAAGACGTAAGCGTAATCCACCAAACGGTCCCATTGCGGGTTGATGGATGTCACACAATCAAATATACTTTAAAGCCTCTCAAAAAACGGGCTTTTATTAAACATTTCATTTCACTCATTGACATCTAAAGGAGCCGTTATATGCTCTGTGATTTGACTTTATATTTCCAGGCTATCCAAGGAGTGGTGACAAAGTGCCCGGTCGCTGACAGCTTGTTCACACAGTGTTCAGTAGCCGATCTCCCGAGCGTGGTTTGTAGGAATGTCGCTAAGAACGCACCCTCTAGGAACGTAAGTTTTTACCTTTAAGACCTGCCAGGACTATTTGGAGTAGGTAGGTAGGGAACTAAAGAGACTTCACAAGTTTCCATTTTCTTTTATTCTGAATATTCCTTATGTAGAAATCTTTTGGAGATATCCGGAGATGTTGCGCTATCTGCCAACCTAAGTGTTGGTCGGTTTTTGCTTAAAGAGTTTTTGTTTTAATTTTTAAAACAATTTGGCGATGGTTTCAAAACCAACACCAATGACTGTGACGGAAACCATTCTGGAGGAGCCATTCCGCCTTTTTGAAGATCTAGAAAAATCTAGAGTCTAGCTAGTATAAATTAATACTTTTGTAGATACATAGTCGCGTTGATAATGATTCCTATTTTGGCTGCTTTTGCATGTAAGCTTCCGTGTGTGTGCACCTAAAGAACACCATGAAAAGTGCGGTCAACTTGTTAAGCACGGTTTCCACCGCAAAAGAGTAATGAGCCGGAAATGGCTAAGCGAAGCGGATTTCGTTTTCATGAAATAGGTTTACGTTTCCACCAAGAAAGAGTTTAGTCGTCTGATTCCCACCGCAAAAGAGAAATCAAACAAGAATGAGCAGAGCGAGATTTTTACTATTTTTGCCGGCTGAGCAGTTTTCTCTTGCGAGGTAAAAGAAGTCATTAAAGGGTCCGCTCTGCTTGCGGTGGAAACCGGGCTTTACGGACATTACGGACGCGTCTCCGGACACTGTTTGTGTCCTGTTGGACAGTCCGCAGTTTGCCCAAACCAGTCTGACCGAGCTTTACAGGAGAATTTCCTATCACGTCGCAAAGTTCCTTGTTTGAAAAAAAGTTGTAACGTTTTAATGTGTCCATATTTGTCATCTAGGCTGATAATAAGCTGGCTGCCGCGCGTCTGATGCGCGACATAGCTGAGCTAAGGCAACGAGTGGCACAAGTCGAACAACGGCTTGGTAACGAGCTAAGGGTAGGTATTTAGATTAAGGGGAGGAACATTGACCTGGTGAAGGTTGCGGGAATCCGTTGGATGCGAGTCGCACGAGACCGGTCAATGTGACGATACTTGGGGGAGGCCTATGTCCAGCAGTGGACGTCTTTCGGCTGAAATGACGATGAATGATAGAGGAACATTTAAAGCAAAGGGTAACGTAGACTTCTGCTACTTCTGTTAGGCTATCAATTGTATCCTATCCCTTATCTCTTTTAAGCGCATGGGTATTTCGTCCACTCAAGGTTATGGGCATGAACATAGAGTAGAGTATTATACCATAATGAAGGCAGGAAGATAATGGTGATGAACACCCGTCATCACAGTGTTTCTAACCATGGCGACCACTATCATCTGCCTAGCCTTTTCCCAACTATGTTGGGATCGGCCAGTCAGTAATTAATTTTAGTGCGTTGATTAATTGTAGTTCAGTAATTAATTGTAGTGCGTTCGCACTTCGTCTTCAAGGTCTGCTTGGTGGGTACCAAATAGACCCACCGGCGGGTCTCCGAATACTGATGTGTCTCCTACCTAAGACCTACTAGCAGGTCCTCTGAAATTTTATTGTTATTGTAGTGCTTGATTGTACTTCAGCTATTCTGAGAATATAATATTTAGCGAATCTATTATTTTGAGAATCTAATATTATGCGAATAAAGAGCCATGGACGACCAAACACTCAACGAAATCTTTGCTCGAAACTGTCCTTCATTACTGTACTACCTTTCCTCATTTTCTGACGGTACAGTCTACTTTTCAGACTTCCCTTTACCATTTGCACAACACCGTACATCACACACCCTCTCCACATTATCACCTCATATGCCTTTCAAATCGTCATCCATGCAAAACAAGTCAAGGCCGATTTTTGCTAGTTTATTTGGGACCCTTGCCTATCTGGGCTATAAGAGTAGAGAAAGACCAAAGAAACGATGGTTGGACTGTGTGAAGGATGATATGGCTAGAAAGGAGGTGACTGGTGAGATGACGAGCAATAGAGAAGTATGGGAGAAGAAGACATGCTGCGCCGACCACAAATAATTTGGGAGAAGGGTAGGGGAATGATGGTTTGGGACCCTTGCCTATCAAACCAGAATACCCCAGATAATATACCCTAACTTCTACGCCATAAGGCTGAGGCCTCATTGGTGCGTTGCGTTGGGTCGTAGCACGCGACGTTTCAACGGATCGACAGACGAGGGACGAAGCGGGGGGAGGGTGATGCGTTGCGCTGTCGGAGCTCGATCCGGTGCGACGACAGACAGTGTTCCACTGCTAGACGGGCAAACTCAAAGTGTTTTTTTGCAAATCATTAGTGCGTTGCGTTGCGACGTCGTTCTTTTTCGCAAATTCGCAATGCACGTGTGGCATACAATGTGTTGATCCGTTGCGACGCAACGCAGTAATGAGGCCTCAACCTTACTCCTAGTCTATTTCCAGCGTAAGAGACAAGCAGAGCAGGACATCATCCGCTTGAGGAAGGAGCTCTCCAGCACCAAAAGCTTCGTGGCGTCACTCCGGCTGCCTCCTCCGCCGCTGAGGAAACAGTGCTCCAAGTTTGCGTAATTCAAATAAAGGCAAATATTGTGGTGGTGGTGTTTTGGAGTTTTATTTGTCTCTCCTTTGAATATACTGCTAAAGGAGAATTAGCCAGATTATCGCCAAACTAGATGCAACTGCTACCATTTGTCTGTCAAGAGCGGTTGCAGATAAAAAATTTTAACCCGAACATTTTCAATTTTGACACACGAATTCTACCTGACAAGCGGGCGCGTGTGACTAGCTAGACCAACACTATCTAAACAGACCGATTTGTTATTATGTAGTAACAATTATTGGATTACAATTTTCTTGGTCGTGTCCCGTCTATCTCCTAAATATTTGAATGTCTTTTTCTTTTTGGCACATTTGAAGAAATCGGGGCTACACAACAAACAACAATTCTAAAGTTACTCGTTTATTTTCATCAAACAAAACTCTACAACGTGTCTCTCAACTCCTCAATCAACTGGCAGCATGAGCTACATGGTGCTTGCTGGCCACGTGAGCCGCTAGGATCCTCTTATTCTTGAAGATGAGGAGGCACTCGTCACACTGATGTAGACCGGAGTGCTGTAGGAGATGCTCTTGCAGCTTCTCGTTGGATTCCATGTCCTCGTTGCAGACTGGCGTGGCAGAGAGATTGGTTTAGTAAAAGTTTAATAGTACGGCGTACGCTAAAACCTGTGTGTGTGCCCAAAAACGCGCGGGCGCGTGCGTCGGTTTCCCTAGGGTTTCCCATTATTTTTCATATCAAAGTATCAAACAAGTATTTCGAGGAAAACGGAACAAGAGCGTCAACAAGAAATCGTTTGATCCAAAACTGCTCCAATGTCAAGAGATGGAAGACATCTTTCATAACGGAATCGGCCTTAATTTCTAGAAATTTCTTTTTGAACTTTTTCTGGTCATGTCATGTGCCATATTAATGCCAAACGCATGGCATGCAGGCCTCCTTAGGGAGGCGCGCCCCACTGGTAAGGAAGACCTGATTTAACACAACGTCCGGAGTGGGCACCCCGCTCCGTGCCGCCGCGCCCGGTTACTGACGGTCTGTGTTAACTATTATCCAGTAACGGGGTTATGGAAGTCAGATGGCCCACATCCTTTCACAGAAGAGAAACCCCGTATCTCAGACGGAAGAACGTTTTGTTTATAGGTTAGTCTTTCTTTATTCTGTCTAGGACATGTCGGTTTCCTCAGTTAAGTTACCCATTGGGCAAAACCACTGAGATGTTTAGATGTAAAAGTACCTCACCAGAACAGAAGATATTATCCAGTCCAGGCTATTCCCGTGCGCGTTTCTCATAAACATGACCAAAAGCCTAGCGAGAGCATATTTTTAGAGCGCTTACTACTCTGATACTATCTTGTTGTTGGGATCAGCATCCAGTCTAACTAGATGCAGATGAATACCCGAATTTTACATGGAGGACTGCCCATCTGTCTTCCACAACCACTGGGTAACACGATTCCCCTTGTAAAATATCAGGCTTACGTGTACGGACTGTCTACGTGTACGACTGTCACAGATCTACCAAAGAAAGCCAAGAACCAACTGCTTAACGTGCTTTTCGATCGAAGTATTAAGGAATCTTGGTATGTTAAGGATGGTCATGGTCACCCAAATGGGGAACAACTCAGGATGCCTTTTTTCCGATAGGAAATCATCAAATGACCCTTCTCACCATGGGTGGAGCGGAAGGGAGTGTCAGACTTTTACTGACTAAAACCCATCCATGTTAATCCTTCATTGCCCTTTGTGTTCCGGAGCCACGGTATCTCTTTCGAACAGTCCCGCAGCCTCGGCCCTTGTGGACCCCTTCCTTTTGCTAACTCTCTTTGAGGCACGACTCAGGTATGCCTAGCTTAACCTTGAAGATCGACCCAATAAAATGACTTACCACAACAGATGTTATCCATAGTATCGCCATGCGCGTGCCTTACATGCGTAGCCAGCTGCCTAGCGAGGGCATACTTCTTGAGGCACTGGGTACATTGATACTTCTGAGTTCTTGGCTTCGGTAGCTCGATCGGTAAGACTTTTTTAGTTTGCAGCTGGGCCCTGGAAGGAGGTAGAATTAGTGTATGTGTCCAGCAGTGGGTCGATTGATGATGATTGACTAAGCATGACATTGGTACATACCTCTATATTCCAAAGATACGTAGTGCGGAAAGCATGTGTAAGGTGTAAACGTACCTACGCTTCATGAAGACGTCAACCAAGCATTCTGTATATCAATCTACGCAATTTAAGCAAACATTTTTGCTGGGAAACGACCTTTTTTGTTTGGTGTGAAGTTTACATTTTACAGTAGGAATCAATCAAAACATCATTTTTTTTGTTAGCCCGTTTGACAAAGACTCGTTTGACTCTGTTGGGCAACGGCCTCTCCATTCTCCTTCCAAGCCTCTGTCCTGTGCGATATCTGGCCATGTTCGCCCCGCAAACGAGATCTGTAGGGTTATTACGTAACTTTCTGATATCCAGTGACAATAAAGCTTCGGTTGTACGTATTAATAGTGTATTTATCTATGGGTTGGTACACCGAACTTTGATGACAACCCAGAATGTCCTAATATTGGTATTACGTTTCGCACTGAGTGGAAGTTTACGGTGACTAACAGCCCGGGTACGGTGTAACGTCTTTCAAGAAAGCCGCTTCAAACTCAATTGTCATCAATTTGTTGTCCAGTATGCTTACATAATCGAAATAATATAAGTAGGTATCGATACGAAAGCGTCTGTCAAAATGAGTTACGGTGACTATCAGCCAGGATGACAACCAATGACGTCATATTTGATCGCGACTGGTCATATATAATACGAAACTAACCTTTTGACAGTTAATTGATGGACACTGAGCCCAGTTAATATAATTTCGAGCTGTTAACAGAGATACGCCATAGCCCTGCAGATCGTCACACCACCTTCGTCGCGGCGATTTCCTCCGACAGAGTAAAAACATCTGCTAAACATCAAAACTCACCTCTTCTTCTCCAGTTCCCTGAACTTTGTTCTCAAGTCAGCTTTAAGATGCGTTTGCAGGTGCTCAGCCATTTGATTACTCGGCATCACAACGTTACATTTGCTACAGGTCTCAGACCCTTTGAGTTCGCCATTCTTCTTGCAGCGGGAACAAACGAATGGCTTGGAGGTGTCTCTTGTGTTCATGATCAGCATTGGAAACCTGGAGGAAATTTGACATCACGCGTGAATCCTTCTCGGAGTAGGTAGAGATGTGTATGTTACCAGCCAAACCCGATCTCGGACAACGCTCGTCGACCGCTGCCACGGAACCGCTCGCTTCGCACGCTCGGATCGCGAGTTCGGTCACAGTCCCAATTCTAACTAACCTAAATGGACTAGCTAGAATTGGGACTGTGGAGTTGCCTTAAGGTCGTTTTTTTTTTGTGATGAGACCTACCCTGGTGACTTTGGCCTAAGACCAAATAATTTGGCCTGAAATCTGACTGGAATCGCCGTGAAAGCGTTTCCATGCTTAGTGCAAAGCCGCAAAATTTCCGGGCGTTCGATTATGATTCGGGGAGTGTGCTTGGAATTACACAATCTAATTCCCCCATCCCCATTCTATCATCGAACGAGCAGAGATACGGCGAAGCGTCACCGTTATAGTGTTAAAGTTCCACGGATCCGGACTAAGCGCTATGCTTGCGCATTTATTGTGCGAACCGCCAGTCTGTGGAATTCACTGCCGGCTTCTCTGTTCTCATTATAATCTGGATTTAATCAAAGTTCGAGTGAATCGGTTTCTTCTAAGCAAGTGTGCTCCACTCTAGGCCGCATCATCGCTTCACATCAAGTGAGCTGCGGCAAAACGCAAGCCTATCTAAGGTTAAAACATGAATTTGTTTGTTGTATACTACCTACAGCTAAAAACCCGACTTCTGAATAAAATGTAGCCTATATTACCCGGGCCATAATAACGAATCGATTGACACCTTACTCATTAAAATCGATGAGATGAATAGTTTAGGCGCTACGGTGGAGCATACGTAAATACAAACATAGATACATACATAGATTGCTAAAATCATAACCCATCCTTTTGGCTTCGCCGTAGTCGGGTAAACAATAGTGGAAAGGGCCATACCTTTGCTTGCAAATTTCACAAGTAATGTTAGTTCTTTTGCCTTTAGCGTCGCCACCTAGTAACCTCTTCCTATCTTCCCTCTTTTTAAGCAGGTCAGTAGGCTTTGCAGGCACCGAGTCCTTCTCAGTCATCGTCGTTAATTCCACAGCTTTCTTCACGCTAGTGGCCGATTTTATTGTAGCTAGGCTTGATGAAACTGGGTATAGACGAGAAATAAGGATATGAGAAACGGGGACCTTTTTTACACGGCTGCCAAGGGAGTGTGCGTATCTTTTAATTGTGTTTCTTTGTAGCCTTGATGTCTTCCAAATGCCTTGTTGGATTTCGACGATTAAAGGTGAACGCAGACTTAGCCGCACCGCATTCGAATTCTTCTATGAATCTTGCAAAGAACTTTATACGAAGAACGCGAATGCGGCGACTGCGGTGCGGCTAAGTCTGCGTTCACCTTTAGGCTTCATTAGATTTGTCCCTAAATCCATGTGTCCTTAGATAGGTGTTTAAAAAAAAACAAAATGGCGGTTTTTGACGCTAAATATTGTAAGTCGTTAATATTTTTTTTTTTCAACCAAATCTATCGAGTAGGGTATCAAAATGAAATAAACTAAAAGGAGCTAACAAAAATATATACAGTCCCTGGCCAAATCATTAGACGCACTATAAAATATTCTGTAAAAAAAAAATTCAGGATTATTGTTTTTACTAGATACAAAAAATAATTTCAGGTTTATTGTTTTTACTAGATACAATGTATTTTTTTTAATCTATTTTTTAACACGAATAAAACATCATTATTATAGAAAAAATATTTATTTATTAATATTATTATTTATTATTATTATTTTATTTAATTTTACTTGTTAGATTTGGTGTGTTCGATGTATTTGTTTAAATCCACTGCCTCGTTAGTCTAGTGGTTGCAATCGCGACTGCTAAGCACGAGATCCTGGGTTTGATTACCGGGTCGGGCAAATTGTTATTGGGTTTTTCAATCGAGAATTTCTCAGTAGCCACGGCCACGGGCCCTGGGTTTTTGCCCGATTGATGGCAAAAGGCTTGACCCCTATTACATGGGACTTAAACATAACTGGGGAAATGTGGGCGGCACACATCTGCCTAACTCTTCGGGGATTACAGGCGTGATGTTATGTTGTTTAATTCCACTGTGTCCCAAAGGTGGGATAACTTTATGGGGCAGAGAGAAAACTCAAAAGTATTCAGACAAAAAATTCTTAAATTACTTTTAAGCACCGGTAACACTGAAGCGAATCCCGCGCAGGACGGAACGGGAACTATCTATTCATACACGAAATCTCTTAAAGGGTCATTGTACTCATCATTAAGAACAACTTTTACTACAGGACCAAACCCTGAATCGCGAAAAATAAATCAGCCGTTTCATACATTTTGACAAGTTAATGCGGACGTACGAGTCAGGAACACCTAATTTTTTTTCGTGATTCAGGGTTTGGTCCCTTAGTAAAAGTTGTTCAAAATGACGACTACAATGACCCCTTGAAAGATTTCGTGTATGAATAGGTACACCTTTTATTGCTTCAGTTGAACCAGATTTTTATTTCATGTTAGGGTCAGCTTCCAGTCTAACCGGCTGCAGCTGAATACCAGTATTTTACATGGAGCGACTGCGTATCTGACCTCCACACAGCCCAGTTATTACTGGGTAATACGATACCCTTGGTAAGACTGGTTGTCAGACTTTCAGGCCACTAACTGCATGTAACGACTGTCAAAGATCTACAAATGACAGCCGGGACCAACGGTTTAACGTGCTTTTCGAGGAACGGAGGAAACTCAGTATGTAATGGATGATCCATGGGTGGTCACCCATCCACAGACCAACCTAGGCAAGCACGGCTTTACCTAAAGATTTATCCTAGCGGCTGTTATTATTTAGCCACGAGCTCCTCAGCTTCGGAATATCTAGTGAAGAGTTGAAAAATATGTACATTGCACTTCAGATTTATGAACTCGGAGATATCATGACAAGATAAAGACAGAGAAAGTCGATGATTTGTTAATAAATATTTATTAATAATTAGCAGGTATTTAATTAAAAGGGTCTACAGTGTACGCAAACAAATTACCAGATTCTTCGGTATTCATTTCTAGACTTTCCTGTTTTACAATTGATACTGTCTCCGTAGGCAGAGAGTCAATTGCCTGTTGAACAGGAGACGGAGAATACGATACATAATATGACCCAGGCGTATTACTAGAATGAGGACCAGGCGAATATTGCATCAAGTTCTTGGACTCCTCTTGAGAAACACATGAAAATATGCTTGTTTTAATTGTATGTTGAGATAATGGCGGTAATCTTTTTGTAGTCTCGTACATGCTCATGAAGAAATGAAATAAGGGATCGTTTTTGGCATTATTTACAGTGAAATCATTTGTTGTAGGTCTCTCCCTCTCTCGTTGCCTTTTAGCCACGCTTTGGTGCTCCTCTATAGATCTATTCAGTCGTTTTTGCCGCCATCTTTTGTTGACTTTGACAGTTGAAATACGTCCAGGTGATTGATTCGTTTCTTCATTCGGTTTGGATTCTTCATCCTCCGTGAGGTTTTCTGGAATGTCATTGTCTCTAGCGTCTAAAAATCATAAAGATTAAATTTTTATTTGGTATAACTTGAGTGAAAAGTGATTGAGAAAGTAGCTATAGGTAGAGTATAGAGTCCGTGGCACTAGAGAAGTTTCGCGACAAAAATTTGAACGTGTAAAACAATACGATTAAGTGGAACGAAGGTCGTAGTGTGACAGTAGCGCCGCGTCCGCGGGACTTATTTCGTGACACGAACTTTATTACGCAAAAATTATTGCTGGGAAACGACATTTTTTTTAGGGTGAAAAATCATGTTTTGTTGTAGAACTCAATGTAACGCACTCAAAACATAGTGCTGATGGATGGATTTAATAGTACGGGTGTCGTGGAGGTGTTTAAAGTAAAAATCTTACATAAAAAACTTGTATTTAAAAAACACTTATCAAACAGTTGGAACTTTGACCCCCAATATCTCCGTAACTAGAAGGTTCCCAGGTATGGTGTAGAACAAAAAAATTATCGCAATGACGGGGAGAACAAGTGCCTTTCGGCTTCGTTAAGAGGTGTTTGACACCCTTTATATGTACTTATTTCAATAATATTACCCTGAGATGTGTCATCATTTTGCATATCTTCACTTGTATGAGTATACCTATTCGCCATATGCGGAATTAAAAAAGCCATATTGTCCTGGAAACGCCATGGCCTAACGTTGGCAGCCCCTGGCCCACTTTTAGGCCTACTTTGACGTCGTAGAGCATCTCTATGGTTGTTTCTTAATTTTTCCCAAGCTTTTTTGGCTTCGTTTCCTGCAAGAAAATCAGTTGACATATCACCATCTCCCAGCCATTATCCCGTATTCATTCGGAGAAAGCGCGACAATTTTTTTTTTAACTTTGTTGCTTTCAAAAACGTTTAAGTACGTAGTTAGGGGTGGCGCCTCATCTAGCAGAACGGAAACGCATTATTCCAAGCTCCTATTCTTTTCTGCAGCTCAGAACCGTTATTTGCTAGAAAGAGAAACAGAGCGTGCTGCGGAACGCGTCGTTGATGCTGCCGCGTGAGATAGCATTTACTATGCAACCCTAAATCGAGCCAATTTGATCAATTTGAACTCGCACCCGAAGCGGGATTCGCCTCAATAATGTAACCAAAGCTTTATAGCTTACACGCATACACACTAATCACGACCCCATTCAAGTACAGGATATTCTGGCGCGAGGCCAAAATATGTAAGTAACCGCGCGTCCGCGCCATCTTGTTTTTACTGTATTAAAATTTCACGAATAAATTCAAGTCCTATGCGATGCGCGTATGTCGTGTGTTAGTGTGTACGATTCCCAGATCGGACAAAGTGTTATTTTTCCATTAGGAATTTCTCAGGTTGATGGTAATAGGCTCGCCCCTTATACATAACTGGCGAAATATGTGTGTAAGTACTATTAAGTTCACCTCTGCCTAAAAAAATGTAAGTAGGTACATGTCATTCAAGCGCCAAAATATCCTTGTAGCACTGTACCAATGCTTAACTGTGTGTTCTATGTAATAACCTTGTATGTATAATTAAAAATACAGAATACTACTTACCATCCTTAAGATTTAACCCCTCTGCAATTCGTTTCCAAATAACATCTTTCAATTTAACGTTGGCGTAATCTGGATTCTTTAAATCGTACAAACATTTTTCTTTTTTAACAGTTTCAATCAATTCTTCCTCCATTTTGTCTCTGTCAGAAAGACTCGCACGTGTCAAGATATCGCGCGTCCACGCTCATGTACGTAACGCACATAAAATGTACAAGTGTAAAAAAAATATAGTGTACGAGTGAGTTCAACGTATAAATGACGTACCTACTTACTTAAAACATGAGAATAATAATAACATAAATGAGTAGGTAACTTCGACACGTGCCCGCGAGATCGGTTCAATGCCATCTGTCACTCGCACGTGTCTAGGCTCGTGACGGCCAATGCGAGCGCGTCATGTGGCTTACATTGGTATGGCATCTGCGTGCGCCCAGCGTAAGTACTATGTGGTCAACGTAAGTACTATCTTGCGACAGTTCTTTTTCCACAGATACAAAACTCTTCATAATATCATATACAACGATACGATTACCTACAGCTAAGTAACATAATTTAATACCAAATATAATTGTATGCTACTTACAACAACTGGTAAAAGAACGTCAAAATATTTGGTGCCAAAAGTATTTAATAAAATAGAATTATTAAGGAATAACTCTAAACATAGCAAAGGTGTGCTAAAGGCAAAACTAAAGAATTTATTTCTGGAGAACGCGGACACGTCGTCGGACTGATGGGCGGTGGGTTCTAGACCGGAGTGGCCAGCAGTGGTCACCCCGGTTTGGAATTCATTGTGTTGTATGTTGGTGTCGGTCTGTCGTTGTCGAAAAATAAAATTCACGAGACAGATGTAGCAGTAAGTTTTATATATTCGATTTTAGGAAAGAAGTTTATAATTTTGAATTATGTATGATAAACGAGCGCTTCTCGCCATCAAACTGTAAAGTTAGGCGAGTAAAAAAAACTGTAAAAAAATAACTTGTTTTTGTGTAAGAGATATAATAAATTAAAAAAAAAAAAAAGAATATTGAATATGCATGAAATACAAAACTCTTTTTATTTTTTAAAGTGCCTTGGCCCTTAAAAACATTGTGGTACACTTGTTTAAGGTGGATGCTCCAGGGTCACCCTCCAAATTCATGTAACTCGATTGAACGACTATTTCATGAAAAAGTCATTCAATCGAGTTACATGAACTTGAGAGGGTTGTATTGATGATTTTGATGATTACTATTCTGTAACTACATACGTCTTACAGTCGCGAACAATATTTTAATCAACATACAACCTAGCACTGGCAAATTGCAAAAAACGTAAGAAAATTTTACTTTCGCGGGCTACCCTGGAGCATCAACCCTAAGTTGCTAATACATCACTTATTTACAATTTACTGTTTTATGTAGCATGTTTTTGGTGAAACGGCACGCACTCTGAAAACGCGTCGTCCTCGATAACGCCGGTAGTGACGTCAAAGTCTATGTGTCAAAAAAACACTTTTATTTGAAAAGTGCTTAATTTTCACTAAGATTTTATTATAATATTGTTATTAAAATGTTTACTTGATTAAAGCACATACAATTACTAAAATTATTCTATTAAGGGGAAAAAAAATGATGTAAACAAAGCAGATTTAGACCAGTGCAGATACATCTGAAAACGGTCAAAAAACGAAAAAATTCATAGTGAGATGAAACCCATTGCAAAAGAAAGAGAATATAACAAAAATTAAAGGAAAAATAATTTACGGTTTATGGAGAAAAAATGGTTTATCTCGATTTTCGGTAAAACTACAAGTCTATGAAAAAAGTCAAACAGCAAAGTTGTAGGCAATACAAAGATCTACAACTTTGGTATTAACACTTTTTTCATATAACTTCAAAATGTATGTGAAAAATTCAAATAACCAAGTTTTTGGTTTTTTATTTTTATCTTTTACAAAACGTTTTTTTTTTTCACGAAATTTAATGAATACTTACCTTTTTATGTCCCAAACACACAATATTTTTTTTTATTTAAAACATTTTTTTTTCACCTTATTTTGACCGAAAAAATCGAAAAGCACCCGTATTTTCAATCGAAAATTCTCACGTCAAAATATCTGCTGTTTTAAAAAGTCGCTGGGCTTTTTGTTCGTTGAAATCTCTACTTTCTGCTCGTGTAAAATAAAACTGGCCTAGTGCGATTTAAACTCGCGCGGGGGTGGGGGGGGATTGGCTCCCACTTCCCGACCTCAGATCGCCCGTAAATTATTTTTCCTTTAATTTTTGTTATATTCTCTTTCTTTTGCAATGGGTTTCAACCTACTATGAATTTTTTCGTTTTTAAAATCATCTGCACTGGTCTAATTGTGGTAAATGACGTCATCATGGCATCATGGCACGAATCATGGCCGCGACAGCTACGGATGTTTGAACTGTCGTAGAAAACTACAGGAGTTTAATATTATTTTTAAGCGACAAGCAGTAGTTGAACTTATCTTTTAATACTTTTCTTGGGTTGATAGTATTGTTTTGAAAAAAAAAAATTACGTGCACATTCCCTATTGAGAGTGAATCATCGACATTTCGATGCAAATTTTCTTGACAAGCAAACCCCGACCTACCTACCTTGAACCGAAAACATAAAGTGGTTTTGCTATACTTATTCTGAGTGCATTCTTTATTCACGTCAAAATAAGATTGTTGTTGGAGATCTGATGTCTGGTGTAAACGAACTATGAAAGAACTGTAGAATAGAAACCAGTTGTGTCGCTGCCGTTTGAGAAGGAGCTAACATTTTTTCGTTTGACTACATAACTACTAGACTAGGAATTTCTCCTGTATCTTGAGTGCGTTTAGAAACTTTTAAAGTCACACACAAAAACAACCATACCCGGAACAACTACCTTTAGGTCATACAAAGATTTTTGTTCCGTGCGTCCGGGCGTCTAACCCGCGACACAGCGCAGAATAGCTCAGCTACTTCCATAAATATTATTATACTTTTTGTACTGCGCCAACCGTACACTACACTACTGAAACAATCATTAAACATTAATCAAGGCTAAATAATAACTTGCCGGGGTTGCGGGACTGTTCGAAAGAGATACCGTGGCCCCGGAACACAAAGGGCGATGAAGGAATATGGGTAGGTTTTAGTCAGTAAAAGTCTGACACTCCCTTCTGCTCCGACCAGAGCGGGAGAAGTCATTTGATGATTTCCCATCCGAAAATAAAAAAGGGGGGCACACTTAGTACTGTCATCAATTTACATAGACGACAGTGACATCTGGAGTTTGTTGCGATAAAAAATATAATAAATGGTAAATGATAAATGATGATAAATGATGTTTATTTTGCAAGTAGGTTTTTACAAACACTTTTACACGTCACTTTTTAAAACTAGATGGGGCCGGTGTTTCGTACCTGACTACTCTGAGAAGAAACAGCCGAAACAAACTCAGAGGTCATAGTCTCTTTTGAAGTCCAGACATAATCTTGCTCAATTCACATGAGGACTATGCAGTAATAATCCCTCTATAGGTAATAGTTACTTTACTCTTTGCATCAAACTGAACCAGTCGTATTCCTGCCATCTGACATTGTGATTTATTTCGAACCGAGTTGTTGTTGAAAGTCCCTGCTGTACGACGACGGCTAAGTAGCTGTTATTCTATACTTACTAATATTATAAAGACGTAAAATTTGTTTGTTTGTACGTAGGGAGGTAAGCTTCGGAACTAATGATCCAATTCTAAAAATTCTTTTACTGGCAGAAAGCTACATTATTCGTGAGTGCTATAGGCCATAAATTATATTTATATCATGCCTAATAGTGACAATTTTTTGCGGGCGAAGTGCTAATTATTCTTAAAGTACTTACTGTCGCTATTCTGCTCGTCGAACGCCGCGTGGACGAGCTCACGAAACCTCCCCGTGGTTCTCAGCGCACGGACACACCACTCGCAGATCATGCAATCTGATGTAGTTACCTGATCATTTGAAAGACATTAGAGGTCTGAATTTTGTCATATTCTCTAACGCGTTCCTCCCTATAGTCATTGTATTTCGCCTATTATGAGTCTGAGCTGTTGACCCGTTACACACCCGTTCACAGCTGGAAATATACCAAGTTCCACAAAGTTTTACCACAGCATCCGATTCTGCGTCATCTGCATCTAGCGGAACGCGGTGCTCTACGACCCTCACTAGCTCGTCTACTTCGTAAGAAAAATTATAGCACCCCGTTATGACATGCATCATTTAGCCAGCACATCAAACTACCCGAAACTGTCAATTTTTCCCAATCAACCTTGAACTTAAAGCTTTAGCAGTGAAAATCTAATACAGAAATTTGACAGATTGTAGCTTGATGCGCTGACGTCTGTACATCAATATCAAAAGGATAATAAGTACCTGTACATGTAAGACATTGAAAGGAATCTTGCTATCCGATTTCTGTTTCTAAGAAAATCACTAAGGCGATACTCTGACCAAACAGAGCCTATGCTCAGTTCAACAAGTCTTTTTTGCTTACCTTAACTCCAAAACAGTCATTAAGAAGCTGATCATATCGCTCCTCAACGCCTTGCCACACATACGTGTCTCCGAAATATCGCAGGTTGTTGTCACCACCGCAGAGGCGGCAGCAGCGCCCCGGGATTCCGTCACCATCGCCTGATGCATGCGCGTTGCTTGAATCCTGGATTGAATTTTTGATTAGGTGGTCCTTAAGCATTATTAATAGAGAGTAACCCTGTATCGCTACTGGGCAAAGGCCCCCACCATCCTGTTCTTCAGTCCCTCTTTTCTGCCACTTCTTCCTAATTCCTAAGGAAGACATCCAAATAGTCCCGCCATCTTCTTCGTGGTCTACTGCAACCCCGTTTTGCGGATTCAGGGAACAATCATCAAATTTCTGCCCTTGTCCACGTGTGTCACGGTGTTTTCGGGAGGTTCCTGCACCGAATCGGGCGGGAGGAAACGCCCGGGTGTTTCCACTGCGAGGATCGACCGGAGGACACGGTGGAGCACACGGTGGAGGTGTGCCCCGCGTGGGCGGAGCACCGCCGTGTCCTCGAAGTGGCGATTGGCGGCAGCGACCTCTCGCGTCCGGCCCTGGTGCAAGCCATGGTCCGGAGCGAGACGGAATGGGACGCCGTCACCTCCTTCTGCGAAGCAGTAATGCTACAGAAAGAGGTGGCGGAACGTGAGAGGGAGAGAACCTCACAGCGTCCCGGCCGCCGCGGGAGACGCCCCGGGCGTCGGGGGCCACCACGTGGCCCCCGGCCACCGTAGGCGCGGGCCTGTGGACGGTGGGCTATGGGCTAGCTCGCCGTCCGTCCGTCTCATGACGACAGGCCGTGTCGACGGCGCGTTCGTGTTCCACGCGCGCCTCAAAGAGAGTCAGCAAAAAGGAAGGGGTCCGCAAGGACCGATGCCTGCCGGGGTTGCGGGACTATTCGAAAGAGATACCGTGGCCCCGGAACACAAAGGGCGATGAAGGAACATGGATGGGTTTTAGTCAGTAAAAGTCTGACACTCCCTCCTGCTCCGCCCAGAGCGGGAGAAGTCATTTGATGATTTCCCATCCGAAAAAAAAAAAAAAAAAAAAAAAAGGGCTGGAATGTGATCCTCCACGCAGGCCCAGTGCTGGTTGGTAGATGACACATGCGTTTGAATTATTGCCCCTAGGACTTACCAGTTTCCTCACGTTGTTTTCCTTCGCAGATTCGGGAGCTATAGTGGGAACGGTAGCAATAAATTACACAAACCCAAGTGCCTACTTTTGCAGGACAGCGGGACTTCTGCTGATAAACGTGACTTTAACCAATATGTCTGAGGCGGATATCGGAAACTGATCCTAAAATAATCTGGAAAGTTGATGCTAACAGTCTACAACAAATCATAACTATAAAAAGATTAAGCGGTACTTACATCGCAAAATAATTCATGCAATTTCTGAGAAGTGTACAAGACATTCATTTTGGGTTTACGTCTAGGAAATACTGATCGGAAAAAAATGCATGCAAAGTATTTGAAATAAACACATAATTTTTAAAACTTCTAACTAAAATTTAATCACTATTATTATTTATAAGAAAGCCTATATAAAAAAATCGCCAACCATTATTTTAAAAATGGCTCCGATCATGCTCCGATGCTCTGTGATGGCTCCGTTTTTAAAAAGTCATGTGATCCCAAGAGTGAAATGTTGCAAACAGTTTCAAAATAAAGAGCCTGCTCATGGAACTATTAAGTTCTACAGCAAAACCTTGGTCCCCTAGTCTAAAATACCACAAGGCACATTGGCGGCACTTGTAAAAATTCATAGAGAAAGGAACGTACTTTTTTAATCGTGCGTCAAGCTGTCATTTTTCATTTGACATCTCTGTCTGTCACTCTGTCAAACAAAGCAACGCAACCCTCTGTAGAAAATATTGTTTGTTGAATGAATTTTATTTTTTCTCGTTTTATTTATAAAATATCTCATGAAATCAGTGACGTCAAGCAAATTTAATTCTTTCAAATGATATAATGTTGTATCACCACCGTACAATTCACTAAAACGAATGCATGCACCAAAGTGTAACACTGTAACCTTGTAAAAAAATCATCAAACATGGGTGGAAAAGCAGAGAAAGGTACTCCAAAATACATCGCGAACAAAATAAAAGCTAAAGGCTTGCAAAAACTACGATGGTACTGCCAAATGTGTGCAAAACAGTGTCGGGATGAGAACGGTTTTAAATGTCACACAATGTCTGAGTCTCATCAGAGACAGTTGCTATTATTCGCTGATAATCCCAATAAGTACCTCGACGAGTTCTCCGCGCAGTTTGCCGATGGATATTTGGAACTCCTTCATCGACAATTTGGTACCAAGAGAGTGAATGCCAATAAAGTCTACCAGGAATATATTTCTCATAGGTAAGTAGCTTTTTCTTGATATGTTGTGGTGTTAGAAAATAAGGAAGATTTTCGTCTTGATGTATGGGTGTTGTCAAAGGTATTATAGAGATATTATTATGAAAAAAAGGCATTTTGGTATTTACATCAATAGAAACTCATTAAAATAACAGAAGTGCTGCATATCGTTTGTAGTAAATAACATAATCATCATAAAAATGATATGATAGTTTATAACTTGGGATTTTGACACATACTTTTTATCCTGGAAATACGATCCAGTGGGACAATTACTGAACTCTACACGGGTGAAGCCACTAGCACAACCCTCTACAATATCAACAAAATTAAAAAACTGTCTATTTCAGAGACCATTCCCACATGAACGCAACCCAATGGGAGACCCTCACCGAGTTCGTCAAATGGCTGGGCCGCGAGGGCAAGTGCATAGTGGACGAGACTGAGAAGGGATGGTTTGTGGCGTACATTGATAGAGACCCGGCTGCTATAGCCGCACTGGAGGCGAAGACTAAAAAGGAGAAGATGGATAAAGATGATCAGGTAAACATTTAAAAGCTTCAAGTTAGAAGTACTGCCTCGTTGGTTGAGTGGTCCCGACCGCAACTGTGGAGCAAGAGGTACTGGGTCGAGCAAACTGTTAATTAGATTTTCCATCAGAAATTTCTCGGTAGCAGCCACAGAATCTGGATTTGTGTCTGGTTGATGGCAATAGGCTCACCCCCTATTAAATGGGACATTACTGGCGAAAGGTGGGTGTACTAATGGGTGCAGCTATTGTTGCAGTAGCAAAATGGTGGAAAATACCAATAACAATTGGCCCGACTCCTCATGCATGCCAAAGAGGCAGGCAAGAAGCTTCTAGACACAAAAAATAAAAGAATCTGTTTGTGTTTAAGCTCACTGCATGCACATCACAACTAACAAAGTTATATTTTCGCCCTCCCTCAGGAGAGAATGCTAGATTTCATACAGAAGCAAGTGGAACGCGGCAAAAAGCAGGTGTCCGAGGAAGGACCTTCTTACTCGGAGTTCCACCGCGAGAGCAGTCAGGAAAAAGTTGTACTGAGCTTGAAGAGAAAGGTTGAAGGTATGTACATTGTTTTTCAGATCTAAACATTGTGCTGATGGATGCATTGGTTAGTAAACAGCAGGCCTGGCCAAGTTACAAACGTTTCGTATCGATTCTCTATCTACAATCGTAAACGCCTCGGCGTAAGCGATTGTAGAATGCGCTATATTGGTAGCCAAGTCGACACGACTGAGTCGATCGCTCGTTCTTTAATGTCTGTAGAAAAAACCTACACTTTAGTCTATGGTGAGCGTTCCTACCAAAGAGTCAATCAACATTGTAGAAACGATAACATTCTATTCTATCATTTTGAACGATGTAAACTTGTTTACGAATTTTCTATTTGTTTGTGTTGATCATACATTTTATTCGTTTTCTACTAGCGTTAACGATTGTAGATTGTCAACTTGGCTAGGGGTGCAGATCATGGAGGTATTTAAAGTGAAGTTGCGACTTCTCTGTAACTATAATAGAAAGCACCCGGTGTTGGTCCATAAAAAAAATGATCGCAACAATCGCGAGATAAACTACGAAATAATAATAAACTACTTAATAAACGATGGACTACGCCGATGCTTGTTATTTGGATGCCACCGAGGAGCTTTTAAATAAACTTGAGCGTTTGCAAAATATCTGTATTCGTTTGGTTTTTAAACTCAGAAAGTATGACCATGTTTCCAACTTTCGCAAGATACTCAAGTGGCTCCCAATCCGACTTCGCAGGAACTCTCGGATATTGTGTCTGCTATTTAACATCCTTCATAACCCTAAAACTCCATCCTATCTGCGGGAACGCTTTTCCTACTCCCGTCCCTCTGATGCATCTTGCCGGTCGCCAACAATTGGAATTCACTGCGCCCCCGCTAGGGGGCGCGGCAGGCGGTTTCAGGGCTATGCCCTCTGACCGCGGCGGCCATACCTGGGTCCGCTTCTACGGACCCGTCCCTTGGACCTATGTCCTAGACCTGGTGGGCGCATGTAACATGCGCCCATGTGTGAGGCTGCTGTATGTGTCCTGTAGGCGCGCCACAGCGCTGCTTTCTTAACAGTGCCCCGGCGGTCCATCTCCGCCAGGTGAGACCCCCGGTTACCCCAGGGAAGCCCAGCGGGTGACAACCAGCGACAGAGGCACCGACTTACAGCGCACCTACAGTGGATGTGTGAAACCCGACCGCCCCGCTAACCAGAGCTAGCCGGCAGTGGTTCGGGCTGCGGAAACGACGTGTGTGTGTGGGCGGTATTGTATGTGTAACACCGCCCATGGTTGCGTTTCCTGCGGGCTCGAGAGCCGCGTCCACGCGTGTGTCTACGTGAGTGTAGAGGAGTGCATGTGTGGTTATAGCTGCGCACCCTGTCTATATTAACTTAGAACAAGTCGCGCAGCTGGGTGTGAGTGATGTGTGTGGAGTCATATTGTGCAGGTAAGCTGCGTGTAACGAGGAACAGCTTACCTGGGTCAATCCGGTAGTGACGGGGCGGCGGAGGGGGGCGACCATGCCTTGCCGGTCGCGGACGCTCCACTGGGTCATCCTTGACGTTCTATCCACGGTACAAGGAGAGTAACGCAGCCAGGCCGTCAAGGACGACCAGTTCCGCGTCTCGACCCTGCCTGATGGCGCTGATCAGGTCCATCAGCAAGCGGATGGCGCGGGCTGTGAACTTCTTCTTTGCTTCTTGGCCAGCAGCTAGGCCGGCGCTGGTGGTGCCACTCGAGGTGTGGCTTCCTGTTGATTGTTGGGCCGAGGCAGCCCTCGGCCCAACAATGTCATGTCATGTGCCATGGCGGCGCCAGCTGTCGGCCTCTCGGTCTTCCTCTCTGCAGGTAGCTGCGGGTCCGCGTTTGGGGTTTCAGCCCGCGCCAGGGTCGTTGGCTGGTCGCCCGGTTGTTCTCCCTCAGGAGCGGTGGGGGGCGCTGGTAACTTACCTTTGCCCCCTCGCTTCCTCTTCTTGCCCCTCCGCCGCTTCGAGGAGGGGGGAGCTTCTCCCCTGTTGGTGGGCCCGTTGGCCGCCGCCATCAGCGATTCACCTTGGGCCTCGGTGGAGGCCACATCTGCAGGCCCCTCAGCGACCGTAACCGGTCGTTGTGACTTGCCGGTCGCATCTTAGGAACCTCCTTAAGTCCCCTCCCCACTCTACCGATTTCTAGTCCTACTCCTTTACTGTACACGCTGTGCGGTTGTGGAATTCTCTTCCGCCTGATATTAGAGACTGCCAAACTATTGCAGTCTTCAAAAGAAGAGTGAAAGACCATTATCTGTCCAATTCGTCATAGTTGCTTAAGTGTTTATTATTTTGTAGTTTATATTTGTGTTATATATTTTGTCTTGTATGTATGTAAGTATATCCTTATATTGTTTGTTATATTTAAATTCTTTACTTGCTTTAAGTTTTTATGTATTCCATTTTCTCATCTTTTACACACTATGTCTACATCTCTTTTTATCTACTCTCCTTTGGCAGGTATGCTGGAAGAGATTTCTTTAGAAATAAGCATCACCTTTGTACCTATTTTCTATTCCTTTCTTCTTTTCTGTATTTAGTGTGTACATACATCGTTAAATAAATAAATAAATTTCCTTTTGGCTTTCAAAATATGATTTATTTTTTTACAGAAAAGAAACCAGACACATTACCAGCTTCTGCCCTCAAACTGAAGCTCAAAGAAGAATCTGCTAAAAAGCAGAAGTATATTGAAGAAACTAAGACTAAACGGTCTGCTTTAGATGAAATAATAAAGATGCAAGAACAAGCTAAGGAAAAGGCTAACAGGTGAGAATTTCTTAAATAACAAAATAATAGTCATAATAGGCATGACGACAGTATCAAAAAATTGCAAATCTATTTAGTCCGTCAGTTAGAGTATTGGAAAATAACGCATCAAAAGTCAGGAGTGGGGGCTCGTGACGTCACAACGCACTAAAAATTATAGCACGGCCTGACGTATTGAGAATTTTAAAAGCGTCGTATCTTCGTCATTTTTGGTTTACGTAACAAAAGAAAAAATACGTGTCAATTATTTTTTAATAAACTGACGGACTAATTAGATTTTTTCAGGACACAAGCCTACTTATTTGGGGATGGAGCAGCATGTCTTCTTCTTCCACACTTCTCTATTACTCGTCATCTTATCAGGCACCTCCTTTTTTACTGTATAGCCACCTACATACAATAAAATAAACATCACACCTTTATTTTCTGAAAGGGTAGACAGGAACAGAAACAAATATTTAAGAGGAAAGATTTTAATTTGAAATACATTGGCACACGGCATATTTGGTTACGCAAATAAACAGCAAAACTAAATTATGTTTGTATAATATTTTTAAGACAAATAATTTTGATGTTTTTCTACAACAATAGGGATGGTTCCTGACTAAAAAATACATGATTCTGTTTAGTCCGTCAGTTAGATTATCGAAAAATATTGGATACGTGATTTTTGTATTATCAAATTAAAAAAATGTACGCGTCAAAGTGGGGGCTTTCGCTGTCATATTCCGGTGAAAAATGTACTCAAATGTGTCGTCACACGAGTTGTAGACGCACTGTAACGTCTTAAGGCTGGGGTATCTGCTAAATTACTAACTCTATTTGTGGTGGTTCAAACTTTATTTGAAATATTGTTAGAATAAAGTTCTAAGCAGCTTGCACTACTAAGTGGTTGTTACGTCAGAATCTGCGGGCCGAATAGTGCGAAATGAGTGGTTTTTATTTAATTGTAGCCTAATAAATCATTAGATCAAAATGCCAATTGTACACTTTGTGAAGAAAAAAGTGACAAATATTTGTGTGAAAAAAATACTAAAACTTAATGCCGTTTAGGAGTAGTTACGAAATTTCAAAGAAAAAATGCTTCACTTTGAATATTTTTTTCATATAGTAATAATAAAGATAGAATTATTTCAATTGTACCAATTAAAGTTTAGAGTCTAATAAGCAACATATATATTTTTGCACATTTATATTCACTCATCAAGGAGGAGTTACATGGAGAAAACTTGCGTTAGCAAATACCACACCCCTTAATTTTTTGTTTACGTTAAAAAAGAAAAAAATATGTGTCTAATATTTTTTGGAAATCTATCTGACGGACTAATTAGATTTTTTTTTGTTATCTTCCCTATTAGGACACTGAAATTCTTAAACTCTCGCCTTTTTCCCAATGAGGGTAAACAAAAACCACAGAACGCCACTTGCTACGATCCCTTCATACCCCTATCGCCTCGTCCACATTCATACATCTACTCATACACACACGCCCGTAGCAAATACTAATAATATTGATCTTCATACATTGTCTTTCTTACAGAAAAGACTACTGGATTTGTGAGGGTATAGTGGTGAAGATTACCACTAAGTCTTTGGGAGACAAGTATTTTAAGAAGAAAGCTGTCATAGAGAAAGTTGTCGACAAGTACTGCGCTCATGTGAAGTTAACTGATGATAATACGAAGCTCAAGCTAGATCAGGTGAGATGTCTACAGTTTATCATCTGCCTAGCCTTCAACATTATCATTTTTTAAAGGGACGTGCATACAAAATGACAAAAAAAACATACAACATAGTAAATTTTGCCAATATGTACTTCATAAAAAAAACTCTCTATCTAATCTCTCTCTCTCTCTATCTCTCTCTCTTTTCTATTTAAGTCAGAATAGATAGCTCTCAATTTGAAGTCGTCATAATAATTATTATTAGGTTTCTTGATATTGTCTTTTTAATTTTTGTTATTTGTTAAAATATCTATTAGTTTATTTTATCTGTATATGTGTATTAGTATCAATCTAAATCTGAACTCTCGTTAGTAAAAAGTTTTTTTTTAGACATTACTTTGTACCCTATCACTATGTTTTCCTATTTAACCCAAAGGTTGACTGGTAGAGAATGCCTTGTGGCATTAAGTCCGCCTATGTACCACTATTGTACATGAAGTTTAAATAAATAAATAAATACTACGCCAGATGTACAAATTACTAGAAAAATATCCTTGTCTTATCAGCTAGGTATCTAAAATGGTATAAAACTTAACGGAAGATATCCCGTAAGTGACATTTTAAGTATAGTTATGAACCGTGGAAGCTTAAAACAGTGTTTAGTATAAAACTTATTGAAAAGTCAAGGACTATATTATGAAAACGGCTGTTGATTTAGTACAGGAAGACGTGCATCTCATAAAAGGAATTCGGAAAATCAAATTAAACAATTTCGTGGTCTTGAAAAAAACTTGACAGTTTGCACGTCGTGACTGCGACAAGCAGGTAACCACTCAACATGATGCTGTGCTATGGGAGCCCACAGCTCAGCGCTGGGTTTAGTGGACACACGAGAAAAAACGTACGGAAGCCAAGACGGCATAAATATACCGGAAACCGAACCTTATAGTGACCATTAACATAACGTGTCGATCTTTAAGGGGATGTCACACTGTCTATTTGTATTGGAATAAACGAGAGCGAGAGAGTTACTCGGCAGCCAGGTTTTAGAAGAAAATAACGAATAAGTAAATATTGAAATGAAAAAAAGTGTGGATTATTTGTGAAATATGACTTGTTAGCGGTTTACGTATGATGTTGACTTATGTTTTTAATTGCAGACCCATACGTCAAAAAAATAAAGACAGAACGGTTTAATGACGATTTTAAGAGTGCTTTGCAATTATTTTCTATCGAGCCGACTTCGTCCAATTATGTATCGAGTCCGTCCACGGTCTTAGAAATATGATGAATATTAAAATATTTTTTTTAATGCGCTTACAAATACTTTTTCTTAAAAAACTGCTTAAATAACATAAATTTGGTGTTGTCAGCCCGTTAACGGTCGTTTTCTATAATGTAACTTATTTAATATGCCTTAGGTATGTCTCGTAATAGGCGAGACGACAAAAAAAAAACTAATTAGTCCGTCAGTTAGATTATCAAAAAATATTTGACCCGTGTTTTTTCTTACGTAAACCAAAATTGACGAAGATATGATGCTTTTAAAATTCTCAATACGTCACGCCTAGGTATAATTTTAGCTAGTTCTGACGTCACGAGCCCCCACTCCCGAGTTTTGATGCGTTTTATCTTTGCCAATTTTCATTAATTCACAAAAACATGTCCATTAATTTCCAATACTCTAACTGACGGACTAAATAGATTTGCAATTTTTTGATACTGTCGTCATGCCTATTATCGGTGTTTCTATAAACAAAATTAGCTTGGAATATCCTATCCGCGTCACCTGCATGTGACTTGATTTATAGAAAAATCAAAGAAAGCTTCTCTGCGACGTTTTGTTTGTAACGGTCCGTAAGCTAAATGTCAAACATTTAGAGATAGCAACCTGCCGTTACCTGTTAGTAAGTTATTGAAAATGGCCGTAAATCGTTAATAGTGATACATTTTGTTTCAGAATCACTTAGAAACAGTGATTCCGTCGACGGGCCGCACCGTCCGGTTCGTGAACGGCGCGTACCGGGGCTCCACGGGACAGCTCAGGAGCCTCGATATAGAACGCTACTGCTGTGACGTTGAGGTGAGTCATTTATATTATTACTTTACTATTTTTTTTACAATTTTTTGAGCATGGACATTAAAGTTTCCGAGTCATGATATTTATACAGGGTCTAAACAACCTCATCACGAAGCCGTCAACCAAGCATTCTGTAAATCAAACTGAAACTCTGTGACTTTACGCAAAAATTATTGCTGGGAAACGACTTTTTTTTTTGGGGTGAAAAGTCATGTTTTGTGGTAGAACTCAATGTAACGCACTCAAAACATTGTGCTGATGGATGGATTGAATAATACGGGGGTCGTGAAGGTGTTTAAAGTAAAAGTTTTACATTAAAAACTTGTTAAAAAGTTGGAACTTTGACCCCCAATATCTCCGTAACTAGAAGGTTCCCAGGTATGGTGTAGAACAAAAAATGATCGCAATGACGGGGAGAACAAGTGCCTTTCGGCTTCGTTAAGAGGTTTTTTACTCCCTTTATATGTATGTATTCAGTCAGTATGTATTAACAAAAAACAAATGTATATTTAGGTAGTATATAATTATCAAGTATCTGGTGTCTACGACATAAGCCTCGTTGCTTAGTGCGGCACTAGATGGCGGTGTGTGTAATGTCCAGTGATATCTATTTCTTTAAAGCCGCGTTAACATGATCAGAGTATGCTCGGGGCTCGGACCGAGTGGACTCGGATACCTACTCGGCCACACTTATTTTCTTTAGGCTTCAAACACAGTTCGGTGGTTTAGGCTTGCAATTGACACAGACAGATTCGCATTAATACAGGGTGTAACATAATAAACGCAAGACCTCTCGTGTGGTGTCTCAGACCATGAAACTAAACATTTTTGTATTCTATGACTTTTGGAAATTCATAACTTTTTTTTTTGTTTTACCATAGACGTACGTACATGTTGATCGCGTTAGTTCCTATAGAAAGTCCTTTGTTTTTTCTTAAATTTTCTTTCTAAGATTAATTTATACAATAGGCATGACGACAGTATCAATAAATTGCAAATCTATTTAGTCCGTCAGTTAGAGTATTGGAAATTAAAGGATACGTATTTTTTGGTTTTGTAAATCAATAAATATTGACAAAGATAAAACGCATCAAAACTTGGGAGTGGGGGGCTCGTGACGTCAGAACTAGCTAAAAATTATACCTAGGCGTGACGTATTGAGAATTTTAAAAGCGTCATATCTTCCTCAATTTTGAGTTACGTGCTACTTGAACGGTAGCGCAGCTAGCAATCACTTCAACCTCTTAAACATAGTTTTGAACTAGTTATTTTTTTCTTATTTTCAGATTTGTGAAGGTCTGCTAACCGGCCGCGTCGTCAAAGGCGTTCAGTACGAGGACATCAGCAAACTTGCATCGTGACACACTTTAAAATAGTGTATTTTATTAGTAATTAATATTAATGAATTGTAATTTTAAATAAACTTTCTAGTTTTATAAGGACATGAGACTTATTTCATTACTTGCATAAGCTCCTGCCTTTTCCTATGGGGGTAGGCAGAAACAACGGCACCTGCTATGATCCCTACTACTATTTGACCCAAAAAACGTCATGTCTTTTTTGGATAACGACAACAGCGCCACCTATCGGGTCCAGTTGTGAATCTAAACTATCCAGGGTACCATTCAAACGCAAAAAAAAATCGTCAAATTCGGTCCAGCCGTTTAAGAGGTCCAGTGCAGTGACATACACACGTACAAAAGAATTATATGTAAACAGCGTTTTCAATACATACTCGACCCAAATGTAGTGGGTTTGACGGCATGGTTGGCTCAGTGGCTGAGCAATTGGCTGCATGTCGCGGGTTTGTTTCCCGCACGGTACAAATATTTGTATGGCCTACAGGTTGTTGTTCCGGATGTTTGTGTATGTGAGTTTAAATGTTTGTAAAGGCACCCACGATACCAGAGATATTCCTAGTGTGGGGCAACAGTAAAAAGTGTTTTTATTTTTTCGTAGACTCAACATATTTGGGAAAAGGCTGGACAGATAATGTTTTTCTCTGTCTTAAGGCGATTACATGAGCTAAATAAGCAACTGTATTTGTGTTGGTTCAAACTTCGTTTGAAACACTGTTAGAATAAAGTTCTAATCAGCTTGCACGACAAAACGGTTGTTACGTCATTCACTGCGGCCGAATAGTGCGAAATGAGTGGTTTTTTGCGATTTACAAAAAATCTATTGATTGGACTAAAAAAGTAAAACACTATGATACTAGTATTTTGCTTGTTTTTTTGCCAAAAAATCAGAATTCTCGCATAATTTTAGTATGGTTTTTACTCGTTAAAAGAATTTTTTTGAGATAAGTTCGTGATTTTTTTCTATCGATTAAAATTTGTTGTATTATGTTTTCAAAACACTATCATACTAGCATATATCCTGAAGAATATCATATATTTTTCTGGTTTTGTTTATTGCAGTGAATCATATGCTTTTTTGCATCATAAAACTCGCGTTTAGCTCATGTAATCGCCTTAGGTAGGTAATAGGACAAGTGGAAAATAAAACTGCATAATTAAGCATCAAAAAAATCATTATATTCTTTCTAAATATATATATTTTTAAAACATGCTCTCTACATAATAAACCACGCATTATTTCACACATTTACTTGTTCTTATAGTTTTAAATACATAAGTACGTTATATAATTATGTATGTTTAAAAATATACTTTTTATCATTATTTTGAGGCACTATGGTTATAAAATGTAGGTTACAAAAAATTAGGGATACAATATGGGAAATAGACATTAACATATCATTATTTTTAATTATTAATTTTAATGTGGTAAAAAATGGTGCGCTAGTGGTAATTTTTATCTTTCTGAATACATTCCAAAGGCACTTTTAAAGGAAGATTTGGATCTGGTCATATCTTATTTAATATTTAACAAATACAAGCCATTTTTACTCTTGGTATATTAGACAAAACAGTTTTTTCTTAATATTCAACGTTTAATAACCTTTTAATTTAAATAAAACATTTATAAAACAAATAAAGATTAAAACAGAGGATTTAAAAAATAAAAACATACCAAAGTTTCTGTAAAAAAATCATTTATTTACGAATATTATCGAAATAAATGCTTATAATTAAACAAAATCAAAATACATAGAATAAAACAAACTTTTTAAAATATTGTAATAATTACGTTTTACATACCGTGATGCGTGCGATTTTAACGTTAATATAAAATATAGATGGCTAACAAATATTGCCATGCCAAAAAATTATAAGTACATTAAACAACTGGCAATACACATAGAAACCACGGGCGCCATTTTTTTACCTTGGTATTTTTTGCAACCGCTCCATAAAAAAATACTGGTATTCAGCTGCATCCAGTTACGACTGGAAGCCGACCCTCGGAAAAGGAATTCTAATGATAACAATCAAGCACAGCCCACCAGATGGTAAGTGGTAACCGCAGCCTGTGTGTACCGTCTCGTGTGCCTGTAGTCACACTGGCACCCATACATGTCGTTGGGAGCCGACCCAAGCAGTTTGGAAAAAGGGTAAGATTACAACATAACGTCTGTTTTCCCCGGAGAGCCGGGCAGAGGTGTACAAAAAGCTAGGATGTTGTTAAAAGTGTGGATACAATGGCAATTTGTGGTTTCAACATGTATTGCTTACGAGCATAGAGATTAAAGACGGCGGTATGACGATTTTTATTGAAAATATTTATGTAATTTAGAAATATTTAGAATTAAAATATTTTATTAAATGATTTTTAAGGCTTGAATTCTTCCTGCGCTGACGTTGTTCGCGCGTACGAGTATACATTCTGTCCTATATAGCACCATACTGCGACGCTGACGTCAGCGGCGCGTATTTGCTACTGTTTTTCTCGCTGACGCACGCGACCGACCGTCAGCGAGGCAGGAATTCAGGCCTAAAACTGACTTGAGGTTCTGTCAACACAGTATGGACCACAGATATATATACCTAATTAACACAAGTATCACAATCCGTATGAAAACCAAGCGTGCCATTTCTGACTACCTACTACGATGTCATAAGCACAATTTAGTTACTATACAAAAATAGACTATGTTTTTGTTCTTCAAATGTCTAGAATTAGTTCTTGAGTTGTAACGTTGTTGTTTTAAACAAATTAGCTAGCCGCGACAGTAGCCACGTTAAGCATAAAATGCTTAAGTCGGGCACGCACAGTATGTGCTTTTGCGTTATCTAGGTATATCTATTTCTGTGGTACGGAGTACGGACGGATTGCAGAACTAATGTGGACACCGGACCCAAAGATATTAAATTTCAATCTTTATAGTATTTTCTGTGTTCCACAATTATTTTTTAACAATTACTGTGTTGCCATCTTTAACCAAAATGCATTAAAAAACTCAACAAAATCTAAATTCTAAAAGCTACTTTTGTTAATACACAAAATGCTTCGATTATAAAATCTATTAAAAATATTTAATATTATTAAAATACTATTATTATAATAATAATTTTGTTTCATGCATCTAGTATTTTAATCTGTGCGATACTTTTTTTTTATTTATTTATTACAAAAAGGCACAATTATATTCTGCCTAGCAAGTTTTGATTGTTTAAAATTAAAAAAATATTTTATTTTATTAAAATTATCGTAGGTAAATTAGCACAGTTTTATTTTTACAATTATTTATAAGCATGATAAAATCAGCTTAATGTCAAAAATATGATTTCTTTGTTGATACCCTCAGTTTCTGACATATATTATATACCATGGATATTTTACAACTTCGGGGCTATTGCGTAACACACTAACAGTGACAATGTTTTTAATTATGACAGTTCAACAATTTCTACCCATAGGGTATCGTATTACCCAGTACTAACTGGGTTGTGGAGGTCAGCAACATAGGAAAAGACAGGCAGATGAATATTTCGTAAATTTGGAATTGCCTTGAAAATTCGGATTGTAATTGAAAGTGTGTTAGGCAATGGAAGTGCAGATGACTTTAGGCTGTTACTGCCAGAGACGACTCACTTAATATTGATAGATTTTATTAAAATGATATTTCTGAATGCGGCAGTCAGAAACCGAGGTTCAAGTTACCTAAGTATCGCACAGTTAATGTTTTAACTTCAAGTTAATTTGAATAAAATCTTCATACAAACGTTCACTCGGAAGGCACAATGTTCTGCTACGATTTGTTTATTAAATAGTTGTATAACTTATATACTAAAATATTACTTAAATCTGTTGGATTTTTGTTTTGAATTCAGTGTTAAATGATTCTTATATATCAAAAGAAGGTATATTTTATTATTAATTCATTCAAATATTTTTACATGTCATGTCAAAATGATAAATTAAAATAAAATAAAAAATTGGATTACGATCGGATTTATGTTACTTTAGTTGTATAGAGGTTGAAAACAACAAAACATTAGTTTATAACAAGAAAAGGCTAGGTTATTTTACAGCCATAATAGTTCTAGCAAATACTGAATTAAAATCAAAATTCCAACCGAAAAGTTTCGTTAACAATTTCTTAAAAGTATCTGAAAACGTATTTTAGTATATTCCCTTTCTGTATTTATGTTTGTACGTACTATTTAAATAGAAGAATAATTTTTTTTAATTGATATTGTTTTAGTAACTCTTCTTGAATTGCATTTTCGGCCATAAAGGACATATTTTTGTCAGATATTCATTAATTATTTAAGGAAGACTTGAATTTCGAGAAAAATAAAACGTTTTATAGATTTTCTTCTTTAGTAAATTAATTATTATTTAGCTTACCTTCCTAATATGTAAATGATTACAAGTTTTTATCATATTTGATACTTTTACGTAAAATTCCTTTTTGCATTGTTACGAGTGGCCGATTTTGTCGAATTAGCCGTTATTTGAAATGTAGAATAAACTTATTATGTTGGTATACCTTAGATCTTCAGCCTCCAGCATAACTTTTGTTATGCTGTGAATTACTTTACTTTACATGACATTTTTTAATCGTTAGCTTGGCAAAACAGTGTATTTCCTACCCGGTAAGAATAATCGGGATTCCGAAAGTCTGACAACCACCAGTCTTACCAAGGGGTATCGTGTTAACTGGGTTGTGTAGTTCAGATAGGCAGGCAGATTGAATGATTGGTAGAACAATATCCTTTTTGGCATTGTCAAATGGCATTTTAATATCAACTCTTTTTTGCCAAGTATCACTATTCCAGTTTGCGTTAGGTATTCGTAGTTTTTTTCTAGTATTAAACATCTGTTGGCCCTAGATCGAAAGATTTGGAAGCCATGGGGAGAGGTCTTTGCCCAGCAGTGGGATGACACAGGTTTTAGGCCCCGTTCCCACTATGTCGTGACAACAGATAATCGTGTAGTTTTTAGTGTCGTGGCTTGTGTATTTAAATGGAGGTGTTCACATATAGGATGACACGGTTACTATTGTCCACGACTTTTGCCAACTAAAAAAACCAACGATAAATTAATCGTCACGACATTGTGGGAACGGGGACAAACAATAAGTACCATTAAATATCTGCCATATCTATTCCCCCCACAATTTGACGACCCGATTGGCGCAGCAGTAATGAGGCTGCCATACGTTCTTAGGGTCCCGGGTTCGAATCCCGGTAGGGGCAAATGTTTGTGTGATGAGCATGGACATTTGTTTCCCGAGTCATGGATGTTTAGTATGTATTTACAAACAAAAAGTATCTATGTAGTATATCAACTATCTGGCGTCCACGACACATGCCTCGTTGCTTAGTGTGGCACTAGATGGCGCTGTGTGTAATGTCCAGCGATATTTATTTATTTAATTTGTTTGCCAAGCTACGTCCATACCAATACCATAATCATGTCTTCATCTACAAATCGAACGGGCTAATATTTAAAGAAGAGTTTAACGCACATGTTACTTCTTTAGCAGTTTCTCTTCCTCAGGATGGGTGGGCTGGCTCTCTTTCTTGAAGGTGGCGTTCGTGTGAGGGCTGGCGGAGGTGGGTAAGAACTGGAAGAAATAAGGGTTGTTTTAGTATAACAGTAAGGTGTAATGTCACGCTAAGTGTACAGGGTGAGTAGAAGTGTACAGGTGAATTTTTCATGTGGGCGTGGCCAAAGGCCGAATCCAGAAACCGAGTCATGCTTTGAATTTTAGTTTAGGTGCAATAATACAAGTGGTCGAAAGGTATGTAAATGATCAAAAATCTAGGCTTTAGGCGCTGCCCGATCTGGAGACCGAACCCAAGTCAATTGTGCTTACATCCACTCGCTAGATAAACATTTCACTTAAGGGGACTACAGGAGCTAAACGCGAGTTTTATAATGCAAAAAAGCATATGATTCACTGCAATAAACAAAACCAGAAAAATATATGATATTCTTCAGGATATATGCTAGTACGATAGTGTTTTGAAAACATAATACAACTAATTTTACTCGATAAAAAAAATCACGGACTTATCTCTAAAAATTTCTTTTAACGAGTAAAAAAATACTAAAATACATGCGATCATTCTGATTTTTTGGCAAATAATTCTACAAGCAACATATTAGCATCATAGTGTTTTATTTTTTTATTCCAATCAATAGATTTTTTGTAAATCGCAAAAAACCACTCATTTCGCACTATTCGGCCGCAGTGACTGACGTTACAACCGCTTTGTAGTGCAAGCTGATTAAAACTTTATTCTAACAGTATTTCAAACGAAGAGTTGCTAATTTAACTCCTGCAGTCGCCTTAAAAAATAATATTATAAAAACCGTTACCATTTTCAATATTTAATTTTAGGAACATCCACATCATTCTAGCAGCGTGAAAATATAAAATAATTAGTTAAGTATAGTTCAACATTATTATAATGAATAATTTAAAATCTATCGTGAGACACAAATCCAGACTCCGTGGCTGCTACTGAGAAAATTCCTGATAGAAACACCCAATACCTAACACTTTGCCCGACTTGGGAATCGAACCCAGGACCTCATGGTCAGAGTCGCGATTGCGGCGAGGCTCTATTGAGTATAAACATAAATATAATTATATAGTACATACCACTTTCGCGGCGTCCCCGGAAATTCTATCCTCACTGACTTCTTCAATTCGGTTGTTCTCGCCTTCTCGAAGTAGCTGTGAAAAAATACAATCATTAGCATTTTTCTTCATCAAAAATACGTTACAAATGCATGGTATATGCATGAAATACAAAACTCTATTTATTTATTTATTTAAAATGCCTTGTATTGGCGCATAAAAACATTGTGGTACATTTGTTTAAGTTTCTAATACATCACTTATTTTACAATTGACTGTTTTATGTAGCATGTTTTTGGTGAAACGGAACGCACTCTCAAAACGATAACGCCGTATTGACGTCAAAGTTCATTGTGTCAAGAAAACACTTTTATTTGAATAGTGCTTAAAGTTTCACTAAAATTTTATTATAATATTGTTATTGCACTGTTTACTTGAATAAAGCACATACTTATACAATTAGTAAAATTAATATATTAAGGGCAAAAAATTAGATGTAAACAAGGCAGATTGTGGTAAATGACGTCACATCATGGCCGCGACAGCTACGGACGTTTGAACTGTCGTAGAAAACTGCAGGAGTTTAATATTATTTTTAAGCGACAAGCAGTAGCTGAACTGAACTTTTAATACTTTTCTTGGGTTGATAGATTGTATTTTATTGATTTAAATGAAGAAAAAATTACGTGCATATTCCCTATTCATAAGAAACCATTTTTGTGGATCTCATTAAAATTATACGGGGTGGAATCCCTTGCACTCCGCATGTTACGGTTACAACGTGGTCAGTACATGATTTCATTGACATTTTTCATCGGTAATAAAAAAAAACAGCCGCTTTGTGAGCAAAAAAAAAATGCAATATAGGTATAATACAAGGTATTGCACTTTTGTAGGAAACAGAAGATATTTTTTCAGTCAAAATGAAAGAGAAAGATTTTTTTTTCTTTAAATTACTACCCATAGACATTCATACAAATTCACGTCAGAATGGTGTCCAGCTAAGTGTCTATAGTAAGTGCCAGTTAAGTTCGCAATAGCGGTCATTGACCCACCTACATTTATTAAACTTCTTAACTTTGAAATCCAAAAATAAGCCCAAGTTCAAGTCTTGAATCGTCATCTATCGTGATCTTCAAAATGTTTCTAATGAAATTCGATACATGGTTCATGGTTTTGGTTGGTACGAAGAGATATTAGGGAAAGGGCAATGACCGCGATTGACATCACTACACTACTGTTACGTTAGTACATACCTTGTCGACTTCGGGCTCGATCTGTTCGTTGGTGCCGCCTCTGCCGAGAACTCCCTTCTCCATCAGCGTGGCGCGCTTCGCCGCTAAGTACATTGATCTGTTGGATAAAAAGAATAATTTGTTACTTCACCATTTTCGTCATCATCATCAGCCTATTAATGTTCCCACTGTTGGGACACGGCCTCCTATCTGAGAGGGAATGGGCTATAATCCACCACGCGGTCCCAGTGCGGATTGGTAGATGTCACATATATTTGGTTCTAGGAAATGCTGTAATTTTCGTAATATTCATAAATTAATTTCTAAGACTTTAATGAACATTACATCTTTTTTTTTATATGGGACAAGCTCGCCACACTGTTCCCTGCCCACTGTAACTGCTGTGCGCCAAAATCAACAGTGGCGACCACCAGAAAAGCGCCGAGACAATGAAGCTCGACGAAGTCCCAGAGAATGAATTTAACTGTCTTGGATTTCGCAACGAAATTAATCAGAAAAGTATAGTGGAGGAGTAGGAAAAAACCGTAATTTCCACTTCCATATCAGCAGGAGATAGAACGAAACAAGGCCAATTGGCACAAAGGGACTTTTACAACTGGGATGAGCCCAGTTGCCTAGCACCACGGATAAATTAATTAATGGGTCCTAAGTTGTGAGCTGTTATATTTGATTCCAATAATAGGTATGGCAAAAACGCTTGAACGCACGGAACTTTGTTATAGTTTCCACAAGGTCTGTATAGTAAATAACTCCGGATGTAACACACTATCCAACATAATATTGCGATTACATCTATGTGGTCTCGAGCCCTGAACGTCCTGAACTTGTTCTACATTTTTTGTATAGTAAGCAACGTCCCCCCATACTTAATAGGGTATTTACACCCATTTTTAAAATGTGTCTCAATTAGATTCTTTAGTGCTAATGAACCACTAAAAAATTCACAAAAAAATTATTCAATCGTTAAGTGCCACAAAAATGCATTATAATTTTGCATTTTCAAATTTCGCGCGTAATCAGATGAAAACGCTAGACGCAGTGGACGCCATATTGCTCTGTTCTGTGGTCACGACGTCAGTTGGCTGTGTAAACAAATGCAGTGATATTTGAAGTTGACAGTTGACACTTCTAAGCTTACATCATTACATAGCCGTATGACGTAATAACATGGCGACTACTCTAATAGTGTTATGAAACAGATTAAAAAAGCTGAAACCTTTGAATTTAATTTTAAAATTTAGTTTACTATTTTATGAACTAAAACTAACGTTTTCCGACTGCTTTTTGCCTAAGCTATGTCAATAATATATTTTTAGATTTTTTCTCCTATAGATTAAAATACCCTATTACTGTAACACATTAATATTGTATTATCACAGATAATATAATACTTCGGTAATACCAAATGATTTGAAAAGAGTAACCATGGAGTTTCTTGCCGGTTCGTCTCCTTGGAAACGACCAACGCGAACCGTGCACCTTTCCGACGTTTTATAAGTGCCCATCTAGGCCTATGTGAAATAAAATATTTTGATTTTTGTTTTTGAACTAGGACATCCTCGAGACGAAGTTTCTCCTGTTACATAGACCTGAATGTTGAAACTTAGATGATCCTCACTGCAACTAATAGTGATTGGTAAATACTTAAGGTGATTGGCCAAAAACTTAATGGCACATATTTAAGGCTACCGCACAATTGAGACAAAACTGTCTTGAGACAGACTACTTGCCTACTAGTGCGAACGAGACAGACTATTTATCTCTCGCTCGCGCTAGTAGGGAAATAGTCTGTCTCAAGACAGTTTTGTCTCAAGTGTGCTGTAGCCCTTAATTGTAAATGGTGTAGAAATAGAAGTATGTTCGCATACAGCCCAACCCCCTCATATAGGGTTACCAGATCTATGATTTCTTTTCCCGATTTCTCGGGAAAAAATCATAGATCTTTTATTCCGGGAATTTAATAAAACATCCGGATATTTAATTTTTTTCTTACTTTTTCATTACAGATTCTGTTTGTTATTTTTTTTACCGTTGCCAAATTCCGGACATGTACATTGGCCTGTGTCCCAGCTGTGGGAACATATTACTGATTATGTTATCGTGCTTACCTCTTGATGGTGAGGTAGTATAGCTCCGCGATGGCTCTCACGGAGTAGTCCGGCACGAACGAGTGACGCAGCATCGAGTCCATGTTGAGGTTCTGGAGAGAGCCCAGGGTCGACGGGGCTGGGGCTTCAGCTGAAGTAGAACAAGTAAGATTAGGTAGGTAGACTTGGTGACGGGCGTTAAGCCAGTTGTAGATTTTTGACAGTCATTACTAGTAGTCAGTGGCCCGAAAGTCTGACAACCAGTCTTACCAAGGGTTATCGTATTACCACCCAGTTACTGGGCTGTGGCGGTCAGATAGACAGTCGCTCCATGTAAAATACTGGTATTCAGCTGCATCCGGTTAGACTGGAAGCCGACCCTAATATAGTTGGGAAAAGGCTAGGCAGATGATGAGTGAAGGTAGACTCACCAAGTCCCACGTTCTGCGTGAGCGCCTGCACGCCGAAGTAGGTGAAGGGCCCGGCCTCGAACACCAGGTTCTCGCGACCCACCGTCACCTCCACGCGCCCCTCCAGGATCAGCACGAAGTAGTCCACCTGAAGACAAGCAGAGAACATTACACACAGAGTGTAAACAACCTCATCACGAAGCCGTCAACCAAGCATTCTGTACATCAATCTAAGTAACTTGACGCAAAAATTACGAGTATTGCTGGGAAACGACTTTTTTTTTGGGGTGAAAAATCATGTTTTGTTGTAGAACTCAATGTAACGCACTCAAAATATTGTGCTGATGGATGGATTGAATAGTACGGGGGTCGTGGAGGTGTTTAAAGTAAAAATATTACATTAAACTTGTTTAAAAAAAAAACTTGTAACTTTGACCCCCAATATCTCTGTAACTAGAAGGTTCCCAGGTATGGTGTAGAACAAAAAAATGATCGCAATGACGCGGAGAACAAGTGCCTTTCGGCTTCGTTAAGAGGTGTTTTAGACCCTTTATTAGTCGGTATTTAATAGAAATACGGAGGGAAACTATATAATGGGTAACCAATCAGTACTTATGGAGTCACCTCCGTGACTCGGCAAGCACGTTAAACCTTTGGAGCAGGATGTACACTCTACGCACGGAATCCGTAGTTTCGGCCGAAGTTACGGTCATTTCCTACTCCGTATCACTTACGGACATCAGATTCGTTAGGGGCCCGAACTAAAATTGAATGACAACACGATTGGTCATCTATCCTTACTTCTGATGTGTTTTCAAAAGTCATGAATCCAAAAACATTAGGGAGTAGGGATCATTTCAAAGTATAAGCTACTTTTGGACGGGCCCCGTGACTTCGTTGACGGACTAACGGTCGTTTTCTATAACTTACGTATAACTGTTAGTTATTGTGCCTTCTTCCCTAGCTATCGGTGTTTCTATAAACAAAGAATATCCTATCCGCGTCAACTACGTGTCACTTGATTCATAGAAAAATCAAAGAAAGCTTTTCTGTGACGTTTTTTTTTTAACCGGTCAGTAAGCAAAATGTCAAACCGACAGAGATAGCAATCTACCGAAACCGGCTAGTAAGTTACTGAAAATGGCCGATAGAGTCTAGACCCCACGCCAGGCCGTCTGTGTTGCGTCCAGTTAGACTGGAGGGTCGGCCCCAAAATTGTTGGGCAAAGGCTTAGGCTAGGCATATGATGAACATGGTGTACTCACAGGTTTCCCCTCAGAGAAGACGTACTTCTTGGGGTCGTTCTTGTCCTCGTCTCCGCGCAGCTTGATGTGATGGATCACGTCCTGCTTCAGCAAGCGACGCAGGACCGTCTCCGAGATGTGTTCAACGCGGAATGGATCCACACCTGCGGGGAGAAGGTAATATTGTGATTAATAAGCTAGTTTCCACCATCAATAAATTGCAAATCTATTTAGTCCGTCAGTTGGAGCATTGGATTATAATGGAATTTGGAAACTTTTGGATTATAAACTGCAAATCTATTTAGTCCGTCAGTTGGAGCATTGGATTATAATGGAATTTGGAAACTTTTGGATTATAAACTGCAAATCTATTTAGTCCGTCAGTTGGAGCATTGGATTATAATGGAATTTGGAAACTTTTGGATTATAAACTGCAAATCTATTTAGTCCGTCAGTTGGAGCATTGGATTATAATGGAATTTGGAAACTTTTGGATTATAAACTGCAAATCTATTTAGTCCGTCAGTTGGAGCATTGGATTATAATGGAATTTGGAAACTTTTGGATTATAAACTGCAAATCTATTTAGTCCGTCAGTTGGAGCATTGGATTATAATGGAATTTGGAAACTTTTGGATTATAAACTGCAAATCTATTTAGTCCGTCAGTTGGAGCATTGGATTATAATGGAATTTGGAAACTTTTGGATTATAAACTGCAAATCTATTTAGTCCGTCAGTTGGAGCATTGGATTATAATGGAATTTGGAAACTTTTGGATTATAAACTGCAAATCTATTTAGTCCGTCAGTTGGAGCATTGGATTATAATGGAATTTGGAAACTTTTGGATTATAAACTGCAAATCTATTTAGTCCGTCAGTTGGAGCATTGGATTATAATGGAATTTGGAAACTTTTGGAAAATATTGGACACGTATTTTTTGTTTTTGTAAATCAATTAATATTGACAAAGATAAAACGCATTAAAACTCAGGAGTGGGTAGTTCAAAGCTCGTGACGTCACAACGCACTAAAAATTACAGCACAGCGTGACGTAATGAGAATTTTAAAAGCGTCGTATCTTCGTTAATTTTGGTTTACGTAACAAAAGAAAAAATACGTGCCAAATATTTAATCTAACTGACGGACTAATTAGAGTATTTTAGGACACAAGCCTATTATTAGCTGTAGTGAGGTTGCCTTACGTTCTTGGGCTCCCGGGTTCGAGTCCCGGTAGGAGCAAATAAATGTGTGTTGACCATGGACATTTGTTTCCGAGTCATGGATGTTTATATGTATACTAAGTATGTATTTACAAACAAAAATATTTTACGTAGTATTTCAACTAACCGGTGTCCACGACAAGCGTCGTTACTTAGTGTGGCACTAGATGGCGCTGTGTGTAATGTCCAGCGATATTTATTTATTTAATTTATTATTAAATAACATCACGCCTGTAATCCCCGAAGGATTAGGCATAGGTGTACCTAATAGTACACCTATGTACCTAATAGTTTCGCCAGATATGTTTAAGTCCCATGTAATAGGGAGCGAGCCTAAAGCCGTCAACCGGGCATAAATCCAGACTCCGTGGCTGATACTGACAAATTCCTGATGGAAAAACCCAATATCAATTTCCCCGACCCGGGTATCGAACCCAGCACCTCATTCACGTTTAGTAGTCGGTTTCAGTCGGTTCTCCAGTTTTCTTCTAGTGCCCCCGGGGCATCATCATCATCATTTCAGCCGAAAGACGTCCACTGCTGGACATAGGCCTCCCCCAAGTGTCGCCACATTGACCGATCCCGTGCGACTCGCATCCAGCGGATTCCCGCAACCTTCACCAGGTCATCGGTCCACCTAGTGGGAGGTCTTCAGGCATCAACTCTGAATATTTCTCTCGTCTTTTGCTTGGTGGAACAGCTCAGCACCATTCATAATTCAGGTAAATTCGAAGTCAAAAAACAAAATATTTTAATTCATATGTGAATTAAAATATTTTGTTTTTTGACTTCGGGGTTTTTTTTTTTTTTTTTTTTTATTTTTTTTTTTAAGTGCCCAACTGCCCATTTAGGCTTATGGGCCTAGATGGGCAGTTGGGCACTTATAAAACGTCTGACAAATGTGCACGGTTACAGTTGGTCGTTTCCATGGAGAAAAACCAACATGAAACTCCATGGTCATACAGGTCATGGTCCCTTTTTTGGAATTTGGAGTTGTTCAGGGCTGGTATTACAGTTATAGGTCATATACTCACTGGTGTTCAAGAACTGGAAGGTTGCCAGAATCAGTTGAGGGGACACGTGGACTCTCTGGTGCTCGTGATGACCTGCGAAGGCTGCCAGGTCCTGGAACTTGTTCACGGGGCGGGTCAAGCGCTTCTTCGTGCGGTTGTCACCTGGAAAATAGGGGAGAGTTAGAATCTGTGATTGTGTGCTGGTACGATGAAGTATTGTATCACTAATGTATGTTTATCTACACACATGCTATAAATCCTCTATAAAAGTATCTGAAACAGTTAGCTTATTGCCAACATTAAAACAGCCAGTGTCATAGTAACCATTATAACATCCAAACGGGTGTGTTAGTGATGCTGGACGGCTCATTGTTTTGAAAGATAGTAATATAAAAAAAACTTAATTAAGAATCTATAATTGATTTACTGTCTGTGTTTGTGTATGTGTACCTATATGTTATAATTATAGTGTTCCTCTGAATCCTAAATTTGATGTGGTAACATTTTGAATACTATTCTAATAAAGGCGGGGTGGTTACCAACGTCGCGATACAGATAATAAATAATTTTTAAATGCGCGAGGCAGAATCGAGCGCGATCCGACTCGCACCCGCGCCCGCGCCACGCGCCACACCGACAGTCGCTAGACACGACGCCGTGAGGGCGGAATCGTATGCGCACCGTACACGTCTGCGCAGCTACCCCGTGTTAGCAATATTTTCGTAGTTTTCTTATAACACAACCAACAGTGCAACGATCCACTACAAAAGTGGTCCATTCGAGCCGGATCAGCAGTGTTCAGTGGAAGGAAACACAAACCCTGTGTGGCAGGATGCCGTTATTTCAAACGCCGCGTTCCGGGAGAACGCGTGCACAATCGAGAGAAATAATGGCTAACGAAACGAAAATGAAGCTAGAAGCGGGTTCAGACGTCCAGTACGACCAGAAAAGCGCTGGAAAGCTCCTGTCCGACATCGTTGCGACTCAAGATGGCGGCGAGCATAGCCGCGAACAAGCCGCCACGTGTACGAGCCACGCGTCCTCCTCATCGGCCACGAGGCAAAAGCGTCTCGAATATAAAGCAGCTCAAGCCAGAGCCATCATCGAATTGAAAGAAGCTCAAGCGCAAGCCGAAATGACGATGACTATGACTAAAGCTCGCATCGAAAAGGAGTTATTAGAGAAAAAAAATGCCGCTGATTTGGCACACCTAGAAGATTCCAGATGTTCAAGCAATCTTCGTCTATATCATGCAAAAGTAAAATAGAAAAGTGGCTGGAACAATCCGTTGCCGCACCAGGGTCGTCGCTTGAACGGAACGTGGTCGGCGAAGTTTGTGAAAACAGCGCCAGCCGCGCACGGCAACCCACAGATCGGTCGGCCGGTACTCAACCTGCAATTGAAGCGCTCACTAACGCTATAAAGGACGCCATCAGTGCTTCAACCTCAAAATCAACAAACAGTGAACTCTTGTCAAGGTTAGCTATCTGCAAAGACCTGCCCATATACTCCGGAGATCCGGCTCGAAGGACCACTTTTGTAGCGGATCGTTGCACTGTTGGTTGTGTTAAAAGAAAACTACGAAAATATCGCTAACAGGGTGTGTACTAAATGTTGTACAAAATTTCATTAAACAACTCTTTTTAAAAATAAGAACATTGTCTAGCACGTGCGATTCACTACCACAAACTTATAGGTTAGTTCGAATTCACGTCGTATCCCGCCATTTTTGTTCGATATTAGTATTGCACTATGTACGTTTACTTTGTTGTTTACAAAAATGAGCGATACAAGCTTTGTGCATTTTAATAATTGTACAATCCAAAATGTAAATAATTATATTATTTACATAAACATTGTTTGTTTGTATTAAATACTCAGCAATTAGACTTTCCATGAATTTACATAGACTTCTTACAACACTACAACACCCTATGGCTTGAGAACCTTTTATGGAGGATTCATATCATGGATGTAGATAAAGTATTGTATGCAACTGTACATAATTAGGTATTAAAACACTCATGTGATACTATTATCAAACCCACATTCGTGTTTTAATACCCCTCATCATACAACAGTTGCATAAATAACTATTAATACATAATTATTCATTAACAAAATAAATTGAAAAGTTAAAGTACTTAATAGTGTTTTTTTTTCAAAGTTCAAATAGGTATACATTACTGCGTTGTTGGAATTTTAACTCTCATCTCTTGAACCGAGTGTGGAAAATCCAACAAAGCGTTTTTATTGTTTTTTTGTCTCATAGTGTCTAAGAACACGAGCAAACAATCCGTAGCTCAACAACCATTCAAACGTATTTCGGCATTCTCGACAGTACAGCTTATCTCACGCACACACCATTCCATTACAAAAAAAAAACATTTAGGTATCAAACACATCATTTCTGCCGACAAGTTTGCAGACCAATAACTTTGTATACGCGTTCAATGTTATTCTAATTTTCTTTTTTTGTTCATTTTAATGAAAGCTTCAGTTTTTTGTTTTTTTAAGTTACCTTTTATTAAAATGTAAGTTGTTCCCTATTCGTAACAATACTGTAAGTATAGATGCATTTTAAATTACCGATGCTCTCCAGTAATAATTTACCCAGATACCAGCAGCATTTTTTAATATAAAGCATATTCACTAAATGAAATAAAAGGCTTTCTTTTTTAAATACTCACTGAACACATCGGTCTCATCCACAATCTCCGCCTGAATCATCTCTTCGATGACATCTTCTAACGTCACCAGGCCGACGGTCTCGTAGACAGGGTCCCCGTCACCTTCCTCAATGCGCTGCACGAAGGCCATGTGTCCTTTGTGTCCTGTGGGGCAAAAATAGGGATTAAAAATGAGGCCTCCCCCAAGTGTCGCCACATGTCCCGGTCCCGTGCGACTCGCATCCAGCGGATCCCCGCAACCTTCACCAGTGGGAGGCTACGTCGCTAACCTTGGTTCTCTTGCGGACGTCTTCATTTCATATGTTTTATATCTTGCAGAGTAGGGGGAGTAGAGTAGGAGCTTGTGGGTAAGGTCCGTGGATGGGTGACCATCTATTACATACTGAGTTTCCTCCGTGCCTTGGAAAGCACGTTAAGCTGTTAGTCCCAGCTGTCATTTGTAGATCTTTGACAGTTGTTTCAGGTAGTCAGTGACCTGAAAGTCTGACAACCAGTCTTACCAAGGGGTATCAGTACTACCTGGGTTGTGGAGGTCAGATAGGCAGTCGCTCCATGTAAAATACTGGTATTTAGCTGCATCCGGTTGGACTGAAAGCCGACCCCATCATAGTTGGGAAAAGGCTATGCAGGTGTAATGTATATTAAAGCCTAATCCCCCTAAAATTGCAGTTAACGTGATTAAAATCCAAAAGAAAAAAAAACAACATTACATAACATAATCCCCAACTGGAAAATCTACAACGGCTGAACAAAAATAGCCGCTGAAAAATGTGCGTTTAGCTCAAGGCTAGTATGATTCATTGCAGACAGCGTATTTATTTAATTTAGATAATATATATTTGACAGTTATTGCTACACATGGGGATAATGGAACAGGGAATCTGTTTTCTAGGCAAATGAATATCGATATCCGGATTGTATCGAACAGGATTCATGAATGAACGAGTGAATGAGTGAACGAAAGAGTGTATGAACCAAATTACCGACGCTTAAGTCGCCGAAAAATGATAGTTATGAATACGGTTTAGCTCAAGGCATGATTATTGCAGACAGCGTATTAATTGAATTTAGACAATTAATTTGACGGTACACATTATAGAAAATGTGAAACGGGGTTGCGGTTGAGTGTACTTATACAAATGAACAGTAGACCGAATTTTTCATTTTTTTTTTCCTGGGTTTCCTTTATCGATACTGAACCTACCCCTAAGCTATGGCACGCGACTACTTTAACACCCTGTATATCGATTTTTCTTTTGATTGAAGATCGATGGAATGAATGAACCTGTATATGAGTGAACAACCCGAAAATGTATGAACAACGCGTGGACTAATGAACGAAACAGATTCGAAGAGTGAATGAATGAACGAATGAGTGAATGAATGAACGATTGAGTGAATGAATGAACGAATGGGTAAATGAATTAACGAATGAGTGAGCGAATTGTGAACGAATGATTAAGAATGGGTTTTTTCTAGAATTTTGCCTGTTTCTGGGTACTCACCCTCCTTGAACTGCTTCAGCATAACATCGAGCGTGACATCCTCGAACACGAAGTTGCAGGGGTTCTGGTAGTACTGGCAGAGCGTGCGCAGCGGCGTGTTGTCGTCGGGGTCCACGAACGCCAGGTCTTTGATGAACAGCACCGTGATGATGTTGCCGCGAGCACCCTCGTATACTGGGATACGGGAGTAGCCTGCAAATGGAAGTAAAATGAGAATAGTCTTCATGAGAATTGTCTTGATTATTCTACATTACTGCATTACATAAATAAAAAATACTTACTAATAATAAACCAAATATAAATATAAAGATACAAATACATAAACAATAATATAATTTAATAATAATGAAAATAGTTAAAATAATTTTATAAGAATTGTCTTGATCATTCTACATTATTGCATTACATAAATAAAAAATACAAATATAATATAATATTATACTTTTAACACACAGATCTAATTAATTATTTAAATATGTATAAATATTCATAATTATACACCCGATTTAATACATCTAATAATTTATAATAAAACTACATATTGAATTGCTACTAAGCCCTCTTCCTCTGTCTTTCTCTCTCCTAACGTTGCTATGCCCGACAGGGTCCATAATGATCTTTTTATTTTATTTTATAACACCATCCTTGTAATACCTTATGGAACGCAATAAACAATTGAGTATTGAGTATTGAGACTCAAGTCAAACAATTTATTTTAATGAGGCTATCAAAAGGCACTTTTAAATGTCAATTTTAACAAAGAAATATGTTAGTCTAGTGGTCGCAAGCGCGACTGCTGAGCACGAGGTCCTGGGATCGTTTCCCGGGTCGGGCATAGTGTTATGTTATGTATGGTTTTGCTGATATTTTTAATACGAGTATCTTCAGTCTTGACTTCGACTATTAGTAGATCAACAATTTAGTCCCAGAAAAGTTTTTCATCCGAGCTACCATTGTGGAAATATACATACATCGTTTAGCCAAACCAATACTGAAATAACACTAGTTAGTAAGTAGATTTCCGAAAAGAAAAGAAAAAACGTCCAATTTTTTTTTTTTAAGCAAATATTATAATTTTTTTTTTGCTGCTCACAAAGCCCCTCATAGCATAGCTCATCATACTGCCCCTAAGCGTATACTCTAACTCATATAAATCCGCCCCTAAGACGACCCACTGCTTAATTTTTTGCTCTTAAGCGTCCATTGTGGGACGAAACTCAGTGGGCCAAACGGAGAATAAATCATTCGAAGATCATAGGGAACCTAGGGACCTATTTCACCAGTTAACTGATATACATGATCAACCTACTCCAAAAACGGCTAAAAACTAAAACCTGCATAGCTATGTAGGTAATGCTTATTCCCAACTATTCTTAATGACATACCAGTCGATTTAGATAGTAGCTGTACCACAAAAATGTCCTTCAAGAATAAAATCGAGAAGTTTCTTTTTAACACTTTTTGTCAAAGCCTCATAGACATGCATACATTGTCATAAGTACTAGCTTTCGTTCGCGTCTCGCCAGTGTGAATTGAGATGCCACTGCGCGGTTGAGGATGTTATTTGTGTGTTTAGAGTAAATATTACTAACATAGTTTATAAGTTTTCATTGTTACTAACAAATATAGGTATACCTATCTAAGTTAAAATGTTTATTGTTAAGATACTAACAATACTAACCTAATTCATAGGCATCATTGTTACTAAAATACTAACAAAACTATGGACTTTAGTCTAAAATAAAGTTTAATTAATTTTATTTATTTATTAGCATTTTAAATTTTTGTGGCGTTTCAATTCACTACTGGTCAGCCTTTTGTGCTATTGTAAAATTTAGTTTTAGTTCATGTAGTTTAGTTCGTTATATTGATGGAAAAGTACCTAGAGTAGTGGTAACATAAAAGCAGAATGTTTTATATGGGAGCTACATATGCCAACAAACTGCTTTACAGTTTGGCAGGATGTCACCACGAATAAACGCTTTTTCTTTCACAACGCTTCGATTCGATTCCGATTCGGAAAGTCGTATGTCTATCTTTTTTTGGCATTACAAAAACTGGCGAGATAGACATACGACTTTCCGAATCGGAATCGAATCGAAGCGTTGTAAATAGCTATGCTGAAGAACCCAACTCACCAGACTTAACAATTTCCGACATGGTCTCGAAGTCCAGGATACTGTTGATGGGTAACATGAAGCAGTCCTTCAGCTTGGTCATCACGTCGCTGACCTTCTTTTTGCGAAGGTCCAGGGCTCCGGAGATGATGTTCACCTCTTCTCTGTCTAAGTCGTTTACGTGATCTGTTACCTGTTGAGCAGTTGAGGGTTGGAGAATGATCAAATATTTGTTTTTTGGAATTTAAATGCTACTGTGAAGGAACCTTGTCTTGTTGTGGGTGTTTTGGGCAAATAATGGGACATTGTAGAGCTTATAGAGGCACTAATAAGGATCACAGACCAACCTTGGAAAGCTCAAAAACTCGGTAAGCGTCTCTTTCTCGAAACCCTAGCTTACCAAATGTACGTCAGTGATAACAACACATTTTTAGATTTACGCCCAAATCAACATACAATGAGTATGTTAATTTGAGTATGTCAATTATGTTGATTTGGGCGTAAAGTTTAAAGATTTCGATCTCAGATGCCATAAGTAGAGACCAAAGGATAAATAAGAATAATAAAATAATGAGAAATACATACCCTAACAAGCTCCTTTAGACGTTCCCTGTTGTAATGCGTACCGATCTCTTCTCCTAAGAAGTAATCGAGCAGCTTGCTGGTAGGCCATGCCAGTGGGGCGCAGATACCCATTACAATCTGGAAGGGAGAACGTACGTAAGATAATGGTTATATAGCCACCAAAGCCAAGGGATAGCCACACATTTCACCTGGTAATAAGTGGTGAGCCTAAGCCATCAAGCGGGCACAAATCCAGACTTCGTGGCTGCTGCTGAGAAATTGCTCATAGAAACACAATAACAATTTGCCTGACCGGGAAATCGGACCCAGGACCCTTTTGCTTAGCATTGAATGATAGCTCAGGGGTCGCGTTTGCAACCACTAGACCAATGAGGCAGTCAGTTGTTCGGAAAACCTTCATTTATTACCATTTAGTTTCCTCTTGAGAAAATCAGTGGTATTAGCTACAAGCCAGAAGCATCAGTTGACCACTGTAAGTGTGCAATTCAAGGTGGCTCTGCTTGTCAAGAAAACATACATCGATGTGTCAAACTTGATACATTTATTTTAGTTCTGTGTTTTCCCGCCTGCACAGATAATTTTGTTGTTGAAGTGTAACATTAACATACTTTGATCACGAATTCTTCTGAAAATGTTATTCAAGTCTCTAGAAAGTTCTTTATTTGCTATTAAAATACTACAACTTCTTAAACTAACCTTCATGATCCAAATACTCTTAGCTCCGACGAACAATCCGTGGCGAGCACAGACAGCCTGCGGCGTAATCTCAGCAATGAACACAATAGCCAACGTGGAACCGATGACAGCCACCAATCCAGAAGTCAGATCATCTAGGATGACGGTAAACGTGCTGTTCACAGCCACGTTACTAAGAAGGATGGTACAAAGCAGGTAGTTGCCGTGGGCTCTGACGGGCATGATCGCCCTGGCGTACTTCCTCTCCTTTTCCGTTCCTGTGTTGGCTATGATCTTCAGCTCAGTTCTGTCCAAGGCCATGAGACCAAGATTGAGTCCAGAAAAGAGAGAGGCCAATAAAAGAAGGACTATAATGAGGATAATAGAAGCCCATAATGGGAGGAGTTTGTTGTGGGTAGCCAAAACTTTCCATTTTTCGGGACCTTGGTGCAGGAAATGGTCTTTTTCGGAGTTTTTAGCGCAGATGTAGAATCTGTAGTCGTCTAACGGTGGCGGGGCTAGCATGTAGAGGAGAGCGGAGTCCGATTCGGCGTAGGATACCTGCGAAGGAAATATTGGTTAGTTTTGGTTAAATAACGCAAAGGCTTACAAATAGCTATATACAGGGTGTAACATAACAAACGAAAGACCTCACCAGACGAGATGAGTCTCTCTCAGACCATGAAACTGAACAACTTTTGTTCTAAAACTTAAGGATATTCATAACTTATTTTTTAGTTTTACCATACATGTTGACCAGTTGATCGCGAGAAATCGCGTCAGTTCCTTAAGAAAGTTCTTTTTTTTTCCGAATTTGTCTTGCATTTATAAATAGGCATGACGACAGTATCAAAAAATTGCAAATCTATTTAGTCCGTCAGTTAGAGTAATGGAAATTATTGGACACGTATTTTTCGTTTTTGTAAATCAATTAATATTGACAAAGATAAAATGCATCAAAACTCGGGAGTGGGGGCTCGTGACGTCAGAACTAGCTACAAATTATACCCAGGCGTGACGTATTGAGAATTTTAAAAGCGCCGTATCTTCGTCAATTTTGGATTACGTAATAAAAGAAAAAATACGTGTCAAATATTTTTTGATAATGTAACTGACGGACTAATTAGTTTTTTTTTTGTCGTCTCGCCTTTTGTATTATGTTACTCCTTATATATTTCGTTGACGTTATTGTGTCCTTGACGCGTAGCATGACCTTCTACCTCCACTCTATGAAGATTAACATATTACTATAATCTCTTTCTAGGGACGTTTCTTATTGAAGAATTGTTTCTACAATTTGTCGTTTTGCGGTCAAGTCATAAAAAATAGTTCTTCTTTAGTTGTCGTTTGTCTACAGACGGGGCTACGTTAACTTATAGATTGTCAAGTGAATTAGCAATAGCTTGAGAGTTATTACTATTTGTTAACTAAGTAATTGCTCAGTTAGCAGTACCACTACGGGTACACAAAAGTTTAACTATTTATTGTGTATAGTTGTTGGTGCCAGTTAAGATGAGAATATATAGGCTTATTTTTGGTTTTGCAAGTTAAGAAATTTAAAATATGTAGGTGGGTCAATTACCGCTATTCTCATCTTAACTGGCACCAACTATAGTGGAATTTGGGGTCTCTAATAATATTTCTTCGCAGCGAAGCATTCGTAGAGACGTATCCTGAATTATTTAGCAGAAGATACAAGACCAGGCTGAGATTCCATAAAAAGATTGGTCGCAATAACAACGACTTGATCGATTTATGTTCAGTTTAATTTTGGAAGTCCAACAACAGACCTCATTAAAAATCCTGATTAACAGGATACACAAACTAACCGCAAAATATCAAGAAGAGGCAAGCTATGAGCAAGATTCACAGCTATGACACTTATTCTTCATCATCATCAGCCCATTAATGTTCCCACTGGTGGGACACATGCCTCCTCTCTAGAAAGAGAATGGGCTATAATCCACCACGCGGGCCCAGTGCGGGTTGGTGGATGCCACATGTCTTCGAATTTTTTGGTTCTAGCCCGCTTAGCATGACCACCGAAGAAACGAAAGAGAATCGACAAATCTTTTGTTCATCTGTCATTTTGTCGATTCAATGACAGCAAAATGACAGTGGTCATGCTAAGCGGTTAGGACATGCCGGTTTTCTCACGATGTTTTCATTCACCGTTTGTCTTCACTTTTGCTAAATAACGCAAACGTAGCAAACGAATGTGTATATTATTCTTATCACGTTATTAGCCATGTTCGATTGAAACGCTTGCTCATTCACTTCAACGAATATGAGCATGATTTGCGTAAGAATAAGGTTCACATTCGCATGCAATATACTTAGGAAAGGTAAAGTAAATATGAGAAAAAACTTACCTTATATTCACCATTTAACAAATGATCACAAGTATTACCATACTCAGCTGGCGTATGAGTGAACGCTATAATCGTATCGTTGGTCAAATTCTCGCCAAACAACCTCAGATAGAAATGCGTCTCTCTCAACACACTGGTGATCAGTTCATCTACTATCTTAGGCTCCTTGTCCGACTCTTCAACTCGTAGACCCATCAGTTTGATCAGTCCTCCAGGACGTGGGGTGACTTTAGGTCCTAAGCTTGAATCTGATGTGTTGGTTGCTTCCAATGTTGCATTGTCTGCAAGTGGAACAGCTTCTGTCACTTCTGGAGCAAGAGTAGTGTTTTCTTCTGCTTGACGGCGAGGTCTGATGTGTGTTGGCAGTTTAGGGTAGGAGTATGATTGAACTATAAGCTTAGCGAAATCGTCTTCTGCATCTTGGACTTCATTTTCGACTGGTCTGTAACAAAGATAGTTGGTGGTTAGTGATTTTGGTAATATAGTATCACGTTTGGGATCAGGAGCAGGCAGACAGTGGCTACATAGCACGTCACACGCTGGATCACAAAACGCTTTTTCGAAAAGTTTCTAGCTTTTCAGTACCGTGTGTATGTCATATTTTTTGCATTCCGAACGGTTAAAATTGGATTTAGAACTTCAGACAGTGTTGTTATGAAAGTATTACAAAAAAAGTGCAGCATAAATGTTATGCACTGCTTTAAACTCCTGGATGCCAGCGTCATTCCTGACTATAATCACGCGAAAAAGATTGATGATTACCAAACCCTAGTTTGGAAGGCGTCCGCGTCCCGGGGACAAGTCCGGGAAAACACGGGCGGATGGGATCCCTACTCACACAGAAAGGTCTGTGTCCCAGCACACGTGGTTAGGGTTACCAGGGCCTAAAATCGGAAATCCGGTCTTGGAGGATGAGAATTCCTGATTTTCGACAAAAAGTCCGGTCTAGCCTAAAGTTTACGTACGATCAAACAAAAAACTGATAATTTTATTCAAGTTAGAAAAAAAAAGACAATAAATCATGTTCAGTAATCAAAAGTTAAACGTAGAAGTGTTAATTATATTTTTTATTACTAGAAATAGCGTTTAAAATTTGGATTTTACCGCAAAAGTTTGATTGAAGAATCGCTCATTACTATAATCTGTCCAGTTATATAAACTTCGTAAGTACAATGGCTCAAATGGACTCCACTGATAGTCTGTTTCTTTCTTTCGTTCGGCATGAGTCGAAAAATCCGGTCTGGCACAAAATCCGAGCGAAGTCCGGTATTGGCATTAAAAATCCGCTCAAGACCGGATTTATCCGGTGAGATGGTAACCCTACATGTGATGTGTTAGGTTAGGTTAGGGTCTACAAGCCTGTATTTCAGAAAGGTGTACTACAGTACACACATTCCGCCAGTTATGTTTAAGTCCCATGTAAAAGCCATCAACCGGGCACAAATCCATACTCCTGTCTGTTAGAAATTCCTAATAAAAAACCTCAATAACAATGCCCGAATAGGCAATATAGAATCGTCCTTGACTTCGATATTCGTGCTTCAAACAGATTACAATCTGATTGAAATAGTCAAACGATAGATTTATATTAAAATTGATAGATTCGTGATACTAACTAATAAAGGAATAGTGTAAGCCTGGTGGTACCAACATAAAATTATTGTTTCTATGGTGTAAAGAGGAGTGGATGAATGGAGAAAAGTCCCGATTTTGTAGGGCACATTAAACATTAGTTATTGCCAGTTTTATTACTTTAAAAATAATTCAGAATGAGAAGCATTTGCAAATGGCTTAGCATGATCCTCCGCTACGCCTAAAATACTGCAGCATTAATTTTGAAATAAATATATGGTAAAGTTGAGGATTAATGCTAGGTTCAATGTGTGACGAAGACACGATTCCATAAACTTTTCTCGATACAAAAAAAAAACAAAGTTACCTCCAAATCGAACAATAAACCGCTGGTATTCAAAAAGTACTTCAAATTAGATCATGAAACTTTGCATACTAACTGAACTAACTATAAAGCAGGTCTTATGTGTTTTATTTTTTTTAGTCCAATCAATAGATTTATTGTAAATCGCAAAAAACCACTTATTTCGCACTATTCGGCCGCAGTGACTGATGTAACAACCGCTTTGTAGTGCAAGCTGATTAGAACTTTATTCTAACTTTCAAACGAAGTTTGAACCACCACAAATAGAGTTGCTAATTTTAGGGTTAGAAGGGCCTTAATGAGGGATATAGATAATGGTATAATATCCGGAGTTATATCGCAAAAGAATTGAAGTCTCCTACATACCTTGTAGAGCAAGCTGACAGTGAGCTAGACATGTATGCTCAAGTACCTATGGCCGCACACAAGTTCATCCGTGTGTTGAGATTGAGACCGCGCTTCGGCAATCGTAGAGATTCCTTCAATTAGCTAGACCGACTAGAGGCTTGGCTTGGAGTGCCATCATCTGCCTAGCATTTTTAAAAAACTATGTTGGGGTCGTCTTCCAGTCTAACCGAATGCAACTGAATACCAGTATTTTACATGGAGCGACTGTCTGTCTGACGTCCACAACCCGACAGCCGGGACCAGAGCTTTGCGAGTCACGGAGGAAACTCGGTATGTAATGGGTGGTCACCCATCTACGGACAAACCTAGGCAAGCGCGGCTTAACCTGAAGATCGATTCGACTGTTATTATTTAGCTACGAATCCAATAACTAATCCAATTGACAAGTTAAGGAAAACAATGTAAATACAATCATACATAAACAACAATTTATGGAGTATATTCAAACAATGTGATTCATACAAATATAATCAATGTCAAGTCGTACAATTGGGGACAAAATAAGTGGTGCAGTGGAGCGGGTGATAAATAAGTGTTTTTTTTTCTCTTGTTAAAGTTTCAAGTGCGTACTTAAGATTTCTAGTATAGCTGACTTTCACTACTCTTACGAAAGTCAGTGTGTCATGTCAATAAACCTTTAATTACATAACTAGAAATGAAAAAATCAAGTACGTTTTTACGGCAAGAGATGATAGAGAAGAAATAATAACGTGCCATTCTGAGGACGACAACTTTTTTTAAATGTAACATATTTATTCATTTATGTACACACAAAATACTTAATAGGACAATATAAAGGGTGTAAAAGACCTCTTAACGAATTTGAAAGACACTTGTTCTCCCCGTCATTGCGATCATTTTGTTGTTCTACACCATACCTACCTACCTTCTAGTTACGGAGATATTGGGGGTCAAAGTTCCAACTTTTTGGCAAGTTTTTTTTTTATACAACTTTTTAATGTAAGATTTTTACTTTAAACACTTCCACGACCCCCGTACTATTCAATCCATCCATCAGTACAATGTTTTGAGTGCGTTACATTGAGTTCTACAACAAAACATGATTTTTCACCCCAAAAAAAAAGTCGTTTCCCAGCAATATTTTTTGCGTAAAGATACTTAGTTTGATGTACAGAATGCTTGGTTGACGGCTTCTCGTGATGAGGTCTTTTACACCCTGTATATACAAATACATACACATATAAAACATATTAATTTAATATAGATAAGTAAAGTTACTTATATTGTTTTAATATATTAAAAAAAAAAAAATTTTTTCATGATATTTTGTTGATCACACAAGAAGAATTATTGCTCACCAAGCAATAATTACGACCAAGAATTTTCTCATTTACCATATTAACGCATTAACAAGATAAACTACAAGTAAATTACTTAGATATAAAGTAACCACATTTTTATCGTCATTCCTTACTTATAGTTTTATCGGAATGGTTAACTGAATACATAAACTAGCGCCTTTTTCCTACGAGGGTAGGCAGGAACCAGTATATTAGATGAAGTTTGAAAGTTGCGCCAGTTACAGAAAAGTTGAAAGGGAATCGACTGTCTAGGTATGGGCATGTGATGAGGAGGGAAGAATCGCATGTGACTAAAAGAGTGATGAATATAAATATTGATGGATGGAGAGGGAGAGGAAGACCAAAGACACGATGGATGGATTGTGTGAGGATGATATGAAGGAAAAAACCGGCCAAAAGCGAGTCGGACTCGCAGTCACACAGAGACAGCACACCGAGGGATCCGTACAAACTTTATTGAATAAAACGATTTATGACGTATTAAAAAAAAACTACTTACTAGATCTCGTTCAAACCAATTTTCGGTGGAAGTTTACATGGTGATGTATACTATATATATTTTTTAGTTTTATTATTCTCTTATTTTAGAAGTTACTGGGACACACATTTTACCACTTTGGAAGTGTCTCTCGCGCAAACTATTCAGTTTAGAAAAAAATGATCTTAGAAATCTCAATATCATTTTTGAAGACCTATCCATATATACCCCACACGTAGGGGTTTAATGAAAAAAAACAATTGAGTTTCAGTTCTAAGTATGGGTATGGGGAACCCCAAAAATTTATTGTTTTTTTTTCTATTTTTGTGTGAAAATCTTAATGCGGTTCACAGAATACATCTACTTACCAAGTTTCAACAGCATAGTTCTTATAGTTTCGGAAAAAAGTGGCTGTGACATACGGACGGACAGACAGACAAGACGAATCCATACGGGTTCCGTTTTTTGCCATTAGGCTACGGAACCCTAAAAAGGAGTAAATGATAGCGTGACGACTGACAGGGGAGAAGAAATGTGTGAAGAGAAAAAATGTGTTGCGCCGACCCTAATTAACATGGTACCAGGGGAGGGATATGATGTTGGGAGTTCATGGGAGGAACGACAGAACGCCATCTGCTACAATCCTTACATGCTCTTTTTGCTTAGTCCACGTTCATACATCACCACCCCTAGCCAAGTTGACAATCTACAATCGTTAACGCTAGTAGAAAACTATTCAAATGAATGGGAATGACATCACTCAACGTTAAATCACGTGATCAACACAAACGAAAAGAAAATTCGTAGACAAGTTTACATCGTTCAAAATGATAGAATAGAATGTTATCGTTTCTACAATGTTGATCGCTAAACTCTTTGGTAGGAACGCTCACCATAGACTAAAGTGTAGGTTTTTTTTACAGACATTAGAGAACGAGCGATCGACTCAGTCGTGTCAACTTGGCTACCAATTGAGCGCTTTCTACAATCGCTTACGCCGAGGCGTTTACGATTGCAGAAAGAGAATCGATACGAAGCGTTTGTAACTTGGCTAGGGGGGCAGGTCATACACGCTGGTTGCGAGATTGACGTAACTTCTTATGTAGAAGTTACGTCAATCTCGCAACCAGCGTGTATGACCAGCAGGCACAAAAAGAATAATTTTTAATTACCCGTAAATTACCTAGATATATAGTGCCCATATTTTTCTCACCATACCTTCGTTATAGGTCGATCGTAAATCCGTATTAACATAACTATCATTAATATTAATGATTTATAGTCTAGCGCGCGACGCAGAGCCATTATTTAGGATCGGGAGTCCCATAAGTTTCATTATTTGGAGCATTCCGGGTCGTTATTGAGTATATTGGTATGGCTTTCTTTATTGCCATGATGTCATGGCCACGTCTGCCCTCAGTGTTAGTGTGAGTACTCAACGTGTCTTATTGCTAAACAGTAGGGTTTATAATAGGCGAGACGACAAAAAAAAACTAATTAGTCCGTCAGTTAGATTTTCAAAAAATATTTGACCCGTGTTTTTTCTTTCGTTACGTAACCCAAAATTGACGAAGATATGACGCTTTTAAAATTCTCAATACGTCACGCCTAAGTATAATTTTTACCTAGTTCTGACGCCCGAGTTTTGATGCGTTTTATCTTTGTCAATATTCATTGATTTACAAAAACAAAAAATACGTGTCCATTAATTTCCAATACTCTAACTGACGGACTAGATATATTTGCAATTTTTTGATACTGTCGTCATGCCTATTATCAGGTTTTTTTTTTTTTAATAATTATCATGATACTGTTAATGATATCAGATAATTATCAGATTTGATTTAGTAACTATGCCAGTATAAGAACCGTTCTGCGCCTTTTCATTGGCGGTAAATAATTAATTATGTTATTCTCTCATTCATTTCTTTTAGCATCTTATCAAATGAATATTTTAAAGTTATACACAAATTTCCTGAAAAATACACAACAAGCAAAGAGAGCAGCGGTGGCCCAGTGGTGGCGGCCCCGATTTACGTACAGTACTGCTCTCAAAACGGTGAAGGAAAACATCGTGAGGAAACCGGCATGTCCTAGAACCAAACAATTCGAAGACATGTGACATCTACCAATCCACACTGGGCCCGCGTGGTGGATTATAGCCCATTCCCTCTCATTGAGAGGAGGCCGTGTCCCAGCAGTGGGAACATTATAGGCTAATGATGATGATGATACAAGCCAGTTAAAATTCCATTGAAATCGTAGAATTCAGTATTGTTTACTTATATTCTAAAAATAAGTACTTACAAGATTTCTTTGTTATTGATAAACTATTTACATTTCTTTGCGTGTTTTAAAACATGAAAACATGCAACAGCTGCTTGACTTAGGCATAACAAAGAAAAGATAACATCACGCCTGTAATCCCCGAAGGATCTGGCAGAGGTGTACCTAATTTAATAACATTTCGCCAGTTATGTTTAAAAGTTCCATGTTCATGTAAGGGGAGAGCCTATTCGGGCCTGTGGATGGTGGGCTATGGGCTAGCTCGCTGTCCGTCCGTCTCATGACGACAGCCCGTGTCGAAGGCGCAGGAGTGTTCCACGCTCGCCTCAAGGAGAGTCAGCAATAGGAAGGGGTCCGCAAGGACCAATGCCTGCCGGGGTTGCGGGACTGTTCGAAAAAGATACCGTGGCCCCGGAACACAAAGGGCGATGAAGGAACATGGATGGGTTTTAGTCAGTAAAAGTCTGACACTCCCTCCTGCTCCGCCCAGAGCGGGAGAAGTCATTTGATGATTTCCAATTCGAAAAAAAAAAAAACAAAAAGCGGTGAGCCCATTGCCATCAACTGGCCATACAAATCCAAACTACCGTGGCTGCTACTGACATATTCCTGTTCAAGGATAAACCCAATAACACTGCTCGACCTGGGAATCGAACCCCACGCTCAGCAGTCGCGCTTCCGACCATTAGACAAACAAGGCAGATAATTAGGTAAGTAAAAACATAAATCGATTACAATATACATCGTCACCAAAAACCAAAACTCAAAAAACTCAAAGCATTTATTTCAATTAGACCATTACGGCACTTTTGAATGTCAAAATTACAAATTAAAAACAAAGCTACAGTCCCAGTCACAAGGCATAATAACTTGAGAGAGTACTGTAGTTGCTTATTCCCAAACTCGACATGACCCAATACTTCTGTCTGCCACTACACAAACCACCCGACAGACCACTATCAGCTATCAACACAAATGAGGTCACCACCGCGTGTGTGTGTCCTACACTTCGGCAGAGTTCGGCTCTCTAATCGAGTTCGTTTGGTATAGTGATGCACGATCCCATCCGATACTTTATTATCGATACAACAGGATGCAATACTCTGATTTTTGATGAATACGATAAATGCTCGAATGGACATAAAAAGTCAGAATTAATGGGATCCTATAATGCTACATTGTACTAAATTGTGTGATCAGTCAATTTAAAGAAATGCAAAAATTGGACACAGAAGAACTCCTGGAATTTTGCCTAGACTCTTAAAGCGCGAGCCTTTTGCCACCAACCAGGCATAAATCCAGACTCCGTGGATGCTACTGAAAGATTTCTAATAGAAAAATCCGGTAATACTTTGCCCGACCTGGGTATCTAACCCAGAACCTCTTGCTCAGCAGTCGCGCTTGTAACCACTAGACCAACGACACAACAACGGTAAGATAAGATTCGATATTTGAAAAATCGGATCGAAGCCATTCGATACGATCTTTGAATCATATCGCATAGATGCAAGTATAGAGCATCCCTAGAATCATCAGTTTGGTAGCACTAACGATTTGGTATAAAGGGAGTAAATATCACAAATTGACAAGTGGTTAGCGGTATGAATGTGAATGAATATTGAAAAGGAATGAACCGGAATATTTACAGAATATTTTAGTCACAATAAAAAAAAAACTATAGGCACTGAAGCATTTCATAATGTATTTAATTGTGAATTACAGATAAAACTTATATGGATACAGTATGAAACTATGAACACACATAATATTATCATTTATTTACATTAAAACTTATATTGTTGGCACGGAATTTTTCAAGAGACTATTGTCTTAAATTATCTTGAGGTGTATTTATCATTGCAAATAAAAATAATACTTAAAAATCCATGTTATATAAATATTGTGACAGACAGCTTAGAAGGCTAGACAATGACATAATGTGATTAAAATACCGCATTGTAATTGGGTCGGCCGTTTTGGAGATATTATGGTACTGATAGACAAAGGGATGATTATTTTTTATGTTACAGATTTCCTAACTACCACGACCACGAATGATGACACCGGAGAGTCCGGAGACCCTTTTTATTCGGATGGGAGGGAGTGAGGACCAAGACTTCTAAAAAAGGGGAAGGTTATGTATTCAGCTAGCATTTTTTTATGTATCTTCACCGATTTCTCCGTGATTGCTTTAGGAAGTCGATGGCAAAAAAGTCAAAGATTTCCGAAAATTAAGTAATTTTTCACTTTTTTGAATTTTTTTTTTGGATGTCGGAAGATGAGATATCTGACACAAGATCTTGTTATAATACAGTATGTTCGTTCACAATTCGCGACCAGCATTACATAAAATTAAACACCTGATAGCATTTCGCAATGGCATTGAAATGTGAAAGCGATAATATTGATAAAAAAGTGTTATAAATACTGAAACAATAGGCTAGTTTCCACCATCAATAAATTGCAAATCTATTTATTCCGTCAGTTTAGAGTATTGGAAAATACTGGACACGTATTTTTTATTTTTGTAAATCAATGAATATTGACAAAGATAAAACGCATCAAAACTCGGGGGTGAGAAAAATTATAGCACGGCGTGACGTGATGAGAATTTTATAACCGTCTTATCATCGTCAATTTTGGTTTACATAACAAAAGAAAAAATGCGTGTCAAATATTTTTTGATAATCTAACTGACGGACTAATTAGATTTTTTCAGGACATAAGCCTATTTAGGCGTCTTATTTCTCTTTCCACAAAACTCTGTTGTATAAACCTCGAGGTCTACTTTTATTACGAAGGTAGATAGATACATAGAATATTCATTCTACTTGAAACTTTTGCCACCCAATGCCGAGTGTATCTTCCAAATCTCTCCAGTTTTGGCGGTTTTGTATCATGGCTATCCAGTTTCTTCCGGCCACTTTAATGAGATCGTCTGCCCACCCAGTCAGTTGTCTTCCTACGTTCCTCCTTTGATTCCGTGGCTTCCACTCCAGCACTTTCTTCCCCCATCTTCCACACTAAATATTGAAACACAGCTATTTCACAATAGAGCTGTAAGGATGGATTTAGGAAAGTAGTCCTATCAAGAGGATACTTAGGGGATGAAAGTTACTATAGAAGTCGTAGAAGTGTATATTTGCTATAGAAAATTCCAAACTATTAAACATGGTTTGTTTAAACATAAAATTTTCAAGAACATAATTGGGTTACGAAGTCAGGCCGGTAGCAATTGTTAGTGACGCATCTGGAATTCTAGATTCTAGTTACACTTCAACCTGACCTTGGAGTACAATTGGGTAAAAGTTAGACAGATGGTTGATAATTAATCTCAGCCTAGACTTGTCATCAGACTTTCGGCCTACTACCATTTCATGAAATAGGCGAGACGACAAAAAAAACTAATTAGTCCGTCAGTTAGATTATAAAAAAATATTTGACCCGTGTTTTTTCTTTTGTTACGTAAACCAAAATTGACCAATATATGACGCTTTTAAAATTCTCAATACGTCACGCCTAGGTATAATTTTTAGCTAGTTCTGACGTCACGAGCCCCCACTCCCGAGTTTTGATGCGTTTTATATTTGTCAATATTCATTGATTTACAAAAATAAAAAATACGTGTCCATTAATTTCCAATACTCTAACTGACGGACTAAATATATTTGAAATCTATTGATACTGTCGTCATGCCTATTACATCATGAAATTCCCAAAATATCTTCTTAATAGCTTTTATTTTAAAATACTTGTGTGAACTGTCGTTTTTATTTAGAATGGCGTCTAAATAATAAATGTTATTTGGCACAGACTGGTGCTACTTTAAATTCTAACAAGACTAGGTCATGTGCACTTATTTGTAATTAGTTAGCTGTATGTTTAGTACTATGCACTTACACAGTTTAATTTTTCAATACAGGCGACTTTTTTATAACTTTCCAAAAAAAATGGGTATAATAGGTGAACGGAGTAGAAGCAAATGGCATACTTAGTTTATTATTTATCATACGTATTGCGTATGAGTTGAAATTCGATATTTTTAATTATATTTTTTCAAAATTTCTCTTTTTTCTAATAAGAAAAGTTTACTTGAAATTTGTAGCGTTTTTTGATGATGTATAAGTTTTTTTGGTTTGGGTAATAATAATAATAATAATCTTCTACTCCGTTCACCTAATATACCCATTTTTTTTTGGAAAGTGATAAAGAAGTCAGTATTTCTGCCAGAAGTTTTTCAAAAGTTATCATTGGTAAGCAAAAACTATCCCTGGTTTTAATATAGCCTCCACAAGTGGCTTTTTGGATCACGAGAAAATAGATCACTCATAATTTTTCTGCCTTCGTCCAATGCAAGTGTCATCTGCCACAAGTACACAGTACAGGTAGAAGCAAAAGCAAATACGTCTGAACAGACGCAACCACTACCAGAGTGGTCCCCATGCGACAAATAATAGTTGCAACTACTACCAGTGGGGACAGACCGGTGGGGGCAGACGGGAATTAAACCCATGTTACTTGGGGTCGGCGCAACACATTTTTTTCTTCCATACTCCTCTGTCAACCGTCACGCTATCATTTACGAGAAAATAGGTACTACAGACAGACTGGATGATTGGCCTGCTTTTGACCTCGATCTCGCCTGATGAAAAGTGATGGATGAAGCCTACAATGAAACGAGCGAACGATTTTAAGGCCGAAGCAATTTGCCCTAAAGACCTTACTATCATTGATCAAATATGGAGAGCAAACAAGCATGTCCTAGGACCAAACGCCCGCACTGGGCCCGCGTAATGGATTACGACTTACGTACGACCCACTCTCTCTCACAGATCATATTCATCTGCCTAGCCTTGTCCAAACTATATTGGGGTCGGCTTCCAGTCTAACCTGATGCAGCTGAATACCAGTATTTTACATGGAGCGACTGCCTATCTGACCTCCACAACCCAGTTAGTACTGGGTAATACAATACCACTTGGTACTGGACTGGTTGTCAGACTTTCGGGCCACTGACTATCTCGACTATATCAACGACTGTCAAAGATGTACAATGACAGCCGAGACCAACGGCTTAGCGTGCATTCCGAATCACGGAGGAAGCTCGGTATGTAATACGCGACTTAACCTAAAGATCGACCCGAGCGGCTGTTATTATTTAGCCACGAGCTCCTCCTGAGATAATTGAAGAAAAAATTCCCCAGCAGTGGGGACGTTATAGACGAATTATAGATTATTGAGAGTCCTGTCTCGATAGTGAACGCTTTCCAGGTGTCTTTCGTCTTTTCATCTTCGAAAATATCCTCGTCAATCAAGGCGACAGGTTATTAATTTAACACTGCAGGTGTTACTTTGTATTTTGGGACATAGCCAAATAATTTGTCTTAAATTAGTGGGACGGAAAATAGTTTATATGCATACCAACCTCAAATTATCGTTTATTGGCGAGATATTTTCATGTGGGGACGCGCTGCTACCGCTTTTTTTTTCGTTCCATATTTCTACGCCTTTTAAAATGGTCGACATAAGCTTTTCAGTACAGTATGACCACTTTAAATGTGCAGTTCAAGATTGCCACCGTTTGACAAGAAAAAATGCATCTTATCGTCGTTGTCTACCAATCGGTATCTTGTGACCATTTTACTCGGTAACTATTTTGAGCGGGTCAGATAGGCCGTCGCTTCTTTACATAGTATAAAACAAAGTCGCTCCCGCAGCTGTCTGTACGCTTAGATCTTTTAAACTACGCAACGGATTTTAATGCAGTTTCCAGCAATAGATAGAATGATTCAAGACGAAGGTATATGCTACATTGCACCCGTGCGAAGCCGGGGCGGGCTCGCTAGTTATGTATGAATTCTACAATACAGCTGCATCCAGTAGATTGGTAGCTGACCCCAACATAGTTGGGAAAAGACTATTCTTTCCAAAAACTTAGTTAGCCTTCCCAGAAATTCTTTTAATTAACACCGAAAAACCTTTCCGAGGCACTCATTCTTAATTAAAAAGCCATTCTTTTAGTAGAACCTCGCGTGACCATAAAAATGGACCTTGGACATTTGGTCAAGCATTTAGGGAGGAGCTTCCGTAACGAGGAACCTTTTATTATTAACGTTTATCTATGCTAATATTTTTGTGGGCGGATAGGCAATCATTTTAGGTAAACCCCTATGGACAAATTAGTTTACTGGGATTCAGATTGAGGTTTCGTGTTTGTTAAATCAAAGCACTTATCCAGCTTTTTGAAATGGCTAGCGACCTACGGAATGACTAAAGCTGTGGCGAGGTAGTGCATCCTTATCCAACCCATTCGTTCCACCTGCTGAAAATCTCCCACCTGGAGATGAGTTGTCTTTAAATATACTCTGGATCCAGGTTGGCCTCAGCAAGGAAAACCAGCTCAGGTGGAAATTCGTTAATGATTTTGCCCTGGAGTGTAAATGTGGTGCTGTTCCACAAACGATGGAGCACTTTGTATTGTGTCCTGCGTGTCCTGTTGTTTGTTCATTACAGGAACTGATGGACGCTACTGAAGGCGCCAAACTAGTGGCTCAATTCGAGGCCAACACAATTTAGATTGCCATCGACACGCAAAGAAGACTGCGGGAGCAACACAAATGAAGAAACACTTTATCCACTTTGCTGATACTTTTTAAAACAACACAACCATACATTGGGAAGCGTGGTATCTCTGTAACTAGAAGGTTCCCAGGTATGGTCTAGAACTCTGGAAGAACAAAAAATATGATCGCAATCACGGGGAGTGCCTTTCGCCTTCGTTAAGGATACAATTACACCTATTGTCTTTTCTTTCGGTTCTTTTGGCGCTATTGGTAAACATTTGTGAAATTGTGGGTCGAATCGAACGTTAGTTCCGACTATGGCCACGCTAAAATAACCATGAAATACATCAGTGTTCTGTAGTTTGCTGTCGAAAATGAATCACGTGTTTTATCTCCAATTCTCGTTTACAAAAATGCTCATGAAACACACACGAGTAAAGAACGAAGGCCACCATCTGTAACTGTCTCAGACAATTATCACCTTAGTATACTAGGCGTCCAAGGTGGAATGTATTTCGGTTATAACGCCGAATGTTTGAGAGTAAACGTAACTTGTTAGTGCATGTCGTCTTTATCTTTGTGTGATTCTTTGTTTTTTGGGATTTTTATCTTTTCAGGCAGTCAAAATGGCAAACTTTAGCCTTGCTCCGTGTTTTGCATCCAGGTATAGAACTAAGTGCAGTAATAATAGTAATAATAATAATAATAAAGATTTATTGTTGAACTAGGACTAGATTACATGGCAAAGTATTATAAGATAAAGCACAAGCAAATAGTTTCTTAATCTAGTTTGTGGGTGCCGTACTGTTCTCCTAGATAGGTTACAAAGTAACCTGTGTTTAGGGGAAACAGTTCCGATCCCCGTCATAATGGTTGACTTAAGACAGCACGTGTTAACTATGGTGGTTTAAAGTAATCATTCACAAGCTACAAGAAGAGGGACAAAATTAGGTCCTTATACAATAACAAAAATAAAAACTTAGAATCTAAAAACAGCAATTTTTGAAAAAATATATAGATAATTTAATTAAGTTGTTCAGTATTTGGTGTGGTGTGTATATTGTAAGTGTTGTGAGTGTTTCGTTAAATGAATGTGGTGTGTGATGTATGTATATGTTTTGGAGTGATCATCACTTCTTTAGGAACTCTTCGGTTTCGTCGTAGTTTAGGTGTCGAGAATATCACGCCGCGCGGACGCCGCCGGGCGACCGCGGGCGGGGAGCTGAGGCCGCGGAGGGGGCTGCGAGCTGCGAGCCCGCGCCGGCCGGCACAGCACTGCGTCATCGTCCACCGAGCGATTCGTTACTCCTATTTTCTCGCCTAATTAATTTAACCGTTTTGTTTTCCTTTGTTACAATCTTATTATTATACAGTCCACTATATAGCAAGTCACCGCGTTTTAGTCCTCTTAACACCCTGAGGATATCACCCATTCCTTTCTATAGGTTTAGAAGGAAGTTGCGAACAGTCTTTTTGCAATTAAAGTTTGTTAAGCCGTAAATGGGAATTTTTGCATTGATTTTATTGTAGAGAGAGGGGCCAAGATAGAGAGGAAACTTTTTTATAAAAGCTGTGCGTGTAGGTGGAATTGCGCAGATTAGGTCTTTGCGGCGTTTGGAGATTTTTTTGAATGGTGTTTGTCGGTGTTGCAGAAGAACTGTATATAAAATATATTGTTGCCTTACATTAAGTACGCTACATGATTGATATAGTTCGGTAGTTGGGTAGAGTATTGGTCTGAAAGTAGCCACCTTCAAAATAGCTCTATGTGCGACCTCCAGAGGCTTAAGTATGGTCTTTGCAGCACCACCCCAGCATGAGATACAATAGGTTAGGATAGACTGACAGAGAGCAAAGTAAACGTTTCGTATGATGAACTGGTTGGCTACATGGCGCAGGGTTTTAAAAATGTAGATTAACTTCCGTATGCGACCAGAGAGGGTGTTAATATGGGATTTGAAATTAAGGTTTTTGTCCAGAACTATACCGAGATATTTAACCTGCTCTACTAGGGTTAAGGTAGGACATTGACAATTAGTAAGTTGATTTTGTGTAGGACAGGAATGGGCTTTTATAGAGATTGGGGTTTTAGGCTGGGAAGAGTTAGTCATTGAAAAAGTGACGAGGTTAGTCTTGTTGGTATTAAGAGTAAGAGTGTGAGAGGTAAGCCACTTCAGGGCAGAATTAAAGCCATCTTGTGCAGTAACTTGGAGTTCCGGCCAAGAATTAGCGGTGAAAGTGATGGCAGTGTCGTCTGCGAAAGAGACTATTTTGGCATTTGGAATTGGGAGATTGCAGAGATCGTTAATGAACACAAGAAAAAGTGTGGGCCCCAAAATGCTACCCTGAGGTACGCCGTAGTGAATAGGTAGTTCTTCACTCTTGTAGTTCTCTATAGTCACTAATTGCGAGCGACCAGTTAGATAACTCCTGAAGAGGTCAAGTGAGGACCCTCTGACACCGAGGTTTTCAAGCTTGAGTAGAAGAGTGGAGACGGGAACGGTGTCAAATGCTTTCGCAAGATCCAAAAATATGGTGAGGACCTTCTTATTAGCATTTAGATTCTGTACTATATTATTAATTAACATATGGACTGCGTCACAAGTGGATTTTTTCTTGCGAAAGCCAAATTGCTGGGGAGATAGTAGATTGAAGTGTTCGAGGTATTGGACTAATCGCTTGTTTAAGAGGCGTTCAAGTACCTTGGACAATGCACTAAGAACAGCAATTGGGCGATAGTTGTTTGGTATGGTTCCGTCACCACCCTTAAATATTGGATGAATAATTGCTCTTTTAAAAGAAGATGGGAAGATAGCTGAATGAAAGCAAAGGTTGAAGATGTGGCTTAGTATAGGTGCGAGGGTCCGTGCGTATCTCCTCAGGAAGGTTTGGGATATGCCATCCCAACCAGTAGCAGCGTTAACCCTTAGTTGGTCAATGGTATTTAAAACTTCGTCAGGATCCGTCTGTTCTAAAACGAACGATTTATTGAACTTAGTAGTTTTAGGAAGAGTTGAGTGGATTTGAGTGGTCTTTATATTTTCAGCGAGCTTTTTTCCAATGTTGACAAAGAATTCGTTTACATCATTGCAAGACTGCCTGGGCGAGTAAGAGTAACTTTAACAGTTGGTTAGAAGAGTTCTTATTTTTATGTGAGTTAGTGATGGTTTTTATAGAGTCCCATAGTTTTTTAGGGTTGTGTTGTGCCTTATTTAGTTCTTCACAATCAAATTTTCTTTTTATTTTTTTCAAAAGTGTTGTGCAAAAGTTTCTGTATCGCTTATACGTTAAAAGTAGAGTTTGATTGTCTGGTGACTGCTTAACTTTTTTGTGGAGAGAATCTCGGTTCCGGATACAACGCAGCAGTAATCCACGGTTTCAATATCCTTTTACACGCAGGAACTTTGACAAACGTTGTACATTCATTTAAGGCATTTTTCATTATTTGTGAAAGCTTGTCTATAGCGTTGTCTGGGTCTGAGATAAGAAAAAGTGGAGTAAAGTCTAAGTTTTTAATAGTTTTATCAAGTGCATCATAGTCTACTTTAGATATCAATTTTAGGGGGGTTGAATCAGATTTTTTATATTGCGTATTTACACAAAAAAGGGAAGAACAATGATCTGTTAGCGTTGTTTCATAGACTAAAGTAAGGATAGGACTTGTGGATCGTATCATAATGTGATCTAGGCAGTTTTTGCCTCTCGTCGGATGTGTATGAGCTGGGAGAAATCCGTGATATGCCAGGGTGTTGAGATATTCGTGGGCCCGTGAATCTTGAGTATCTGATTTGATATCCAAGTTGATGTCTCCAGTTATGAAAACCGATTTGTAAAACGTGAGAGTTGGAATAATGTTATTGAGTGCAGTAAGGAATGAAGATATGTTGTCGTTTGAGGGGGAGCGGTAAATACAAAGTATAGCCACTTCAGAGTTTAATTTCACAAGTAGGCACGAGGCTGAGCAGTGCTGCTTAAGTGGCAGTGGGCAGGGCACATTGCTCGCAGAACGGATGGCCGATGGGGCCGAAAAGTTCTGGAGTGGCGACCGCGAATCGGAAGACGTTGCGTTGGAAGGCCTCCCACTAGGTGGACCGATGACCTGGTGAAGGTTGCAGGAATCCGCTGGATGCGAGTCGCACGGGACCGGTCAATGTGGCGACACTTGGGAGAGGCCTATGTCCAGCAGTGGACGTCTTTCGGCTGAAATGATGATGATGATGATGGAACATGTTGTGTTCTAGGGAACACACACACACAGAGTGGAAGGGACTTTGACCCACAAACGATTATCACATATGATCACGACTATACAATCCCTGCCGTAAACTGAACCTCCCGAAAAGCGAATCAGTCGTAAAACGAATGTCTGTCCTAAAGCGACAAAGGGCATCATGCATCATTCTGAACCTCCTAATGTATCTACGACCTTCGTTTATCGTGTACACCAAAAACAAGTTACCATAACTTGTAGAAAACTTGCCAAACATGATAAAAAGGTTAACAAAATATCTGAAACAACGTCAAAATTTGTTTGAAACATAAACTTATATTGTCACTTACAATTAAGTTACGGGATCCGTGATTGTTAATTGTTGTTGATGATGGTGTTGTTGTGTTTTAAACAGTGAAAGCCTAAAACAGTGTTTGTTTGAAACATGTTTTAAACACAATATGACATGTTTTATCACAACTTATAAAAAATAAAATAATTTTAAGAAGCAATCGCGCAACATTTGAATTTTGTCATAAACACGGAACATTAGCATGTTGCCTGAAACATTCCATTTTGAAACATAAAAGCATGTTGCTGAATGCTGAAACAACGTTTACCCGGCTTCAAAAACACTTCTGAACATCGCCTTCATTAACAAACCCGAAAATCTGTTAGCATTTCCACTTTGAATGGCCTTTTAACACAATACTTTTTTGAAACTAAAGTCTCTCAATTAATCATCCTCGCAGCTAACTCTTTAGCAATGACAAACAAAAACTAAATAATTGGTTCAACCGGCAAAATCCGGTTTAGACTGGTTAAATTGATTAGTGGATCTAATTCAGCTGACAATGGAGGTCAAGGTTTAGTCGCAAATGTCAGAACAAATAGTACAGACAGACGGATTTTCAGGCGTTTGTACCCTCTTTCTTTTACGTGTGGTTGGCGCCTAACCTGGTGTCAGAGGGCCTCTGAGTTGGCTTGGCTTGTGCCCTCTAATTCAGAATCACATGATAACGCAAGTTCAATTCATTTCGGTTTTAACTTTCTAGGTATTTATGATACATCATCATCTGCCTAGCCTTTTCGACTGCGTATCTGACCTCCACGACCCAGTTAGTATTGGGTGATTTTGATGACTGATTACCAAATATATTTAGTCGTCTCTAGAGAAAACACAGCGCAGCTGCTCACTGTGGAACATCTGATTGGCTGATTGCATCAGTCTCCAGTCTTTATCCCAATTTATTTGAGGTCTTTTTTTTCGGATGGCAAATCATCAAATGACAGAGCGGTTTGGAGTGTCAGACTTTTACTGTCTAAAACCCATCCATGTTCCTTCTTCGCCCTTTGAGTTCCGGGGCCACGGTATCTCTTTCGAACAGTCCCGCAGCCCCGGCAGGATTTGGGGTCTTAGTTCTGTATTAATCGTCATCTCAGCACTCCAGCAGTCACCTCCTTTCTTGACATAATTATCATCGTTCACACAGTCCAACAATCGTTTCTTTGGTCTTCCTTTTAATAAATAAATAAATAAAATTTACTCTTCTTAGGCCCAAATAAGGCAAAGAGATACTCCTACTTATTTAATTTCAAAACAAGCCCGCTGGGTTTTGAAATATCATCTATTTAATTCCTGAATTATACTTCTAAGTGCTGTGGCTTTATCCTACTTTCGTTAGGTTAGGTTATACCTTGTCTGTCAATGAATTGTGGCTTTTACGCGACTTCAAAAAGGTTATTCATTCGGCGTGAATCTTATCAATTTCTCCGTAATTACTGAGCCGGTTCACGGCCCACATGATCCTAAAATCGTATAGACATCGCTAGAGTATTTTAAGCGTTAGCTAATGTAATACGTATTAATTTTCCCAAGATGCAACACTCCAAAAACATCTTTATATACCCATGCACGATCCACAACAAAAAATCCACACAGATCCAATTTACAGCCAAGAATAAAAGAAAAAGTTCCAATATTGTCCAGTTTAACAACTGAACACAGTACACCATTTGGCTGTGCATTTAGGTCAAGGTTCAGCAAATAAACGCTAGGGGAGCGGTTGGCTGGTATCCTACGGACAGATAAGGATCGGTTCTTTTGAGCTGGCTCCCGGATTTTAGTTGAGTGGTAGGAGCACGATATGTCATTGGGTAAAGCCAAATAGGTAGATACAAGGTTTAGGACTCAATCAGGTGCACGATTAGCGTCATGCAATTTGGCGTCGCGGCAGACCTCGGAGAATATGGCGGGACGAGAGGCCTTTGTCCAGCAGTGAGATGGCGCAGGCTAATAGTATCAGTATTAATGGCTGATTTTTGATGCTGTCACAAAAACATAAAAAAATAAATAGATAAATATTCTCAAGGGAAAGATACCCAAGACAAATTCTTTCTGTCCTAACGCGAATCTGTCCATATGCTAATAAAACAAATGATCCTATGTCTTCCTTTTGAGTTGACTCTCGGATTTGCGTTAATTAAAAGGAGCAAGATATTATGCATGTCATTGTATAAAGCTTCACTCACAGGTATGCAAAGTAAGAGTCGCAATTATAGGTGCATGATTTTAGCAGGAGTTCATATCCCTTGTTGTTTATGTTATACTGGGTGGTTATCCTTTGACTTTCGCATATGATTTCGGACGAAAAGTAGTTATTATTACATATAGTATCTGCAGAATAAATCATTTCAAATAATTATATTATGTAAGCATCCAATCAAATCATCTTCCCAACTATGTTGATGTCGGATTCCAGTCTAACCAGATGCGGCCGATGAAGCTTTTCCAGTAAAGGAGCTGCTCATTTGAAATAAATCCCTTTCCCCTTTAGCTCAAGACAAAAATCCAGACCAGCCCAGTCCAGTAGTTGAAAACCACTAAGAGTACCGTCGGCCCATTTGGGTCAGGGCTTCTCACGCAAATAAAACGGATGATTGGCAAGAAAGGGGAGCGGTGTCAACGGTAGGTGACATCACATTAGATAATGTTTGTTACTTCAACGCTAGGCTCTTGGAGTAAAAAGGTCTGTTTATGGGGGAATAGAAGGAGTCATGCCCGACTCGACACGGTTCCGATAGGTCACCAAAAACTTTTTCCATACCTACTAGAAGTCCCGACTCGTCACCATAAGAAAACATTAATGTTGTCGTCCAGTTTGCCTCTTGCTGACGATACAGTTAATTCTAAAGTAATATGTAGATGCATTATTAGCATTAGTACGGTCGAACAAGCTATTTGGTTTACATTTTACAATGTAATTTGTTTGTTAAACTGTAAACCAAATAGCTTGTTCGTCCGTAGACAGGGCGCCGTCTCCTCTCTGATAGTCATAATTTGTCTGACAAACAGTCTTACCAAGGTGTATCTTATCGTGTTACCCGGTTAATGGGTTATGGTGGAAGTGCTCCATTTAAAATACTTGTTTTCACTATTCTATTGGTTAGACTGGAAATTGACCCCCAAAATATTATTTAGAAAAAAAGTCTTGGCAGTCGATGATTGCTAGACGTAGACGCTAAACAGTTGTAGCCTTGTCGTGATTTCTAAATAAACTTTTTGCAAAAAAATATCCGAGCCAGCCTAATTTACGGAAAGGTGCAAAATATCAAGTTTATTGAACTCATAATTATGGTCAAACCGTGAGGAAAGTTTTGTGTGAGTTTGGACACTATAAGGCCTGAATTAGTGTCGCACTGATGGTCGGTCGCGTACGAGTAGTCACGAGCACCAATATGTATACAATACACTTTCCTAAATTTAAAACCAATTTTCGATAGAAATAACGATTGTAACTTGAAGACAAGAACTTTTTCAAAAAAATGTGAGTATCAGAAAATACTATGTTCGTAATAACATGAAATTTTAATCAGAACAGTAGGAGAAAAACCCTTTTAAAAGATGTTAAGTGTTTACATATTGGTGCTCGTGACTGTACACATTGTGTTCTAAATAGCACCAACGCCACGCTGACATCAGCGGCGACCATCAGCCGTATTTTGTTCTCGCTGACGTCACGACCGACGGTACGCGACCGACCGTCAGCGTGACAGTAATTCAGGCCTTTCAGTAAAGAAAGACCATAGAAAGGATGCATGGACTATGTTCTTCTTCGTTTCGATGATTCCCATAGTTATTTACCCCATATGGTGCAGGTGGAGTTGCAGAAAGATCAGGTCAGGAGATGGGCCATGGTTTGGGATGACACTCCGCAGCCGCACTAAGCTTTATCGTAATACCCCCACCGGACCAAGTGACGATGAATGAAGTACTATGCGACGGCTGAAAAAGAAGCCAGACGAAGAAAATATGTCGTACCGACACCAAATAAATTGGGGTAGAGAGAGGATGATCATTGGTCTATTGTGTTCAACAGATTTATCTGTCTCTCTCTAGCATCATAAAGCAGACAGATATTGGTGTCAGAAAAACGATATTTACAAGCAGAATAACGTAAATATTTCAAAACCCACGCAGACATTAATCCTAAATGTGAGTATTTTTACATTGTACACTCGGTAGACGCGTGCCCGCGATTCAACACGTGCTAACAAAAAATAAAGAGGAAACTGCAGACAATCTGACATGTTGAAAAGTAAGAAAATAGTTTCAACATGCATCATCATCAAATGTGTTCTTCTAGTCAGAGTCCTAGTTTCATCTCTACGTTTTCTAGTTTCTTGTCTAGATTTCTGAAAAGAAATCTTGATAGATGCTGTCAAACCATCTACAGTAGAGCCAACGAGGGATTTTCTTTTTCAACTCTTCCCTAGTCGCTGGATAGATGGCGCTGAACTTGGTAAGCTACTGCTAGGAACGGAACGTCACATCATTTCACATGGATGTAATGGTTATATTCGGAAGCATAAGCAAACGAAAGTGTCAGTCAACGAGCGTATGTGATGTGACATTAATTTCCAATACTCTAACTGACGGACTAAATGTCAGTTAGAGTATTGGAAATTAATGGACATGTATTTTTTGTTTAAATAAATAGATTAAATTAAAATTAATTAATCAAGGACTAAATAGATTTGCAATTTTTTGATACTGTCGTCATGCCTATTGTCGATTCCCACCTACATCATTACAAATACAAAATCGTCACAAATGACGCCAACAGGCAAGTCTTATCGATAACGGGCCACCAAACACAACAGCCAAAACAGCAAAAATCTAAAACAAGACATCTTGCCAAACAAAAAAAAACAATCTCGAACAACGGCTTAGCAGACAATAAAGCATAATTTTGCATTCATAAACACATTCAAAGTTTACGATGTAATTAACTTCCCGCCATTCGGCCATTTTGCTTTTTTTTACGTCAGTTGTAAATATGGCGCCCGGCTGAATGCCAAGATGTTACATAATGAGATGTATTTTGAGATGCCAGTAAATGATAGCATCATTTTCAGAGGCAGTTAGTGTTTAGGTGTTTGTTCGTTTTGAAGGATTTGGTAATATGTTTATTTGAAGATGGATAACAGTCCTTGATTTTCTTACTGTTTAAAAAACCTCTTATCGAAGCCGAACAGCACTTTTCTTCCCGTCATTGCGATATTTTTTTTTGTTCTACACCAAACCTGGGAACCTTCTAGTTACGATATTGAGGGTCAAAGTTGCAACTTTTTGACAAGTGTTTTTTTTTAAATACAATTTTAGATTTTTACTTTAAACACCTCCACGACCCTCGTAATCAGCACATTTTTTTGAGTTACGTTACATTGAGTTCTACCAGAAAACATGATTTTTAACCCCAAAAAAAAGTCGTTTCCCCTGCAATAATATTTGTGTAAAAGTTACTTAGTTTGATATACAGAATGCTTGGTTGACGGCTTCGTGATGAGGTTGTTTACATACTGGTATTCAGCTACATCCGGTAAGACTGGAAGCCGACCCCAACGTAGTTGGAAAAAGGCTAGGCAGATGAAGATGATGAACTGGGAGGATGGGTTTCAGCAGTCAAGAGCCAGGAATCCAGTGGTTCAACTGTGTAAGAACCGAAAAAATGCCGAAAAAAGTCACAGGACACAGTGAGTTTCGTGTGTCGGGAACAGAATCGAGTTGTGAGTGACAATGGTAGCGGTAACGTGTAAGGAAGGGGGTAGATCGATTTGTCTGCTCATAAACACCCACTCGCCATTTACTTCCGTTTACCCGTGATCATGGCGCTTGCAACAGTGCCGTATCGGAACTCATAACAAATAGTAAACATCGTAAATACATAACGTTTTTAGTGTTAGTGACCTTATCAATTTAAAAATTTCGAAGAGAGTTTCAACTCCAAAGCAGTTAAATAATTTCCCTGCTCCCCTTCTATTATTTTTGCGGTTTTTCTACTTGGGTGCCATGCCACTGTCATTTTGATGATGATACCATCTAGCTGATTTCAGCCACAGCGACTGCATTCGATGGCTTTTTAGAGTGGTTGTCGAGAGCTTTGGTATTAGCATAGAGCTATGCAAATGTTGCAGTGAACGTGAACCAAGTAAATAAATCCATCCTGTATCATCTTCTAGAAGAATGGGGTAGATGACACACCAATCAATTGAGATACTTTTTAAGAGCTGTCAAAACGCGGTTCTCTCATAGATTTTGTATGGCAATAGCCAACTGTGACGTCACTGATTTTTCAACTCAATGACTCGACTATTTATTGATTTCAAAGCAACTTTAAATCGAATTTGACAATTAATTGAAAATAAATCGGGTTTTCAGGCCCAAAATAAAGTGTTTTTTTTTAGAGATTGGTGTCTTGGAATATTGTTTTATGGTGTCATCTACCCTGTCATAACAAGTAATCGACTATTTGTCTGTATTGGTTGTCCATCTGTTTGTGTGTTACGAATTGCAACCGCTACAAACATACTCGTAAGTGCTTTCATCTAGCAATTTCTCATTTACAATTTGAATCTAGTCAAAATTCTGCACGGCACGTAACTATACACGTAGTGGCGCGTAATGTACATAAATATTTCCAATTTTAAACATAGGCAAGCTCTTTTCTTTTGATTTTGTTTGTATTTTAACTTTTCACCCGGTAAAACCTACTTGGGATTGCGTAGGTTGGTCCGTGGATGGGTGGCCATCCTATTACATACCGAGTTTCCTCCTTGCTTTGGAAAGCACGTTAACCAGTTGGTCCGGGCTGTCAAATATTGTAGATCTTTGACAGTCGTTAAGGCCCTTCTAACCCTAAAATACGACAAAACGAAGTTTGAACCACCACAAATAGAGTTGCTAAACTCTATTTGTGGTGGTTCAAACTTCGTTGGAAATTCTGTTAGAATAAAGTTCTAATCAGCTTGCACTTCAAAGCGGTTGTTACGTCAGTCACTGCGGCCGAATAGTGCGAAATGAGTGGTTTTTTGCGACTTACAAAAAATCTATTGATTGGACTAAAAAAGTAAAACACATAAGACCTGCTCTAAAGTTAGTTCAGTTAGTATGCAAAGTTTCATGATCTAATTCGAAGTACTTTTTGAATACCAGCAGTTTATTGTTCGATTTGGAGGTAACTTTGGATTTTTTTTCTATTGAGAAAAGTTTATGGAATCGTGTTTTCGTCACACATTGTACCTAGCATTAATCCTCAACTTTACCATATATTTGTTTCAAAATAATGCTGCAGTATTTTAGACGTAACGGAGGATCATGCTAAGCCATTTCAGGGAGTATAGTAGTAGTCAGTGGCCCGAAAGTCTGAAACTCATCTTTACCTGTTTTAGTTGTACAACTATGGGTATTAGTTTATAAATTACATTTATGTAGACAAAGATTATAAAAATTGAAGAGCCTGAAGAAAAATTACGCGACATACCGGGAATGTGGTTATGTTCGATATCACGATTAAGTTGTTATTTATTAATTGCCTAAATACACAGATTTTCCGCAATATTTTAATTTTATCCTGTTATTGAATTATCTTTGAGTAGGTATGTTATATTATCCTTCAATGGGGAAAGTGCGTAAAAATGCATTTTACATTACGAAATATGCTGAATAGTCGGAGAAAATCGCCTCTAAAAATGAGTACAAGATTTTCAACTTTATCGCTAAAGCATTAGGTTCAAGGTTGAGTTTCGGGAAGCTTGATGTGCTTAGGGTCTCAGGATTTGTACTGAGATTTCAGGATTTTTGGACTCTTCTCAGGATTGCGGCTGGATTTTGCAAATCTCATGAAATATCAGGTTTTTTTTTAATTTTCAATAAAATACAGCTTACATTTTAAAGATCTCTTTTATAAAAAGTTAAACAAACTAAAAATAATCTTCCTTTGGTAATAATTGCACAATTAAAATCAGTACTTATTTATCCAAGTAGGTACTTAATCAGTTTTATCATAATTAATATGTGATGATACATTTTTAAGTAAGGTTTTTTCTTTAATTATGGATTTATAAAATGCCCCACACGTTAAGCTCTTCAAATTATATTGAATTAAAAGTAATGCTCGAACTGAAGACACCGTTAGTCGGTTTCTTTCATTCGACCATTGAGCCCCCATGATAGAAAAACCTCTTTCTACGTTTGCATTCTGGGCTGTAATTGCAAATATATATTGACAAATACGCATTATCTCTGGTAATCGTGAAATACCTATTGTCTTGAAAATGGTTCCCCCCGCGCTTCGAGTGCGATGTGCAACGCGTGAGTGAGGTCCACAGTGTAGGTATATAAACGATAATATTACGACTTTTTAAAATTGTTAAATTTAACAATTTAAAAAAGTTAGAAAATAAAATTTTTGAAACTGTAAAAAATCTCAGGATTTTTCAATGGAAATCAGGCTTTTTCTCCGGACTTTTGATTTTTTCATCTGCCCTAACCCTAGATGTGCTGGCGTCTGTACGTATGTATGTAAGCATATACCTATGTCACTACATTATTTCACCACAGTTTAAGTAATAGTCATTCGGTTAATTCTATTATTGCCGTGGGAGTAATCAGTTTTTCCTTTTAAATGACGTTAGTGACAAAAAGTATCAGTTGGTTAGTAATGAGCTAAAATAACCACTGGTTTTATTTACTGCTGATTCCTTTGTTTTGTTGTGCTAAATACTGAATAGGCGAGACGACAAAAAAAATCTAATTAGTCCGTCAGATAGATTTCTAAACAATATTGAACACATATTTTTTCTTTTGTTACGTAAACCAAAATTAACGAAGATATGACGCTTTTAAAATTCTCAATACGTCACGCCTTGGTATAATTTTTAGTACCGGAATAGAGTCATAATTCCTGTTGTGTAAAATAAAGCGTATTCTATACTATTTTCTCATGGTCACCTCTGTTTTTTGTACCAGCCTTATCCAGTTTTTCTATTAAGAGGGAACCGGGGCTGCGATTCTCCATACAAATCTATTCCCCTTTTTTCTTCCTGAATAATGCCTCTAGACTAGAGATTTTTTATATAAAATCAAGGTCGGCTGGTGAGAAGTCTATGTCGATTCCTTTTGTTTAGCAACTAATAAGTTAAGAAAATAGGACCTTCCAAAAATTATGAAACATGCCCCACTGTTACGGCCGTGATTAGAGGACTACCAGGCAATTTCGAAAAGTTTTTAACATGAAAGAAATTGATAGGAACCCAGACATACTTTTTCCTAAGATTTTATTGTCAAAAATAACTGAGTAGGGTAAGTTTCCGAGGAGAAAAAACGTGAATACGAAACGTTGATCTCGCGAAATTTTTTGTGATTAATCAGTCAATCGGTCTGAGCTGCAACTGTCCTTATCGCACTCTACGGGGGCAGACGTGAGGTAGCGCGACGGCAATAGTTGCTTCAAATACCTGTTTTCAAATTCCTCACAAGCCATGTTCCCTCTTAATTCATACCAGCTAATTTCCTCTATAAATGAGGCTTCAGAGAAACGCAATGTGTAAACATATTAAAGCATAACTCTTGAATGGAATACCTTAGTAACTGGACACATTTCACTACTACTTTGTAAAACAATGGGCCGTTCTGTGTCATAAAAGAGTTCCCCGTAAGCTTGGTAGCGAGACTGACTGTCTACCACAGTGTACCGGATGTGTTATACTTACTTACGTATCAACAAGAAAAAAAGGCTTTGATCTCACGACTGATAAGAAATTTAGTTCTGAGGATCTAGACAACGGCAACGCGACTATAGTATAATTTGTGTAACAGTACCCTTAACACTTGAAAGACACTTGTTCTCCCCGTCACTGCGACACTCACCACTAGGGTTACCACCCGTACTCTACAATAGAGTATTGTCCTCTTTTTCATGTAGGCGTACTTTATAATCTACGATCTACGACACCAATAAAGTATAAAATACTCCATTTACGTAAAACTGATTGTTACTGGCTCGTTACTGGTTACGAGTAATTTTGAGACTAAATGGTTACTAATAGAACAGTTCAGCAACAAACAACTGCAAATTAAATTTAATCATCGCATAGCAACAAGATTAGCAGCCCAATCAAAACTGGTAGTACCGAGTTTTAAGAACTATTACGGGAAACGAACATTCGCCTATTTAATACCTAGTCTAATTAATGACGTTCCAACAAAAAATCAATCGGAAATAACAAATAGTAATTATAAATATAAATACAAACAATACTTTAACTCTATCTGAAAGGCATCATCCTGTTTAAATTTCATTCCGGCGCGGGTCGGACATCGCGTCCAAGCTTAACTAATGTTAAGCTTGGACGCGATGTCCGACCCGCGCCGTGTGTGTTTTTTGTAATATTTATTTTTTACTTACGAACTACCTCACAATTTGCTATAAACTGTGTTAACCTTAGATTTCAATGATTATTTGCTTTAGTACCTAATAAGATAGCTTATAAGTGTCCCAACATATAGAGGTTTTTGTGATGTTTCTCTGTTTATATTTTGTTTTGTTCTTTAGTTAATAAACAATAAAAACAAAATAAAATAAAAATAAAAAAGTGGTTTTTGATTTTTGATTGCAAAGAGGCAGTAAATACCTTCAGGAAAAAAATATTTGTTAAATGTCGCAAAGAGCAACAAAAAATACGTTTTTAAGGACAAATAATGAAAAAAAAAATACTTAATACTCTTTTTTTATGCCGTGTACTTTATTTTTGTTCGGGAGGAGCTCGTGGCTATATAATAATAACAGCCGCTCGGGTCGATCGTTAGGTTAAGCCGTGCGTGCCTAGGTTGGTCTGTGGATGGGTGACCGCCCATTACATACCGAGTTTCCTCCGTGCCTCGGAAAGCACGTTAAGCCGTTGGTCCCGGCTGTCATTTGTAGATCTTTGACAGTCGTTAGGTAGTCAGAGGCCCAAAATGTCTGACAACCAGTCTTACCAAGGGGTATCGTATACCCGGTACTAACTGGGTTGTGGAGGTCAGATAGGTAGTCGCTCCATGTAAAATACTGGTATTCAGCTGCATCCGGTTAGACTAGAAGCCGACCCCAACATAGTTGGGAAAAGGCTAGGCAGATGATGATGATGACTTTATTTTTTTTCTACCAAAATGAAAAAAATGCTATATTCGCCTTAAAAAAGGTGGCAACCCTACTCACCACCCACTGGACCAAATACCTCCACGAACCCCGTACTGCACAGTTTTGAGTGCGTTACATTGAGTCTTACCTTCCGTGCTCTAAGAACAGTAGGTACCTTTAGTTATAAATATAAACAACACTTGCTACAATTACAAAAAGAAACTAGTCACTAATTTTACTTACCCTAAGACTGCATGAAGCTAGTACTGGTATCGTAACGGAGCTTTCGCCTGGATCACTACCATGTACACAACACCAACACCGACGCGCTTTATAATTATTGTTTATTTATTATATTAATTATTTAAACTTAGACCATAGGACGACCCACTACCTTTTTCTTTTTACCCTGTCTTAACTTATTATATACGCATGGCTCTGAAGTATTATTACTCATTCCTTATTTGTTGAACTTTATTGAATCGGAAGTTTTTCTTGTTATTTTCCTAAGTTGTTTCTATAACACCTTGACATTGACAGCCACTTGACAAAATGCCAATGTATCGTCTGCGCTCGCGTCCCTTCGCTTGTCATGGACCATAGACAATAGTCTGTGGCGTTGACAAGCGAAGTCGGAGCGTTCGGTGCAGCCGAGCCGATTATTATTAATATTTTCATTTATGTACTCTTTTAGTTTTGTTTGTATATCTATAGTGTTTATTTTATTAAGTTAGTATTATGTTCTATTTTTATTTTTTTTTGTCGTTTACTCAAAAACATTTTATTTTGTGTCCGTAGGTATGACCGTGGCATCACAGTGGGCCCTATCAGAATACCAGCGCTGCGGTATTTGTTTTTCATTTATCGCAGCATCATGCTGAGATAGGAGCCTTTTTGGCCTCGCACAGGCCCTCATTTTATTATTTACATTTAGTTTAAGATTCTTTTTTATTTTTGTAGTTCCTGTGCTTGTCCCAAATAAATATTTTTTCTTTCTTCTTTCTTCTTTCTTCTTTCTTTCTTACCTGTAAAACTTAAAATTTCACCCCAAAAAAAAAACGTTTCCCTACAATACTTTTTACGTAGAGCTAGTTTGATGTACAGAATGCTTGGTTGCCGGCTTCGTTGAGGGTCCGTTTACACCTTGAAATCAGCGGTAAGTAGCTGCCATAGAAAAATACGGAACATTTTGAAATCTATTTTTAACTTTTTTAGTACCTCCGACCACTGTCAAGGTTTGTGACGTCGGATATGACAGATCTTTGATCTTTCAACTTGAACTTTTGTTCTTAGTAAAATAGATTTTACTGAACTTAAATTAATGACTGGTCAAAATCCGAATAGCAAGAGCCACGCTTAGCTCTCTGGCTTTGGGGGTTTTACCACTACGTTGGCAAAAGGTCAATAGTAATAAAAGTGTATGGCAGTAGTCGTTATCAATGACGGTGATATTAATTCCAGGAATTTCTGCAGGAACCTGTAAGTAGCATAAAATCAGCCGATAACATTCCTACTGCGAGAGATAGCGTGCCACAATCCACCACACACACTGTTGAGAAGCACAGTCATCTAGGAATAGAATTTTAGTTATTGCCATGCAGATTTAAACCTACAAGACACTCTGCGTGCGTTTATTTCATCCACCCTGCAATTCCTACAATTTGGTCCTTCGAGCCGGATCTCCTGAATACACACGAAGATGAGTGGAAGAAGCACTATTACGAAAAGGCTTACTACTGAATGAGTAAATGGCTGTGCTTCTCAACGCACACAGCACATTGCAGATGTCACAAGTTGTGTTTTTTTTGTTGTTCCTGGACATGCCGGTTTCCTCACGATGTTTTCTAGTAAGTAGCTACTATTATATTATTACTAAATCTTTATATTCTCAGCTAGTCTTGAGTATTATAAAACTTTAAAGATATCCCGTTTTATTATAAGCGGTCTATAAGCGGTAGTCATAAAACATGACATATTTGCCGGAGATCGTTGAGCAAACTGTCATTAGCGGTATCACATCGTTATCATACCTACATTTGCTTTGGTGACTCATGAGTTTGTCACAAAGTTGAGTGAGATGTAATCTTTTATAGTAACAGAGCGTGTGTCGCGCTGCAGGGCAAAGGCCTCTTCTAGTGCAAGAACGTGCATTGATCACTGTGTGACGGTGATAATTTTCGGCTGCCTAGCCTTTTTGCAACTATGTTGGGGCCGGCTTCCTGTTCGATTGGTCATCTGTCCTTACTGCCGATGTGTTTTCAAAACTCATAAATCCAAACATATTGGGAGTAGGTTCATTTCAAAGTATAAGCTAATTTCGGACGGGCCCCGTATGTTCGATTTAGAGAGTGGCCCCTCCGAGTTTTGCAGGAGTGTCGTCAATATTTAATGCATGGTCATCCATCTACGGGCCGACCTAGACGATCCTAGCTTAACCTTGAAGATCGAACCGTACGGCTGATATTATTTAGCCACGAGTCCGTACTTGGTGATATCCTGCGTAAAAGAAACGCAAGTTCTCTCTGTTGTTGGTGTGCGTTTATGACTCCTAAATATCCTAAAACTTTGCTATTGCCTGACTTGTGTTGTGTTTCAATTCATAGTTATTTCTAGGCTTGGGTCACGTGGGCGAAGCCGGCACCACAGCCATAACATTTAGACTAAACCATCAACACAACAGAATTCCTCACGATGTTGTTCATTAACATGTCACTGATATTAATGTTCAAGATATAGTCTCCTTATACCTCTTTTAATGCCTGATGGCATGATATTATTATTAACGATCACACCTGATGTAAAGCGATAGATGGGGATGCGATGGTGACGGTGTAACTATCATCATCTGCCTAGCCTTTTTCCTAGATGTAGCTAGCGTGCCCTTAATCCTGTTTCTATTTTCCCCTATAATAAATCCTTTTGACCGTTTTCCAGTGATGTGTCTATTGCTACGGCCAGACTTGAAGGCGAAGATTCGTGTTCGCGTTGTCACGATAAAAGCTCGTGTTCGATCCATGACGAAGAGCTTGGCCACATAAAAAAAAAACATCACTACGTCGCGATAATCTGGAACGTCGCGATAATTAATTTCGCGGAAAACATAGAAGAGGCGGTTGCGCTGTATCACATGGCGGCTAATATATCCTCTCATTATTCATAATATCCTCTCATTATTCCAATCCATGATTAACAAGTTCAATCAAACACGTTCAAACCGCTCGGCATCTCGCAGACTCGCAGTCAACTAAAGCGCGCGAAGTGTAGCCAACCGCACGAACTTTGTCGCGACAAAACCCTATGATGTGCGGCAATTTACCGACAGCGGCGCGAAGGGCATTCGTATTCGCGAAGATGATTCGCGAACACAACGCAAATCTTAGCGTTATCGCGATAGTGTGGCGCCGGCATGCCAATCTCAGAGGAGATAAGCTGGTGGTAGTGGGTGCACAGTCTCTTCTCTCACTCACGACGAATAGACGGGCAATCCGGTGAGTGGGGCAAAATCAGGCCTGCCTGTCCCCTATACCGCAGAAGACCGAAAAAAACAGCCACTCCATAAACCCAAAAGAACTTAATATCTTGGCTCAAAATTAATGCCTTTTATTTATAGTCAGAGTATTCTTCCATTGAAGTCTACGCTAGGTGAATCTACAATGTATCTACTCCTTAGCATTGTGATCGTATCGGTTGCCAAAATATTCAGCCGATGACGTCATTGTTTTCATCAATACTTTACAGGGTACATTGTCCTCAATTAACTTGTTTGAGATTGTTAATCATCTCAATTGGAGGAGGCGAAGAGTTTTTTGTTTGCTTCTTAACAGTTTTGATGCTGTTTTGGAGATTATGAAGAATTTATTGCGTAGTATTCGCAGTAGATGTGCACAACCATGGTTCAGTTATAACTACATGTAACCGGGAACAAAGACTCAAGACTCCGATTTGAAACTGATTTCCTACAACTCGAAAAGCACTAACGCCCGCCATGAGGGCGTAATTTTGAGTTCAATTGTTTTAAATTGAGGCAAGCCCGCCACACTATTCCCAAATCACTGTAACTTTTGAAAGCCAGAATCAACAGTGGCGACCGCCAGAAAAGTGCCGAGACAATGAAGCTCGCCGAAGTCTTAGAGAAACAATGTGACTGTCTTGGATCCCGCAACGAAATGAATCAGAAAATTATAGCGGAGTAGGAAAATCCTTTTTTTTATGATGAGCTCAATGGTTTTGTAATTTTTAAAAAATCGCATTTCCATGCTTATATGACGAAAATATTTAATTTTCTCGGTCAAGGTTTATACTCAAAATATCATAGTTGATGAAGAGATTATAGTTTTTATCGCAATGATTGACTTATCATATAAAATCAGATTACTTACTACATCCATCATTTTGATAGTGATCATAAGCGAATAACAAACAAATACTTTAGATTTTATTATCTTATAAATGACACGAATTTTTATCGAATTATCAACGCTTTTGACACAGTTCACACAATGGCGGAAATTGAATAAGATTTGTCCATGCTTAATAATAAATAATAAATAAAATAAAATAGTTTATTGTCACAAAGAAACATACATTAGTATACACTGATTAACAAGATGCTAACTATGCTGCAGAAGTCTGTATACAGATATTGTGAGCCCTGCCCCTCAAACTAGGATAACCTGTATCTTGAGAGACAGTGTTCAGCTGTGAGGTTACTTAAAAATATGGATTATACAACTGCGGACTGTGCCAACTTATTGTTCGTGCTAATAATCAGATTTATTTTAAACATTTTTAAGAAGAGGGAAAGGAAAAGGAAAACATTTATAAAATAACAATTTAATACATATGTATGTGGATGGGTGAATCTGTGTGGGGATGTGTTTATGATGTATGTATGTGTGGTGAGTTTTTGTGCGAGAGTAGTGAGTGTGAGGTGTTATCTGTAGGCAAAAAAGCAAAAACAAAAGGCAATATTAAGCCATGCATTTTAGTAGTGATTCAGTTTGTGTAAGGTGATGGAATAGCTACTTCAACAGGACTATTCCCGTTGAAGTAGCCATTCCATCACCTTAGCTTTTAATTTAAATTTATTGCAATCTAGAATATTTAGTTCTTTATGAATTTTCCATTGATCCATCCATTGATTCCATTTGTCCATGATTAATAACATAATTATACATTCTTTAAGCAATCAAATGTTTTCGCTTCAACTCAACCTTCACCAGTCCACTGCTATGCATAGGCTTCTCTCAAGTTGGGTCCAACACCCGGGTCTCCGATTTCCTCATCTTATCTGTCTCGGTTACTCCCGGTCAAATTTTTAGGTATGGACCATAGGACCTATTACTGTACCGTCAATGCTTAATTAGGAGCTCCTTGATTCGGAGAAAATTTCCTAAGATCGTTTAAGCTCCATTTCCAAAAGAAGATGGCAAACAACACAGCCAGATAATCATCATTCTCTTCTCCGTATCCCAATTTATTTGTGGTCGGCGCAGCATATCTTCTTCATCCATACTTCTCTATTACTCCTCATCTCAGCAGTCACCTCCTTTTTAGCCATTTCATTCTTCACACAGTCCATCCATCGTTCCTTTGGTCTTCGTCTACCCTTATAGTCAACTGCCAGACACGGCTGGATCATATGACTTTGTTTTTCTCTTTATTATTAGAAACTTTTATACATTGATCGTATGACTTGCGAAGTTCTTCTCATATTCAACCGTACATTTGCTTAGCCTTCTCATAACTATTTTGGGGTCGGCTTGCAGTCTAACCGGATACAGCTAAATACCAGTATTTATTTCATAGGCAACCACTGGATCATTAAATCATTTACCAGAAACAGATGCATGACTAATATATTTACGTGATAGCTCATTCTTCTCATATGGTGAGAATGTGTTGAAAATTGGAAACTGTCTGAGTCATGCATGAACGTCATGCTATAGATTGGTTTGTAGTTATAGCTTATTTATAACTATTATTAAATAATCATTATTTTCCTGTCTTTGTCCTGTTTAACGTGCAGTCAGTTAATTTTATTTCTTCTCCATAATAGGCATGACGACAGTATCAAAAAATTGCAAATCTATTTAGTCTGTCAGTTAGAGTATTGGTAATTAATGGACACGTTTTTTGTTTTTGTAAATCAATGAATGTTGACAAATATGAAACGCATCAAAACTCGGGAGTGGGGGCTCGTGACGTCAGAACTAGCTAAAAATTATACCTAGGCGTGACGTATTGAGAATTTTAAAAGCGTCATATCTTCGTCAATTTTGGTTTACGTAACAAAAGAAAAAACACGGGTCAAATATTTTTTGATAATCTAACTGACGGACTAATTAGTTTTTTTTTGTCGTCTCGCCTATTCTTATTTTCAAAGAAACCGCCCACTATAAATTTCGGTTCACTTTTCATTGGCTTATTTCATCTTACTCTACATCCACTAACATTTAAATTCCAACTACTTGTCATCACTAATATTAGCTTGCAATTGCAATGTGTCCTACTTGAAGACAAAGATCTATCCAATATCTGACAAAATGATTTCAGAATGAAGTCGAGATTTCCTCGTAAAGTAAAGTATAATCATCATTTTCTTGCTCTTATCCCAATTCAAATGGGGTCGGCGCAGCATGTCTTCTACTTCCATACTTCTCTATTTTTCGTCATCTCATCAGACACTTCTTTTCTTGTCACATAATTCTTAACTAAAAGTACGATAACCTTTAAAATTCAAATGTAATGTCATGATTCACTAGATGAGCATGGTAGTCAGCTGATCAAACAACGAGCATTCTTCGAATCCGTCACGTTATTCCTTCTTATTATATCATCAAAATAATCATTTCGTAGATCTGTGGTTTCGGTTGTGTTTTTTTTTTTGGTAAAGTAGGCGGCGATGCATATCAACAGGTGAATCGGACAGTAGTTAGAAGTAGAACATGCTAGTCGTTTTTAGAATCAGAGGCTATGAAGAAGAAATGTCTTAAAAATCTATAAAAAATTATGATTCCATGTCTCAGTAAGTCGAAATTATAGCAAAATGACGTAGGTAATTGCCAAGATTGACACATTATACTTTTATTGTCAACCAGTTGGTTATTGCAAGTTAATGACGATTTGTTCTCTTTATTATGTCTAGCGTAATTATATTAAAATGTCTTTGGTCAGAATAATTCCGGTAAGTGTCCGAAATAGACCCACCAAAAAAAAAGGAGAAAGTCGAAGCACGAAACGAATTTGCGAAACAAATGACGAAAGGCACAACCGTACACGTAAATAACATCGAGAGTGAAAACAAAAAACGATGCTCTGACGCAATACCTTCAAAAAAATTGGCACAAAACATAACTACATCATGAATGGTCGTTTTTTGACGTCAAGCGACGACCACTTGGCAACTAGTGGTAAATATCTCAATCTATAAATACTATGTGACCGATATTTAAGTTTATAAGCTCTTAAATATGATGGTTGGCTGATCACGTGATTGTGGACCGCCAGTCTAGACGGGCGTTGATTCTGCGATGCTTCTTTCTGGCTTTAGACGCGGCTGTGGATTTACGTGGGACGTGATTTCACGATCTGAAGTGGTGCTACTTGAGTCAAGCATACGCGCGTCTGTCATGTATTTCTTTTGATTCAAAAGTCGCGTCGCGGCGATTGTGGCACGCCAACAACTTAGTATTATCTGCAGCCTCTATCGGAACACGGGTGCTGCTTTACACAATCTGCTTAGAGCGTGTCCTGAGATTTTTCGGACATATTATGCGTTTGTATAGAAAGGCTTGGGTACAAGGTGAACGTCTAATAAGGCAGAGCATCGGCAAGATGGTCAGAGGCGATCAAAAAGGCAGTTGGACGCAGCCTGTACCGAGCGATTCACAGATTTGATTGATTGATTTTTGATTCACTGCAGGAGGCATTAAGGCTTCGATCTGGTCGCGATCTTCAGCAGTGAGGGAACGATGCAGAAGAATTGGTGTCGCTTGAAAGTGTAGGTCGTGGCCAAGTGCCTATGGTTCAGACTTCAGACACGTCTGTGGATTTGCGTGGGACTCGACTTGAGATAGTGTCAGTCTGTGAGAAAAAAAAAATAGTGCATCTGGCACCCACACTGATAGTTTGACGACCTTGGTTGGTGCGACTGTGGAGAGACTGAGCGGTCGTCTGCAGTGAAGTCAGAAAAGACTTATAGGAGTATGAAAAACTGGGTGTAAAGATCTCCAGCTTTCCATAGAAAAGGGAGGATCCTCCAACCGGGTGTTGTGTCTGGTGAGTTACTGCCCGACATTTAAAGTCGGGTGTTTCTACATGGTCTTAAGTAGCGGATAACTTTAATAGCGCGATTCAGAATTTTGATGTTAGTTCTAGATTTGTGTTATATACGGCGCTGCCGTTGTAGTACTTTTTAAGTATGACGACCCGAATGGCCAGTGGCGAGGCTGCCTTACGTTCTTAGGGTCCCGGGTTCGAATCCCAGTAAATGTTTGTGTGATGAGCATGTCAGCATGGACATTTGTTTCCGAGTCATGAATGTTTATATGTATAATAAGTATGTATTTACAAATAAAAAGTATCTATGTAGTATTTCAACTATCTGGTGTCCACGACACAAGACTCGTTGCTTACTGTGGCACTAGATGGCGCTGTGTTCATGCCCAGCGATATTTATTTATTTATTTAAATGTTGATAAAGCCGCTACAGACTGAAAAAATCTAGCATTTTTTTTTTATAATTTTGTTTACGATGTTGCTGACGATAAAGATAAAAGTGTTCCATCGAGGTCCGAGAGCCTATACGTAAGTGGCAATTGCTTTCAAAGCGATTTGTATGTCGACAACGACACAGGAATCCCCTAAACTTTTCGGTAAGCTTAAGTAAATGAATTTACATAACGTTTCTCGGTAGCTTTATAAGTTAACGTACAGGACCTATATGGAGGTCAGATAGGCAGTCGCTCCATGTAAAATACAGAGGTAGATGATGATGTAATGGCCATTTGACTTTCCCAACATCGTTGATCTGGTGTATGTTCCAGCGGACTCCATAAAAGATCCGATTTGATCGATGTAGGTTTGTCCTATGTTAATATAACCCCCATTTTCCTTATCATTTTCGAAACCCAAACGATTGTAGGTAACACACTACACAATCATATAAGTAATTTAGCGTATTGTCTCATCGAACTCGCGGGAAGTCCTAAGTATAGGCAAGCATGCCATCGGAATTTTAATGACAAAGTTTGGTCCGGTAACTAATACAATAGGCATGAGAATAATTTTAATATGACGAAAATGACGGTGATACTAGTTGCTATGCGTACTGTCAAAGTATGAAGTGCTTTATTGTGTGAAAAAGACACCTCGCTGATGTTAATTAACGTGATAAATTGGGACCTTGGCACAGAAATAGTTGCGCAAAGCTATTTAATAGTATAAAATTAAGAGGTGTAAAAAATGTATTGTCTCGTAGAACACAATCATCATAATTATATGCGCAAAGAAAAAGGAAGCACACAAACTTTAACAGTAAAGACAGATTTCGTAAGCAAAATTTATGCAAGCAATGCTGACCGTACATAATATGAGCCGGCCTTACGCATTTGATGCGCATCAATGTGTTAATAATCCTGCGTTCTGACTAAAACCAGATCCCCAAGGTTACCACAAGCACTGCAGACCTGCAGTCATCCATAAGCATCATAAAACCTGTTTTATTGTAAACTCCTCACAATGTTTACATACGTCCGTCCCCTTCAAAAGCTTCCAACGTTATGTATTCTGTGGTTATGGGAACATTGACTGTTGGTCTGTTGAACATTTAAATTTAGAACTTGCTTTTCGCATGCGCCGGCACGGTCTATGCGAGTGGTTGTTGGTTTAGAATTGATAATAGACTTTGTTTTGTAAAAATAAGGTTTAAATTCAGTTGTAATGTGTTTTGTTTCTTTTTTATTCTAAAATGCTTTTGTTTATCAAGAGGTCGTGTTTATTATTAGTTTTAAATTAAATAGGCTTCTAATGCCGTAATGTTCATTTATCATTAGTAGTACATAATTATATTAGTGGTCTAGTCGAGTAGTCTCAAAGAATAGACAATAAATGCTGTTGGAACAGGTGAATATGGGTTTACACTAAAAAGATGGTAGCTGGCAGCATCGACCTACTTTCTGTAATAATAATAACAACAAATATTAATGACACATTCGATTGAGAAACATGACGATTACTATAGTTCGTCAGTTTTCATTCTTCATACTGATCATGGAGGTAGGAAAGATTCCTTATTCAGAGATACTAATGTGTCAGTTAGTGTAGCCTTGCTTTAGTGAAAATTATCAAAAATCTCAGCAATAGACGTTTTGGTACAGCTGATATTATGATGTCGTCATCATAAATAGAAACTCCACCAAGAATCAAGATAAACCGTCGGGGGCTACTGGTGGCTTCCGGCCACCGTAGGCGCGGGCCTGTGGACGGTGGGCCATATGGGCTAGCTCGCCGTCCGTCCGTCTTATGACGACAGGCCGTGTCGATGGCGCAGGAGTGTTCCACGCGCGCCTCAAAGAGATGTCAGCAGAAAGGAAGGGGTCCGCAGGGGCCAATGCCTGCCTGGACTGCGGGACTGTTCGAAAGAGATGTGGCCCTGGAACATAAAGGGCTAAGAAGGAACATGGATGGGTTTTAGTCAGTAAAAGTCTGACACCCCCTTCCATCCGCCCAGAGCGGGACATGACGGGAAATGACGCCTTCATTTGATGATTTCCCAACAGAAAAAAAAAAAAGAAATACGGAAACATTATTTTAAAAAAGAGATATACTGAAACACACAAAATACTGCCCCGTTGATCAAGTGGTCACAAGCGCGACTACTGAGCATGAGGTCCTGGGTTCGATTCCCAGGTCGGGCAAAGTGTTATTGGGTTTTTCCATCAGGAATTTCTTAGTAGCAGACATGGAGTCTGGATTTGTACCACCCGGTTGATGGCAGCAGGCTAGCCCCCTTTTTCATGGAACTTAAAACATACTCGCGAAATGTGGGTTTACTAGGTACAATTCTGCCTAATCCTTCAGGAATTACAGGCGTGACGTTATGTACAAAATACTCCAACAGTTTGACGAGTCATTTAAAAAATACTATGGATTTATGGATAGCCAAAATTACCCATCTGTCTTCCGATAACATATTAGCTGATACGCCTACCCAATGCGCGATAATAGGATAATCACGTTTTTAGGACGGACCTATTGACGTTTTTATTATTTGTATAAAGCATTTTTGTGTTGTCATGGATAGATTCGTTATTGGCTTAAAGAAATAAGATTAAAGCAGTATCTCTTTTTAATAGAAATATTGTCCATTTAAATTGATCGTATCATCTTTTGATGTACACCTGAAACACCCGGTTTTATCAACGTTGTCGAACACATCTTCACATAAAAGCTTCAAAAATTTTTTGCCAGCATTCAAGCTTCTACAGTCTGTCAAATTTCTACTTTATGTCTTGAGAAGACCGGCAAGTTTGATCTGCTTCTGGAAGGAGGTGGGCTGTTTGGAGTAACGCCAACCATACATAGCTCACGTTCAATGGTCCACTTTAAGGCGCCTCCCCGAGCAAATGACCTTGAACGAGCAGTTTTTTTGGAGCCTACTCCTCTTTATCCAAAAGAAATACCAACTAATAAAAAATACATTAAATTACTACATATTCTTGACTCCAAAATTGTCGTTTCATTTTTTTTTTAAGTAGCTTAATGTTTAATAAATCCCCTCACAACGAAACCACAGAAATGATAAATAATTATTTATAAAATGCTATTCCTCGTAAAGAAACCATTATTTTGATTTGCTACTAAAACAATACTAATGGATAGACAATTTAATAATGAACATAATTGTCGTTTTATTTTTTCCAAAAGACGTAAATTTGATTTTATAAAGAATAAAAACCACTCATTTCGCACTATTCGGCATGCAGTGACTGACGTAACAATTACTTTGTAGTGCAAGCTGATTAGAACTTTATTCTTACAATATTTTGCTCGGGGAACCGCCTTATGGACTAAGTGCGTAAACTGAAACCCTAACATAGAACAGACCCCTAGGTAAGACTAGTTGTTTGACTACCAGTAAGGACTGCCACAGATCTTCAAATAACAACCGAGACCAACGGCTTTACGTGCTTTCCGAGTCACGGAGGAAACTGGGTATGTAGGGATAAACGGCACATTATAAATCTATCACGTTATAGTATAGATACATCGAGTCATCGTACGAAGGCATGTTGAGGACTTGAGGCCCCTATAACTTGTTGAACGTTGAACCGTCCTACCAATTGACAAATTGATTCAGCAAATTGAATTGTTGCTTGCCGAGTACGTTTTTTTACGTGACGACAATCGCAATAGAAAAAGGAGTGGATGATAGTGTGATGGTTTTCTAACCGTAAAATTAGGAACTCTATTTGTGGTGGTTCAAACTTCGTTTGAAATTCTTTTATTATAAAGTTCTAATCAGCTTGCACTACAAAGCGGTTGTTACGTCAGTCACTGCGGCCGAATAGTGCGAAATGGTGGTTTTTTGCGATTTACAAAAAATCTATTGATTGCACTAAAAAAATAAAACACATAAGACCTGCTTTTTAGTTCGTTCAGTTAGTGTGCCAAGTTTCATGATCTAATTTCAAGTACTTTTTGAATACCACAGCGGTTTATTGTTCGGTTTGGAGGTAACTTGGATTTTTTTTCTATCGAGAAAAGTTTATGGAATCGTGTTTTCGTCACACATAGGACTTAGCATTTATCCTCAACTTTACTATATATTTATTTCAAAATTAATGCTGCAGTATTTTAGGAGTAACGGAGAATCATGCTAAGCCATTTGAGGGATATATAGCCCTTAAATCAGCCTATTTTAAGGTACCACTATCGGGAAACAGGCCTCCTCGCTTGGCCAGTGCGGAGATTTTGTATGTCTTCTAGTTTTTGGTTCTAGAAAATGCCGGTTATCTCATTATTTGGGGTCGGCGCAGCATGTCTCCTTCTATGAATAAATGATGTTTATTTTGCAAGTAGGCTTTTACAAACACTTTTACACGTCATTTTTTTTTTAAACTAGATGGGGCCGGTGTTTCGTACCTGACTACTCTGAGAAGAAACAGCCGCAACAAACTCAGAGGTCATAGTCTCTATACTTCTCTATTACCTCCTTTCTAGCCACATCATCCTTCACACAGTCCACCCATCGTTTCTTTGGCCTTCCTCTACTCTTATAGCAATCTACATTGATATTTAAAATTTTCCTCTTTTCTCCGCATCACAAATCAAGCATTGGTGATTAAAAAAATTTAATTTCCTCTTACTGAGAGGAGGTCTGTGTCCATGTACTAGGAATATTCTAAGCTGATAATGCAACCGTACCTACTACGTTACAAAGCAATTTGCCACAAACAAACGTTTCTACAATATTTCTTTCAGCAAGAACCATAAAATATAGTTATTTTCCACTGTTTTGAACACTTTGAAATTCCTGTAAACAGTTAACGTTACATTGTTCTTACATTATGATATTCTGTTTTGTTGAACAAAAGGACATTTGTCAAGTAGTGATGTGCCGCATTTTGGTTTCGGCTTTAACAGTGTTGCAGGCCGAATTTAGTAGGACGCCCCGTTGACAATTGCGATGCGACTTGCGTCTAGCGACACACGTCGCTTTGTTTCCGATGTGACAGTACCTTGACGTCGCAAGTCGTGTCACAGTCGTGCTATTTCTTTCTCTTGTGTCCCCGCAGCTGCTGTTACAACATGCGCGACGCTTGAGCGTGTGGCTTCGGCTAAGCAACAGTAATAACAGCAGTGATTAGTATTGATTGATGATGATGTAATAGCGTATTGTGTGGGTGGGATTCAGTGTCGAATTATTGCAAATTCTTCAATATCATATAACGTAGTTGTTAAAAATTCTGTGAAAAACAGATGAGGGAAACCAACTTACTGCCGTTTTTAGTCATTGCGGTGTTATTGTCTACTATCGTCGTCATTAATATGTTACTAATATTAATTAATTAACTGTTTTATGTATTACAACACAACATTTGACCTAGTAAAGACTCAGTGGAAGAGTCGATGGTCAAACTTAATTGTCGACCCAGTTTCGGCCTTTAACAAAAGCCGAAAAAGCGGTTTCGGCCAAACTGAAACGAACCTGACAAACACTATTCCCTATTATTACGTAAAGCCGTAGGCGATATCCGGAACATTGTATGATAAGTACGTTTTTATGTCGCAACAAGTAATATTGACTTAATTGAGTGTTTTGCTAATCGATTGAATAGCACTGTAAGCAGCAAATTAGCATCAACTTTCATGGATTTTACGAACTGTTTAAGTACATAAAACACGCCTTCTTCTCATGGCAGAAACCACAAAATGCCATCTGCTACGATTCATACACATGCATACTCCTCTCGCCTTGTCCACGTCACAGTAAAAAGATAAGCAGTAGTGTGACTCGGACGTGTCCTTGAATTCAATGCCTATTGTCGATCAGAGGTTTGCTCGGGAGGTTCCTGCACCGAATCGGGCGGGCGGAAACGCCTGGGTGTTACCACTGTGAGGATCGATCGGAGGACATGGTAGAGCACACGGTGGAGGTCTGCCCCGCGTGGGCGGAACACCGCCGTGTCCTCGTAGCGGCGATCGGCGGCGGCGAACTCTCGCGTCCGGCCCTGGTTCAATCCATGGTCCGGAGCGAGACGTCAGTCGTGCTAGCGAAGGAGGTGGCGGAACGTGAGAGGGAGAGAACCTCACGTCCCAACCACCGCGGGAGAAGCACCGGGCGTCATCGGGGGCCACCGTATTCGCGGGCCTGTGGACGGTGAGCTATGGGCTAGCTCGCCGTCCGTCCGTCTTATGACGACTGGCCGTGTCGACGGCGCGTTCGTGTTCCACGCGCGCCTCAAAGAGATATCAGCAAAAGGAAGGGGTCCGCAAGGGCCGATGCCTGCCGGGGCAGCGGGACTGTTCGGAAGAGATACCGTGGCCCCGGAACACAAAGGACGATGAAGGAACATTGTTGGGTTTTAGTCAGTAAAAGTCTGACACTCCCTCCTGCTCCGCCCAGAGAGGTATGAGTTGTTTGATGATTTCCCATCCGAAAAAAAAAGGGGTTGCTCTTGCTACTACACACATCATCGGTTTTATTTATTTGTACAAATGAATCCGCTAAATTAATGATGTCTGCCTATCTGTATTATGGTTTGAAATTCCAAGGAAATAAGTTTAAACCCCCTTTATACATCAGCAATATTGACCAGCTTTTAGAATCTACGTCATAACCACATAACCCAGAAGCTACACGTGTAGTGACCAAATTCTCTAGTTACATTGAGTAATACCAACAATAGTCAATTTTAGGGTGTTGAACTCTACGACCACTGGTTGCTTCAGTTGCTTGGTTGCGTAATCAAAGCACTGGACCGTTGTACGAATTTAAATTGTATAATGAGGTATTGAGACGGCATTCAAACAATTATTTTAAAAACTACACGCTGTTAATTGATATATGTATAACAAGAGGAGCTCGTGAATGTTTAAGCCGCGTTAGCCTAAGTTGGTCCACGGATAGGTGACCGCTCATTACATACCGAGTTTCCTCCGTGCCTCGGAAAGCACGTTAAGCCGTTGGTTCCGGCTGTCATTTGTAGATCTTTGACAGTCGTTACAGGTATTCAGTGGCCCGAAAGTCTGACAACCACTCTTAGTAAGAAGTATCGTATTACAGAGTAGGTACTAACTGGGTTCTCGAGAACAGATAGGCAATCGATCCATGTAAAATACTGGTATTCAGCTGCATCCGGTTAGACTGGAAGCCGACTCCAACATGGTTGGGAAAAGGCTAGGCAGATGATGATACTGTAAATAGATACTCCTTAACTTGGCCTCCAGACTACTCCTGAACTTAGACGCTCTTAGGGATATATTGTTAAAAGGCTGGGAATGCGCATCAAGCTTAGCTACTTTTATGTCCGTTCGTCTACGTAATTTTCATAATTTCCCGAAACAAGATGTAACGTATAGCATTATACACGTACCATTCCGCCTCATCATCAGCCTACAGCAGTTCACTGCTGGACATAGGACTCCTCAATCCCACGCCACTAAACTCGATTTTCAGCATTCTCATCCAGTTCGTCACTCCACCAAGCCTGAAGACGCCCCAGTTTACGTTTGCGAATCAATTCCAACCGTTCCGCCAAACAGTTCTATAACTAGCAGTTGACGAGACGCTCCACATAAGCAGGAAATCAAGAGTCAGTTTGAATACATCAGGGAGTGAAGTGTGAGTCATGCGGGTCTTTCCCAAGTATCCTTATAACAATTGGGGTTGGCTTGCCGTCTAGCCGTCCCCCTCGGTGAAATTTTAAATTCAAGATCAAATTGGCTAGTGGACATACATTCCTTATGACTATTTCGATCAAGTATTGAGTTTTTGACACAGATGAAGAATTGATTCAGCATAATAAGCCTTGGTTAGGCCTAGGTTCACAATGATAGGATACAGGCTTACTCCACAGTTAAACTGTGCTTACTCTGAGGAGTAAGCCGTAATACATCATCAGTGTAGGCTAACGGATGTCACAAATGACTTAGGTCAGGAATACAGTGTGAGACCACCGACATCTTCTAGAGAAGATGTCGGTTTTCTCACACTGTATTCCTTCACCATTTTAAGATCAATAATAATGAAATATTTTACACATAGGGCCAGTCTGGGTTCCTACTAGAAGATTATGATCTACACATTTTTTCCAATTTTCCAGAAAATCATGTACGTTTTACACCTCCACCACCTCTTGGTTACGGTTTCCATCCATTTACGACAATTTATCGCTTGTTTAACATTCCTAATTGAAACTTAGTTGATGAAGAAAATTGCACACTGCAGACCTGTTGATGTAACCAGATACTTTCCAAGAAAGCAACAAACCTTCCTGTTTGGTTTACTCATGTTTTTTATTAGACTGGCTGTCGCCGGCGGCTTTTTTTTGCATGTGCATTCTATACCCATCGTATGACAGGGCGTTTCAAAGATGAAGTTTCTAGAAATCTTTATTTAGCAGGTATCTAGTATCTTTTTGCAAGTAAAAGGACCGGCCGAACTTTGTTTGTAGGATTTATAATGTCGGTCATTCGGTCTGATTAATTTTTTGGGGATTTGATTGCCTTTTTGCAAGCTGATAGCATGGTCCTGGGGAGCTTCTTTTAAACATTAGTTAATAAGTTCTTCGTTCTAGATGTGTTGCTGGGGAGTAGTGGGGAGTTTGGAACACAAGGAAGTGGTGAAGGGCGGGATGTTTAGGGAACTGATTCATGTAATTTTGTGCTTCGAAAAGTGCTGGTTCTCAGCCAAATGTAAATGAATAACTTAACATACAACTTACAACTACAACTACAAATTTTGTACGTCTACCACCCATAACTCCCTTTCTTTGATCAATCTGGTAGGACACATACGGCTTAAAAAGTATTTGAAAAATTGGCACTATCCATTAGTTGTGGAGAAACAGTTGCTCCATTTAAAATAATAACACCACATCCGCCGACCCCAAACTCGCAACATTCTCGTTCAAATGCGGCGGATGATGAAGATAATCCAGTTCAAAAAATACTCTCCCACGAAAAAATTGTAAGCGCACACCCGCACACACACACGTACATCATAACTCTTGGCAATACATCAGACGGGATGCCAGACGATCGCCAAAATAACCACAAGGTTAATATTAGTTGAGCCCATGTACTTTTTAGTTGGGAAGAAGGTGAGCATTTGAGGTGTCTGTATTTAAGCAGGATATGGCGAAACCAGAGGGATTAGTCAAGCCTTTGCTTTTAAAACGTTGCGTTTCTAAAACGACATTCAAAAGGATATTCGTGGCTAAATTATAGTAGCCGCCTGGATCAATCTTCCTTGCCTCGGTTCGTCTATGCCTCTTAGTCCCGGCTGTAATTTGACAGTTTAGTTTTACAATTTGACAGTCGTTACAGGTAGTCAGTGGCCCGAAGGATGATATGATATTCGTAAAGTTTTCGGAAACTATGTCAATCCTTTTTTTGACTTTTCCATCATTGTTTTCGCTGATAGAGTGTGACTTTGTCTAGGCGCTCAGGTTTTTAAACTCACAGACTTATGATATTTATGTTCTGTTTGCCGAATCAATATCCCTTTCCTCTTTAAAGTTCGAGTGTATTGGGTTGTCTTCTAGGCAAGCGTGCTCCACCCTACGCCGCAGCATCACTTCACATCAGGCGAATTGCGGCCAAACACAAGCCCTATTTAGTGTAAAAAAGTTTCTAATTTTAGTTCTACAAGTTGGTTGTTAGTCAGCCAGCGCGCAGCGTTTTGACTTGTATCGGAGATCGCTGGTTAAGTTCGTACCGAATTTAACAAATAGGTATAGATGGATTTGTCTGGATTCAGTCTTCTAGTATAGTGTGGTTAGTGCCTAAACTGGTGACAGAGTTTTTATGGCGCCCATAGACCTCTGACTCGGCTTTAAATGCCGTCAAGAAATATCTCAGGCATGCTGGTTTCCTCACGATGTTATCTAGATTCAGTGAGTCTATCCTAGGCAATTAGTCGTCTAGTAAGAGTGTCTTAAAGACTTATAGTATGACGTCATTATTTATTTATTGCTTCGTCTGGCATTGGTTTACGTCTTGTGTTTTGGCTTACCATTAATATTATGCCAGATCTGCCTATTCTGATTTATTTACTTTTGCTTTCAAACAGGTTGATCTCTTGTTTAGCCACGAGGATTATGAAACGGACTATTTACCTAAAGCCAACCGCACCTTGCGTATTTTCGCGATTTTCACATAATTACTAGTTGGTACAAGATAGATTGTATGAAATTTTCATGAATTTGTGGATATTTTCTGTGGTGCAACCGGTTTGACCTAGAACTAAAACATCGAAGACATGCTACATCCACTGACCCACACGTACAGAGCCCGCGTGGTGGATTACAGCCTAGTCCCTCTAACAGAGAGGACTGTGTCCCAGCAGTGGGACAGTTAAAGCTGATTATTGTATGATTCTGATCAATCATCATCCACAGCTTGGTGTGGGTCTCTCTTTTCTTGTGCCAATTTCCACGTTCCTGTGCAAGCCAGCGTATGATGCTGATACTGGACCTATTTTTATTCACCCGCCCATTGCATAATTAAGAAGTATGAATATGAAATGCCACATCCCGTCAATACTACAGTACATTTTCTTCATATTTTATCTCCCAATTGTTTTGACGACCTCTGTAGTCAAAGATGGCCGATTTTAATTCTTTTTTATTACCGTCGGACTGGAATTCTATATTTACGTCTGTCATTTCATAGAGTTGCCAACTCAGTAGATGAGTATTGAGTGTGTTTATGAGGACACTTTCTTTGGAAAACTTTGGTAGAGACTGTGGAGTTTCTTGTTTCGCTTTCTTTTCGGCTTTGTATTCTGCATGATAGCTTCTTCCTATTTTAGGTAGAATCCGTGGAATGTATGGTATTTGCTCTGTTCTTAATTTAATGCTTTTTCTTGTTTATTTTTTCGGTTATATTGGACATAATGCTGGGAGACGACGAAACACCGTATCAAAATTGAGTTACGGTTGCCATTGTACAGTTATTTTTACTTGTACTTACACAAAATAAAATTTGGACATTTGAATTTAGAAACAGTTCGCTTAATTATGACTAACAGAATCAGATAACGAACCTCTTTGTGCCGAAAAGGTTAAAATTATTCTCTCTGAAACTCACCTTTTGGGTCAAACGAGATTTTGAAGAAAGAACGCAATATAAGGAGTTTAAGTACCTACTGTTATCTTGGTTTCAAGGGTATAATTTTAACGAAGCGAATAAGGAAAATTATTTCAACAATAATTAGATTTATAGGCTCGCAAAATATGCAAATTCGACGTGAAGTTACGGACACCAGCCCGAGTAACAATACAATAGTTTCTAGTAGGTTCTGAATATTTATCTGCCTAGCCTTTTCCTAACTATGTTGAGGTCGGCTTCCAGTCTATCATAATATAGTCCCGTTCTCGATATTGCTTCGTAATATTGAGTCAAACATTGTCCAGACATTTAGTCACGCGATAGTAAAAGCTAGGTCTTTCTGTGTCATGGTCTGAGCGCATGTGTCATGAAAAACGTCTGCTTACGTCATCGATTAGCATTCAATAGACTGACGATTACAGTATGACGTCACGAGTGGCAATTACGTCAGCATAATCAGCCGATAGTGCTCCCACTGGTGGGCAACACGTCCTTTATCTTTCCTAAAGGAGGCCCGATTCTTTTTGACAAGGGAGTGGCCTGTAAACCACCATCCGAGTCTGGTGCGGGTTGAGTATGTTACAAGTCTTTTGTTTCCAGGACAAGCTGGTTTCCTTACGATGTTTTCCTTCTCAATTTTGGGAATACTGTCGATGAAATAAATTACATAAAGTAACGCGTCTGCCCAGGTTCGAACCCACGACCTCTCTCTGATTACCATTCGCTATACCTACTGACGATTGTTTAATTACGTCACTGATGAATGACGTCAGATCTGGCTAAAACAAATGAATGGCTGTTTAGTCTGTTGATCGATTCAAGGAGGAGCCATTAGGAAGGTTTTATTGAGCTATTGGCGCCGATTTATTTGCGTAACGACTAAGACTAAGAGGATTTAAAGTATCTTTTGGTGTTCCAACTAGAGCGTCAAAACAATTTAGGCACATGTTCAAGAGGGATTTTAAAAGCCTAAGATTCACGTACATGTTACACCCGATTGGTGATTTGACGGAATCGATGGCTCCTTTCTCTGTTTGTGGCCGCCACCAAAAAGGCATTTTGCTGTTTTGTAAAATGTAATCCTATTAAGTTGAATTTCAATAGGGATGAGTTACTGCAACTTATTTCGCTGTTCCACCTCGCAGAGGAAATACGAAAATATTCGGGAGTTAAAAGGCCAGTTCAAGTACTGTAGTAGTGTGTGGTTGAGTAATTTGAAATGCACCAAAAGAAGCAAATGGTAGGCGAGGTAAGGTAGGCGAATTAATTTCAGTCAATACCGTGCATATTACGACTTTATAAACTCCTACAATCACATTTTTGTTTAATCTGGAAGTAAGAATGACCTTAGTCTCGGTTATCATGACGCAATCCATTTTTGTGTAGGATTTGTAAACGAAGCGGCGAATTTAGGACTACAGAATTGGAAATACAAACATTTAGGTAATTAACAGTTTCGTTTCGAGTTTCAACATGAAAACAAGAGCATAAGATTGAAGTTTATGTAAAGGAAAGAGTAGAGAAAAGAAAGATCAAAGAAACGTAAGGATGGACTGTGTCAAGATTACATGGCTAGAACGGAGGTATCTGCTGAGATGACGAGTAATAGAGAAGTATAGAAGAAGAAGACATGCTGCGCCGACCCCAAATGAATTGGGATATGGGCAAGAGAATTAAGAGAAGTCGGAGAGTGTTTCGTGGTTTGGCTATGCCTCACATGCACGAGATGGTTCGGTCGACTTGGTGAAGTTCGCTAGAATTAGCAGTCATGCGATAAGCACAGGATCAAACGTTGTGGCAATACTTGAGATAGGTCTTAGTCCAATATCCAGCGGTAGAGGTCTTTCGGCTGAATGATTTCTTATTCTTGCGACTGACACGACACGATTTTATTTTCGCCACTTCCACGGCGTCATCGGCGGCAGCGCATAGGGCCCGACTGGGACTGGGACCGTGAGTGGCTGCACGTTTTGGGGCACAGCACAGAGGGCAGGATAGGAGCCCAACATAGTTTGCAAACTATGTTGACCTCCTATCCAAATACGCGGCGTTAGAATGTGCATTAGGAGCTCCTAATGCACATTTTAACGCCGTTCATTAAAATGACAATTAATGATGTGTGTGTCGATTTGCAACAAAGTAAAAACGATTACTTACTTACTTTTCATTAGCATAAGATTACGTAAGAACTATTTTGGCTTGCAGACGATTGTCAAAACAAAATAGTTAGCGAAAAGGTCACCAACCTCCTTGCATAGCAAGTGGCTTCTATTACGCATCTCCTCCCATTTTTGGAGGGGCATGTAACGGGCCATGATTCGAAGTAGGTACTTACTGATAATGAATACTTTAGTATCGTATCACTCAGGTACTGGGTAACACGATACTTCGTAAGACTGGTTGTCAGACTTTCGGGCCACTGACTGTGACTACCTATAAAGACTGTCAAAGATCTACAAATGACAGCCGGAACCAACGACTTAACGTGCTTTCCGAGGCACAGAAAAAACTCGGTATGTAATGAATGGTAACCCATGGAAAGTAAGGACTTTTAATAAAATCAGAGGCCAGCTTATACAGGTTTTGTTACCAATTAAGTGCGGCTGTGCGGCCTATCGTACTTTCCTCTATCGCTCCTTTTAATTACGATAGTGTGATTAATAAAACGTCACGGGAATTACCCCGAATTTACCAAGCACCAGTATACCTAGTCAAAATAATATCCTCATTGAAAAGGTAAATTCGCAATCGAAGGCGTGTTATTTTGAGATATAATTATATTTTATTTCTGCTGCCCACAGGGTAAGTCTTCTGCCAAAAACTTATACACCCTTCTTTTTGCGTAAGGGATTCAAAATGGGCGAAAATATCGATTTAGGAGGTCAAGTAAAGAGATAAAATTTTTCGCATAGCAATTTAATTGTTTTAGGCTGACCAATCAATGGATTAGTACTTCAATACTTCGGCTCGGAACTACTTGACCGGCAGATGTAACAGGTAGAAGAGCAAAAGTCTAACAACCGGTCTAGCCTAGTCTTCGAATATCTGTATTTTGGTACCTATCCCCACAGAATCGATCGCAAGGTTTTAAAATAGGGTTTAAAGCCGAACCTACAGGAGTCAGCAACCGGTTATGTAGGATGACATGACTACAGCAAAATTTCGGTCTACCTACCCAAGCTGATGCTGATGAAACCCATGGGGGGTTTCAAGAAACGTCATAGGACGAAAATGACGTAATAGCAGACCAATCCAGTAGTCACATTTGGCAATAACATTCTTATTGCTAATACTTTAGTTAGGCAAGTACTTTACGCCAGTACTCAGCAACAGATTATTGACCATTTTCACTAACATAAAGCGACGGACTAATGGAATTTCGACTACCGGCACTGAAACGAGAGTTGAAAATCCAACGCTATGCTTTTATTTAGGCATTTTTTTTTTTTTAGCGGGCGTCCAGTAATTACGTAAGGTTTAAAGGAGGGAGGGGGTCGAGCTGAATCTCACGTATTTACACTAAAATACACATTTTGAAAATTCTTACGTGAGATTATAATATGAGTGGGTCAAGTCAAATCTCACCACGGGACGAGAGAAATTGACTGACTCAATCAATGGACGCCCTAGCTCTTAGTATAAACGGTCATATCATATTATACACCGGAAAAAATACCTAAGAGGATTTTTTTCACCAAATCTCTTTGCAAATGACAAATCCGCCATCTGGAAAAATACTGACTACTGTCTAAATGACGTCATCATTTGACCCTATTACGCAGGCCACCCATCCTATTCTCGTCCGCGGTGACGGTCGCTTAACTTCAGCGAAAATTTCGTTGAGATAGGTGTTGTGAAAATTATCTGTAGCAATCGGCCCCTATTACATCGGATATAAACATAACTGGCGAAATGTGGGTGTACCTGTACCATTAGTTACACCTCTGCCCAACCATTCGGGAATTACAGGTGTCATGTTATGTAGGTATAGCAAACGAAATCCGAATCCATCAATTCGATGTGTTGTTAATGGAGTTCTGATAACGATAAGATAAACCAAACCTACGTTACAACAATTTGGTAACAGTTACGTAATATTCAATTCATTCTAAATTGCCGCCATTTTTAGTTGCGAATTTCGGGTTACCAGATGCAATTTTTGATTTACCGAAAATATTTTTCGTGGCACCTCCAAAGTTTGAAAATAACTTTAGAAGAGTCAAGAGGGTTAGATTAAATTGAATCATACATAATTAACAAGTGTCTCAAAATATTGTAATAATAGTAATAATGACAAATGTACGAAAATAACATCATGTCATACAACCACTTGTTTAGTTAAAACTTTAGCTCACAGCTGTTTCGAAGTTACTTGTGTATTTTGTTAGTTTTAAAACTTACAAAATACGATTACGAGCAAACTTTTCAGTAAGGAAATAGGTACAAAAGTTATTAAATTTCCCATACTTGTTGATTAAGTTGTGCAAACTGGCCATTCGAAGCAATAAACTTTTTAATTTACAAATTAATGGGTAGAGTACTCACAGATCTGTCTCGATGACGTCATTTGCATCCAAATATACACCCTCTCCTTGGTGATGCCACAAACCACCGCTTTTAACACAGAAATACACCTTCCTACCATCATTTTCAACATCAACAATGACGTTTTCAAATATTTTACTCACAAAAAACGATTCACATTTTTGTTCGGATGCCGGCTCAAAAGTTAGCCCCCACTCATCAACATTTTTCGCGTTCACATCAATATTAAACACACATTTGTTATCATCACACGTTCTAGTGTTTTGTTTTACTGATAATATCCATGGCGGAGTCACGGCACACGTGGTAATTATTAAAAATAATAATAAAAATAATTCACTAGTCCGTAAACGCACTGGAGCCATGTCAGCTTTGTGTTGTGAATGAGTGAAGTGAACTAAACCGGCAACGCCGCTCGCGACTCGCGCGTCGAGTAGGGATGGGATGCTACGTTACAATCGCTTTTATACCGATCTCGATTCGGTGAAGGACGAATCGATAAGAAGTTTTTTTAGATAAAGTTTATCTGTATTTGTAGGCTACGGCTTAGTTTTATAAGTTTTTTTTTTATTAGATCGTTTTGATAAGTGGCGCTATCAATCATTGTTGAAGATGGTTCTTATCCTATTTAGATTATATTATTACTTGCTAGCTCTATTATCGTTTGTATTTTACAATGCGCCTATTTAGTAGTACTTGATTGAGTTATCAGAATTATCCAGTACCTATATTGCTGCTTATTTATTTATTACACACACATATTAGGAATTGTTTGGCTATAGGTAGGTACCTATATAATCTTAAGTTATAGTTTTATGAAACCTTTGGTATGAAATAAAGTAATTTTAGCTTATTTTTTATTCCATGTTGAGTAACAATCAAATCTCATTCAATAAAATATGAATTCATCAACACAAATAACAGGAAAACTCGAATGAAAAGTTCGTATTATTTGTACAATTTTAATTTCACAGACGACGATACTTTGCATTCGATTTTTAATATGGTTCACATCACATCACTAACAAATTAACATAAACGTTCCCATTAGGTAAATAAAACATGTTATATGATAACTATATACTAAGCGATGAGCAGACTACATTGTAATAATAATATCCCTTATCAATTGTCTACTTACTAAACGTTGATTTTGAAATAGGTAGTTACATATTTAAACTAAGTTACAACCAGTAATTATTCTGATTAGCCGAGTGCTCGATTTTCCTATAAAAAAAATAACGAATTTCCACGCAAACCAACACTATTCAACCTCTTTATGAGGTGAATTATCAAAACTAAAGGCCTGTTTTACCACCTGCAGCTATTTTTAAACAAATTCTGTTCATTTTTTTTAATTTATTCGGTAAGTACTTAATGGACATCGTGAAATTGGCCATAAGAAAAAAAACCTTATTGCTTAATTATGTAAGATAAGGTAAGGACTCTTCTGCAAAATGCTTCTAGAAATCCAGACCCACCCTAATGATCAACATTTATGACTAACAGTTCAAGCTACGCGTTTCGGGAAGCTGGTGATGCACCACCCACCCCAGAGATAAACCTGTCGCCGCCCATGATCGTTTTGTTTATGTAAGTAAATCCAGAGATGGTTGATATAACTTCGTTTTAAAAAAATGTTTCATAATACGAGTGTTTAACTCATATGTTGGACACAAGATCTGCCTTTATCATTCGGGGTAAGGTCATCATCCCAACCAAATACAATACAACCCTATGTGACACCCTCCCCCCAATCTTTGCCTGGGACAACGCCTAATGATTTCAAATGTTCGGAAGTTCGCAACTTTTTTCGATGAAATAATGCCGCCAATAAATCAAAAGTATTAAAAACTGGGACTTTCAGCAAATCTCTAAAGTTTATTCTATTTTCATAATTTGGCACAGATTCCTCAGAAATGGACTTTAGACATTTGAAAAAAGCTGCTTAGTATGAATACATACGGAAAGAAAATATAAGCGTGTGTGTCACCTTTTCCTGTTTGTCTCGACTAGGCGTAAAAAATGAAGCATGTTCGAGACGGTTGCCAACGTACCAGCTAGTGTTATCTAATCGAGTAATGTGTGTTGAGCATTGCTGTTAATCTGTATCCTTAGTACGAATTTAATTTAGGTTTCGTTAAACCCGATTTTTGTGCCTGGGTTCGTTCTGGCAATTCTTATTATTATTTTTCATAGTTTTGTTTGGGGCCTATGCCAATCAGTACTTAGTAGACTGCGACAGGCAGAATAAAGAAGTATCATGATGACTGAATGGAATTAAAATACTCGTATAGATCAAATTCTGTTTTTTGTTTTTTTTTTTAATTCACCATTATTATGGGGTGGGCAACGGGTGAAACTAAACTAATGACTTTAGCATCGTATGAACCAAACATCGTCATTGGTTGAAAATCTGTCAATGTCATTTTATATTTCAAAATAGATTGACCTCATTGGTCAGATTGGGTCTAAGCTATGGACGCGCCATCTACAATTAGCTTTGACCAGCCTTCCCCATTACTGACGACCAGCACGATGCTACGTAATTTTAAATTTGCTTTAATTGCTATGTAATTAATACAAATGCCTACATACGATTACAGCAACGTATCATTTATATGTAGTAACTGATTGTCCACAATCAAAAAATCAGTACAGAATGTTATGAAATTAACTAATCTAATTGATAAGATTTTATTAATTTACTCGTAAGGAGGTAGGTATTTAAACTAGCGGGTTGATGCGGAGTGTCTTTCTAGTTTGTTTCAGTGAATTATTCCGTACCTACTTCCCAAAATCATGTAGGTACGTTCTCACTGCTGAGATTTGAGCCTCTGTGTAAAGGAGACGCATGCACAATAATAATTTTATCAGTTAGGTTAAAAAAAGTTATTTCTGCGAAGCTAAAGTGATTTTCTACCATAACGACCAGGAATATATACTGGCAGTGAAACATGGCAATTTTTTCTTTACTAATTAAAAGAAATAAAACACCGAACAAAGTATCAATCAACGCTTCGGCACCGACCGACATTGGCGACAGTCTATAGCAGTAGGTACTGTGCAAATTCCTAAAATTGAAAATGCGTTGAGAGCACAACTTAAGTAGGTATGTTTTGCCGTCAGTTTCTACCCCTAGCCCGTAACCCGTAATATCTACAGGGTGTAAACCACCTCATCACGAAGCCGTCAACCAAGCATTCTGTACATCAAACTAAGTTACTTTACGCAAAAATTATTGCTGGGAAACTACTTTTTTTTTTTGGGTGAAAAATCATGTTTTGTGGTAGAACTCAATGTAACGCACTCAAAACATTGTGCTGATGGATGGATTGAATAGTCCGGGGGTCGTGGAGGTATTTAAAGTAAAAATCTTGCATTAAAAACTTGTAGGTATTAAAAAAAAAAGTTGTCAAAAAGTTGGAACTTTGACCCCCAATATCTCCGTAACTAGAAGGTTCCCAGGTATGGTGTAGAACAAAAAAATGATCGCAATGACGAAAAGAACAAGTGCCTTTCGGCTTCGTTAAGAGGTGTTTTACACCCTTTATAATAGCTGCCACTGAGTCCATATTTATATTGTGACTGAGGTGTTTCCTATGACTGTGAAAAAAAAACTAACAACAGCCAGACCGTTATTTTCATCATAAATAAACAACTAAATTCTGATAACACTATCAGATTGAAGATCTGAATCCACTAACTACGTTGACGTAACTGGGTAGTCCAAAAATCGCGTCATTAATACGATAATATCCATATCTTTCAAGGTTTTTATTGATGGTTTACCTATTCACGTTGTTACATTGGTATACTAATGATGGCACAAATTAATTAGGCTGTACCCTAATTAATTTGATGAGACAATTGTACCTATTTCACTTGCTGTCAGTCCAGTTTTCCCCGCGTTTTTGCGTGGATAAAATGGAGGGGAGGCATTTGCCCTGTAATAGGTGTTAAGAGGCTCCTAATAATAATAAAGCGTTTGTAAGTAAATGCCAAAATACATAGTTTAGCTACTTATAGAATCTACTTCAATAAAAAAAGGAAATTGACGGACTATCACTAACAGTATCACTACATTATTAAAAAACAAAGTCGTCACCAGGGCCGTCTTTATCTAGTGTGCAGGGTGTGCGTTGCACACGGGCGCAGCGGTCCTAGGGGGCGCCGAGCGCCGTTCGCTACGGAGCACCACACGGCGCGCTCGTTGGCCGGCCGCGGCACTTTCAATGACCAACGTAAAAAGAGCTCCGCTTTGCATACATTTTTTATAGCATCTGGAGCTCTTCATATATTTTTAGAATTACAGCAAAGCAAGGCATGTTAACATGGGTACGTTTTGGCTTGTTAGGGTAGACACCAGAACACTCTGTATAATTCTAAACACAGACTGTTGTCTTGTTGCACTTCATGGTATCCAAAACTGACAAATTTGTTCTTCAAATTTAATCTCCAAACAAGAGTCCCTAAGTACTATTATCCATTGGGGAAATTTGTCAGTTTGTGGTAACTTGACGCGCTGTTACTAGTAGGTACTTTGTACCCATTCCATTTTGATCGCGCGCTTACTAGGGGGCGCTAGGGTAATGCTGTAAGTATAATGTACTCTGTGGGGTAATGTTTGCACACGCGCTACATGGGCTAGAGACGGCTCTGATAATATCGTAATTTGAAAATAAAAATAATGAATGGACATCACTATTTAATTATAAGTTTTACTAACGTGTAAGTATCTTATCAATGATAAGATTCTGTCCAATTTTTGATTTGGAGTTACATAACAGCAAACAAGCAGCAGCTTATTGCTACTTTACTTTCCTCTGCATTTCAAATAATACAACACAGTTCGTTCGGCTAGAATGTAGGCACCTACCTACTTGCAAAAACACAGGCTGAGTTGGTATGTTTTAGGCTGCATTCATGTTTCAGGACTCGAACTCCGACACAACCGAGCGGACAGAGCATTAGAGTATTAAATACACATTAAATACTCTTATGCTCTGTAAATTTTATTTTATCACTGCCCTCTATGTCCACTGACTAAGAACTACTTCTAGACTTTACAATAGAAATGAGATTAGCAGTTCCAGTTTAATGTGATAGATGGCGCAGTGCACATTTTCTTTTTCAAATTTGATCCTTCATTTTACACTGCGAAATGCAAGACGGTATCTAAACCTTTGATTACCACTTGGAAATACCCAGGCGTGTTCCCCTCCTTGCGTCGTATTCTTAAATGTTGAGAGTTGTGGGTCATTTTTAATTGAAACTGATAGACACGTATTGTTGCGCAATATATTTTGCTTACCTCCTAGGCTGAATGCCAGAATAAAAGTCGAGTTGTTATTTTTCAACAGTTTTTACATATTATTAAAGACTTGCTGTCAGTAGTTGTACAATCTTGGATCTTGGACCACAAAAACCACGAAAATGACACCCATGAAAAAAAAAACTGAAAATTTTCATCGGCGCCATCTTGGATTTTCATTTTGACCTTATTTTCATTATAACCAACCCCAAAAACCACGAAAACGACACCCATGAAGAAAAATATAATATCAATAATATTATTAATTATTATAATAATAATACGCGCCAATAACCCCCAGGAATCATTATTTTAATCAACATACACCCTAGTAGCACTGGCCTGCAAATTGCAAAAAACCCAAGGAAATTTGAATTACGCGGGCTAAAGAACATTCACCTTGAATCCTGGCCTTGTGTTATAGCAGCCAATCATAGCCAAGCTACACTCGCAGGAGTTACCGCCCAAAAATGGCTGCAATCTATACATGTGTGCGGTTCATACACACGAAAATATGCACCAATTTGCCGCTGTGCGTAAATTTATCAATGGGTTGTAGGCCAGCAGACTATTTGCCTATAAGATGCGTCCGGCGGGTGAGCGTCGAGCTTCGTAGTAACTTCCAGTACAGTCATATCATCATATCATGGGGTTTTAGGTTTCCGCACTTAGTCCTTGAAGTGGACCATTGTGCGTGAGCCATGGTGGCCGATTACTCCAACCAGCCCACCTCCCTCCAGAAGCAGATCAGACTTCCCGGTCTCCTCAGGGCATCCACAAGGGATCTTGGTGCTCCCAGGGTCTCCTCGCGAATCTTGTTAACGCCTGTGCACTCAAGGAGCACATGCGCCACCGTTTCCTCCGCCTCCATGCATGCTCTGCACAGGGGACTGTCAGTGATACCTAGGGTGTGGAAGTGTTTATTCAGTGAACAGTGTCCAGTGATGGTCCCCGCCACCAGACGCAGGCTATCTCTGTCCAGGCGCAGAAGGCGCCTGGTCAGCTTTGTATCCAGGAATGGCATAGCTTCCTTGGATTGCCTGCATCCTGGTGTCGAGGTCCACCATTTCTCTGCTTGTATACGAGTGTGATCCTTTAACCAGCTTCTCAGCTGCTTGAAAGGAATTGGCACAATGGGTTCGGGTCCGTAGGGTTTTGTGCTGGATCCTCTTCTGGCAAGTTCTTCAGTACAGTAGCACTTCCAGTACAGTGTTGGTTACGTAACACGGGCGCGAAAAATTGCTCTAAGTATTCGAACAGGAGTTTGAACTTTTTTTAATATTTTGTACAAAGTGTTATTTTATTACATAGTTCATTAGTTATAATAATTGCCCCAGTTGGTAGGGTAGGCTTTGTCTAATTGCCTCTTCGTGGCGCACGCCCATGTCTGTTAGCAATGTTGCCATCTTTACAACAAAAAGTGAATGTAACGGTGTTACCAGACGTACGTTAAAAATAAAAGGCGCATTGTTATAAAAGAACGTATTATATTTTCAAAAGTTACATACAAGTAGGTAAACTAATACATATTAAGGGATGTTAGCCAGATAGTCCTTGACATGCGCGGGCTCCAGTCTGCGGAACCCGCTGGCGTCGCAGATGCCGACTTCGATGTTGTCTGCTGTCATCTGACCTTCGAACCCTTCCTTCAGGGTCAGGATCGCTGTGTGGACCGCATCGTCGAGTTCTAGCTCTTCTGTGTATCTGGGGGTTGGTAACGTGTGTTTTGTTAGTATATATTCAATCGAGAACTATTGGGCTGCACCCTGGTCAATAGATAATGTCAACTCGTCTCCTACCACTAGGCTAAAAAACTAGACCACGACCATTTTACTAATACTTTGGTATTAGTAAAATGGAAGATCCAGTGCATAAATCTGGTTGCGCCCTTACTTTATTCTTTTATTTTTAACACACTTCTTCTAAAACTGTTCCTTATCGCACTACGACAGACAAAATAAACATGGTGTTCCTCAAGTAAGCGTACTGGGCCCAATATTATTCTTCATAAATACATAAACAACATCATAAAAATAACTAATCATAAATGCATATTATTTGTCGACGACATCTCGATTATACAGCATGACGATTATCCAGGATGACGTTTTTATCACTTTCCAAAAAATAGGTATAATAGGTGAAGGTTTTTTTACGAAATTTTCAATCAACTTTTTTTATTAAAAACCAAAAAAAAAAACAAATTTTAAATCATACGCATTATGATTTGAAATTTGATTTTTTTTTTTCAAAATTTCTCTTTTTTTGTTTTAATATGAAAAGTTTAATTGAATTTTGTAGCGTTTTTTGATGATGGATAAATTTTTTTCTAAGCTGTGGAAAAAATAAAAAACTAGGTATGCCATAACCTTCTACTGCGTTCACCCATTTTTTTTGGAAAGTGATAAAAAGGTCCTCCAGTAGTGACATCCAACAAAAAACATAATACCATTCTAAATCATGACCCTGACATTAATAATACAATTGACAAATTACTGCATTGGCTTGACATTAACCATTCAAAGATAAACTTAGATAAATCCGTTTACATTAAATTTATTCAATCAAATAATTATAAAAATGACATTAAACTCAATATTAATCAAATCAAATAAGTAACGCAAACTAGATTCTTAGGTGTAATAATAGATAAAAATATTAATTGGAAAGAACACATAGATAATGTCAGCACTAAAATCAATAAATTTGTATACGCGCTTACAAGTTAAAAAATGTAACTGACATAAAAACTGCTGTAATGTCATACCAAGCTTATGTCGAAACGGTACTACGTTATGGGCTTGATTGGTGGGGTAATAGCACCGACTTCCAGGGAGCAATCATCGCTCAAAAAACGTACATGAGATCAATTTGTGGACTTAAACCTGACGACTCATGTCAACCAATATTTATGAAACTTGGTTTGTTACCGTTACCGTCACTTTACATTTATGAAATATGTATGTTTGTAATGAGCAAATGATGTAAATCCTCGAAATAGACGAAATCTCTTTAAATTAGTGTTGAATGATTTACCTAGGCTTGCTAAATACAATAATAACTGCCTGGCAATGTGTGTGCGCATTTATAATAAAACTAGTATTTGCGTGGGTGCGCGAGCTGCGGGCAGCTCGCGAGTTTAGTGTTTTTGAGAAGTATTCCTTACCCTTACAAAATTTTGAGAATCCATACGAATCATTAAACGAATTGGAAAATCCATTAGTCCTTAAAAGATTTTGTAAATTATGTAAAATCTTTTAAAAGTTTTGAAAACCCTTAAGAACCCCTAAAACATTCTAAAAACTAATTCAACAAAAAAAAAAAGTTAAACAAAAATCCCCTAATACAATCTAAAACCTGATCTAACATAACCCTAAAGTTTGCTTGTCGTCGCCCCTGAGTTACGCTTCACCCACTCAACCTTCGCTCGCTCCGCTCAGGACCTACCTACCACCGGAAACGCCTAATGGCTATCTCTAACCGTTACGAAGTTACAGCCCTTTCAATTTTAGGGGAGGGTGGGGAGGGGAGGGTAGGATATACATATTTCAACGCCCCTCAATAGTTTTAAGTAAGAATCAAAAGGTTTTTCAGTAATAATAACGGGGTGAAGAGGGGGTTGAACGGCGGGAGAGAGGGGAGTTTATAAAAATTATTTTGACTAAAGCATTGCCCCTTTATATGAATCTGAAAAAAACAATGTTCCAAGTCTCTCAACTTCCGAGATCCGCCGAGGGGGGAAGAAGGGGGACAAAAAGGGCAACTTTGAAAACTGATTTTTACTTTTCCGAGCCTCCTCTATACGAATCCGAAAAAGAACAAAATACGGGTCTCTTAGTTTCTGAAATACGATAGGGAGGGGGAGGAAGGGGGGCAAAAAGGGGAAATTTGGCACTTTTCCCCTACTCGCGAGAGTTACTTGTTTACGAATCTGTCAAAATATACCCCCCTTCCCATCCACCATCTGGAAGAACAATTATTATGTCAGTGAGTCAGTCAGTCAGTCAGTCAGTGGTAATCGAGCTTTATACAGGGTGTTAAAGTAGTCGCGTGCCATAGCTTAGGGGTGAGTTCAGTATCATGTACGTTAGGAAAAATCGGCATTTATTCAGTAGAAGAGGTGACAGACAACACTATAACACTAGAAATAGGGACCAACTAGTTCAGCCAGGTTTCAGGCTTGCTAAAGTAGATTCATCTTTCATGGGGTACTGTTTGAAATGTTACAATAAAAATACCTCCCACATTCTTCAACTGAACGAGACGAAATTTAAATCTTGTATAAAACGCACACTATGTAGGCAAGCATATTATAAGTTGGGGGATTACATTGATGATAAAAATGCTTGGCTAAATGCTGGTCCTGCTCCACAACCATAGGGGGGGGGGGGGGGGCAAATTAATTGATTGTTCGGGTCGGGCATTATTTGAGTCCATCGACACGTAAAGAAGAAGATGAAGAATTCCCATGTTAATGTATTGTGGAAGCTGCAGAAGATTGTAAAAATATTCTTGCATTATATAGATTCCAGTTCTTAGTATTGTTAGTTACTTACCAGTAGGTACCTACCAGTAGGTGGCAAGTAGGTACCTACTGGTAAGTAGGTAGGTAGGTAAAACGAGTCCCGAATAATGTAGGTACAAATTCGCAAACTACCTACAAAAGAACATCATTGTAATTTCGACCGTACGCCGAGGGCATAAAGTACCTACTCGAAGGACAATGACCCACTATGGAATTGTCTAGAAGATTCTAGGAAGTCGTGGATATTTCTCGAACGTTCATCGCCATATAAATAGTCAACGTGTTTGCGGGAGCAGTCAGTACCGCCCGGTAGGGGCAGCCCCAGCCGCCTCTGGCTGGTCATCATCCGCCGGGCTTCACCCGGGGCACCGGGAGTTCCACCTGGCGGTGACAGACCGCCGAGGCGGCGTGAAGATACGGTTAACACCGTGGCGCCCCTACCGACACAAAATGACACTAACTCACAGGCGAGCGGCGCAAGCGCGCTCGCCATTGGCCGAGGCCTACATGGCCGCTCCACTGACGGTGCCCGTACGTCTACGGGCACAACCTGATTCCGCGGGACAAAGGGCGCTGCCCATACCCCGCCAGCCGCAGCCCACTACTGGGCAGCAGCGAGTTCTCCGAGGAGCAGTCAGTCTGATTTTGGCTACACAACGAAGCGAATCGAAGTAAACTAGAAGTGCGATATCTAAGCGAATAGTGATCAGTAGTGTATTTGTGATTGAGATATAAGTGTTTTGTGATTATTAAAGTTATTTGTTGTTTCTTCGGTAGTAATTAATTTATCCCATTCCCAGCTCGTAACAATTTGGTGTCAGAAGTGGGATAAATTATGCTTATTATAATAATTATGTATGTAATAATTATGATTATTATATGATAAATTCTACCAAAGGACGACACGGACGGTATCCGTACCAGGAGTCAGCGACAGCAGAACATGGACCAAAGGCGGTTTGGAGATTCTCCGACACAGACACCGGGTGGTGTCCAGCCTACGTCAGTGCCAGTCGCTGGCCCATCCGGAGCTCCAGCATCAGTGGCGCCGGACTTGTCAGCTTTAATGGCGCTGCTGCAGGAGCAGGTTCACCGTCAAGAGGACCAGGCTCGCCAGTTACAGGAGCAGTTGCAACGAGATAAGGAGGAGCAGGCTCGCCGTCAAGAGGAGCAGGCTCGCCGTCAAGAGGAGCAGGCTCGCTGTCAAGAGGAGCAGATTCGCCGGTTGGAAGAGCAGTTGCAGCGAGATAAAGAGGAGCAGGCCCGCCGCCAAGAAAAACAGATGCTCCTCATAAAGGATCTTCATGCAACTTTTGGCAAAGATCTGAAGGTGATGAAGGATCAGGTTCACCAGTACGAGAACCGTATCTCAGAGGCCGAAGCTCAGATCGCTAGGGTGAAAAAGGCTTTGGGAGAACTGAAGACTGGAGACGTGACTGTGACTTCAGTAGTTGCTGCACCTTCAGCGCGGGGCTTTAAGGTGCCTCCATTCGATGGAACATCTTCGTGGTCGGCTTATAAAATTCAATTTGAGGCCGTTATGATGGCGAATGGATGGACAAAACCGCAAGCCATGACCGCGCTCACCTTGGGCCTCCGAGACCAGGCCTTAAACATTCTTGAGGCGCTCGGCAAGGATGTAACCTACGAGCAGCTGCTGGAGGCGTTAGAGTCCAGATACGGCGACGCGCACCTGGAGCACGTATTTCGTGCTAAGTTGAAGGATCGTGTTCAACGTAGTGCCGAGAACCTGCAGCAGTGGGCCCTCGAAGTTGAAAAACTGGTTCGAAAAGCATACCAGTCTGCCCCTGCACTTATAGATGGGAATCTGGTACAAGCGTTTGTTGATGGAATACGTGACTTGGAAGTTAGAGCCGCTGTGAGACTTGGGCACCATGAGACGCTAAAAGACGCCTTGGCTCATGCCTTGGAAGTAGAAGCAACGAGGCAAGACCATCGAACACACCACGTCAGGGAGGTTGTGGCATCACCTGTACGCGACCGTGCGCAAGGGTACAGCCCTAGCTGCTACACTGGTAAAGAAAGGGATCATCTTCGGTCAAGCTCTCCAAAGCAAGTTGTGGCATCACCTGTACGCCAGCGTTCGCAAGGTTATAGCCCTAGGTGTTATACTTGTGGAGAAAGGGGTCACCTTCGGTCAAACTGTAGAAAGCGAAGCATACCGAGAGAAGATCAATCCCTGCAAGGAAAAGTGGCTACTGGCAAGTAGAAATAGACCCCAAGGACAAGGAGAAAACTGCATTTTCAACAGGAAAAGGGTTGTGGCAGTTTAAAGTTATGCCATTCGGTTTGTGCAATGCTCCTGCGACGTTTGAAAGGCTGATGGAGCAAGTACTCGCCGGATTGATTGGAGACGCATGTCTTGTCTATCTAGACGACATTTTTGTAAACATGTTAAAACTGATATGATTAACAATAGTCTGCTGACATCAAGTAGCATGTTTTGAAAGTACTTTTAAGGATTTTACTCTATAGTTGGTGCCAGTTAGGATGAGAATAGCGGTCATTGCCCTTTCCGTAATATATCTTCGTACGAACCAAAACAAATAAACCATGTATCGTTAATCGTTATACATTACAAAAAATGTTGAAAATCACGATAGAAGACGATTCCAGACTTGAACATGCTTATTTTTGGCTTTCAAAGTTAGTCATTGACCCACCTACATTTATTAAACTTCTTAATAAATGTAGGTGGGTCAATGGCGTCGATTCTGTTGTGCACAAACTAAACTTAATTTAGGCTATTGCTATCTTTTACTAAAAGGCAGTGCGAGAAAAGGACAGCTATAGCTATGAACTAAGTTAGAGATGTCAAACTAGTTTATGCCTTGCGCTTCACCGTGTTTTTAGTCGACATGTTTTTACAGGCACCCTTCATTTGTATGGGAATATTAGTTCCAACTAAATTTAACAGCTCTAAATTACGTCCGTCTCTTTCTCGTTTTATTAAAGAGAAAAAGATAGCAATAGCCTAAATTAAGTTTAGTTTGTGCACAACTGAATCGACACCATTGACCGCTATTCTCATTGTAACTGGCACCAACTATATCGGACATCACCACACATTATACACACCTCTTTTCCAAGAAAGTCTTGCCATTATTATAGTTCTTGCCCATAGCCGTGGCCTTCCACGCGAAGTAGGCGCCCGAGGGGTCGCACTGGAAGAGGTACGGCCTGTCGCTGTCCCAGCCGCAGATCAGCAGGGACACACCGAAAGGACGGACACCGCTGTGGAGGTAAAGGAACAAAATTAATAACAGAGTTGGTACCTAATTGCAACAAAACCTGCCCAAGTGACAGCATTCTTAAAAACTTGCTGTTACCCGCATTTTATCTGCGTGTAATTTAATAAAAAATATTTGTTTAGTTACTCGGGTTAATTCTGAAATAAAAGTATCATAAGTTACCATTTCTAATATCAGCTATCTGCCAGTAAATGTTCCGTTCAAATCGGTCCAGCCGTTTGGGAGATAAGACGGAACAGTGTGACAAAAATTAAAAAAAAAGTTTTGTTGTTACAAGTACCATATTATGAAAATACCGTGTGGAACATATTAGGGACTAGTCTATTTGGCACTGACCAGGCACAAATTTAGACAGAAGCTACTGTAAAATTCACTATCAGAAGACCCTGGATTGAAACCCAGTCTACATTAAAAAATTACAAAACTCACCCAGACTGCGTATACTCTTGCATCACAGTAGCCACCCGCTGTACTAGCTGGGCAGTAGGAATAGGCTCGTGGTACATCAGGAAGTACTGCTGCGCCATCTTACGGGCCTGGGTGACGAGGAGACGGTAATCGGGACCCATGCCGGAGTAGACCATGCCTGAAAGAGAGACGAATGGTGATTGCAAGAATAGCAATCTGCACTGGGGTGATGAATTATGTCCCACACCTGTGTCCCAGTATTAAATTGAACAATTATGGGCTAATAATAGGCTGGTGTCCTGAAAAAATCTAATTAGTCCGTCAGTTAGATTATCAAAAAATATTTGACACGTATTTTTTCTTTTGTTACGTTTACCAAAATTGACGAAGATACGACACTTTTAAAATTCTCAATACGTCACGCCGTGCTTTAATTTTTAGTGCGTTGTGACGTCACGAGCCCCCACTCTCGAGTTTTGATGCGTTTTATCTTTGTCAATATTCATTGATTTACAAAAACAAAAAATACGTGTCCATTATTTTCCAATACTCTCTGACGGACTAAATAGATTTGCAATTTATTGATGGTGGAAACTAGCCTATTCTACTAGACTAGGGTTTGGCTACTAGAGTGGGACTCTGCCTCCTCAATGTAATGGCCAGAGACAGGTCCCTCAAGGTGCAGGTGAAGTCGCACAATGAGCAGGACAGGAGGTGGGTCGTCATCTGTGATTAGGCTCTAAGGTCGGTTTATAAAAATTAAATAAAATGAAATTAAATTTGCTAGAATTGTAGTTTATAAATAGATGGTCGAGTTTTATTACAGTTGCTCACACAATTTGCTAAAACTAGCATGCTCAATTTAAGAATACATGAAATTAAATCTAGGGATTCCCAGATGGGCCATGGCAGTTGATGGCCTGGTGGGAGCTATACGTAGTAGCTGATAATGTATTTAGCTAGTTGGACAGACTTACCAAGCAAGGCTTGCTCAAGCTTCAGACTGCTGTAATAGGCGAGACGACAAAAAAAAACTAATTAGTCCGTCAGTTAGATTATGATAAAATATATGACCCGTGTTTTTTCTTTTGTTACGCAAATCAAAATTGACGAAGATATGACGCTTTTAAAATTTTCAATACGTCACGCCTAGGTATAATTTTTAGCTAGTTCTGACGTCACGAGCCCTCACTGCGTTTTATCTTTGTCAATATTCATTGATTTACAAAAACAAAAAATACGTGTCCATTAATTTCCAATACTCTAACTGATGAGAGCAGCGGTGGCCCAGTGGTGGCGGCCCCGACTTACGAACAGTGAGTCGTGGGTTCGAACCCAGGCAGGCGCATTACTTTGTGTAATATTCATTTCATCACCACTGCTCTCAAAAACGGTGAAGGAAAACATCGTGAGGAAACCGGCATGTCCTAGAACCAAAAATTCGAAGACATGTGACATCTACCAATCCGCACTGGGCCCGCGTGGTGGATTATAGCCCTTACGCAAAATACGCGCTTTGACGTGGAGTTGCGGACACCAGCCCGTTATACAATACAATACAATACTCTAACTGATGGACTAAATAGATTTGCAATTTTTTGATACTGTCGTCATGCCTATTTGTAACGTGTTTTGATTTCATTATTATAACATCACCCCTGTAATCTATGTTGAGTTAGGCAGAGGTGTACCTAATTCTACACCCCTATTTTGCTTGTTTTGTTTTAATTCCCATGTAAAAAGGGAAAGAGCCATCCAGGCACAAATCCAGACTCCGTGTCTGCTAATGAGAAATTCCTGATGGAAAAACCCAATAACAGTTTGCCCGACCTGAGAATCGAAAGCAGGACCTCCTGATCAGCATTCACGCTTGAGACCACTCAACCAACAAGGCAGTCAAGAAAGTCAATTTTAATTTGTTTCTGTAAAACAGTCATCTCTTTTGATACATAGCACTTACCAATATGGCCCGTGATCATCTCCACCTTGTTGACACTGTGTTCATCATACAGGATGCTCTTGTGCTTGTTCTCTGTGGCTATCACTACGCCATTGGATGCTGGAAGAGAGCAGAGATGTGAACAGTTATTACTAAATGCCTATCACAAAATTACAGGTACACTTGAAGTGTTGTTGGAGTATAGGCTGATTATGCGGTTGTTACTAGCTACATTTTATGTGTGATTGAAAGGAAATCCCAAAATAGTGGTAGAAGGCAAGGCAGATGATGATAAACCCATTCTTTAAATATACAGGGTGTAAACCACCTCATCACGAAGCCGTCAACCAAACATTCTGTACATCAAACTAAATAACTTTACGCAAAAATTATTGTTGGGAAACAACTTTTTTTTTTGGAGTGAAAAATCATGTTTTGTGGTAGAACTCAAAACATTGTGCTGATGAATGGATTGAATAGTACGGGTTTTGTGTTAGAACTCAATGTAATGCACTCAAAACATTGGCTGATGAATAGTACGGGGGTCATGGAGGTATTTAAAGTAAAAATCTTACATTAAAAAATGTAACGTTGACCCACAATATCTCCGTAACTAGAAGGTTCCCAGGTATGGTGTAGAACAAAAAAATGATGCCAATGACGAGGAGAACAAGTGCATTTTGGCTTCGTTAAAAGGTGTTTTACACCCTTCATAAATATAAATATCAGTGGACATAACACACACTAAGCAACGAGGCTTGTGTCGTAGACACACAATAGTTGATATCTTACATAGATACTTTTTGTTTATAAATACATATAAACATCTATGACTCGGAAACAAATGTCCATGCTCATCACACAAACATTTGCTCCTAACACCGGGCTTCAAACCCGGGACCCTAAAAACGTAAGGCAGCCTCACTAACGCTGCGCGATTCGGGTTGTCAAGCAAATTAGGTTCTTCTTAACTTATGTTAAGTAACATAAATAATGAGCAAAGTGAATAAAATTAGTTTCTGGACTTTCTATTGTGTATGGTGATACTACTCTCAAACAGATGAGCTTTGCGGGTTATATGGATATTGGTGTCGATTCTGTTGTGCACAAACTAAGCTTAATTTAGGCTATTGCTATCTTTTACTAAAAGACAGTGCGAGAATAGGATGGCTATAGTTATGAACTAAGTTAGAGATGTCAAACTAGTTTATGCCTTGCACTTCACCGCGTTTTTACATGCACCCTTCATATTAGTTCCAATTAAATGTGACAGCTCTAAATTATGTCCGTCTCTTTCTCGTTGTATTATAGAGAAAAAGATAACAATAGCATAAATTAAGTTTAGTTTGTGCACAACAGAATCGACACCATTATTAAGGTTGGGGTTGGCTTTCTTCAGTTATAGAAGTTCGACAAAGAACTGAAATCAGTCTGCAATAACATAATGAGTCAAATCACGCATGATGACCACGAATTAATTTAAAATTTTGCTCTTAGCCTTAGCTAAATGCCTTGTCCAGGCCAATAAGTTTATTCAATAATAACGAGAAATTGTAACAGAATGAATTGCATAAAACTACTGACGCTAGTATAACCTCTAAAATAAACAAAACTTACCTTTGATACCGACGGATGTACCGCCGGCGGCTACGGCTGCTAACGCATATTCAATTTGAACTAACTTCCCTGAAGGGCTGTGAAAAAATTTGGAGTTTTCATTGCAATTACACCAAACAAATATTCGAAGTTAGAAAAACACAAAAAACCTTAGAAATAATAATAAATTAACTACGATGAATAGTCAAATAAGTAGGTACATATCTATTCTTGATGAATTTAGGGTTTTAAAACCACAAAAACACGTAAATTAATAGTTTTTTTACCTAAAAGTGGTGAGTGAGAAACTGTAACGTTCAGACGCCATGATTACAAAGCGATTTGTCAAAATTTCACTCTGTCATGTTGTCGGCAATGGCGAAACTTCAAAACTTCGTTTTGTTGCTGCTATGTCACTTCAGGTTCAGACTGATTTGTCTTGAAGTTTTCTGCACACATCCACATCACTGACCCACATAAATAAACTCACGTCTTTTTCCCATGGGGGTTGGCAGAAAATACAGCGCACTTATTGCTACAAACGATATCGACTCCTTTTTAATCAGTAGGTTAACAACGAGTTTTTTGAGCTAAAAAGCCCTTTGTTCGAGACGCCAATTCTTCGAATTATTGAACGAATCCGAAGACCCTGGCTTCTGATTGGCTACTCCATTAACCAATTAAAACTCAAGGAGTTCGCTCAATATTTTGATTGATTGACGTACCTATAATATTTACTCCTTACTCCTTCACTGTGCTATTTATATTTTTAATGATCTAGAATATCGAACAGTAGTCCGTGATGGTGTTCGAAGTTCCTCCTATACACAGATCTGTATCCCCAGCTTCCGATATGTCAGAAGAGAGGAATCGCGTAGAAAAAGCGCTCATAGTAATAAAAAGACCGCCGAATTCGGTTAAGATGACTGGTATCAAGAATTATTGTGATAAAAATGGCAATGATGTGAATAGGAAGTGTGATGATGATTGTAAATATACGGGGACGAGGTGCTTCGCGTTCTGGGCATTCGTTTTCATGGTTGTTGTGTTTGGGTTTGCGAATTTGGTGCTTTCAGCCTTCATGATGTTTGTACTGAAGCTTGGCAAAGGTAACTCGTTTTTTATTCATATTTTTCCAGAAAACTCCTAATTACAGGAGTTTTTAGTTTTCAGGGGAGTTTTTAGTGTTTAGAATATCCCATACAAATGGAGCAGGTGTTTAGCCACTAGCTGGGTAAGAGTCCCGGTCTCCATTCTCCATAGTACTACTGGGTTCTGGGTCATCATAGAATAAGATATTTCTGATAGAAGAACCAAAAGAATAATCTTCGGCCCAACCTTGCAATCAAACCAACACTCGGCAGTAACCTTTTGTAAACAGTAGACCAATAAAAAGGCAGTCGATTTAGAGATCTACCCTATAGAATGGGCAACTATGTATCTCCATATTTTACCGGACCACTCCTTGACAATTTAAAACCCCTGCTTGTAACATGTTTCATCATTCTTCTGCTCTTATCCCAATTATTTGGGGTCTGCGAAGCATGTCTTCTATCTATCTATCTATCATGGGGTTTAGGTTTCCGCACTTAGTCCTTGAAGTGGACCATTGTGCGTGAACCATGGTGGCCGAAGCATGTCTTCTTCTTCCATTTATCCTCCACCTGCTTTATTGCCATATCATCCTTCACAAGTCCATCCATAGTTTCTTTGGTCTTCCTCTACTCTTATAATACCCAAACACATTCGCGCAATTCTTCCACACCACCAAGAGAGCCGTTTACAAGCTCAATTGCCTGTAATTTGTTTATTTCAAATAAATACGAGTTAGAATAATGTAATAAATAATGGTAAACTTCTTCCTCAGGAATGGAAAGCATGGAATTCCTGCCAGACCATAATGCCATTAAGTTCTTTGGGGATACGGACTTTGAGCACTTGTATAAGAAGGACGGCCTGATAGAGAGCTTCCGAGATACACCTATGAGCATCTCCAGTGAAAATGGATCAGTTCTGTTCAATTTACAAACTAAGTAAGTTAATTAAGACCAACTGCATTCATAATAATCATCTTCCTGCAACAAATTTTTTCTTCCATTCTCCTCTGTCAACCGTCACGCTATCACTTACTGCATTGTGGATTATGAAATCGCCACTGCTCTCAAAAAAATAATCATCGCATTGTGAGGAAACAGGCGAGTCTTAGAACCAAAATATCGAAGACATGACATCTACCGACCTATACTGGGCCTGGCATAGTGATTTTTTTTTTCACTAACTAAGCTTGCATTTGGCCGCAACTGGCCTGATGTGAAGCAATGAGGCGATCTAGGGTGGAGCATGTCGGTGGATCGTTTACAGCCCACTCCCTCTCATAGAGAGGGAACATTATAGGCTGTTTATGCTGTTCTTATGGTATGCATGGCGCACCAAAAGATCTTAAAGAGATCTCTTAGTATCTGCAATCAGCTATGCTATAAGCAGGTGAGATGTAGGATGTGGCAGTTTGAGTGTGTCCTCCAGTGAGGTCATCTCCTCATCAGTATACCATAGAACCTTTAGCCGTTTTTTGTAGCATTCGGCCCAGTATCCAGGAGAGGCGAGTGTATCGAAGTTTGAGTTCTTGCCTCTTAGTTTTGATATGGTGTCTCCATGTAAGGCGTCGGTCTAGGTGTAGTCCAAGGTATCGTACACTGTCTTGATGAGGTAGTGTATTGTTTCCCAGGTGTACAGGAGGGCAATTTCCTTGTCGCAGTGTAAACGTAACATGTACGGATTTTGATGCGCTAGCCTTTATTCTCCATTTTTGGAGCCAATTCGTAATATTGTTGAGGCTTGTTTGTAGTTTTTGTGTTGCGAGCACGGGGTTCTTGTCGCTTGCTAAAATTGCCGTATCATCTGCGAATGTGGCTGTAGTGACACTCTCATCTTCTGGCAGGTCAGACGTATATATGGTATACAGTACAGCTCCCAGGACTGATCCTTGTGGCACGCCAGCATCTATTTGGTGGAACTTGGAAGTGGAGTCGGCTTCCTTTACCTGAAAGAGTCTATCTGCCAGGTACGATTTTAGCAGTAGATAGTAACTGTGAGGGAGGCTATTCTTGATTTTGCAGAGTAGTCCTTTATGCCAGACCTTGTCAAAAGCCATGTTGTATGTCAAGAAAGACTGAAGAGCAATACTCTTTCTCCTCTAAAGTCTTTCTTATTTTATCCACTACCCTATGGACTTGCTCCACTGTGGAATGGTGTTGCCTGAAGCCAAACTGGTGATTAGGGATGACATTATTTTTCTGGAGTAGGGGTAGCATTCGGTGTAGCAACAGTTTCTCGAATACCTTAGACAAGATCGGTAGTAGGCTGATAGGTCTGTAAGAGAATACTTCATTCGCTGGTTTTCCCATTTTGTGGACCATCAGGATCTGTGAGATTTTCCAAAGTCTGGGAAAATATTGGACTCTTAGCATGCTGTTGAAGAGTGTTGTAATAAATACTATGGCCTTTCTTGGGAGTTGCACTAGCACTTCTTTTGTGATGAGGTCAAATCCTGGTGCTTTTTTATCTTTCAGCTCTTTGTTGATTGTCCTCCAGACCTCTCGTACAGTTATTGGGGCTGGTGGCGGCGACATTTGCAGGTCCTGGTTAATAATGTCATCCACTTCCTCGGACTCTGGATCACTTGCCTCATTCGGACAAAACACATTGGCTAGGTGTAGTGCAAATGTATCTGCTTTATCTTGAGGGGTGCGCGCCCATCCGTCCTCGGTTTTTAGAGGAGGTATGGCTACTTGTGGTCTGTCATAGGTTTTTGTAAACTTCCATAGCGAATAGTTAGTGGACGCACTGGCTGTAAGTGATTCCACTTGATATTCCAGAGTGTCATTGTGCCATTTCTGAAGCATTTCTTTTAGTTCTACACTCGTTTTTTCGAAGTTGGTTTTATCGATCTGTAGCCTACTTTCATGCCAAACCCTTCTTAGCCTTCGTTTTTCCAGAACAGCTCTTTTGACTTCTATGGGATAGTTGTAGTGTCTCATGCGGGAGTCTGTAGCAGGAGTGTTGAGCCAGCAGGCTTCTTGGATCAAAGTTGTTATATACTTGGTTGCATTCTCAATATCTGCTTCGTTCTTAAGAGGTATTCTAAGGAGGATTTTTCCTTCAATGTATTTCTGGAATGATGCCCAATCAGTGTATTTGTTATATAATTTATCTGGAATTCTGGACCCGTGGACTCTACCAACATTGCGCTGACAGTTAACATCACAGGAGTGTGGTCTGAAGAGCCATCATAGCAAGATTCAGTTTTTATGTAATGCTTACAGAAACGTTTCAAGATGAAGAAATCTAGCAAATCTGGTTTTTTTTTTGGATCTGATGGCCAATAAGATGCTTCACAGGAGGAACTAATCATCAGATTATTATTGTCTACGCTAGCTTTTAATTGATGTCCTCTGGTTGTTGTTAATCTGGAGCCCCATTGTTCATTCTTAGCATTCCAGTCCCCGCCTGCTATGAACCGATGACCAAGAGTGGCAATAAACTCTGAAAACATACTTGCATTGATTTTGTGTTTTGGTGGACAGTACACTGCAGTAATATTGAAGTTGCCGCTCTTGTCCTGCACAGCGATGGTGGTAGCTTGGATATGGTCAGTTTTATATTGTGGCATTTGATGATGTTTGATTGTCTTCTTGATGATCACAGCTGAACCAGCATGGCCTGTTCCGTCTGGGTGATTTGTGACATAACATAAGTGGTCCGGAAATGTTATCAAAGATGTACCAGTGCAGTGGGCCTCAGATATAAGTAGGATGTCTAACTTATGTTGGGCAAGTAGGAGTTCCACTTCTAGTTTATTTCGGGTTAGCCCATTTATGTTCCAGGTTCCTATTCGTAGTGCAGTCATTTTGATAGTTTGTCAACTAGTTTGGCTATGAGACTCATAAGAGTACTCATTTGTTGAAAGATGATGTCAAATTTTTCAGTGTGTTTTAATAATATTTCTTCCAGTGTCTGGGCTACTTGGCCTGAGTCGTGATGGTTGGAGTCATTACGATGGGTCGGGTTGTTGTCTGGTATTTGTTTTAGGGTTTCGGCATAAGATACCCTCTGTCCTCGTTTTGGTGATTCTGCGTTTTGGGTATTTCTGTTATTCTGGTTAGTGGTAAGTGTTAGTTGCTTTACAATTACAATGTTTGCTTGGCTTGGGTTCTTTTTTGTTTTCCTTAATAGAATTTCTTTATAGACCTCGCATCCCTTATAGTTGGCAGGATGTGGTCCATTACATAGGGCACACAATGCAGGAGTGTTGCGGTCTCGTTTTGGGCAGTCTGACGTCTTGTGGGATTGCCCACATTTGACACATCGATAGGGGCGCATACAGTAATTTTTTGTGTGGCCATACTGTTGGCACCGTTGGCATTGGACTATGGTTTTTCTTTTCTTCGGTTCCTCTATGGTAACTGATTGGTGATATATATATTTGAGGTCTTTAATAGCCTTATTGTTGGGACCAGTAGCAAGATTAACGAAAAAAGTTGAAGTAGGTTTCTTTTCAGGGCCATATCTGGCATTAATTATCTCGCCTGTGACTATGTTCCCTGTTGCCTCTATGTCCTCTTTAATTATATGTAGAGGGGTAGTTGGGTGCAATTTCTTAATAACAATCCTGAAGCATCTATTGTCTTTTCTGTTAAATGTGTGACCTATTAGGCCCTTTTCTCTAACTATGGATATTACCTTTATAAAGACCTCTATGTTGATAGAGCTAATCCTTAGTTGGGTCTTATTAACTATTTTATACGTAAACTGATCTTTGTCTACTACAGTTTCCAGGAGTTCAGTAAGTTTATTGAGTTCCTCAACTCCATAAAGGACAATTGGCGGTGGTCTAGGTTCTGTCGGCTTATCAGTGTCATCTGTCAGATCAATTGGTAGTCCAGTGAAGCTGTTAGATGTTTCTATATGAGGACTAGTTGACATTTTCCTTTTTTTGTTTCTTTCGACAGGTACTCTCTGCCATGATGGGGGACATGGTAAGTTACTAGAGGTGGAGAATGTAATGTCTTTTTTCGAAGTTACAGGATCATTATTTGTCATCTCTCTCTCAGGTTTTTGCATCTGCCTGGATCCCGCTGATGCGGATCTTGGCCTTGTGAGGAACAAGCTAGGATGAAACGCTTGCTGCACCAGTACTTTGTTACCAGTATTTGGACATTCCTTCTTTCTTCCCAATGTTGGCGAAATTATGCCCCCCCCAGATACGGTGGGGCTGCCCGAGTAGGACTCGGGGAGGGATTCTCCGGTAGTGCCGGTACCCTCCTGGGGTAGTTTGTTTTTTAAATCCGTTTCCATTTTTCTAGAGAGCCTACCTTTGGCTTCATGGTCATGCTTTTAGGGAGTATTTGGATCCCCAAGGCTTATGATAGCCTCTTCTAGGCAGTTTCCTGCCTGGGTGAGTGGTTATACCGCCACTGACTCGGTCGCCATTGCCTCGTTTGTTATCTAGCAGGGAGCACCACGGAAGCCACTTGGCTAAGCCGTCGCCATGTGGCGCGTGCAGGTGAGGTTGACATTGGGACGGTTCAGATGTTATATACCGTTCTCCCCTTACTCCCCGCTAGGAAGTTGGCCAATTGTTTTGTTGTTGTGGGTAGCTCCCACTGCTAGAAAAGGTACGACAATTATGAATGTTAGTAAAATAACCCTTTTTTTTCCTTCCCTGATTAGTTCCACTCCTGGGAAAGGGCTCCCTCTAATACATTTACATGAAATCAATTAAATCCACACAGTCCAACTTCACGCACAGTAAATATCTCTTTTTAACAGACTACAAAATATCGACCATACAGCTGCTAAATCACGATACATTTTCAGATCATTCTTCATTTCTGATCATGATCATATTTCAGACCATCACGCCAAGAAAACAAGCTAACTGTGAACACATCCGGAGTCTTCGTGCGAGGAGTGAATGCTCTAGAGCTGACCGATCCTGACTCTGGAGAAGTGGTGTTCAGCACGGCTGCCAAGGAGATGAATATACCTGATGGTGTTAAAAATTTGCATGCTAAGGTTGGTACTAGTTAATGTTGTCTTATCATTAGCTTCTTCTTCTAAGCATATCAATTGTTGTGGGTACTTGTACTCAACTTATTAAGCAAGTACCTGCAGATATAATAAATCAGTTGCTAACTCAGACTGCGGTGTTTCATTACATTACATGGTGGCAGCGGTGAAAATAATTATAAAACACGTAATAATCGAGATTTGTTGCGATAGTTTTGGCGAACAGTGTTGGAAAGTTGTGAATAACTATGGAACACGCGCGACCACCATCAGAATTGAGTTTGGAAGGCAGCTCCGTCAGCCGGGCTGACGCGTGGAAGAAATGGAAAACGCAGTTCACTCTATTTTTGAAAGCATCTGGGGTGCATAAAGAGGAATGTGGTGTCCAGGCCAGTTTACTGGTCAATCTGATTGGACCCGAGGGGTTCGATATTTATGAGACTTTTACGTTTAATCAAGATAGTGAAAAGGATGACGTAACTTTGTTAATCAAGAAGTTTGATGAATATTTTGGCGTTAGGCAGAATATAACTTTGGCCAGATATAACTTTTTTACGAGAAATCAGGAAACTGGCGAGTCTATAGATCAATATGTTACAGCATTGAAATTGTTGAGCAGAAATTGTTGTTTTAAAAGTATAGAAGAGGAATTAATTCGTGACCGTATCGTTTGTGGTATAAAAAGTACGGTAGTACGAGATCGCTTATTGAGAACAGAAGATTTGACTTTAGAAAAAGCGATTAAAGTCTGTCAAGTCAATGAAATTTCTAAGGACAGCAACCACATATTGGAGACGCGGGGTGCAAGTGGTTCTGCAGAATCGGCGCCAGTGCAAGTCGATACAGTCGGAGTACGTGGTGGTGTTGGTGGCCGTGGCTGGCGCAGCCGCGGGCGCCCGCGCCGCCGAGGAGTGGAGTGGACGTGGAGCGGTTGGTTCCGGGTCCAACGAGGTTCGACAATCAGGTGCATCAGGTCACTGTCTCAGGTGTGGAGGTGACTGTTCTGAGCCTACTTCGTGTCCGGCAATATTTGTGCAGTGTTATGTGTGTGAAAATTATGGGCATTTTGCTAGGATGTGTAAAGTTAAAAAAAATGTTAAGAAAATACACGAAATAGCTATAAGTGAAGAAAAATACGATGACGGGGACGATTGTGAGTCATTTTTTATATCTGTTTTGTATAATGTTTCCGAGATAAATACTTCGTCTGAGGACTGGTTTGAAATACTTCAAGGGGAATGTGGTTATGAAAAATTTAAATTAGATACTGGAGCGGACATAAGTGTTTTATCCTTAAAACGATTTTTATCATTAGGGTACGACAGTAAGTTAATAAATATTAGTAATCATGTAAAATTGCAATCTTACAGTGGCGATTTTATTCCAATAAAAGGCGTTTGCATTTTAAAATGGCGGTATAAGAATATTGTTTACGAATTAAAATTTGCCATCGCAGTAATGGATTGTCAAAGTGTGCTGGGATTGCAAGCATGTTTAACTTTAGGTTTAGTAAAAAGAGTTTATAATATTAATTACACTGAATATCATGATTTATTTAATGGATTAGGCTGTTTGCCAGGGGAGTATCACATTGTCGTTGATAACACTGTGATGCCAGTAATAAGTGCTCCTCGTAAAGTACCTTTAGGATTACGCGACAAGTTGCAAGACGAGTTGAATAGAATGAATGAGTTGGGAGTAATTAGGAAGGTGACTCATCCAACTCCTTGGGTAAACTCATTAGTGATTGTTGCTAAGAAGAATGGTCAGTTGCGTGTATGTTTAGACCCGAGACCACTTAATAAGGCTATACAGCGTGCACATTTTCAATTACCAACAATAAATGAATTAGCTACTAAGCTACATGGTGCTCAGTATTTTTCAGTTCTAGATGCAAATTCAGGATTTTGGTCGGTTAAATTAGATAATGCCAGTGCAGATTTATGTACATTTAGTACACCTTTTGGACGATATCAGTATTTACGATTGCCCTTTGGATTGAATTGTGCGCCCGAAGTATTTCACGCAAAGATTAAACAATTTTTCGAAGGCTTAGAGGGGGTAGATTCTTTTATTGACGATATAATTTGTTGGGGTAGAAATAAAAATGAACACGACATGCGATTAAAAGCGTTATTAAATAGAGCTAGAGAAATTAATTTAAAATTTAACAAAGATAAATGTCGGATATGTGTGGAGGAGGTAACGTATTTGGGTCATATTTATAACAAAGATGGAATGAAAATGGACACTGAGAAAGTTAGGGCAGTTAATAACATGCCCGAACCAACTGATCGTAAAAGCTTGGAAAGATTTTTAGGGACAGTAAACTATTTATCAAAAATTATACCTAATTATTCAGAGCATATTTTTCCTCTCACAAGGCTATTAAAAAAAGAAAATCTATGGAGTTGGGAAGTTGAACATAAAAACACATTCGAGAAATTAAAGAAGTTAATATGTACTGCACCGGTATTATCTCTGTATAACGTTAGTAGTCCAGTATTATTGTCGGTGGACGCGAGCAGTGTCGCCCTGGGGGCCGTACTCATGCAGGACGGGCGACCAGTCGAGTATGCGTCTCGCACGCTCACTGAAACACAGCAAAGGTACGCGCAGATCGAAAAGGAGATGTTGGCAATTGTTTTCGCGTGTGAGAAGTTTCACCAATACATTTACGGCAAAAATAGTGTAGTTGTCGAATCAGACCACAAACCTCTTGAAAGTATTTTTAAGAAATCCTTAGATGCAACCCCAGCACGCTTACAGCGTATGATGTTAAAAATTCAAGGTTATGATTTAGTAGTTACTTATAAGCCTGGGAAGTACATGTATATACCGGACACATTGTCGCGAGCGCCACTTCCGGACTTATATAATGATAGTATTAGCAGGGCTATTCTGAGCCAAATTAAAATGATCGTCAATAATGTGCCGATGTCACAGAGCAAGTTTACTCTTGTAAAGCAGGAAACAGTGAAGGATCCATCTTTAAAACTATTGCTTAAATATATAAATCAGGGTTGGCCTGATAAGTTCAATGTATTAAATAATTTAAAATACTACTGGTCTATGAGAGATGAGCTGTATTGTGTGGATAGTGTAATATTTAAAAATAAACAAGTTTTGATACCGCAATCATTGCAAAATGAAATGTTAAAACTAATTCACGAAGGGCATTTAGGTATTGATCGCTGTAAGAGGCGTGCCCGTGAAGTATTGTTTTGGCCAGGTATAGGAAAAGACATAGAAACGTATATAAAAAAATGTAAAGTGTGTCAGGAGAATTCAAACAAACCCAGTAAGGAGCCTATGATACCTGTGTCTATACCAGTGTTGCCGTGGAATAAAATTGGAACTGACATATTTGAGTATGGTAGAAAAAGTTATTTAATTATAATTGATTACTTTTCTGGATTCATAGAAGTAGCACAGTTGAGAGACATTACGTCTAACTCGGTAATCAATATGATGAAGGAAAATTTTGCACGATACGGAATACCAGAAACTGTTATCAGTGACAACGGCCCGCAATATTCCTGTCGTAATTTCATAAAATTTGCATCGGAGTGGGGATTTAAACACGTCACGTCGTCTCCTTACTATGCTCAATCAAACGGGAAAAGCGAAAGAGCAGTGCAAACGATAAAGAAAATGTTAAAAAAATCAAAGGAAAGCAACACCGATTTTTATTTAAGCTTGTTAAGCTATAGAAACACTCCGCGGGAAAATTTGAATTCACCTGCACGACTTATGATGGGGCGGCGATTAAATTGTAGATTACCAGTGCATCCTGATCTCCTAAATAGTAACAAATGTGATGATGACTTACAATATAAAAAACTGCTAAATAGACAAATAAAAAGTAAGTCATATTATGATCAACATTCAAAACTGTTGCCAGAATTGAGTGTGGGCGATGACGTTATCATGTTGGAGAACAATAATGAGCGAATTCGTGGCAAAGTGGTAGCAAAGGCACCAACTCCGCGTTCATATATTGTGAAAAATAGAAAGGGCATTTACAGACGTAATCGCCGACATTTGATTAAGAGCATGCCTATAAATTGTCAAAAGGAAGGGGTGATGAATGATGATTATATTGTGGTATCGGATGATGACGACGACATGTATGTTTCGGGTAATGATGACGATGATAACTATCTACCAAGTGATGATATGGAGGATAGCATGCAAAGTTCTTATGTACCACCTGTAACTCGTAGTAAGGCAAAGCAATGAACCTTGTTTACTATATTATGTTAACTTTATTAGTATTAAGTTTTCTTTTGTTTGTTTACTATATTTTGTTAACTTTATTAGTATTAAGTTTTCTTTTGTTTGTTTATGGGAAAGATGTTGTGGGTACTTGTACTCAACTTATTAAGCAAGTACCTGCAGATATAATAAATCAGTTGCTAACTCAGACTGCGGTGTTTCATTACATTACATCAATGACAATTTAAATTGAATCAGTCCAAAATTAGGCGACGAGTTTGGCACTTTCAGTGGCGTCCATCAGCTCCTGTGATGTGTAAGCAACAGGAAAGGCAGGACACCATATCAGCTATCCTATTCATTTGGGTTGTGAAGGATGCAGGTATTGAAGATTTGTACGGAATAGCTGATTTTCAACGGCAATAATTAAGATTTTGGGTCCCATGAAGAAATTTGTTCACTTTGTTGGTATACGTCTATTAACCCTTAGACATGTCATACATGCTGTAGACTCAGGACAGCCAGTGAGAATACCTGATAACCCAGGAAATACTACCCAACCTTTAAATCACTAACCATTAGCATTCCTTTCCAGCAAATCTCAGTGAAACGCATAACATCACCTGTAGACGAAGACCTGACCCTCCGCTCCGAAGCCTCAGCATACCTTCGAGGCGCTGAAGGCACACACATGGAGTCTAAAGAACTATTCTGGAGTGCTGACCAAGACATCTACCTGAAATCTATCAACGGTTCTATAGTCCTCAGCGGTAAAGATGGAGTCTTCATCGATGTCAGGTATTTGCCGATGGCCAGCACTGTAAATAAGACAGATAAGTATGGACAGGGTACGGGGCAGTTCAAAGTGTGTGTTTGTATGCCCCAGGGTAAATTGTTCAGGATTGCTGTACCAACAGGTCAGAAAGTTACTTGTTCGCATATTAATATGACTGGGGACTTAAATCCTTGTAATTAGTTGTGATTGTAGACTGCATTTTAAAATTTAGTACATAGAGTTACATACAGGGTGTAAGAGAGAGCCCTCCTCAAACTGACAGGGTGCATTCAGCTTCTTATTCTGAATTATATTCCACTGGAATTTTTCTCCAGTAAATTTACATTTTTAAATCGCTTTTTTAATTTAATATTCCTTTATTTCAATGTAAAATTACATTATCTGTACTCAGAACTCCATTTATGTAAATAATACGGCTAAAATGAAAAAAAAAAAAACAAGAATGGATGTTGAAAAACTGACGAACGACGCGTGAAATCAGCTGTTCACTTCCTGCCTAGCTACAGAGTTCATCGAACTCGTCGTCGCACTTGCCGTTCGTTACGGTAACGATACGTCATTGCGTATGAAGAAATAAAACAAATCAAATTTGTTGGACTCCCATAACGTTCCTGAAATAATTTTGTACCCGTCATCTTGGTATGATATACTGAATTCACTGTATCAGTTTGTGGAGGGCTATCCCTTACTCCTCTCCAAACCCTGATGGAATGATGTAGTGGATATGTGGTAACCGTTTTAGTGCTGGTGTACCTTCCATCCTGTATCCTGTTGCGCGTTAGAAAGCTTGTCATACAGGTATGAGTAGAGTAAAGGTCGTCAAACTGGCCTCCAGTCTGGCTGCAGACACCGGGTTTTGGCAGACCATTCACAACTATGTTGAGATCGGCTTCCAGTCTAACCAGATGCAGCTGAATACCAGGCTTTACATGGAGCGACTGCCTATCTGACCTCTACAACCAAGTTATTGGATAATACGATACCCCTTGGTAAGACTGGTTATCAGACGGGCCACTGACTACCTGTAACAACTGTCAAGGATCTACAAATGACAGCCGGGATCAGCGGCTTAACGGTCTTTCAGAGGCACGGAGGCAACTTGGTATGTGATGGATGGTCACCCATCCACGGCCCGGCCTAGGCAAACGCAGTACATACAATGTTTAGTTTTATGCTTGAAAAAGTGTTTGTAGAACTATGAAGTAGAATAAGTAAATAAATTGTAGGAAGTCGCCATATCACTGTTCAGTCAATTTAGATAAGCATTTTATACTTTATTTATATTCATCTTATTTAGTTTGATTATCCATAATATCATGCCTTTATTCGAAGGGGTAGCGGTAGGCACTGGTGTAATGCGAATAATACAAATCTTTGCCTAGAGCCTATTCTTCGAGTAATATTGTTTTATTTTTGTCTTTAACTCAAATGAAAATGGATAATCAAACTACAATCCGTCAAAATCGTTTCAGCCGTTTCATAGATTAGCCAGAAGACGAAAATAAAAAAAATGTTATATGTACGTCGGTATACACTTTTAAGCATTCAGTTAAAAGGTGTTATTTCGAAAATACATACAGACATTTCAATTTTATTTATTTGTATAGACCTTTAGTAATTATTAGACACAATATTTAAACGATTTGAAGAATGTGGAGTCTCGCTACCTAATTTAATTTGATTTTACTGTATAAGATTTGTAGGTAGTTAATTTATTGTAATATCAGTCATGTTTAAAATGACAAAACTATTAAACGATACATGGTGTCGATTCTGTTGTGTCAAACTAAACTTAATTTAGGCTATTGCTATCTTTTTCTCTCTAATAAAACAAGAAAGAGACGGACGTAATTTAGAGCTGTCAAATTTAATTCGAACTAATATTTCCATACAAATGAAGGGTGCACGTAAAAACATGTCGACTAAAAACACAGTGAAGCGCAAGGCATAAACTAGTTTGACATCTCTAACTTAGTTCATAGCTATAGCCGTCCTTTTCTCGCACTGCCTTTTAGTAAAAGATAGCAATAGCCTAAATTAAGTTTAGTTTGTTTACAACAGAATCGACACCACTATTGTTTAAATAATAATTGTTATCAATAAAAATAAAGGATTCTAGTCAATAATTACGTGTTTTATTTCTGTAAGTAAAGGATAGAATGGGCAGTGACTATTAGGGCCTGCAAAGACGACAGACTATCCGTGACGCACTTTTTAGTCTGTGAAAATAGAACCAATGCCAACCAAGCAATGATATGCAGTAATGCATACGACGCGCAAAATGTCCGGCGGCCAAAATATCCGTGTCATTCGGGCAGATCGCGCAGCGCCGCGCCAAAAAGTGCGCGAAGAAATAGAACGTTTGCTCCAACACGTGCTAACGCAGACGGCGCACTTTTAGTGTGCAATTTGCGCTCGTAAGTTGGGGATGTAATGTACTATGAGGATGTGCGTCGTGTGCGTTGAGTCTGCGTAAAATCCGCGACGGACTTTTTGTATGCCATGCAGACATTTTGTGCGCCAGACTCGATCGCTCAAAAAGTCTGTCCTCTGCACAGGCCCTTAGGCTAACAACTAAAATAGAGAACTTCGAAGAAGACATACACATACATACATAAACTTACTACTTGTTCCCATGGGGGTAGGCAGAAACCACAGAACGCTACCTGCTACGAGCTTTACATACTCCCATTTGCCTCGTCCACGTTCATACCTACATACAGCCATAGATAAGAATCGTACAGCCTAAGTATACATTTTGCATTTTATAATTAACAAGCTGATGCCCGCGGCTTCGCCCGTCCGCAAATTATATACTAAAACCTTCCTCTTGAATCACTCATCTGTGCAGTTTTAACAATCTTTTAAGATAAATTTTACTGGCAGGTTCTTTTGTGTTTGGATAGATGTAGTATCTGTGATATAGTATCTGAGGATGGAAAAGTTCGTTCCTGTTGTCTCCAAGAAGGCTGATTGAACACCACCTACCTCCGTTCTACCAGGGCGCTGAAGCTCGGCTCCAAGCATGCACGGCACACCACGTCCAGGGTGGATTTCCAGGGTAATCACGGCTGACCTAGGTTCAATAGGTCTCGGAAAAAGCACACTACACGGCAGTGAGTCCACAAACACAATAAAGTTGTTAGAACGTCTAACGATGAGGTTTTGATACAGTCAAATAAGAAAACATCCGTTCAGTTCGACGCACAAAAGCTTCCTGGTCCGTGAGCGGGTCGCCGCTGGCGATTGAGTTCAGTGGTGCAAATCTACCCTCAATTCAACAGCATAGAAATCGAACACTATCTATTAAAAAAACCCGCATTAAAATCCGTTGCGTAGTTTTAAAGATACATATGGACAGACGCGGCGGGCGACTTTGTTTTATAATATGTAGTGATAGTGACAAGGCAATTTTAGTAAGCTTAGGGGACCAAAACATTAAAATAGCCAAGATTCGTAAGAATTTAATTTTAGCCTTTTTTTTTTGCCTTACTGTCCCACTGTTGGGCAAAGGCCTCCCCTCATTTTGTTTTTTCATGATGCTACACCTCTTTTCGCCAAATTAGACTTCGCGCCGTTTTAGACTAAACCAGAATAATAAAATTGCAATGTGTAACGGTGTGACTCGTTGGGAACCCTCTTGGTAAAAAAAAGGTTACAACGAGTCACAGTGTGACTCGATGGGAAAAATAATCCCAACGAGTCATACGATTGAGTGTGACTTGTTGGGAACCCAACCCACCAATAATACCAATCCGCACTATGCTCGCGTCATCCGCGTGGAGGATTAGAGACCAGTCACTCTCACAAAGAGGAAGCCTGTCTCCCAATAGTGGGTACATTTATTTCGAAAAAGGTGTGAGGAAAAAAACAAAGAAAATCAATAATCAGAATTTAATTCTTTTAAAACTAGATATACAAAATACTCACGCGACGTTTTATTTTTATTTCCACAAATACATTGAAACTACTTGACAGTGTATATCTTCACGGCAACTCTGTCTACAGGGGGTAGGTTGAAATCTGCTATCGAAACAAGAATCGGTCGGATTTGCACAAAATGAGTTTTTTTAACAGGGACTGTTTAAAAAAATATTACAAAAATTATTTAAATGCATATTTAAATACACTTGATAAGTTATAGATAGCTTTCAAACAACATTTTTCTACAACTAACGGCAAGCATTTTCATCCCTGTTAAAAATAACTCCACCTGTGCAAAATGTAATAAAAGATTTTGTCGAAATGTCACAATTTTTATTATATCACAATATGAAATGTCCAAGTAAATTAGACAACTTGATGGAATAAGTCCCACCCATCCGCTTCTCCAACTCAGGCCCAGTAAATTAGACCGCGCCTGAAGTCTAATAGTACATGACGAATGAAGATCAATTACCTCAAATCCAAATATAACGCAGTTGTCTTCACTAAAGACAGTTATCTAATTTACTAGTTCAAGTATAGTGCAGCATGGTCATTTTGGCGGGTGGCCATAGTCAAAACTAACGCCGCCATATTGTTTTTTTTTTCACTAAAATTTCCATAGACAATTTTACAAACGTTTACCAATAGTGCCTTCCTGACAAAACGATTCAAGCGCCGAAATTACGGTTGACGGACATGAAGCTACTTAAAAGAATACTTTCAGTGGAAAAAAAAAACAACATCTTAAGTCTACCCCAATTATGATTTTCGTGAAGAATATACGAATTATTCATAAACAGACTTATGACTTGTTTCACAACCTCCAGATATCTGCGGGTATTTTATCCCATAGACAATTTTTTTTCAGCCCCATATCTGTCAGTTTTTTTTTTAAGAAAGGTCCTATCCGCAGACTATGAAACAAGCCTTTAGAGGCGGTTTTCATTATTATCATATTTATCCGAAGTCGGTATCAAACAGCTATAAGATTCACATCAGCGCGCCCGCTTCCGTATAACCACGAACTATTTGAAAATAGGTTACAAAGGGGTATCGTATTACCCAGCACTGGCTGTTGTGAAGGTCAGATAGGCAGTCGCTCCATGTAAAACACTGGTATTCAGCTGCATCGGGTTAGACTGGAAGCCGACCCCAACATAGTTGGGAATAGGTCGTCAGATGATGATGGGACTTGCCTTGTACGTCCACAAGTTTATTATATTCCCGCTAGAGGCGCTGATGTCAATCTTATAGCTACTTTTAACAAGTTGAGTTTCAAGATAACAATACATTAAAGATAGGTTATAATCCTATCAAACAATACCGTTCTATAGGTAAAAATTGTAGGCAACAAGATTAATTTTATAATATTTGGTTAGTCTTTTTCCTGTCACGGTCATATTTTAGCCAAGACTTAAAGTCGTTAGCTAGACCATTGCCAATTTTAATTATGCTGCGTTAGAATATACTTTATTGTACTTCAAAATTGATACAAAATGTATTTTACAATAACAATAGCAATATAAATACTAATATTATATTGTAAAGCTGAAGAGTTCGTTTGGTTGAACGTGCGAATCTCAGGAATACCTGAATTCGAATTTAAAAATTGTTTTAGTGTTGGATTATTGGATAGCCCATTTATCGACGACGGAAATAGGCATATAACATCACGCTACGACTAATAGGAACGGGGCATCAATGAAAAATGTTGCAAAAACGTAGAAAATAGTATTTTTATAATAATTTCAAGTGGACGATCGAAGATCGCGGGCGGCAGCTTGTTTTAGTACAAATAACAAGACGATTTTAATTAGGATTTTTCGCCTGTTCTAAAACATCCCATATAAATTGTAAATGCATGCATAAAATAGCATTAATAGCTATATTTTTCTCCCTCATTAAACATTTCTTTTTTCAGCATTCGTCTTTAGCACTTGTATCTACAGTAAGTTTAAGTAAATACTTATGCAACCATTTTTATGCAATAGACAAAAAAATTGAACGAAGTAAGAACAGTCAAAGAAAGCAAAGCTAAGAATTCTAACTTTAGACAGTGCTAACATCAAGCAATTACTAAACTACAGAATAAAATCGTATCTTAAGTAATTACTTTTACTCAAGTAATCACTTTGATAAAGATACATATTTTAGGTTGTCAGTGTCGCCTACAATTTTTACTTAACAAACCGGTTTAAATTCTAAAAAACTACTTTCGAAATTTCCGTATATATACAAAGAATATATTTATAGTATTTCACTCAATTTGACCAAAAAATATTTTTGACACAATTTAGTCAACAGTACGTAATGTATACGTACTTTTAAGGATAAAATGACATGCGAAAATAATTTACAAACATTGAAATTAAAAGCATACAGAGATGGTACAGTCGCATCAAGATACCTCAAACTGTCAAATTTTCTCATTCGATTTTGAACTTAACCTTTAACATTTTATGGTTTAAAATAATTTGGAGAAATTTGACAGTTTGAGGTAAACTCGGTGTGGTGGCGACTGTAGAACAGTCTTACCAACGAGTTATCGTGTTACCCAACTGGATTATGGAGGTCAGATAGGACAGTCGCTCCATGTAACATTGGTATTCAGCTGCATCCGGTTAAACTAGAAGCCGTAACTTAGTTGGGAAAGGCTAGGCAAGTGATGAAGGAAAACATAGTGGACCGGTCCTTATACCGGATGACATTTTTATCACTTTCCAAAAAATATATACAGGATCGCCTTTTTATCGCTTTCCAAAAAAAATGGGTATAATAAGTGAACGGAGTAGAAGCAAATGGCATACTTAGTTTTTTTTTTTTTTTTTTCGAAAATAAAAAAAATAAACGAAATTCGAATCATACGCGTACTGCGTATGATTTGAAATTATATTATTCATTTTTTTTTTCAAATTTTTTTTTTCTTTGTTCTAATATGAAACTTATAGTGTTTACTTGAAATTTATAGCGTTTTTTGATGATGGATCAATTTTTTTCTAAGCTGTGGAAAAAAGCAAAAAACACTGATAAAAAGTCATCCGGTATATCAACATCTCGCCTATACAAGGTGTAAACGGGCCCTTCACGACGCCGTCAACCAAGCATTCTGTACATCAAACTAAGTAACTTTACGCAAAAATTATTGCAGGGAAACAACTATTTTTTTGGGTGAAAAATCATGTTTTGTGGTAGAACTCAATGTAACGCACTCAAAACATTGTGCTGAAGGATGGATTGAATAGTGCGAGGGTCATAGAGCTGTTTAAAGTAAAAATCTTACAATAAAAACTTGTATTTAGAAAAAAACTTTGCAAAAAATTGGAACTTTGACCTCCAATATCTCCGTAACTAGAAGGTTCCCAGGTATGGTGTAGAACAAAAAAATGATCGCAATGACGGGGAGAACAAGTGCCTTTCGGCTTCGTTAAGAGGTTTTGTACACCCTTTAGGTACCACAATGTATGTTATATTGGCCACGCCTGTTGTCATCAACTAAACACAGATCATTTAAACGGAACGTCCAACACGCCACGGTCAGTACACGCGTTTACAATCACTAGGCGAGGCAATCAATACAAAAAAAATAACTTTTTATAAAAAATAATCATAAAACATACATCTATATAAACTCAATAAATCGCATGTCAAAATCCTTCGTAAAGTAATGCCGTTTACACCAGATCTAACCACGCAATTCTATTACTTGGGTCTGAAAAAAAGTGGCTTACATACATTCTGTGCTTTGTTCAGCAGGCTTTTAGTACATATTTCGGAATTTTTCTGTCATATGGGTCTACAAGGCCCTAAGGGTCTGAAACACCCAGGGTCTGAAAACCTTGGGCCCAGAAGATTCGAGTTCCAAAACACATAGTTCGCCAGACCTGGGCTGATAGTTCATATACCCCTGGTTTAAAAGTCCAGTCTAAAATACCCAGAGTCCGAAAGATCTAAGATCTACCAGACTTGAGAGGTCCGAAAGACCCCGTGTCCAATGACCCGAAGTGTAAAACAGTCGGGGTCAAAAACGTCAGAGGTCCATCAGAACTGGGATACAAAATCAGACCAAGAGCTCCAAGAACTGTGTGGCAAGACCTGCTACTCATTAAATCGTCGGCTCTCATCACCACCGTCAGTCATCACTCAACAGAGTCTACACACCGCACTGAGCACTGAATGTCAATCTCACACCGCGCCCGGGTTCGCTTCTGCGCTCACGATCTGGTACGTGATTAGGTACTCCGGATAGGCCTGGGAAAGAACAAAAAAAATGTTAAGGTGGAAGTGTGAACGCCTTAAAGGCGTTTGTGCGGAACTGGCCGGAGACTGGAGAAACCGCACGGAGAACATTGGAAGGCAGCAGTGGTACAGTATAGGCTAAGGAAAGAAAATTAATATACAATTTTAAAAAACTAAAGTCACCAACCTGTTCTCCTCTATACACGACGTACTCCGGGAAGCACAGGCCTCCCTGCGAGGGTCTGCCGGCCACGGAGTGGTGGCCTGGCGGCGCGTGGGCCATCTTCATGGCACTCATTAGCTGGAAGGCGCGGCCTAGCGTCACCCGACAGAGCAGCATTTGTCTGGAAGACGGAATACAGTGGTTATATCGGTATTCTTCTTCGTCGTGTCGATGACTCCCTTTTTTGTAATCAAATTAGTTTTGACCAGAACTCGTGCCACCTCGACAGCGTTGGTGGTGCCTTCGGATAGGTCCCTCAAAATGCAGGTGGAACCGCACATAGTGCAGGACAGGAGGTGAGTCATAGTTTGCGTCCGCTTCATCGGAATTCCCACTGCTGGGAGCTTTTTTGCAACTTCGATATAATGTGTCGGAAGGGGAGGTCTGGGAGCCACAACTTTTTTTAGCTTTATTCACCCACCCTGTTTGTTGATGTTTCAATAAAAAAGAATACGACGCGCAATTTTTTTCGATATAAAAACACACGTCTTGTGGAATAGTCCACATTATTTCAGACTGATGAATAGAGATTCCATGCAAGATTAAAATTATGAATTTGCGTCAACAAAAACGTACAATTTGAAAAATCAGACAAGGTCTCAACCAAGACGCCTGATGAGATCCGCTGCAAGATCGGGCGAAGTGGCGACGCTTGGAGAGGCCTATGTCCAGCTCTGGAAGGAATTTATGGTGATGAAGAAGTACCTGTGGCACAGATAGCAGCTCCTATCCTTATGCGCGGGACATCCGGATCCGCCTCCGAAGCCGTACACGTACTGATTGCTTTTAGACGAGTGTTCAGCAAAGTATATGCCCGCGCCGAACATTCCTCCTGAAAATATTTGGCATCGTTAAAATCTCAGTCAATAGTGAGTGTGTTATCGTGCTGGTTATTGGTTGTCCCAGAGACAACCGTTTACTGGCTTTATAATAAAAAAAAAAGTAACGCTTGCCAAGGTTGGTCCGTGGATGGTGATCACCATGGCAACGTAACGTAACGTACGCATCGGACGCATCACATCAAACGGATCGTGGTATTCTTTGTATAGAAAGTCACACAAGTGCGTCAAATGATCCGCACCGTACGGATCGCTCGAATGTTCAATAATACTACGATCCGTTTGATGCGCTGCGTCGGATGCGTACCATGCGGACATGTAGACGCTTACCTTAAGTCTTTGGTTCCGAAGCTCATTTGTAGATCCTTGACAGTCGTTAGGTTACGTTAATCGTAGTCAGTGGCCCGAAAGTCTGACAACCAGTATTCCAAAGGAGTATCGGTTGTGGGTTGTGGAGGTCAGATAAGCGTCCGCGCCATGTGAAATACTGTTATTTAGCTGCATCTGGTTGGACTGGAAGCCGACCTCAACATTGTTGGCAAAACGCAACTGGTTCCCAACCTATGGTCCGCGGACCACCGATGGTCCGCAGGAGCCTCGAATATGGTCCGCGAAAAGTTACACTGTTATTCGTACTTTTTAACTTGCACAGAAGATGCAAGCTGAAGCCAACCTAATTAAACCTATCAGAGGCGAGGTGCTAATTTTTTTTTTTAAATCCATTAACTTATTTCTATTTCCGTATGAATGATTGCTACATTTTTCGAGCTTACTTCGATCGCTTTTGTATCCTTCACTATCTATCTTAATGCATCAGGTTTTCATCTCGTTTTTCAATGTTTGCATTGTGTGAGTTAAAGATTCACCGTGACCCCTAAATATAATCCTGTCGGGGTCCATGTTTATCTAGGACCTTATGGTCCCTGCTAACAATAAAGACACACTTCGGTGTCTTAATTGTCAGGGGGTCCCTAGTCCAAGAAAGTTTGGGAACGTGCTAGGCAGATGAAGATGTAACTAAGAAAAAAATAAAGCACAAAAAGTACTCTTCCAAAAACTACCCAAAAGCTTCAAGTGTGCGTATAAAATTTGACGAGTTCTCTCTATTTTTCCAGGATCCCATCATCAGATCCTGACTTGGTGATCATGGGACCACCTGGGAAGACCACCCTTTCAAACAAAAAAGATAATCCTTATCGGTCCAGCCATCTTTGAGTGATCGGGGAACATACGTAAAAAAAAAGGTTTTGACGAATTGAGAACCTCCTCTTTTTTGAAGTCGATTAAAAACTCACCGATATAAGCATGCCTCTCGTCGAAACCCTTCTGCACGATTGCGTTGATGAAGGGACTCCCGTGGAACAGCATACGCTCGTTGTGAGCCCCGGCCTCCTCGCTCACCTCCCGCCGTCGGTGCTGGTAGCGCTCCCACAGGCGACCGTTCACTAGCTTCTGTATCTAAAGATACAGAAAAAAACGGAACACATTTTATTTGGGACACGCACAGGTAATATAGCAATAAAAAACCGGCCAAGTGAGAGTTGAGCTCGCGTGGAAAGGGTTCCGAACAAAGCCAAAGTCAAATTTTCCGTAAATTAACGTATTATATTGGGTTTACCACTTTAATTTTTTTTTTTTTTCTTTCTTTCTTTCTTTCTTTCTTTCTTATTTTCAATTGATAGAATTCTTATAGGTTTTCCTGTAATCTACAAGCAATGAACTATATTTTGTATATTTTTCAAAATTTGAGGTTTTAGTAGTTTCGGATATCGGGGGGGGAATAGTCAATTTTCGTCTTCTTTCAAGAATAAAATCAAAACTATTTATTTTACAATAATAATAATATTTGAGTTCCTCATAACGAGTCCTTTCATTTCATATATGACACAGTAAAGTTTGCAAAACATTTTTTTTTTTAATTTTCCATTTTTTTTTATTAAAAAAAAAAAGTATTTATTTACTTTGCACATCTGTGTTTGGGTCATAGGACTACACCATCCTACCAAATTTCACCTAATTTGGTCCAGTTGATTCGGAGCAAATTGGCTGTGACAGATAGACAGATAAACGTACAGACAGACAGACGCACGAGTGATCCTATAAGGGTTCCGTTTTTTTCATTTTTTGTACGGAACCATAAAAGGCTCCGCAGCATTGTGTACTACCTACTGCGCTCAGGTTTCAAGTTAACTCTTGCGGGTTATAGTAAGTCTCGTTTAGAATGAATGTTTAATCTCAGCTAATATAGCTCACAAAAATTAATTTAATTTGAAGTTAAAGTATTTTTCAGTAGGTGAAAAAATGGGGGCGCCAAAAAATACTTTTTTCTCAAAGTGGGCAGTAGACAAAATAAGTTTGGGAACCCACTAAAGGAATAATAATTAAGAACAATGCAGATGGCTGTTGTTACGGGTAATTAGAAGTCTGACAACCAGACTTACCAAGGGGTACCGTATTACCCAGCACTAATTGGTTTGTAGAGGTCAGATAGGCAGGCGCTCAATGTAAATACTGTTGTTCAGTTGTATCCGGTTAGACTGGAAGCCGACCCCAACATAGTTGGGAAAAGGCTAGGCAGATACTTAATGTTACTTAAAAATATCGTGATTATATGAATCTAGATGAATATAACAGTAGAGAAAATCTAAAGAAGCCATCGATGGACTGTGTGAAGAATGGTAGAGCAAGAAAAGAGGTGTCTGATGAGATGACGAGTAATAGAAAAGTATGGAAGAAGAAGACATGCTGCGCCGACCACAAATGAATTGGGATAAGAGCAAGAGAATGATGCTACCGAATAGGCATGACGACAGTATCAAAAAATTGCAAATTTATTTAGTCAGTCAGTTAGAGTATTGGAAATTAATGGACACGTATTTTTTGTTTTTGTAAATCAATGAATATTGACAAAGATAAAACGCATCAAAACTCGGGAGTGGGGGATCGTGACGTCAGAACTAGCTTAAACTAATATCTAGGCGTGACGTATTGAGAATTTTAAAAGCGTCATATCTTCGTCAATTTTGATATACGTAACAAAAGAAAAAACACGGGTCAAATATTTTCTGATAATCTAACTGACGGACTAATTAGTTTTTTTTGTCGTCTCGCCTATTCAGGAGAAATTGCAAGTGTGATGCCAAAACAATGATAATGTTACTTACCCTAACAACATTATAGTGTGTGAACATGCCGCCGGCATGCTCCCGATGCGCGCGCACGGACGCCTGCATCTCCCTCTCCACTATCGTGTACTCGCTGTCGGCGCACTCAACTTCCGTGGGTGGCGATACTTCCACGAGTGTTGTGCCACCGTACCATTCTATAAAAACATTATACATTTAGATAAAAACATAGTACATTTAGGTACAATCATAGTACATTTATGTTCGGTACAATACTTGCAACCGAACAGCTCAGCACTTTTGCCTCCGTGCATTTCCATAAATGCATGTATCGCAAGTATTACCAAGTTAGTGCGTGTTCGGACACCAGACGCGTAACTCAACCAAACCATATCAAACCATCTTAGTGAGAATTTAGCTTAGATTTACCATTTTATAACCAGTCTCAATATAAACCATATAATTTCGTATAATTTAACCAGTCTTAAACCAACAACCAAACCATAACCAATCAACTAAATATCAACCAACCCAGGATTTAGAGCTAAACCAAGCGAGCCCTAAATTCTGCATGGTCCTTCGAGCCGGATATATTGAGTCGGTGAACAATCCCAGGGAACTACCAGTACTTCAAGAATTCCTATTTTTTTTTGTTTTTTGAAGTACAAACGTAGTATATTTATGTTGTTGTTATCATTAAAGATGTTTAAAATGCCCTGTGACCATTGCCCTTATGAGAAGGCAGTCTCATCTGGTTTAACGTCGAGTCAAATGGTTAAATTGATTAGTTGGCCAAAGAGGAATAAGATTCAATAGTCATACAGCTCGTGGCTACATAAAGCCGCTCGGGTCGATCTTTAGGTTAAGCCGTGCTTGCCTAAGCTGGTCCATGGATGGGTGACCATTACATACCGAGTTTCCTTCATGCCTCGGAAAGCACGTTAAGCCGTTGGTCCCGGCTGTCATTTGTAGATCTTTGACAGTCGTTAAGTAGTCAGTGGCCTGAAAGGCTGCCAACCAGTCTTACCAAGGGGTATCGTATCACCCAGTACTAACTGGGTTGTGGAGGTCAGATAGGCAGTCGCTCTATGTTAAATATTCAGCTTTACCCAGTTAGACAGGAAGTCGACCCCAACACAGTTGGGAAAAAGCTAGGCAGATGATGAGTCATATGGTCAAACTTTCAGCGTATTTGCATCGTAAAAATTGTCACAGTAATCAAGACAGGTCAAATGGGTCAATATTTGACAGTGATATCGGTTACCCACTAAAATTGATTAACATGCTCTGATTGGATAAATATTCACTTATTAAAAGTAACCGCCCGATTCGGCATATACTCAAACTGTCCAAATTTTCAGATGGTCCAACTGGTACTTTTTATAATTTTCATGAAAAAGTCATTAAATAGAACTAAATAAACTTATAGGGTTTTATTGATTACAACTCTGTAAATTCATATTTGTTACGGTCGCGAATCATATTTTAATCAACATACAATCTAACACTGATCTGCTAATTGCAAATACCGTAAGAAAAAATTATATAAAGTGGTATTTCTTGGAGCTTTTAAAAATTCTGGCTTGTTCTTACCTGAAGCTGCCTGTAAACTATGTCTGGCCGCCTTCAGCAGTCTATGTCGGTGTCCGTACGCCGCCACGCCGACGGCGCGCAGGTCCTCGTGGGACATCTCGGACAAGATGTCCACGGTGATCTGCTCTCGTTCTAATACTTGTGTTAGTTGCTCTAGGCCGATGCTGTGGAGAACATAATTATTGTAAAATATTGTATTGATCTCGATAACACTAAAAGCATTCACAGAACATCATAATAGGGATGATGACTGACTTAAAAAAATATGATTCTGTTTAGTCCGTCAGTTAGATTATCGAAAAACATTGGATTCGTGTTTTTTGTTTTATCAAATTAATAAAAATTTACGAAGATAAATGGCGTCAAAGATCATGAGTGGGGTCTTGTGACGTCACTTTTCGGTAAAAAGTTTACTCAAATGTGACGTCACACGAGTTTTCGACGCACTGTATCGTCTTCATATTTTGTTAACGTGTAAAAAGAAAAAAATAACTTGTCCAATATTTTGTGGAAACCTATATGACGGACTAATTGGATTTCTTTTTGTCGTCTCGGGACCGAGGTGATCCAACAGAGAAACAGAGTTGTCGACATAGCTCACAGAATAAGTAAGCTGAAGTGGCAATGGGCCGGTCATATTAGCCGTAGAACCGATGAATTTTGGGGTAGACGTGTTCTTGAGTGGAGACCGCGAATCGGCACGCGTAAGGTGGGACGCCCTCAGGCAAGCGTGGAGCGACGATACGAGCAGGGTGTCTGGTAGCAACTGGATGAGAGTCGCTGTTGCGAGTTAAGTGGCGACGATTGAGGAGGCCTATGTCCAGCAGTGGACTGTTGTAGGCTGTAGCTGTGGGGAAAGTTTTAAAAGGAAACAAAGAATACTGACCCCGATAGGAAGGTCTGCAAAGACTCGGAGGTGGATAGAGCTGATGCAGGTCTACCCGCCGCGTCTTCCAGGCTGCCGCGAGATCCTTCCGCCCAATAGTTCGACGGTACAACCTGGGGGACAAATGAAGAGGTGATTAATAATGGCGCTGGCACCGCCATCGCGCTGTTTATTCAGATGGATAAAATAGATGGATTGTCTGAAGTATGATATGGCTAGAAAAGAGGTGTCTGATGAGATGACGAGTAATAGAGAAGTATGGAAGAAGAAGACATGCTGCGTCGACCACAAATGAATTGGAATAAGGGCGGGAGAATAATGATTCTTCATAGCACTTAAAATAGAAAATTAATTGCGTCAATGTAAAAAATTAAAGTTAAATTTTAGTAGTTTGTCACTGATATTAGATTGATAACGTTTTTGAGAATTATTTGCAGGGCAATTTATGTGGTTCTCCTAAAAAGGACCTGCCGGCTTCTAAGTAGAGGCCAGGTGCCTTCATGGACCACTGTAGTGGGCCTGTGGGCTATTACAGACTATGGAGCTTCATTGAGTAACTATAATCGGCCATCTTACCCCAGTGCCGTGCCTACTGTGGCCCATCATGGCTCACTACATAACCAACCACCGTGTCTACAGTGGGCCATGGCCCACTATCATGCCACGGTGGGCCATCACAGCCCATTGTCATCACTACTGCGGCCATCATGGCTTACAGTCATAGCTAATTTCGTGGCCCACTGTTATGCTACAGTGGGTGATCAAGGGTCACTGCTGTCACTGCACAGCTGTTAGCTGTTGGCTGTTAGCTGTAAAGCTTACCGGTAGTGCAAGCGGCACAGTATCCCCGCTGGGCATGAGCACGGGGTGCTGCGGGGGCGGCAGCGGGGGCGGGAGGGGCGCGGGGGCGGCTACCTCACCCGCCGCTGACGTCATCGCGTCTTGTAGTAAAGAGCGAACATCTTCTGCCCCCGCGAGGTCCAGCGCCGTCTGACCTTCTTGGTTCTTGAGGTAGGGGTCCGCGCCGTGAGCGAGCTTGGGAGAAAAACGTTCGGTTAATAAATTGTTTATAATAGGGATGACGACTGACTAAAACAAAAAATGATTCTGTTTGGTCTGTCCGTTAGCTTGTCGAAAAATATTGAACACGTATCGGTATTTTTATTTTATGAAATTAATAAAAAATTACGAAGATAAAACGCGTCAAAGATGACGGGTGATGATGAGTGGGGGCTTGTGACGTCACTTTTCGAATCGGAAACTATCCCGTAAGTGCCATATCACTACATAGTATAAAACAAAGTCGCTTCCCGCTGTCTGTCTGTCCCTATGTATGCTTAGATCTTTAAAACTACGCAACGGATTTTGATGCGGGTTTTTTTAATAGATAGAGTGATTCAAGAGAAAGTTTTATATGCATGTAAATGAAGCTCTCTTATTCTTCATTTAATTTGAATTTCCCGCGCATTAACTTGCATACGTTATCTGTGGTGACGGCAGGCTTGCACTATGTTCGTTCTACGATTGGAAAAAACTCTTTGGATTGATATAAAAATAATGTCACGTTTTGGAGATATTTTTCAAATTATAGGAAGACTATTGAAGCAATAGCTTTTAATGTAGTTTCTCCTTACAGGTTACTAATTAGTAACAGTGATTTATAATTTAATGTAGAATTAAGTTGTGTTTAGAAAACAGTACACATTTTGTAAAATGTTTTCTTTAAATTAAATTTCTCCTTACAGAGCAATAACCTAATGCAGTTGTTTCAATAAATAACATATTACATGCATATAACATGCATGATATAGTAGAGAAACACTGATAATTTTAGAGGTTTCTAATGTGATGTCGTAAACAAACACATTTTTTTGCGCTTACATTACAAACGCTGGCTGAACTCTACGAGATAGATCAAAATAATGTACAGTATTGTACACCTTAAAAAGGTCTACAAAAAACTCCGCGATGGTATATGTCTATCTCTTAGGGATAACCCACAATAAACATTTTTATCCTTTACTTTTTACTAGAAATAATGGCTTATTTACGAAGCGATTTTAAGCAATACAGCATTAATCCATATCCAATTCAGTAACTTAAATACATTGTGCATTTAATATAGATCAATATAGCCCTATACAGTATATCATTTAAATGAATAATTTAGAAGATATCACAGAATTAAAATTACGCGCGACTGAAAATATTATTATTCTCTACGAAACATAAATGGCGCCGCGGTGTAACTGTAAGATCCCGTAGTAGTCGGCACCTTACACTTGTAGTTTAATTAAGAAGTGGCAAGTAAGTAAGTACTTGGAGTTAGGTGAGTTGACGTAAACACACACAGATTTGGTAACACTAAAAGTTTATTAGAGTACCGATCACAACAAAGTAAAATTGGGTTGGATGCTAATCCGCGGTGTTCGCGTAAGTATGTAATTTGTCAACTAACTCAAAATTATATTAAACAAGGTTTTAAATACCAAAGAGAAAAGTAGGTTGCTGCGTTTGCAGCCTGACGTTATGTACGTAAATCGTACAGTAACAGTTGGTCACTTTAACCATTTTCATTTTTTAAGTTTTGCGTAAAAGTAATGCATTATTTTTTAAGCTTATTTATGGTGTAAATCTATTTAGATTATCTTAAGTATCTATTTTAGAACGTATTTATCCTAAACACTATTCAATTTAAATTAATATCTTAGGAGTTATCGCAACTGCCGGGGTCGCGGGACTGTCTAAACAGGGTCCCGGGGCCTTGGAACGCAGAGGGCAACCGAAAGAACAGGGTGTTTTTTAGTCAGTAAGTCTGACAGTCCCTTCCGCTCCACCCAGGGCGGGAGGATTTATTTGATGATTTACCAGCCAAAAAAAAATGGAATTATCGTCAAATAAAGGCACCTTTTTTTTAATTACAAAATAATTTTACAGTAAGCGTATTTCTTTTTTTGTTTTAAATTGGTCCCGAGTGAAGCCGGGGCGGGTCGCTAGTAAGTTATAAGTTTAAACTTTTATTGTCACTTACGGGATATCTTCAATTCCGTTCTTCCGTTTGTGGTGTTATTGTCTGTTTGTTTGTTGTTAGTGTTTAGTTTGAAACCGTGAAAGCTTAAAACAGTGTTTTAGTATAATTTGATCGTATCGTCAGTCACCAGCAAGGCACAGAGCTGCGTCCTGGCCTTGTGCGCGGCCTCGTGCAGGGGGGTGAAGCCCCAGCGGTCGGCGGCGTTGGGCGGCGTGCCGGCGCGCAGCAGCAGCGCCGCCAGCTCCACGTGCCCGTACGACGCCGCGTTGTGCAGCGGCACCAGCCCGCCCTTGTCGCGCGCAGACACCGCGGCGCCCGCCTCTAGCAGCGCTTCGGCTACTTCTAGGTTGTTGTAGCCGGCTGAACAGGACATTGGGATCACAATTACGGTTTTAAGACAAGATTAGCCGTTGCTTATCAAAATCAAAGCATTTATTTCAAATAGGCCTGTTAAAGGCACTTTTGAATGGGCGAGACGACAAAAATAAATTAGTCCGTCAGTTAGATTATCAAAAAAAAAATTGACCCGTGTTTTTTCTTTTGTTACGTAAAACAAAATTGACGAAGATATGACGCTTTTAAAATTCTCCATACGTCACGCCTAGGTATAATTTTTAGCTAGTTCTGACGTCACGAGCCCCCACGCCCGAGTTTTGATGCGTTTTATCTTTGTCAATATTAATTGCTTTACAAAAACAAAATCGTCGTCATGCCTATTGTCGAAACAAAGGTTTAAAAATTAAATGTAGCTACAGTCCCAGTCACAAGACATAAAAACTGTGAAAGTACTGTAGTTGTATCACGTCTGGAAGTCTACTCTTTAAACACAAATTCCGTAATTTCGGCCGAAGTTACGGTCGTTTCCTACTCCGTATCACTCACGGACATAAGATTCATTAGGGGCCCGAACTAAAAAAGAATAACAACACGATTGGTCATCTATCCTTACTTCGAATGAGTTTTTAAGTCATGATTCCGAAAATATTAGGGAGAAGGGTTCATTTCAAAGTATAAGCTACTTTCGGACGGGTTCAGTATCAGACGGACTTAGAGAGTACACCCCTGGGTCAAGCAAGATTGCTTTATAACTCGTCCATGCGAACAAAACATTCGTAGTAAACACAAACAAAAATTGTACTAAAATGAAGCCAAAATTGCATTGCGAAATCTTTCACCACGGCTCAGGAGCCTACTCTCCAACGCTTCGTCCGTATATTTGGATCTATCCGCGTCTCTCGCGCCCGTCTGCAGATGAGTGCGAGTGAGAGAGACGGATAGATCCGAATATACGGACGAAGCGTTAGAGTGTAGGGCTCCAGAATATCATCCATGTACATAGACAACTGATAAGATTTATTCTCACTATTAGCTTCTGGCAAAAATGGTCTACTATCAATTTATTTTCTTGTTTTTGTTTTCAAAACGTTTGTTATTCTCGATTGGGTTCGAACCCAGACAGGCGCATTACTTTGTGTAATTTATTTCAACACCACTGCTCTCAAAACGGTGAAGGAAAACATCGTGAGGAAACCGGCATGTCCTAGAACCAAAAATTCGAAGACATGTGACATCTACCAATTCGCACTGGGCCCGCGTGGTGGATTATAGCCCATACGCAAAATACGCGCTTTGACGTAGAGTTGCGGACACCAGCCCGTTATACAATACAATATTCTCGATTAACAGACCATATAAACTTGTCTAAATAGCAAATATAGACGAAAGTAGGTGTAGTGTCCGTGCAGTCCGTCCAGCCGTGTGGTATCCGGCAGAGTAGAACAGAACCAACCCATTACACTCACGGGTGTCGTATAAGGCGACTAATGTCTGAGGCAGAACACCTTGCGCCTCCGTACACCAGAGAATGGGCAGCAGCGTTTTCTGTTAGTCTTTCATCACTGCGATCTCCAATCCGCCTGCCAAGCGTGGAGATTACGGCAAATTCCTCCCATCATGGGAGAGGCTTATGTCCAGCAGTGGACTTTATGGGCTGTTGTAGTAGGTGTAGTGGGGATTTGATAAAACCCTCGATCTGAGTACAATTTTTATTGGAGCGCCGCCGTCTTAATTATATTTGTTTATTTGATTCAGATCATAGATCGATAAATCTAAAGTCTTTGAACTAAATATTACAAATATACAAAACGTAGTTAACTATCCTATGCTTACCTGCTATCACAGAATACATTTTAGCCCCTCACTAATAGTATTGGTACACATCTTTATCGAGAACGAGCTGTTTTAAACTCTAATTGTAACCATTTACGGCTGCAATTCACTGCGAATATTTGGTAATTTATTTACGAGTGATTTACAAATTAATGTTTGGTTACTTACCAGCTAGGTGTAAAGGAGTCGAGTTCCGTCCGTGAGAATCTCTGCAGTTCACATTTTGAGGAGTTATTAGTTTTCTGTAACAAGAGAAAGTAAATGGTGAGTCCTGGCAAAATGTTTGTTTTTATTTAAAACCTGCTTCTTAGGTAGTCTTTGAGCCTAGTAAACGCAATTCAATGGGTGCTATCGTTTTTGTGCTCACCAGATGGCGCCACTGTCGAGTAAGGTCTTGTCAATAATTCTATTTTATACTTTAAAGTACCAATAACGTCATAAAAAGTTTATTTTATTACGTACTAGCGACCCGTCCCGGCTTCGCACGGGTGTTTATGTTACTCAGGGCTAAAATAGCCTTCTAATGGTGAAAGAATTTTTGGAATAGGTCCAGTACTTTTTGAATTTATTCATTACAAAAATACAAATCTTTCTTCTTTATAATGTTAGTAGAAGTATAGATAACAACATGGTGTAAACTTCAGATACATATTTACAATATTCTCCCTAAAATTAGCAAGCATGAAACATTTAAAAATCATTCTACCTCCAAGTACTAACAAATAAGATACTAAGTTGCTACTTAAAATCTTCAAGTCATAATTAATCAGGAATGGCTCAGTCTAGAACACAATCGTGAGTATTAGTATAAATACGTGATAAAAAAGCACGCAACGCGCGAACACTGTATGACATCTGACATTTCGGAAGACCTTACTCTACACGAACGCCCATTGTAAGTAACGACTGACTCGTTGATCGAGTGGCTGCAAGCACGACTACCGAGTATGAGGTCCTGGGTTCGATTCCCGGGTCGGGCAAAGTGTTATTGGGTTTTTCCATGAGGAATATCTCACTAGCAGCCACGGAGCCTGGATTTGTGCCCGGCTAAAATGTATAAATAACACCTTTTTGTACTTATGTTCACAAATAAAGATTGATTTGATTAGATTTGATTTGATTTGGTTGATGGCAATAGGTTCGCCCCCTATTACATGGGGCTTAAACATAACTGGCGAAATGTGAGTGTACTATAAGGTACACCTCTGAATAACCCTTTGGGGATTATAGGCGTGATGTTATGTTAATTGTGAGTAAGCCTCTTGGTGCTACTGCCACTTAAGATAAAACTGATGAACTGTACTTTGCAGAATTCGTAAGTTTATCCTAAGAGAGAATACAGTATAAGTAGTAATAAGGGGCCAGGTCAAAGTTAGTATTCGAATACAATGAAACACATGGGAAGGTTTTCCACAAAAGGGGATTCTTTGACATTGTGGAAGGCGCGGAAATCTGGTGTATTCGAGAACGCCAGAGCGACTTGATTTTTCTTAAATAAAAACGTTGCCCTACATCAAGAATTTCTAAAGTATCGTGGGTGCGTTTACGAACATTTAAACTGACATAGACAAACAGCCAGACCCGTAGAGAGTCTTGCAGAAGACTATGTCCGCCCGCTTTCCACTAACTATGTAGTTCGACCTAGGCGGTTTCTGCGGGTAGAGTCGGCTTGTACTAGAGAATGATACACACCTGGCTCTAGCGAGGTCTCCACGTTTGGCAGCGTCCAGTAAGGCCGCGTCTCCCCTCAGCGCGTCGGCTGTGTCACTGTCGCCCGCTCTCACTAGTTGTGAGGGAGTTAGTACACACCTGGCTCTAGCGAGGTCTCCACGTTTGGCAGCGTCCAGTAAGGCCGCGTCTCCCCTCAGCGCGTCGGCTGTGTCACTGTCGCCCGCTCTCACTAGTTGTAAGGGAGTTAGGCCGTCGCGGTTTCTTCGGGTTGGATCTGCTCCGTGCTAAAAATAATTATAAAAGTGAGTATTGAACTGTTTTTCAATTTCTAGGAAAAGTTTGGCAGATAATGCATCAGCAATCTTTTTGAAGTTGAAAGTTTCTAATTTGTAAATTAATGCCGCCTAAAAACCGAAGTCAGATTATCCTATAAACAAATAAATAAATAAAGTGTATGTTTGTAATTTCAAAATGAAAACTGCTTTTTAGTGAATGCTTATGAAAGTATTTAAAAATATGTTGTTTGTTTGTTTCGGCTAATCTCCTAAACGACTGGACCGATTTTGACAGAACTTTTACTGTCAGATAACTGACGTTATAAAGAGTAACTAAGGGTTTATTTCAGAAAAAGGATTAGTGTTTCATACAATAAACTTAAAACCCATGAAATTGTTACCAAAAACAGATTCAAAGGAAATAATAAAATTGATTAAATAACAAATTTCACGCGAACGCAAGGGTAGCTAGTTCCATTTCAAACATGATGACAGGTGCATTAAATAAGACTTGTTGTCCCCGAAGACGTAGCCAGCAATGTATAGTGTGCTCACACTAAGCCTGCTGTTTGATGAAATGTAAAAGCACGTCATTAACATAATTCTTGGCGGTTACTGTGAATAAAGCACTGAAATCACGTTTCAAACTGCCAGATCCACCAAATTTTTTACAAAAAATAATTTAGGACCTAAATTATAAAGAAAGTTCAACGCCCCGCTCAAGTCCTTAAACCTAAAAAGCAGACATTTTGCACGGAGGTTCTTTATGTGATATTCATTATTCAAAAAGGAACATCACTTGATTTTTTAGAAAATTTCATTATAAAGGGTGTAGAAACCTCTTAACGAAGCCGAAAGGCACTTGTTCTCCCCGTCATTGTGATCATTTTTTTGTTCTACACATACCTGGGAATCTTCTAGTTACGAAGATATTAGGGGTCAAAGTTACAAGTTTTTGACAAGTTTTATTTTTAATACAAGTTTTTAATGTAAGATTTTTACTTTCAACACCTCCACGACCCCCGTACTATTCAATCCATCCATCAGCACAATGTTTTGAGTGCGATACATTGAAATTTACCACAAAACATGATTTTTCAGACCAAAAAAAAAAAGTCGATTCCCTGCAATAATTTTTGCGTTAAGTTATGATGAGGTTGTTTACACCCTGTATATAGTGCAAGAAGTAAATGATGAAATAACTGACCTTAAGCAATAACTTGACGATATCCGCCTTCCCCTTGGCCGCAGCCTCATGCAGCGGCGTGAACCTCCACAGGTCGGCGGCGTTGACGCCCGCGCCGGCCGACACCAGCAGCTCGGTCAGCTCGTAGTGACCGTACGAACACGCGTTGTGCAGGGGGACCAGACCTCTGTTTACCAGAGAAACGGAGGAGATTAGAAAGGAATTTGGTCCGATCCGGGGCCGGCAGTCTCGACATAGATAACGACGCTGTCGCAAACTTTCGATCGCTAATTAATAACGAAAAAATTCAGTTGCAATAACGATGCCTGCGGGAAACGCATTTTGGATGTAGACTTCTTCTGAGTTTCTCGCAAGCATGGGTATTGCAATCGTTTTTTTTCGCAGCAGTGGCCCAGTGCCACCACTGGGCCCGACTTACATACAGTAAGTCGTGGGCTCGAACCCAGGCACGCGATTTACTTTGTGCAATTTATTTCATCAATACTGCTCTCAAAACGGTGAAGGAAAACATCGTGAGGAAAACGACATGTCCTAGAACCAAAAATTCGAAGACATGACGTGACATCTACCAACCCGCACTGGGCTCGCGTGGTGGTTTATAACCCATTCTCTCTCACAGATAGGAAGCCGTGTGTCCCAGCAGTGGGAACATTATAGGCTGATTATGATTATGCAGCCTATCATGTTCCCACCTATCTAGTAGTATCTAGTGCAGGGGTTCCCAAACTTATTTTGTCTACTACCCACTTTGAGAATAAATTATTTTTTGCGCCCCCATTTTTTCACCTACTTAAAAACCAAACTTCAAATTAAATTAATTTTTGAGAGCTATGTTAGCGGAGATTACACATTCATTCTAAACGAGACTTTTACCCAACGAGAGTTAACTTGAGACCTGAGCGCAGTAGGTAGTACACAACGGTGCTCAGGTCTCAAGTTAACTCTTACAGGCTACACCTGCCAATGAGAATGATTATTGAAACGCAACTTTATAGTATTCAGATAGAGTATGCTGCTAGAATATGTGCTGTTCACAAGTTGTAGTCGAGACCCGAGCTCAGTCGGTGTTTAGGAGTCCTCCTAGATAAAATTACAAATCGCCCCCTAAGCCTCTACACAACGCCTCCATTTTTTTTCTGGGTCTCTTATTGTCCCCGTTTAGGCCTGCAGCGCCCACAAAGGGGCGTTATCGCCCACTTTGGGAAAGGCTGATCTAGTGCTATCCCAGCTACGCCCAAAGCCGAGGGTTTTGCCATAAGAAAAACTTCTAAAACTTGTGGTTTGATGTACATATTTACATAAGCTAGTTTTTATTTTATTTTTGTACCAATTTGATTTATAGTTGTTGATAGATCAATTTTATTTTATAATTTGGCTGTCCCAATTAAATTGTACTATGTAAAGTGATTGTTTCAGGCCATCACTTTACATAGTACAATTTAATTGAGAGGTTTAAATAAACCTAGATCGGGCAGGTCGCTAACAAACATATGAATTCCACATTATCATTACTTGCAAGTGTTAAATATAATTATGTTAGTTATGGTTTATTAATTATGCCATTGGTGTCGATTCTTTGTGCACAACCTAAACTTAATTTAGGCTATTGCTATCTTTTACTCCGTCTTGTCTCCGTCTTGTATTGTCTCATTTAAGCCGTGTGGTATCAGGCAGAGTAGAATATAACCAACCCATTACACTCACGGGTGTCGTATAAGGCAACTAATGTCTGAGGCAGAACACCTTGCTCCTCCGTAGTCCAGAGAATGGGCAGCAGCGTTTTCTGTTAGCCTTTCATCACTGCGATCTCCAATCCGCCTGTCAAGCGTGGAGATTACGGCAAATTCCTCCCATCATGGGAGAGGCTTATGTCCAGCAGTGGACGTTATGGGCTGTTGTTGTTGTTGTTGTTGTTATCTTTTACTAAAAGGCAGTGCGAGAAAAGGACGGCTATAGCTATTAACTAAGTTAGAGATGTCAAACTAGTTTATGCCTTGCGCTTCACCGTGATTTTAGTCGACATGTTTTAACGTGCACCCTTCATTTGTATAGAAATATTAGTTCCAACTAAATTTGACAGCTCTAAATTACGGCCGTCTCTTTCTCGTTTTATTAGAGAGAAAAAGATAGCAATAGCCTAAATTAAGTTTAGTTTGTGCACAACAGAATCGACACCATTGTATGAGAAATAATACTACTGCGCCTAAATGTACACTTTTTTTAATACTAGGTAATACAATACACTAAAGAAAGACTGGTTGGACTTTTGGGCCATCAACAGGTGTAATTAAGGTCCATATTAGACAATCAACTGTATACTATAGTACGCAAGGCATGGTATGCACTCACCCCTTATCCTTTGCGTGTACGTCAGCTCCTCTTTGTAAGAGTAACTGCGCAAGAGGAAGTCTATTGTACCTGAAACAAAACATTAGACAATATTGTAATGGAGTTGAGTGTGAATGTGGATGGGTATAAGAGTAGAGGAAGACCAAATAAACGATGGATGGACTGTGTGAAGGGTGATATGGCAAGAAAGGTGGTGTCTGATGAGATGACGAGCAATAGAGAAGTATGGGAGAATACATGCTGCGCCGACCACAAATGAATTGGGATAAGGGGAGGAGAGTGATGATATGTTTTGGAAAGCCTGATAAATTGATTAAAATTCAATTGATTAAATGGACAATAATTCATCTGCCTAGCCTTTTCCCAACTATGTTGGGGTCGGCTTCCAGTTTGACCAGAAGCAACTGAATACCAGTATTTTACATGGAGCGACTGCCTATCTGACCTCCACAACCCAGTTAGTACCGGGTAATACGATACCCCTTGGTAAGACTGGTTATCAGACTTTTTGGGCCTCTGACTACCTAACGACTGTCAAAGATCTACAAATGAGAGCCGGGACCAACGGCTTAAGGTGCTTTCCGAGGCACAAAGGAAACTCGGTATGTAATGGGCGGTCACCCATCCACAGACCAACATAGGCAAGCACGGCTGAACCTAACGATCGACCCGAGCGGCTGTTATTATATATCCACGAGCTCCTCTCTTCTCCTTTCATGATTAAATAGACAAAATAGTTTTCAATTTTCATCAAAATACTTGAATACAAATAAAGTAATAACTTAGAAGCAAACTGTAACGGCAAGTAAAGTCGCGTCCAATATGCCGCGCGCGTTCTCAACGTTACCCTTATTGTGGGACACTGAGAGCCATCATTAAGGCCATGCGGATCCCAGTTTCGGTCTCATAGTAAAGCCCGGTTTTCTCAGGGATTTCGATATTTGGGCTACTAAATGAGTTCACATTATGTTAAATAGTAAAAACATTTGAATTTGGCGCCAAAAATCCGTCATTTTTTTTTTTTTTATTTTGATATACCCAGTGTCACTCTCACAGTCAATACGAATCTAACGACACCTCTCAAGTTAAAATCCATCAAGCCGTTCAGGCCACAGAGCGTGCCAAACAATTATACATACTCTCGAAAAACATAACCCTCCTTCTGGCGCAGTCGGGTAAAAAAAGCATTTAATCAGGAAAACAAAAACAGGAATAAACCGTTAAAATTATGGAATTTAAACGAGCGAATCGTGAATGCTTTCTAAACCAGGCGCAAATTTGCCCGGGGTTTACCATTGGATCAAAACCGAGTTCCGCATGCCCTAGCTACGAGTATCATGAGCCAATTTTTTTTTTTTTTTATTTAAACTTCATGTACAGTAGTGGTACATAGGCGGACTTAATGCCACAAGGCATTCTCTACCAGTCAACCTTTGGGTTCAATAGGAAAACATAGTGATAGGGTTCAAAAAATAAATAACAAAAATACTATTTTGTTAAATTAAATTGATATACATACATAAGTAGTAGAACTAATTTTGAGGGCCACTAAGGGCCACCATGAGCCAAATTTGAGGGCCACTAAAGGCTATTGTAAAGGGTGGACCAGTAAAAAGAATACTCAGGCTTAATTTTTTTTTTTTTTTTTTGTATTTACATGTTATTTGATTCGCTAAAATACTCTTGTTTATTTTATGTTATAATGTAGACTAAATGTTGTTGTTTTATTGTTTAAATATAGTGTTTTTTTTAGTTAGGTAGCGATGTACAGAAGCTATGATTATATATTATTACTTAGATGTTAAGATTTGTAACTAGTGCTAATTCTTTTTCTTTTTAGTTTTACCATAGTTTTTATATTGTAAATAGTAAATTTAATTTTGAGACCGAGCTATCGCATTAGGAACATTCCTGTAATGATAGTTGTAAGGGAGATTTGAATAAATAAATAAATAAATAATTTCGTGCAAGCGGGGTGAAGAAGGCGCGTACGTGCTCTCGTTTGATAGTTTTCTAACCGACTGAATGCGTCGCGGCGCGAGCGAAGAGAACCCCGCGCCCCTCTAAACGTGTACGCCTCCTTGACCACGCTCCACTATTTATTGTTAAAATCAAATCACATGTAGGTACATTATATGTAAGGTAAGACAGTGACATTTACAAATTAATATTAGTTACTCGCGTCGCCTACAGCCATCATGAGCCAATTTTGAGGTCCACTAAGGGTCAACATGGACATGGGCCTTCATTGGAAGCTTTTTAAGGGTCATCATGAGCCAATTTTGAGGGCCATCATGAGCCTATTTTGAGGGCCACTAAGGGCCATCATAGGCCTTTATTAGGAGCCATTAAGGGCCATCAGGGGCCACTATTAAAAACAATGAAAAACATAATTGAACTTGACAACTTACCCAGCAGCAAAATGCAGTGGCGTAGCATGTCTATTATCCACATCTCTACAGTTCTCGAGTGTGGGTCGCACATCACCATCACCAGCAACATCGCCCGTACTGAGGGCCATCATTGGTCAATATTGGGGCCACTGAGGCCCGTGATGGGCTACTGAAGACCATCATGACCCACTAAAGGCCATCATAGTCCATTGAGGGCCACCATGGGCCACTTTGGGGTTTAAATAGATAAACTTACCCAGCAGCAAAATGCAGTGGCGTAGAATGCCTTCCATCAACATCCCGACAGTTGACCAACCGAGGTCGCGCATCTAGTATTCCCCGCGCGTTCTCAACGTCGCCCGTTCGAGCGGCTTCTAGCAGGCGGAGGGCTGCTGCGTTTGCGCATGCATCTGTTGAGAACGAGAGAGCAAAGAGTTGTTTATTATTGACGACCCGAATGGCGTAGCGGTGGTGAGGCTGCCTTACGTTCTTGGGGTCCCGGGTTCGAGTCCCGGTTGGAGGACATGTTTGTGTGATGAACATGGACATTTGTTTCCGAGTCATGTATGTTTATATGTATAATATGTATTTACAAACAAAAAGTATCTATGTAGTATATTAACTATCTGGTGTCCACGACACAAGCCTTGTTGCTTACTGTGGCACTAGATGGCGCTGTGTGTTCATGTCCAGCGATATTTATTTAAATTTATTTCTATGAGGAAGAATGAATAAACATAACTGGGGACCCCTGGGTTCACTATAGCTTCTCTGTCTAACCGTTCGGAGTAAACAGGCGTGAAGTTGTTGAGTTCAAAGGGAAAGGTAACTTAGAAACTAGTGGCACCAAATTCGAATAATCACAATAGGGTAGACGACAAAATATCTAATTAGTCCCTCAGATGGATTTCGATAAAATATTGGATGCTTTTTTCACGTAAACAAAAAATAAAGACAACGTCGAAAACTCGTGTGAGCAACATTTGAGTACACTTTTTACCGAAAAGTGACGTCACAAGCCCCCACTCACACACACATCTTTGACGCGTTTTACCTTCGTAATTTTTTATTAATTTGATAAAACAAAAAACGCATCCAATATTTTTAACCGACTTCTAAAAGGAGGAGGTTCTTAATTCGATTGGTATTTTTTTCGATAATCTAACTGACGGACTAAACAGAAACATATTTTTTTTAATCAGTCAACATCCCTATTCCAAACTAAATCATTAGTTGAAATTTTGTAAGGTAGCCCGCGCCAATCATGGGCCACTGAGGACCAACATTAGTCTCTGATATACGCCATGAGCTATTTATGGCCATCATGGGCCATGATGGGCCACTGAAGGTCATCGTATGCCACTGAAGGCCATCATGGACCACTTAGGGCCATCGTGGGCCTCTGAGGACCATAACGGGTCATTGCTTACCATCAGGCTGGGGGTAAAGTGAATCGACAGTGGTATCAGCTCCGCACGCAAGAAGTAGCCGACACGCAGCGGCAGAGTCCCGTCGCGCCGCTACAGATAACGCGCTAGAACCGCGCCCGTCGCAAGCGTTCACTTTTGCACCTGTGGGAGAAACAATTTGTCAAATAGAATATCAGCCAGTATATCACAATGACGTTTGCAAATATACAAAATGATGCAATACGCAAAAAACCCAATTTTTTGTCATAATAGACTCATCATCTGGCCTGGGCCGGCCTCCAGTCTAACCGGATAAAGCTGAATACCAGTATTTTACATGGAGCGACTGCCTATCTGACCTTCACAACGCAGCTTAGTACTGGGTAATACGATACCCCTTAGTAAGACTGGTTGTCAGACTTTTAAGGCACGACTACCTGTAACGACTGTCAAAAATCTGCAAATGACAGCCGGGACCAACGGCTCAACGTGCTTTCCGAGGCACGGAGGGAACTCGGGATGTAATGGGTGGTCACCCATCCACAGACCAACCTAGGCAAGCGCGGCTTAACCTGAAGGTTATTATTTAGCCAAGAGCTCATATATGCATTTAGTAGGGTTCCGTAGTCAGTCAGTATGTTTAATCCCAGTTATCACCGTCTCTTACCGTGTCTTAGTAACAGGTCCATGGCATCTAAATGCGCGTGTTCCGTCGCCACATGGAGCGGAGTCTGACCGTCCTTGTTCTTCTCGTTCACTCGGGCACCTTTTCTTATTAACATCTCCATAACCTGTAAACGAAAGTTTCATGTTAACATTGCTTTTGTAAAAAATATGGATAAACGACATAGTGAGTCATCTGATTAAATGTGAGATAATAAACACAGATTACTACTTTTGTTCGGAACCTTAAAAATGGATGAAACTTCAATTATTATTTTGATTTGGCCTGCTCAGTCTCATCTTAGTTTGGCAGCTTAAGAGCTACGTCGGCAATTTGAGTTCTGGAGCGCAGTGTGGTGTTCCTTATTCAATCGGTAAGTATAACGTTATATGCGCTCCATTACCCGTTGGTACCTTGAGTTTGGGCTTCTAGATTAACATCCAGAAGCCCAAACTCAAGGTACCAACGGGTAATGTCTACTAACGTCAAAGACCAAGTCTGTGCACCATTTGTCAGTATCGTATCGGGACACACCAGAATTTTATAATTCATCCGATTACAGCGAAGGTTTCAATCAAATAAATTACTTAGCGGAACATCACAGAATGCTCCCAAAGTCATAAATTACTTGGGGAAACTTTGACCATGTGTTTACCTGTTTTCGCTTAGGGTAGACGCTGGACGCGGCACAGTGCAGCGGCCTCTCGCCCGTGGTCACATGCTGGAAGTTGACTAACGCCTCGACACTACTACACTCTCACTATGTCGCAAGTAGCCGCCCACCCATCCTGTTCGCGACCTCCCTGCTTATACTAAGGGTGCATGCTTGCTTGATCAACATATATCATACTCCATCACGTTTACAAAGCTCCACTTAATTATAAATTACTTAGCAAAACGCAACAGAAAAATAAATTATCTGGCGAAACTTTCCAACAAAAAAATTACTTAGCGGAACTTTTAGCGTAATAAAAAATTACTTGGGGCAACTTCACAGAATACTTTCACCCTAGTACTGTCTTACCTGTTTCCGCTTAGGGTAGACGCTGGACGCGGCACAGTGCAGCGGCCTCTCGCCCGTGGTCACATGCTGGAAGTTGACTAACGCCTCGACGCTGCACTCTCCGGGGAGGGAGGCTGTACTGCCACTCGTCGAGGCTTGAGAACTCTGAAAATTAAGGTAGTTTGTTAGAAAAATCATCAACAACAGCCAGTAATGTACCTATTTTAGTGATTGAGCTGTAATACACCACGCGGACGCCAAGCAGGTTTTTGGAATTCACATGTCTTTGATTGTATGGTTTCCTCATGATATTTTCCTTGGATTTTTTGGGGGGAAATAAAAGGTGTAAAACACCTCTTAACGAAGCCGAAAGGCACTTGTTTTCCTCGTCATTGCGATATTTTTTTTGTTCTACACCATACCTGCGAACCTTCTAGTTACGGAGATATTGGGGGTCAAAATTCCAAAGTTTTGTTTTTTTTTTTTTTAATACAAATTTTTAATGTAAGATTTTTACTTTTAACACCTCCACGACCCCCGTACTATTCAATCCATCCCTCAGCACAATGTTTTGAGTGCGTTACATTGGGTTCTAGCACAAAACATGATTTTGACCAGAAAAAAAAAGTCGTTTCACAGCAATAATTTTTGCGTAAAGTTACTTAGTTTGATGTACAGAATGCTTGGTTGACGGCTTCGTGATGGGGTATTTTACACCCTGTATAATGACCACCAAAAATAACTATGTGACCACTAATCTATCACCAAATTTAGTAAATTGAGCACCAAGTTTTGATGAGGTGTTTTGATGACAAACTAGTTTTGCCTAGGCCGACTTGGGACAGCCCGACGTTATTTTTTTATAAACCATTCAGAAGTAGGAGCCCCGACCTGGTCTCCCTCGACTCGGATGCAAGAGCATAACAGTTCAATTTCTGATGGTAATTAACTAAAAAAAAAATTTTTGGTTCTAATTTCACGATAAAATGTGGATTAATTTTAGTAATTTTTATTATTTACTAATTTACTAATTTTAGCAATCAAAAGTGATTTTTTGCCGTTACATTTTGCTAAATCTAGTGGTTCGTTTTGTATAGCTTTTTTTTAAAAAAAAAAAACGATTCTCCTCTCTAGAAATTTCTCCAGTAACATGGGTGCGTTTACAAACATTTAAACTATACACTAACAGCCAGTCCCGGAACAACTACCTGTAGGCCATGCAAATATTTGTTCCGTGCAGAAAACGCTACACGCAGCGCTGAAGCCAATCATCTTCAGCCAGATCTCACCTGATGTTGATGTCCTGAGACGGCAGTCAGCTGTTTCTTGACCCTCGTGGGCTCGGACAGTCTACACGCTTCAAGAAGACAGTGACCTCGATATTCAACTGAAAATTAAAAAAAAACGAAGCTATTAGTATGGACAGTGGGGATGGCAACTGTGAAACTAATGGCGCTAGTTTGTTCCAAGCATCGTCATTGGTCGAAAATCTGGTAATTTTATATTATTATTATTTTTCAATACACTTCCTCGAAAACTGGTCCATAACGCACTACGATTTAGTACAACATGCAATGTATTTACACGCGTGCGTTTTTTTCCATTTTCCCGCACGTGTGCGGGAATGAAAATTGCCACAGATAGCTTTACCTATACTTAGTCCAAATTGGTTCAATGAGGAGAATGTTTTTTTTTTTTAATTTCGGCAAAGCACTAAGCGTTTTTACGGCATAATTTTTTTTAATATTCAAATTGTGTTTATAAATAGAATATCATAAATAAACATGATTATTAAAAACTAATAGTTACTTTTATACACAAATTAACATTTATTTGTGTTCTAAATAAAAAAGCCGCTAAACAGCCTAATATAAAAAAACTGTATTTTTTTATATTAGGCTGTTTAGCGGCTTCATACCTTTGCTTCTCCTTTACCTGGGGAAAGTAAAGCGCGGAAAAAAAGAAAATTAAAATCATAGTTTTATAGTAATTCATGACAAAAATATTTTTCCTTCTTATAATTTATTTCTTCAAAAGTGTATTGAAAAACGTCGTTTGATACACGTTGACATTTGTTATTGCAGTTCTCGGTTCAAAAACACCCTCGCCTACGACTCGGGAGTTAATTCCGCCTCGTACGCAATAACAAACTTTCTCCACCTGTATCAAAATGTACTATTCCGGACGCAAAATACGCGCTTTGACGTTTGAGTTGCGGACACCAGTTACAGACACCGTTATACAATATATTATATCTAGCCTGTATTGTCCCACAGCTGGGCAAAGGCCTCCCTCCGTTCCTTCCAACGGTCACGATTCTGTGCTATTTCTTTCCAATCCTCAAGGAAGACATCCAGTTCGTCACCCATCTCCTTCATTGTCTGCCGCGACCCCGTGTCACTGTTTCAGAGCACAATTCCTGAGCCTTACGGGCCCACGGTTCGTTCGGCATGCGACAGACCTGTCCAGTCCCATTCCCATTTAAGTTGGGCAGCCTTTTGAGCCACGTCAACGATTTGTTTCAATGTCATTTTATATTTCTTGACCTCATTGGTCAGATTGGGATCAAAATATGCTAGCGCCATCTTTTTTCAGCTTTCAAAGGCCAACCACATTGGTGAAATACGTTAATAACGTTTTAAAATGGAACGGTTAGACATACACGATGAGTTTTTGGTATACATAACAGTTTAGTGTTAACTACCTCGATGGTCTAGTGGTTACAATCGCGATTGCTGAGCATGAGGTGCTGGATTCGATTCCCGGTTCAGGCAAATTGTTATTGGGTTTTTCCATTAGTAATTCTTCAGTAGCAGCCACAGAGGCTGGATTTGTGCTCGGTTGATGGCAAAAGGCTCGCATGGGAATTTAACATAAGTGGCGAAATGTGGGTGTACCATTAGGTACACGTCTGCCTAATCTTCCAGGATTCCAGGCGTGATATATGGGGACCAAACTGCTGATGTACTTACAAGCCAATCTCTCCTGCAGTTCCCGGGTGGGCGCGACGTCGAGCGCGGACTTGCCGTGACAGTTGAGTAGCGTGGGGTCTGCGCCCTCGCTGAGCAGCAGGGAGCATACCTGTAATGAGAGCACATGGAGTAAGGGACCGCGTAATACAAAGATTTGTCAAGAATTTAGTAGAGATTCTAGAAATTGTTTAAAAGTAATTAAAAAAGTTTCAAAATTGGTGTTGAGCTACCACACTTAGTTCTAACCTAACCACCAAAACACCAAATGTTTTCACCAACGGGACACCAAACGCAATGCCTGATGCCCGTTATCACCAACACTAAGGGACACCTAACTCAATACCTAGTGACCGCTTTCACCAACGCTAAGTGACACTTAACTCAATGCCTAAAGCCTATTTTCACCAACGCTAAGTAAAACCTAACTGAATGCCTAAAGCCCGTTTTCACCAACACTAAGTGAAACCTAAATCACTGCCTAAAGCTCGTTTTCACCAACACTAAGGGACACCTAACTCACTGCCTAAAGCCCGTTTTCACCAACGCTAAGTGACACTTAACTCAATGCCTAAAGCCCATTTTAACCAACGCTAAGTGAAACCTAACTGAATGCCTAAAGCCCGCTTCCACCAACACTAAGTGACACCTAACTCAATACCTAGTGACCGCTTTCACCAACACTAAGTGACACTTAACTCAATGCCTAAAGCCTATTTTCACCAACGCTAAGTGAAACCTAACTGAATGCCTAAAGCCCGTTTTCACCAACACTAAGTTTTACCTAACTCACTGCCTAAAGCTCGTTTTCACGAACACTAACTGACACCTAACTCACTGCCTAAAGCCCGTTTTCACCAACGCTAAGTGACACTTAACTAAATGCCTAAAGCCCGTTTTCACCAACACTAAGTGAAACCTAACTCACTGCCTAAAGCTCGTTTTCTCCAACACTAAGGGACACCTAACTCACTGCCTAAAGCCCGTTTTCACCAACGCTAAGTGACACTTAACTCAATGCCTAAAGCCTATTTTAACCAACATAAAGCCCCTTTTCACCAACACTAAGGGACACCTAACTCAATGCCTACAGCCTATTTTAACCAACGCTAAGTGAAACCTAACTGAATGCCTAAAGCCCGTTTTCACCAACACTAAGTGAAACCTAAATCACTGCCTAAAGCTCGTTTTCACCAACACTAAGTGACACCTAACTCACTGCCTAAAGCCCGTTTTCACCAACGCTAAGTGACACTTAACTCAATGCCTAAAGCCCATTTTAACCAACGCTAAGTGAAACCTAACTGAATGCCTAAAGCCCGCTTCCACCAACACTAAGTGACACCTAACTCAATACCTAGTGACCGCTTTCACCAACACTAAGTGACACTTAACTCAAAGCCTAAAGCCTATTTTCACCAACGCTAAGTGAAACCTAACTGAATGCCTAAAGCCCGGTTTCACCATCACTAAGTGAAACCTAAATCACTGCCTAAAGCCCGTTTTCACCAACTCTAAATCAAAATCAAAAATCAAAATCAAAGCATTTATTTCAAGTAGGCCAGTTACAGGCACTTTTGAATTGTCGAAACAAAGATGAAAATTAAATGTAGCTACAGTCCCAGTCACAAGACATAAAAACTGTGAAAGTACTGTAGTTGCCCATTCCCTAGCGTAGATCTCTATGGAGAAGAACGGGCAAGAAACTCCATGGACACTCTTTTAAATCAAAATATTGTTACAAAATCTTGGTTACATCATTCATGTTGAGATGGTATATTATGTGAGAACAATGTAGCAAGATGTGCACGTTAAAAGTGTCCATAGTAAAACCAAAAAAACACAATTCAAAAATAAACATACAAATAAGCCATGGCAACTAAGAGATGACCAGTCACAACTGACAGCGCCCGTTCACGAACATGACGCATGGATCAGCACCATTCAACTCAACCATTTTGAAGGGAACTGAATGATCCGACACACGCGCCACCATCAGCGAGACATTAGAGTGAGCGTGACATACTCTCAAACGCCAGGGCACATTCAAGTCAAGAAAAGACGTAGGATTTCAGTGAATGATAGCTTTCTAGTACATAGTACTCACACAATATGGGCTATGCGATTATATAATACTAGAGATTGATTCTATACAATGCAAAGACAGTTGTACAATCTTCAGCAGCTCCAACAATTCTATTTAATACTATCAATTTAAACGCCCCTGTCCATGTGGAGCAGGAGCAGCATTGAGCCACGCATTTTTATCAGCGATATAATCGCCCAACTTGTTTATGTTTTAAATTTCGTCTCATTCAGTTCAAGAATACTTTGTGGAATTTTATTATAGCATCTCAAACGGTACCCCATGAAAGATGAGTCCACTTTAGCAAGTCTGAAGCCTGGCTGAACTAGTTGGTCCCTATTTCTAGTACTGTAATTATGTCTATCTTTTACCAAAAAGATGCAGATTTTTTCTGACGTACATTATGTTTTCGTAGATGTACTGACAATGTACCGTCATGATGCCAATATCCTTAAACAGTTCCCTTAGAGAATCGCGCCTACGAAGATTATATATGGCTCTGATGGCTCTTTTTTGCAGAATAAATATAGACTCAATATCTGCAGCCCGTCCCCATAGCAAAATGCCATAAGACATTATACTATGAAAGTAACTAAAATAGACCAGTCTAGCGGTATCTACATCAGTAAATTGACGAATTTTTCTAATAGCATATGCTGCTGAACTTAGACGCGCCGCAAGAGATGTTAAATGAGAACCCCATTGTAGCCTTGAATCAAGCGTAATCCCCAGGAAAACCGTTTTATCTACGAATTCAAGTTTCTCTTTATTTAATATTATTTCACAATCACTAGTTTTAACATTGGGTAAAGCAAATCTTATGCAAATGACACCGAACTCACTACCTAAAGCCCGTTTTCACCAACACTAACTGACACCTAACTCACTGCCTAAAGCCCGTTTTCACCAAATCTAAGTGACCCCTAACTCACTGCCTAAAGCCCGTTTTTACCAACACTAGGAGAGACCTAACTCAATGCCTAATGCCCGTTTTCACCAACACTAAATAAAGGAAGAGCAACCCTAGGTGATGTCCTAGAACCAAAAATTCAAAGACATGTGACATCTACCAACCCGCACTGGGCCCGCGTGGTGTATTTATAGCCCATTACCTCTCATTGAGAGGGGGCCGTGTGTCCCAGCAGTGGGAACAGTATAGGCTGATGATGATGATGATGAACCCTAGGTGACACCTAACTAAAGGCCTAATTACCTCTAGCCGCGCCTTGCTGGCGGCCTCGTGCAGCGGTGTGAAGGCCCACAGGTCTGTCGCGTTCACATCGGCGCCCGCGCGCACTAGCAGCTCCGTCACTTCGTAGTGGCCGTACGAGCATGCGTTGTGCAGGGGGACTAGGCCTCTGTAAAGATGAGAAATCACTTAAAGTTCAGAACGCTATTTGCTCGTCGGTGCCGGAGCGGGCTGCTTCTGGGAGGTCTACTGACTTAGTAGACCATGATCTAGTCTCAGAAAGACAGTCGTCTACTGCTAGAATAGACTCGCATATGCTCCTATATCAAACCTATGGCTACAAAATACCTTTGTCTACTCTCCAAAAGACCGTGGTCTACTCCCGAAAAGACCGTGGTCTACTCCCGAAAAGACCGTGGTCTACTCCCGAAAAGACCGTGGTCTACTCCCGAAAAGACCGTGGTCTACTCCCGAAAAGACCGTGGTCTACTCCCGAAAAGACCGTGGTCTACTCCCGAAAAGACCGTGGTCTACTCCCGAAAAGACCGTGGTCTACTCCCGAAAAGACCGTGGTCTTTTACTATACTCACCCTTTATCCTTAGCGTGAACATCAGCGCCCCTCTGCAGCAGTAACCGCACCGCCCTCGCCCTATTGTACCCTGCGGCCAGGTGTAGCGGAGTAGACCGTCTGCCGTCACTTGCGTGGACGTTGACGTTGAGAGGGGTGAGCAGGGACGCTAGTCGGTCGTCGGCGCCGGAGCGAGCCGCTTCTAGGACATCTGCTGCGCAGTATTCACCTAGAAAAAGGGATGATTTTAGGTGATGTATCGATGTTGAAATACATTGGAATATGAGCCTGAGGTACAAGGAGTAATGTGTTTATTAGGGTTCCGTACCCGAAGGGTAACCAACGGGACCCTATTACTACGCCTCCGCTGTCCGTCCGTCTGTCTGTCTGCCTGTCAGCGGACTGTATTTCATGATTCGTGACAGATAAACAGTTGAAATTTTCACAGATTGTGACTATAACAACAAATAATAAAAATACATTAAAAATGAAAAGGGGCTTTCCTACTACGATGATACGGAACCTTTCATAAGCGAGTCTGACTCGCACTTGGCCGGTTTTTTTTTCTGCTTGAAAGAACGATGAAGAGACCGCTTGGTACTTCATTCATCAAATTGGACACATTAAAACTCGTAAACGTTTATGTTTCTATGCGTCCGTTTTATTTATCCATGTACTTAGGTTGTTTGTTTTGTCTTGCACTTTTATCGGTTTCTTTCAATTACATCTAGTTTATTTGCTAATATTGTACACACATTTATTTTATATAAGTATCTTTTCTTACAAATACATTTATATAATTAGAACACACACAGCACAAAACTGTTTTATGTCCGTAACATCACCATCTCAGGTCCAGTTGAAAACCAGCGTCGGGCACTAGCTGCTCGGCAGTTTGCTGAACTGGTCCTATTTGGCGTAGCCGTGAGACAAACACAATATTATTTCACTTCTTTTTTTTTTTCAGTTTAGTTTTAAGTTTTTTTATTGTGTACCTAGTTTTAGTTTCTTTTTTTTTATTTTATTATTATTTTGCTGTGTGCACTTGCGGCTAAAGACAAATAAATAAGTTTTCTTTCTTTCTTTCTAAACTGTTCTGTTGCAATGTCATACCATAATATATATTTACTAGCTGTTGCCCGCGGCTTCGTCCGCGTAAAGTTCGGTAACCGTCCCACTGGATCATATTAAAGGGATAAATAGTGTCCTACGTGTTAATCCAGGTTATGAACTATCTATGTGCCAAATTTCATAATCATCACAATCACCATCACTATCACAACCACCATCATTATCACAATCACCATCACAATCACCATCACCATCACAATCACAATCACAACCACCATCATTGTCACCGTCATCATTATCATCGTAATCACAACCATTATCATCGTAATCACAATCATCATCATCACAATCTCCATCCTCGGTATCACAATCACAATCACTATCACAATCACCATTATCGTTATCATAATCTTAATCATCGTAATCATAATGATTATCATCGTAATCACAATCATCAACATCACAATCACAATCATGATCAACATTATCACAATCACCATCACCATCACATTCACCATCACTATCATAATCACCATCACAATCACCATCACTATCACAGCCACAATCACTATCACTATCACTATTACAATCACCATCACCATCACAATCACCATCACCATCGCTATCACCATCACCATCACCATCACCATCGCTATCACCATCACTATCACCATCACAATCATAATCACTATCATCGTTAGCACAATCACTATCATCATTATCACAATTATTATCATCGTAATCACAACCATCACCATCACAATCACCATCACAATCACTATAACAATCACCTTCACCATCATCGTTATCACAATCACTATCATCATTATCACAACCATTATCATCGTAATCACAATCATCATCACAATATAGATCCTCGTTATCAAAATCATAATTATCGTTATCACACGCATCATCATCATTACCGCAAACACCATCACTGTCACAATCACCATCAAAATCACAATCACAATCACCATCAATATCACAGTCACAATCACTATCACCATCACCATCGCTATAACCATCACAATCACTGTCACTATCACAATCACCATCACAATCACTATCATAATCACCATCATCGTTATCACAATCCTCATCATCGTAATCACAATCATTACCATAGTAATCACAATCATCATCATTATCACAAACACCATCACTGTCACTATCACTATCACAATCACAATCACAATCACCATCACTATCACAGTCATAATCACTATAACCATCACAATCACCATCACCATCGCTATCACTATCACAATCACCATCATCAAAACAATCACAATCACCATCATATTCATCACAATCACCATCACGTTATCACAATCACCATAACTATCCCAGTCACAATCACCATCACCATCACAATCACCATCACCATTACTATCATAATCACTATCACCATCACTGTTATCACAATCATCATCATCAGTATCACAATAATCATCATCGTTATCACAATCATCATCATCGTTGTCACAATCATCACTATCATTATCACAATCATCATCATCGTATTACAATCATCATCATCAATATCACAATCATCATAATCGTAATCACAATCATTTTCATCGTAATCACAATGATCATCATCGTAATCACAACCATTTTCATCGTTATCACAATCGTCACAATAAATCAACAATAACCCTGTATAGAAGTCGAATCCGCCATCTTCTGGATCTCAAAATAAATGCAATTTTCGTAATCTGCACCCCTGATAATCTCGGTATCGACACCCATATTGATTTTTAGACATTTCAACCCCATCGCTCCCCAACAGGGAATGAAGGCATTTCAGGTCCGCCACATTAAATCTTAAAATCGTTGTTTTTGTAATACACCGACCCGATACACCATACAAACAATACCGATGTTGATTTTCAGACTTTGTTACCCCATTTCCCCCTTTAGGGGTTGAATTCTGAAAAAACCTGAAACACAAATGTTAACTCATTTATCGATAGGAGTACTCCTGTGAAGTTTCGAATAAAACAGTCTTACCTAATCTTGTTTCCACATATACACTTTTGACTCCCGTTTCATCCCCTTAGGGAGTACATTTTGAAAAATCCTTTCTTATTGCACCCCTTCATCTCATAAGGAACGTATGTGCCAAATTTGGAATCTCTAGACTCAGCGGTTTGGGCTTTGCATTGATTTTTAGACTTTGTCACCCCATTTCCCCCTCTTAGGGGTTGAATTCTGAAACTCATTTATCAATAGGAGTACTCCTGTGAAGTTTTTAATAAAATAGTCTAATTAATCTTGTTTCCCCATACAAACTTTAGAGCCCCGATTAACACCCTTAGGGAGTGAATTTTGAAAAACCCCTAGACCACTTCAGGAACATATGTGCCAAATTTAGGATCTCTAGACTCAGCGGTTTAGGCTGTGCATTGATTTTTAGACTTTGTCACCCCATTTTCCCCTCTTAGAGGTTGAATTCTGAAAAACCCTGAAACCCCTTTCTACTCATTTATCAAAAGGAGCACTCCTGTGAAGTTTCGAATAAAATAGTCTAACTAATCTTGTTTCCCCATACAAACTTTGGAGCCCCGATTAACCCCCTTAGGGAGTGAATTTTGAAAAATCCTTTCTTAGTGCACCCCTAGACCACACAAGGAACCTACTTGCAAAATTTGGAATCTATAGACCCAGCGGTTTGGGCTGTGCGTTGATAGATGAGTAAGTCAGTCAGTTTCTTCTTTTATATATTTAGATGACATACCATAAGATAACACTTGGTAATCTCCGAAAGGATAGGCCGATGTGTAACTATAGTACGCCCAAATTTCCCCAATTATGTCTCTGTTCCTAGGCCTCCCACTAGGTGGACCGATGACATGGTGAAGGTTACGGGGAATCGCTGGATGCGAGACGCACGGGACCGGTCAATGTTAGAGGCCTATGTCCAGTAGTGGACGTCTTTCAGCTGAAATGATCATGATGCCTATAGCCATCAACCTGACAAAAAGCCAAATTCCCAGTTGTTACTGAGAAAATCTTGATACGAAAAAGAAATCGTTCTATCCTCTTACCTGTTAACACAGGCCTGGTAGCGGAGTCGGCTAGGTCGAGCGGGGTCTTGCCTTCTGTGTTACGGATGTTGGGATCAGCTCCGTGTTGTAGTAATGCTGAGGACAATACCACATAACACTTTATATAATTCACTCAATTTCATCACTGTATGCTTGTCAAACATTTGCTAAAAGCTACTGCTAGTTAAAACTACCATGATTTACTACCTCAAAAACCCGTAGTCTACTCCAGAAAACACCGTAGTCTTCTCCAGAAAACACCGTAGTCTTCTCCAGAAAATACCGTAGTCTTATCCAGAAAACACCTTTGTCTACTCCGCAAAAGACCGTAGTCTACTCCCAAACTCCAATCGACGTTGCATCACGGATCATTAAGCATTTTTACCGTCTCGTTGCAGTAGACCACCATTATCAAGTTCTTGGCAGACATCCCTGGCAAATTACTAAGGGGCCGACTCCACCAGTAAACGTATTTCTATTCGATAATATCACCGCGATTCTCTCGCTCGTGGAGACAGCCCCTAAGTGAGTGAAAAGTCTTTCTACAACTCACCTATACAAACATCCACCTTCCCCTTGGCGGCTGCCTCGTGCAGCGGGGTGTATCCCCAGTTGTCCCTCGCCGCGGGCGCAGCGCCGGCCCCCAGCAGAGCCCTCACCACGTCCGCATGCCCGAAGGAGCAGGCGTTGTGTAGCGGCTGAAGACCGCCGTCGTCGCGAGCTTGGAGAGCCGCCCCGGCTGCTATCAAGATTTCCACTACTTCCCTGCGTCCGTATCCTGGTGGAAGATAAAAAAAATAGTCATCATCATAATTTCTGCGGCAAGACGTCCACTGCTGGACATAGGCCTCCCCCAAGTGTCGCCACATTGACCGGTCCCGTGCGACTCGCATTCATGCGGATCCCCGCAGCCTTCACCAGGTCATCAGTCCATCTAATGGGAGGCCTTCTTTTTTTTTTTTAATGTTTTAAAAGAATTTTCGAGGAACTGCCTTGTTGGTCTACTGATCTTAAAAGCTACTGCTGAACATGAGGCCCTGGTTTCGATTCCCAAGTCGGACAGGTTTTATTAGGTTTTTACATCAGAATTTTTTCAAAAGCAGCTGCTGGGCCTTATTGATGGTAATAGGCACGCCCGGGTGGATTGTGGGTGTACTATCCACAAAGGCAGGCGTGTATCTAATGGTACACGTCTGCCTTACGCGTCGAGGATTACAGGCGTGATGTTATGTTATGTAACTTTTAACTCAATTTTATTTTTATCGTTTGTTTGTGTTATATTAGGTAGAGTAATAGTCACTCTGTGAAAATGTCAAGTAAGTATCCTTAAAATGTCACTTAAGGGATATCTTCCGGGTTTTTTTGGAGTTCAAAATAAACAATAACCACAGAAGATATTCCGTAAGTGACATTTTAAGTATAGTTAAGAACCGTGAAAGCTTAATACAGTGTTATGTCAATTATCTACCTGTAACGGTTCAAAAGATAAGCCTTGTGACAGGCAGACAGATAGAGGAGACTTATATGGTCCCTGTTGGCACCTTTTAGGTACGGAGCCCTAAATATAACCATTCACACAAATCCTACCCCTGGATCAGCGCAACACGTTTTCTCTATTGAGTTATTACTACTACGTATAGAGGAGACACCGCGTACAAAATCTGTGCTCCGTTCAAATGCTGTCATCTGGCTGCAATTCACTCAGTCGCTTGCTAGCAGCCCCCCGCGCGCCCCGCACTGCGCACAGATTTTGTTCGCGCTGTCTTCTCTATACGTAGTAGTAATAGGTCAATGGTTTTCTTCTACCATTGTTCCCTGTCAGACATCAGGCTTCATTTACTCCTTTCTCTGTCATATCATTCCTCACACAATCCATACATTTTGTCTTTGGTCTTCCTCTCCCTCTCCATCTATCAACATTCATGTCCATCACTCTTTTAGTCACGTGCGTTTCATCATTACATGCCTATACCAAGACGATTTCTTTCACACAAATCTATATATGAATAAAAAACGTTATATTTATTTCTAGCCTACAAGGTGTTACAATCTACAGCAATCTTCTCACAAAATAAAGAGAAATCGCGTCTTACAAGGCCAAGGTCAAATTATTTAGATCTTAAACAAAAGAGTCTGAACATTGCTTAGATTTAATTATAGATAAAATATTGTTTTAGCGGTATTTTGGCGAGAACCTTCTAGGTGTTTATGATTTATGATGGGGTGGGCAGGGGAAGCTATAATAATATTAAGTTTCATTACATGAATAAGTACCTATAGCAAAACGGTCCACTTGTGCAACTTTTCCCCAAAATGGTGGGTTGGATTTGTGCCCTGTTATTGTCAATAGGTTGATCTCCCATTGTGTGAATATTTACAATACATCTGACAGCAAAGGGCGTCTTTGCAGATTGTCTTGTATATTTTGTATTCTGTCCCACTGTTGGGTAAAGGCCTACAAATGGCTTTCCAATTTGAATGGAAAGGCTACACGTCAGGCACGTATACGGGGATAAATCCCAACTACCCCCCCCCCGAAATCTGACTGAATATAAACGGGATCATAACCACTGCGACGTAAATATTGTACAGTGATTACAGCTATTTTTTACACAGTTCCATGGGCGCTGGCAGCAGGGTGCAAGGGGGTGCACTTGCGGAAAAGAAAATACTTGGAAAAACCAAACCATCCAAGCCAGAAAGCAAAAATCTGCCGGCGCCCATGCAGTTCTCATAATTGTTTCAATGTTTGTCCCCCTCCCGAACCAAAAGTTTGGATACGTGCTTGCTACACGTCTACGCGTCCCTCCTTGCAAAAAAGTCGACAATAAATAAGGTAACTTTAACTATGTTTAAATTAAGACTACATATTTTATATAATTTGCATGCCTATTTATTCGTTTATTAATATGTATTTAGTCAAACGATTGCATAACTCTATGTTATATTTTAGCACTAAATGAATAATTAATGTTTTCTTTATGAATATCTCCATTTTTTATGTAATCAATTGGCATACAAGATCCGTTATTAAAGTCACAGTTTCCTGGCTCGTATTTTTGCTAAGAAATCTCGGCGATATTATCGTCCTTGCCACGTTTTTCTATACACACACTTTTGGGCCGCCTCCACGAGCGAGAGAATCGCGGCGATATTTTCGTATAGAAATACGTCAAATCGCCGCGATTCTCGCTCGTGGAGGCGGCCCCTAAGAGATGTAAGAAAGAAAGAAATAATGTTTATTCTGTACAACTACAACACACACTATTTTTCCATGTCTTTCTTTCACTTGGACATCCTTTTTCCATCTTTGTTGGTATGCTGGGTATTTTACATATTACTACACTACACTACACTACAACAGCCCATAACGTCCACTGAGGACATAAGCCTCTCCCATGATGGGAGGAATTTGCCGTAATCTCCACGCTTGGCAGGCGGATTGGAGATCGCAGAGATGAAAGACTAACAGAAAACGCTGCTGCCCATTCTCTGGTCTACGGAGGCGCAAGGTGTTCTGCCTCAGACATTAGTCGCCTTATACGACACCCTTGAGTGTAATGGGTTGGTTCTATTCTACTCTGCCGGATACCACACGGCATACAACCGTACCGTTTTACATATTACCGACAGCCTATTGACCTCCAAACCCAGTTGTCTTTTTATAAATAAAAAAATCGGTGCCCCACACTAGGAATACGATTGGTGCGTTTCCAAACATTTAGAGTTTTAGACTCATCACAAATAGCTAGACCCGGAACTACTACCTGTTTAGAAGTCTCCTAATCATAATGGTAAGATATGGGTGTACAATTTACCCTTCGAGGGTTAAAAGTATGGCGACATGTATGCTTTAAATTACTCTCTTGTCGGTACTTTACTTATCAGATAACAATATTATCGTCACTTCAATTTAACTACACTTGTACAAATTCAGAGAAAGATGTGTCATTCTGACTTCATAATTAGTATTATTCAATAAGTAACAAATTTTGATAGAAAGTGAATCTATTTGTCAATCAACATATCCTTACTTATTCCCCATAAGGATAGGCAGACGTGTAGTACATATACATGTCTGTAATTCTATTTTACGTAACACCACGCCTTATAATCCCCAGAGGGTGAGGCAGAGGTGTACACTCACATTTTGCAGTAATGTTTTTAAGTCCCATGTAATAGGGGACAAGTCTATTGCCATCAACCGAGCACAATTCCAAACTCCGTGGCTGCTAACTGAGAACTAATATACTAATATAGAGGTTCCTTACTTTTTACTTGATTTATGACAAGTTTACTTCTAAAATTTTTGTAAAATTTCTAATGTTAAAAGAGAAAATTTCTGAAAAACATTGGATTTGTAGAACGTAAAACCAAAATACAACAAAAATTCGTTTGACCACACTGACAAAGTCACTGGCTAAAGCCAGTTTTGATATGAAAAGACAGCCGATGCGACTTTAATGTACACTTAGCTTAGTCTTAGTTACACCGCGTTTATATGATTCATTAATCACACATTGTGGGTGAAAGTCTTTAGTTTAGACAAGCTACTGCTAAAACTAATTTATTGGCAGGTATGTTTTTATTTGGTTTCTAGAGTCAGTTAAATTGGCTATAAAAGATAATAGCTGATTAAGTAAGCAATGAAATAGATTTGTCAATGAAATAGATTCATCATCAGCCTATAATGTTCCCACTGCTGGGACACGGCCTCCTCTCAATGAGAGGGAATGGGCTATAAATCCACCACGCGGGCCCAGTGCGGGTTGGTAGATGTCACATGTCTTCGAATTTTTGGTTCTAGAACATGGCGGTTTCCTCACGATGTTTTCCTTCACCGTTTTGAGAGCAGTGGTGATGAAATAAATTACACAAAGTAATGCGCCTGTCTGGGTTCGAACCCACGACTTACTGTTCTTAAGTCGGGGCCGCCACCACTGGGCCACCGCTGCTCTCTGATCAGATTTTATTGGTTCTATATATCAATATGTGAAGCAAAAACTTTGTACCCCTTTTTACGAAAATTGGGCGGATGGAGGAATAAGAAATTTCGAACACTTATAGTATAAATAGAGAAGGAATGCAGAATGCATTTTTTTTTTTAATTATGCATAAAAAAAAACGAAAATTAATTATGGTCTCGAATTTCGACCACTGGGCGACCACTAATTGGTATAATAGGCGTGACGACAGCATCAAAAAATTCCAAATCTATTTAGTCCGTCAGTTAGAGTATTGGAAATTAATGGACACGTATTTTTTGTTTTTGTAAATCAATGAATATTGACAAAGATAAAACGCATCAAAACTCGGGAGTGGGGGCTCGTGACGTCAGAACTAGCTAAAAATTATACCTAGGCGTGACGTATTGAGAATTTTAAAAGCGTCATATCTTCCTCAATTCTGGTTCACGTAACAAAAGAAAAAACACGTGTCAAATATTTTTTGATAATCTAAGTGACGGACTAATTAGTTTTTTTTTGTCGTCTCGGCTATTGTGTACTAAGTATTTCATTGAAAAGGCAAACAAAATATTGAGTTTCACTTTTCACTCATGATATAAGACCTGACATGGTGTATGTGACAAATCGAACAAAGCATCAGACTAAAAGAGTAAAATATAAATGATAGATGGAGAGGGAGAGGGAGAGGGACACCAAGGAAATGAAGGATGGATTGTGTGAGGAATGCTCATCATCTGCCTAGCCTTTTCCCATCTGTGTTGGGGTCGGCTTCCAGTCTAACCGGATGCAGCTGAATACCTGTATTTTACATGGAGGGACTGCCTATCTGACCTCCACAACCCAGTTAGTACTGGGAAATACGATACCACTTGCTAAGACTGGTTGTCAGACTTTTTGGGCCACTGACTACCTGTAACGACTGTCAAAGATCTACAAATGGCAGCCGGGACAACCATCCACAGACAACCTAGGCAAGCACTGCTTAACCTAAAGATCGACCCGAGCGGCTGTTATTATTTAGCCACAAGCTGAGGAATGATATGAAAGAAAAAAAAATATTGCGTGACAGTTGAACAGAATAAAAAAATGTGTTGCACTGCACTAAACCCAAATAACATGGAACAAAGGCAGGTAGATGGTAATAGTTTATGTGACTAACAGCACAACCTGAAGAGTTAATTAACTTTTTATAATCAAGCTTGCTTGCCGACCAATCTTTACAAAAGCAAGGCTTATGATCTAACATCATCATCATTTCAGCCGCAAGACGTCCACTGCTGGGCATAGGCCTCCCCAAGTGTCGCCACATTGACCGGTCCCGTGCGACTCGCATCCAGCAGATTCCCGCAACCTTCACCAGGTCATCGGTCCACCTAGTAGGAGACCTTCCAACGCAACGTGTTCCGGTTCGCGGTCGCCAATGTGCCCTGCCCACTGCCACTTAAGTTTGGCACTTCTTCTAACAATTCTTGTCAAAATAAGGCTCAAATAGCAAGATTTTTATTTACTTATATTTTATTTTTAAGGTTTTGGAAGAGAATTCAAATTAATGAAATTGTTATAAGAGTTGATTGCCTGAGACAAAATTAATAAAACATTGTGAATACATTATTTTTCTGAACTAGTTCTTGATTGATTGATGAACAAACATCGATTACATAATAGTTTCTACAAACTACTTTGATACCTTACAATTAATTAGTTAGAAATGTATTGAAATCTTTGTATTACAAAACTTCTAATCATAAATATTGCTACATTACAGGTGGCCTACACAGAAGTGACTATTCACAATATTAAAAGGTCTATCACAACTTTTCTTGTATTTGAATGTTTTAAGAGTCTAACACTCAAATACAACAAAAAATTGGATTTTTATTTTGAGCACTCCCTAGAGAAATAATAAAACTTTCTCCGGCTTTTTTTTTTAAATTTTGTGGCTGTTTCTAAACAATAATCACACATATAAACTGAGATTTTTGATGTGTGTTTATGGTTTAGATCATCATCATCATCAGCCTATAATGTTCCCACTGCTGGGACACGGCCTCCTCTCAATGAGAGGGAATGAGCTATAATCCACCACGCAGGCCCAGTGCGGATTGGTAGATGTCACATGTCTTTGAATTTGTGGTTCTAGGACATGCCGGTTTCCTCACAATGTTTTCCTTCACCGTTTTGAGAGCAGTGGTTATGAAATAAATTACACAAAGTAATGCGCCTGTCTGGGTTCGAACCCACGACTTACTGTTCGTAAGTCGGGGCCGCCACCACTGGGCCACCGCTGCTGGCGACAAAATTAAAAAAATATATATGACTCTTAAAACACTCAAAAACAAGAACAATTATAGGTAATAGCCCTCTTAACTACATCTGTGACGTATATTTTTTATTTTATTTTTCTTTATTAGTTTATAAATCAGTATGACTATGCCACACTCATATGGGCATTCTATATCTGTGACCACTTTATGAATTGTAATGTAATTCATATAAATCAGCCATTCTATGCCTCCAAGCAGTTTTAAGAATTAAAACACAGTATCCATAAGCTTGGCTCAAGCAATACAAAGCCCATCCCAGCAGGGGGTGAAGGAAGTCTGTAGATAATGATGATTATTATGTATAAGGGTCTAAGAAGGAACTGACAGCAGAAGCCACTGAAAATGATGATAAATTATCAAATTCATAGGTCATCATTTGCCTAACCTTTTCCTTTTATTGGGGTCGGCTTCCAGTCTAACCGGATGCACCTGAATACCAGTATTTTACATGGAGCGACTGCCTATCTCACCTCCACAACCCAGTTAGTACCGGGTAATACGATACCCCTTCGTAAGACTGGTTGTCAGACTTTTTGGGCCACTGACTACCTGTAACGACTGTCAAATATCACAAATGACAGCCGGAACCAACGGCTTAACATGCTTTCTTAGGCTCAGAGGAAACTCGGTATGTAATGGGTGGTCACCCATCCACAGACCAACCTAGGCAAGCACGGCTTAACCTAACGATCGACCTGAGCGGCTGTTATTATTTAGCAACAAGCTCCACTAGATCAAATTCATAGGTAATGTATAGTAATAGCTCTCCAAGTAAAACCTTATTGGAAATACCTTTGTAGCTGCTGGCTAGACATAATCACATACATACTCCGTGGTGCTATGACTTTGATTTATGAGTGTTTTATCACTGTCATTGATGTCTATAATATTGGTGTAATTGTAAAAATATATCATTTGCAATACTATCTTCTGGAGTTTAACTTGTACCTACCAAGCTCTACACCTTTTACAGGGCACAAGAACACTTTAATACTAAAACACATTAATTTAATTATTGTAAGAAAAAAAAACACAAGCAGATTAAAACAAGTTCACTTATACACTAGAACATTACCCCACTAGTCTGCTTACCCCACAGCGGATATATCGTGATGATAAACAAGGCAAAAGTAATAGAGCGTGTCGTTTATTTACGAACAATCAGAATTTTTGGTTCTCTCGAATTTCGACATCATAGTAACGTTACGTCAGAAAAACACGAATAAAACACAACAAAAGACATAAAACACGAAACGCCAATCAACAAGCGTAACTAATTATGCAATTTTATAAAACTTACTACTTCCTATTGTTTTCTGTCCGTCCTTTCACTAGATTTATCAAAATCGCGTTTTATGACAAGATCATTGTTATTTTATAAGTTTTTTATGTTTTGTTACCTGCAGCGAAGTGTAGAGGAGTTGATTTTCGTCCAGCCGTGTCCCTGGCATTCACAGTTTGGGGTGTAATTAACTTTTTTACACGAACAGCATCGCCAGTTTTACATGCTTCGAATAATTCCCGTAATGGATCTGTAGGTGGAGGTAGAGCATCAAGCGCCGACCCGAGGATCGAACGACGGCTCGACATGGTGATTTCGAGTTTCACATTTAATTTTCGTGTTTTAAACGCACATTATCGAGATATTAATAAATAAAAACACGTCTATGCACAGCTGCTTGCTACTTTTATTTTTTATTTGACAATTGCTTTTGGGGTTACTGCTCCAAATTTTTATTACCCCTGACCCCGTTGAAATTGTGTTAATTGTAAGGCAGTTCACACTTGCAAACTAAAAAAAAAACATTTTTACTTTTTTACGACTGCCCAAAACAACGAGTTTTCAGGGTTCATGTACGTTTAGTAGTTTCTTTAGTCCACCATAACTTCTAAACGCCAAAACCAATTTCGATGTACCTACGTTAATTACCCCGAGTAATATACCCAGTGAAAAATAATAAATTAAGTAGTCGTAACTAAAAGTGTAAAATTATTTCAAAAAATAATAAACCCAATTGTGTAAAAAATTACTAATAAGCAACAGTAGTCACAGTCGGGTTTTTTAAATTATTTTACTACGAATAAGTGAATAGCTTCTTAACCAATCATTATTTCCATTTAAGTAGTGAATCAATGGAAATGAACATACAGGTATTGTTTGTGCTATTTTATAATTTGAATATTTATTACATATAGGAAACAAATGTTAATGATTTGTGGAGTAAGATTATTAGAACACTCAACATAATTGGGAACGTTATAATTTGCTTTTTTCTTTACGTTCGTTTAACTAAACACTATGCTTTGCACAGTCTTAACAATGTTATTTTGAGCATTTATTTATTTATTTGGCCTGAACTGTCTCTTTGCTGAGCAAATTTACCTGTGAATCGCAATGTTTACCAGAAAGCAGGGAAAATGTTGAAGGACGGTATCATTGAATCCCATAGACAACATTGTTAAGGTCTTATGTTTGTAATGGTCCAAAGAATTACAAACATTTTTGAAACATATTTTTTATTATAATTTTCTTATGGATATAAAGAAAAAATATTTATTCACCGTATGAATAAATACCTTGAATCTATTTTAGTACAAAACTTGTAAAATGTGTCAAAACTATTGATTTTACGTTTTGTTCTCTGCCTTCGATTTTGATTTCCAATTTAAATTTTTGATTGACATTTTCTTTAGCAATTTTTAAAACATAACTTACAGTATTATTTTCCTTACTTCTGTTTTTTAATTAATAAATTGTACAAATTAAGTTAGGAATTGTAAAAATGTTTTTTTTTTTATGGTTTGGTGAATTTTAGAAATAACAAAACGCTTCGCTCTATCTTGTATAAAGAATATCGAAATGGCGTCTTTTACAAACGTAGTGCCGCTGACTTCACAGACCACATAGAGCTTCTTAAGTTTTTCCTACCTCAATGCGTAGTGCGGTATTGATTATAGACTCTGTTTTTTACGTCATGGATGTACATACCTAACTATTTGTCCACCGTTGCGATGACCCACTCACTGTTTGCCGCAACTGTGCACCGCGAGCCCGCGTATAAAATAAAAATTTGTGAGTCGAAACGAATTGATACTAGCGACTGAACTCCGTTTCGGAAGCACATGTGTATTCTACAATTCCACAATGCCGCCCAAGACAAGTGGTAAAGCCGCCAAGAAGTCTGGCAAACCCCAGAAGAACATCTCCAAGACCGACAAGAAGAAGATGAAGCACAAGAGGAAGGAGAGCTGGGAGAGCTACGACAACAACATCTACATGATCTACAACGTGTTGGTGCAGGTGCACTCCGACATCGGTATCTCCAGCATGGCCATGTCCATCACGAACTCGTCCGCCACCAAATACACCAGCTCCAAGTAGACACTATGGCTCATCATCAAATGACTTCTCCCGGTCTGGGCGGAGCAGAAGGGAGTGTCAGACTTTTACTGACGAAAATCCATCCACGTTCCTTTATCGCCCTATGTGTTCCGGGGCCACGGTATCTCTTTCGAACAGTTCCGCAACCCCGGCAGGCATCGGCGCTTGCGCTTGCGGCCGTGTCGACGGCGCGCGTGGAACACGAACGCGCCGTCGACACGGCCTGTCATCATGAGACGGAAGGACGGCGAGCTAGCTCATAGCCCACCGTTCACAAGCCCGCGCCTACGGTGGCGGGGGCGTCTTCCGCGGCGGCCGGGACGTGAAGTTCTCTCCCTCTCACGTTCCGCCACCTCCTTCTCTAGCATGACTGCTTTGCAGAAGCAGGTGACTGCGTCCCATTCCGTCTCGCTCCGGACCATGCCTTGAACCAGGGCCGGACGCGAGAGGTCGCTGCCGCCGATCGCCGCTTCGAGGAAACGGCGGTGCTCCGCCCACGCGGGGCACACCTCCACCGTGTCCTCCGGTCGATCCTCGCAGGAAACAAACGGGCGTCTCCTCCCGCCCGATTCGGTGCAGGAACCTCCCGAAACAATAAGGCTATGGTCATATGTTTGTAATGGTAAAAAGAATTGCAAGCGTTTTTGATAAAATATATTTTAATCATCATTTTTATACAGATAAAAATTGTGGTCAGTGAGTCGTCTTATTTTGCTTAATTCTGTTTTTCAATGAATAAATTGTAAAACTATAGGAATTGTAAAAATGGTTTTGTAAGGTCTATCTTGTCTATTGCCTTTAGGGCCGAGTCCAGTGTTGCAAACTTTATTTTTTAGAAGATCGTACCATGGACTAGAAAAGATCGTATTTTGCCAACATTTCAAGTAAAAAATAGTACGTAATGAAATTTCAATAAAACAACCTAAATAATTTTAAAACGGAATGTTATTATAATTTTAAATCAATATTTATCATTTATGGAACACGAATTAACATTTAGCATTAAGATTTATAACTGAATTTTTATATTTTTAGATATGAGAAAAGTTACTTTTGTATATTCTAAAACTCGGATGAAACCGTGATTAGGTATCATTTCCAGAGATACAGATTTAAAATCTCGAATTTGTATACGGATAAAAGTTACCTACCGTACTTTGAAATGAAACCCACATAAAATCAAAAACATCAACACGTATTCAAAATGAAACTCTGTAACAAACAACACAAAAAAAAAACAAATTAAAATGAAAGAAAGTTTTCAGTGTCGTACGCACGTAGTGTAATATTGATTGGCTTAGATGACTGTCAGATTGTGCGGGGATTCCCATTCCCATAGACATCGCCGAGTCCACAGAATACATATACTCATACGCTGCGTATTCATTAAAGTGCGAATGAGATAGATTAAAAATTATTGGACGCATTCATAAAAATACAAAAAAGTTTAGCTCGTTCAAGTTTACTACCTACTTGTTTTTTTTTTTATAATATCAAAAAATAATTTAATTTATCATTTATTTTTACTTCGATTGGACGATGGGTATAAGATTTGAAAATATCGTATATTTTGCGTACGATTTCGATTATTCGATCGTACATCGTACAAGAGCCAAAAAAGTCGTATAAATACGATTTAAATCGTACGGTTAGCAACACTGACACTGGCCGAGTCTAGTTACTACATTCGGCCGGCAGCGGCCCGCGGTGCTGTGAGTGGCCTCACGTCGCCGCTGGCAGCCGCGGGCCAGGGGCCAGCGGGCAGAACAACCGACAAGACGCGTGTGGCGCGCGCCGCGGTCGCTTATGTCACCGCGGGCAGCCTCGCGACCTTTTCAGGCGATACTGGTCATTCTTATGTAGTAAGTTTAAAAATATTTCGCACTGAAAGTGTTCGCCGCCGCCGCCGCGTCGGTTGCAGACCCACCGTATCCCTGGTAACCACCAAGTAATAGTGTGTTACACACTAGTTAAAACCACTTCTGACAACAACAATTTTATATAATCATTTTTAATCCATAATGGGCGGCATGGGCACCGGTCTGTAGGCCGACGAAGGAAACCACCGGAGGCCCGGCACTTCGGGGAGAGAAGTCAAAAAGTGTTACTTACTAAGCGAGCGAAGCGACCGAGCGTCAGTGAGTCTTAGCAGGTTCTGATTGGTTCTGATTAAATGATTAAATAAAATTGTTGGTGTCAGAAGCGGTTTTAACTAGTGTGTAACACACTATTACCTGGTTTTAACTAGTTGCTAACTCTTTGCTGAAAATGTACCGGTTTTTCCCGGTTCTCAAAAACCCGGGAATTCCCGGTTTTTCACTTGAGTTGTGATAACCACGGTATATGTTGGTAAAATTCTCATTCGAAAGTACCCGTTGTACCTATATTGTTTAGTCTTAAATTTATTGTGTATTTATTCTTCTGAGATATAATTTTATATCTACAAATCTCAAGTGTGAGATGTAGTCGCCGTTGATGTTATTGCCACGTCCTTCCCAGTTCAGCGTCTTAAATACATCCTCCAGTGTGTTGGTAAACAATTTCGGGGGAATTACGTCCCCTTGCCTCAGCCCCCGACGCAATGGATGTATCGCTAGTCTACTTGGCACCGCTGCAAAGACTCAGGACTGACCAGACTTCGATATAGTCAAAAGCCTTCTCATAGTCCACAAATGCAAAAAACAGAGGCCAATTACTTGCCAATGCCGCACTGTGTGGATGTGGTCTAGGGTGCTGTATCCTGATCGAAACTCAGCTTGCTCCGTTGCCTGGAAGTCGACGGGTCTTCGCGCTAGACGTTTTGTGATGTCTCTTGAAACCAGCAGCGAAATGGATATGTAATTCTTTAAATGGCCTTGTTCCCCTTCTACACTATATTTGAAAGAAAGAAAAAAAGGAAAGATTTGTATTTTTGTATTTTTGTGTGACTATGTATGTTTGTGTTATGAATAAACTCAAAAACTACAGCGCCGATTTCAAAAATTCGTTCACCATTAGAAATCCACACGTCTTTACTGAGTAACATAGGCTATTTTTATCCTCGTACTCCCACGGGAATGGGAACTACGCGGGTGAAACCGCGTGACGTCCGCTAGTTTTAAATAAAAGAACGACCCCGCTCCTTCTCCACGCTTTTGGACTTTACCCAGAGAACAGGACTGAGTTGAAAGGCTCCCAAAGCTCTCTTAATAGAGGATTTCCTCCCGCTTTCAGTAGCTCAGTCGGTATCCCATCCTCACCAGGGGCTTTTCCATTCTTAATCTGTCTTAGTGCTTCCTCAATTTCATCTTGGCCGACTCCCGGCAGGTCTTCTGTGAAATGGCGGGTTAAGGTTGCTCTGGAATTCTCATTTTCGGGATCAGGTCCAGATGCATACGATGCGTACAACAGGCCGTATAAGTTTTCGACTTCCAAAAGAATTTCCGGCTTCGAACCGACGATATCCCCATTCCCCTCTAGATTTAGTCAACTTTGTCAGGTGGCTCCTCCTACGTAATTAGACAGACACATTCAACCCAGTTTTGTTCAATTGCTTTTTCTATTGAGCGTGTGCTGGAGCATCGAAGATTGCGTCTTACCAATTTTCTAATTATTTTGCTGAGTGCCTGTAGTTCTGTCGAAGTGATGAGTGGGTTTTCACGTCGTTCCGTCATAAGCTCCAGAGTCTACTCCGAAAGTTTGGACTTCCTGCCCGCATTTTGCAAAAACGCGTCTCTTCCCACCAGGCACTCGACCAAATGGTGGAAATCTTCAGGGGAAGATTTCCACCATTTGGTCGAGTGTCTGGTCATTATTTTAACCTTTGTAATTGTTAATATAAATAGAGCAAGAGCATTTTATATTAAGGAAAAAAAAAATGAAAACACCCGAAAAACCCGGGTACCCGGTTTTGAAAAAAAAAACCCGAAACTGAAAAACCGGTTCTGGAAAAAAGGCCAGTGTTCGATGCCATCTGCGTGGTCGCTTAGTTTACAGTTTTATGCCCCTGGCTGGAGGCCTTAAATTTAAGGCATCCACAGGATTAGCCCGGTTAAGCAGAAGCCAGTCTTCGTAGACTGAACTGCGAGACGCCAAACAGAAAAAAAAAGTTGCAACGTGGCGCGTCTGTACACGGCAATACTGCGCACCGGGATGTATCTTTCCTCGGTTGAAGGAAGGGCGCGTCATCATACTGCCCAGGGCGGGGAAAAACATCCTGAACCCGGAGAGCTATCGGCCCATAATGCTGTTATCGACCATCTCCAAGGTGTTTGAAAAACTCCTGTTGCATCATCTCCAGCCGCACATCGACCCACGGCCCGAGCAGTTCGGGCTTAGGTCGGAACACAGCACGACGCTTCAGCTGGCGAGGATACTGCACCATATGGCGCAAGCCACAAAACGAAGGAGTACGCGGTTGCAGTACTCCTGGAGAAGACCTTCGACCGCGTGTGGCACGACGGCCTTATATACAAGTTATCCACGTCCGACGCGCCCCGCCGCGTTAAAGGTGATCCAGTCTTTTCTTTCAGATAAAAGCTTCCGAGCGGTGGTCAAGTGAGTGCTCTCCAGCGCCCGTCCGGTCCTGGCCGGCGTACCCCAAGGCAGCTGTTTGTCGCCAGCGTGTTACTCACGTTACACCGACGACAGCCTTACGACGCCAGAGGCGATGCTCGCGCTGTACGCCGATAAAGCCGTGTACATCACTACCTCGCTCAACGCGAAGTACGCGATGGTTATGGTCAAGATGCAGCGCGTGCTAGACTTGCTTCCTGACTGGCTGTCCAAGTGGTGGTTGACGGTTAACAAAATCAAAATCAATACTGACGTATGCCGCCCCTGCAAGGTACGTCCACACAGACGTAATGTCGAGGGACACAAGAAGCTTATCCGCACGCAACAGAACTTTGCGTTGCGGACGCAACTCGCTACGCGTGAGGAACGATGTCATCCATCGTGATCTCGGGATCGAGAGCTTGGACGCCTTCATCTGGCGCCTCGCAACGGGAATATTCGCGCGTGCCGACGCATCTGCTTGGCCCTTCGTCAAGCACATTGCGCCCTGGCATGAGCGCCCCCATGACGAGGCACCCGCAACCTGATAGCGGAAGATAACCCCCCCACCGGATTGATGCCTGGGTTAGTTGTCTTTCAGGTTACACGCAGCTTGCCCACACAAAAAGACTCCTCACTCATAACACACACCCAGCTGGGTGTGTGTTATGACGTGACGTGGCGTGACGTGTTCTAAGTTAATATAGGCATGTCGCACAGCTAAAACCACACATACATCTCTCTACACTCGAGTAGAGTCACGCGTGGGGACCCGGCGGGCTCGCGACCCACTCACTCACTGGGCGGTGTATACACAGCACAATACCACCCACACACACCACACATATTGGCTCCTTGTCCGTAACGTAACTGGCTAACTCTGGAAGCGGGGCGGACGGGAGTCATACATCCTCCGTAGGTGCGTCGAAGTCGGCACCTATGTCGCTGGTTGTCACCTACCGGGCCTCCTCCGGGTATAAAGCGGAGGTCTCACCTGGCGGGAACAGACCGCCGAGGTACCGTGAAGAAATCAGCGCTGTACGGTACAGACAGCGCTGTGGCGCGCCTATAGAAAACTTAATAGCAACCATACACAGGCGTGCGACATTGCAGTTCGCGCGCTAACAGGCCTAAATGGCTAACATAATGACGGGTCTGTTGTTACAAGCCAAGGTATGGCTAGGAGGCGAAGCCCCGTGACCAGCGTTTTTATTCACTCTCGTACGTTCCAAGTGTGTAGGTCTGGGCGTGAATTTGTTCGTTTTTTTTTAGTAGTAATTGTTGTTCCGTGTTTACAATGGCGCGTACCAAAGAGACCGCTCGTAAATCCACCGGTGGTAAGTGTCCGAGGAAGCAGCTCGCCACCAAGGCTGCTCGTAAGAGTGCACCGGCCACCGATGGCGTTAAGAAACCCCATAGGTACAGGCCCGGCACTGTGGCCCTCCGTGAGATTCGTAGCTCGCTACCAGATGAGAAGAGTACCGAGCTCCGCAAGCTTCCGCTCAGCGTTTTATAGATGCTCTGTGGTTCAGCGTTCTGACAACACAATGTGTCAAAAACTATTGATTTTACGTTTTGTTCTCTGCCTTCGATTTTGAGTTCCAATTTTAATTTTTTGAATGATATTTTCATTAGAAATTTTAAAGCTTAACAGAGTATTATTTTGCTTTATTCTATTTTTCATTGAATAAATTATAAAATTAAGTTACGAATTGTAAAAATGGATTTGTGAATTTTAGAAATAACAAAACGCTTCCCTCTATCTTGTCTATTGCCTTTAGTTGACGAAATCAAAATGGCGTCTTTTACGGGCTAGCGCTTATCCGCCGCATACTGAATACCGTTTTCAATAATCGTGGGTGTAACTATTTGTTAGTGATTATAACAATTTGTGAACGACTATTCAGTGTTAAAGTGTATTTTTTTTCATAACGGACTCATTGGATATTGTTTCGATACATCAAACGAGCTCCATCAAAGGTATGTCTCCTTTCACCTATCGAATAGTACATATATTAATATTGATAATCGTCTTATTATCGGGAAGTCGTCATAAAAATTTGCGTTAGTTTCTCGTATTGTAGTGTCTGTGGCGCGTGGACGTTGTATTATCGCGGACGGAAGCCCCGTTCTTTAGATTAGTAGGTGAATGAAGAACAGGTTTTTTTTGAGTCGAGGACGCATTGCGAGGCTCGACATCTTCACTTTTCTAAGTTCCTCATTCTTGTCGCGCGTCGCAGCGTCTACGGGTTTACCTAAGTGTTGTACGTACTAATATTTGTTGGTGCGTAGAGTGGCTAACTTAATTAGGAGACAGGCGCGGTCGTTAGCTAGTTTCACTGGTTTCACTCACTCGTGCAGCAGTGTTTGTGTATTTGGATTGCAGTGTTATGACTTTACTGTGTGCCAGTTCGATAATCGAAAGTTTCTACATCAAATAGACAAGGTATTTACTCAAAAACTTCTATGTTACTACAACTATTTTAAAAATGAGAGTTTCGAATTGTGGTTTAGCCCATTAGTCCCAATTAACGTGTGTAAGTGGCTTTAATTAAAATTAATACTAGTTATGAACCAGTCTAGCTATAATTAGTTTTAGTAGTAGACAATTTTCTTAGATACAACCTCTTTTTCTGACCAATGTAGTCAAAACCATTGCAGTTACTTAACTTTTTAAATGATGGAACCACCCAATACAAAAAAAATACTTAAGCCAATTACAGAGTTAAATGATTCATGTTTTCAACAGGATGCACTGTATTGATAAAAAATAACATTTAACCATATTTAGCGCTTCATTCCACTATTCTGACTCATATTATTAAATTGTATTACCACATATTGACCATGGTATAACTTTTTCATTGAACATTTAGTTATAAATAGAAATAAAATTTATTTTTGATGACAAAGCCAGTAACTGTGTTGTGGGGGATGTTAAATATAAGTACTGTTATTCAGCTGTTTCCGGTTATACTGGAAGCTAAAATCATACGAAAAATACAAGGCAGATAATGGTGATGTTGATTTTATATCATGAAACAAAACATCACACATTTTTATCATCTTCTGAAAGTCTACTGTGTAAACCATTTCTAACAAAATACTCCTTAGTATCATTGTCAGAATTGGCCATGCCTGTGAAGTCTTCCAAAGTACCTTGATTGGCATAAACTCAAAGAATAGAAAGAATTCATTAAATAATTTAGAACACTTGAATTTTCAACCAGTTGTTGAGTTAGTCAGAAGGTTTTGTAAGTCATAAGAGGAAAATGAATGCCTTACTAAGTTGAGGAAATTGTGTTTTCAAAACCACAGAAAGAAAAACATTCTATGGTACACCTACTTTGTTGCTGTTATTTAAAAATGATAATGAAATTATGAAAACAACTTAAGGTGGATGCTCCAGGGCAGAACACAATTTTTTTTTTTTTGGAATTTGTAGCCCAGTGCTAGATTGTATTGTATGTCAATTAAAATATGATTTGTGGCTGTGAGACATACTATGTAGTTACAGAATTAAAACCATCAAAACCATCAATACAAACGTTTTAAAACGTTTTAACCTAGCACTGGCTGCAAATTGCAAAAAACATAGGAAAATTTGAATTTCGCGGACTACCCTGCAGCATCCACCTTAATATAGTTTTATTATGTGTGTAAACACACAATCATGATAGCCCAGTGGTTAAGACCTAGCCCTTCGTGCATAATGTTGTAGGTTCAAATACTGGCAAGCTTTCATATCCTGGTCATCATTGATGGAAACAAATGTTTAAAAAGCAGTCCCAGGCTAAACATAACACCACTCTGATTGCTCTAATAAACTCGAATTTTAGCTCTCAATAACAATAATCTTTCAAATTGGTCACAAAACCTACTTTCAGACATTTATCTAAGAACTCCAGAGAGATTACTCTTATCTTTATAGAGTCTGTGTTATCTGTAGTACCATCGCTCTTATCTGTGCAATGTTAGATAAAGATAGAATTTTAGCTTGATAGAGAGGACCATTACATCTACTTCCTGGAAAGAGTAGGCAGCAATGATTATTTTGCTGGTTATTAGGCTCATGTAACAACTTCTGCTTATGTTGTCCTGGGTCTGATTCCCCAGATAGTATTACTGGGTGTCCTCTATAAGGTATTTGTCATTAGCAGTCAGGAGTTGTGCTCAACTCATAGTAATAGGCACGCCCCCTATGACAGGGTACTTAAACATACCCTCTCGCCTTTTTTCCTTGATGGTAGGCAGATAATACAGAATATTCTATGTTGCTACCATCCTTACATTAATCTTTTCCCCTGTTCCACATTCATACATCTGGAAATACACGCACATATAAATCATAACGGTTGGAATGTGGGTGTATGAGTACTGTAACGTCTACCTCACCTCTGCTTATCACTTCAAGACAAGGGTGATGTTACATTGTGAGTTTAACATTAACAAATAAATAAAGACAAATACTTTCTTTTGCATAAAGAATATTAACTGTACATGCTCCGCTACTTCTGTCTGCAAAAGACAACACAAATTGTATTTGAAGCCATACAAATTAGGTGTGTAGATTACTTATACTATGTACTCATTAATCATCCTTGGACGGTATTTATTAAATGGTTTCATTGTGGTTTGACGACATCGAGATGGCTAGAAGTCAAACTCAGACTGCTTAGGGTCAATGTACATGTATTTACTAGGTACTTACTTTTTACTTTGAGTACTGCACTCGATCAGCACCACCTCAACTCAAACCGTTCGGGATTCTTAGGCTGCCTGTCTGGCAAAAATGACAAAACTCTTCTGCTTTCTACACTTCTGTAAAAAGGAGTCAATTAAAGCATGACGATTGACATCTGTCTGTATCCTCTATGTTGGGTTGGCTTCCAGTCTAACCGGACGCAGTTGAATACGGAATATCTACTATTATTTTACATGCTACTGCCTATCTGATCTCCACATATCCTGAATAACACGATACCTTTGGTTATTCCCCGTCTTCGTTCACAATCATACATCTTGTCAAATACACGCAGGATGGGGGTATTTACTACGCATCCGATCTTTTATTTGAAAGACATAATTCGATAAGATACTCTCAAAAACTGAAGAAAAACGTCGTGGGGCAACCAGTATGTCCTGGAACCAAAAATTTCAAGACATATTGTGAACTCTGCACAAATAATAAATTTAAATTTCTATCGATGTTTGTCAATGATTTAATTAATGCCTCTCTATAACTGTGTGCGATCCGGAATACTTTTTGTGCGGAGTGTACTGTGTGCATTTTTTGTGTGGGCTGCATGGAATACTTCTGAATTTTAGCAGTGACTACAGACAGAATAATCATTGTGCGAAGCAGAAAGTGCAGACCGCTACGTGCGATCTGCACTTTGGTGGCTTTGTTCATACATCTCGTCATACGATTTAATATTCCTTTTCTTGTCGTATGGATGTGCCCAGTAGCAGTAGATGACCCCATATTGAAAGGTAGAAACCATACCATACCACGTGCTCCTTTTCTTTGACACGTGCGCCGGTTGTGAGTTAGAACTCATGCGTTTTCCCTATTGGTTTTTGCGTGCTGGTTACCCCGGAAACACTAAGGGATCATTATTCTAATTATTAAGCAGCTATACGGCTTCTTCTTGATTGTATAGTGCGTTTAACAATTTTCCTCTACTGCTTTGTTAGTCTCGTGCACCACTGACGCGCATGAGGTTCTGGGTTTGATACTTCGGTTAGGCAAATTTTGGTTGAATCTGTTCTGTCAAGAATTTATGATTTGTTACCGGTTGACGGCAACAGGCTCGTCCCCTTTAACAGGGACTCGAGCATAACTGGTGTAATATAGGTACACCTGTTCATAACCCTTCGGAGATAAAGCGTGATGGTATGTTTTTTCGAACTTCGAGTTGGTTTCTTCTTCGTCCTTTCCTAAGTATTTTTATAATGGTGTAATTTGGATGGCCCTAATCAGTGATGGGGCGCCTTGTATGGCTTCATTCAGTCTGATTGTCTGACCAATCGAAACCATCAACCGACTCGAAGACTGTGCGCGCTAATTCTAAAGTCACAATAATAATTTATGTAGTTACAAGAATTTACGATGTAACAAATTTATCTGGCGAAATTTAGAGTTCATATCTTACACTTATCATTTAGGGCTCCGTACCCAAAGGGTAAAAACCTCCCATTTACTAAGAGTAAGATTCCACTGTCAGTCTGTCTATCTGTCTGTCACCAGGCTGTATCTCATGAACCGTAATAGCTAGACAGTTAAATTTTCACAGATGATGTATTTCTGTTGCCGCAATAATAACAAATAATAAAAAAATACAGGGGCAACCCTCCTACGATGGTACGGAACCCTTCATACGCGAGTTCGACTCGCACTTGTTTCCATTGCTCCCGCTTAAAGAGATGACGTTACGGATGGCCAGATTTATGACTGCAGATCAGTTAGCCCGAAAGTCCGACAACCGGTCTAGTCTAGGAGTTAGTGTTACCTAATACCTGGGTGGAGATCAGGTAGGCAGTAGAAAGAAAGAAAAAGCATTTATTAGCCCGCACAGGACAAAACACAAATTAAAATGGTTAAATTAACAATAAAACTAATAAAATAAAAAAATTAAACAAAGAGAAAAAAAAAAACATGAAATGAAATTGGTCCTGTACTAAGCCAAAAGGCCCTTAACTCAGCATGGTGCTGTAACATTAAAAAAAAAAACGTCACAGCGCTGGTATTCTGATAGGGCCCAGAGTGATGCCACGGTCAGACACGGATAAAATAATAAATACATAAAGTGTGAACGAAAAAATAATACAAATATGGGTAGAACAAATAGACAAAATAATAATTACATCTACACCCCACGTAACCACTACTTTGTGTTGACTTCAACACTGACGAACAGAGACGCGGGCGCAGACATACATATTAATATAATTATAATCTGTAATTTGTAGGTCCATATACAATACTGATAACTACTCTGCTGCAGTTAGACTAGAAGCCGACCCTAACAGAAAAGAGGGAAAAGGCTAAACAGATGATAGGACTATTTTAGCTTGGGTTGTATACAATGTAACTTTATCACCGTAAAACGTCATCATCATCATCATCATCATCAGCCTATTAATGTTCCCACTGCTGGGACACAGGCCTCCTCTCTATGAGAGGGAATGGGCTATAATCGACCACACGGGCCCAGTGCGGATTGGTAGATGTCACATGTCTTCGAATTTTTTGGCTCTAGGACATGCCGCTTTCCTCACGATGTTTTCCTTCACCGTTTTGAGAGCAGTGGTGATGAAATAAATTACACAAAGTACGCCTGTCTGGGTTCGACCCCACGACTTACTGTTCGTAAGTCGGGGCCGCCACCACTGGGCCACCGCTGCTCTCCGTAAAACGTACAGGAAGGAAATAACCATTATATTTTTATTAGCCCACCGGCCAGCGAACCCACATTTGAAGTTCCTGTGTCTAAAATTAGCTAAACAATTTGGTTAACCAAAATAGCTCATAGGTCAGGGGTGTTAAAGACTGAGATAGGGTCGGCACACTCGATTCGGGAGTATTTGTTGAAAAGCAAAGCGTCGGGGATAGTGCAAAACCGCGAATCTACCATAGGTAAAGGCCGCGTATCTGCATTTGATCTAGTTTTACACGGGAAATTTAAAACTCTTTAATATCTTTATTTTAAGGGCAATTGGGCTCATTTTTACATAGAGAGTAATAATTGATGTTTTCTATGTATTTTTACCATAAATTATCTGTTACAATTATTAATTTAACCGCTACGCTACTTACGCGGATTTGATTTGACTACAATCTTATCAAAATGGCACCTAACTGTTGTCAGTTGCGCGGTTTTGAAACCAAACAGGTAATTAATGTTACAAATAATATTTAATAAGTAATCAAAGAAAAAAGCGACTTACAGTATCTGATCTTTACAAGCTTTTGAGCGTTGTTCTTCTATTTATTAATCAAAGTATTTTTCTATACAATCTTTCTTAAATAAAAACTTGAAAATACTGTAAAATCAACATCATCATCATTTCAGCCGAAAGACGTCCACTGCTGGACATAGGTCTCCCCCAAGTGTCGCTACATTGACCGGTCCCGTGCGTGCGACTCGCATCCAACGGATTCCCGCAACTTTCACCAGGTCATCGGTTTACTTAGTTGGAGGTCTTCCAACGCAACATCTTCCGGTTCGCGGTGGCCACTCCAGAGTGAGAGGGCCTATAATTCTTCATCCGGGAATTGTCGACCTTCTTGAAGAAGAGTACCACCACACCATGCTTGTGGCGTTTTCCCCTCGAGTATGATGGAATTAAACAGCTTTTGAAGGGCCTTATGTACCGGTTTTCCACCCGCCTTCAAAAGTTCGGCCGTAATTCCGTAATCACCTGGTGCCTTGTTGTTTTTAAGCTGTATTTGGAGCCATCCTAATCTCGTACAGGCTGACGTCTGGTATGTCTTAGGTATAGTGTCGGGTCACTCTAGCTATCGGTGCAACATTAGTTATTTCAGAGAGTGCACAGTAATTTGGGTCGGCAACAGAATCATCTGATGACAAAAACCTAATTCACTTAGATTAATATTATTGATTTCAGTGCATAACATCCTCTTTAGAAAGATTAGATACCAAATTATTAGTCGAAGTCACAGTCAGACCAGAACATTGTCGTGATCATTAATTTCCAGCAGATTTTCTAAGCAGGAAGCACTAAAAGTGGTTGTGTCACAATAAGCTAAAGCTTCAGTTTCTTTAGCTCTTCTTGATTCTCCGAATTAACAAGACTGGTATTAGGTAAGTTTTTGGGGAATTCTTTGGTATTTTCATCAGGTGCCGATTGTCTACGCAAAATATTTTTTTTAAGCTCCAACAATTTTTCGCGCCTTTTTTTTTAAATCGATTAAGTTTGTGACGTGAAGTGTTTCGTCTTTGCAACATGACTCATTCGCCATTTTAATGCTAAAAAAATAAAAAATAAACATTTAATCAAATGCATCAGTATAACACGTCAGTTACGCGGTTTCACTGTTCATTAAAGCAAATCACTTTAATGAACAGCAAAACCGCGTAACTACATAACATGGCCGATTCTTGCTTTCTATTGGTCGAACGAAAGTCACGTCAGCGAGAAGACTGCCAATCGGGATATTGCGTGAAATGCCCGCGAAATTGAAAATTGGCTACATTTGTCAGATACGCGGAATTATCCAATGCTAGTTACGCGGATTTGCTCTATCCCCGACGAAAGCATTAATTCGTTTTTCATTAAGTTCGTGCCGATTGGCAAAGTGCAGCGTTCGGCTTTTACCATCGGTGAGTCATTTTCGGGTCGGCTCGGCATGATTCTCCAAGCCAAGCTTTTTTTTCTCGATTGCATATTGACTTATTTTGCGTAAGGGCTATAATCTACCACGCGGGCCCAGTGCGGATCGGTAGATGTCACATGTCTTCGAATTTTTGGTTCTAGGACATGCCGGTTTCCTCACGATGTTTTCCTTCACCGTTTTGAGATCAGTGGTGATGAAATAAATTACACAAAGTAATGCGCCTGTGAGGGTTCGAACCCACGACTTACTGGTCGTAAGTCGGGGCCACCACTGCTCTACCATGGATTATGTTGTGTCGATATGAAATGTGTAGCAAGGAGCACCCCTCACAATACCAAGATATAATTACCTACGGTCAAACTTGACCTATTACTCTACTGACACACTGTATGCTTGAAGGCCAGTTTTAAATATAAATAAAACATTAAACACATGTTGTTTTATTTTTGTTTTACTGCTTTCTGCTTTAGGTATGTTGATTTTTCCCTGTATCGACGATGTGTGTCGTTTACGTTGGAAAAACGTTTAAAATCATTGAGGATTGCAAGAATTGACTCGATGGATTATTAAGTGTCTTTACAGTCCACTACTGTACATTATGATTTCAGCCGAACGTCGCTACACGCTAGTTATACGAGCTCGATCTTCGGCCACTTTTTTATTTAAAACTAGCACTTCGACCGCGACTTCGTCCGTAAAATTTGTGATAGCTCGACTAATTTGAAAATTTTTAATTTTTTTATTATTTTAAAACCGGTTGAGTAGTTCTTGAGTTAAATCGTAACAAACACACCAACAAAAACTCAAATCTTTACCCTTTATAATATACTAGCGGACGTCACGCGGTTTCACACGCGTAGTTCCCGTTCCCGTGGGAGTACGGGGATAAAATATAGCATATGTTACTCGGGGTGAATGTAGCTTTCTAATGGTGAAAGAATTTTTGAAATCGGCGCAGTAGTTTTTGAGCCTATTCGTTACAAATAAACAAACAAAGTTTTCCTCTTAATAATATTAGTATAGATAGCTTATGTTATTTCCTGATAATTAAGCTTTCTATTGGTGAAAAAATAGTTAAAATCGGTCCAGTAGTTTCGGAGCTTTGTCGGTACACAAACAACCAAAAAAATCTTTCCATTTGTATTATTACTGTAGATATAGGTATGACTGGTAACGTCACATCGCGGAAATCGGATGCTTGCCATTTTGTCAAGAGTGACGGCACGCATTATCCTGTTGGTGGAATGGAATATCAATATTCCGTGATGATAACATACTACAGCTACCATTTTATTTGCTTATTGCGATTCATGGAACAATATTATCCTTATAATCATTGATTGTTACAATTGTTTACTAGCTTTAATTCCTGCTATGCGGTACGTGACAAGTCCTTACTTATCCGGGAGGAAATCCGGGGCGGAAAAACGTTTTGCACGGCCTCATTTGGTGATCCCAAAGCGCTGATGTTGTAATTGTGGTAATTTTCGCTGCTGAAAACTGGTATGTCCTAGAACCAAAACTTCGAAGACATGTGACAACCACCATCCCGCACTGGTTTATCATGGTGGATTTATGGCCTCCTCTTACTCAGGTATGAGTACCAGATACCAGCATTATTGGCTGATTACATTATTCCGACGATAAATTCGAAAACACACACACGCTGGTGATATTCTTGTTTAGAAAGGAAACATCTTGTACAGATTCATATCCTCACAGGTGTGTAGATTAGTCAAATATGGAAGCAAAAGGTCATGTAACGTCCGCTAGTTACGAACGGTATGCCGCCGCCTGGAAGTCTGACGATCCGCCGACGGAAGCGCGTGTTCAGATGATTTGCTGCTCAAATATGCAGCATGAGAAAGAATAATGTCCCTGTGTTTAGTACAGCTCTTTGTTAAACAGCTAGTACGGAAAGGACTGCTTCTATCCAGCCAAAAAAATCTGTCTTGAGAAGACGCGACTGCTCGTAATCATGTCAGAATCCCTGTATGGTTTCGCCGACATTTCGCCAGTTATGTTTAATTGTCATGTAATAGGAGCCGAGCCTAATGCCATTAGCTGGAGCAGAATCTAGATTTCGGGCTGCAACTGTAATGATTTTTAGAGAAAAACCCTAAAAACCTGCATTTACACAATAGGCATGACGACAGTGGTGCCGATTCCCTTGTTCACAAACTAAACTAAATTTAAGTTGAATGCATCTTTTTCTTTCTATTTCATTATGAAAAGGACAGAAGATAAAATTAGTTTAATCCTGTCAAATTAGTCAGCACCTGACGTAATTTGATGTAATTTTAGTAGTCAACTTTTTAATCGCGTCTAAAAGTTGTATGACGCTGATTAATTTGACAGAACGTAACTAAAATTTATCTTCTGTCCTTTTCTTAATGAAATAGAAAGAAAAAGATGCACTGAACTTAAATTTGGTTTAGTTTGTAAACAAGGGAATCGGCACCAGTATCAATAAATTTCAAATCTATTTAGTCCGTCAGTTAGAGTATTGGAAATTAATGGACACGTATTTTTTGTTTTTGTAAATCAATGGACACGTATTTTTTGTTTTTGTAAATCAATGAATATTGACAATGATAAAACGCATCAAAACTCGGGAGTGGGGGCTCGTGACGTCAGAACTAGCTAAAAAATATACCTAGGCGTGACGTATTGAGAATTTTAAAAGCGTCATATCTTCGTCAATTTTGGTTTACGTAACAAAAGAAAAAACACGGGTCAAATATTTTTTGATAATCTAACTGAAGGACTAATTAGTTTTTCTTTTTTGTCGTTTCGCCTATTCTGGGGATCAAATTCAGGTTCAACAATCGCCCATTCAGCAGCCATTTTTATCTCAAATATATGAGTGAACAGGAAAAATCATGCATAGACATAAACTATAAACTATCACATTTTATCAATAAATATCGTAAATAACTATCGCCATCTGACATAATTGCGTCACGTCACTATTTACACGTGCAGTATTGATTTACGTATTGAGTACATAAAATTCCTTTATACTTGAAAGTCTGACCTCTACGTAATTGCGTAGTTGAAGTCGTTATGTCCTTAATGCTACAAGATAATACTCTTAAACGGCGAAGAATGTGAGCAAAAACCTGATTGACAGGAAACCCTAGTTCATTCATAGTTGTTTTCGACCCTCTGTTAGGGCTCCTCGATTTTTTCCATGTTTCGTGATGGTGGGGAAAAATATATAGTTAAAACGAGGAGAGGAAGTAAAGAAAAGAAATCTTGTGATTAGGCTTTTTGCTATTTTATAGCTAGTTAGTCAAATTTCAATTTTCCACCAATCCGTCCGCACAGCATAGCGATTATGGTATATCCAGAATTTCGGATGATTTTGGCTAAAAGTTATGCTTTCTATCTTGCTTAGAGATGAGAATCAGACCTTTGGTCCAACCAAAGGTCTTAATTTCATCACACCTGAAAAATATGGAGTTAACATCCTGAAAAGCTCTAAATCATTCATCATTTATTGATCGCGCTGTAGGGGAGGTCCTACCAGAAACTACGTAATTTGGCACCAACCACCTATCTATCTGTACAGATATTCCACAAACACCAACGGCCAACACCCCTTACTACAGACGCAAATCCCTGTTTTGTGGGTAGAGCTTCAACATTCCTCGCTACCAACCCCCCATCCCCAAAAGGTGTGGCAAGCTATATGCATAGTACATTGCGTATCTGGTCTGCGCAATGCACTGCGCAAATCCAGTCACACCCGTTCGAGGTTCGAGCCAGCCTTCATTCAGTTGCTTCCCGGGTGTGAACGCGCGCGGTGCATTTCAGAATGCAGACGAGTCGGTCCTTGGATTTGAGCAAGATGGCGTCTGGGGCTAAGGTAGGTAGGTGGTAACATGAGTAATTTAATTTCTGCAAATTGTTAGAAGTGTTCACATGTTGGGTAGTTCTGATGTGGATGCAGTAGTAGCGACGTTGAGGTGTACAGATTCATATTCTTCTATAGTTGTTAATTTGCTCTCATGATTGATTACCCCCCCTCTCTTCTGAGACTCACGGTAAAGGATGGAGTTTATGGTAATAAAGGGTAGCTGATGGCGAGAAATTGAGATCCATATTCTGGTCTAGCTGTTGCTTTCCATTTTGTTCTCATTATAAACATGACCCCCCCCCCCCCCTCTTCGGACGGTCTCTAGGTAAAGGGCGAGGTTCGTGAAATCGTAATGGACAAAGCGGATTTATTAAACGACTTTGCGCTGTGCAGATTCATATTTTTCTAGATGATGATGAAGCACTACCCCCCACTCTCCTTCTCTCATCTGACCACCCCGCTCTCTCTTCGGAGTGTTTCCCTTTGAAGGGCGGGGTTTCGAATGTCCGTTTTTATAAGCTTTTATTCAACTTACCTTGTTAGTCTGTTACTAGTATGTATTGGTCAAATATTGCAACTAAATTTCAAACCAGTTCCCCCCAACCGATTGAGCTGAAATTTTGGACACACCTTTGGTTTCGGGGATAATATTTTTTTATGCCAGACAATACTTGATCCTGCAGCCAGGATCGTCTCCTCACGAAAGAACTCTTCAATCTTTAATAGCGGGGTCATGAAACTTTGATATACGCGTTCAATTTTGATAGATAAAGATGATTTTTAAAAGAGAACTCCTTAATAGCTAACGGCACAGATACGAAAATTTGTAGACGCGTTCATATTTGATAGATAAACATGATTTCTATCATGACCTGATCCTACAGCCAGGATCGCCTTCTCACGAGAGAACTCCTCAACGGTTAATAGCAAGGATACAAAAAAATATATACGCGTTCATATTTGATGAGTAAACATGATTTCTGTCATGGTCTCTTTCTGCAGCCACGATCATCAGCCACGGTCTGCTCACGAGGGAAGTCCTCAACGATTAATAGCACGGATCCATACGAAAAAGTGTTCAGATAATGATGCGCTATCAGAAATTATTACGACAAAACTAAAAATTTTAAAATAAAATTATTAATTAAAAAACCCTTTTTAAAAAGAAGCTTTTATAAAAAAATGCACTTAGAAGAAGTAAATAAACAGTGGAGTCAATAAAAAACAAAAAAGAATAAAGTTTTAATAAAAACTTGTCGCTTGATCAGAAGAGGCAAAAATAAACTATACCTACGCAACAAGATTTTATTAAAACTTTCTTTTCCGTTTTATTTGGTGTTCCAATCGGACAGCGAGATGTGATGTTCATTACTCACATGAGCGTAAATTATACTGGCGAGCGACAAGACGCATCTCGTAGCCTTTCGGCACCCGCGATTGATTAGGAAACGTCCGTGCGTCTTTTACAAGTCCTCAAGCGTTTGTTTTACACGCTACCCGCTCACACCCCTTCCTTTCGAGTAGCAGGCACGGTAACCACTTTTCATGTTTCCAAAAATCTTTGGAACATTCCTATGATGTCATTTTCTTTTTATTAAACGTAAGCAATATTATCGTTAGAGAATTTCTTCAATTTATTTATTTGCAATCGTAATAATATGATAATGCGTACCTGTATTGATAAAATTCTTATCATAATCACAAGTATTAATGTCTGGCGTGGCATACTAACCACTTTTGAAATTATCTAAATAGACCGATTAGGCTTTGCACCGAATAAACTTAAGGTATTGCGTATTGCCCTCGCAAGAGACGAGAGATGTAGTAACGTAATTCTTACTATATCGGACAAAAAATTATTAATTTCAATAGCATTTCAGCACCACGCGCAATGATTGGTTTTTGAAAAATCATTGCAACTTTCTTTTTTTCTTCCATGTCAAAGCAGTGTGTATAATTGATGAATTGATTGATAATGTAATAAATCACAAAAAAACACGGAGATTTTTTTAACTGTGCTCCACACTGAGAATTTGTCCTGTATCGTGAGTCTGTTTGCAATCATTTACACTTACATACACAGACAGCCAGACCCGGAACAACTACCTGTAGGCTTCCAATCGCTCAACCGTGCCGTCTGTTCACGGTGTACGCTGAAAACTTGACAGTTAAGAACATGCAGAAGATTTTGCTGCACTGTTTCTTGTAAACACTATCCTCCAATCAGAGATTTATGCTCGTTTTAACTGACATTAGGAGCTCAACCGTGCCGTCTGTTCACGGTGTACTCTGAAAACTTGTCAGTTAAGATCATGCAGAAGATTTTGCTGCACTGTCTCTTGTAAACACTATCCTCCAATCAGAGATTTATGCTCGTTTTAACTGACATAAGGCGACACCTAATTAAAACCCTAAATAAAATCGAACTATTCGATATTGGACGCTTGGCTGCTGTTTGAGATAACGGCCATTATTTAGTTTCAATCCTCTCAAGTTTATTCTGTATCTATTTATCACAGAAACATCTCAATTTTCAATCGAAAATTTCCACCTGCTAAAACCCTTTGCCTGTCTCCGAGGCGTGGCATCCAATATCTACCATCTATCGATTGAATTGCAATACCGTCCCACCCGCGTGCAAGCACCTCCTCACCCCGGGTGCAGTCCAGAACCGTCTACCAGCATAACTGGGACCCTCACCCGTCGATCAATATCAGGGAGTTTGCGCAGTAAAACATCTGAGGGTGGAAGACGATTTATTCTGTACACAAAATGGTGGCGTTTAGTAAAGACGTGGAGATGGGAGGTGGCTGTGTTTCGTTGGAGAAGTGGTTGTGTTGTCATGTGAGTAGTTTCTTCGCGTGGTTGTTTGTAGTTTCGGACGGAATCTATCGGCGGATATTTCCGTGACGTGAATTGTGGGTGTTTTATAGGTACATCCCTGCTTAACGTGGTGTTTATGTTAGGTGGTGGGTTTTGTGTGGGAGTTTTCGGCAGAATCCGAGATTTTCCGTGACGTCTTGTAGTATTCCTGACGAGGTTCGGGAGTTACGGGCCTCATGTTATTGTTTTTTTTTTTATTTAACCAGCTACATAATTTATTCTGTATTGCAGCCTTACGATTTGGATTTAATATCTTATTTGGCGTTCGATTTACGTAGACATATTTGCCAAATAAACATCATTTCTCATAATTGTGTTTATTTTTTCGCGATGGTTTGTTTTAGTCGATATAGGCATGTGTCGTAGTGGTACCACATAGTTCGATTCGGGGATCTTACCGAAGGAGCCGCGGTCAGATAGCGATCCCTAGACCAACGGAGTAGGTCTTAACCATCCAGCAGCCCATCACTGCTTCTTTTTTAGCGTGTCAATAGAATCTTAATTGTGTTGGCCCAGAACTGAGCCACGAGTTTGGCTTTAGTACCGTCAATGAGATGCTGTTATTAGCAAACAACTTGACACGCAGAACACGATATTAAATGCCCCATTATTTAATTAGTAGAGATAGACGCCCATTTGCAGACGGGCAGCGTCCCAAAAATATCATAGAATCTAGCAGCAAAAAAAGAAATAAAGATCTAAATAGCCTCATAACTTTAAAACTCATTTTCCATTTTTAAAACTGTCGCTTGATTCTGCCTAATTAAAAATATGTTTAATACCATCTAATTTTTGATACGCAAAACAATACAGCACGGATGTTTTTCCGGATATGTTCTAACAAGTGAATTGGGAGCGTGACAACACGTAGTTGCGTGCTAAAAGTAAAAGTGTAGGCTAAGACTTCTGACTTGTAATTGAACTTGGAATTGTAACCGTGTTTGGTTATGGTTTGATTTCTTTTGGGCGTTCTTGTATTTTTTGTCATTTGAAGAGAATGGGTACATTTTTAGGGTGTGGTAAATACTTTTTTGGATTGGAACATTTGATTGGTTAGTATTTGTTGAACAACAAGACTTACCTACCCGAAGCTTCTTCGTGCACGTACATAACATAACACCACGCCTGAAATCCCGGAAAACGAAGATAACCCTTCGTTTTCGGGGATTTCAGGCGGTAGAAAAGTACCTAATGGTACAACCAAATTTCGCCAGTTATGTTTAAGTCAGCCATCAAAGGGACGAACCAAGGCCCAAAAGAATGTAGGGGGGGGAGTAAGTAGAACCTTTTTTGGTAAAAAAAGGGATAAGAAAATGAAATACAAATATAAATATATTCTAAGTATGACATTTCAAAATTGACTGGTATAGTTAAAAAAAATGTTTTAAAATTAGTATTGTTTATTGATTGTTATTAGTTACGTATTTGGATGACGTAAGTACACAAAATGTCGTCGAGGTATCAATAACGGGCGGAAAGCGCGGAATGCGTCGGAATCTAAACCGTGTCACTAAGTACGGTCGACCAAGCTATTTGGTATACATTTTACAATGTAATTTGCATGTTAAAATGTAAACCAAATAGCTTGGTCGACCGTACGTGTGTCGCGGCGACAACACTGCTTGGCTGCGCTTTGATTACGATATCACACGTTTGAGAAAAGAGAAAAAAATATTTAAAACTAGGAAAAGATGTTGAAAAAACCGGCCAAGTGCGAGTCGAACTCGCGCATGTAGGTTTCCGTACTATCGTATATATTTTTTATTATTACTTTGTTGTTATAGCGGCAACAGAAATACATCATCTGTCAACATTTCAACTGTCTAGCTATCACGGTTCATGAGATACAGCCTGGTGACAGATAGACAGACAGACGGACAGTGGAGTCTTAGTAATAGGGTCCCGTTTTACCCCCAAAAAATAGCTAGTTATGCAAACAATATTAAAATAGAGACAAATTATACGGTTATCACTAATTTATTGTAAACAAAGAAAAAAGTAATTTACTTGCAATAACCAACTGGATGCTGTCGGTCCGGGGTTGCGGGACTGTTCGAAAGAGATACCGTGGCCCCGGAACACAAAGGGCGATGAAGGAACATGGATCCCATCCATAATCCCATCCAATATCCATTTTAGTCAGTAAAAGTCTGACACTCCCTCCTGCTCCGCCCAGAGCGGGAGAAGTCATTTGATGATTTCTCATCCGAAAAAAAAAAAAGAAAAAAAAATGCTGTCGGTCGGTATAACTTAATTAACAGGTCAAACTTGGCGGTTATATCTTTTTGCTCTATGATACCTGACTGATACATCGAATCACGGTTTGTCCATGAAATTTCTCTCGATCACTGTTTTAAGCTTTCACGGTATATAACTAACTACACTTACACTGTCGCCTATGGGATATCTTCCCTGATTTTCAACTATTGTGAGCTCCCGATAATTATTTCGAAGCTGTTGCACTTGCAAGCGTTTTGTCATCTCGCCAAAATGGCGCTTGCAACAGTGTCGATAGCATCTCCCAGGTGGTAGATTTTTTCGTTAAGGTTTTGTAGATTTTCTAAAGTTATTTTAAACCCATCTTTAGATTGATCTAAAAGTAATGTAACTTTTTTTACCATTCAAGAAATATGACAATTGATAATGTCCAGTACAACAGTAGTGACAATCGACCACCGGGTGGTAGATGGGAATAAACCATCTCTTTTATAGTCATTCTTTTAAATATCTTTTTTAGACGTATTGATTGTCTGAGCGTTTTTTCATCACCTCATTATCTAGCCTTTCCTTATCCCAATTTATTTGTGGTCGGCGCAGCATGTCTTCTTCTTCCATACTTCTCTATTACTCTTCATCTCAGCAGACACCTTCTTTCTAGCCATATCATCCTTCACACAGTCCATCCATCTTTTATTTGGTCTTCCTCTACTTCTATAGCCATCTATATTCATACTGTTACGAGCTGGGTATGGGATAAATTAATTACTACCGATTGAACAATAAATAACTTTAGTAATCACAAAACACTTAAACAAATACACTACTGATCACTATTCGCTTAGATATCGCACTTTTAGTTCACTTCGATTCGCTTCGTTGTGTAGCCAAAATCAGACTGACTGCTCCCGCAAACACGTCGACTATTTATATGGCGATCGAACGTTCGAGAGATATCCACGACTTCCTAGAATCTTCTAGACAATTCCATAGTGGGTCATTGTCCTTCGAGAAACTTCTACATCTTGTACAAAGGAAAGAAGTAGGTACTTTATGCCCTCGGCGTACGGTCGAAATTACAATGATGTTCTTTTGTAGGTAGTTTGCGAATTTGTACCTACATCATTCGGGACTCGTTTTACCTACCTACCTACTAGTAGGTACCTACTACCGTAACTGTAGGTAAGTACGGGTACGACGTAACAATACTTAGCTGGCTATAAGAGTTCAGTATTATGTAAAAGGCGTTGTATTATTGTTTGACCTGAAAACAAGAAGTTGTGTGGTATACTACAACTAAAAAACCCGTCTACTGAAAAATCACGTTCTAATTATAATCGGGGTTTACAAGGTAAAATCGACGGTTAAAATTGAGCCTATTTTACCCGGGCCATAATAACGAATCGATTGTCACCTTATTCATTAAAATCGACTGAATGGTTTTGGCGCTACGGTTCGCTATGTTTGTTTGTATTTACCTATGTTGTACGTAAATACATACATACTTATACTGCTAAAATCATAACCCTTTTGGCTTCGCCGTAGTCGGGTGAAAAAGCTTTGTTGAATCATTCTAATAAATAGCCAAATCCAAACGTTTTTTCTAAGTACAGAATACAATATTTACCTGGCAACAGCCCAATTGCCAAGGGTCCTTCGAACAGGCTCAGATTTCGTCTAAGGGCGTTGCTATGGTATTGGTTGGTAGGCAAAGCTACCTTTTGTTATGAGAGCCTTTATTGATTCATGTAGTGTTATTTCTGAAACTTGGAAAATTTCGTGTAATTACGGGGAAATTTTACTAGATCGGGTGTTGCTGGGGAGTTTTGTTGTGCCACTTCAACCCAGCTTAAACACTGAGGGTAGTGAAGGATGTTTTGATTTTGATCTTTTATAATTTGTGGCCTTTAAAAATGCTAATTCATATGCTCGATTTGACGTTATTCTTCTTGCTTGCGAACTAAATTAAAGTATGTCATGGCGCGGGCGTGGTAAAGTTATCGCACTGTCATTAGTTAGCAAGTTGGTACCAGAGGTTGGGTGCATAGGATAGGATAAGTAAAATTGGCATAACACTTTTTAACTGCCTCGTTGGTCTAGTGGTTGCAAGCGCGACTGCTGTGCATGAGGTCCTGGGTTCGATTCCCGTGTCGGGCAAAGTGGTATTGGGTTTTTCTATCAGAAATAGGCATGACGACAGTATCAAAAAATTGCAAATCTATTTAGTCCGTCAGTTAAAATATTGGAAATTAATGGACACGTATGTTTTGTTTTTGTAAATCAATGAATATTGACAAAGATAAAACGCATCAAAACTCAGGAGTGGGGGCTCGTGACGTCAGAACTAGCTAAAAATTATACCAAGGCATGACGTATTGAGAATTTTAAAAGCGTCGTATCTTCGTCAATTTTGGTTTACGTAACAAAAGAAAAAACACGGGTCAAATATTTTTTGATAATCTAACTGACGGATTAACTAGATTTTTTTTGTCGTCACGCCTATTTTCTCAGTAGCAGCCACGGAGGATTTCTACCCGGTTGATGGTAATAGGCCCCCTGTAAAATAGGACGTTTTGTTTCCTACCTGTTAACTTACTACTAAACATCTTTAGCGCTACAACAAACCGAGCTGAGTATTTTCAGTATAAATATTCATGAGACAATTAGTGGACCGTCAAAGCCTGCTAATTGTAATCAGAATCATGTATGTATAAACAAAGTAGCTGCCGTGTTATTTGATCCCGTTATTGCTATTTCCATGGTGTTATGGGAAGAGTACTGTACCAGTACCACTGAACACGGACTTAAGGGTCCTCGTAACGTTAGTAGAAGTATAATCACCCAAGAAATTCCCCACTGCTGGGGACACCGGCCACACTGTGCGTTGGACATTAGAATAATATTTTCCTGACCGAATTTCGCTCAATTGGGGGTCTATCTTTAAGTTAAGCCGTGCTTAATTAGGTTGGTCGGTGGATGGTTGACCACCCATTACATACCCGAGTTTCCTCCGTGCCTCGGAGGTCCCGGCTGTCTTTTTTAGATCATTGACAGTCGTTACAGCTAGTCAGAGAGGCCCAAAAGTCCTTACCAGTCTTACCAAGAGTTATCGTATTACCCAGTATTAACGGGGTTATGGAGGCCTGATAGGCAGTCACTCCATGTAAAATACTGGTACTCAGCTGCATTTGGTTAGACTGGAAGCCGACCCTAACGCAGTTGGGAATAGACTAGGCAGATGATGGGTGCCTAACCTGGTGTCAGAGTTTTATGCCGCTCATGGGCCTCTGACTTGGCTTTACATGCCGTCGAGAATTATCTCTCAGGCATGCTGGTTTCCTCACGATGTTTTACTTCAGATGATTATACAATACGCACATGAATCCGAAAAATCAAAGATGCGTGTCTTGGGTTCGAACTTGAGATCTATGACTTGGAAGTCCGACAGTTACACCATACTATCAATGCTTATGCCCTCATGGCTTCCACTGTGAGTCATTTTCATTCACTTACCCTTATCCCAATTCATTTGGGGTCGGTGCAGCATCTCTTCTTCTTCCATACTTTCTCTTTATCTCATCAGACAGTGAGTGGGACTTTAGAATAATTCCAGATCTAATTTCGATCATTCAGCCATTCACAAGCGCAAGCTATCGACGTGCACAAGTGTATGCGGAAACACAAGTGAATTATCTCTTCCCTTACTTACTCTCATTGTCCGATGGGACAAGCCCGCGACACTACTCCCAAATCACTGCTACTCCTGAAAGCTAGAATCACAGTGGCAACCACCAGAAAAGCGCCGAGACAGTGAAGCTCGACATAGTCCCAGAGAAACATGAATCCCGCAACGCAATTAATCAGAAAAGAATAGCTCAGGAGTAGGAAAATCGCGGGCCTGTGGACGGTGGGATATGGGCTAGCTCGCCGTCCGTCCGTCTCATGACGACAGGCCGTGTCGACTTCAGGAGTGTTCCACGCGCGCCTTAAAGAGCGTCAGCAAAAAGGAAGTCGTCCGCAAGGACCGATGCCTGCCGGGGTTGCGGGACTGTTCGAAAGAGATACCGTGGCCCCGGAACACAAAGGGCGAAGAAGGAACATGGATGGGATTTAGTCAGTAAAAGTCTGACACTCCCTCCTGCTCCGCCCAGAGCGGGAGAAGTCATTTGATGATTTCCGATCCACTTCCCTCCATATCAGCAAAAAACAAAAGGGACGGAAATCTAACACAACCGGAGTCAGATTAGGACTAGGATGTACGGCTTATCGTGTTTTTTCGAGCCTTGTTAAGTATCACACCACCAATTTCTATGACAGTGTGGCATCTGGACAGATGGACATGTCGAAATCATATGGCTTCCATTTTTTCCTATCCCTGGTACGGATTCCTTAAAAATAGAATAATAGGTATATATAAATAAAATCCTATTGAAGAATCTCGTGGACTTGATAAGGCCACGCCCGGATGACCTGCATGCGTCTAACGTCCAACACGGTCATACAACGGTAACCGAGGTTTCTAAGACGTATTCAATCCACCAAATATGCTAATTTGTTGGATCGAGACTGGCTGCAAGCGTAAGTGATGGAAATTGAATGGGTGACAATACGTGTGTGGATGTGAATGAATTTCTTGTTGTTTTTTTTAAAACTTTCAGCCTAATAAATTTTGTGTGTTTATCATGTGGGTGGGCATCTCATCTTTGTCAATCCCAAAGTCGGGTAGTATAAAAAATTTTACTATATAAGTACACACAGTATACAACACAGGAAAATACATTAAAAATATGAGTAGGTACATGGGAACTGCTTATTTCTTAAGAAATCAAAAGGAACTTTGTCAATCCCAAAGTCGGGTAGTATAAAAAATGGGTTTTTATTTTTACAAATCTTATTATTTATTTATTTTACTATTTATGTACACACAGTATACAACACAGGAAAATACATTAAAAATATGAGTAGGCACATAGGAACTGCTTATTTCTTAAGAAATCAAAAGGAAGGAAGGAATCTTCCAATTTTTACCCGACTACAACGAAGCCAAAAGGCAGGGTTTTTGGCAGTCTGCGTACGTACGAACGAGAACGTTTGGTAGAACAAGCTTTTTGGTTTACATTTTACAATGTAATTTGTTGATTAAACTGTAAACTAAATAGCTTGTTCGACCGTACTTGCATATTTAATTTTATTCGATTTTGCTTTGCCTAATCATGCAAAACTGAACATGTGTGTTGTGGTGTAGCCCACCCTCACGATAAAGATTTATTTTTGTATCAGAAACATAAGACATTTTTTTCTCCTTCCGTTACATTACTTATGTCTAAACATCTACACATTGGATGACTCAGACTTTGATATTTTTATTCGAAACAAAAAAAGTGAAATTAATGATGTCAACTTGCTACTACATATTAAATTGTACCGGTCGGTGTGATCTTTAAATATTAGGTGCTGTGACTTCTGTTAATTCGTTTTAAAGCCATTTTAGAGTAGCTTGACGAATATAGTTAGTCTCGGTGGTGTTGTGGTCGGATTAAAAGTTGCTCTGATTGTAGGGTTTGATTTCCATGTCTGGAAAAGTGTTTTATTTATTTATTTATTTTACTATTTATGTACACACAGTATACAACACAGGAAAATACATACAAAGGAACTGCTTATTTCTTAAGAAATTTCTGCCAGCAGACCTGCAAAAGGAGAAATGAAAAAGAAATGTAGACAATAGTGTGTGAGAAAAGGAAGAGAATAGAGATTATGTGCCTTACCTAACTTAACCTATTATGATACATAAATACACATATAAGTAAATATTAATATATACTGTGTTACAAGTTATAAGTTTTCGACAGGAATAATATTTGCATCTAGAAAGAAAGAAGAAAGAAAAAATGTTTATTTGACGTCAGTTAATAAAGCACACACACAATAATATAATAAAAAGATACAAAATAAGGAGGAAAACATAATATGAGCTGTGTGCCTCATTGCTGCGCCAAAAAGGTCCATTTCAGCAGTTCATCTCACTGTGTCATACGGCGCTTGATTAAATCATCGTCATCAGTCAGCCTACAGCAGTCCACTGCTGGAAATAGGCCTACTCAATCGCACGCCACTCAACTCGATTCTCAGCAACTCTTCATCCAGTTGCTACTTCCAGCCACCCAGCGAAGATCGTCATTCCACCGAACCTGAGGGCGTCCAACCTTACGTTTCCCGATTCGCTCAGTCTCCAGTTCTTCACTCAAGAACACGTCTACCCCATGTCATCATACCCGGTCTTCGATTCTACGGCTAATATAACCGGCCCATTGCCACTTCAGCCTACATATCCTGTGAGCTATGTCGACAATTCTGGCTCTCTGAACTCTTGAAGAAGTAGCATTCATTTTTGGACAAGTTTGACTGAGCTGCATGCGCACTCTTAAGGCTGATGCTCCAGGGTAGCCCGCGAAATTCAAATTTTCTTACGTTTTTTGCAATTTGTAGGCCAGTGCTAGATTGTATGTTGATTGAAATATTGTTCGCAATTGTAAGACGTATGTAGTTACAGAATTATAATCATCAAAGTCATCAATAGAACCCTCCAAGTTCATAAAGGTCGAGGATCGATTTTTTCAAGGTCAAAGTCATTGCTAGACCTTTATGAACTTGGAGGGTTCTATTGAGTAAATTTGAATTTCGCGGGCTGGTCGGAGCATTCACCTTAAGAACACTTAAAACGAGTAGATCTCGACCTAAGAAATATGGACGCAGACGATAGGTTAAGAGCGGTTAAGAGTCATATAAAATGACTCCTGGCTGCTACCATCCGCGTCATAGAAATCTCGTCATACTCATTACAACGTTACTATCAAACCTGCATCATAACTTCCATGAACCATGCTTACACATTCTCACCGTGACCTAATGTTTGTTCCGTTGCTTACGTCACTCTGATTCTATTGTCCTACCTAGCGAAGTATATTAATATGAGTTTCTGACTAAGTTCTTAAAATAATAATCGATGCTAGGTGCCACGTGGTCCGTTTAAAATAATTCTGATGCTTTTTGTGGTCCGTTTAAAATAATTCTGATGTTTTTTGTGGTCCGTTTAAAATAATTCTGATGTTTTTTGTGGTCCGTTTAAAATAATTCGGATGTTTTTTGGACAGCAAATCACCTTCCATTTCGGTGGTCTAGTGTCTGTCTTCAAGCCACTACTACAATCTAGTTTTTATCTTGTTATTATAAGTCTGCTACACTGTCCAATCATCATGGTTATAGGCCTGTCTTTGTTGGTGCCAAGCTCCACAATCATGTGCCAGCCTCATCCAGGATATTCCCGCAATGGCAACAATGTTCTCTGCCCATATCGCCGCCGAACGACCAACACTTCTCTTTCACTGTCCCACCGATGACCAAAGGCTTTCCCTATACCTTCCAGGAGCACTTTTCCTGTGCTTCCTCAGACCAGCCCTGGCAGTAACCATCCAGGTCGTCGCGCTACCTCCTTTTGCTTCACAAAAATTGAAAATTCATTAATTTTCTGACAGATACCGCACAGTTTAAACTGCTGGATCTAGAAGCGTGAGATTTCCTTAATAACGAAAGTGTGCAATATTGATACTGATACTGTTAGCCTGCATCATCCCACTGCTGGGCAAATGCCCCGTGCAATAAGGAAGGATTTAAAAAAATTTCAAGGGGATGAAAATTCGTAACGTTTGCCGATGAAAACCCATCAGGCCACGGCCTGTCTGTCGGTAATAAATTATTATCTGTCAGTTGTAGGTAGTTGTATAGTGTCTTGTTTTTCATTGATAAAATGCTTGCATTTGTAATGATTTACTAACTACATAGGCAGTGACATCACTGTGAATACTAAGCGTTTGCGGTCACGCGACCAAGGACGAATGAGAAAAGGTTTTATTATTTCCCTCTTTGTTGCTCTTTGCTGACAAGTGTTAAGAATGTTGCTAGGATTCTTGCTTGTTATAGCTAAGCGTTATTTCTGTCGTCGCACAACGGGGGCTATCGTTTTTGAGCTCACCAGATGGCGCCACTGTCGAGTAAGGTCCTGTCGATAATTCTATTTTATACTTTAAAGTACCAATAACGTCATAAAAAGTTTATTTTATTACGTATAACAACATAGTGTAAACTTCAGATACATATTTACAATATTCTCCCTAAAATTTAGCAAGCATGAGACATTTAAAAATCATTCTACCTCCAAGTACTAACAATTATGATCCTAAGTTGCTACTTATAATCTTCAAATCATAATTAATCAGGAATGGCTCAGTCTAGAACACAATCGTGAGTATTAGTATAAATACGTGATAAAAAAGCACGCAACGCGCGAACACTATGACATCTGACATTTCGGAAGACCTTACTCTACACGAACGCCTCTAGCGGCGAATTCATGCGCGATAGCCCCCATTGACGAACGACAGGTACAAGAGAGTCTATCCCGTATGTAAGTCAAAGCACGTGCTAAGTAACGTTTATGGAGATCGGCTTAAGAGCTTTAGGGCGGATATCACCAATGAAACTAAACGCGAACAGCGCATCTTAACTGCGTTCAAGAGCTGTCAGTGTCAATATTCGGTAACAATGATAACACCAAAACTCTCGAGGTGGTGTCGACGAACCTTAGTCAGACTTATCAAGAAGTATAGTGTTACTCTGTAATTGGGTCTTACGGCTCCGTGTAAAATACTGGTTAAGGTGAATGCTCCAGGGTAGCCCGCGAAATTCTATTTTTCTTACGTTTTTTTTTTTCCAATTTGCAGGCCAGTGCTAGGTTGTATGTTGATTCAAATATTAGTCGCGGCTGTAAAACATATGTAGTTACACAATTGTATTCATCAAAATAATAAATAAAATACAACCCTCCAAGTTCATAAACGTGGAAAAATGACTTTTTCAAGGTCAAAGTCATTCCTGCACCTTTATGAACTTGGAGGGTTGTATTGATTATTTTGATGATTATAATTCTGTAACTACATACGTCTTACAGCCGCGAGTAATATTCTAATCATTATACAATCTAGTACTGGCCTGCAAATTGCAAAAAACGTAAGAAAATTTGATTTTCGCGGGCCACCCTGGAGCATTCACGTTAATCGTCAATCTTTACCAAGAAATCATATTCTTAATCATCGTCTTTCAAGCCAATTAACTTAATAATATAATATTCGTCATTTAAAGCTTACATCCGAGAATCTTAATGCTATCCTAATTACGGGGTAAACATAAATACTGGTGACGTAGCGACAGAAGATACGGTGACATCATGCGGTCAGATTGGGTGTGGTCCAAGTTATAAGTTGAAAAATAATGACCATATCACGGAATTCAGAAGAGGTTCTATTGTTTTGTGTTGTATAACGGGCTGGTGTCCGCAACTTCACGTCAAAGCGCGTATTTTGCGTATTATCATACACCACGCGGGCCCAGTGCGGATTGGTAGATGTCACATGAATTTTTGGTTCTAGGACATGTCGGTTTCCTCACGCTGTTTTCCTTCACCAAAGCAGTGGTGATGAAATAAATTACACAAAAAGATGCGCCTGTCTGGGTTCGAACCCACGACCGCAGTCAGGGCCGCCACCGTCGGGCCACCGCTGCTCTCGAAGAGGTTCTAAAGCAAATTGTTTTTTTATGCTAAGCTTACGTTTGGTCGCAACTCGCCTGATGTGAAGCGAATTGCGTGGCCTAGGATGGAGAATGCTTGCCTATAATACACCGATTCACTCGAACTTTGAAGAGATCTAGATTGTAATGATCGGGAAACAGAGAAGACGGCAGTGAATTCCACAGACTGGTGGTATTTAAATGTTTGATTTACTAGGAAAATTGCCGAACGATCATAGATATTTTTATAATAAAGTGCAACGTCCCACATAACGTGCGCAGTGGGCTACTAAAGCACGTAGACTGGTCATCTTTTGTTCAGACACTTTCTCATTTCATGCCGCTTATACACTTGGACCACACCCCTACTCAATTAAGAAGCAGTGCGCGTGGTTAGAAGGCTCGTCTCACAATTGGCACATCTGTTCGTCTGATGGCATTATTTTGTTCCGATTCAGACATTTCTGATAGTATCATTTGAATTTGGCCTTATTGCCGTCTGGTCTGATATAGTCGTAATTATAGGGCTGATGACTGCCTAAAAAAAATACGATTCTAATTAGTCCGTCAGTTAGATTATCGAAAACTATTGGATACGTGTTTTTTGTTTTATCAAATCAATAAAAATTGACGAAGATATAACGTGTCAAAAATCATGAGTGGGCTTGTTACGTCACATTTGAGTAAAAAATGTACTCAAATGTGACGTCACTCGAGTTTTCGACGCACTGTATCGTGTTCATTTTTTGTTTACGTGAAAAAAGAAAAAAAATATATCTTGCTAATATTTTTTGGAAATCTATCTGACGGACTAATTAGTTTTTTTTTGTCGTCTACCATATTGTAGACCGATTCGAAAATAGCGTAATGGAATCTTATTATTGTAAGTGTAGTGGCGATGGCGGATCCATTAATGATATTGTGCTCCTGTCCAAGCCATTTACGCCTCAACACATCATTATTCTCCTGGCCTTATCTTAAGGCGCCTCCCCGAGCAAATGACCTTGAGCCTACTTCTCTTTATCCAAAAGAAATACCAACTAATAAAAAAAGTAATATATTCTTGACTCCAAAATTGTCGTTTCATTTTTTTTGAAGTAGCTTAATGTTTAATAAATCCCCTCACAACGAAACCCCAGAAATGAGAAATAATGATTTATAAAATCCTCGTAAAGTAACCATTATTTATATTTGCTACTTATACCAATGGATAGACAATTTAATTATTTATTAAATTGTCGTTTTTTTTTTTTTAAGTAGCTTAATGTTTAATAAATCCCCTCACAACGAAACCCCAGAAATGAGAAATAATGATTTATAAAATCCTCGTAAAGTAACCATTATTTATATTTGCTACTTATACCAATGGATAGACAATTTAATTATTTATTAAATTGTCGTTTTATTTTTTTTTAAGTAGCTTAATGTTTAATAAATCCCCTCACAACGAAACCACAGAAATGAGAAATAATGATTTATAAAATCCTCGTAAAGTAACCATTATTTATATTTGCTACTTATACCAATGGATAGACAATTTAATTATTTATTAAATATTCGTTTTTTTTTTTTTAAGTAGCTTAATGTTTAATAAATCCCCTCACAACGAAACCACAGAAATGAGAAATAATGATTTATAAAATCCTCGTAAAGTAACCATTATTTATATTTGCTACTTATACCAATGGAATGGATAGACAATTTAATTATTTATTAAATTGTCGTTTTTTTTTTTTTTAAGTAGCTTAATGTTTAATAAATCCCCCTCACAACGAAACCACAGAAATGAGAAATAATGATTTATAAAATCCTCGTAAAGTAACCATTATTTATATTTGCTACTTACCTATACCAATGGATAGACAATTTAATTATTTATTAAATTGTCGTTTTATTTTTTCCAAAAGACGTAAATTTGATTTTATAAAGAATAAAAACCACTCATTTCGCACTATTCGGCCTGCAGTGACTGACGTAACAATCACTTTGTAGTGCAAGCTGATTAGAACTTTATTCTAACAGTATTTCAAACGAAGTTTGAACCACCACAAATAGAGTTGCTAATTTTGCTCGGGGAACCGCCTTAATTTATTTGTGGTCGGATTACTGTTATCTCATCAGACATCTCCTATCTAAAGCTACATGATTCTTAACAAAGTCCATTCATCGTGCAACGTTTCTTTGGTCATCTTTTACTCTTATACCCAACGACATAACTCAAAACTTACCTCGTGACGTTTTGCACCTGCAAAAAATTTTCGGTGAGTATAAATTATAACTCTCGTCTAACAAATTCATATGTCATGAATTAAGTGAAACATCTTACGTACTCAACACATAATTGTCGCGACCTGCCTTCTCCCTAATCTAATTAGACCTAATTTATAAGCACTAAAACTTACTGATGTGTCATACTTTTGATTGGTGGTCGGCTAGGTTATAATGTGATTAAGTCCTATGGTTGATGCTCAAAAGCTGATGGAGAATACCCATTTTGACGTTCAGCAGTAGCGTGTTAGTCATTGTCATCCAAGTTTTGGGTAAACGTGACAGTTGATTGGGCCCTTCTCAGTTTTAATTCAAAAAAATTACCCTCTTTTTAAGCTCGCTGCTGTCGAGTAAAAAGCGATTCAATACTATTTTTCTAACAGCGCGCGTCAGCCCACCACATAGAACTGTATTGCCATTCATTCTCGTGGAGATGGTCTTCCCTTTATTTATCCTCGTTTTTCTGCTTCATTTAATAAGAGGCTGGGTTGTTATTTTTCGACATTTCGATGATGGACATAATTTTGAAATTAGCTTTTTTTTTTTTTTCGGATGGGAAATCATTAAATGACTTCTCCCGCTCTGGGCGGAGCAGGAGGGAGTGTCAGACTTTTACTGACTAAAACCCATCCATGTTCCTTCATCGCCCTTTGTGTTCCGGGGCCACGGTATCTCTTTCGATCAGTCCCGCAACCCCGGAACAGTCCCGCAACCCCGGAATTAGCTTCAACTTGAATTCTGTGAAAGGAATTGTAGAGACCTAGTCATCATCTGCCTAGCCTTTTCCCAATTATGTTTTGGTCGGCTTCCAGTCTAACCGGATGCAGCTGAATACCAGTATTTTACATGCAGCGACTGGCTATCTGACCTCTAAAAATTACGGTTTAACGTGCAAGACACGTAGGAATCTCTGTATGAAATGGGTGGTCATCCATCAACAGACCAACCTAGGCAAGCGCGGCTTAACCTGAATATTGATCTGATTGGGTGTTATTATTCAGCCACGAGCTTCTCTGGTAGTGACGTAGTAACTATGCTAAAAAGAATATTTATTAATAAGCTGACCTTACCTCAACTCAGACTCGCATTACAATCAAACACAGTTCTATCAAACTTTCCCTCTCAAATCAAACTCACAGGTACTTCAACAAAACATAGCCGTTTTAGAAACGAGCACTGAATATTATGTGTAATGCCAATACATAGGTACTATTGGTAACGTCGGCGCGGGTTACCTAACAGATTGCGACGTCGCATTCCAAGACTTGTTGGTATGGCCGGTAGGATTACGGTTGATCCTGGTATTGGATATTGATGTTGTTTAGATAGGTATTCTTCTTCCTTTAGTGAGGTTGGTTATAAACTGATTCAGCCGCTGAGGTTAATCCGCGGTTGCGTGGATGGGTGACCACCTATTACGTACCGAGTTTCCTCCGTGCCTCGGAAAACACGTGAAGCCATTGGTCACGGCTGTCAATTCAGTATCTTTGACAGTCTGTAGGTAAGTAGTCAGTGGTCTGAAAGGTTGACAAGTGTTTGGAAGTCAGATAGGCAGTTGCTCCATGTAAAATACTGGTATTCAGCTGCATACGGGGGACTCCAACATAGTTTTGTGGGTTCTGACCGTATTATCTTTCTTAAGGTTTGGCATTTTGGGGCTGCGGGACTGTCGGGGCTACAGGACTGTTCGAAAGAGATACCGTGGCCCCGGAACACAAAGGGCGATGAAGAAACATGGAGGGGTTTTAGTCAGTAAAGACACTCCCTCCTGCTCCGCCCAGAGCGGGAGGAGTCATTTGATGATTCCCATCCGAAAAAAAAAGAAAAGGGTTTGGCAATTTCTGGAGATTTGTCCATTTTTACCACCCACTATCTAACATGAAATATGATAACGGGTAATAAACAAAACGGGCGAAATGTTAGTTGGACATAGTGATACCTTCCTATTCCCGGAATTCACAGATGACTATATTTGAATGCACGGGTCAAACTGAGGTTTATATTCCGCAACTAGACGTCCGCACTTGTCTTGTACTGTGTAAACATTTACAAGTCCTCTTGTTGCGAATTTTAACAACTACAAGTGTCTAAAAGCCAACTTACGTAACGAAACTTATTTCGTAGAATTGTGCATTGAGGTTGCGCCTCATCTATCAGCACGGAATCGAATTTCACCATGCTCCTATCCTTTTAAGGTTTATCTTTCTCAAGGTTCATTGGAAGACCAGCGTCAGACAGCATCACCTGTCTGGCATGAATGCTGAATGGCTTTTTGGCGCAGCCGTGAGGCACACAGCACATAATTATTATGTTTTCCTCATTATTTTGTATCTTTTTTTTAATATTATTATGTGTGTGCTTTATTAACTGACGTCAAATAAACATTTTTCCTTCTTTTTTTTCTGTCGCTCAGAACCGTCACTTGTGAAAAAGTTGAAACTTTGACTTCCAATATCTCCGTAACTGGAAGGTTCCCAGGTATGGTCCAGAACAGAACAATGATCGCAATGACGGGGAGAACAAGTGCCTCTCGGTTTCTTGAAGGGTATTATTACATACCTACATTATTTGCTAGTCAGCAAGGTCGCGTGGGCTGACTATTCAGAGTTCGCCCCTGTTATCTACATTGAAGTATGGATTTGTATTGTTAGTTAAATAGTAAAGAATGATTTGGCATTTTTTTTTTTTCGGATTGGAAATTATCAAATCCCCCTCCCGCTCTGGGCGGAGCAGGAGGGAGTGTCAGACTTTTACTGACTAAAACCCATCCATGTTCCTTCATCGCCCTTTATGTTCCGGAGCCACAGTATCTCTTTCGAACAGTCCCGCAACCCCGGCAGGCATCGGCCCTTGCCAGAAGTCAGAAAAAAGGAAGGGGTCCCCTTCCTTTTTTCTGACTCTTTGAGGCGAGCGTGGAACACGAACGCGCCGTCGACACGGCCTGTCGTCATGAGATGGACGGACGGCGAGCTAGCCCATAGCCACCGTCCACAGGCCCGCGCCTACGGTGGCCGGGGGCGTTTCCCGCGGCGGCCGGGACGTGAGGTTCTCTCCCTCTCACGTTCCGCCACCTCCTTCTCTAGCATGCCTGTTTCGCAGAAGGAAGTGACGGCGACCCATTCCGTCTCGCTCCGGACGATGGCTTGAACCAGGGCCGGACGCGAGAGGTCGCCGCCGCCGATCGATGATTCAGGCTTCAGGCTTTATCACTTAATCAGACACGACGACCCTGTAAAGCTAAATCACACACTCAATACTTCCAGAATGTTTGAAGTTTTATAAGAAGAATGCATGACTTTCTTTATCTATCAGTAGGTACCAATTAATTATCAAATACTTACTGACTATACGAAATACTTCCAGTATCTACTTGTAAGTATTTTATTACTATTTTACTGCTTCAGTTCAGTTCAGTGATTGTTAGTGCGACAGCTGAATTCAGGTTAATTACTTATTTATTACCCATTAATTCTATATTTTGTTATGCTATTACGAAGAATTATTATAAATTGGTGACAATTCGAGAGATCTATTAATCAGCATTGGGACTCACGTGCTGGATCACGACCTGAGAACCACCCAGAGAGGAAGGTTGGATCACAGGCTGGGCCCCAGGTATAGAATCGTATAGCCTCGTCTTCTGCATATCGCATCTCAATCTAAATTCAGTACCATTAACAATATTATACATAACTAAATTACTATTTAGAAGTTCCACAAATAAATATAAAATTACTACTCTCTTATAGTATAAGTTTCTTCCTCGAAAGGTGGTTCATTTAATTTCATTGTTATTATTTTTTAGCTAATGTCGACAACAATGTCGAACAAATAACAGGAAAATATTGTACTCACAAGTTTAGTAAAAGTTATAATTTAGGTTTACTTAAAGTTATAATTGTAAGTTTAGTTAAAGTTATAATTAAAGTTTAGATATAGATAACAAATAATAAATGTAGTTCCTATTTTTATTTTTCCAAATGACTAAATATTGTGACATACGAAGGTCAGAGTAAATAAAGGCTATTTTGTTTATTTCATTTAATTTCGACAAAAAGCGGATCAATTGCAGACTAGGACAAAATGATGCAGAATACAACTACAGTACTTTCACAGTTTTTATGTCTTGTGACTGGGACTGTAGCTACATTTAATTTTCATCTTTTTTTCGACAGTTCAAAAGTGCCTGTTCAAAACTGGCCTACTTGAAATAAATGCTTTGATTTTGATTTTAAATAGGTCGAATTCGTCTTCTATGTTGTGTTATGTGTATCTATTTAAACAAATACATTTAAAATCTCACAGGCAACTAACTAACTAATTCTCCTTATCAATTATCGTATGACTCATATTCAAACGAACTACAATTATAATAAATTTAACTTTTTATCGACTCCCGCGCACGCTTCCGTTAAACGATAACAATTTGATAAATAGGCGTTTTGAACTGACCAACGGGTTTTATGTATAATTTTTTGTTGTTACCTAAATTGATGTGTTGTTAAAACTTTTCCACGAATTTCTTATATTTATTTTGCCTATTGGAGTTCACTGCTGGACATAGGCTTCTTCCGAACTGCAGTGCAAGTACGTAGCACTCGATTCGATACGATTCGATATTTTAACCAATCGAAAAGTCGGATTTATCGAATCGTATCGATTCGATCGTTATCGATTGCTACGTACTTGCAGTGCTGGGCCGTAAGCGTAACACTGGGATTTCAGTTTCCACTTCGACTTTCCTTGTTTCGTTTGTCCACCTCGCTGGGCTCCAAAATTTGCGCTCAAACGTTGATTCTCTTTCTGATCATTTTCTCTTGGAATTTGCGCCGCGCTGAGCAGCCTTGAATGAACTACAGTTTGTGAATGAACCCTCATAAATATTATCATCACTAACCACTATCTTTGGCAATAATTACGACAGTACAATATTTTACGAACGTACAGTTTATAATGTCGAACGCGAACGGCCTTGGCTCTGATAAGAAGCGCAAATATACATAATTCTTGTTAAATGGCGTTTACATTGAGTACAATATGACGCTATTGCGTGAAACAGCTGTCTTATTCTAAAGCCAATTCAATTTAATTTGTCAGCCATCATCTGCCTAGCCTTTTCCCAAGTTTTATTGGGGTCGGCTTCCAGTCTAACCGGATGCAGCTGAATACCAGTATTTTAGATGGAGCGACTGCCTATCTGACCTCCACAACCCAGTTAGTACTGGGTAATACGATACCCCTTGGTAAGACTGGTTGTCAGACTTTTTGGGCCACTACCTGTAACGACTGTCAAATATCACAAATGACAGCCGGGACCAACTGCTTAACGTGCTTTCCGAGGCACGGAGGAAACTCGGTATGTAATGGGTGGTCACCCATCCACAGACCAACCTAGGCAAGCACGGCTTAACCTAAAGATCGACCCGAGCGGCTGTTATTATTTAGCCACGAGCTCCTGCTATTATCAGCCAATCAGGTAAAACTAAAATGGCAAAGTTCAACAGCAGTGATCGCTTAGTGGTGTGACCGTCGGACCGCCAAGTCATAGGTCTCGAGTTCGAACGCAAGGCACGCACTTCTAATTTTCCGGATTCATGTGCGTATTGTATAATTATCACTTGCTTCGGTGAAGGAAAACATCGTGACGAAACCAAACAAAAATGCTTGAATTATATTTTTCGACAGTATGTAAAAGCCAAGTCAGAGGCCCATGGGCTGCATAAAAACTCTGACACTAGCCCGCTTAGCATGACCACCGTAGAAACGAAAGAGAATCGACAAATCTTTTGTTCATCTGTCATTGAATCGACAAAATGACAGATGAACTAAAGATTTGTCGATTCTCTTTCGTTTCTACGGTGGTCATGCTACGCGGGCTGGTAAGGCACTAACCACACGTTAAGAAGAAGAAGACAGAGTTCTTGAACTGTCATATTCCATAGCAGTGGTGATCGGGCTTAATTTCAATGGTGAAAATAACACTGATTCGATTTGAGTAGACATGACCACGAAATCACTGTCTGTTAATCACTAGATTCATGCTTCGGGGAGCACTTAAAGCCGTTGGTTCTGTGACTGTCTTTACAACCGCGTGGATTGCTGTCCCGAAGGACTATGAGAGAGAGGGAAGAGCTGTGTTTTGCACACACTCTTGTGCAGTCATCTTGTATAATATCTCCTGCTTGGCTTAGTTCCTTTAGGATACCGTGACTGATTCGGTCGAACTCGGGACGATATAACTGTATTAAAAGAAGCGGTAGGCTTAAAATTACGTAGATCATCAAATAAAGCTTTCATTTTATGAGCTTATGGCCCAAACACACGAAGATTACAACGATTTTACATAACACATAAGCAATGAGCATGCATCCTTAACACACAGAACTGTTGTGTAAAAAGTCTGTTTGTCCTCAAACATAGTTGAATATGTTTACTGTTGAATGACGATAGTTTCACGAGTAATATGCTTTTTAAAAATAACTTAGCAGTTTTCTTAGTCATGGTATTTATGTCCTCCTACTTTAGATAAAGACGAATAAAATAGTTTATTTTGTTTGTTCATGATCATCATGAGCCTGCCTTTTCTTGACTATGTTGGGGTCGGCTTTCAGTCTAACCGGCTGCAGCTGAATACCAGTATTTTACATGGAGCGACTGCCTATCTGACCTCCACAACCCAGTTAATACTAGGTAATACGATATCCCTTAGTAAGACTATAAGACTGCTTGTCAGACTTTCGGGCCACTGACTACCTGTAACGACTGTCAAAGGTCTACAATTGACAGCCGGGACCAACGGCAACGTGCTTTCCGATTCCAAGGCACGGTTCACGATCGGATTTGATAAAGTTTCGTTATCATTGGTAAAATTGAGAAGATGATTACTGAATAGGGACCGATATAATGAGGTTTAGGCGTAGCAGCATCCATTTTTGCACTTGCAGATGTAGACTTGAGACAGCCATAAAGCTCGATTGAGACAGCTTGGCCATGCTTTTATGGCCATATGCTTCCTGACACTCTGAAACCTTCAGTGGAGCGACCTGCGAGAAGAAAGTGACCATGGAATGGGCCTAAGATATCATAATAATCATAATCATTTTATTTGCAATAAGTATAGTACATTACATTATTTATTAGTCTTAAAGTCAGTTGAAGTTCCTAATACATAGTCAGATATAGATGACATGCAACATTTTACAACACAACATTCATCAATAACTAGCTAATGCTTGTGGCTTCGCCCGCCCGCAGAAATTTATACTAAAACCTTCCTCTTGAATCACTCTATAAAAAACCCGCTTCAAAATCCGTTGCGGAGTTTTAAAGGTCTAAGCATACACAGGGACCGACGCGGCGGGCGACTTTGTTTTATAATATGTAGTGATAGTGATGTTACGTCTGCCTCTGCTGAAGTCTAATAGTTTTTATTTTATATCAGCCTACCCTGTCCCACTGCTGGGCAAAGGTCTGTCCTATGGCTTTCCAATTTTGTTTACAATTTGCTCTCTCCGACCAATCCGTTAAGAATGAATCCAGATCGTCACGCCGGCGTTTTTTGAGCAAGTTTCAAGTGTAACAGTTAACTAATGTTTTATTTTGTTTGTCTACAGAGATGCACAGAGCCAAAGTGGAGGTGTGACACGATGTGTAAGGACGGATGAGGCGCCGGCGCGCGCTCCCGCGACGCGCACACTAACAAAATGTCGTTCTTTAATAATCTTAAGAAGGTAAGCACCCATATAGAAGAACTGAAAGTCTGAATTGTCCTGATTTCCACCAAATAATGTCATTACGGATTTTGAACTCATACTGCCGACTATACTGCTGCATTCTTTAGGGAGAGATCCCGAGGCTTACCAGTTTTGCCTAATAGGACTAAAGAAGTTATACAATCATCGTAATATTGCTCATGTCTGCAATCGTAGGGCCAACTTTATCAATGAGGGTGAACGCGATCACACACAAGATGACACATCTAAAACGTTCCAGAGTTGTCAGTCTTATATTCTTATGGAATATGGACACGACGCTGACAGCTCTAATATGTAGGCAAAATGTGCTGAACGAGTTCGGTTTTATTGATGAAATTCCCTCATACTTAAAATATCACTCGTATACTTAGTCGCTGACTCAAATCAAGCTCGACACGCCCTTAATCATTAAACACATTGAAGAATACGAATTGGTGGGCGTTTTAATCCGTTGTCCTGACAACTGAGTCTAAATGTTCTGAGCAATTGACGTAAGACGGGTCTTGGAATACTAGTTTCCGTCCTCCTTACAGTCATATCATATCTTATATCTATCATAAACATATCATATCATATATCTATTTATTTTATATAATTATCTATATGCACAGGGTGTAAACAACCTCATCACGAAGCCGTCAACCAAGCATTCTGTACATCAAACTAAGTAACTTAATGCAAAAAATATTTCTGGGAAACGACATTTTTTTTTGGGGTGAAAAATCATGTTCCATGGTAGAACTCAGTGTAAAGCACTCAACACATTGTGCTGGTGGATGGATTGAATAATACGGGGGTCGTAGAGGTGTTTAAAGTAAAAATCTTACAATAAAAACTTATATTCAAAAAAAAACTTGTCAAAAAGTTGGAACTTTAACCCCCAATATCTCCGTAACTAGAAGGTTCCCAGGTATGGTGTAGAACAAAAAAATTATTGCAATGATAAGGACAATAAGTGCCTTTCGGTTTCGTTATGAGGTTTTTTACACCCTTTATGATAATATATCTCCTTACAGTTAATCTATATCTTTGTACTTTGTGATTCAGGTGCTGCACCTGGGCAGCGGCAACGATGCGAAGAAAAAGAAGGTGTTCAATAACATCCGGGACAATAGTGATCCCTCCGAGAACTGGGACATGGTTGGCGAACTCGGTGATGGCGCGTTTGGGAAGGTCAGTTACAGTTCTACAAGAAAAACTATGTTCATTGTGAATCTTCGGAAATACGAACATTCGATAATGATACCTATGAGTTCAATTTCTATTAGTATCGTTAAAAAAATATACATTAGCAACTGTAAGCAATTCCAAATAAACTTTTGAGGAACAGGTGACGATCTGCGATCGCAGTACATATACGAGTAACTTGACAAAGAGAAAACTTACCTTTGTGGGTGTTACTCTACGGCGCGACGTTCGTGCTAACTTGGAAACACGAAAATTACCGAAGCCACAAACCTTCGCCATCTCTTTCCATTCTACCATTAATGATTCCTCCTTTTTCCCACGATTTCCAGGTATACAAAGCGCAACACAAACAAACTGGGCAGCTCGCGGCCGCCAAGATGTGTGTTCTCGACAACGAAGACGATCTTGCCGACTTCACCGTCGAGATCGACATCCTATCGGAGTGCCGGCATCCGAACGTCGTCGAACTACACGAGGCGTACTTCATTGACAACAAGCTATGGGTGAGTCATGATGGCCTTCCAAAGTGGACCACGAATTCCTGCTATATTGGCCTGTAATTACCTTCCACAATGGATATGATGGCCTGCTACAGTGGCTCATGATGTTCTGCCATGGTGACACACTATGACCCAAATCCCGGTCAATGGCCCATGTTAACCTGCCGGAGTGGCCCTTGATGGCCTGCTCCAGGGTCTTCTCAGTGCCTATGCTGTTTCCCAGTCCACAGTTGCCCATGATGGCTTAAACAACTGCTCACATGTGCACAGTGAGCAGCGGCTCATTATGGTGTACTACAGTGGAGTATGATCACACAGAGTGGTCCATAATGGCCTTCCACTGTGGCTCATAGTGGTATATCATCGTGAACCATGATAGACTACAACAGTAGCCTAGGAAAATACATGAGCATTTGGGAACATACGCCAAACAAAATCATTTCTTCTTGCTATTTTGAACTTTATTTGCATTGTGATTTTGGTTATCAAGGTGGAACAATCATGGTATAGGCGGGATTACATCTAGGCAAGAGAACTGACCGCGTTCATACAGGGTGTAAAAGACCTCATCACGAAGCCATCAACCAAGCATTCTGTACATCAAACTATAAGTAACTTTACGCAAAAATTATTGCTGGGAAACACCTTTTTTTTTGGGGTGAAAAATCATGTTTTGTGGTAGAACTCAATGTAACGCACTCAAAACATTGTGCTGATGGATGGCAATAGTACGGGGGTCGGTGTTTAAAAATCTTACATTAAAAACTTATATTATAAAAAAAATATCGCTTTCCATCAGGCGTGATCGAGGTCAAGAGCAGGTCCATATTGTAATAAAAAAAATAAAAAATAAACTTGTCAAAAAGTTGGAACTTTGACCCCCAATATCTCCGTAACTAGAAGGTCCCCAGGTATGGTGTAGAACAAAAAAATGATCGCAATGACGGGGAGAACAAGTGCCTTTCGGCTTCGTTATGGGGTGTTTTAGACCCTTTATAAAATGCAACTTAACGACTGCAAAATACCGTGATGAGAATTCTGCCCTCTACTCTATTTGTTGCTATTTCTAACCTTCTGACATCAGAATACTTATCCTATCCTATGCAATTCTAGATGCTCCTAGAATACTGCGACGGTGGCGCCCTCGACTCCGTGATGGCGGAACTGGAGAAAGGCCTCAACGAGATACAGATAGCGTACGTGTGTCGAGAGATGTGCCGGGGCCTGCAGTTCTTGCACTCGAGACGTGTCATACATCGAGATCTGAAGGCTGGCAATGTTCTCGCTACCATGACGGGCGGTGTTAAGTTGGGTGAGTAGAGATTGTGGTTGTCTGTGTAGTGTGAAGGATGTACCTTGTTGTGTAAGGTCGGGTTTTGATTGGCTGGTGAAACTTCAGAGAAGTGATGGGCATTTTTTTGCGACCGGTCGTAATTCAGTAAGGGGTTGTCCTGTAATGACGTGAGGTTCGAAAACGGTCCCCAACTTTCAGTTTGTCAAAAAAAAAAAAACTTAATAAACTTCACGTGGTTAAGGCATGACCCCATAGAGCGGTTATATTGCGGAAATCGTTCTACGACTACTTTTACTAATGCTGTAACAAAATAATATTGTAATACCAAATGATTTGAAAAGGGTAACCATGGAGTTTCTTGCCGGTTCTTCTCCATGAAAACGACTAACGCGAACCATGCACCTTTTTCAACGTTTTATAAGTGCCCATCTAGGCTTAGGTATGTGCAATAAAATATTTTGATATTGGACTCCGGACACGGGTTCGGATCGGATGTAATGCGCAAACCTCTCTTACTTGAACTTGTCATCATTGTTTTTATTTGTTTTATCACGGTTAGATATCAATACTCATCACATTTTTGAAGTTTCGCTAGTTATTTTAAGAAGAGCTTGGTAATGTGGTGTTCCTAATTGAATTATTTATGGTAATGTCATGTGGATATGCTTGTAATAATCTATTATTACTAACCATTATTAATTTTTCAGTATTGTTATTTAAAAATACCATACCACGTACTAACATTTATGTACCTACTAATATACAGTATTTCTTGATAATGTATTAATTAGTTTAGCTAACAGTGTTATGTGTCTATGGTATTATGTATGTTAACGAACATTAGAAGATGATCAATTTTGGCAAAAGTATATAGTCAGACGAGCCCTCAGCCCCAATATAGTGAATATTTAATTTTAGACTAAGCTGCATTTACTGTGCTTCGGCGAGCACGTCAAGCTGTCGGTCCCGGCTGTCATTCAGATCTTTGCCAGTCGTAACAGGTAGTCAGTGTCCCGAAAGTCTGACACTTACCAAAGGGTATAGTATTACCAAGTACTAGGACTATTGAAGTCAGCTGCATTTGGTTAGACTGACAGACGGTAGGGTCTTGTCTAATGATTGCCGTCATTAATATTGGTCATCAGTTCCCCTGTTTTTTTGCTAGTACATAATTTTAGAGGTAGGACAGTTCCATTTCATTCTGGCACTGGCCTCAGAGAGTCTCAGGCTATCGGAATGAGGATTAGATCAAGGATTTTTAGTAAATAACAGTTAAAATACAAAATATATATACGGCTAAATCTACGTTTCCACCAGAGACCCAACCAATAATATAAAAGGTAATATGCATGAAATACAAATCTCTTTTTATTTGTGAAAAATGCTTTGTATTGGCGTATAAAAACATTGTGGTACACTTGTTTAAGTTTCTAATACATCACTTATTTTACAATTGACTGTTTTATGTAGCATGTTTTTGGTAAAATGGAACGCACTCTTAAAACGCATCGTCCTCGATAACGCCGGTACTGACGTCAAAGCCAACCCGTCTGCCAAGCGTGGCGATTATGGCAAAACCCCCCTTTGGGGGAGGCCCATGTCCAGCAGTGGACGTCTTTCGGCTGAAATGGTGGTGGTGGTGGTGACGTCAAAGTACATTGTGTCAAAAAAACACTTTTATTTGAAAGTGCCAAAAGTTCACTAAAATTTTATTATAATACTCTTATTGCAATTTTAACTTGAATAAAGCACATACAATTAGAGAAATTATTTAATTAAGGCCAAAAAAATAAATGTAAACAAGGCAGATTGTGGATAATGACGTCACATCATGGCCGCGACAGCTACGGACGTTTGAACTGTCGTAGAAAATTGCAGGAGTTTAATTTTATTTTTGTGCGACAAGCAGTAGTTGAATTTAACTTTTAATACTTTTCTTGGGTTGATAGTACTGTATTTTATTGATTTAAATAAAGAAAAAATAACGTGCATATTCCCTATTATGTAGCTAGAAAACTTCAACCAATGAAAAAGAAGCGATATTATTGGTTAGTTTCAAACACATCCCTCGCTACGCATCCTGGCTCATCTCTGGTCGTAACGCAGTCTAAGGGCTATTTCTATATTATGCCGGGGCTGCGGGACTGTTCGAAAGAGATACCGTGGCCCCGGAACACAAAGGGCGATGAAGGAACATTGATGGGTTTTAGTCAGTAAAAGTCTGACACTTCTCCTCCTGCTCCGCCCAGAGCGGGAGGAGCCATTTGATGATTTCCCATCCGAAAAAAGGGCTATTTCTATCAGAAAAGACTTTTTTCAAAATGTGTAGCTACAATACAAAAAGTACTACAGCAACATAGAACAAAAGGTACTACAGCGCCATCTATGACAAAGATGATGAACTAGTGGATGAACCAGTGGTCCACCAGACATAACACCCGTCTGGTCGGAGGATCCTCGCTTTTCTACGGGGGATGAAGAGCTTTACACCCTGTTCTTCAAACCCCTAAAACCCTTCATCCCTTATCTTCGTCACCGGTGACATTCGCGGACCGTCGTACACAGAGATGTGGAGCTTTGAGGTTTCTCCTTCAAATCTCTGTGTATTACTTTTCGAGTTTGTCTCAGCTTCTCATCTAAAGGCGGCAGGGTATGTATTCATGTGTTTGTGTGTATGTAAAACCGCCTCTTTGCACTTCAGATACGAGCATTATATGAGAGAGTGTGGCGAACTGAGCATTATAGTGAGCAAAATGATACAATTTGTAACAATAACCTGTTTCTGTACAACATCGAATCTACTGTCGAATGCTCAGATACCGGGAGCGTCAATTTGTAACGTAATGCTCAGAATCGATTTTAGATTGTTACATTACCACCAATGCTCCGATGAGGGGGTGCTTTTAAGAGTTACATACGCACTGATACATAACTACATACAAAGAAAATGCGAAAATTAGCTTGCTTCATACAAACGATCTAAACTCGACACTTGTCTCGCGGAAAATCTTATTCGCGGAATTAAAACTAAATATTTTGCGTAATACAGATTTCCGCCTGGTTTCTCAGCTTAAAAATCAGGGCTTTAGCTACCTGGCATTCGCCAGTAATGTGCTATTTTGTACAGAAGCAAAACGTGATTGTTACAAATATAATGTTTATGTTGCGCACTGTGATGGTCTCGGTTGTCCTCACTCATAGATGTGATACTTGAATCTGAACTTCTTAGGCGAATGCTACCGGTGAGGGTCGTGATCGCTTTTAGGGTGCTGCATAGGTTGTTTCTGTACCCTTTATCTAATATTAACATTTAGAGCTAGACCAGTTCATTAATGGTTGTCCTTCATCCCTGGGGACTTCTTGCAACAACAACCGTCATGAACTTAAATGGGCCATCATTGTCCACAGCGACTGGCAATGATGAGCTCCTGTACTGGGCGATATACAGGGTTAGTTTTTAATGACCGGCCAAATTTTCAGAGATGGTTTAGAATCGAAAATATTTTCGAAATAATGAAAAAAAAAACAACATTTTTTAAACAATGAATTTCCTAAACAATGTTTACATTTCGACACAATGTAATCATTGTTTAGGAAATAATCATTTATTTCCACAGGAATGACATTTCATTCATTCATTCATATGAATGAATGAAATGTCATTCCTGTCCACCACTTAAAAAGCGAACGTGTGGATACTGCAACAGCACAATTCAGTTCGACAACCTAAATATGTAGCAGTTAGCACACACATAAATTTATGTGTGTACCACAAGTGCATTGATTCCCACTAGGTTTATGATTTAGGACATTTTTAGGACATTTTCTAATGAATGCTATTATTTTATTTTATATTTTTCGACAATAATATTTAAAATGCACTTTTGGTCTGATAAATAGATCTTAATTTTAAATTTGGGCGGTTCATTGAAAACTGACCCTGTATAGGTCACCTTGGTGAGCCATCACAGGCCTTATGATAGGCCATACTGGGTCACGCTAGTGGGCCATCATGGGTCATACTAAAGCCACTTTGATGGGCCACTATGATAGGCCATTCTGGGTCATGCTAGTGGGCTATTATGAGTCATGCCCTTGGGTCATTTCGGGTCACTTTGATGGGCCATCAAGGCTCACTATGATAGGCTATCCTGGACACGTCAGTGGGCCGCCACGGATCAGTTTGATGAGCAAGGCTGGGTCACGATAGTTGGCCTTCACGGGTGACTTTAATGGGCCATCCTAGGTTACGCTAGTGGGCCATCATGGGACAGGCCTTCATACCTAACTCACTACAAACTAACCCATAGTTGTAATATCTTGTCCTGTCATCTTTTATTAACATTTAGAGCTTAAGTAACGGTTCCCTTCCATCCCTGGGACTCCGGCAGTCGTCCGGACACCGGTGACACTCGCGCCCAGTCATACATAGAGACATGAAGCATCAAAGGTTTCACCTTCAAATCTCTGTGTATGATTGGTCGAGGATGTCCAAGCTTCTCATCTGAGGGCGGCTGGGTATGTATTTTGTGTAGCTCTTTGTGTAATGCATGTTTTATTATGTTTGTTACTAAACTTGAACTAACTAAACTAACAAAAGCACGTTTGACAGCACCTTAGCGGTCGACGAATTTTTTTTGTGTTGTTTGTCAATAATACTCTCGCAGGTCTGCTGGAAGAAATTTCTTAAGAAATAAGCAGTACCTTTGTGCTCTTCTATGTAAATATATTGTCCTGTAAAGTATTTTGTGTGTACATAAATAAATAAATAAAATTTGTGTCTGGGTGCACCATGCATCTTGTGAGCCCCATTTTCGTGTATTAGTCGTGTACAACATTTTTTACTCTCTTGGGACAGTTAACAGTTACACAATCATTTACATTAAAGTATGACAATAAAACTAATTAAACGTTTAACTCACACAAATGTCCGCGATTAATAGTTAGGAAATAGATAGTGTGCTATGTGACTCAAGCAGATTTCACGTCGATAAGTGTGTTCGTTCAGTCGCCATTGTGTTCACTAGACCAACGTGGCAATCAAAGTCAATGTATTTTTTATTTGAGTCTCTGTTTCTTAAATGTCAAAATAAAATGCTAATGAAATCAATGTGATATGAATGTTAAACGTTAATGTTGTTGATCTTTGTTGTCTGTGTCTCTGAATCTTTCATAACTGTAAACTAACATCTTGTATTATTTGCAGCTGATTTCGGCGTGTCAGCGAAGAACAAGTCGACGTTGCAGAAGCACGACACGTTCATCGGCACGCCGTACTGGATGGCGCCCGAAGTCGTGCTGTGTGAAACTTTCAGAGATCATCCTTATGATTTTAAGGTAAACTTTATGATTATTTAGTTGACACATTATACAGGGTGTAAACAGATCACGAAGCTGTCAACCAAGCATTCTGTACATCAAACTAAGTAACTTTACGCAAAAATTATTGCTGGAAATCGACTTTTTTTTGGGGTGAAAAATCAAGTTTTGTCAATCCAACGCACTTAAAAACATTGTGCTGATTGATGGATTGAATAGTACGGGGGTCGTGGAGGTGTGTACCATGAAAAGATAAAGCACCATTCCTGAGAAAAACTGATTAAGTAATTAAGAGTAACCTAACCTCAAAACACTTTATATTCGCCTAAAAAGCGTTGTGCGGGGTTCCTATGGGCGCGTCTGCATTGTTTAAAGGAACCTAACTAACTTAACGTCGGGGTGCCCCAAGTCCCAGTTACGGGGGCAGACATAATTTGATCGCATGCATTTTACAATTTGACGGTTTCACTTCGACAGATTGTAATCTGCCGAAAAATAATGCGTCATATTGTAAGCAGTATGTTCAGTTGACAATATTTCGACAGTTTACAATTTAACTAGGCAGATTACAATTTGACGGGTTTTACAATTTGACGCTGACAAATATAATAAATTAGGTCGCCATGATTTGACATAGCCGGTGGTTCAGACGGGCGTAGCTCAAATCATGCCTAGCCAACCCGACGTTAAATCAAAGATTTTATTTTTGCCATCAGTTCACATAATAAACTTTATTTTGCTTCTTTTCCAGGTGGACATCTGGTCTCTAGGCATAACTCTAATAGAGTTCGCTCAAATGGAGCCCCCTAACCACGAGATGACGCCGATGCGGGTGCTGCTCAAGATACAGAAGAGCGAGCCCCCCACGTTGGACCAGCCCTCCAGGTGGAGCAAGTCATTCAACGACTTTATATCGAAGGCTCTTGTTAAGGTAAGATATTGTACATAATCTGCGTATAACGTCCCCCCTGCTGGGACACAGTCTCTCTGTGAGAAGGAACAAATAAATAAATATCGCTGGACATTACACACAGCGCCATCTAGGGCCACACTAAGCAACGAGGCTCGTGTCGTGGACACCAGATAGTTGATATACTACATAGATACTTTTTGTTTGTAAATACATTCTTATTATACATATTATAAACATCCATGACTCGGAAACAAATGTCCATGCTCATCACACAAACATTTGCTCCTACCGGGATTCGAACCCGGGACCCCAGGAACGTAAGGCAGCCTCACTATCGCTCCGTCATCAGGGTCGTCATGGAATGGAGAGTAATATCCGGCACTGCTACAGAAAAACGATTCTTTCATAAAATTAAAAAAAACGAGCATAAGTTTTTACCGATCGGATCGAACTCTGGACTGGCTTCAGAAACCGGACTTTGTTAGATACATCAGTATTTTGTCCGTCAAAATCTGGTGTCCGGAATCGGTGTCCATACCTGTTGGAGCGCGCCTTCATAGACTCAGATTTCCCCATACATATCCTTTGAGAAATACAGGTTGGAAGAGACGCCGGACACACAAACGCTTACCTACCATGTATTCGGTACATCATTATGAACCCCCCTACATATAACATTTTCATCACCACATAATCTACACTATGATTATAAAGAGGAAAGATTTGTATTTTTGTATGTTTCTAATTAATAAACTCAAAAACTACTGCGCCGATTTCAAAAATTCTTTTACCATTAGAAAGCTACATTCACCCTGAGTAACATAGGCTATATTTTATCCCCGTACTCCCACGGGAACGGGAACTACGCGTGTGAAACCACGTGACGTCCGCTAGTCACTACATATTAAAACAAAGTCCTCCGCCGCGTCTGTCTGTATGTTCGCAATAAACTCAAAAACTGCTGCACCGATTTTCATGCTGTTTTCGCCAATGGATAGAGCGGTTCTCGAGGAAGGTTTTAGTATATAATTTGTCAAGTTTTTGTAAACATTGGCTAAAATATTATGATATTTGTTGGAGGTGTCGGAAAAAAATAAGCCGTCTGGGAACTTCTACTTTTAGTCGCGACAACCGACATCCACGCAGGCGAAGCCGTGGGCATCAGCTAGTTGATAATAATTAATTAAAAAACTACTACATACATGGTCAAAATGTATGTATACTTCAAACGTTATATTATTTCATCTCTCTAACCCAACACATCTCCCCACAGGACCCAGAAAAGAGGCCGACAGCGATCGAGCTGATGAAGCATGAATTCGTGAACGGGAAGCTGGATGCCAAGCCGTTGAGGGACCTGCTGCTAGAGTACAGGGCTGAGGTCGTGGAGGAAGAGGTGCTTGATGATGATTCTGAGGTCAGTACTATAATAAAATGGAGTTTTATAAAGATACTTAAAAAAAAGGTGAGGGAAATAGGCTTTTCGACTGAAAAAATCTAATTAGTCCGTCAGTTTGATTATCAAAAAATATTTGATACGTATTTTTTCTTTTGTTACGTAAACCAAATTTGACGAAGATACGACGTTTTTAAAATTCTCAAAACGTCACGCCGTGGTATAATTTTTATTGCGTTGTGACGTCACGAGCCCTCACTCCCTCTTATCTTGGTCAATATTCATTGTTTTGCAAAAACAAAAATTACGTGTCCATTATTTTCCAATACTCTATCAAGTTACATATCGAAATTTAAATTTTGGATTAGTAATATTCGGCTCAGCGCCGAAACTTGAAAATCTTGCATCATTTCCCGCCTTCGATATTCTTAAATATAGCTCTATTGGACCAAAACGGGCAATCACGTATAGAAAGTAGAAAGAGTCTTCAAAGTAGCATTTTTTGTCGATTTCTTTCTGGACTTTCATTTTTTAAATTCAACCGAAATATATTTATCTGTATTTTAATAAATATTTGTAAATCATATGATGCTGTATAATATTATTTTAATTTATACTTATTGTCTTTATAATATTTGCTGTCTGCAAAACTAACATAATAATTCTATGATTAAATAACACATGTTTCTTGCTTCTATTGCACGCTTACTAACCCGCTTGCCTCTTTTCGATGCGACTCTTCACAATGTATAGTCTAAATCGAGGAGAGGCAAAAAAAATAAGGAACAGTACCAGAGAATTGGTTAGTATATAATGTTGACATAAATATATGAGTAAACTTTAATCTTGAATTCAGAATCTTGGATAATTATCATGTTTCGGGAAAATTTGTAAATTCAAATTAGAGCGAACAGAAGATGGAGGTCAGATATAATCCGATGGGAACATACTATTTCATGTGCTAACTCAGGTTCTATCCATGTATTCATCCCAATCCGTCGGGCCGATAAGCCTCGGAGAGGTAAGAGGCAGGAAGACAGAGTTACTTTCATGTCCTTCGCATTACTGATTAAAAGTTATAACAAGTCAGATAGGCAGTCGCTCCATGCAAGATGCTGAAGCTGCATCCGGTTAGACTGGCAGCCGACCCCAACATAGTTGGGAAAAGGCTAGGTAGATGATGATAAATATTTGCATGGATCAATCCAAGATTCTGAATTCAAATGTTATTAATAGTATGTATTTTGTTAAATTTTTTTATTTATTTTATTTCAACTTTATCCTCGATTGGAACTGCTTATACTAACCGATGGAACAATATCTACGTCCATTTCATCGCGGACGATAAACGTAACGTTTACTTAATTACAAACTCATTAAAGAAGAGTTATCTGTTTATATTTAGCAACATTTGCCCCCCCCCGTAACTGCCAATGGTCAGGGTTCCTTGTAATAGCTAGGAAACTGTAATAGAGCCTAGCTACCGGGTTCCGTATAACATGTGGTCCAGTAGTACCCCATTCTGTACAAATCAAATTGCCTAATGAAAACCTCATTGGGGACAGTTAGGGCTGGCTATTATTTTGTTTGTTCGTCCTAAATTCAAATCCCTTAGTTCATTTCATAGTTCCGTTAAATCGAGTAAGTGTACCTTTAGCTGAAAAGTATTGGCTCCCGAGGATTCTCAAAAGAACAAACTCATTATCTCCCTAGATTTTGGTTTTTTGTTACTAATTTTCAATTTTATTTAAAAATAGTTTGTTGAGAAATGAAACTGTGTTCTTATTTAAACAATACGTTAATGTGACGTGTGTCTGGTTTACATTGCAAACGAATCGGACGCCCAGCCGCTAGATCGTCCGCCTGCGTCGAAGGTGGTATACCTCAGTACTCAATATTTTTAAGTTCACTACATATTATAAAACAAAGTCGCCCGCCGCGTCTGTCTGTCCCTATGTAGCTTAGATCTTTAAAACTACGCAACGGATTTTGATGCGGGTTTTTTTTAATAGATGAGAGTGATTCAAGAGGAAGGTTTTAGTATATAATTTGCGGACGGGCGAAGCCGCGGGCGTCAGCTAGTCTAGTATAAAATAATGTTACTCGATAAAAAAAAATCTTTTGACGTGACGTGTTTTTCAGACAAAGGCACAGGGGCAAAACATGGAATGTGACATACACAGAACTATATAGACATTTGTGTGATTCATATTTTAGTGTTTCCACGTTTTTTACTTGTATTTACTTTTAGTTTTTATTTGTTTTATTTGCTTTTAGTTGAGTCTGTCGATGAACGACAGCCTCAACTAACGGATTTATTAAAATTAAAATAAAAAAAAAACATTTAATTCGAGTATCACAGACTCATAATAGAAATCATACAAAATCATAGTCACATTACATTATACACAATATTGAAAAATATTCAAATATTAATGTTGTTGTTTTTTGTTTTTTTTTTTATTTGATTAACAAATAAAAAAAAAAAACAAAAAACAACAACATAAAATAATTTTATTTTATTTTTTTCATTTACAAATATTTGATTTGATAAACTTATAAAAATGTACTAATTGTGTTCGTTTTTGGTGTTCAGGAGCCGCGCAGCTCCCATATACCAATGGAGGAAGATGACTCGACCTCCGTCCGTTCCGGCGACACACCAGATGTCAAGAGTATGTATTATTACATGTTTTTATGTGATCTATGTAGTTATTCTTCATATCAAGTTTCTTTTTTACATATTTGTTTTGACCAGAGTATTTTACTTGATATAGAAATGAAGCGTTTGTATGGGTTGTGTTTTACACACAACCCATACAAACGCATCCACACAGCACATTTTTTGTATGGGGTCGTAGTGAAATTGTATTACACTTACGGAGTATTTCATACTTTGAACTAATCAGAATAGGGAATATGCATGTATTTTTTTTTCCCTTAAATCAATAAAGTACAGCACTGTCATCCCAGGAAAAGTATTAAAAGTTAAATTCAACTACTGCTTGTCGCTCAAAAATAATATTAAACTCCTGCAATTTTCTACGACAGTTCAAACGTCCGTGACTGTCACGACCATGATGTGACGTCATTTATCTCAATCTGCCGTGTTTACATGTTTGTTGGCCTAATAAAATAATTTTACTAATTGTATGTGCCTTATTCATTGAGAAATTGCAATAACAATATTATAATAAAATCTTAGTGAAACTTTAATAAAAGTGTTTTTTTGACACATGGACTTTGACGTCACTCACACACCGGCGTTATCGAGGACGACGTGTTTTGAGAGTGCGTTCCGTTTCACCAAAAACATGCTACAAAAAACAATAAATTGTAAAATAATTGATGTTTTAGAAACTTAAACAAGTGTACCAAAATGTTTTTATGGGCCAATACAAGGCATTTTTTATTTATTTATTTAAACTTCATGTACAATAGTGGTACATAGGCGGACTTAATGCCACAAGGCATTCTCTACCAGTCAACCATCATATTGACGGCTGTAGAAATAGGTTAGATGTTCTGATTGCGTTCAGTTTATGTCCAGCACTATCTGCAAGTTACTATGTCTCTCCACAGTGTCGGACTCGCCCCCAGCGGGCACCACCCCCGTGGCGGCCGCAGCCCGCGCGCCCCCCTCCCCGCCGCCCGCAGCTGTGGCCCCCGCCGCCCCCGCCGCCCCCGCCGCCCCCGCCTCGGCCGCTTCGGCGGCGGCCGCCAAGAGGCCGCACGAAGACGAGCATCCCCCTGCTGACAGGAAGCCGCCCGTGAGTACCGCTACTATACTAAGGTGCAGATAGCACAGACAGTGACAACTAAGAATTATGTCGTCACCTACTGCAGTATGCGAGTGTCTCAGACTATGCAATTGAACAACTTTTGTTCGCTGACTTACGCATTATTACTTAAAACATACAAATTTGTCTTACAGGCACCAAAAAAAGAAAAAGGCCCCGCACCCTTACCCCCCTCTGGCACAGTGTCCTCTCCCCCCGCCCCCGCCCCCGCCCCCGCGCCGGCCCGCAAGCAGCCGGCGCCCCCTCCGCCCGCGCTCCCCGCCCCCGCCCCCGCCGCCCCCGCCCCCGCCGTTGCTACGCCGAGCAGTACGCCGCCCCGTACGCCGGCGTCGTCGTCGCCGCAGAAACTTGTAGTGGAAGAAGTTACGGAGACGCTGCCTGCTGCTACCGCGGGCAGGATCATTGTGGACCAGGTATGTACTTGATCATTTTGATACAATATGTCCGTTCTCCGGGGGATACATCATTGAAAGTCTGTGAACAAGTAGGAAGCAGTTCTCCAAATATCTTTACAGAAATATTGGACTGAGAATATTTTGATTCCGACACTCAAATGTTAATTACCGTAATCCGTATTATCAAAAAAAAAAAAACGTAAATGTAAAACCGTATAGTTTTGATAATAAAAACAAATCAAGTATGTATTGAGTTATATGGGTTAATGCCTGAAATAAATGATAATAATAATAATAATAATTGTGACGTAGCTACTCGACCGAAACCAGCCGTACCAGCCTGGCAGCGAAGGATCGAGCGCCGTATCGACGGGGCCAGGGTGCTCATCGGCAAACTATACTGCTTCAGGGAGGGCAACACACGACCACGAGTGATGCGCTTTGTGAGGCGGGCATTCTCGGGGACTGAAATCAGTCCTCAAGAATACATGTCCCGTGTCACAGAGCGCATCGACTTCCTGAAGCAGAAAGTTAATGCATGGGCGAACCGTATTCGGAGGTATAAGCGGCGGGTTGATCGGTATTCACAGAATCGCATGTTCCAGAGCGATGAGAGGTGGGTATACAGAGCTTGGGAGCGACCCGAGCAAAATATGACAGATGTGTGCCGCCCGGATGATGCCGCCACGAGTTCTTTCTGGCGCAGCATCTGGTCGGTACCCGTTTGTCATACTGAGGCTGACTGGATGCGTGCTGTCGACCGAGTGTGTGAACGTATCCCAGAAATGGAGCCAATTTTTATAACACCTTTAGATGTAGCCAGAGCAGTTCGTCCGTTACCAAATTGGAAATCCCCGGGACCGGACGGACTGCACAACTTCTGGCTCAAATGGTTTAGTAGTTCACACACTTGCCTGGCATCGCAATTCCAGTCATCCTTAGAGTCCGGGTCCCTCCCACAGTTTTTAACAACAGGCGTTACCCACCTGCTCCATAAGTCAGGTAGTCCCGCGGAACCCAAAAATTATAGACCGATCACGTGTTTGTCGACGATCTACAAGCTTCTTACATCCATTCTGAGAGTGAAAATTAATACACACATTGACAAAAACTCCATCATGTCAGCCTCTCAGAATGGATGTAGGAATGGGTCCCGCGGTACTAAGGAGCTACTCCTCATCGACATGGCCATTAGCCAACAGGTTCGTCGATCTCGCAAGGATCTGTCGACATGTTGGATAGATTATAAGAAGGCCTATGACTCGGTGCCACATACGTGGCTCATGAGGGTGCTGGAGTTGTACAAAGTAGATACAACTCTACGCACCTTTCTTGAGTCATGTATGGGGCAATGGAAGACTGTCCTTCGATATCCAGGATGTAGACAGATCCAGGGGAGCGATGAGCCTGTATGGATTAAGCGGGGAATATTCCAGGGCGACAGTCTGAGTCCACTTTGGTTCTGTTTAGCCCTGAATCCTCTAAGCACATTGCTGGAGAATTCAGGCCTAGGCTGCCGGTTGAGGAAGGATGGTCAGGTTATATCTCACCTGCTTTACATGGATGATCTGAAACTCTTTGCCCCCAACAAATTGCGACTGATGGAGCTACTGAAAGTAACTGAAACTTTTAGTAGCGCCATCAGGATGGAATTTGGTGTGGACAAATGTGCAGTTATGTATGTAAAGCGAGGGGAGATTGTGGAGTCCGAGGGACTTCAGCTCTCGGACTCCATACAGCTGAGATCTCTTTCCTCATCTGAAACCTATAAGTATTTGGGTATGTCGGAAGCGTTAGGCATTAATGTAACTGACATGAAGCAATCGTTGAGGGAGCGCTTCTTCGGTCGCCTGAGAAAGGTATTAAATAGCCTTCTTTCAGGCGGGAACAAGGTGCGCGCCTTCAATGGTTGGGTCATGCCGGTTTTAATGTACTCTTTCGGCATACTCAAATGGACTCAGACCGAACTCGACGCCCTGGATAGAAGAGTTCGTACACTGCTGACCGAAAGCCGGATGCATCACCCACGATCATCGGTTATGAGACTGTACATCCCGCGGAAGTGCGGAGGTCGAGGCTTTTTAAACGCGAAGACCCTCCACAACCGCGAGGTGTGCAGTCTCAGAGAATATTTTTTAAAAGCCGACGTGGGTATGCACCGAGATGTGGTCGCAGTGGACAAGGGACTCACCCCGCTGTCCATGGCTAAAGAGAACTGGCACAAACCTGAGGTACTTACCACCGATGACCGCAAGCAAGTATGGCAAGGCAAAGAGCTTCACGGGCGCTTCTACCGGGCTCTTTATGGGCCCGATGTAGATTTTCTAGCGTCCGTGTCCTGGTTACGTTTCGGCGACCTCTTTGGGGAAACTGAAGGTTTTGTCTGTGCGATTATGGACGAAGTTATGTTGACGAATAATTACCGGAAATATATTATGAAGGACGGGACGGTGGACGTGTGTCGGGCATGCCACCTTCCGGGTGAGTCCATCAGACATATTATTTCTGGTTGTTCTCGTCTGGCTAACGGCGAGTACTTGCACAGGCATAACCAAGTAGCCAGGATTATACACCAGCAACTTGCCTTGAAATATAAACTTGTGGAATCGTGAGGTACCGTACTACAAGTATGTGCCCGACCCAGTTCTCGAAAAAGACCATGTCACGCTGTACTGGGATCGGTCCATCATTACTGACAGGATTATTGTCGCCAATAAGCCTGACATAGTGATGATGGACCGATCAGCGCGCCGCGTAATGATAATCGATGTTACCATTCCGCATGACGAGAACCTCGTGAAAGCTGAGAAAGAGAAACAAATAAAATATCTCGACTTGGCACACGAGGTTCGCGACATGTGGAATATGAACTCGGTTATCATTGTGCCGATTGTCGTGACGGCCAATGGCCTTATAGCCAAGAGCTTCGATGACCATCTATCGAAGCTCTCTTTAGGCGGTTGGATCAAGGGCCTGATTCAGAAGGCAGTACTCCTCGATACGGCTCGCATTGTGAGGAGGTTCCTGTCTCTGCAGCCCTAACCGCCGGTGGCTTGGACCCTGCTCCCGACACCGGCGGACTACTATTTTTTTATATTTTTAAGTGTTTTATGTTTTTTTCTATGAAATATTTAAAAATGTAAAAATAATAAGATGTTAGGATGAATAAAGGAGATAATAATAAAATCCTTTGCTTTGAGAAGTTAGCCTGCTCAACAACAAAAATAACGCGATGATTTACATTTAGTTGTAAAAATAAAACTAATTTTCATTCCAAATGTTTACAAAATCAAGACTCTTCAATCTTAGGAAATGATTTGAAAAAAAAAAACATCGAGGGGAAACCAGCATGCCTGAGAGATATTTCTCGACGGCATGTAAAGCTAAGTCAGAGGCCCATGAGCGGCATTTAAACTGACACCAGGTTAGGCACTAACCACACGATAAAGAAAGAAGAAAAATGAATATGTGAATCGATTTTATCTTAAATCTATTCAACAGGTATGCAGAGACGCAGAAAAAGCAGTAGAAAACAAAAAAACCGAATCCGAAGACAAACCTAAACCAGAAACTCAAGTCAACGAAAAACCAAAGTCAAAACCCGAAGCACAGTCAAAACCAGAAGTCAAAGACAAAAACTACTCCCGAAGTAACTCTACAGAAGAAACAGAAGTTAAGAAAGAAAGAATTAGTAGACCGAACTCTATACATGAAAGAGAAAGAGAAAATAAGAGAGATTCGCTAGACAAGACTGGTATAGAAGTGAATAGAGTTAGCGCGGAAGTTAATAGATTGGAGAAGAATTATTCTAGGTCTAGTTCTGTGGATGAAGAGAGATTTGATGAGAGGAAAAGAGATGGGAAGAGTGATAGGAGATCGCAGCATAATGCTGTGGAAATTAGGCCTGTTACGGTGAGTTTTTATTATTTTATTTGTAGATATAAGAAATGAAAGACTGGTTGAAAGTGCGGCCATGTATAAAACCTATATAAATTGATAGCTGGCATCAATACAAACAAGTTTTGTATTAGACGAAAGATTCTGAAGTGTCACGTGTCCGAGATATGAGCTATCAAAGTTACAGAACAGATAATTCAAACCCCTTCGCGGATTACAAGGCGTGATGCTATGTAATCTTTTCATACAATTAGTTATTTCACACAATACGTTTTTCGATCAGCGAAGAACAATCTTGGTGAGGAAATCGATCAATTGATTTCGACATGAATATGTCTTGTTTACCAAACAAACAAGGCTTGATCATCACACCACCTTCGCCGAGGTCTATTTCGACAGCGATGTCCTCTCTCAGGCGCCTAGTGAGCGAACTTTGCCTACATCTCTCGATCCTTGCGAAGTTTGTTATTAATCATGTTATTCTCCCTCATCAGCCCCCACAACCAAAAGACCCCGACCCGCCCAAAGAGACTACAAAACCGCCGGCTCCCGTCCCGCCGCTCTCGGGCGCGCAGACCGTGCTCGTGACGTCACCCGCCGCTACCGTCAGCCCGCTGCTCGTGGCCGTCAAGGAAAGCGTCGTCGTGGTAAGTCTACAGACAGTAGGCATATTGTCCTGAAAAAATCTAATTAGTCCGTCAGTTAGATTATCAAAAAATATTTGACACCTATTTTTTCTTTTGTTACGTAAACCAAAAATGACAAAGATACGAGGCTTTTAAAATTCTCATTACGTCACGCCGTGCTACATATTTTAGTGCGTTGTGACGTCACGAGCGGACTCTCGAGTTTTGATGCGTTTTATCTTTGTCAATATTCATTGATTTACAAAAACAAAAATACGTATCCATTATTTTCCAACACTCTAACTGACGGACTAAATAGATTTGCAATTTATCGATGGTGGAAGCTAGCCTATTATATGCCTAGTCTGTCCCCAACTGTGTTGGGGGCTTCCAGTCTAACCGGATGCAGCTGAATACCAGTATTTTACATGGAGCGACTGCCTATCTGACCTCCACTAATCAGTGACTGGGTAATCCCAAAACTTTATAGTCTTGAAAATAGAAGCAATATAAATGTAATGCCAATAAAAACGGAGATTAAAAAACCAAGGATTCCTTACCTTCATAGTAGGCTCCCCTTTAATTTTATTATTTGTTGTTATAGCGCCAACAGAAATACATCATCTGTGGAAATTTCAACTGTCTAGCTATCACGGTTCATGACATACAGACTGGTGACAGACAGACGGACAGTGGAGCCTTAGTAATAGGGTTCCGTTGTTACCCTTTGGGTACGGAACCCTAAAAATCGAAACTAAAGTCAATTACGCGACAGTATTGTGACAGATTTTAACAAGATGTCTTCTTGAAACAGGTAGAACCCAACAGTTTAGCCGCCACGACGCCGGCCGGCCTGGTCACCGTCACCACCACGCATCCGCCTGTCCTCAGTACTGCTGCCAATGTGAGTGCCACCCTAATTTTCTATACCTTGCGGTGTGACGGTTAAGTTAATGGAACATTTTGAATTTTTAGGTGATGAGGCACTGTATTTCAAAAGACTGCCGACCTTGATCTGGAACATAGATCATCTGATCATAAAAATTAATTAAACAATAAAATGTGTCCAATTAAATTAGCTAGGAAAACTCCAAAGGCTTGATGGCTATCTATATCTAAACACAATAAAACGAAAAAAATATTTGATGTTGTTTTTGAGTCAACAACGCGACTGTGGAAATTCGCTAGCTAATTCTTTTGTCCAAAACAAATAATTTTACTCGTAGATACATTTCAAATTCGCGTGCTATTGATACGGACTCGAATTTTCAGTTGCAATTTTATTAAAAAAAAAAAACCTTATTTAATGTATTGAAAAAGGGTAAAAAAGTGTGTTCGTGAATTGCAACAAGCATACTAAACGTAGAATATTTTTAATGTAGAATGGTTTATAGCTATACGGAATGTTTTCAAATTCTTCTTCTTTACGAGTCGATGAACTGAAATTGTGTTAGACCAGTATGTGGCCACCTGCACAGCTCTATCATTTGCTTCGATTAGATCTTGGTAGGTGCAAGTGGTTGTCCAGGATGGGCAGGACGGGAGATGGAGCATATCCTGTAGAGAGGCTCCAGTAATGTTTTCTAAGAAATTGTACTAATAGGGTAGATGACTAAAAAAATCTAATTAGTCCGTCAGATAGATTTCAAAAAAATATTGGACACGTATTTTTTATTTTGTTACGTAAACCAAAATTGACGAAGATACGACGCATTTAAAATTCTCAATACGTCACGCCGTGATATAACTTTTAGTGCGTTCTGACGTCACGAGCCCCCACTCCCGAGTAGTGATGCGTTTTAGCTTTGTCAATATTCATTGATTTACAAAAACAAAAAATACGTGTCCATTACTAAATCGATTTGCAATTAATTGATGGTGGAAAATAGCCTATTCCAAGTGTTTCATTGTTCTGCAGCTCCCGCCGAACGCCGTCACAATATCGACGACGCCGCCCATAGCCGATGAAGTAGTGATAGTCGGGCTCGGGTCATCGTCAGACGACGACTGCTTCGCGCCTTCGTCGCTTGATTCCTTAGACTGCACTCACTATAGCGGTAAGTACCATAATATGTATACATAATATCACACCTGTAACCTGTAACCAGCCAGAGGTACACTTACATTTCGTAACAGTTATGGTTATGGAGACTACAGGAGCTAAACGCGAGTTTTATAATGCAAAAAAGCATTTGATTCACTGCAATAAACAAAACCAGAAAAATATATGTTATTCTTCAGGATATATGCTAGTATGATAGTGTTTTGAAAACATAATACAACTAATTTTACTCGATAAAAATAAAGCACGAACTTACGAGTATCTCTAAGAAATTCTTTTAACGTAAAAAACATAGTAAAATACATGCGATCATTCTGATTTTTTGGCAAATAATTCTACAAGCAACATATCAGCATGATAGTTTTTTATTTTTTTAGTCCAATCAATACATTTTTTTTGCAAATCGCGAAAAACCACTCATTTCGCAGTATTCGGCCGCAGACTGACGTAACAACCACTTTGTACTGCAAGCTGATTATAACTATATTCTAATAGGATTTCAAACGAAGTTTGAACCACCACAAATAGGGTTGCTAATTTAGCTGCTGCAGTCGCCTTAAGACGTTGCGTTGCGCGGCTTCCCACTAGGTGGAGCGGTGACCTGGTGAAGGTTGCGGGAATCCGCTGGATGCGAGTCGCACGGGACCGGGACACGTAGGGGAGGCCTATGTCCAGCAGTACACGTCTTGAACGTTGATGATGATGGTTAAGACCCAGGTAATAGGGAGCAAGCCTACTTATTGCCTCCTCCAGCTTTAGTCGCAGCAGTATCTCACACAGATCTAGCATGTCCTTTTATTGCCTAGGCTCGTACAGTCGTACCCCATAAGAGGTCCGTTAGTGCGCGGTCGTTTAGTCTATAAGTTGTATGCCCCTGACTGGAAACCTTACACTCACGGCACCCACAGGATGCAGAAGCCTTCTAGGTTGAAAATTGTTCGTAAGTTCCAAAATTTAAAAGATATATTTGTTTACAGAAAAAACTCGCGGTCGACGCCTTGACAGCAGTGAAGTCCTAATTCTAAGTCCCACGGCCGCCGCCGCCGACTCCGGAGTGTTCGACGATAGTGTTACTAATGGACTCAATTTGGTGAGTTTTCTACTTAGTTATTAACGAGAATATCTGTATAAAAAGTTGGGTTCTCTACATGAGTTCCAAATAAACCTGATACTGAACCGCAAATCGCAAACGCCTGAAATTACAAAGAATCTTATGTTGTCGCGATTACTGCATTCCTATGTTCAGAGATAGGCATGACGACAGTGTCAAAAAATTTCATATCTATTTAGTCCGTCAGTTAGAGTATTGGAAATTAATGGACACGTATTTTTTGTTTTTGTAAATGAATGAAGATTGGCGAATATAAAACGCATCAAAACTCGGGAGTGGAGGCTCGTGACGTCAGAACTAGGTAAAAATTATACCTAGGCGTGAAGTATTGAGAATTTTAAAAGCGTCATATCTTCGTCAATTTTGGTTTACGTAACAAAAGAAAAAACACGGGTCAAATATTTTTTGATAATCTAACTGACGGACTAATTAGTTTTTTTTGTCGTCTCGCCTATTAGGGGACATAGGACATTATTCGATTGATTTGATTGATGTTCAGAGATACAGAAATTGGTGCATCAGAAAGGTAAAATTGAGCTAACATGCATTGTTTTCATTTTGTTCAACAGGACACATCCCACGTGTCGGTAGTTACGGTAGGTAACGAAGAGGTGCGGGTTCGAGACTCGGCCGCGACACACATCGCGCTCGGCTCCGTCAGTACGCGACTCAGTCCCGATAGCTTTGAGAGGTAACGATATAACACCTACACAACATCTGATTACAATGTTCCCACTGCTGGGACACGGGCAGTATGGCGAAAACCGACTAGTATGCCGTGACGGAAAATGGAATGACGCTGTTATGGCGTAATGCCTCTTCTATGCCACGTAAAATCAACCTTTTCCCATAAGACCAAAGTTTGTTTTGGAATGATTGCTGTGAGTAATAAAGTCAAAAGCTCAGACCGCAGCTAAGAAGCTGGGCATCTTGAATAAGGTGAGGCGATACTTCACATCTGGACAGCTTTTAAGTTTGTACAAAGCACAAGTCCGTTCCTGTATGGAGTATTGCAGTCACTTGTGGGATGGCTCAGCAAAATACCAGCTTGCTGCACTTGACTCGGTGGAACGCAGAGCTAAAAGGCTTATAGGCGACGAGACGTTGGCAGCTTCGTTTCACAGCCTAGCTCATCGGCGTAATGTTGCCTGCCTGTCGGTCTTCTACAGACTGTACTTCGGTGAGCGTGCGCAGGAGCTCCACGACCTGATCCCACCATCACCCTTTTACCACCGGACTAGCAGACGTACTGCGGCGTACCATCCGCACTTGGTTGACATCCCGATGTGTCGTACTAAGCGCTTCTCCTCCACTTTTATTATGCGCACAGCCAAAGTCTGGAACTCTGCCTGCGTCTGTGTTTCCACCCACATTTAACCCTCCTGCCTTCAAAGCAAGAGTGAATAGGCATCTTCTGGGCACGCTCGTTTCATCATAGATCTCATCCATCGCTTTCCTTCAGGCGTGATCGAGGTCAAGAGCAGGTCCATATTGTAATAAAAAAAAGCCAAAATAACGCCTCTTTTGTTATAAAAATGAAAATAAAAAGATAAACAAATTGATTTATTTTACTCCATATTTCGTTAATGTGGCGACACTCTGGGGAGGCCTATGTCCAGCAGAGGACGTCTTTCGGCTGAAAATGATAGTATTTTTATTACTCTAATAGATGTTATACATCTGCGGCAGTCCCGTGACGGCCAATGTTTTTTGTATGTACCGGTTTCTTTCACCCTTTTAAAATGATCGATTTCTATATTGATCTCTCATTTCCATCCCACAGCCGATCACAGTCAGACAGCGGTTCCGTAGCATCATCGTCATCGCGCGTCCTACAAGACGCAGACTCCTTAGCCAACAGCGCGACTACGGCGACCACGGCGTCGCACCCTGACCTGCACCTCGCGAGTCTTAACGTTAATGTCAACGGTGGAGCCAGGTAACTACACTTGGAAATAGCTAGAGTCAGCATGACTGTTTTTGCACAGGGCAGGTCTGTAAAATGGGTTGGAAGATTTTCATGTGAAACATCTATAGGCGCGGATAAACCAAAAAAACAAATGAAAAATTCGTGGCTAGCGTGGCGATCGAACCCGGCCCGAACAATCCCGAACATTACCGACCTGTTGAAGCAGCATAAGACCTACATATTCGACACGATTTACAACAAGCCAGCTGGTCTCGGGGCACAGCGCTGGGTTACAATCTCGTGACTTCGAGTTCGATTCCAGCATAAGGATTTTCTTTTTGTGAATTAGGACATTTAAAAAAAAAAAATTTTTTTTGTTTTTATATTGACTTTTTTAAGCATAGTACTTGTACAAAATAATTTTCATGTTTCACATCTGCCAGGTGTCCCGCGACGGCTCACTTTTTTTTATGAAGCAGGGCCTCCTGCCTCACTGCTGCCGTTTTATTTCACGAATAGCAACCACACATAAAACTTGTATTTATCAATAGTTGGTATCTATTTAAACAGGTGCTCGTGGCTAAAGGTTGAGGAGCTCGTGGCTAAATATTAACAGCCGTTCAGGTCGATTGTTAGGTTAAGGCGTGCTTGCCTAGGTTGGTCTGTGGATGGGTGACCACCCATTACATACCGAGTTTCCTCCGTGCCTCGGAAAGCACGTTAAGTCGTTGGTCCCGGCTGTCATTTGTAGATCTTTGACAGTCGTTAGGCAGTCAGAGGCCCAAAAAGTCTGACAACCAGTCTTACCAAGGGGTATCGTTTTACCCGGTACTAACTGGGTTGTGGAGGTCAGATAGGCAGTCGCTCCTTGTAAAATACTGGTATTCAGCTGCATCCGGTTAGACTGGAAGCCGACCCCAACATAGTTGGGACAAGGCTAAGGCAGATGATGATGCTGGTATTAATTTAAACAAGTTTTGCATGAGACAAAATGTTCTAAAGCGTCTCGTTTCTGAGACCTAAGCTATCAAAGTTACGCTGATGACGAGTTTTATGCGTGACAGCTCCCCTTGGTAAGAATGGTTGTCGGGCTTTTGACTACCAGTAAAAACTGAAAAAGATCTAAAAAAAGACAACCAGCACGTTGCTTGTTCGTAATCATAATCCAATGCTAACAATATGATGAAATATTAATTCGTTGTTGCAGAGTAAATACCGACCCGAAAGAGGACTTGGACAACGGCGAGCCCGTAGTACTTAGAAGAAAACAACAAGATGGACAGCCTGTCAACAGGATACAGAGGTAACAATAGGCTTGTGTCCTGAAAAAATCTAATTAGTCCGTCAGTTACATTATCAAAGAATATTTGACACGTATTTTTTCTTTTGTTACGTAAACCAAACTTGACGAAGATACGACGCTTTTAAAATTCTCAATACGTCACGCCGTACTATAATTTTTAGTGCGTTGTGACGTCACGAGCCCCCTCGAGTTTTGATGCGTTTTATCTTTGTCCATATTCATTGATTAACAAAAACAAAAAATACTTATCCATTATTTTCCAATACTAGACTAACTGACGGACTAAATATATTTGCAATTTATTGGTGGTGGAAACTAGCCTATTCTGGTTAAAGAAATTTAGTATTAAAAAAAATTAGTAGAAAAGACATAATTTTTAAATAAATTGAAACAATTTCTAGAATCAAAGGCATACTACTCAGTAAAGGAGTTTTTAGATGACAAATCAGTTGCAAAATAAAGTTATTCACTCTCTTTTATACCGAACATTACGAAATATACATAATAATTATAATATAGAATGTAGGAAACCAAATATAAATATAAACACATAAACAATAATATAATTTAATAATAATTTTATTTATTTCATTTATTTTATTTTATAACGCCATCCTTGTAATACCTTATGGAACGCAATAAACAAATGAGTATTGAGTATTTAATTCTCATAAAGAAATTTACAATTCACTTATATGAGAACAAATCTAAACAAAGTATAAACTAATCATTGTCCTACCAATTACAATTTATATCCTGTAAATAAAAGATCCCGGAGTGAGAGATGAATTCTATGAGGAATTAAACAAAATAAAATATATGGGAAATGATAGTGTGACGGTTGACAGGGGAGTACATAGACCGCGCATCCGTTAGTGTATAACATTTGTATCAGCCAATCAGCATTCCTAGTCATCGTCATTATTCGTGATTTACCTAAGAAAATAAGGTTTTTTTTATAAATTAAAATGAATGTTTTGTTAACAGGTCAAAGGAGGATATCCACATGGCTAACCTGAAGAAGAAGACTCGCAAACGAACGCGGAAGTTTGAGATCGATGGCGTTATAGTCACCACTACTACTTCCAAGGTGAGAATTAAACATTACTCGTTATTTATATACAAAATCCTTTTCAGTAAACCAAACACATTGTTCCTTAAGTAGTATAGACCAAACACTTTGTTCTGGAAAGCGATTTATGCTGCTTGCACTTTATTATTATTAAGCCTTTATTGCCAACACAATATATAATATATATACATAATTTATTTAAAAAATTTATCATGCAATTAAATAAATTTTCATAGCATAAAATTAAAATTTAAAATTATATTAATTAATTTAATTAATTAATTATATTTCGCGCCAGCCCCAACACCATTCTGAGAACTTTGGCTGATAGATGGGACTCTCCGATCTTGGGGCGGTGGATACGACTGCACGCAGTCAAGTAGACATTCCCCAGGATCGGCGTGCCTCACCCAGCTTAGAGTTAATATTACTAACATAGTTTATAAGTTTTCATTGTTACTAACAAATACATTTCTAAGTTAAATTATTCATTATTATTAAGATACTAACAATATTAACCTAATACTTAAGCATCATTGTTACTAATACTACTAACAAAACTATGGACATCAGTCTGAAATAAAGTTTAATTTATTTATTTATTTATATTATAATCATATTTAAATTATTAAAAATTAAATTAATTAAATTGTAAATTTACATCAAATTCATTATTATTAATATATTACAATTGCAATTTTATTATGATTAAAATTCATTAGATTTTAAATTGGCATTACATTAAATTTAAATTAAATTCATTATTATTACAATTGCAATTATTATCATTAAATGTTATTGCTATCATTAATTTTGCGATATTATATTATTATTATTATTGGGCGTCGGCGTGTCTTTACGACACGAAGGCCTGCTTGCACTAGTAACTCACTAAATGCATTTGACTAATTAAACTTATATAGGGGTTTGAATTTAATGGCCCACCTAATATCCGCCATTTTTTTTTTCAAAGTAGCCTCACGTATAACACTTATAAATGGCTTCATCCAAAAATCATCCAAGCCGTTTGTCTCTGTTATCTTTGAGCGATTTTCAGAAATAACGATGTTTTAGATGTTTAATACTTGTTTATGTACTATTTATTTGCACAAACTCATTCCAACCTTTCATCCCAGGTAATATGGGGCGACGAAGAAAGCGGCCGAACATGGGACGACCACGCGCTCCGCAAACAAGAGCTGCGCGAGATCAAGATGCTGCAGAAACAGGAACAGAAGCAGTTCCAGGATCTTAACGCCAAAGAGAGCCAGCTAAGGGAGCAGCAGGATAAGAGGTCCGTAGCATCAGTTAACCAACTTTTTAGTTTCGAACTTTGTTATTTCCATGGCGAAATCAGTAGCTGTGTTCAGATGTTAAAGTCAATCGGTTTAGCCTATATTATTCTGTTGATGGACGTAGTCTACGGCTAATACTTTATTAAATATACAGACACATCCGGCTCGAAGGACCGTGTATGATTTTGTATGCAGTTGTTGGGCTGGTTATTGAGGGTAAGGCTTGTGGCGCAAAAAAACGTGTTTTAGACTAATTTGACAACATGCAGTGTTTTTTTTTTTTTGTGAGCCGTTACTGTCCCACTGCTGGGCAAAGGCCTCCCCCAATTCCTTCCATTTGCTCTTTTCCCGTGCCTTCTCGTACCAGCCCTCGTGGTACGCGTCCAAATCGTCTCGCCACCTTTTTCTGGGTCGGCCTCGCCATTTTTTATTCTGCAGTGTTGTCAGAATAAAAAAATATATTGTTGGGGATGACACAAATTAGCAAAAGGGTAAACCTGCAACAATAGGGTATTACACCCATTTTTGAAAAGTGTCTCTATTAGATTCTATAATGAACCACTAATATTATTCAATCGATAAGTGCCTTAAAAATGCATTTAAATTTTGGATTTTCAAATTTCGCGCGTAATTTGACGAAAACGCTGGACGCAGTGGACGCCATATTGCTCTGTGGTCATGACGTCAGTTGGCTGTGTAAACAAATGCAGTGATATTTGAAGTTGACAGTTGACACTTCTAAGTTTACATAGCCGTATGACGTAATAACATGGCGACTACTATAATAGTGTTATGAAACAGATAAAAAAGCTGAAACCTTAGAATTGAATTTTAAAATTTAGTTTGCCATTTTATGAACTAAAACTAATGTTTTCCGACTGCTTTTTGCCTAAGTTATCTCATTAATATATTTTTAGATTTTTTCTTTTATAGAGTAAAATACCCAATTATTACAACCACATTTAACCCGCCTGCCTTCAAAGCAAGAGTGAACAGGTATCTTCTGGGCACACTTGTTCCATCATAGACCTTATCCATCACTTTCCATCAGACGTGATCGGGGTCAAGAGCAGGCGAATTTTACAAAAAAAAAAAAACGAATCTGCGTTGAGCAGACAATTGGCGCAGAATCAACTTGAATCGTTCACGTACCATATTTTTTTACCACCCATACATTCCACCACACACACCACATTTCCACTCTACATTTCTTATTTACTTCAGCGCGGTGTCGAGTTGCGTTATACGAATGGAAATAGACACTTTTTTAGGGTTCCATACAGGGGCTAAACGGTAGAAACGGGACCATATTACTAAGACTGTACTGTCCGTGTGTTTGTCACCAGGCTGTATCTCATGAACCGTGATAGCTAGACAGTTGAAATTTTCACAGATAATGTATTTCTGTTGCCGCAATAACAACAAATACTAAAAACAGAATAAAATATTTTTTTTTAAGGGGGGCTCTGATCCTGGGTTGCGGGACTGTCCGGGGTTGCGGGACAGTTCGAAAGAGATACCGTGGCCCCGGAACACAAAGGGTGATAAAGGAACATGGATGAGTTTTAGTCAGTAAAAGTCTGACACTCCCTCCTGCTCCGCCCAGAGCGGGAGGAGCCATTTGATGATTTCCCACCTGAAAAAAAAAAAAAAAAAAAAATAGGCGGGCTCTGATACAACAAACGTGATTTTTTTGCCGTTTTGCCTAATGTTGTATAGATAATGGTACGGAACCCTTCGTGCGCGAGTTCGACTCGCACTTGGCCGGTTTTTCTTTATGTCATAACGCAATTTCTCTTTCCTTAACACCGGACCTTCTCGTACAGGTTCGAGGCGGAGCTGGTGTCGCTGGCGCGCGCGCACGAGGCGGAGCTGGAGGCGCTGGCGCGGGCCATGCGCGCGGCCGGCGAGCGCGCGGAGCAGGCGCTGGACGCCGAGCTGCGCCACGCCGCCAAGCGCCTGCGCGCCGACCACGAGCGCGACCTGCGGCACTTCCGCGACACGCTCAAGCAGGAGCTCCGCCTGCTCAAACAGGTCAGATCTATCTTCTACCGCTATTATGTTATTCTAAACTTCAACAATCATTTTGGTTTTACTTTTTGATTTAATTTTCAGACACACAATATTGGTGGTGTTTTTTTTTAAATTTCTTGGCTGATACGAATAGAAGCTGAACGATATACGAACGATTAAGGCTGCACTTTTTTTATTCTATTTAAGAGCACATTTCCAGCATTAGAAATCAGTTTACGTTCAAAGAGTTAATTCTTCTTATAAATTACTTATAATTTGACCTAGATTCCATTCATCTCCCACAGGAAGTAGAACTAGTCGCAAAAGACCGCCGTAAGGACGCGTACAGAATACGGCGCGCGCGCCTCGACGCCGAACACGCGGAGAGAGAGCGAGCATTCGTCGCCGCGCTCGCTGACGCCGGCGACGCCGTACTCAGGCGCATACACGACGCGCATCGCGACAGGCAGGCGCTGGCCGACCGGCAGTATCTACAGCAGAAGCATCAGGTGAGGACGCACTCTTAACTTGCAGCAATAAGATCGATTTTCAGCTGGAGATTACAGCAGACACACATTAGCTATATCAAGTAGACAAGAGTCTACATAGTGTAAGAACACTAAGTCATAATCAAAGCCATCAAGCTCACAAATACGCAGCCGTTGTGTTAATGCGTTAATTATTTGTTCAAATATCAAAGGCGCTCTTATACTGACATTCATCCGGTTAGACTGGAAGCCGACCTCAACATACTTGGGAAAAGTCCAGGCAGATGAGGTGACTGAGGGCTCTCTGTCGGCGCGATCACTAGTTCAACGTCGCTGAAAAAACTGAACTTGACGGTC